>OY288243.1:57119355-58425605 GCA_958450325.1 Agrostemma githago
TGCAAATACAAAATTAAAATCATGAAATACCGAGTAACATCGACGTTACCTCGACCTTCGCCCTATCAATCTCAATTCCACGGTTAGACACTACATGGCCTAAGACTATTACCCCCGTCACCATAAAGTGACATTTTTCCCAATTTAGTGTAAGACCGATTTCCTTTACACCGTTTTAGGATCTTATCATGATTTTCCAAGCAATTTTCAAAAGAAAACCCTACAACGGAGAAATTATCCATAAATACCTCAAGGGTCTTTTCCACAAAATCGGAAAAAATAGACATCATGCAACGTTGGAACGTAGATGGCGCATTACATAACCCAAAGGGCATACGACGGTAGGCATATACCCCATAAATACAAGTAAAAGTTGTTTTCTCTTGATCATCGGGATGGATCAGGATTTGGAAAAATCCCGAAAATCCATCCAAATAACAAAAGTAAGAATGTTTCGCCAAACGTTCCAACATTTGATCTAAAAAGGGGAGGGGGAAATGGTCTTTCCGGGTGGTTTTATTAAGTTGACGATAGTCTATGACCATGCGCCACCTGGTAACCGGCCTAGTAGACACTAACTCGCCTTTCTCATTTTTGACAACCGTCGTCCCACCTTTCTTAGGAACGACATAAACGGGACTAACCCACTTGCTATCCGAGATTGGATAAATTATATTAGCATCAAGAAGCTTTAGCACCTCCTTCCTCACTACCTCGGCTATGGCGGGATTAAGGCGTCTTTGACGCTTAATGGAGAAGGTGCTTTCATCCTCCAAAAGAATATGATGAGAGCATAAGGCGGGACTAATACCACAAATATCATCAATAGTGTACCCAATTACTTCTCTATTTTTTCTCAAAACTTCCAACAAGTCATGTACTTGATGGTCATTAAGTGCACTATTGACGATAATGGGATGAGACTCATTAGGACCTAAGAAAGCATATTTCAGAGATGAGGGAAGAGGTTTCAACTCCACTTGAGGAGGCGTAGATCTCTTCTCATATAACCCTTCCTCGGCCAAGCATTCTAATGACCTTCTGGTGCATTGCTTCAATATTGAGTCCATAGCTAGAGCATATTCCATTGCATCCATTTCCGAATTCCCGACAATGAACTCCTCATGGGCATAATGAACATCTTGTTCCATGAAAGACTCCTCAAGCATTTGTACTTGCATTGGTAGCACGATCCAACATTTGAAGGCTCCTTCATGGCTTTCTCAAGTGAAAACTCCATCTTGTCATCCCCGACTTGAAGTGAGAGTTTACCATTCTTGACATCGATAAGAGCTCCCCCGGTGGCTAGGCATGGACAACCAAGTTTAATAATGGGAATCTTGGTGTCTTCGGGGATGTCCATAATGTAGAAGTCACACGGGATGATTACGTTCCCGACCTTGATTGGCACATCTTGGGCTACCCCCATTGGATATTTAACGGAACAATCCGCGAATTAAAGAGATACTCTTGTGAGAGTTAGCTCAAAACCTTCAAGCTTGTTAAAGATGGAAAGAGGCATAAGGCTTACACTTGCCCCTAAATCACAAAAGGCCATCTCATATTAATAGAGCCAATTGTGCAAGGAATAGTAAAGCTCCTAGGGTCTTCCAATTTTGGTGGTAACTTGTTTAAGAGAATGCTACTACACTCCTTTGAAAGGCTCACCGACAATTGCTCACGATATGACTTCTTGGAAATGATATCCTTCAAAAATTTGCCATAGGAGGGGATGTCTCTAATAACCTCAAGAAAAGGGAGTGTGATATGCATACTCTTCATCATCTCCAATAACTTACCATACTTTTGCTCAAGCTTGACTCAAGCTAATCTTTGAGGAAATGGTATTGGTGGCACATATGCCTTAACTTCATTAGTCACCTTTGGGGTTTCTTTTGCAATATGATCTTCAATAATAGGTGGTTTATCAACAACCACTTCACTTGGACCCTCTTTTTCACCATTTGCTTCCTCACTGACTTCATCTACAACATTAGTCTTCCTCTTCTTGCTAACCACAACTTCATCCAATAAGCGCCCATTCCTTAATTGAATAGCATTCAATTCGCCTTTACCCTTAGGATTTGCCTTAATGCCACCCGGAAATGTCCCACTTGATACGGCCAACTCGTTAACTTTATTTGTGAGTTGTTGGATTTGATGATCGGTGATTCTTTGGGCATTTTGGACTTGACTCTTCAATTGAGAAATTGAAGATGTAGTCTCTTCATGGCATTGGTCTTGGCGTTGAATGAAACTATTTTGGGTGCTCATCATTTGTTCCATAAGTACTTCCAAATTGGACTTTGGTGGTGGAACTTCTTGTTGTTGTGCAACTTGTGCAAGTTGTTGTTGGACTTGTGGTATAGGAGTAGTGAAGGGTGTAGGAGCTTGATATGGAACTTGAAATTTATTTTTGGAGGGGGGTTTGGAATGGAGTGGTGTTGAATGTTGGTCTTGCTTGGAAGTTTCTAGCTTGAAAATCTGATGTATCTTGTGCTTGGATGTTAAACCCTTGGTTTGGCCTTTGGAAGTTTTGGTAGGATGTAGTCTTTTGTTGATTGAGTGGTGTTTGGAAGTTCTTATTCCCATAAGATAGGAACGCTCTTTGCTCGGGGTGATATTGATTGTTGTTGAATGCTTGCCTTGCATTGGATTCCCATACGCCATTGGCTTGCTCCATGGTAGTGATAACACAACACTCCGCGGCATCATGACTTGGACTTCCACATAACTCACCAGAGAACTCATTGGTCTCCTTAGAATAACTTGATCCTCCTTAGCTTGCTTGAATTGAGAAAGTTGCTTTGTCAAATTATCAATCTTCGCATTAAGAGCATTCAAGGTCTCACTATTATCTTTCTTCTTCAACTTTCTTCTATCCCCACCCCAATGATGATTGTTGGAGGCCATCTTCTCAATGATACCCATAGCCGCGGTGTGGTGTACTAGATCAATAACGCCACCGACCGCCACATCCAATCCCACTTGGTATTCGGGACGCACACATTATAAAAGATAAGGATAACAACGTGAGGAGCTATGCCGTGATGAGGGCATTGTCTTAGCAATTCCTTGAACCTCTCCCATGCATAAAGGGATTCATGGTCTTCTTGGGCAAGTTGTTATTATCATTTCGGCACTTCGCCATCTTGCCCGATGGAAAGAACTTCAATAGGAAAGCCTTGGATAGTTTGTCCCAAGTATCAAAAGAACCGGCCGGTTGACTTCTTACCCACTCCTTAGCTCTCCCCGTCAATGAATAGGGGAAAAGTCTCAAGCGAATAGCTTCATTATCCGAGGCTCCGTTGATCTTGACATTATCGCAAGCTTCCAAGAATACATTAATGTGCTCATTGAGATTATCAAGAGGTAACCCGGAAAATTGATTTTGTTGCACGAATTGAATAAGAGTTGTCTTGATCTCAAAATTATTTGCTCCAATTGCGGGCCTCGTAATACTTGATTGAGACACCACTTGGGGTGTCTACTCCTCTCGTATAGAAGCCATAATAGGAGGCGGTGATGGGGGTCTTGGAGAATTAACTTCTTCTTCTTCGGACTCAATTTCTTCTTCGGATCTAATTTCTCCTTCTGATCTAATGTCTTCCTCGGATTCAGAAATAATAGGAGGTGAGGGTGGTTACCCTTGATTTCTTAATCTTTCGGCATTGTATCGCCTTGCCGTAGCTTCAATCTCGGGATTCAACAAATGAATCGGTGAGAGCCCAAGAATCTACCTACTCATGCAAAAACAATACAAAAACTAGAAAGTAGAGGTTAGATCTCGAGCAAAGGCACACCGAATTGTGCAAAGTAACCAATGACTTAGTCTAAACGCAAGAATAAAAACTACTAGTACCGCTAACACTCCCTGGCAACGGCGCCAAAAATTTGTTGGGGTTTTAAATACCTCGCAGGTGCACGATAGAATAGTTGCACTTGAAAGGATCGGTCCGCAAGGAGTGTAGTGATTCCTAATCGTTTTAACTCTAAGTGTTTATCTAAGTCGATAGAAATGAGGTGAAGGTAAACTAAAACTAGATGAATAAATGATAACTAAAATAAGGAAAGACAAAAAAGAAAATAAAACTAAAATAAGAAAAAGCGATAACTAAAGGAATAACAATTCATCAAGAATAAAAAGGGACTAGGGAACAATGTCGCTTCAATCCACCTAAATCTGTAATCCCCTAGAAATTCTAACGCAATACAGTGGCGGAAACACTGTAGTGTTGAGATTAAAACACACTGACAAACTATATCTTATTAAAAGAAATGGTAAGTCAATACAAAGGCCTCTTTTTACAAAAGGGCTAAAAGTAAAATCCTCAAACGGGTCTATACAGATCCGTAGAATTACAAGAATGAAGAAAGAGTAGGATCCACGCTACTCGCTAGCTCACACCCAAAACCTAGCAGCAAATACCTGTCATGTTATAAACATAACAGCCACATCAGTGGGGAGTAACTCGGACGTTCTCCCAGCCATATTATATCATATGGAAAAATAATAGTATTACTATATCAAAATAATTAAAATGAGAAAACATTAAAACGATATAATAAAAATAAGTTTTCAGCGAAACTTAAAGCATTTGCCAACCTGCAAGTCAATATCAATCGATAATAATAATATTCAAAAATGGCGTTATGGAAATCAATCAGTGCAACGGAATAGACTTTCACTAGGATAATACTCAAACTAGCTTCGAGAACTTAGTCAAAACAAATTAGACTTCGGTCTCTAACTAGGCAACTCAACTATAACAGGACTGCGTGCAGCGAGGTCCTGACTTAAGTAATGTACACCCCTCTTGGACACCAACCGTAATCCAGTTCAACCCGACGGCGACTTACACGATGCGATATCTAAGTTTAAGGTCAAAATATACACACTCCTGAACACAAACCATGCTCAGTTCAGCGACCAATGCGTCTCAACATAGACACACCAGCTTTATAGTTGATGGCAAAACGTATACCCTAGACTGTATTACTCTACCCACACACTTGTCCTCATTCCATAACTCCAAAACAGCCATTATCGATATTCAAAAGTAAATATAATCAATATAAATGTTATGGATAAAAGGAATAACCTTTCTATAAATAGAAACTTACTAATTTTAGAAACTAAGTTAAAATAAAAATAGTCTTATAGAAAATACGTAAGTTATTAAAATTAGTGAAATGTATAAAATAGCATTTCTAACGAAATTAATATTTTATTATTATTGTCGTTATCGTAACTTTAATATATTTCTAAATTCGTTACTCAAAATATAATTAAAATATAATAAGTCAATATATAGTATAAATACTTAGGAAATCGAGTGAAAACTATAAATTTTAGAAAAGAGATGTTTTAAGATAATGATATCAAAATTAATTGAGTCGACGAACTTTATAAATGAAATGAAATTTACGAAGAATTCAAATTATTTTTAACAGATAGTTTTTATTAATAAATATTATGGATTTTAATAAATATAGTCAATCGGAAACAAATAGAACATTATTAGTGAAAATAGTCTCGACTAAAAATATATTTAAAACAAAATTGACTGTTTTTCCATTTATTAGAATAAATCGTAAAACGAAAATTTATTTATTAACAAGTATACAAATTTCGATTAAAATATAAAAATACGATTTTTAAGTGAAAATTATAAATTAACGAAATATGATGAAATATGAAATCGACATTATTTAGTTACTAGTATCACGATAACCAACAAAATATTATAACGATGGTAAATAGTTAAATTACTAACGATTTTTTAAAAAGTTATAAAAATATTGATAAGGCAACGATTTAAAAATTAATATAATTAGCAAATAATAAATAGCTAAAAATAGAAAACCAGAGTTAAAAATATTTACTACATACTACTACTCAAACATACGATATAAAATCGAGTAACGTCCTAAAGTTACCTTGAGGCGATATCGGACACAATCTCGTACGTGTCCTGGACGGAGGCCTCACGAAACGCTAGAAGATTGGAGGAGGACGAAGGGTTATCGCGAGTACGGAACATGAAAATTGGAGGGACAAGGAATACAGACTCGGCATCTTCAGTGAGCAACCCACGAACACCAACTTCACGGATCAGAAACTCGTCGACAGTAGTAGCGAGACAACAAGATCAGAAACTGGGCAGAAAACAAAAGAAAAGGAAAAGAGCAAAGGTCGATCAACACAAACAAGTTTAAACAAACGGCAGCAGCCCACAGCGGAAATCAGCATCTAACTACAGCACCAGTACCAATCAGCGAGACATAACACCACAACGTAGACGAGTTTGCAAATCGAACGAAGGAGAAATCAACAAAAGAAAATGGCAGCAACGACAAAATACAGCAGCATAAGGTCAGTATGAAGAGGAAGAAGAGGGAGGAAACAGATTAGTAGCAGCAATGGCATGAAAAAAAAGAAGAAAAGGGAAAAGAAGGAGGTGAAACGGACAGCAGCGGATGCACGACAAATAGCAGCAGTAAACACAACAAAATGAATCAAAAAGAGTCTCAACAACATCCCGATATCGAAAACAAAAACGAGGGAAAACAGGGAGAAGAAAGAAGAAAGGAAGAAGAGGAAGAACAAACAACAACAGTAGCAGTACGGACATCAATCAACACGATAGCAGCAACAATAATTGCCGATCGAAAAAGGAAGAAAAAGAAGAAACAACAGAGAAACGAAAAGAGGGAACGAAGAACATAAAAGAAGAAGTCGCGTACAACAGGTCGGCAGCAGCAGGAACGCACAAAACGAGACAATAACGAAAGAGAAGATGAAGAATGAGAAGAGGGGAAACAGAACATCAGCAGCAGCAGCAGCAGAAAAACGGAGCAAACAACAGTAAAATGCAGCAAATACAACACGTGACAGCAATGAATAGAGCAGCGAAGAAAAAGGAAGAAACTCACGTTAAAAGCCCCCTCAAATTTGCTTTGTGCGCGATACGCCTAGGTATAGAGTGGGTTCAAATGGGTCCGAACTCCCACAAAGTTCGGTGGCGACTTCAACTTCGATTTAAATTTCAATCCGAGAACAATCTCACCATGAGATTCATTCGCCTACCCAACCCGCGCGTGGCCGCGTCGGGGTGGACCTATGTCATGTCCACAACAAATGATTTCCTTTGAATAAGAAACCGTCTTGTAATACGAACTCACCTTTAGCTCCTGTTCCACATTCAACAAAGAACTCACCAAACTCCAAGTCATTTTCATAATAATCTTTAAGAGTTTCGAAACCCAGCAAACGAACATCAAGTATTGACAGCAACGAATAACGCCAAGACAAGGCATCTGCTACAATATTACTCTTCCCATCTTTGTATTTAGAAGAAAAATAAAAAGATTGAAGAAACTCTACCCATTTAGCATGCTTTGTGTTGAGTTTGGACTGACCATGGATATGCTTCAAAGATTCGTGATCCGAGTGCAAAATAAAATGACTTGACAAAGATAATGACTCCAATGATCTAGAGCTCGTACAATAGTATAGAATTCCCTGTTGTAAGTAGAATAATTGAGCCTAGCACCGCCCAATTTCTCCGAAAATACGCAATAGATTGTTTCCCTTGTACAAGTGCATCACCTATCTCAACTCCGCTTGCGTCGCACTCCACCTCAAAGGGTTGTGTGATGTTCGGGAGTGCCAATACTGGTGCCTCACATAACTTCCTAACAACGAGTTCAAATGCTTGTTGGACAGCCTCGATCAATTAAATGTACCCTTCTTCAAACACTCGGTAATAGGACTCGTAATTGTGCTCAAATCTCGAATGAACCTTTGACAAAAAGAAGCAAGTCCATGAAATGAACATACCTCGATGAGTGTGTTGGGAACAGGCCACGACTTAATATCTTTGATCTTAGCCTGATCAACCGAAACCCCTTCTTTAGACACCAAATAGCCAAGGAAAACAACAGTCTCCACTAAGAATGAACACTTCTCCCTTTTGCCATAAAGTTTCTGCTCACGGAGTGTAGTGAATACCTTTCGAAGGTGCTCAAAATGTTCCTCGAAACTGGGACTATATATCAAAATATCATCAACATAAACAACCACACAACGAACTAGAAAGGGTTTGAGTACCTCGTTCATAATCCGTATGAAAGTGCTCGGGGCATTGGTGAGACCAAATGGCATAACCATCCATTCGTATAATCCATGCTTTGTCATAAAGGTGGTCTCCCATTAATCCCCTTCCCTCAAATCATGCGAATTTGGTGATACCCATTCCTTAAATCAATTATTCAAAACACCATCGAACCATGTAATCATCCAACATGTCGTCCAACCTTGGAATAGGAAATCGGTATTTGATGGGTTATATTATTGATTACCTTACTATTGATACACATCCTCCAACTAGCGTCTTTTTTTTAACTAATAAAGTTGGAACCGCACAAGGGCTCATACTCTCACGAACATAACCACGATCCATCAATTCCTCGATCTGGCGTTACAATTCTTTTGTTTCCGTTGGGTTACAACGACGAGCGGCTTTGTTGGGTAGGGAAGCTCCAGGCATGAGATCTATTTGATGTTCAATCCCACGAATAGATGGAAAGCCAGGGGGTAAGTCATTGAGGAAGACATCCTGCCATCCTGGTATTCCTTCAACACTCCTGCCACCTGTTCATTACAAATATCACCACTCTACACCCCTTTATCAAACTTACATACACAAGATTACCATTAATAATAGCATTTACTACTTCCTTCTCACTGGTAAACATGGTCAATTTTGACGCCCTGCCATGCTTGAGGTTCACGGACCGAATTGTAGGAGGCGACATAGATTTCAGAATAAGCTTCTTATCTTTGTCCAACAACTCATATTCGTCGCTTCGACCATGTTGTATCACACTACGATCAAATTGCCATGGTCGTCCAAAAAGGACATGGCACGCATCCATCGGGACGACATCACACAAAAAACCTCGGCATCTTATGAACCCATGGTTAAAGCTACTCGCACCTGCTTTGTCACTTTCAACTTATTTTCGTCATTCAACCAGCGTAAAGCATAAGGTTAAGGATGAGGTGTCGTGACCAAACTCAACTTGATAACCATTTCACTTGACGTTGCATTAGTACAGCTACCTTCATCAATGATTACACTACCACCATTTATCCTTTAGTTGGCATTTGGTGTGAAAAATCCGCTCTCTCTGTTCGGAATTGGCAAGTGTGGTCCGAACTTGTAGCTTCTGAAGAACTAACATGCAATCATAACTAGGAGCTGCATAAGACTCAGCATTAGAGCTTCCCTCTTCCTCCACATATTCCCATAAGTCAAATATATCTCTTATTCGTTTCTCTTCTTCTATTAACTCCTCACGATATTCTAGGGCCTCCCTTAAAGTCAGCACTCGTTTATTGAAGTAGGCGTTTTGATAGTCCTCGAACCCCTGACATTTGAAGCTTCTCACTTTGGAGAGGCTCGTTTCTTTGGTCGTACTAGGCGATTTCATGGTAGTAGAGATGGGAATAGGATTAGAGCTGCTGTTAGGTGACGTAAATTTTGACCGGGTTTCGGGTTTAGACCAAGACTTTGTTTTAGAATCTATAGTAGTCCCACCCCCATATTTTGACTTGCCCTGGGTTTCGAGTTTTAAACAATGCCCACAAAGGATGTCAAAATCCGGATAGGGGTACAGTTCTACTACATTCGCAATATTACCATTCAACCCACGCAAAAACCTCGACATCTTCTGCTCCTCTATTTCCTCTAATTCACCCATCAAAGACAAACCCTCGAATTCATCGATGTACTCCCCAACACTCAGTTTCCCTTGTTTAAACTCAGTAATTTTACGATAGGTAGCAATTTTATGGGTTGTTGGTACATATCTTTTACGGAGTTTACGTTTTAGGGATCCCCAAGATGCTATTTTGTGTTTCCCAGCCCAGGCACGTCGGTTTTTCAACCCGTCGAACCCCAGTGACGCTCCTTTGCCCAACCTCAGGAATGCGTACTTGCACCTCTTCTCGTCACTAAGATCCTTGAAATCGAACGTAAGCTCGATTTTTCTTTTCCACTCCAAATATTCCTCCGGATCAGTGTCTCCGGTGAACTCGGGAAGTTCCGTGACCTTAAACTCGTCAGGCTTGAAACGTGGACCAGTTCACACGCTTGCGCGCAACAAGTCTCGTAAATGAGAAAGTAACATATCGTCTCAAAATCGGTCATATTTTGGGATGTGCAAATTTTTTTGTTTTTTTTTGTTTTTTTAATGGTATACGAAAAAACAGAGAAAAAACAGGGACCGTCTCGATTTTATGGAAAACAAGATCCGGAGCTCTGATACCACTTATGATACGAATTAACAATACGGAAGCGATAACTGTCGAGGTAGACTTATAAGTCCACAAAGACGATCGAACTCAAGACCTATTGAGGATGACCAATTTAATATCCAAATACGCATTTGAATAAAAACGAAAGGTATTTTGCTAATCAAGCAAATAAAATTTGACTTTTATATTAATTTCTGAGTATCTTACTCCTCTTCCGACGAGGCTTTATATAGGCAAAACAATGAAGGACAAATAAAGTAGGAAATAACTCCAAATTGTAACAGCTAAAATAGACTTAATTAACCAATCAAATCTAACTAGTTTTGTTACCCGTGAAAATCACGGGTGCATTGTAGATAAATTGTATAAGCTCAATCAATTATAAAATTACTACACTCTTGCAAATAAAAGTTTAATTCTAATCTCACAGATTTAATATACGGAGTAATATTTATCTAAACTTTTGGAATTCTAACGAATACACCCTTTTTCAATTAAAGTTATTTGGTTCGTTTATTAGATGGAACAAATTTATTTATTTATTTTAATGTTTTTTCCCTAGTTTTTTTAAAGTTTATGTTTATTTAGAATCTGCTTTTGTGAGAGGTGGTTGTATTGAAATAGGGTGGAGCACATGTAATTGGTGGTGATTTGGATTGGAGGTCAATTGGTAGTTGTGATGTTTGTGTCTTTAGATTTTAGAAGTATTTGGAGGTCATTAACATGGTATATTATCTTTAAAGTAATAATCTACACTATGATAAAATAAGTTTATTACTCACTATACACAACATATGTATTACATAAAATTATGAAAACTGTCAAAGAACTATGTACAATAAGTCAATAATAGTGCAAAATATAAAGTGACAGAGTGAGTATTTTTGTGAGTACTTGTAACTGTGATCGCTTGTTGTAGAGTACTTGTAACTAATTTCATGGAGGATCAATAAAGGTTATGGTTTTAGGGTGTGGATGCATGACATATATAAATTTCTTTTAAATCTCTCACATTTTGTAAGAAAAACATTTGATTTATAGAAAGTGATGAAAGTTTATAGCAAAAATGTAACTAACGCTAATATGTAACATCAATTATAACGATGTAATATGTTTCTATTAAAAAATAGTTTGACTTATTCTAATTATACGATGTAATGTATTCAAATTGGACGAATATATAGATACGGAGAGAGTATGTAATTTGCTGTTTAAATTAATCTAATAATAACTTCAAAATTCATATTTTACTTTTACGATAAAAATTACTCATTTTGTTCAAATTCAAAGGGTACACTTCTTGCTGGAACAACGAAAGAGAATCTTTAATATTTTCAACAATCTATAAGAAAAATACAGTCATGTGTGATTTTGTTTGGTTCCTCTTTATATTATGAGTAGATTACAAATGTCCATTTTTCTTAATTTTTGTGAATGAAAATGAAAGAAAATGATGGTGCAAAACGTCTCGCGACGAATGTGAAAAACAAACATACCCTTTGGATATGAACGGATGAATTATTAATTTGAAATTTGATATGCACTTATTGCTTTTAATTTACCCCAAATGTACATGTTTTTCTCATTAAATAATAAAGGATGATGTTGATGTGGCATAATAATATTCATTTAAAATGAAGGACGTTGTTGATGTTGATGACGTGTCTTGATAATATTCACTGAAAAGTGAATGTTGTAAGAGGGTGTAAAAAAAGGCTTGTTTTTTTTATTATATAGATAGATAGAAAGATTATAGTCCCTAATTAAACTACTTTATTCCATATTCCTCTAAGGATTAATCAAGCAAATAAACCATCTTGTAACAGCTGATTCCTCGCCTTCAATGCTCGAGCTAACAGTATTCGAACAAACACGTAACCAAACACACACTCTGATGCACGAGTTCCCTATGCCAATTGACCTGTTTTGCCAGCAATTGAGCGCGGGTCACATCTTGGTTCGAACCCTTCACAGCCAGGTTGAACACTAACTCCTCGATGTTATCTATACTCGTATCAGAAGGAGAGACCGTGCAATCTTATCTTACACTAGGACCGTAAACACCCACATTTTGGCCGCCAGGTGTCTATAATAGTTTCCGACAAACACCCGATGATGATCGGACGCAAACGTGCTCTAACGTACACGGAAATGGGCTCGAAATCATGGATATTTGGCTTGGGCTTTTTACGGAGTACAAATTTCACAAAACCAACCTCAAATTCAGGCCCAGTGGGTCGTTTCGAGTCAAATAAGACAAATTTGGGTCGAATCCGACACTGGGGGTAAAACCGTCTTTTAGCGACCGAGTCAAACCCGGTCAAAGATATTTTCTCGAGACGCGTGAGTCAGCCGTGTCACCTCACGTGGCTGATTCGAGCTCAAACTCCACAAAAAATCAGCTACACAGATATTAAACAATTCCGTTAAAGGTAGAATTCGATCTCAAGTAGGAATCCTATCCGAATACCGAATCGAGCATTCGACCGAGCATGGAATACCCGGCCGAGCAGGCTGTTTTCAGCCGGTTCCCTTTTCTTCTTTGCCAAGTAAAAGAATTCTCGTTCCTCACAACTTCTTACATTTCCTATCCCGATTGGTATCTCTTGTCGTACAAGCAAGATACCTCTCTCAACCTTCTTCTCCTATACATAGGACCCTTTGCACACAACACACAACACAATTTTCATACACATTATTCACACACGATTTAATTCATACAATTCCCGACATTCTACATCCTTACACAATTCATAAATCCGACACACTTAGCATCGAGAAACCGATAGTGTAACCCGAGACTACAAAAACCGGCCTATACCCGTCACCCTTTGTACATCCAAACCGAACCACCAACTCACCGACATTAACCCGACGCTCCCGTGCCTTCGCCACATTCCGACGAGCCCCGATCCGAGTTAACAAAAGCTTGTATGTTGAGGGTGTAATCAAATCCGACTTCTCTTCTCTCCTTCTTCTTTTCGTTTTTTCGTCCGTCTCACGTCGTCATCATTTTTTTTTACGGGTCGTTCATCGTTTCTAATATCGATATTACTAAAAACTATTTTCATATAAACGAATATTCTTAAAAAATACGATACCGATTCTCTAGTCGAATATCGTATTAAAGGAATTATATTAATCTCGTTGACGCTACAAAATCGTTACTTTTTACAAAATACAACGATTTAAACGCGGAGAGAACTAACATTCTTTTTCTTTTCGTTCAAATTTTTCTTTTCAAAACAATTTTATAAAACCTTTTCTAAAAGTCATTCCAAATATTCGATATCGATTTCATAATCAAATATCGAATACGACGAATATCGAAGGCATAAATCGAGTATAAATTAATTCATATTTATACGCGATCTATCGAAATTAGCGACTTTCGAAAAAAAAACCCGAACCGGGACAGACCTTCATGCGAGTCGCTCCCCCTCCCAGGCGACTCGCGCGGAGGCCTGAAACCCGCGGCTCCTTTTTTCCTCTTCTTCGCTTTTCTCAATTTTTCTTAAACATCGTTTCTTCTACAAAACGGTTTCTTAAAACCTTTTTTCTACCTTTTTCAAAATTATTTCGAATATTTGATATCGATTTCATAATCGAATATCGAATATAACGAATATCAAAAATATTGAATCGAGTACAAATTATGCTATATTTGTACGCGATTTTATAAAAACATTGATTTTCAGAAAATCGACCTCGAAACAGGCCGGGGCGCGAGTCGCGCGCACCCCGGGCGAGTCGCGTGGCAGACTGAAGCGCGACCCGTCTTTTCTCTTTTATTATCTTTCTTCGAACATAGTTTTTTGGACAAAACAGCGTCATTTTAGCAAGATTTCAGGTCTCGATACATTATTCATCGCATTCATATTTTCATTCGAATTATTCAATCGTTACTAACACGTTTGTTCGTCTTTTTAGCAACTTTTTCTTTTTATCTTTTGTTTTATTATACTAAAACGAACCTCGCATGCTAAAATACAACTTTGACGTTAATTTTCATGCATTAAATCGACTTAGCAACCCATTCAATTCTCGCATGCTTAGGGAAAACAATGTTTGCATATCATTTTCCCGTTCAACTAACGCGCGTATTAAAACATCAAACGATATCCTAGTAGAGGCCGCTAATGTGCGGGCGGGGTTGGGTGTTCTTTGTGAACTTCCCAACACGTATCCTCACCCCTTACTCAGAACCTCGGTTTCCGGATGTCCGAAACCATTGGCAACGAGAGTCATTCAATACATGATATCCGATCAAGTCGGTATCGGTATCGGTATCAAATGCTAAGGGACGAACCCAATAAACTCTGACATCGGAAATGGGCCATATTTTGTATACGGCCCACTACGACATAGAGTGGGTTCGAACGGGCCCGAACTCACACAAAGTTCGGTGGCGACTCCAACTTCGATTTAAATTTCAATTCAATCCATTCTCATATGGAGATTCATTCGCCTCCCCAAACCCGCGCGTGGCCGCGTCGGGGTGGACCTATGTCATGTCCACAATTTGGCGACTCCGCTGGGGATTAACTGATGCGTGACTTACCATCGGCATCC
This sequence comes from Agrostemma githago, assembly GCA_958450325.1. Classification (NCBI taxonomy): domain Eukaryota; kingdom Viridiplantae; phylum Streptophyta; class Magnoliopsida; order Caryophyllales; family Caryophyllaceae; genus Agrostemma; species Agrostemma githago. Next base: position 57,134,252 of record OY288243.1, read on the forward strand.
TCAGGGTGAGACTCGAATAGAAATCGTTTGACTAGTACAATACGCGTTTTAGTTTTACGGTTCATGCATAACCCCCATCTTTTCCCGGGCCGGTACTGGTGACCGACGTCCCACTATACCATTGATGTAGTCCAAATTGGATATGTCAAAAGGTGTGCATAGCAGATTCGTATGGGTTTTACGGCATGTTCTAAGTTCAATTCGACTTAGGAAGTTAAGGATGTACCTCGAATAGGCAGGCAGGCATGTACCTCGAATAAGCTATGTACACTGGTATAGACCCTTATAGATCGACCGAGACTTAGCTTAAGAGCATACATGGCGTCATTATACTGTTTCCATGACTACGTGCTACTTGATCCACATCTTTTTCTAAAACTGACATTTCCAAAAATTTGCATCCTTTTCAAAATATCCAATTTCAAAAACTCGGACATATACTGAATTTAGGACCTACGATTTTACTCAAAACATGCTTATTTTCTAGCCGGCATGCTGCCCATTTCAAAATTCGAATTTTCGATCCACCATTCGATTTTCGAATTTTCAAAATTCAATTTCGATTTTAAAATTTTCGAGATGCCAGTTTCGATTTTCAAATTCTTGGAGATGCCATTTTCAATTTTCAAATCTTCGAGATGCCGTTTTCGATTTTCAAATCTTCGGGATCTCATCTTCAATTTTCAAATTGTCGGAAATTCCTTTTTTCGATACTCAAGTTTCAAAATTCCAAATATTCAACTTTTCAAAACCCCGGAATGCTACCGAAATTAGGATTTACGATTTAACTCAAAGTAGCCTATTTTCCAGCCGGTATTCTGCCCATTTCAAAACTCGATTTTTTCGAACTTTCAAAATTGTGGCCCGATGCATTTTTCCGTTTTTTCGAAAAAATTGGGCCATCCACCGAGAATTCTCGGATTTTCCAAAAAAAATTCCTTTTTCAAAACCTTCCTCTTCTTAGGACTTCCCGTATTTAGCAGTGTCGGGTCGTGTCATAAGTCGTCAAAGTCTTTAGCGTCGAAACTCCGTCGATTTTATATCACGAGTTTCCTCCCTATCCCAGTCCGCCTTATTTGACTAAGGCAAAGCCCACCTACGTAGGACATACTCCTACGAAGGTTGGTCCGTCTACACAATTATCGAGTCCAAAGTCTGAGGAATGTCTCACGTAAACCTCCTTTCAAACAGGGCCCAGCTTACACAGCTGGATCCTAAAGGAGACCCACCTTTCACGAGTCACCCGTCTAGGTGTCCTTTCAGAGTCATTTCCTTTTCAGGCTTTTCCCCACTCGGGGGCTACCCTTGAGCAGAGCGATCAATCACGGTTGCTCTAAGGGTCATGTCTTGCGCGTGTTGTCTCACGTACCCCACTTTCGAGTCACTTAGATGTCACACCATCTGAGTCTCTAGCCTTACTCGGGGGGCTGTCCTCCACCCGAGCAGTCAACCACGGTTACCCTAGAGAGTACCCTACGTTCATCCTACACCGGCGTCCTTATGATGCCTTCTTCGAGTTGTACCCACGCTACGAATACTCGGGTCACCTAGGGTTAGGTCACCACGGTTGGCCCAAGCACACGGCACGGTCAAATACGGTCGCCCCATTTTCGGACTTATCCTTGTACAGCTCGAGTCTCGTGGTCGAGTCTAGGTCACAGTAGTTATTTTGTCTGGATTAACGTTTAAGTAGCCCGGTCATAGAATCTTAGTCATTCCCGCCCCCGGGCCGTACCTAGTTTGACTCTCTCTCTTGCATTTGCGCAAACCGAGTTTAGGCGAGTTCTAACACCTGTCGTTTCTTCCGATCTGGGACCCTATGAACGAGATACTACCAAACCATAACAAATCTCGCGCCGTCGAGAAAGGGGATATCCAGGGGAGTATGCTTATGCTATCTTGCTCCATTAACAATATCTTCTCGAAAATCAATACTGCCCTAGATAACCTAAGTTCCAGGGTAACCATCATCGAAGAGGATCTTGTAAGAACCCGATCCCGTCTAGCACAACTAGAGTGGGTAAGACAGCCTATCACTCAACTGAGCCATTTAAAGGGTGAACACTCTTATGAAAATGTCTGGTACCCTTAAGATGGCAAGACCGAGAGAGGTAACCCTCAAGTCACCTCTCCAAAAATCAAGAACCAGTCAAAGGAAAGGACATTTACCCACTTGGATATGTCCTACACCGTCGCTTTCCAGAGGTTGGTTCCGAAGGGCCTAATACTACCTATAGGCCCAACAGCCGACCCACCTTTGGAAAAACGCTCCAAAGCATGGAACGCCAAGCATTACTGCAAATTCCACAGAGGGAGGGGACACGATACAGAACAGTGCTAGAAACTGAAACACCTCATTCAAGACTTTCTCGATGCCGGGAAGACTCCCGTTTTGGAAACATTGTCACTTGCAAAGCCCCTCATGGACTATACAGGGCCCGATGACCAAAGCATCGAATCTACCTCTTATGCATCCAAGAGTCCGGATTTGATTTAAGTCCAAGTCTGAGTCCGAGTCTAGGATATACTATTTATTTCAACTTCAAAGTCAGAGTCAGAGTCAATTGTATTCTGTCCTCTTTTTCAAAATTCAATAAAATCAGCTTTTCTATTTCTCATATATACTTTCCTTATGTGTTTCCAAGAACATGATGAACACCGTCATACACTGTGAGCACACGCACGTGACTATTATAGGCACATCTATAATGACTGCAGGAAATGAGACCCGTGTTTTCCTTTACCTGTTCCATGTCTGGTATAGAAAGCCACATAACTACCCTTAGCAGGAGCGGTATCGAATCCTATGACAAATCTAGGTAATCTCCTAGTTTGGGATAAAGACGGGAGGCAAGCCCATTTCCCACAATAAAACACCCATCCAATAAGACTAATCGGTCCCTACCTTAGGTGTTAGTCTGACCAACAAAAAAAAAGGAAAAAACTGGACAAAAAAAAATCAGAAGTCCAATCCATGAAAAAGCAAAAGGCCCAAAACAAAAGAGCTGGCCATGATAAAAAAAACCATGACCATGATCAACGGTCAATTCAAGTGAAAGCCCCATGACCAGGGTACGGTCAAAATTCATACCATCAAATAAGGGAGAGATAATCGAGCTGGTCAACTAACACCACATTTAGCCTTCCCACATTACAACCCTCAAGACCTTCCCGAGACCCAGGCCAGAGACAGCCCGAAATTTTGAGGATTCAAGCTCCATAGGATACCCCTAACCATTAGGGCCAGACATGGAAATCAGATCTCGCATTATCAAAACTTATCCCGATCAAAGTTCGAGCCATTCTACTCGACTTCCCCTTTACATAACAAAGTTCACAGTCACCATACAAAGACCCAAGAGCAAAACTCGTCAAATCCCCCCGAGAGCAAAACTCGTCAAATCCCCCGAGAGCAAAACTCGTCAAATCCCCCCGAGAGCAAAACTCGTTAAAATCCCCGAGAACAGAACTCGTTAAAATCCCCGAGAGCAGAACTCGTTAAAATCCCATCCCAATTCTCCTCATTCAAACCAGTTACCAACCCCAAACACGGGAACTCAACTTGCGGCCGGCATAGAACATGCCCAAATAGTGCACACCACCTCTGGGGGCTATCCCGGAGAACGCTCACAGTCACAGGATCAATATCCTAACCATTCTAGCCCTTTGATCAAGACATCACTGGGAATGCACCTAGCCTACACCATCGCTATGGCTAGTTACAAACAAAGCTCTAATAAACTAGGCACCATAATCCACTGAACTACGGCTTGGTTTGATTTCACCACATGTGAATACGTAGGCAGCCTTTCAACAGAGGCACAACCACCCACATTGACACATATTCAAAAAGCACCATCATTCCGGTCACGACACTGTCATGTTCTCGACAATTAGCTTTGTCATTCTGGGGGCTTCTCCTAGGCAGAAGTTCTCCATCCATTCACATAATCCAAATAATTTTAAAAATCTAGCCACCTTTCTACAGTGTGTCCTAGCACTCGGCTCACTCGAGGACAAGAATCTATCAGGACTCGAGACAATGCCCACTTTGGAAATGTACCCTAAAATCAAAAATGATTCAAAAGAGCACTAGTCTACACCATTCCAATGCTAAGTCCTGCAAAAACAGTCTCATTACAGACTACTGCAATTCCCCTATAACGCATCCTTCTCATTTCGATGTACGACCGTGTTGCTACTCGCCTAGGCTACGGAATTGTGCAATTTAAGAGTCTTGTTAGGTGGCCCACCCCCCAACCGAGTCACGGTCCAACCCCTCGAGAGTCCAGTCATGTCTGTAAACTCGTCCGGTCGCGTCCAGAGTCGAGTCTGTCAGCAGATCTCTCTTCAAATTCTTACTTCAAACTTTGCAAAACTTTGCCATTTGAAAAAAAAACTTTTCGACAAGGTCAAATTTCAGCCTATTTAAACTGCTAATTTCTATTCCACCTCTTTCAATTTTGGAAACCTATCTCCTAGCACGTGAGTTGCCTTCAGGACTTCGATTTCAAAATGCAGCAAAAATCATTTTTATTCCCCAGGGCGAGTCATATTTGTTTCGCCTACATGTTGCATGCAAAATTGTATGTAACTTATACAGGTACAAATCACGACAGCGCAATTCACATAACTCCCCAGCGGCATTTAACATGATGAACCCATATATAGGCGCACCTAAGTCTTATACGACAAGTCCAATTCCCCACGGAGTTATCATCATCAGTTCAGGTACATTTCTAATCCATGGCCGGCGGGCCCTTCACGCAGGTCTAATGGACTTTAAACGACCCGATCGAAAGTCTGCCAGGTTTTAATCTTTGATTGGCCAGGTAGCTACTCTGACTTTCGCCCTGTCCAAGCCTCAGTCAGAGTGGGGGCTCTGTAGACACCCACATTTTGACCGCCAGGTGTCTATAGCAGTTTCCGACAAACACCCGATAATGATCGGACGCAAACGTGCTCTAACGTACTCGGAAATGGGCTCGAAATCATGGATATTTGGCTTGGGCTTTTTACGGAGTACAAATTTCACAAAACCAACCTCAAATTCAGGCCCAGTGGGTCGTTTTGAGTCAAATAAGACTAATTTGGGTCGAATCCGACACAGGGGGTAAAACCGTCATTTAGCGACCGAGTCAAACCCGGTCAAAGATATTTTCTCGAGACGCGTGAGTCAGCCGTGTCACCTCACGTGGCTGATTCGAGCTAAAACTCCACAAAAAATCAGCTACACAAATATTAAACAATTCCGTTAAAGGTAGAATTCGATCTCAAGTAGGAATCCTATCCGAATACCGAATCGAGCATTCGACCGAGCATGGAATACCCGGCCGAGCAGGCTGTTTTCAGCCGGTTCCCTTTTCTTCTTTGCCAAGTAACGGAATTCTCGTTCCTCACAACTTCTTACATTTCCTATCCCGATTGGTATTTCTTGTCGTACAAGCAAGATACCTCTCTCAACCTTCTTCTCCTATAAATAGGACCCTTTGCACAACACACAACACAATTTTCATACACATTATTCACACACGATTTAATTCATACAATTCCCGACATTCTACATCCATACACAATTCATAAATCCGACACACTTAGCATCGAGAAACCGATAGTGTAACCCGAGACTACAAAAACCGGCCTATACCCGTCACCCTTTGTACATCCAAACAGAACCACCAACTCACCGACATTAACCCGACGCTCCCGTGCCTTAGCCACATTTCAACGAGCCCCGATCCGAGTTAACAAAAGCATGTAGGTTGAGGGTGTAATCAAACCCGACTTCTCTTCTCTCCTTCTTCTTCTCGTTTTTTCGTCTGTCTCGCATCGTCATCATTTTTTTTTACGGGTCGTTCATCGTTTCTAATATCGATATTCCTAAAAACTATTTTCATATAAACAAATATTCTTAAAAAATACGATACCGATTCTCTAGTCGAATATCGTATTAAAAGAACTACATTAATCTCGTTGATGCTACAAAATCGTTACTTAAAACCTTTTTTCAACCTTTTTTCAAAATTATTCCGAATATTTGATATCGATTTCATAATCGAATATCGAATATAACGAATATCGAAAATATTGAATCGAGTACAAATTATGCTATATTTGTACGCGATTTAATAAAAACATCGATTTTCAGAAAATCGACCTCGAAACAGGTCGGGGCGCGAGTGGCGCGCACCCCGGGCGAGTCGCGTGGCAGACTGAAGTGCGACCCGTCTTTTCTCTTTTATTATCTTTCTTCGAACATCGTTTTTTGGACAAAACAACGTCTTTTTAGCAAGATTTCAGGTCTCGATACATTATTCATCGCATTCATATTTTCATTCGAATTATTCAATCGTTACTAACACGTTTGTTCGTCTTTTTAGCAACTTCTTCTTTTTATCTTTTGTTTTATTATACTAAAACGAACCTCGCATGCTAAAATACAACTTTGACGTTAATTTTAATGCATTAAATCGACTTAGCAACCCATTCAATTCTCGCACGCTTAGGGAAAACAATGTTTGCATATCATTTTCCCGTTCAACTAACGCGCGTATTAAAACATCAAGCGATATCCTAGTAGAGGCCGCTAATGTGCGGGCGGGGTTGGGTGTTCTTTGTGAACTTCCCAACACGTACCCTCACCCCTTACTCAGAACCTCGGTTTCCGGATGTCCGAAACCATTGGCAACGAGAGTCATTCAATACATGATATCCGATCAAGTCGGTATCGGTATCAAATGCTAAGGGACGAACCCAATAAACTCTGACATCGGAAATGGGCCGTATTTTGTACACGGCCCACTACGACATAGAGTGGGTTCGAATGGACCCGAACTCCCACAAAGTTCGGTGGCGACTCCAACTTCGATTTAAATTTCTATTCGATCCATTCTCATATGGAGATTCATTCGCCTCCCCAAACCCGCGCGTGGCCGCGTCAGGGTGGACCTATGTCATGTCCACAAGGACATTCATCGAAAACCCAGTTTGAGAACCTTGGATCAATTAAAGTCGGGCGGCCAGGCAACCATGCCATCCTATTTAGTTTTTAACTAAATGAAGACCCCATTTTATGCTCTGCCAGTCCTAAGAGCAATTATGTGATGAAGATAGGAGCAAGTGATGTAAAGAGTAAGCGTTGTAGTGGTATCTATATCTATCTATATATATTATTAAAAGGTAATCCAAAACAAGTTTTTTTGTGATTTCTAAACAATGCCACGTGGCGGCCTTGTACACAAGCATGTGATCACCTATCTATTTTTTTCATTATTCCAAAATATTTTACCTTTCCAGTCCCCCATAGAATTAACCGATCATATGTCATCTAAAATCTCATAACTCAATTCGACGACTCTCTAAATTACCATCTCAATAGTATTACGGAGCATATAAAATACGACTACTTTTTATATAATCTTCATTGTTACAGGTATAAATTTCGGGGAGTGCATGAGGGAAAATTCTTGCGCAATGCAATCTTATTCTCAATAAAAGGTTTATTATAAAGTATGTATTCCAACCCCTTTTGCCGTAATGTAGTTGCATGTATTTGGTGTTTAGTGTGTGATTATTTTGGTCGATCGTTGTTATATTTCGGTATTTAGTGTGTATGATTCTTTTGTCCTTTGATGTTGTTCATATTCATTTTTTACTTAATAGGTGTATTATTATTTACACTCCAAAGAAAATAATAGTTTTTGTTGTCAGTGGTTTCTCAATTACGTATCTCTATCTCTTAGTAACTCCAAATTAATTACATGAGCTATTGGATGCGTTATTTATTTCTTCTAAATGGGTTGAAATAGTACAAAAAATTCTACTGTACAATTATTTCAAAATATTTTTTATTAAAGTAGTCTTAGAGGACCTCGTGCATTGGACGGGAACAAAAACTAGTTTGGAGGTTAAAAGCCTACTTACATTCGTGTTCAGGCAATGTGAGACTCAAGATGTTCCTTTTTTTGTGAAAATGAAGATCAATTTTATTGACTAGTGTAATACCTGTGGCACGTCACGGGATTGTAAACTTTTTTTCTAAATAATCGGAAGTTAGTAATATTGAAACATATCCGATGTAGATGAAGTAGTTAGGTGACACATTTTATACTTGAATGATGATTTTATAATTATACTAAATATGTGGAATTAATAGTTTTGGAGAACAAAACAAACAAAAAATGCATGGAAGCACATTTTGAAAGAGAACTTTAATGTTTTGATATGGTACTATATTTCTTACATTTCAACCAAAAAATAAGAAAATGAACTTTAATGTTTGGATTTGTTATACCCATGAAAATTCTCGTGGTTGAAACATTTTTTTCATCATTGTTCCAAATCACAATTCATATGAGGATGAACGGAAATATGATATTGATAGAAAATAACGTAAAAGAAGTGAATATTGATGCATATGATTATTACATTATGGTCAATTCGACCCGTCTGTGTAAAAGATAATCAAACATATAATTTGTTGGAACAATAATGGTATAAAAGTTGTATCGAAAATAAGTACGATTATATTAATGTGAATAGAATCATATATATTATTTAGTTATAATATTATATAAACGGTAAATAAAAATAAAATGAATATAAAACATGAAATAATAAGGGAACGAGCTTATATGTGAAAATGACGGTTGTGCCGTGACAAGTCACTGCCCTAAAGTCGAATTTGTCCCATACTCTACACACGGTTTCCATGACAATCGACCCCCAGGAATACACAACCTTTGTAGATTCGGTGTAGACAAAACTACAAAATGAACCCCGCCAAGAACATTGTCAAGTAACTCCCGAAACCAAGAGAGATATAGTGGGAAATTGTAAATAGAAGAAGAGATGTGTGATTGTTGTGTTGTGAGTGAGTGTAGAGGGGGTTTATATATCAAGCTTGACGGAGAAAACAAAGCCCGAATTAATGGTGTAGCAAAAACGAGAAGGGTAGGTGCATGAAAAAATCAGATGCATCTCCCACATTTACAAAATAATCAGGAAGGCTCTAGAATTTATTTACTTGGGACTTGTGCCAAATTCCTGTAGCAAACAAAAAACGTAAAAGTGGGCTGAGGCCCGCAACCCAAACCCGATCTGAGGCTAGCACGTTTGTGGTTCAAATCCAAACCCACACATCTCCATAAAAGGCCCACTTAACTACAAGTAATAACACTAGGAAGGAGGAAGCTTATAAACATCAAGTCTTTTTCTTAATTTTCCGGATGTGGGACAACACCACAAAGGAAGCTAAAAACAACCAAACTTTGTCAATGTGAGATAAGTCTCATTTTTCCTTATCTTCTCCATGTGGGACAATAAGCAAGGAAGCTTCTTTTGTAGCATATAACCAAGCCAGATACTTATCCAACAATCTCCTACATGCTACAAAAGAAGATTTCAACGGATAAAGAAGATAGTTGGCAACGGGGGGTTTAGCGTTAAGATGTTAATGTCTTTCGGACTTGAATTAACACCCAGTGAATACAATTTCCCTCAAACCGTCATCTTAGGCGAAATCTTTCACCTTGAACCGTAGATGAAGTTGGTGAGAGGTCGTTGCTCACTTACTTAGCCCCAAATCAAGGCAAATGTTCGTGACTACGCTCATTTCTCTACGAACGCAAATTGGTCGTTATCTCTTACTTGGACTTGTCCAAGTGCCCCCACATTTTCCTGGTACATCATGAGTACTCTAGAGGTCCCAAGCCAAAGGCCCCTCATAGAGGAGTGGGCAAAGCCTTCCACACTCACATAGGCAAGTTCATCAAGTTTGACTGTCACTCAAACCACCCACGAATGGACTATGAACTTGTTAAGAGCCCCGTTATTTTCCCTCCGTGGATCCCCACCAAAACCAAGCCATTACTGCGTGAATTTCCTCGATCATTCTCTCCTGGAGATCAAAGTTGCTCATCATATAAGTCGGGATTGACTGGGCTATCGACTTAATGAGAACTTCCTTACCAGGTTTGGACAAAAGCTTCTCTTTCCATCCTTGTACTTTATTTCTTCCAAATGCGCTCCTTGAAGAAAAGGTGGGAATTCTAGGAGCCGATCGACTGATACAAATTTAATCCCGTGGATTTTCTTATCCTAAACCGCTCGTCTGATGAGACACGAGAAGGCATCTGCACACAAGAGAAACAAATACGGGGATATAGGATCCCCTTGGCGCAGCCACCTACTCGGCATAAGCTCTCCCACAAGTGAGATATTTATCATGAACGAATGACTAACTGTCGAGATGCATTCCAGCACCCGGTTGACCCACATGTCCGTGAACTCCAACCGTCGCATCGTGGCATTCAGCTCGGTCATACGCCTTACTCATGTCGAGTTTTAACGCCACATTCCCGGATCTTCCCTCCCCGCCCCTCTTCATCGCGTGAAAAACCTCAAAGGCAATATTAGCATTATTCGTGACAAGACGTCCTGGGGTAAATGCACTCCGATTTTCAGTGACAATGACATTCATGATACGCTTCAACCGGTTGGCCATGAGCTTGGAAATAATCTTATATATGACATTACACAAAGCAATTGGACGATAGTCAATAACTTTTCGAGATTCACGAACCTTCGATATAAGGACCACCGAGGTTTTATTGATACTGCTCAAGTTGCTGCCATCCCTCCACCACACTTAAAGCTGGCAATCCGGGCCGGGCCGCCTGCCCGGTCCGGCACAATTTTTTGCCCCGCCCGGCACGGCCCAAGGCCAAAACTGGGCCTGGCACGGGCCCGGCCCGCCGTGCCTGGAGTCGGGCCTCGACTGTGATTTTGCATTGAGGTCGTGCCTGGCACGGGCACGGGTAGCCCAGCCCGCTGTCAGGCACGGATCCAGCCCAACTGGGGGCACGCTCGAAGCCCGACACGACGGGCCCAAGAATGCCCTGCCCGATCCGAGGCACGAGAAAAAGCCCGTTGGGATGGTAAAATCTCGGGCCAGGCCCGGCCCGTTTTGAGATGACCGTTAAATGTGTTCTGACAGTTGGGGGGGCTAGCAGGCATGCATGCATGTTGCTGTATTGCTGTGTTGATTGTGCCGTTGGGCTGTACTGATGTGTTGATTGTGCCGTTGGGGAGGGGAGAGGTGGTAACGGTTAGATTTTGTTTTATTATTATTATTATTATTATTATTATTATTATTATTATTATTATTATTATTATTATTATTATTATTATTATTATTATTATTATTATTATTATTATTATTATTATTATTATTATTATTATTATTATTATTATTATTTTCCTATCTATTTTCCTAAATCTATAAATACCCAATTCATTCAACCCAATTTTCACACAATTCATTCCAATTTACTTCTAATCTATTCTTCAAATCATCTTATAATCTTATCAATATGTACTAATTATCAATCATTCCATACTAACTATTCCATACAATTCTACAATTCAACTATACTAATTAATTATCAATTCCATAACTTATACAAATTACTACTAATCTTATAAAAAAACTATTATATATAAAAAAATATACTAATAATTTCAATATAGTAATTTGTTTGGAGATTGTCGACGACTTTTCCGGGGCCTAATTACAAGATTGAAGTACTAATTTAATAGCATCGGGTTTTTTTTGGCGTATTCGGGTTTTTTGGGCTATTTATTATATTCTATTGAAAATCTTTATTCGATCGCTATCTCCGGAATTCTCCACGCTTTGTTTTCATTTTCTAACTTAATCTCATTTACTTAATTTTTGTTATTTATTGTTGATTTTTATTAGTTAGTTTAAGACTTATTTATTAATTAAAAAAAATCAACCCGATTGTTAATTAAGTCATAAATTTAAATTGTTAATTAAATTGATAAACTTAACTGTTAATTAATTTGGTAATCGTATTGTTAATTTTCTTCACTGAAATTGTTAATAAATTGTTCAACCCGTTAATAATATAAATCATGTCGGAATCACGTCACACTGAGTCTGGGTCAAAAAGGAGTCGATCACGTCAAGGTAGCATAGATCAATCACAAGCCTCCGGTGCACAAACACCACAATCGGAGGCATATGGACATACCGGACAGGGTCCATATTTGACCTCACCGGGATTTAACCCGATCCCACACCAATTGTCCGGTATGCCGTCTCCTTACTTCCCCGGAAGCCAATACGACACCCCGACCCCTTTCGGTTTCGATCAAACCGGTCAAGGGTCGTCTCACCAACCTTACCAATTTAATTTCGAGGACCAAGCAATCTTGGGCAGACCACAACGACCCCCGCTACCCCCGCCTTACACACAATTACCCGTTACACCATTTATACCATCACAGAGTCAATTCACGTCCACACCCGACTCATCTGCACAGAACACACCACAATTCACAACACAAACTCCACCATCCCAACACGTCCAACAAACAAGTGAAGTAATTGAACAACCTAGTACGGAGGTAGAATAGACGGAACAAGAAATGGCTGCAATAAATGCGAAGGATAACACAAGTGATGTATGGCTAACTTTTACTAATAGTAAAGATAAAAAAAAGCTCATTGTATTAATTGTGGCAAAACTTTAAGTGCCTTAAGCTCATCCGGTACCGGCCACCTAGGACGATACGCTAAAAAATGTTTTCCAATAGAACAAGGTCAAACATCTCTTGACCAATTTCTAAACCGACCCAGTTCCCAACAAGACTTCACCTATGATTATACTACATGTGTCGACGAATTATCTAGAATGGTAATTCAAATGGAAAAACCTTTTGTTATGGTTGAACACCCATCTTTTAACAGATATTTAAAAACCAATCAATCGGCTCATAAAGAAACGAGTCGTCGTAGCGTTAAAAATAAAGCAATGAAACAATACATGGAGTGGAAAATGCAGCTTATTTCCCAGTTAAAAAATAATAAATCTAGAGTATCACTAACGGTGGATGGGTGGGATTCTGGTTGCCATTTTTCATATATTTGTTTAACTGCTCACTGGTTAGATGAGGAATGGGTTATGCAAAAAAGAATTATAGAGTTTGCTAAATTAGAATTCCCGCATACCCCTTTAAACATACAGAACATTATTATGAAAGGGATAAATGAATACGAAATTAGAGATAAAATATTAACTCTTACTTTCGATAATGCGACGTCTATGACTTCTTGCGCTAACATGTTAAAGACTCGTTTAGAAAATCTATTTTTAGATAGTAATTTGTTACATGTTCGATGTGCTTGTCGTGTTTTAAACTTATGTGTTCAGGACGGTCTCGTGGGTCTAAAACAATACCACGCTAAATTTAAAAGGATCGTTATGCACTTGAACACTTGTCACTGGAGGCACCAAGACTGGCATAACTATTTTAGAGAAAATGGTATAAAATATAGAAAATTCCCCTTGGAAAATAACACGAGGTGGAATTCGATGTATACAATGTTGAATGCTTGTTTAGCGTATAAGGATCATCTGACTATTTGGTGGAACCATAGTTGTCCCAACGACTCAATTTTGGATGATGATTGGGAAAAAAATTGAAATGTATATTGACCTCTTGTTCGCCCTTAGCCAGGCGAAAAACACCTTCTCCCATGTATATAAATCCACTGCCCCTTATTTCCTTTGTAACATTATTAGTATTGCCAATATTTTAAGAAAATATCGAGGCAAAGATATTTACGATACGTTTTTACCCGCCATGGAGGAGAAGTGGCTAAAATATTGGTTCGATATTCCTATGGCCTATGTATTTGCAACCATTTTAGACCCTAGATGGAAATTTTAGGGTGCGATGGACTTTGTTTACGCTTACAAACAATTAATGAACATAGATTTTGACTTAGAAGAATATAAAACAGAGATTAGAAATGACTTTTTTGGATTATTCAACGTTTATGAGTCTTTTTACGATAACAACACTCAATCAGGTGTAGGTACTAGTAGTAGCGGTAGGGATACAGGCTTCAGCGACATCCTCAACATAATGTCGGGAATAGTTCCGAGTAGAGGAGCATCAAGGACGACTTATTTGGCCGAGTATCATATGTACGACACATATCAATATTTCGGCACTAACGAACCTACCACAGTATTCGACCTAGACCTTACAGTTTGGTGGAAAAACCACACTAAACTTCTGCGGGTGATGTTTGCTATGGCGAAGGTGTTTCTCGCCATTCAAGTTTTGTCTGTTGCATCCGAACGCTGTTTCACTGCCGCTAAGAGAGTATTAGATGATAGACGTACATCTCTGGGTTCCGACACCCTCCGAATGTGCGTATGCTATAAACATTGGATAGATGCACGAGACAGAAAACAAGGCAAAGAGTTAAAAGATAGCGACAACGACTCCAACGAAACTACCACTGAATCCGTCAATGCTTAGTCAATTTGTATATTGTACATTCTATTTGTAACTTGTACATAGTTTTTTATTTAGAAATTCAATTTATAAATCATAGTTACTTCTTCAATTATACATTGATTATTCCAGTATGACAGTACGTACTCGAAACCGATCTATATTGATTATTTAATAAATATAAAATTTCTTTTCTCTTGTTCATATTTCTAATTTATTTGCTCATTTTTGTAATAAATAACAAATAACATTTTGTACAAATCTTGACGGAAAATCGCAATCGTATTTCATCACAAAGACGCAAACGGAGATTAAAAAAAGGAAAATCGGACCAGGCACGACCCAGGAACGAAACCCGGCCCGAGCCTTAGTGAGGTCGGGCACGATCGGGCCGGGCCTCGCATGGCACGGCTAGCCTACCAGGCACGGTCCGGCATGATTTTTTTGGGCACGAAGCATGATCGGGCTGGCACGAAGCACGACCCAGCATGTCCGAACTGTCAGCTCTAACCACACTCGAACAAATGAGCAAATCTCTCCCGCCACAATGTCCCAATGCTTCTGGTAAAAAAGCGCATGTAAGTCGTCGGGCCCAGAAGCCTTGTTTGGGTGCATAACGAAAAGAGCATGTTTAACCTCTTCGTCCGTAACCGAACTAGTGAGCATAAAATTCATATCTATTGTAACAACTTGATGTGTGCCAAATATGGCCCACTTTTCCACCCATTTAGACATGTTTTCCTTTCACTTTTTTGAGATTTGTGTGCGATTATCGCCTTATTTGAGTCGTTCTCACTCTAGCGACCTCTCTTGTGCATTTTACGTGTTTTTGGGTAGTTTTCCTACTATTTTGATTTGGATTTATTGTTCGAGAGCATGTTCGAGCTTACATGAACACAAGAGAGTGGAATATCGTCCCAAAACATGATTAAAGTCCAAAGTCCAAACCCAAGAGGTGAAACTCAATGACAGGGCAAAACTCAACTCCAATAAGCAACTTCACAAGGTAAGGTCGAACTTCAAATGCATATATCTCGAGTTTTAAATCTTGGATTGAAGCAATTCCAGTTGGAGGTGAAATCTTATCTTCTTAGCTTTTCAACTACATATCACACGCCCCAATCGGAGATTAAACGAGAGAGTTATGGCCCTCTGAAGTCACATGGCAAAGTTTCACCCAATGAGATTTGACCGGGCAAAATTTCACCCTACGAGATTTTTGAGTTTTTGGTCAGATTTTTCACTGGGCAAAATTTCACCCGATGAAATTTGACCGGGTGAAACTTCGCCCGAAGGTATTTCGGCGAGATTGGAGGGAATCCTCAGGGCAAAACTTCACCCTATGAAGATCCAAAGAGCAAAGTTTTATTTCAAGGGCAAAAATTAGAATTGGGTTTTGTTTTAAGTGACCCATTAAGGCTTTGTATGTATATGTGGACATGATATAGGTCCACCCCGACGCGACCAAGCGCAGGTTTGGGGAGGCGAATGTATCTCATGTGAGATGGATCTCGGATTGAAATTTAAATCTAATTAGGAGTCACCACCGAATTTTGTGGGAATTCGGACCCGTTCGAACCCACTCTACATTTAGGCGGATCGTGCACTAAGCACGGCTCACTTTCAATGCTAGAGTTTAGGGGATGACTCTCGTGTGCCAACGGTTTCGGACATCCAGAAACCTTGGTTCTAACTAAGGGGTGAAGGTACGTGTTGGGAAGCCCATAAAGGACACCCAACCCCACCCGCACTTAGCGGCCTCTACTTAGATATCGTCCGTTTTTCGTGTACGCGCGTTAGTTTGACGGTCGAATGTTATGCAAACAATGATTTTTTGAACTAAACATGTGAATTACGTTTAACTACGTCGTTTAATGCGTCTAAACTAACGTCAAAGTTATTTTAGCATGCAAGGTTCATTTTAGTACAATAAAACAAAAAACGAAAATAATGGTGTGAAAGTAGAAATAAATGAGTTAGCAGCGATAATAATGGATAATGAAATGCATGCTTTTTGAAAAATTAGGCGCGTGATAGCCTTTGACACATGACGACCAAAGTCGTAAAAGGGAAATCGACGATGCAGACACGATAGACAAAACTTGCGTTTTATGCGTAAAGGGGACCACTCGATTGAGTCATAGGTAGGACTTGATTGAGTGATCGGGTTACAGAGCCCTTGTACGATCAGTGATTCGTTTCGAAGAGTGCGCTCTCGAATTTGCTTTAGTATTAAATTGATAATTTGTTAAATCGCGTAGAAATATTGTATAATTTATACTCGACTTAACTTTCGATACTCGTCATATTCGATATTTGATTATGGAACCAATATCCTATATTTAGAGCGAATTTTAGAAAAGACATTATAAGTTGTTTTAAGTTGAACTAGGACGAAATAAATCCTTTGGTGTCGTAATTTCCAGGCAACCGCGCTACTCGCATGGCCCTCGCGCGACTCGCACAGGCGCGCGACTCGCATGACCCCCACGCGACTTGCATGACCCCCGCGCTACACGCATGGAGGGCTGCTTCAGCTTTTTATATTGATTCCGTTAGAATTGATATCCGACTACGGAGTCGGTATCACATCTTTAGAATGACATTTTTACTTGTTTGATTAGAGCGAAAGTCGACTCCCTCCGCATCACGACATCGTAATTAATCCTTGCGGATTATGTGATGGGGATTTGCATCAACAGGTTTCGTTCTAACCTTAAAAAGCAATATCTAGTACACCTAACGATAAATATCCGTGATCGCACTAGGCCCTTGAGTGTTTAGGGCGGCGCTCCTCGAAAGGGTACAACCTCTGTTACGACTCTTAAAGGGATTAGGAGGATCTTAGAATGGGATTTATCTTTAGATATACTCGATATGAAATTGTTTTAAATTTTATGTAATTGTATCCGATGTTTATTATCTAATTATGTCGATAACGAAAAAAAAGGAAAAAAAAGGAAAAAAAGAGACAAAAAAAAGAGAAGGAGAAGAAGGAAAAGAGAGAAGACGGGATTTTGTAACACCCTCAACGTACATGCTAATTTTTGCGTCGGTTATGGACTCGTCTAGTAGTGGCAAAGGCACGGGGGTATCGAGGATATAGGAAGAGTGAAGGTGTTTGTATGAGATCGGTTTTCTCGGGTTTCCTAAAGGATTTATAGAGGAAATATCGGGATTGTATGTATGTATAGTTTGCCTAGGATTGCTGAAATTTTGGGTCGTGAATTGTGTGTTATTTGTGTTGCAAAGGGGGTGTATTTATAGGAAACAGTACCCGGTTTTTGGATAGATTTTAAGAAAGAAATCCTATCCTAAATTGAAGAGGTTTTGCATGCAGCTGATATTTTGTGGTTTTTGAGTTCGAGTCGGACTCTTGAGGCTTTGTGCGGCTGATTTGCATCTCGGAAACAGCTTTGACCGGGGTTTGATCCGTTCGCTGAAAGACGGTTTTATTTCCGGTGTCGATTTTGATCCAAACTAGTCTAATTTTATTGGAAACGACCCACTGGGCCTGAACTTGAGGTCGGTTTGGTGAGATTTTTACTCCGCTAAAAGCTCGCACCAAATACTATTGATTTCGAGTCCAAAATTGAGCGTATTAAGTCATGTTTACCGAGCCCCCACTCTGACTGAGGATTGGACAAGGCGAAAGTCAGAGTAGCTACCAGGCCAATCGAGGACGATTATGACCTGGCAGACTTCCGATCGGGTCGTTTATATTCCATTAGACTTGCGTGAAAGAGCTCGCCAATCATAAGATAGAAATCATACCTGAGTTATGTTATCTGGGAAAGCTCCGTGAGGACTTTTCTTTGAAGCCCTGGGTGTATTTGTATGAAGATACATCCCATCTTGGAGCTGCGCGGGGACTCGCCTCTGAAGCCCTAGGTGTATTCGTTTGCACACACATCCCATCTCGGAACTACGCGGGAGCTCGCCTCTGAAGCCCTGGGTGTATCCGTTTGCGCACACTTCCCATCTCGAAACTACGCGGGAGCACTTTTCTGAAGCCCTGGGTGTATCTGTTTGCAGATACATCCCAATTCAGAACTATGCGGAGCTTGTTTCTGAAGCCCTAGGTATATCTGTTTGCAGATACATCCCAATTTGGAACTACGCGGGAGCTTGTTTCTGAAGCCCTGGGTGTATCTGTTTGCAGATACATCCCAATTTGGAACTACGCGGGAGCTTGTTTCTGAAGCCCTGTGTATATCTGTTTGCAGATACATCCCAATTTGGAACTACGTGGGAGCTTGTTTCTGAAGCCCTGGGTGTATATGTTTGCAGATACATCCCAATTTGGAACTACGCAGGAGCTTGTTTCTGAAGCCCTAGGTGTATCTGTTTGTAGATACATCCAAATTTGCATGTGCCACTTTAAGTGAAACTCCGTCTCACGTTGGGGAGATAAAAACTTGACGTTCCGTTGGGAAAGCACAAGCTGGTACCTGAAATGTTAGTTATATAGGCAGAAATAGCAAATATAGCAGATAGGAAATGCAATTAGCATCTATAGGTTGACTTGCGCTGAGAAAAATGATTTTTGCTTCATTTTGAAATCGAAGTCCTGAAAGCATCTCACGTGCTAGGAGATAGGTTTTCAAAATTGAAAGGGGTAGAAAAGAAATTTGCAGTTTAAATAGACTGAAATTTTGACCTTGTCGAAAAGGATTTTCTCAAATGGCCAAGTTTTGCAAACTTCAAAGCAAGAATTTGAAAAGAAAGGCCTACCGACAGACTCGACTCTGGACGCGACAGGACTAGTTGACAGACACGAATTAGACTCTCGAGGGGTTGGATCGTGACTCGGTGGGGAGAGGGGCCGCCTAAGATGACAAGACTCTTAAGTTGCGTTATTCCGTAGCCTAAGCGAGTGGCAACATGGTTGATTCCTTGGAATGGGAAAGATATGTACTCTGTAATTACGGGATTCAGTAGTAGCAATGTTGTAGACTGGTGTTCTTTTGGATCTTTTTTGGTTTTGGGGTATATTCCAAAGTGGGTGCCGCTTCGAGTCCCTGACGGATTCTCGTCTTCGACTGAGCCGAGTACGAGGACACACTATAGAAAGGAGGCTAGATTTTGAAAGTATTTGGATTATGTGAGTGGATGGAGATCAGAACTTCTGCCTGGGAGAAGCCCCCAGGACGACAAAGCGAACTGTTGAGAACATAACAGTGTTGTGACCGGAATGATGGTGCTTTTTGAACGTGTGTCAATGTGGGTGGTTGTGCCTCTGTTGAAAGGCTGCCTGCGTATTCACATGCGGTGAAATCAGACCCAACCGTAGTTCAGTGTTGAAAGATATATCGTGATGCCTAGTTTATTAGGGCTTTGTGTGTAACTAGCCATAACGATGATGTAGGCTAGGTGAATTCCCAAAGATGTCTTGATCAAAGGGCTAGAATGGTTAGGATGTTGATCCTGTGACCGTGAGCGTTCTCCAGGGTAGCCCCCAGAGGTGGTGTGAACTATTTGGGCATGTTCTATGCCGACCGCAGGTTGAGTTTTCGTGTTTGGGGTTGGTAACTGGATTGGATGTTTTTGGAAATGTGGTGTCAGGCAGTAATTGGCTTTGATTTTTTCGAAATCTGGAGCTCGATTTTGTGGAGCTAAGGCTTCGATGGTAAGGTATTGTAATGTGGTAGGAAAGGGAGAAGTCGAGTAAAAATGACTCGAACTTCAATCGGGGTAGGTTGATAATGCGGGAACTGGTTTCTATGTCTGGCCCTAATGGTTAGGGTGTATCATATGGAGCTTGAATCCTCAAAATTCCGAGCCGTCTCTTAGCCTAGGTCTCGAGAAGGTCTTGAGGGTTGTAATGTGGGAAGGCTAGATGTGGTGTCAGTTGACCGGCTTGGTTGTCTCTTCCCTATTGTATGGTATGGGATTTTGAATTGACCGTACCCCGGTCAAGGGACTTTCACTTGCGTTGACCGCTAACCATGGATTTTTGAATTTTTTTTTTGTTGACCTCTTAACCCCGGTCATGGGATCTTCATTTGTGTTGACCGTTTAACCTTGGTCATGGATGCCTCTTTTTTTATGATGGCCTGCTTTTTTGTTTTGGCTTTTTGCTTTTTCATTGGACTTTTGATTTTTTTGTCCATTTTTCTTTTTCTTTTTTTCTCACGGCTACCCCCTTATGGTGTTGTGGGTGGATTTGGGGTTGGGCCCATTGGTTGGACTAGGCTTTTCGAGCTAAGCCTTTGTAAGGTGTAAGCATAGTTGTTGTTTGTGTGAGTGCAACTCGCGGTGGAGTATCTAGGGTAAACATGGCGGTTTGGATCTCGGTATTGCCATCATAACTCCGAGCAGGCTTGGTGGGAGATCATCCCGAGTTGGGCATTTTTGGCATCACGTCTATAGAGATACAATGCCTTTTTTTTATAGACTAACGCCTAAGGTAGGGACTGGTTAGTCTTATTGGAAAAGTGTTTATTGTGGGAAATGGCTTGCCTCCCGTCTTGAACCCAAACTAAGAGACTACCTAGATTTGTCATAGGATTCGATACCGCTCCCTAAGGGTAGTTATGTGGCTTTCTTTGTCAGACATGGAACAGGTAAAGGATAACACGGGTCTCAGTTTCCTGTAGTCATTATGGGTGTGCCTATAATAGTCATGTGCATGTGCTCACAGTGTATGATGATGTTGATCATGTTCTCGGAAACACATAAGGAAAGCATATATGAGAAATAGAAACGCTGATTTTATTGAATTTTGAAAAGAGGACAGAATACTACTGACTCTGACTCTGACTTTGAAATTGAAAGAAATAGTACATCCTAGACTCGGACTCAGACTCGGACTTAAATCAAGTCCGGACTCTAGGACGCATGGGAGGTAGATTAGATGCTTTGGTTGTCGGGCCCCGTATAATCCATGAGGGGCTTTTCAAGTGACAATATTTCCATGAAGGGTGTCCTTCCGGCATCGAGGGAATCTTGGATAAGGTGTTTCAGTTTCCAGCACTTTTCTGTATCGTGCCTCCTCATGTGGAATTGGCAGTAATGTTTGGCGTTCCGTGCTTTGGAGAGTTTTTATGAAGGTGTGTCGGTTGTTGGGCCTATAGGTAGTATTAGGCCTTTCGAGACCAACCTTTGGAAAGCGACGGTGTAGGACATATCCAAGTGGGTAAATGTCCTTTCTTTTGACCGTTTCTTGATTTTCTGAGAGGTGACTAGAGGGTTACCTCTCTCGGTCTTGCCATCTTGGGGGTATCGGATAGTTTTGTAAGAGTCTTCATTCTTCAAACGGCTTGGTTGGGTGATTGACTGCCTTACCCGCTCTAGTTGTGTTAGACGGGATCGGGTTCTTACAAGATCTTCTTCGATGATGGCTACCCTGGAACTTAGGTTATCTAGGGCAGTATTGATTTTCGAGAAGATATTGTTAGTGCAGCAAGATAGCATAAGCATACTCCCCTGGATATCTCCTTTCTCGACGGCGTGGGATTTGTCGTAGTTTGGTAGTGCCTAGTTCATATGGTCGCTGATAGGAAGAAACGACAGGTGTTAGAACTCGCCTAAGCTCGACTTTTCGCAAATGCAAGAGAGGGAGTCAAAC
Organism: Agrostemma githago; assembly: GCA_958450325.1. Lineage (NCBI taxonomy): Eukaryota > Viridiplantae > Streptophyta > Magnoliopsida > Caryophyllales > Caryophyllaceae > Agrostemma > Agrostemma githago. Next base: position 57,156,156 of record OY288243.1, read on the forward strand.
TAGACATGGCCCGAAGGTGACGGAAATGACTAAAATTCTTGGATCGGGATACCCGAACGTTGACTTAGACAAAGTAACGACCGCGAATTAGACTCGAGCTATAGAAGGGTGAGTCCGAAAATGGGGCGACCGTATTTGACCGCGTCACGTGCTTGGACCAACCGTGGTGACCTAACCCTAGGTGACCCGAGCGTTCGTAGCATAGGTACGATTCGAAGAAAACATCATAAGGACGTCGGTGTAGGATGAAAGTATGGTACCCTTAGAGCAACCGTGATTGATCACTCTGCTGAAGGGTAGCCCCCAAGTGGGATTGAAGATTTGCTAAAACTCGAGTGTCGGACGAGTGACCCTTAGACGTAAGGACCACAAACCTTTTGTTATAGGGCTATGCCTCGTAACAGGTTGACTCGACCTCTGGGAAAGGCAGATGGGGTAAGGGAAGAAACTTGCGATGTAAGATCGACAAAGTTTCGACGCTAGAGACCCTCGACTTGACTCGAATAAGAGTGGCCATGCGATTAGGGTAGACCCTTAAGTTAAAGGGTTCTAGAATTGAGATGACTCGACTAACGTATTGAAAGATGGGCGAAATTCCCTTAAGAAAGGTCGTGGGGACCGTCCTGTTAGAGGGAAAGATCGCGTGGGACTTTATAGTTAGGAATCGAGTGCTTAGACGAACCTTCCATTTACGAGTGTATGACTCGTGTTGGTTGGTTATGCCTTTAACAAATAAGGCGGACTGGGATGGGGAAGAAACCCTTGGTGTAGGATCGACGGAGTTTTGACGCTATAGACCTTCGACAAATTATGAAAATACTCGACACACGGATTACGGTAGGTCCTATAATAAGGAAGGTTTTTGAAAAGGATTGACTTCCTAAATAAAGAAGGTTTTTGAAAAGGATTGAATTTTGAAAATTGAGAAAATGGTCCCGAAATTGGTAGTGGGCCAATAGGACCGGGCATTTTGAAAAGTTGAATATTTGGAATTTCGAAAATTTGAATATCTAAAATAAAATTTCCGAAAATTTGAAAAATCCAAAACGGGATCCCGAAGATTTGAAAATCGAAAACGGCATTTCGAAGATTTAAAAAAACCGAGAATAGCATCTCGAAGATTTGAAAATCGAAATTGAATTTTGAAAATTTGAAATTGAATTTAGAAAATTCGAAAATTAAAAGGGGATCGGAAATTCGGAATTTGAAATGGGCAGCATGACGGCTAGAAGATAGGCTTATTTTGAGTCAAATCGTAAGTCTAAATTTCGACAGTATTCCGATTTTTGAAAATTGAATATTTTGAAAAGCGGGTCTCGAAACGGACGGTATTTTGTGTTTTTCAAAGTTGGATATTTTGGAAGGATGCATTTTTCAAATGACGGTTTTTTAAAAAATGACACTGAAACCAAGTAGCACGTAGTCAAACAAGCATTATGACAACAGCTTGTATGCTTTACGCTAAGTCTCGGTCGGTCCAAAATGGGTCTATACCAACAATGACGGCTTTCTCGTAAATCAGGACGGACTTCCTAAGCCGAATTGGTCTTAGAACATGCCGCGAAACCCATACGAGTTCGGCCATTGAAGTTTTTAGCGCACCTATTTAGGAATACACCGCGGTATAGTGGGACGTCGGTCACAAGTAACCGGCCCGGGAAAAATATGGGTTATGCATGAATCATCGAACTAAAACGCGTACATTAATATTCGAACGATTTCTTTTCGAGTCTCACCTTAGGAACCCCGATGACAAGTGGTACATCAGGTGTCCCCAGCGGAGTCACCAAATTGTGGACATGACATAGGTCCACCTCGACGCGGCCACGCGCTAGTTTGGGGAGGCGAACGAATCTCATGTGAGATGGATCTCGGATTGAAATTTAAATCTAATTAGGAGTCGCCACCGAATTTTGTGGGAATTCGGACCCGTTCGAACCCACTAAACATTTAGGCGGATCGTGCACAAAGCACGGCCCGCTTTCAATGCTAGAGTTTAGGGGTTCGTCCTTTTGCATTACAATACCGACGCCGAGTTATCGGGAATCGTGTATTGAATGACTCTCGTGTGCTAACGGTTTCGGACATCCGGAAACCATGGTTCTGAGTAAGGGATGAAGGTACGTGTTGGGAAGCCCACAAAGGACACCCAACCCCGCCCGAACTTAGCGGCCTCTACTTAGATATCGTCCGTTTTTCGTGTACGCGCGTTAGTTTGACGGTTGAATGTTATGCAAACAATGATTTTTTGAACTAAACATGTGAATTATGATTAACTACGTCGTTTAATGTGTCTAAACTAACGTCAAATTTATTTTAGCATGCAAGGTTCGTTTTAGTACAATAAAACAAACAACAAAAATAAAGGTGCGAAAGTAGAAATAATTGAGTTAGCATAATAACGGATAATGCAATGCATGCTTTTTGAAAAATTAGGCACGTGATAGCCTTTGACACGTGACGACAAAAGTCGTAAAAGGGAAGTCAACGATGCTGACATGATAGACAAACTGAGTTTTATGCGTAAAGGGGACCACTCGATTGAGTCATAGGTAGGACTCGATTGAGTAATCGGGTTACGGAGCCCTTGTACGAAATGTGGTTCATTTCGAAGAGTGCGCTCTCGAATTTGCTTTAGTTTTAAATCGATAATTTATTAAATCGCATAGAAATATTGTATAATTTATACTCGTCTAAATTTTCGATACTCGTCATATTCGATATTTTAATATGGAACCAATATCCAATATTTAGAGTGAATTTTAGAAAAGACGTTATAAGTCGTTTTAAATTGAACTAGGACGAAATAAATCCTTTGGTGTCTTAATTTCCCGGCAACCGCGCGACTCGCATGACCCCCGCATGACTCGCATGGAGGGCTGCTTTCGCTTTTTTTGATTGATTCCGTTAGACTTGATATCCAACAACGGAGTCGGTATCGCATCTTTAGAATGACATTTTTACTTGTTTGATTATAGCGAAAGTCGAATCCCTCCGCGTCACGACATCGTAATTAATGTTTGCGGATTATGTGAGGGCGATTTGCATCAACAGGTTTCGTGCTAACCTTAAAAAGCGAGATCTAGTACACCTAACGATAAATATCTGCGATCGCACTAGGACCTTGAGTGTTTAGGGTGGCGCTCCTCGAAAGGGTGCCACCTCAGTTACTACTCGTAAAGGGATTAGGAGGATCTTAGAACGGGATTTATCTTTAGATATACTCGATATGAAATTGTTTTAAATTAAGACGGGATTTTGTAACACCCTCAACCTATATGCTAATTTCGGCCTCGGTTATGGACTCGTCTAGTAGTAGGAAAGGCATGGGAGTATCGAGGATATAGGAAGAGTTAAGGTGTTTGTATGAGATCAGTTTTCTAAAGGATTTCTAGAGGAAAGATCGGGATTGTATGTATGTATTATTTGCCTAGGATTTCTGAAATTTGGGTTGTGAATTGTGTGTTATTTGTGTTGCAAAGAAGGTGTATTTATAGGAAAACGTACCCGGTTTTTGGATAGATTTTAGGAAAGAAATTCCATCCTAAATTGAAGAGGTTTTGCATGCAGCTGATATTTTGTGGTTTTTGACTTCGAGTCAGACTCTTGAGGCTTTGTGTGGCTAATTTGCGTCTCGGAAACAGCTTTGACCGGGGTTTGACCCGGTCGCTAAAAGACGGTTTTATTTCTGGTGTCGGTTTTGACCCAAATTAATCTTATTTTATTGGAAACGACCCACTGGGTCTGAATTTGAGGTTGGTTTGGTGAGATTTTTACTCCGCTAAAAGCTCGCGCCAAGTACTATTGATTCCGAGTCCAAAATTGAGCGTATTAAGTCATGTTTACATCCAATCATCATCGGGTGTTTTGTTGGAAACTGCTATAGACACTAGTCGGCAAAATGCGGGTGTCTACAATATATAGTTAACCCTAGATTTCAATCATACAGTCCATTAGCTTAGACTACTCTCTATCATTCTAATCTAGTAATAACATTAGTTTAGTCTTAGATCTAATTGAAGATTGAAGGGTTTGCAAGGATTTGGTGACAAAAGTTCTTTTATTTCTTCTTCTTGAAGCTTATTAATTTATGAATCTTCATCTTTTTTTTTTGGTAAAAGGTAAGTACATATATATATATATATATATATATATATATGAGAAATCAATTTACATGTGTATGACTACAACAAATTTTATAGCCATCTAACGTCTTTGGTATGATTCGGGTATTTGATCTTACACCTTATTCAATTTTTCACATCCAAAATAATCAGTTTAACCGTGACAATTGGCTGTGAAACAGCTCCATCTAACCTACATGCATTCCGATGTCTCCAAATATGATAAAACGACGCGTTGATCGCAGCTCGAATAATGTTACATTGCAGCTTTGTCCCTCAAATATTTTTGGCCCATAACAGGCTCCCATTAATCGGTATCCTCTTCATCAACCAGTCACCCACAATAGTCAAAACTCTCGAGCTCCAAACGCACCCAAAGAACAAGTGATCCAAGCTCTCCGGCTGCGCCTCACACAAATAACATCGATCAGATTCAGCAACTCCAATCCTATGAAGCTTCAGTCTCGTATTGAGGGCACCCCGAAACACAAGCCATGAGATAAAGCTGTGTTTCGGAATACTCCAATTACTCCCTGCAATCCTCCACCACGGAACGCTCGGTTTCTTATTACGTAACTCCTCGTAACCCTTCAAAATCGAATAGAAGTTATCCGACCCATGCCACTTTCTATTTTCGAGCATATGTTTAATCTTGTCCTTAGCCTGACAGATCTTCCTCCACGCCCACGTGACATCCGCATGAGGCTGGAAGTAACGCCACGAGGATCCTTTCAAATAAACATTATTTACCCATAGGACCCACAACCTATCCGGCTGATCAAAGACCCACGAGGCTAGTTTAGCCACAGCTGCCTCATTCCACACTGTCAAATCCCTTAGACCCAACCCTCGTTCATTCTTAAGGTAACAAATCTTCTCCCAACTCAGTAACGCTCGATTAGTGCCTTCCACCCCGCCATCCCATAAAAAGTTTCGACAAAGGGATCCAATACGAGTCATAACATATTTCGGGATAATAAAGACCATAACCCAGGCAGTCTCGAAACTGATCCATAGCCTCATCTGAAGACGATCCCCCAAGCCGCTCCCGGGCATCCACAACACAGTTGAAATCACCCAAAAGCAACCACGACCTTCTAAAGTTATATGATTCCAGACTCCGCCAAAGTCTAACTCTCTCGGATGCGGAGTTAAAGGCATAAACGAAAGTAAGCTAATACTCCTTACCCGATATCGTAGAGACTTTAACATGAATACTTTGATCACTATACTCCAAAATCGTCAAATTTACCCTTTTATGTTTCCATAAAAGCCAAACTCGACCTCCCTCGTAACAATGGTTATTTGTCGTTATGCTCCATTCATAGAAAATGTTCTGATGAACTTTAGCATATGATTTATTCCTAATCTTTGTTTCAATCAAACCAAAAATGTCTACCTGTTGCTTCCTAACAAACTCACAAATTGCACGCTGCTTATTTATATTACACATGCCGCGCACATTCCAACACCCTATGTTATGTACTTCCATGAATAACCAATTCCAAACCGACCCTTCCTTTCCATCCTCCGTCTCTTTTCTTTGGGATCCCATCACCATATCAGCAAAAAGAATCCCAGAATTCACAGCTGTAGTACTCCTCGGAACCATACCAGTTGTAACCGGTTTATCCCCGTTTGTGACAGGCTGCACTACAACGGACTTGACAGGCTACATTACAGGCTTGGTGACTGACGGGAGGGATTTGTCGTGGATCCCACCGATCAAATAGACCAACGAACCTAAGCTAGGTAGCTAGGGCAAGTCGGGTCGATCCTAAGGGACGGGGTGTCGGACTAAGGTGTGCTACGGTCCAAGACTAGGTTGGAGACAAACTAAACTAAGGGATGACAAAGATGAACTGAGAACTAAACTAAACAAACAAATAATGACAAAAATAAGTGAATTAGATCGATAAGAAGAAACTAGGGCTAGGTCGGATTCATGGATGCCAAGGAGATCAAAAGAAGGAAACGGGGGTCACTGGCATGCTTTCGTAGCCTAGATTACGATCGGGCTCTCGCTACTTGAACGGGCTAGGGGTCATCCTCACCACGCTCTCGCTACTAATGAGGGAACCAAACCAACCAACCAAACAAACACATACAAGAGAAGAGACAAGAAAAACAAGGATTGATCGTCTCAAGTCTCACAAGCATTTCATCAAACATGTGGAGTGCAAGGTAAGAAGGAAACAACAAAAACATCTAGTACCACCCATCTCACCCTAATAATCCCTAATCAACACCCAATCCCCCTACTAACCCTAGGGGACAACTACTCAAACATATCTATACTAAAACTAACACTAACAAGAGAAACAATCACAAGAACAAAAAAGAACATTCACAATGAAGAACAAAGAGGATGAACAATGGACAATACAATAAACAAAAGATTCAAACTTTACTAACAAAGAAGGATTAAGAGAAAATAGAGAAGAAAGATAATACCAAACTAAGAAGATGAAAAGAAGAACACTTGCATAGAAGAAAACCTAAACAATCCCACCAAGGTTGTCAAGCTTGATAGTATCTTCAAGAATTCCAATATTACAAGAGTAATCTAACTAGATTAAGGAGTAATTAAGGACTAATCTACACTAATCTAAGCTAATCTAACCTAAAGTAGTCTAGGGTTTAGTGGGTAATGAAAAGTAAAGCATATGTTCTTAAACAATACAAGAGAGGGGTATATATAGGGTTACAATGAATAAGGGAGGCGGAAAAGCAAAACAGCTCTGAACTGGGCCCATCCCGGTCGGGATGAGGTATTTCCGGTCGGGATGGACCTGGTCCAGGCCGGGATGGACCTCCAGTGGCTCGGTTTTGCTTGCTTCTTCATCCAGGTCGTGATGGATGTGTTCCCGACCGGGATGGGTCTTGTAGGCTTCAAATATGGTCTCATAGGTCCCCACTTGCTCTCCCTAGGCTTCTCATCGATTCTCGGTGCTCGATAATGGGTCCCAAAGGCTCGGGATCGAGTTTAAGCTACCGGATGATCGTCGCTTCTCTTCGGTGGCTCCAAATGTGTCTGAAACGAGTCGGAATCGTTCCATCTCTTCAATAATGGTCTTAGGAACCTAAAAAAAACTAGAAGAAGCGTAAGTAGCCTCGAAAACCGCTCCAAAGAGCGTTTCCACAAGAGAAACCGGGACCAAACACAAGGAATAAGCACTACAAACCACACTTATCAACTCCCCCACACTTAACCCTTACTCGCCCTCGAGTAAGCACGAACAAACTACTAAACTAATAAGAACTAAAATACTAGCCGAGCGGGTATTAGCGCACCCTACGCCCTTTCGACTCACGCGAGAACACTTAGAGGACAAGTGCTCTCCGCAAGGCAAGTGGGGTCTTGCGATAAAACTGTGGATACAACCGAACACGAAAACACATAAACAAACAAACACATAAGCAAACAAACATACAAACAAACAATCGATTGCATCCAAGACCAAACAAATACCGCTTCCCTCAACAAAGCGGTGAAAGAGACACCGGTTAAGGACTCAAGGCAAGTGACAACGTTGCCAAGCTAGCAATACAAACCGAAATGGACAAAACCCTAATAGTATGACGACAAAGCAACAAAAACGTTGGTAACTTACCTAGGTTCCTCCTAACCTTCTAAGAACGTACTATGGGATGATAGGCGGGATGGAAAAAGGATGAACCACGGAGTTAGTCGACACTGTAGGTAAGTGAAGCCCCGCCCCCTTCAGCGATGAGCCAATAGGGTCGTCCCATGCTCAAAATAGCCTAACTAGTCCAAGTAAAAAGGTGGATATGGTTTGCAAAATGAGGGAAGAACGACCATTACTGCTATCATCCTTCCTAGGGACTCGGTCCTTTGGTAGGCTCTTCACGATAACGGTCGGTAAAAGGCTTATTTTGAGGGGGTAAGAATTTTTTTGTGAAACGATTTTCTTTGGCATTTTTCTTTTGTATTTTGCCTTTTGAGTTGCTATGCCACTTCTTTTTCTTCTTTTGTGTTTTTTTTTCATTTGTTGTGCCTTTTTTTTCTTTTTCTTCTTTCTTTTCTTTCTTTTTCTTTCTATTTTTTTCTTTCCTTTCTTGGCTTGCCTTTTGAATAAATCTTGTATTGTAGGCATTTCTTGCAACCAAGTAAGAGCTTCAACAAGTTGCAACTTATTTGTGGAAAATGTGTAGAAGGTGGGGAAATGGGTAAGTCGGGACGACGTCTTCCCTTCAAACCCACCAAAAAAGGGAAAAACTTGGACTAATCAAAGCAATTTCGAACACGGTCACCTAAGGGACGAGACTCGGGAACCAAGGCCTTTTCACTCTGTGGGTGGACAAAATGGTCAAAATGCAAATCCCGTAGTAAATCACTAGTAGACTAGGTGGACTCAAGGTAAGAAAACAACGAAATCATTGGTTTAAAGTCATTCTACTAGACTAAAGTCCAAGACTCGACTCATATTACTAGAAAGGGAAAGTAAACACTTGCGCACTAGCCTCAAAACCGGGTTTTCGAAAACCTTTTATTACACACTAGACACAACTAAACAAGACAAAACAAAGACACAACAAAAACGAAAGGAAAAGAGACAAACACAAAACAAAACAAACAAACAAAATAAACAAACACCACCCCGAAACATCCAAACAAGCCACCAATCAACCACAAACTTCAAAAAGCTCCACCCGGGCACACATCATCACAAAAACTCCTCCAAACTCCACAAGAGACAAAGAGGAAAAGGGATAAAATGATGTTACCGAATGTCTTGAAAGCTCTCCGAAGTTAACGGTGATCAAGAGACCTACAACGAAAAAGGGACGCAAAACACACACAACACAACAAATACGACACAACAACTCAAAGAAAAAGACACAAAGGAAAATCTTTTTGGTTTTTATGAAAATTTTCAAATCTTTAAGGATTTTTTAAGATTCTTTAGAAAAAACTACGAAAATGAAGCTAAACTAGACTAATATATCGCTCCCCCACACTTAGACCGAGCAATGTCCTCATGCTCGATCGGTAGTGTGTGGAAGACACTAAAAAAGAAAAGAAAAAGGGAAAATAAAACTAAAAATCAAAATGAAAGTGAAGAAAGGGTCGAATGTGTCCGGCCGGAGTGTAGTCAAGTCACCAAGGGCCGAGACAAGAAAAGATATGGATGGGGAAAGAAATAAAAAGAAGAAAATAAAAGGAAATGGGAGGGGAGGGCTAGGTGTAATCAAGTCACCTAGCCCGGATTTCGCCTGAATCCGACTAAATCCTACCAAAAGAAAATAAAAATAAAGAAAAGGTGGAAAGACTTGTAAGTTCGGATTTTTCAAAGGACTCTCGATGTAGTCACGTCATTGAGAATCGGGAGCAATTACCACATGGGCCCCGAGGGCCACCACGACACCAAAATGATAAAGGGAAGAGGAACAAACGAAGAAAGACTAAGCAACAAAAGACGGAAAAGAAGGAGAGTCGCCTTACCAAACGGTTAGCAAATCAATCAACTCCATCGTCTCAATGATCGTTATCGGCACCTTGCTAGTCTTCATCATCATTATTCCTCTTCCTCAATGTAGTCTCAAGTATCGGGCTTGCATAGGTGTAATGAGGTTGGGATTTTGGGAAAACTCGGTGTAAAGGGTTTAGAAGATGAGATGAAGGAATATAATTGAAGTGTAAGGGTGAAATGATAGCGGCAAAGGTTAGTAGGGAGGTTGGGTGGGGGTATAAAGTGGTTGGGTGGTGCTTAAATGAAGGAAAGAAGTCGAAAGGGGATGCTGTAGCCCATCCCGGGCGAGAAGGAGCTCATCCCGGGCGGGAAGGCACCATCCCGGGCAGGAGGACCTTGATCCCGGTCGGGATGGCACGTCAGGGAGCCCATTTTTCAGCACAACTCATCCCGACCGAGATGGCCTCCATCTTGAGCCCTAATGCCTTCATTCAACACTAGTTCCACCCAAAAGACAAGTAATACCTCGGGATCCAAAATCCCGTCCCCAAAAGCTTGTAACAAGCTCAAAAACCAACTTCCTCCACCAAGCCTTGAAGCTTCTATCATCAATACCCCTCTCTAATTCTTCATCTTCACTTCAAACCTAACAAGTAAGCTCAATAACCACATCAAAGATCCCTCCCTCACATTGCTCAAGAAAATTCCAAATTACAAGAATTCCACAAAAACTAACAAATCCTAGAAACCAAACTATCCAATCAAACATATACAAAAACAAAAGCTCAAAAGAAAAGGAAAAAGATATTTACAATAAGATACTCTCACCATCTACACCTCCATAGCCATCAAGAGCTCGGAGGAGTAAGTCAAATGCCCTAGCAACATCTTCATTAACGCCCATGTGGCCGATCCTAGCTATCTTTAAGAGCTTCCAAGTTGGAGGTAAGATGCGATCATCTTCATTATGGTCGGGGTTCTCGTGATCTTCCGGGTCTTTCCAACCAACATAGCCACGACTCTTTTGCAATGACCATCCGGTAGATATAGTGGTCTAGAGTCATGCTCGGCGTTACGATTCGGGAGATCACACCCTTGGGGTGTTGCTTCTTCTACGGGGTCAAGAGTAGCACTCTTTTCCACTTCCCGACAAGGATCCACTTCATGAACCGTCTCACAAGACAAGGGACTTGAAATAGAGCGCGATAAAGGAGGTGAAGGCATCAAGTTTTCTTCATTGGAGGCTTTAGGGGAGACCTCATCGTCATTCTTACTAGAATTCTCACCATGAAGAAACTTAAGGCCTTTGATGGCGGCCTCAATTTCTTCGACGGTTTGGTCTAGCATAGCATCTCCAAATCCCCTAATCGGCTCCTAAATTTCCCATTCAAGGCAAGTTCTAAGGCATTTATCTCTTTCTCCCAAGTGTTACCTTCCTTTTCACTCACCTTGTCAATTTGGCCTAGAGGAATCTTGTCTTCACTTGGTTTTGGATTGTCGAGATCCGGTTCATCACGAAGAAAATCATACAAATCCAATTTGATAGCCAATACATTGGCTCCTCAAGAGTTACCTTGAGAATCATGTTCAATTCCCTCCTCATTGTTGACCCTTAAAGCTTCAACTTCCTCCATTATTCCCATATCTTCACCATCCAAGTCACTCTCAACAATGATCTCTTGATTGACCATCTCTTCTTCATTCGTAGCTTCATAATCGGGTTGATTTCCTTGTGGGGATAACTGATCTTCATGCCCAAATGAACCTTCCTCAACAAGTTGTGGAGCTCGAGTGGCCAACATCGTGAAACGAGCCATGAGTTCATTGATTCGAGCATCTTGCACCTCTATTTGGGCCTTGAACTCCTCTTTATCCCTTTGCATTTGAACCATCATCTCATGTTGACTCTTTTGCAATTGAACCATCATCTCTTGTTGAGTCTTTTGCATTTGAATCATCATTTAACAAAGCTCTAAGTTGGGGATTTATGGTTGTGGGTTATGTGAGGGTATTTGGTAGTTGTTAGGATGTTGGAATGATCCTTGACAACTTTCATGATAGTCATATGAAGAGGGTTCATAAGATTGTCGATGAGATTGGTAAGGTTGGTAAAGTTGTGGGTTTTGGCAATTTGCCCCATCATTGTCCCATGATAATTGATAGTAGCTTAAAAGCTACATTGTCGTAACGTTGCCTTGATACATTGAATGCACTAGAATCACTTGAGCAAACGTTAGTAGCCTAGTGCTTTTGAGGCACTAGGAAGAGAGAATTAAGCACCCAAGAGTAAGAACGGAGATACACAAGGAGAAGAAAACACAAAAATCAAGAACAGTCTAAAACTAAGCACACAAGAGTCTAAACTACGCCGTTCCCCGGCAACGGCACCAATTTGACGGGAGGGATTTGCCGTGGATCCCACCGATCAAATAGACCAACGAACCTAAGCTAGGTAGCTAGGGCAAGTCGGGTCGATCCTCAGGGACGGGGTGTCGGACTAAGGTGTGCTACGGTCCAAGACTAGGTTCGAGACAAACTAAACTAGGGGATGACTAAGATGAACTGAGAACTAAGCTAAACAAACAACTAATGACAAAAAGAAGCGAATTAGATCGATAAGAAAAAACTAGGGCTAGGTCGGGTTCATGGATGCCAAGGAGATAATAGAAGGAAACGGGGGTCACTAGCATGCTTTCGTAGCCTAGGTTACGATCGGGTTCTCGCTACTTGATCGGCCTAGGGGTCATCCTCACCACGCTCTCGCTACTAATGAGGGAACCAAACCAACCAAACAAACACATAAAAGAGAAGAGGCAAGAAAAACAAGGATTGATCCTATCAAGTCTCACAAGCATTTCATCAAACATGTGGAGTGCAAGGTAAGAAAGAAACAACAAAAACAACATCTAGTACCACCCATCTCACCCTAATCATCCCTAATCAACACCCAATGCACCTACTAACCCTAGGGGACAACTAATCAAACATATCTATACTAAAACTAACACTAACAAAAGAAACAATCACAAGAACAAAAAGGAACATTCACAATGAAGAACAAGGAGGATGAACAATGGACAATACAATAAACAAAAGATTAAAAATTTACTAACAAAGAAGGATTAAGAGAAAAGAGAGAAGAAATATAATACCAAACTAAGAAGATGAAAAGAAGAACACTTGCATAGAAGAAAACCAAAACAATCCCACCAAGGTTGTCAAGCTTGATAGTATCTTCAAGAATTGCAATATTACAAGAGTAATCTAACTAGATTACGGAGTAATTAAGGACTATTATACACTAATCTAAGCTAATCTAACCTAAATTAGTCTAGGGTATAGTGGGTAATGAAAAGTAAAGCATATGTTCTTAAACAATACAAGAGGGAGGTATATATAGGGTTACAATGAATAAGGGAGGCGGAGAAGCGAAACAACTCTGAACTGGGCCCATCCCGGTCGGGAAGGAGGTGATCCCGGTCGGGATGAGATGGTCCCGGTTGGGATGGACCTGGTCCCGGCCGAGATGGACCTCCAGTGGCACGGTTTTGCTTGCTTCTTCATCCCGGTCGTGATGGATGTGTTCCCGACCGGGATGGGTCTTGTAGGCTTCAAATAAGGTCTCATAGGTCCCCACTTTCTCTCCCTAGGCTTCTCATCGATTCTCGGTGCTCGGGAATGGGTCCCAAGGGCTCGGGATCGAGTCTAAGCTACCGGGTGATCGTCGCTTCTCTTCGGTGGCTCCAAATGTGTCTGAAACGAGTCGGAATCGTTCCATCTCTCCAATAATGGTCTTAGGAACCTAAAACAAACTAGAAGAAGCGTAAGTTGCCTCGAAAACCGCTCTAAAGAGCGATTCCACAAGAGAAACCGGGACCAAACACAAGGAATAAGCACTACAAACCACACTTATCAGTGACCTGCTGCTGTCGTTGACCAGGCAGCACCCCTCCCACCTTTTTCTTCTGAAGAGCCTCAACTCTAGCTTTTTTCACCTCCTCCCTTTTACAATCACTCCCCTCATGTCCATAGTTTTTGCATTTTGGGCACCAAATAAGCTTCCACTCATACTTAACAAGAATTTGCTAGGATTATGATATTGGCATCAGGCGTCCATTCTTTCACAATTAAAGGCTTATTATCAATCATAAACAAGCCATGATTAAGAACTTTTACCTTTAATTTTTTTTTCCTTGAATCGAACTAGAAAATTTCCATTCGAAAGGAATGAAATCTTGTCAATTCCATGGTCTTTCCAAATTCTCTTCACGTAACCTTCAATTACTTCTCATGGTGGATTGGCACCCATGATAAAGCAGTAAACGACATTCCTCCAGTATTCAACCTCCTCCTCGACATCGTCTTCCGAAAACCTCAACAATTCCTCCTCTTCCTCGACATCAACCACGTTTTTCCCATCCCGTTGTTTCCACCCAATACTATCAATGGGTTTCGACTTAGGCATAATGGCAGTTTCAGATACGTACTCGGAGACCTCCTACGATTCCTCCTCCTCTTCAGCGTCCGACTCAAAATTGAGTCCTGGAATATCATTGATATTCACGTTCTTAGAGGAACTATCCTCCACTTCCATAATGTTCGATTTAGCCACAGTTTTTATCGCTGTTTTACGTAACAGTTCTTCCTTCGCAGCGCGGGGTAGGGGTTTAGGGCCTTTCTGTATGGAACGCCCTTTCTTCCTCATCGAACCTTGCTCGGATGAACACTGGCAGCAATGTCGCCGTCAAACGCTGCCAACGCCGGATTACGCCCTAGGATCGTCGTCAGATCGCCTGATCGCCAGAGAGAATTTGAAAAAAGATTATTTATTTGATAATCTTCATCTTCTTTGTAATGTCAATTCTCCATTATTGGTACTTTCTTCCTCTCTCTCTCTTCTCTAATTAGTTTCTTCTTTAATTTCTCCTCTAGTTTATTGTTTTTCTTGGTTTTTCTTGCTTTGTTATTGTTTTTCCTAGTAGAGTTTGTTCTTGGTTTTATTTTTTCTCTCACTTGTGTTAGATTAATTTCCCCTGTTTTTGTTAGTATGGATTATTTTTGCCTAATTTCTTTGTTATCTATTCTTGTTATTTTTACCATGATTAGTGAGTAGATCTTTGTTAGAGGATTAGGGGAGGATGGTTTTGGGTAACATGGATTAAGGATTCTTGTGATTGAATGCACTTGGGTTGATTTGTCTATTTTGGAATTGTTGTATGCTTGTCGACTTTACTTGATCAATTTAGTTGACTCGTATTCACCCTCGTCAATATGGGAAAACTCGGGGCTTGGGTAATTCCGACTTAGTGACCTAGCTTCTTCGTCGCGAAAGCGAGTCTTAATGAGGTCGGGTGTAGAGACCGAAAGGTGGTCACTTATCGATCGTATGTCATTCGCTTGATTCTTTGTTTTATATATCTCATTTCCAATTCCCCAACTCCCCCTAACACTTTTCCTATATTGACTTTCGTGTTAGCTATTAGACCGACCACCTTAGTCTAGTCCTAATTCTACTAAAACCCCCATTAGATCCCAAACACTTATCGACTTAGACTTGACCGACTTTATGAAGATCTTCCTTTAGATCGATCCTGACCTACCACTACTACGTTAGTTAGGTTTGTCGGTGTTTACAAATATTGTTTGATCGTGCGGGTCGCGACGCTCGCGCGTCACAACTTCTCCGATACTCTGGAGCACCTCTTCACAGCCCACCGTCCCCTCCAACTCAAAAATCCATGTATAGTACTCCAGAATAATGCTTCAGATTCCATCTCATCAACACACCACGACCCATCGTCACGCTCAAGTCCATGGATCTTATTCCGATGTCGTCTCTGACTAGCTTTCTGTCACCGTCCCGGAGCTCATTCTTCCTATCCCAAGTGTACTAGTACGTCTCAACTTTCCTCCGGAGAGAGTCAATCTCGTTTACAAGCTTGCTACATTTCTCCAAGACTACTCTCGAAAGATGTTTCATCTGTCATTTCCCCAATTTATCTTCCTTACGTCTTAGTCTTACCTTCACATCTCCGAACTTACTTCGAGCCCAGCTCGCAAGTTGTTCAGAACACACAGTAATTCGGTCTGTAATCAAACCACCCCCTCCACCCTCCCACGCGCCCTGTATAACCTCACAACATTGCAGTTCAGAAATCCAAAAAGGTTCGAACCGAAAATGACGCCCGCCACTCCTCGAATGTCTCTGTTCCTCATCCCTTATAATAACAGAAGCATGGTCGAACGCATAAATGGGGCAATTAAGGACATAGACATGAGGAAATAAGGTCAGCCACTCCGCATTGGCCACGCCCCTATCCAACCGCTCACGAATCATGCGACCAACTCCACGACCCCTCTGCCAAGTAAAGATGTTACCCCGGTATCCCAGGTCTCTCAGAGCACAATCATCGAGAGCCGCTCGAAAATCATCCATAGCGCTCCCCCCACCCCTCAGGCTTCCCCCCTCTTTCTTATTCACGCTAAGGATCGAGTTAAAATCACCAAAACAAACCGTCGGGATATGACAATCCCCACAGAGACGCTTTAACATACCCCAAGTCTTGAATTTATTTCTTCCCTCCGGCCAACCATACACACCTATGGTTAGCCATTTTCGGCCCCCTTCCCTACAAGTCACCTCAAGACACACGTGGTGGGCATCGTGTGTAATCACTTCAGCATCGATGTCCCTCCACCACATCCCCAAGTCACCCAAACGACTACTACTACTAAGACAAATACCCGTAACAAAATCACATTTATTACTAACTACTTCTAAGTCAGATCATTACTCCAACTAATCATCGTTTCCATGACGAAAATGATGTTTGGGCCCTCCCTTCAACACCTATCTCGGAGGGAGCTAACCGTCAAGGGATTGTCTAGCCATTGACAGTTCCAACTCAAGATTTTCATTGTTGTTCGCTGTGCGGGTCTCCGCCAGCATCCGCTACTTTCCTAAATAGATCACTAGGAACAGCTCCCTCGCATTGTCTCTTTCCTTGGTGTTCATCCCCTTCGCATACATTCTCATCACCCTCCGAAGGGCATTTTCGCTTCCCCCCCCCCCCCCCCCACTTCACATCCAGCTACCTTCTCACCATGATCAACCATCTCAGCTCCCTTGTTAACATTTTTCACCTTTATAAACCTCCTCTTTGTGGCCTTCTTCTTCTTCCCCGTATCCTGACTCAAGGCCTGACTGACCCCAACACTATTCGGCGTGCTCACCACGGTGATGGCGCCGGCACCCTCCCCTTCATCTTCCTCCCGTTCCCCACTCTCACCCTTCTCCTCCTCCATAGCCATGCTCTCCCCAAGATTAACCCCCCTAATTAGCATCTTAACCATCCTACTCAGTTCATCTTGCTCCAACTTCATAACATTCTCATCTGGGAACAACTCCCTCGCACACGAGGCTATCGCCCTTTGCATATAGGAGCTCGAGCTTGCTACCCGCCACGGAGACGCCTTGAGCCAATTACCGAACTTCCTCCCCTCCCTCATCAGCCCTCTTCTCTCCGCCCACAATCTTTTTCTCTATGCCCAAACCGACCACAGACGTAACAGAAAAATGGTAGGCTCTCATAACTTTCTCTAACCCTCCATCTCTTGCCCTCCCTCATCTTAAGGATAATGTGATCAACCAAAGGGTGCCTTACATCAACAACTACTTTAAGGCGCATGGAGCGATTAATATCTGGGTTCACAGAGTTATCCACGGCCACAAATGTGCCTATCATATTCCCTATATTAATGACATTCTCCTCCTTGAGCTGCTCAACAAGAGGGAGATTGTAGATACGCACCCATAATGGAGAGTACCCCAGTGGAGCCTCGGTCGGGATAGCATTGTCTTGGAGGTCATTCAACACTAGTGACGTCTTGATGATTCCTTTTTGTGGTGGTTATTGAGTTATTGCAATTTTGGTGAGAGTTGTAAGAATTTTTTGTAAATTGAAATTTTATTGAATATAGCAATAGATGTTTGTTTTCTCAAGGGTAGTTGGTTTCTCAAAAGTTTTTTAGAAACTTACCCGGGAGTATTAGTATTAATTATTACTCCGTATTTAATTTATTTGATTAAAAATTTTACGGAGTATATTTTAAATTATTAACTATTATTTAATTTAGAGTTTTAATTAGTCTTTCATAAATACGTTTTATGATGCAATTAGTTTTGTAACATAGAATCAAGAATAGTTTTGTAGACCAATATATATCATTGAAAACTAAAACTAAATTAATGCACAATTGAAAAATTTGATCATCAAGTCTCATTTTCTGATGCATTTAGAATTACTACCTTTTAGTCTTATGGCTTTTCGTATTTTTGAGGGTAGAAATGTAGTTTACTTTTTCGAGGGTAGAAATATCATTTCCATATATTTAAATTACGAAAATAATTAAAATGATTTTAGGTTAGTACTTTGGAAAATGAATACTCGTAATACTCGTGATATTAGAAATTGAATCCTCATAATACTCGTAATAAAATGAATACCTAATTATTAATGTATTGTACTCTTATTTATTTTAAATCCAAGTAATTAACTTTATTGTATTCTTATTTCAAAAAATACTCAATCAAATTGTAAAATTCAATAAATAAAATAATTAAATAAACCTTAAATAGTTCATTCTCTGTTCTGAAACTGATTCCGGGAACATACATAAGCCACACAGGAAATCCTGGATCGAACACAAAGCAAAAGTAGATTATTTACAATTACTCATAAAACTACAGTTTTTTTAAAAAATTAAAAAATTATTTTCTTTTTTAACCATGCAAATAAGTAAATCGGTGCTCCCTCCGTCTCAATCATTTGTTTAACTTCAATTAGCTAAATGAATGATCAAGATGGAAGAAATACAATAAAAACACAATTAAGAATTAAAATTATCCAAAATAATTACAGGAACTACACTAATTAAAGTATTTCTTCAAAAAAAAATTGTACTATTTCTTCAAATTTATACCGCCAAAATGAAACTCCAATCACAAAAATCACTTTCTACCCACTAAATATAATTGAAAATAATGCACAAGGTTTATGCTTAATTAACCTAATAACTTAATTAAATACAACATAAATCACATTAATAAATTAATTACATTACAATAACTACAGTAAATCAAATGGTTTTTCAAAATTATATGTACCAAATATCCAATTACAAAATCACCTTCTACTCACAAAAAAAAATCAAAAATAATGAATAAGGTTTATGCCTAATTAACTTTATAACTTAATCAAAATACAAAATAAACCAAATTAATTTATCAATTAATTCAATGCGAATTTCCTGTCCCATTTTGTATCCCACTCTGTGTGCCACATCATACACTGGATGACACATCAACAAGTGTATGATATTTGTTGTTTATTTTATTTATTCAATAGGCGAGGTGTCAACCGGTGTATGGTGTGGCACACAGAGTGGGACACAAAAATGGGACGGGCGATCCACTCTGCAATTAATTAAACTAAATGAAGCAAAGAACATTACTTTTGGAGAAGAAGGTTCATGCGTATTCCAGAAAATATAAGACATTCAATCCTCCTACTTTTGCCTTCGTTAAAAGATCTTCTCACCTATGCAACACAACAACAAACAGAGTGTAAAATCAAAAATGTAAAATTAAAAATTAAAAATCTGACGCACTAAGAACATAAAAACATATAAAAAGTTTTCTTGATTGTTATAAATCACAACTGTAAACTCAAATTAAAAGTAAAAATTTGATAAACAAAAAAGTAAAAATTTGATAAACAAAAAAGTAAAAATTTGTAAAGAATCGTACCTGATTGAATTGAATTTCATGGACCCAAATCAGAGTGTAGCAGAACTGAAAAAACATGAAAAATGAATTAAAAGTTATTTTTATAATCAGATTGAGAGATTTAGGGTAGAAGATTAATACAAAATTTTATCTAAATTAGAAGATTTAGTGATGTGAGATTTTCCAAAATATTCGAATACTCGTCTTCATCATCGTCAAGATTTTCATTATCAGTATCTTCCCAGAGACTTTCTCACTTCACCACTGCTTTACTGTCATCTTCATCAAGCCCATGAATGCATGAATCACATTTCTATCCAATATCCTGTAAAAATACAAATTAGAGACAAACCCAAAATCAAAATACACATAAATAAACATTCCAACTAATAACAAATACCAAAGATTACACCTTTTGACTAATTAATCACTAAAAAAATCAAAATATTTCTATCAATGTTCATAAAAAAGACAAATATAAACATTTCTATCAATCGTAACTTATCAAGGCACCTGCCACGCCAATTTTTAATCACAATGGTTAGAGATGAAGGAGATCTTACAAAATGAATGAGATCTTGCTAAGCCGATTTTAAAGTGTTCGTAATCAGTAGAAAAAATTTCAAATCAACAACACCAAATTGAAGGAGAGCTTGCATTTCACAACGGTTATAGGGATTTAGAGAGATTTGAATTTAGAATTGGATGTGAATAAAAACTTTAAATGGGGAAGCATAAATTTTTTGGGAAGAAGAAAACGTGTTGGAATGAGGAAGGAGAGTTGCTCTCCAATTTTCAAGAAGGAGAGTATCGAGGGAGATGGTGGGAAAAATAATTAGGGTTATGTTGGTAGAACTTGAGAATTGGGGAGTATTTAGTGGAAAATGGGGAATGTTAGTGGAACTTGGGATTTTTTTAAAATAGAGAAATTTTGTAGGGACTAATGTGCAATATTAAGTAAATTGAAACACTTTTGGGCTGAATTGATGAGAGTGCTCGGGTGGTGGTGTTTGTGTAATATTACTGTGCCACGTAGGATGAAGTGGTTTCATCTTTTATATATCTACTATACTATCTATATATAAAGTTAAAAGGCTTATTTGAACATTTAATTTTTTTTGCCACGTGGGATGCATTAATGAGTTTTTTATTTATTGTGTATTTTATTAAAATTTATTCTTATTAAATTTTGAACTGTTTTATTACATATGTGTGTACATTTTTATTTTTTATTAAGTTTATATTTGACCACATTATTAAGTATCACAAACTTTTCGTTTACCTCATATTTAATACTCCCTCCGTCCCACTAAGATTGTCATGTTTCATTAAAATACTCCTTACATATAATAGGGAAATGGGACAATCTTTTAGGGACGGAGGGAGTAATTTGTTATAATAAATAATTCGATTTAATATTATTATTGTTATTTTTGAAAACTTTTACACCCATCTTTCATTACAAGCAACTATTAAAAATAGCACTTCGTAAATAATTTAACACCTTTTTTAAAATAAGAATCTGCATTTTTTAGGTTTTTTTTTCTTTAACAAAACTAATATTTGTTTGCTATTTTATGCCTACTAAATTTAAACTTTATTACATTATAAATTTGTTATGTGTTTAACTATTTTACTTTATTAATAAATTTATTACAACTTATAGTTTTTTTAATCGCAAAAAAGATTTTGTTATTCATTTAGTTTTTGCGCACGTGACGGATGCTTTCATGTTTTTTTTAACAATTTAATGTTTTACGAAAAAAATTATCTTTTTTTTAATTTTTAGTTTTCTTCTTATATATGTGTTGTAAAATTTTATTTTCATTATCTTCATATATAATTAGTCACATCATTAAGGATCACAACAAATTTACATTACTTATAATTTATATTTACTAATCGGTCTTTATAATATATTGAAAAGACAACTTAAAACATTAAATTTTATTTCACATGTCAAAGTTGTTTTTAAAGACAATGGAAAAAACTTAATATTTCACTTAAATCATATATTTATTGTTATTAATAAAAATTAATGATTTTTGTAAAAAGAAAACTTAATCGCGGAAGTTACATCTTTTCATCTACTTTTGCCTTAATAATCAAATTTAATAATAATAATAATGATGATGATGATGATGATGATGATGATATATATTATGAAGAACTTCATTATCATCATTATATAACTAAAAATTCAGTATAATGGAGAGTTGGAAAAAAAAAAACTATTTGTATTTTGAGATTTCTTATTCACATTTCATTTGTTCTATTTTATAAATATAATTGTTCTTCGTTGATTCTAATTTTAGTACTAATTTTGTCTTTTTGCATTTGTTTTTGTTTAGTGAACTTATGCGAAGCCAATAATCAAGTCTGAAATTTCTCATTTTTTATGTATAATAATTTTATTTTAATAGATTTTTATATTGACGATTATATAAATATATTTCAAGTTAACATTAAATCTCATGGATTTTGTGTTCATAAAAGTGTACTTTTATTTATATTCAAAGTTGAACAAATTTACAAAATATGACTAAGAAGAAGTTGTAAATTTAAGTGTTAATCAAAGTAACATATTAAGGATTACAATTTTTGGGTAATGTATTTAATATTTTAGTCGAAAGGTAAATCAACAATGAAAAAAATAGTAAGGAAATGATAAACAAAACATAATATTTCACTTAAGCATAATGTATTATTCATAAAAAAAATGCAATAGTTTTCTAAAATAAATTTAATAGTTTGATTGTTTCGTCATTTAATCCACTTTCGTCGTAATGATAATCAATCAAATTTAATATGAATAATTAGATTATTTGGTATTAAGAACTTCATACTGAACTAGCTAATTTATATATTTTGTTGCTTTACTATTAACATTTTTATTACATGCTTTATTATATATTTTATTGCTTTATTATTATATATTTAGTATTAAGAAGTATTTTATTTTTAAATCTATGAAATATAATTAAAAGGTTTTTTTTCCCAATCGATTTTTTACTAAGTGACTTCTGTCTCTTCCATTAAAACATTAAAAACATTAATCACAACTTTTCATTTGCCTTTTATTAAAAAAAATATTATTAAACTTTTTATTAGATAAATTTATAATTTATACTCCCTCCGTCCCACTAAGATTGTCACGTTTCATTAAAATACTTCTCACATATAATGAAGAAATGGGACAATCTTTTTGGGACGGAGGTAGTATGTATTAGTAAAAACTTTTTTATGCATTTAATTTTTTTTGCCACGTGGCGGATGGTTTAATTTTTTTTACTTCAATTTATCCTTATTAAAGTTTGATTTATTTATTATAAATAATTCATTGTTATTGATAAAAATTAATGATTTTTGAAAAACAAATAACTTAATCATTACACCTTTCCATCTACTTTTGTATTAACAATCAAATCTTTTATTCTTTTATTTATTAACACAGAGACCAAGGCAGCTGAGGTGGCGCAGCTCATTGGTCTTCATTCTGAAAACTCCACTCACATTAATCCAGAGTTATTTTATGTAATTACGCAAAATCTTTGTAATCAAGCTATCTTCCTAATCAAGCTATAAAATGTTGTATTCAACGTCTTGGGCTACACAGTTTGGGCTGGACAATCTCTCTTCACAATCTCATCTCCGCACTGAATTAACCTGGACATTATACCAGCTAAATTAATCCTTGATTCAAAATATGAATCCCTAATGCATCTATTACATTATCCTTTATTATTTGCAAACATTTTTCTTGATCTGACCTTATTTTTAAAAAAAAATTGTTCATTTCAGATGCTATTTTGTCTGTCAATTTTTATATATTCTTTAAAACACTACCTAATTGGACACATCTTTTATTTATTAAAACAGAGACCAAGGCAGCTGAGGTGGCGCAGCTCATTGGTCTTCATTCTGAAATACTCCACTCACATTAATCCAGAGTTATTTTATGTAATTACGCAAAATCTTTGTAATCAAGCTATCTTCCTAATCAAGCTATAAAATGTTGTATTCAACGTCTTGGGCTACACAGTTTGGGCTGGACAATCTCTCTTCACAATCTCATCTCCGCACTGAATTAACCTGGACATTATACCAGCTAAATTAATCCTTGATTCAAAATATGAATCCCTAATGCATCTATTACATTATCCTTTATTATTTGCAAACATTTTTCTTGATCTGACCTTATTTTTAAAAAAAAATTGTTCATTTCAGATGCTATTTTGTCTGTCAATTTTTATATATTCTTTAAAACACTAACTACTTGGACACATACCTTTTCATAATGTTACTTGAAACAGTCTGAATTCTTTTATACTGAAATTATAACCAAAAAGTAAACTAATATTTACCGGATATTATATTTTTATTTTACATAATAGGGCCTGATGTTACAAAATAAATCTATACATACCCTAATAGCTTAAGTTGATATGGAATTGAATTTTTTAAATAAAAAATCACTCAATCCACTTATTCTTATCAATAGCGAATGTATATCTCTTATATATTAAAGAAGACACCACTAACAATGAGGTGGCGCCTTCTTAATTCACTATTTGGAAATCAAGATCCCTCATTCAATTTACTGGTAATTTTACAAAGCAGACACAACCAAAAAAATCACTTCAAAGAATTGCATCAATGGATTTCAAACCCAAAACCTTCCAACGAAATTCCAACACCTTAAACACCACACCACTCCAATATTCATTGTTAAAAATTAAAATTGTATAAAAATAATACATATACTGTTTTTGCTTTAGAGAATTGCAAAGTTATTA
Organism: Agrostemma githago; assembly: GCA_958450325.1. Taxonomy (NCBI): domain Eukaryota; kingdom Viridiplantae; phylum Streptophyta; class Magnoliopsida; order Caryophyllales; family Caryophyllaceae; genus Agrostemma; species Agrostemma githago. The sequence continues at coordinate 57,180,298 of OY288243.1, forward strand.
ATCCACGCTTCCCTATAATTCACTCTTGAGATGAGACATATATTGCTTTTCAATATCTAATTAATTGAAAATCTAAATTCACAAGTTATTTTTTGAATAAGTCATACATCATTCATTCATTTACGTGTATTACAAGTAAATCTTTGGCCGACATTCTTGATTATGACACTTACTAAATCTAAAATGTCTTAAACGAAATCGTCCAACAAAAAGTTGAACATAACCCTGTGATTATTCACGGGTATTACACTACTCCTTTTCTAATTCATTTTGTACATGAATAGTTGAATACTGCTCTTATAAAATATACCCAACAAAAAAGGTAATGGGAGATCGCTTGACAATATGTATCGGGACATGATACATTTACCTTTTACACTCTGTTTAAAAAAATTAACAGAGAGTACAAAAAAGTGGGTGTAGAAATAAAAACACTAAATTAAGTAATGATAATATTTTAGGATCGCAATTCGACTCGTTGAGTCAACAAAAATTAAAATTGATCAAATATTTATATTTATATAGTATAGTTATCTTTGGATTTATATTAAGTAGTTAATATTTTAAATTAAATTAAAAACAAATGTTCAATTTAATACGTACTCCGTATTTTTACCATTTAATAATAAAATAATTAAAAAAAATGAATTTAATATTTTTTAAATATGAATATTATACTTCAAGAGTATAAAAATAATGCTATACTCTTAAATAAATATTTTTTAACTTAAATCGTCGGTAGATTTTGTATTTTAATTGAATATTTCAGTTACTTATTATTGATTAATTGATAATAATATTATTATTTAGTAATTGATCAGAGTATCTTTTGATCATATTATGTTAGTTAAATCTCTATGTCAATTAGATAGGTCAGTTAGGTGGAAGAAAAACTGAGAAGTTGTATTGAAATTAAGTCTTGAGTTCTGAGATTGATCAAATGCGTTTTAAATCTTTAGTTCTGAGATTGGTTTATTTGGATCATTAAACCCGAAAAGAAGATAAATTGGGTCAATGTCACTAATAAGCCCATAAATGGGCCTGTGACTACAAAGTCCACCAAGGTGAATCAAAACTCTATAAATAAAGTCCCTCTCATTCATTTGAAGGCAATTGGAAAATTCTGAAGCAAAGGATCCAGGGAGAAAAAAACACAAGTCGCTACGAGCCTCTCCATCAAATCCGTCGCAAGCAGTCAATAAGCACGATAAATCGCGCCGCCTGCTAAGAAGATTTATGGTTCCAGCCTTGAAGAAGGAAGCCGCCACTTCCATCAGCGCTTCGGTGATGATGGCTAATGGTTCCAGCCTTGAAGATCAAGTCTTGAATCTGACCAAACTCGTGGAAAAAATGCAAAGGGAGAATGAAGAGAAGAACCAGAAAATCGAAGATCTTCAAAAGGAGGTGAATGAGCTCCATGAAAAGCCTACTTCTAGTGTGCACGATAATAGTGACACTGACAAGGACAGCATCCGCGAGAGCGACGGTGAAAAGGATGATGATGATGAGGCTGGCAAGGGAGCTGGTGGTGAGAAGCCTTCAAAGAAAAAGACTGGAGCTTACACCCCGAAGCAGTTGCAAAGCCTGCCGGATATCAACCCTCGAAGTTTCAGCTGTTCGATGGGAAGGGTAACCCGAAGCAACATGTCGCGCACTTCGTGGAGACATGCAACAATGCTGGAACTGATGGTGATCGCCTTGACAAGCAGTTTGGGCGCTCTCTCAAGGGAAATGCTTTTGGCTGGTACACGGATTTGGAAGTTGAATCAATCGATAGCTGGAGTCGTATGGAAGATGAATTCCACAACAAGTTCTACACCACCACGCGCATTGTAAGCATGAGCGAGCTGACAAACACTTCCCAGTGAGACGATGAACCTGTCACTAACTACATCAACTGTTGGCGTGCCCTCAGTCTTGAATGCAAGGAGCGTTTAAATGAAACTTTAGCGTTCGAAATATGCATCAACGAGATGAGCTGGGATCTTCTCTACATCTTTAATGGGATCAAACCAAAAAGCTTCCAGGAGTTAGCAACGCGGGCTCATAACATGGAAATCACAATCAACAGCCACAAGCAAAATAAGGCAACACATTCCCAGAGACAAGAACGTAAGGAGATTAGTGAAGGCATCAACACGACATCCAAGGAGTCCATGGTCATCAACATCAGCAATGTACCTACGAAGACATCGAGAAATCCTAGATCAGGCAACAAGAAGAATGGATCTACTTTGAAAGAGATGTTAGGCAAAAAGTATCGGTTTGATGATTCTGACATGTCAAATATGTTGGATGATCTACTAAAAAAGAACGGGATACAACTACCATACTCAAAACGACCTGAAGAGGCTAACATGACGAACAATCAAAATTACTGTCGATATAACAGGTTGATCAGTCATCCTCTTGAGAAATGCATAACTCTTAAAGAAAAGATCATGCAGCTTATTAAAGAAGGAAAAATCGTCCTTGATCTTGAAGAAACAGTAGCAACCAATCAAACCACTGCGACCTGAGAGACGGCGATGCACAAGAAATCAAGGTGGCAAAAGAAGCTCAAATCACAACATGTCCATCATCAAAGAAAAAAAGAAAGGAGAAACAGAACGTATCCTCCAAAAGAAAGAAATCTCTTCCTTGTAAATATTGTCAACCACGTCAGTGTCAACGCGATCTCCGTCTGGGAAGAAAAGACAATGAAAATGAAAGTAATGCACGTCCATCGAATCTCTCAGTCTTTGATAGGATACACCCACCCATGAAGAGATCGCATTCTTTTGTGTTCCATCGGTTGGAAAGAGCTGCGACTAAAGAAAGACATCAACTTGATCTGAAGAATCGTCTGTCCATCTTCAATCGGCTGGGCACATGTGAGGGGGGCAATAATAAGTTCGTCAATCCATCAACTTCAAGTGGAGAAACATCAATACTCAAGCGCTTAGATCTGCCTAAAAGTGAAGTCTTTAGTCGCCTAAGGGTATCCACAAGGACAAGTAATGTGCCTCCCTCAGATGAAGATGTCAAACAAGTGAAAGGTGAAAATAATATACAAAGTCTAGTCCCTTCTAAGGTTGTAGTTCTCACAAATCAACAAAAATTTTCAAAATCTCATGAAAGTGAAATGGTTGAATACATCTCGTCTCCATCAAGCGTCAATGTGAGGGTGGACGAGGGCGAAACATCTTCTACCTTTTGAAAAGCAAAAACGCTCCTAAGCAAGAGGATAAACTGCAAGCACCCTCCTAAGAAAGAGGCTAAATTGCACACCCTCCTAAGCAAGAGGCTAAACTGAAAACTCTCCTAAGCAAGAGGATAAACTGCAAGCATGCCCTTAAGTAAGAGAATAAACTGCAAGGAACGCTCCTAAGCAAGAGGATAAACTACAAGTGAGCCTCCTAAGCAAGAGGATTAATGACAAGGAAAGCTCCTAAGCAAGAGGATAAACTGCACACAAACAAAAGAAACAAAAAACACAAAAACAAAACAAAACCCACAAAAAGTTATCCCATGAACTACGTTAGCTCGATCTTGTGAAACATTGTCTGTGTTTTGCAAGTACGTAGGCAGCTCGAGTGAACATGTAGCTTGAGTGCAGCCACCCCCCTCCAAAATAACAAATAATTACTCCGGGCCCGCAAGAGCGTAAACTATGAACGGCTAAAGAAACAAACAAAAAAATCTTCATTGAGCGAAGCTTCACAAAAATCAACGCCGCAGGCGCACCACAAAAAAAAATCATCGAGTGGAAGCGTCCCCTTACAAGAAAGTCATGATGGCCGAAACGAGTCCCCTCATTACAACTCAAGTAGGACGAAGTGATGCAACCCGGAATGTCTTCAAAGCAATCCACCCTGCATCTATCGGTATTGGCTTCCTCCGTAGAAACATCGTGATGGCCTACTTCAGGATTGACTTCCTTTGTAGGAGCGTCATGATGACCCGAACGGGTTCACCTCATAACAACTCGGCTGCCTCCTTCATGCGAGCGTCGTGATAACCCAAACAGGTTCACCTTATAACAACTCCGGGTTCTCCCTCCGTGGCTCCTCATCTCCATGTGCTCCCTCCGTGCCTACTTTTCAGCTCCGAGGCTTCCTCCATGACTCCTCACAAAGAAGTCGCAATGACCCAAACGGGTTCATCTCATGACAACTTAAGTGAGGACAAAGAATTCGACAGGTGCTTCCTCCGTGGCTCCTAGAATTCGCGATGACCCAATAAACGGGTTAATCTCATGATAACTCAGTTGAAGATGGAAGATCGTCCGGTTGAATTTTTCCATAAGAGTCGAGTAGAATCTTCAAAAGTCGATGGACAAAGACTAATAGTCGCATCAGCTTGAGGAATTAAGTAAAGCAGCTTGAGATGAACCACATCGTATAATGCCCACAAAGGTACCGACCATGCTACATACAAACAACAGATGCAAATTGATAAAAGGAGAGACCGATCACCTCGAGATTAGAACTGGGGCGAAATCAAGTGGGGTGAATAAGAAGAGAGCTAATCCACGAGGGTTGTTAATCGCACTGCAAACATGATGGAATGATTTTAGTGACAAAACATATCATTAATTGTTTGATTGCACCATGATACTCTTTATAAAGCATACAAGTGCCCCTTTATTAATATAACACGTGGGAATCATGTAAATAAGTGGAACAGGCGCTCCACACATGCTAGTCTTTCACCAACATGTACCTCTTCAAATTACTTAAAAAAAATGCAGCTTCGGAAGAAAAGTGTTTTGGTAAAAAATATACCGGGTCTACGATTTAAGTTGCGGGTCAAAGCGATCGTCCTATAACTACGGGTTGGTGAAATCGAGACAAAAATAGAGAATGAGGAACAACGAAAGAAAATAACGACACACAAAGTTTGGTGACGCGGAAACCCGATGTGGGAAAAACCGCGGGGGGAGTCGGAATCCCACCAAAGTTTTATCATGAATGGAGGAAGAATGAGGAAAAGAATACAAATATAAGTAGTTTTTACTATAGCTTGGACTATGATTGCTTGCTATTACGTTTACTTGAGATGGTGTGCTTGAATGCCCCTCTCCTCTTCCTCTCTTTCCTTTATATATGGCCCCTCCTCCTCTGGTGTCTTTATGGCCCCTTTAATGTGGAGCAATTATTGCTCTTCAATGCCAAATGACCGTTATGGCTGTTACAGTCAACTCCTTATTCTCCTCCTTCCTTTTATGTTGCTGCTGACCATTGCCTTTCTTATCTACCAGAATCTTTTCATTTAATCCCTTCTTAGTTACTTGAGATTTGGCCCTTTAACTCTCCTCAGCTGTTACAATATTCTTCTGGATTCTCTCCTGGTCAGCAGGAGAGTTTCCTGGTTTGTAGGAGTGTTTGTTGCCTCCTTCTCTCTTGGTGTGAGCTGAATTTTACCTTCCATGTGCTGGGGCTTCTTGACTAAGTGGACCATCGTTTTATTTGTCTCATGCTTCATTTGACCCATTATTGTGTTTTGTCCCGGGTTTGTTTGGTTTGACGTCTTCCGATTATTTTGACCTCCGTCTTTTAGTCTCTGACCTTGACTTTTCATCCGTGAAACGTGGACCCTTTTGTTGTTGACCCTTGACTTCTGACTTTTTGACCGTCCACTCGCTTCACGCCACGTTTCATTCTGAAGGTGCAAATTTTTGGCCCGAACAAATGCCCCTAAATTTCCGACTAAGCTCATCTTAGGCGGGAATTTCCGCTTGCCCCAGTTGTAGGCAGTTGGCTCTGCTTCAGCTGGCTTTGCTGGTTCTAGGAGAAGGCGTAATCTGTCCCCTCTCTCAGAAATTACTCCTGCAGAAAGTGGACCTCTGGTGGCAAACCTTCCTAAGTCTACCTCTTATTCTGCCCCCAGATCCGTTGATGATGTTCCTGCTAGAGTGGTGCTCAAATTTCCTGAAGGCTTTGGTAAGTCTGCAGAGGATATGACTTTCCTGGATCATATGCTACTTCCTGGTCTCAGGTCTTTGCTAGAAGAAGGTTCTCTGAAGGAGTTGGACTTGGTTCGCAGATTGTTGGCGGAGGAATCTGGTTGTAGAGAAGAAGTGACTGGATGAGGAATTTCCTGTGGCGCCTGACCTGGATGCTCTTTCTGATGTGGAGACGGAGGATCTGAAGGAGTCCGTTGATTTCTCATTGTTGATCAGGAGGCTGATGGGCAAGAGAGCGTGGACCAGCAGGATGTCGTTGATGACCCTGGAGGAGATTCTGTTGCTGTTCATCAGAGACCCAGGTTTCTGCAGGAGAATCTGCTACAGTTCCGCCTCCACCAGAGGAGAATGTCCAGGCTGTGGACCAAGTTCTGCTGGAGTGATGTTACTCCTCCTTTGTTGTACTTTGTTTTCGACTTGTGAATCCTGCATGGCATGAACTTCTGATTTGTTAGTGTTTGAAAAAAAAAATCTGTAATGACTTCGCCTTTGCTCAGGGGAGCGAAGTGTGTTAGTTTTTTGTGGCACTTCGTGCCTTAACAGAAGATCGTAATTGTTTGCTTTGGATCGTGATTGTTTGCGTTTGATTGTAATCGTTTGTTGTAGTTTTGTCTAACTACCTTCTGTTCTATGCATGCCTTATGTTTGTATGGTCGACCTTTGATATAGTGGTGGCCTGGGGTTTAGTTCGCCCACTCAGTCGTAGGTGCCACGCTTTGCGTGGGTTCTAAGTGGCGCAGGAAACTGTAATGTCCCGGTTGTAGGCACTTAGTCACAGACGCACGCCCTCTGTAGGAATTGTACACTCCACCAGATTAGTCACCAGCACTCAGTTTGGGAAAACTAACAAAAATTTGGCAAAGATAGGGAACACAATATTTGAAGACATATGTGGAAGCAAAAATCGAATTTCGAAAATATATGGAGAGAGAAAATTAAATTTCGAAAATGTACGCAATAAGAAAATCAAACCTTAATGCAAAAGAAAATTGAATTTTAACGACACACGTAAAAAGGAAATCAAAATTTTATCTGATTTAAATATGCGGGAAAAAATTTGAATTTTGCTAAAAGAAAGAAAAGAAAACAGAAGAATGATAGGAAAATTTAAATACGTGTTTGCGAGATTTGAAAAGATTAAACCTGGGTTCTGATGGAGGTGCACCTGGCAGAATAGATGCCACGTTTCTGGCGGCAGTGGCCCAGATTGCTGGCGGCTGTGGCCCACTCAGAAGAAGTATTTCTTTAGGTGTACGATGTTCCATGGCTTTTGGATGATCTTCCCCTCCATGGTCATAAGTCGGTAGGCTCCGTTCCCAACTACTTTCTCTATTTGGTAGGGCCCTTCCCAATTGTAGGCGAATTTTCCTGCTCGCTGATTTCTGGTGTTCTAGAACACTTTTCTGAGAACTAGGTCTCCCTCCTGCAGGACTCTGAGTTTGAAATTCTTGTTGTAACTTCTGGCGACTGTCTCTCTGTAGGAGGCCATCCTTACTTGAGCATCAGTCCTGAGCTCATCTATAGTATCCAAGCTGCTTGCTATCTCTACCTTGTTCCTGTCTTCGGTTATGCATCCGTATCTATGAGTGGGCACTCTCACTTCTGAAGGGATGACCGCCTCAGCACCAAAGACCAAACTGAAAGGTGTTTGTCCTGTAGCCACCTTGGGTGTAGTTCAGTCAGACCACAGCACCAAGGGGAGTTCCTCTGCCCATCTGCCCCCTGCCTCCTCCAGCCTTCTCTTCAGGTTGTCTATCACAATTTTGTTGCTAGACTCCGCCTGAACATTAGACTGAGGGTTTCTGGGGGTAGACTTGCTTAGTGTGATGTTCCACCTGGCGCAGTAGGCCTCCATCTTGTTGCAAATAAACTGGGATCCGTTGTCGAAGATGATTTCTGAGGGAATGCCAAACCTGCAGATAATGTTACGTTTTATGAAGGATATAACCTGCTTCTCAGTCACCTGAGGGAATGCTTCTGCTTCTATCCACTTGGAGAAGTAGTCAGTCATAGCCAACATAAAAACTTTGTTTCCTGGGGCTCTCGGTAACTTGCCAACAATATCCATCCCCCATTTCATAAAGGGCCAGGGAGAAATTACTGGGTGCAACGGCTCTGCTGGCTGGTGATTGACCGGTGCATGTCTCTGGCAGTCGTCACATTTCTTAACATATTCCCTCGCGTCCTTGCGCATTGTCGGCCAGTAGTAACCTTGGCGGAGTGCTTTGTTGGATAGACTCTTGCCCCCTGCATGATTTCCACACTCACCACTGCGGAGGTCATGCATAACCACCTCTGCCTCCTGCTGACTTAGGCACCTCAAGTATGGTCCAGCGACTGATCTTTTGAACACGACACCATCAATGAGGGTATACCTGGACGCTTTCATCTTAAAACTCCGGGCTTCCTTCTTGTCTGCTGGCTGGATATCGTTTTGCAGCCATTCTTGGTAGGGTTTTCTCCAGTCTGGGATTCTTTCTAGTTCTGCTGAGGTGCTGCAAACTCCTGCCTCCTGCAGCCACTGCAATCCCTGGTCTGGTGAATTGTCCTCCTGCCTCAGCATCTGGTGTTCCTGTGTGCCTATCCAAACTGCTGGCTCCAGTACATGGACAATGGGTATGGTGGAAACTACGCCTGGTTTGAAGGTTGCCCCCAGGGTGGCTAGGGCATCTGCTTCCACGTTCTGGTCCCTAAGGACTTGGTTGATTGAGAAGGCTACGAACCTGAGGGAGAGCTCCTTTGCCACTTCAAGGTAAGACACCATCTTGGAGTCCTTAGCTGCATACGAACCATTCATGTGATTGACTATTAGCTGGGAATCGCTGTAAGCCTCTAGGCGCTTGATTTTGAGGTCTAGAGCCAGCTGGAGACCCAAGATTAGAGCTTCATATTCTGCCTCGTTGTTTGTTGTTCGGAACTCGCACCGTACTGCTTGGACTATGAGATCCCCCTGAGAAGACTTCAGAACTAATCCTGCTCCAGATCCTCGCATGTTGGAGGCGCCATCTACATTTAGCTTCCACACCTGTTCGCCTTTGTCCTCCTCAAGGAGGAGGATGTCTTTCTCTGCCTGGGTCTGCAGTGCTGGGCTGAAGTCGGATACGAAGTCTGCTAACGCCTAGGACTTTATCGCTGTTCTGGGGACAAATTTCAGGTCGAAGTCGCTCAAGTGTATAGACCACTTGGCCATTCTCCCTGATAACTCAGGTTTTCTCATAATAGTTTTTAGTGGATAATTTGTTATTACGGAAATAGCATGCGATTCAAAATAAGGTCGAAGTTTGTAAGATGCTGTAACAAGTGCAAGTACGAGTTTCTCAAGGGATGTGTACCTGGTCTCTGCAGGAAGCAGAGACTTACTAACATAATATACTGGGCATTGTGCTTCTTCGTGCTCACGTACTAATACCGCGCTGACTGCTACCTCGGTTACTGATAAATACAGGAAGAGTGGTTCTCCAGGTTCTGGTTTTGACAGCAGAGGTGGAGTGCTGAGGTAGTGCTTCAGGTCGCTGAACGCCTTCTCGTGCTCTGCTGTCCAATCAAACCTTTGGGCCTTCTTCAGGATATCATAGAATAGCCGACATCTATCTGAAGACCTAGAGATAAATCTGCTCAGAGCAGCAATTCTTCCAGTTAGCCTTTGCACGTCTCTTGGCTTCTGTGGGGATTCCAGCTGGAGGATGGCCTTGATCTGCTCCGTGCTAGCTTCAATTCCCCTCTGGGTCACCATGTACCCCAGAAACTTCCCACATGACACTCCAAATGTGCACTTTGAAGGATTTAACTTCATCTTGTATTCCCTCAAGGTGTTGAAGGTATCCTCCAAGTGTGTTGTATGTTGTGAAGCTTGCTTTGACTTGACGACCATGTCGTCAATATATACCTCCATAGTGTCCCCAATCTGTCTCCTGAACATCTTGTTGACTAGTCTCTGGTAGGTGGAACCTGCATTCTTCAGACCAAAAGGCATTACATTATAACAATATATACCTCTCTCAGACCTGAAGGCTGTCTTCTCCTGGTCTGCTGGATGCATCTTGATCTGGTTGTACCCACTCCATGCATCAAGAAAGGTTAGCATCTCGTGGCCTGCTGTAGCATCTACCATGGCGTCTATATGTGGTAGGGGAATGGATCTTTCGGGCATGCTTTGTTTAAGTCGGTGAAATCGACGCACACCCTCCACTTGCCATTCTTCTTTGGGACCACCACCACGTTAGATAACCACTCTGGGTACTTCACCTCCCTGATTTTTCCAGCAGCCAACAGACTGTCCACCTCCTGATTTATGACTTGATTTCTCTCTGGAGAAAACTTCCTTCTCTTCTGCTGGAATGGTTTGTAGCTTGGGTCCACGCTTAGCCTGTGAGTGATAACGCTCGGATCTATACCTACCATATCATCATGCGACCAAGCAAAACAATCCATGTTAGTTTTTAATAATTCAATGAGGTTTTGGCGGATATTACCTGTGCATTCTGATCCGATTAACACTTTTCGCTCTGGATGTTGCTTGTCCAAGTTGACTTCATCCAACTCCGCCTGAGGTGGCTCTACGTACTCCTGCAGAGGCAGATGAAGGCTCTGTAATTGCTATGCTGGGGGGCTCGCCGTCTTCTTAAGGGCTACCCTGTAGCAATCCTTGGCCTCTCCTTGGTCTCCGTTGATCTTCTGCACTCCCCAGGGTGTAGGGAACTTCAGGCACTTGTGGTAGGTGGAGGTGATTGCCTTCATCTCATGAATCCAAGGCCTTCCTAGAATCACGTTATAGGTGGAGGGTCCATCAATGACTAGGTACCGTACTTGCTTGTTCACTCCTTCGGCATAGGTAGGAATGGTGATCTCTCCCAGAGAATGCTTGGTCTCACCACTAAAACCCACTAAGGGAACCGCCTTCCTCGTTAGATCCTTCTTGCTAAACCCCATGTTCTGGAGAGTTTCCAACATGATGAGGTTGACTGAACTCCCAGTGTCCACCAGAATCTTCTTCACGGTGCAATTCCATATAGAGAGGGTAATTATTAAGGCGTCATGGTGCATCTCTGGAGTAGCTTCTGCGTCAGTTTCGTCAAAGGTGACAGCTGGAAGATCCTTCCAACTGATTCTGCAGGAGTGCTCGGGTCTGTCTCCTCTGGTTTGAGAGGCACGTCTCTTGGCTGCTGAGTAGGTCAGTCCGCATAATTCTGATCCTCCTGTGATCACATTGACAATTCTGGTACATACTGGAGGTGGAGAAGGCAATACTTGGTCTACTGTATTTATCCTGCTGGAGTTTCTAGACACGAGGTGGTCCAGATTCCCCTGATCATACTGGAACTTAACCTCCCTCCTGAGCTGGACGCACTCATCGGTATGGTGTCCAATGTCGTCGTGGAATTCGCACCTCTTGCTGGCGTCTCTTCGGTCATTGGTGTACTCATGTCTCCTGGGCCACCTGACTCTGCGCCCTAACTCCCTCAGAGCCTTGAGCACCCCATCAAGGTTGGTAGAGAACCCATACTCACTTACTTTAGGTGGCAATCCTGGATTGTCCTTCCAGTCTTTCTCCTCGGAAATTTTGCTCACGTTCCTGTCATAGGGCTTTGATCTTTCACCCTTCTTTTCTGCTGGCGCCTTTCTGGTGACATAACCATACGCAGCCCTTCTGGGGCCTGAATCTTCTTCTAGCCTGATGGCTGCCATCGCCTTGGTCTGCACATCCTCGAATGTGGCACATGGGTACTTTGTGAGCTCTTTATAGAGGTCTGAATCCTGGTGGAGCCCTTGGCGGAAGGCTTCTATGGCGGTGGGCACATCACATCTGGGGATGGTGACTTTCTCCTTGTTGAATCTGTTGAGGAAGTCACGTGTAGATTCTTCGAACTTCTGCACTACCCGATACCAATCACTGGTCTGCTTCTCTGGTTTTCTGCTGCTGGCGAACTGCTGGTTGAAGGCATTGACGAGGTCAGCGAAGGAGGTGATGCTTCGGTTAGGCAGACCGACGAACCAATGGAGGGCTGCTCCTGACAGAGTGGAGCCAAACCCTTTGCACATGCAGGCTTCCTTCAGGGGCCCCGTAGCGGTCACCACCATCATCTTCTGTTTGTACTGGTTGATGTGATCTAGGGGGTCTGCAGTGCCATCATAAAGCGTCATGGCTGGTGGCATGAAGCCCTTGGGTACAGCAACACAGGCTAGATCGTCGATGAAGGGTGAATCTGCGTAGCTGTTCCTAGCTGCTCTCTCCAGGGGGCGTGGCATTCCAGGAATCTTGTTGATTAGGTCCCTCAATTCCTTCAGTTCCTGACGTTGCTGATCTGCTGTGCTGATTGTTCCTGCAAGAGGGTTAGAGACAGGAAGAGAAAATTTGAAAGGAGTACTTCTTGCATAAGGTTCCCCAGGATGTTGACCGTTAGGAGGAGGAGGTAAAGGTGCTGCTGCTGTCACGGATCTGGGCTGCAACTCTGACGCCTGCTGGTTGAGGGTAGGCGTTGTCCACATTCCTCCAGAGGGCTGGTTGTTGGATAAGGTGGTCATCCCTGGTGGAGTTACAAATTGTCGTCCTGGCGCCTGGTGGACAGGGGTGCCTGCAAAAGATAATGAGTTAGTTTCTCGACTTTCGATGTCGGAGAGAAGGTTACCTGTGGTAGGAGATTTGCCGGGTGTGGGGCCATAGGTCAGGTAACCCAACCCCTGGGGTTCAATGACTGGGTCTGGTGGAGCCAATCCTAGCTCCAGCCTGGTGACCAATTCTGAGGGGACTTCTCTGGTGGTCTTCCTGCTGGTCATTGACTCCCTGCGGGTGCTAGGCTCTCCCCTAGGCATCAAGGGCAGCATCTCTGGTGACGGCTGGACCGATGCAACTGGAGTCTTGTCTGCTGCCGAGATCCGAGCCTTGATTTCTTGGTTGTCCTTCTGCAGGATTTCTACTGCTTGGCGCAGAGCATTGATTCCCTGGAGCATACTCTGCATCAGGTCTGGTGACCCCGCTCCACTGGAAGCTTCTCCTACGAATCCTCCTGGAGTCAAGGTTCTGGTTGGTACGCTTTCCTTCCTGGCCTTGGAGGAGCTGGTGACCCCAGAGGTTTTAGGCGTCTGAGGGGGCCTAGACACCGACAACGTGGGTTTCACCGCTTGGCTGGTGGGAATACCCAAGGTGAGGGGTGTGAAAACCAGCTCTGCTGATCCTGGGGACAACCTTCCTCCAATGGGCTGAGTTGATGCTCCTTGACTGCTGGACAAACTTTGGCCGGATCCGGTCATGGTGACACGGGTTTGCTTCACGGTAGGGTTTGGCTTATAGGAAATGATCACTTTGCCCCACGGTGGGCGCCAAATTGTTTTGGTAAAAAATATACCGGGTCTACGATTTAAGTTGCGGGTCAAAGCGATCGTCCTATAACTACGGGTTGGTGAAATCGAGACAAAAATAGAGAATGAGGAACAACGAAAGAAAATAACGACACACTGATGGTAGGGATTTGTCGTGGATCCCCACCGCCAAATAAATAACCGGCTAAGACCTAACGGTAGTTAGGGTAAGTCGGGTCGTGTCCACGGAGACGGTGTTGCAAGGTTTAGACTAGGTCGGCCTAAAACGAGACTAGGTGTAATCAAGTCACCTAGCCCGGATTCCGCCCAAATACGACTAAATCCTACAAAAAAGTGTGAAAATCTTGAAAAATTTGGATTTTGAAATGACTCTTGATGTAGTCACGTCATCGAGAGTCGGGAGCAACAACTACCAAGGCCCCGAGGGCCACCATGACACATAAGTGTACAAGGGGAAGGGAATAAACACAAAAGAAAACAAGTTATAAAAGACGGGAAAGAAAAGATAGTTGTCGTACCAATAGGTTAGCAACTCACTCGCTCCATCGTCTCATAGATCAATATAGGCACAAAACTTGTCTTCGTCATTGCTATTCCTCTTCATTCTCGATCAAACCGCATGGTGAGGTAGCAATGGTGTGAGGGGGTGGAAATTGATGTGAAGGTCGGTGCCAAGTGGATAGAAGATGAAGTGAGGGTATGAAATGAATATATGGGTGGTATGATATGAGAAAGGATAGGTAGGGAGGTTGGGTGGGGGTATACAATGGTTGGGTGGGCTTAAATGTCGAAGAAGAGGCACCAAAATGGAGTAGGGGACCACCCCGGTCGGGATGGGTGGTCCCGGTCGGGATGACACGTCTGTCCCGGTCGGGAAACCCCCTTCCCGGTCGGGATGGCACTCCAGGAGACTTGAAATATGGCACCCTCATCCCGATCGGGACGGCTCCTTCCCGGTCGGGATGACACACTCGTCCCGGTCGAGAAGCTCCCTTCCCGCCCGGGATGGGTCTTCTTGACTCCCAGGACCACAAAAACCGACTTCCTTACTCACGATCCAAGCTCTATCACTAACCAGTCCTTTCTAGGAGTCACTTTCACTTCACCTATCACAATAAACTCAAACAAAACATCAAATTTTCTCCTTCACAACGCTCATCAACAATCCAATATTACAAGAATACCACAAAACTAACAAAATCAAGAGATAAAACACACAAATACAAGCACAAGTACTCTAAAGAAGAGGAAGGGGGAATATACAACATGACGGTTCTTTAGGAACTCCGTCAAACCTAGGATGGTGGACTCTTCTTCAACCGTAGCCCTCAAGGGCATGGAGGAGCAAGTCGAACGCGCTACCGACATCATAATGAAGGCCCAAGAAGCGCTCGAGCCTAGCCAACCTCCACGGCCTCCAAGGAGGAGGCAAGAAGTAGGAATCCCAAGACCCATCGTCATCATTCATGTCATCTCCGGGGTCTATCCATCCTACGAGCCTAACCGACCTCTTCCTCCCTAAGCATCGCCTCCAATCACAAGCAAGCTTCATCTCCAAGAAACAAGGCACAAAAAGCGGTTTTGGCCTCATCTCCTCAATGCACACCCCCACACTATCCTCAAGTTGTGGTTCCCCATCTTCATCACTAGGCCCCACATCATCTTGGAGGAGAGGATTGAAACTTCCACCGGCGGTTTCAATCTCTTCCAAACCATCGCTTGGTGTACTAGTAAGGGGCTCTTGATGCTTATCCACATTCTCGCACAAGGGCAACTCGAGGCTATCAATTTCACCCAACATCCTCACAAACTCCACCAAACCATCAAACTCACTATCCTCCTCCAATTCTTCACCAACGATGCCTTCACCAAGAGTCATATCCTCATTCGTCTCTTTTTGGGTAGACGATTGAGGCTCTTCAAAGCAAGACTCGCTCCTTATAGGGAATTCATTAACGGCCTCGTCATTGGGTTGTTCCCCTTCCCCAAATGAACATCCCTCATCAAGTTGTGAGGATCGAGTTAAGAGCATTAGGGTTTGAGCCGTTAAAGCATGCAATCTAGCTTTAGATTCCTCCCTTTCCCTAAGGATTTCGGCCAAGAGTTCATTATTCTTTTGCGATTGGATGGCCATTTCTTGTTGCATTTGAAGCATCGATTGATGTAGCTCCAAGTTTGGCAATTGGTGGTCATCGGGGTCTTGTAAAGTTCCTTGATAATCTTGATGATGCCCAAGGGGTGGGGCATCATATTGTTGGTAGTGAGGTTGAGGTGATTGGTAGTATTGTGGGTCATGGGGTTCATATTGTGGTTAGGGTGGAGGGTAATATGGTGGGTTTTGGGGGTATTAGCTTCCATAAGGTGAATCTTGATTGAACATGGTGGGTTCACATTGATAACTCGAGTAATAGTCACCATGATCGTAGGATTGGTAATTGTTCACTTATTGGTAGCCGTTTTCATAACCTTGAAGTTCATGCCCACTAGAGTCTTGATTACCCCAAGAAGCTTGATAGTAATTAGGAGTCATCATGTCATGGCTTTGGTTCATAGAAGAAGAGGAGTAGCTCATATCGGCTCCCGTGTATGTGGAGTTTAGATCAAACCCCATGCTTGCTCGAAAATCGTAGTCCATACCCGGTTGGAAACCTCTCACCCTAGCAACCGTCCGTTTAAGCGGCTCTAAGTTGCAAGAAGAAGATAGTCACCACCTCTAAGCACAAACTGTAGACTAGGAACAAACGTGAGAAGTCTAGTGCTTTTTGGGCACTAGACAAGAGAGAAATAAACCACACACACACAAGAAAGAAGGTAACAAAAAGAAAAAAAAAAAGAAAAACACAAACACAAAGACTAAGTCAAGTAACTAGGAAAACAAAGTCTAAACTAGCACCGTCCCCGGCAACGGCGCCAAATTGATGGTAGGGATTTGTCGTGGATCCCCACCGCCAAATAAATAACCGGCTAAGACCTAACGGTAGTTAGGGTAAGTCGGGTCATGTCCACGGAGACGGTGTTGCAAGGTTTAGACTAGGTCGGCCTAAAACGAGACTATGCTACCAAACAAACACAAAGAGCTAATAATTGGTGAATTATGATGAGAGGAGAAGAAGGAATTAGACTAACAATGAACTAGACTATAACAAGGCTAAATGAAATAACTAAACACAAACTAAACAATGAACTAAAGAAAAGATGACTAACTAATAAGTTGAATCAAATATGGAAAGAGGTGGGTTAGGTCGGGTTCAAAAGTGTAGTAGGGTGACTTGGGTGGTCAAGGGTGTAGGTGTCTCCTAGTTGCTAGAATCGGTCCGGGCTCTCGCAACTTAAACCGATGTCGAGGTAGGTCCGGGCTCTCGCAACTTAGACCCTAGTCCGCACTCTCGTGACTATGACTATCCTCAACACTATCCTCAACAAGAAAACATACAAGACAAACAATGAGTAGAGGAAGACTAGCATGAGAAGCATGGCCACTACAACTCAAACAAGCATTTCAACAAACACATGGTATGCCAAGTATGTGACTAACAATAAAGATTCACCCTTTTCCCCTAATCAAACCCTAATCACCCATATTCTACCCTTAATCCCCCTACTAACCCACAAGTAATCTACTCACTCATAATCAAAGATAAACTAACAACAATAAGAGAAAACCACATCACAATCCAACCATCCATAATGAAAGAAAACAAGAACAATAACAAGAACACTAAGTAAAGATTCAAACTTGAATAAATAACAATAAACAAGAGAAAGGAAGATTATACCAACAACCAAATGATGAAAAGTTGATAACTTGCATAAAAGAGAAACCCAAATCAACTCCAAGTTTGTCATGCTTGGATGAATCTTCAAGTATTCCCTTAATCCAAGAACTAATTACAATGATTAACTAGAGATTAAAGAGAGATTAAAACTAAAGAGAGGAGAACTAAATCTAGGGTTTATATGATGTAGAGAAGTTTAAGAGAGTCTAGGTTAAGGTATGATGCATAAACAATACAAGAGGGAAGTATTTATAGGGTTACAAGAATGAAGGAGGAAGGAAAGAATGATGCGCGGCTACAGCATGTTGGTCCCGACCGGGACGGGATCATCTTGACCGGGACGGCCTGTCATCCCGACCGGGACGGGTTGGTCCCGACCGGGACGGCCTGGTCTGTGGCCTCTTCAAATGTGCACTTCATCCCGGACGGGATGAGGCCATACCCGTCGGGGATGAGTCTTGTAGGCCTCCAATATGATCCTCTTGGTTCCTCCTTGCTTCACATGAACTTCTCATCGATTCTCGGGAATCGGGATCGGTTCTCGGAGGCTCGGGATTGGTTCCTAAGGTCTCGGGGTCGAATCCAAGGCATTGTGTGATCGCTCCTCCGCTTCGTTGGCTCCGAAAAGTATATGTATTGAGTCGGAATCACTCCAACTCTTCACGAATGGTCTCGGGAACCTGAAACGAGCTAGAGGAAACATAAGTAGCCCATGAACCGCTCCCAAGGAGCAATTCCGCAAGGAAATGGGACCAAAACACTACGAAATACGCACTACAAACTACACTTATCACACACAAAGTTTGGTGACGCGGAAACCCGATGTGGGAAAAACCGCGGGGGGAGTCGGAATCCCACCAAAGTTTTACTATGAATGGAGGAAGAATGAGGAAAAGAATACAAATATAAGTAATTTTTACTATAGCTTGGACTATGATTGCTTGCTATTACGTTTACTTGAGATGGTGTGCTTGAATGCCCCTCTCCTCTTCCTCTCTTTCCTTTATATACGGCCCCTCCTCTTCTGGTGTCTTTATGGGCCCTTTAATGTGGAGCAATTATTGCTCTTCAATGCCAAATGACCGTTATGGCTGTTATAGTCAACTTCTTATTCTCCTCCTTCCTTTTATGTTGCTGCTGACCATTGCCTTTCTTATCCACCAGAATCTTTTCATTTAATCCCTTCTTAATTACTTGAGATTTGGCCCTTTAACTCTCCTCAGCTGTAACAATCTTCTTCTGGATTCTCTCCTGGTCAGCAGGAGAGTTTCCTGGTTTGTAGGAGTGTTTGTTGCCTCCTTCTCTCTTGGTGTGGGCTGAATTTTACCTTCCATGTGTTGGGCCTTCTTGACTAAGTGGACCATCGTTTTATTTGTCTCATGCTTCATTTGACCCATTATTGTGTTTTGTCCCGGGTTTGTTTGGTTTGACGTCTTCCGATTATTTTGACCTCCGTCTTTTAGTCTCTGACCTTGACTTTTCATCTGTGAACCGTGGACCCTTTTGTTGTTGACCCTTGACTTCTGACTTTTTGACCGTCCACTCGCTTCACGCCACGTTTCATTCTGAAGGTGCAAATTTTTGGCCCGAACAAAAAGCAAGGTCAAATATGAAAGAGCATGTGATCAAGCTGAATCGAAAAAAGGGGGGTCAATAAAATTCAACTCGTCTATAGCAGTTTTACTCCAAGAATCAAGGCAGAGTTCAGTTCAATCCAAGATAAAGCCCGAGTCGATACGACAACGAAGAGTTTAGACCAAAGTTCAATTAATTTGTGATGGAACTACAATGAAAAGGGTATCATATTGTCATGTTTGTACTAGATTTGTTTCCGGTATCGTGCGACAATGCAAACAACCAAGTAAAGGCACAAGAGAACAAGGAAATTATCAAAATATTTCGTGACTCGATGTAGAGAAAGAAGGATGAAATTGTATAGTTAGGGAGGCTATTTGTTTGACATGACAATGTTAATTCAAGCAAATTTGAACAAAAAAAAGAGTGTCGGACATGAAATACAAGGAGGAGGCATGAACATGCACTTAAGGAGGAAAAGGAAGGTCGCATACCTTGGGATGCTATACAGAAGAAAACGATGTTGCTTGTGGAAATTGTTTTGACATTGAGGAAAGCTTGGGTTTACTTATATAAGTTTTGGTAACTTCCTAACCCTACGTACCAAAGGGGGAGAATTAAGGAAAATCTAAGTGACTTTTAAATTCCTACGGAATATAGGTAACTAGATTAAAGCCCGTGCGTTGCACGAGTTAGTTGGCTTAATTACATTGATGATGTACATTCGTTGAATAAGAAACTTAATCGTGTCATTACAATAAATAAGATGCTCACATGATATTAGTATAAGAGCTTATTTTAAAACTCAAAAGAACACATGATTGCTCTTATTTATAATATAAAATTTCATCACCTTATTATAAATTTTCAATGTGAAAATAATTTTACGTTTGCAGTCTTATTAAGAGATTTTTTAAGACTCAAAAGTGTTTTATTGATATCTAAGAACGAATGAATTTTTTAATTGATATTTAAGAATGAAAGATCAGTCTTATTTATAATATAAGATTCTATCGCCTCATTGTAATTTTTCGATGTAGGATAATTTACTCGAGGTTTATAGTCTTAAGATCTGCTTTTAGATCCAAAAAATGCACGATTACTCTTATTTATAATATAGAAGCATCGCCTTATTTTAATATTTTTGATGTGGGATAATTTTAGGTTTGTAGTCTTTTCAAAAGTTTTTTAAGACTCAAAATATTGTTGGTTGATATTTAAAACCGAAAAATGACTCATTTATGATATAAAATTTCATCACCTCATCATAATTTTTCGATGTGATATAATTTACTTAATTAAAGTTTATAGTTTTAAGACCTATTTTTAAGACTTAAAAAAGTTTGTTTTTATATCTAAGTTAAAAGGATAAACGATTACTCTTTATTTATATAATAGAATTTGATCATCTTATTATATATTTTGGATGAATGATTACTGTTATTTATATAATAAAAAAAATTCACCTTATTATAATTTTTCGATGTGGGATAATTTTACTTAAATTTATTTAAGTTTAGATATAGTCTAATATAATTAAGAACTTTTATTTATAGACGAATGATTACACTTATTTATAATATATAGAATTTCATCAACTCATCTTAATTTTTCGATGTGGGATAAATATACTTTAACTATATAATCTTAGTCTTAGGGACTTCTTTTTAGTCTCAAAAGATTGTTGGTTAATATATAAGAACGAAAGATTACATAGAATTCTATCACCTCACTATAATCTTTCGATATGTGATAATCTAATTTAACTTTATTTGTAGTCTTATTAAGAAATTTTTTAAGACTAAAAAGTTTTTTTGTTGATATCTAAGGACGAATGATTAGTCATATTTATAATATAGAGATTTACATCACCTCATCATAATTTGAAGAAAATGTTACTTTTATTTATATAATAGAATTCTATCGTATTATCATACTCTCTTCGGTCACTATTTTTTGCTTCATTTAATTAAAATATCCCTCACAAATATTAAGATAATGGAGAAAAAAATAGTGAACGAAGAGAGTATGATAATACGATGGAATTCTATTATATAAATAAAAGTTTATAGCTTTAAGACTGTTTTAAGACTCAAAAGAGAAGGGTTATAATTTTTCGATGTGGGATAATTACTTAAGTTTATAGTTTTAAGAGTCTTTTTAAGACTCAAAAGATTTTGATTGATATCTATGAATAAATAATATTTATAATATAGAATTCCATCACCTTATTATAATTTGTCGATGTGGGATAATTTAACTAAAATTTGTAGTTATATTTATAATATAGAATCATCACCGTAACTTATTTGAATTGTTTCGATGTGGGATATTTTTAAGTTTGTAGTCTTATTAAGATCTTTTTTAAACTCAAGAGTTTTTTAAAAGCAAATAAAAAAAGACTACAAATTCATGACCTCATCATAATTTTAAAAAAATGATATAGAATTCCATCATAGTTTTTAAAAAAACAAAAGTTTTTTGTTGGTTGATATTTAAAAACAATGATTACTTTTAATTAGTAGAAATTCATAACTTCATCATAATTTTTCGATGTGGGAAAATTGTTTAAGTTGGTTGATGTCTAAGGAATTTTTTTATTAGTTTTATTTATAATATAGAATTTCATCACCTTATTATAATTTTTTTATTTAAGTGTATAGTCTTAACAACTTTTTTAAGACTCGAAAGATTTATGTTTGATGAAACTATATAATTTTTCGAATGTAGATAGTTTTACTTAAGTTTATAGTCTTAATATATTTTAGGAAAAATTGATGGGAATAATACGACCTTTATGACATCTTCCGAAAATAGTATCACCTTTCAATAATCCGAAAACAATTCCACCTTTATATACTATCTTCTTTAAACAATATTCACACAAAAGTAACTTGTAATAGCAGGTCATGTGACTCGGATTTCAATATGAACGTCGAATTTTATAGACGGTAGTTTATCGGCTTGATGTCATTACGGCAAGACACAATAAACAACTACATATTTTTTAAAGTGAAATTTTTTACGCAAGCAAGACTATACATACGCAGTATATCATTATTTTTATGCAACTATTAACAAATCGTAATATTTATACTCCTAAACTTGATATTGTAACGATGATATGTCATTTTCAAGAAACACTAAATAACAAAGTTTCGGACATTTCTCACTGGCAGTCAAACGATGTCTTTTTTCAGCTCTTTTCCTTTTTTTGTTCTCGCCAAATTTTATAGATACCCATATTGAAAACACATTGGGTCCAAATTTTTCACCAAATTTACTCCTGAATCGAGTTTGTATTTGAATTAGGTTCACATGATTCACCTAATACAACTTCAAACAAATTTTTACATCTCCACATTAGAGCAAAAGCACACAATTCTGATCATTCAACTAATCTATTTGTTGACGGATGATGACGCCTGACTCGGCATTGGGCCTTGACCATCATTAATTGAGCAAGTATTGACCATCTTCGACGCTTGCGATGAACTTGGATCCTGAAATATAGAGATAAACACAAAATTGTGAACACGTCTATCATTTACACGAAAACATATAATTAGAAGCATATACAAGTGAGTTGATTTCTTACATTTATTATCGTGGCACCATTACATATAAAATTTCCATATCCAACTCGATGTCTCTCCTCTTCATGTCCACCTCCCTTCCTACCCCTACCACATCCATGCTGACCTCCTCTACTACCCCCCGTGCTACCAACAAAACCTCTACTGCCACCTCCTCTAGTACTAGCTCGTCCACCTCTACTACCCAACCCACCTCTAATAACTCTTCCTCCTCTACCTATCATTGTTGGTTGAGCCGTAGTAGTCATATAAATGTCACCTTCAACATTTGTGGTAACTTGATTAACCCCACCTCCTTTATGTTTCTTTGTTGGAGGTCTTGCTGACTCAACATTCAAATCCCTGTTGGGACATCTTCTTTTGTTATGACCTTTGCTTTGACATAAAGAACATGTCATCTCAATTCCATGTCGAGTTAACTTTCCTGGTTTTTTAGGATGCTCATGTGGCCCTTTGATCCTATTTTTCCTCGGCCTTCCTGGACCAATTTTGATCGACGGGGGTTCTAATGGATATGCAATCCTAGGCCAATGTCTCTCTCCCTCACAAGGTGGAATGGAACATTCATATGCTTTCAAGTACACATCTCTTTTGTAACAATCTTCCACAAATTCTTCAGCTTCTCTATCACAAAAAAATATGGCAGCTATTGCATGACAACATGGAAACCCACACATGTCCCACCTTCTACATGTACATGTTTTGTCTTGTAAGTTAACATTAAGACTATCCAAGAAATGAGTAACTTGAAACAAATGATCATGTGAAGGAAATACTTTGCAATTTGCCGCTTCAAGTTTCTCCTTTTCTAACTTAACTTTAATTCTTGGACAAATTGGTGAGTCCAACTTCTCCATCTCTTGCCTTTTCTTTACCAATCTTTGCATCAATGATGTTCTTATGTCCTCAAGCATGTATATCAAGTGTTTAGTTCTAGCATTAATGATCCAACCATTAAATGTCTCAGCTAGATTACTGGTAATGGTGTCTGATTTCATGGAAGTACTCATAAAGGCCCTACAAAATAGCTTTGGGTTGTAACTCTTAAATCCTATGGCAGCATTAGCATCTACTTCTTCTAACTCACTCAAGGCATCAAGGTAGTCGGCTTCATTGAACGCTTTGGCTATTTTCCAAAATTTGATTTTTGTGTCGTCACCTTTATAATTATAAGTCTTGTGCCACAAAGCAAAAATATGTCTAGCACAGTGCCTATGCTCAGCAATGGAAGAATTGAGCCAACAGCATGAATGATGGCCTTAAAAATAAAAAAATGAAGCGTAGTTAAAATCAGACCATGCAATTCAAAAATCAAACATGTTAGGCTATGCAATAAAATGTTTTTAATTGTGCTACGAACACAAAAATAAAATAAAGGAATACCTACCTAATGCTCGTCAGAGACAATAGCCATGTCTTCACCTTTACCTAACTTCAAGCTTATTTGCAATTGGGTGAGGAACCACTCCCAACTCAAGTTATTCTCCCCTTCAACAATAGCCCAAGCTATTGGGTACATTTGATCATTCCCGTCTCTACCCACATCAACCATTAGTTGACCACCAAGAAATGTCTTTAAAAAACACGCATCCACACATATGATCTTCCTACATCCTTCTTTCCATCCATTTCTCAGCCCTTCGAATCATACATACAACCTCTGAAAAATTGGTATTGTGGTAGATTTAGGATGACTAACTAACACCAAGTGTGTTCCAGGACTAGCCTTCTTTAAGGCTTCCAAGTACCTCCCAACTTTGAGATAGTGTTCTTGCATCGACCCATGTAACATCCTATGTGCCCAATATTTCACCTTGTTTGCAAAATCTTTCAAAATGATTACCTTATACATTCTCCTAAACGTCTCAATAATCTCTTTAGCTGGCCAGTGTGGCCTAACTTTAAAAACTTCTAAGAACTGCTTAGCAAGCCAAGTAGATTTTAGTTGTCGATTCTTCTTCATTGTTCGGTTACATTTATGCTCATTAACCACAGTTTTCAACACAAAAGTTGCTCTTCTAGAATCCCAAAAGCCATACAATCTAAATGGACACTTACCAGCACACTTAACCCCTAGTTTTTGTCCTCTTTTCTCGTCACTAACATCAAATTTCAAGTTTTTTCCTTGATAAACAGCATATTTAGCAACTGCATTCCTAAAATCTTCTCTTGTTGCAAACCTTTGCCCCACCACCCACTCAAACTTAGTGAAATCGATATCTTGGCTCACTAAAACCCCTCTCTTACTATCACTATCACTTTCATCTCCACTATTTTCGGGTGTATCTTGAGTTGAGTCTTCCAAGTGTTCAAAATTAAGTTGTGTACTAACCCCTTCTTCAACAACTTCTCCATTTAATTGTCGCATGCGCTCTAAGATCTTACTATTGCATCCTCTAACCCTATCCCTTGCAACATTATATTCATCGTCACTTGTGTCAACTTCACTACCATTAAACTCATCTCTATCATTGCCTAACACTTCATTGTCAACCTTTTCAATTTCAGTTTCACTATCACTATCTAAAGGAACATACTCCTCATCATCCTCTGACCCATCATCATCTTGAAAAATTAAATCTTTCAATTTTATAGGACTCACTGGTCTGGGATCTTCCCATTCATAATTTGTCGGTACTTCTGTCACTTTTATGAAATGGGAAGTACTCTCCAACATTAATTAGTTCCTGTTCACATATTTATTTGATTTAGAACTAAATTACAGTAAACACAAATCCTAACTGTAATCAACCAAAGGGGAAAGAATCTTGTAACATTTTGGAGTTAATTTGTCTTCTTCAACACAAGCAAACTCCAACTTAAAAATCAATACTCTTTAATTTCGTAACATTGATAACAAGAATATCCTACTCACGAGCAGTAAACCAAATTTTCGTAAACATACCACTATCAATCGACACGTACAAAAGCCTCACAAATTGACACAATCAGGAAAAAAACTTAAACATCAAAACTCGACATAATAGCACAAACAACCTCACAAAGTGATACTATCACACAAAATTACCACAAACCCAGATCAAAAATGGACCTAATCACACAAAATGACCTTAAACCAACCTCATAAATAAACAAAACAAAAACTTACACAAATAATAACGAAAAATAGAAGGAAATCATATTAGGCAAAAGGATGTGCAAATGATAAAGAAATCATACTAGAAAGAGATCGAAGGATGAAAAAACATAAATAAGGAAGCAATGGTTGTGCAAGTCGTCGGTCGTTGACCTGAAATGAAATGATGTCAGTTGTGCAAATCGTCGGTTGGTCCTCGGTAGTTCGTCGGTTGTGTAGGGCTCGGTTGTGTAGGGCAAGACGGAGGAACTGGATATTCAATTTAGGGTTTGCTTTTGAGAGTTGAGGAGTGAGAGGGATACGTATATGTTTTTGGAATTGGGGATCTTAACTTGCTTTTTTTAAAATATATTTTAGTTTTTTTCTTTTTCTTTTAATAAATTGTATGTTATAACCTGTTCAACAGGTAATCAGTTTTCTGAACTATTTAAAGAAAATAGTATATAAAGGTGGAATTGTTTTCGGATTATTGAAAGGTGATACTATTTTCGGAAGATGTCATAAAGGTCGTATTATTCCCATCAATTTTTCCTATATTTTAAGACTCAAAAGATTTTTGGTTAATATCTAAGAGCACATGATTACTACGGAGTACTCCACTATTTATAATATAGAAATCTATCATCTTATTATAATTTATCGATGTGAGATAATTTAACTAAAATGTGTATCCTTATTTATAATATAGAATCATCACCGTATCTTAGTCTTATTAAGACCTTTTTTTAAACTCAAAATATTGTTGGTTTTTTAAAAACTCAAACAACAGGGAGTATAATTTTTTGATATGAGATAATTTACTTAAGTTTATAAACTTAAAAAGTTTTGTAAGACTCAAAAGATTTTGATTGATATCTAAGAACAAATAATTAGCAGTCTTATTTATAATATAGAAATTCATCGTTTTATTATAACTTGTCGATGTGGGATAATTTAACTAAAATTTGTTTTCTTATTTATAATAATATAGAATCATCACCGTACCTTATTTTAATTGTTTCGATGCGGGATAATTTTAAGTTTGTAATCTTATTAAGACTTTTTTAAACTCAAAATATTATTGATTGATATTTAAAAATATTGATTACTCTTATTTAGTAGAAATTCATGATCTCATCATAATTTTTCGATGTGAGCGAATTACTTAAGTTGGTTGATGTTTAAGGAAGAATTATTATGTCTTATTTATAATATAGAATTTTTTCACCTTATTATAATTTTTTATACTTAAGTGTATAGTCTTAAGAACGTTTTTAAGACTCAAAAGATTTTTGGTTAATATTTAAGAGTTAAAAGTTTTTTTTTCGATATTAAAATTTGAATGAATACTATTATTTATAATATAGAATTACATCACTTCATCATAATTTTTCGATGTGGGATAATTTAAATGTTTTTCTTGGTCGATATTTATTTAAAACCGAATGATTACTCTTCTTTATAATATAAAATTTTATCACCTCATCATAATATTTCGATATAGGATAATTACTTAAGGTTTATAGTCTTAGGAACTCTTTTTGAGATTCAAAAGATAATTACTTATGGTTTATAGTCTTAGGAAACCTTTTTGACATTCAAAAGACTTTTTGGTAGATATCGAAGAACAAATTATTACTCTTTATTTATAATATAGAATTTTAACATGATATTATAACTTGTCGATGTGGGATAATTTTAAAACTGTTATATGTAATAAATTCATTACATAATGTCAAACAAATAATATGAAATTTATACTCTAATGAAAGCATTTTTTACCACAAATATAATTATTTCATTTTTATAATTTATTTTACGATAATGTTTTTAAAAAATGAACTCTAAAGGTTTTTAACTAAGAATTGTAAAATATGATAGATTAAATATATATTATAATAATTAAAAGATTCTCTAGTTGATTTTTATTATTATTTACGATACTTTCCTAATTTGAGGTTTGATGAAACGGACCAATGAGATCGCTAGAAAAAAGCCTAATATATATATATATATATATATATATATATATATATATATATATATATATATATATATATATATATATATATATATATATATATATATCGATTCTTACAGAATCAAGTGGAGACTCCTTGGTGTCATGTGGTTCGAAATCATAAGGATCAAATTAGGAAAGTTTAGGTTTCCTACCTTAGTACCATATAATAAGATGAACGTGGGTTTATTGCATGACTCAAAGTCAAGCTAAGTCCATAACGGTATCGGGTCATCTGTTAAGTCATAAAAAAAAATTAAAAAGAAATTAAAAAAAAAACAGACTGGGTGACGTCAGGAAAAGAAAAAAGAGTCACCCGAACGACGAGTTCGGGGCTCACAGACTTCCAAGTCAAAGCAAATTCACGGGACCCCCAGGTCATCCGTCAAGTCAGATAATGACAGGGTGGCGAAAAAAAATGGAGTTGCCTATACGATAAATTTGGTGCTCGTCGATTTCCAAGTCTCAGTCAAACAAAAAAATGTTCAAGACCCTGCCACTCCAAAGCACCCAAACGGTGTACGTGACAAGGTCCCGAGGGGGCAATTTGTAGGCACTAAAAATTTATTAAAGTTTCGAATAAATAAAAATAATTAATTATTTTGAGTTAATACGAAATTTTAGCTCAATTTAATTATTTTGTCCCGAATAAATGAAATACAGGTCGATCCGGGTTACAATTTGGTTTATTTAGATCATTAAACCCGAAAAGAAGATAAATTGGGTCAATGTCACTAATAAGCTCATAAATGGGCCTGTGACTACAAAGTCCACCAAGAAGAATCAAAACTCTATAAATAGAGCCCTTCTCATTCATTTGAAGGCAATTGGAAAATTCTGAAGCAAAGGATCCAAGGAGAAAAAGACACAAGTCGCTACAAGCCTCTCCATCAAATCCGTCGCAAGCAGTCAACAAGCACGATAAATCGCGCCGCCTGCTCAGAAGATCCAACAATAAATTCAAACATTCAAGAGAGATTCAAGTCCAGGTGACCCTCTCAAGAACATCAAGCAAGACCGCGCGCGGAGCACCACAAGTTAGCTATGCACGCGTCCCTGACGTGTACCGCATACACGTGTTTCCTAAACGGCGTATTAGAATCAGAGGATACATTAGAGATTGTACACGAAATTTTTGATAATTAATTAATAAAATTTATTTGTTTCCTTGTTTTGTATTTCAGTTAGCTGCGATACAAAATTTGTCGTTACAGACAAACACATCTTTTGTCGTAATGTCAGAGTTAATATGAATAATTATATTATTTAGCATTAAAAACTTACTATTAGAACTAAAAATAATAATAGGAGTATAAAACAATGAAGGGATACAGATAATTGAGAATTTTGTTTTACATTTCATTCGTTTTATTTTTTTAACATTTCCTTCAATTTTGTAAGGTACGGAGTATGAATATTAACTACTGTGTAGATACCCACATTTAGTTGCTAGGTGTCATCGAAGCAATTTACGACCTAGCTCCATATTTCCAAAAACATCCAAACCAGTTACCAGCCCCAAACACGGGAACTCAACCTGCGGTTGACGTAGAACATGCCCAAATAGTTCACATCACCTCTGGAGGCTACCCCGGAGAATGCTCACGGTCACAGGATTAACATCCTAACTGTTCTAGCCCTTCGATCAAGACATCACTGGGAATGCACTTAGCCTACACCATCGTTATAGCTAGTTACACACAAAGCCCAAATAAACTAGGCACCAATATATATCTTTCAATCACACTGAACTACGACATGGTTTGATTTCACCACACGTGAATACGTAGGCAGCCTTTCGACAAGGGCACAACCACCCACATTGACACACATTGAAAAAGCACCATCGTTCCGGTCACGACACTGTCATGTTCTCAGCAGTTCGCTTTATCGTCCTGGGGGCTTCTCCGAGGCAGAAGTTCTCCATCCACTCACATAATCCAAAGACGTTCAAAAACTAGCCTCCTTTCTATAGTGTGTCCTAGTACTCGGCTCTGTCGAAGGCAAGAATCTATCAGGATTTGAAACAACACCTACCTTGGGAGTATACCCTGAAACCAAAAAAATTCAAAAGAGCACTAGACTACGGCATCATCACTTCTAATTCATGTCATGCAAAAAGCATTCTCATTACAGACTACTGTAGTCCCCTATAGCATATCTATCCCATTCTGAAGTTCGACCGTGTTGCCACTCGCCTAGGCTATGGAATAGCGCAACTTAAGAGTCTTGTTGTCTTAGGTGGCCCACCCCCCTACCGGGTCACGGTCCAACTCTTAAAGAGTCCAGTTCGTGTCTGTCAACTCGTCCTGTCGCGTCCAGAGTCGAGTCTGTCGGTAGGCCTCTCTCTTCAAATTCTTGCTTTGAAATTTGCAAAACTTAGCCATTTGAGAAAATCCTTTTCGACAAGGTCAAATTTCAGTCTATTTAAACTGCAAATTTCTTTTCTACCCCTTTCAATTTTGAAAACCTATCTCCTAGCACGTGAGTTGCTTTCAGGACTTCGATTTCAAAATAAAGCAAAAATCATTTTCCCCAGCGCAAGTCAGTCTATAGATGCTAACTGCATTTCATGTATGCTATCTGCTATATTTGCTATTTCTGCCTATATATCTAACGTTTTAGGTACCAGCTTGGCTTCCCAAAGGAACATTAAGTTTTTATTCCCTAGCGTGAGTCGTGCTTTACCTAAATGTTACATGCAAAGTTTTGTGTAACCATACACAGGTACAACCCAAGGCTTCAGAAGCAAGCCCGCGCAACTCACTTTAACTCCCCAGCGGAAAGCCCAAGGTGGCATTTCTCCTAATGAAACACGGGATGTGCTTACATACGGGCACACTCAGGGCTTCTTAGGCAAGCTCCTGCGTAATTCCGAGTTGGGATGTGTCTGCGAACGGGCACACCCAGGGCTTCTTAGGCAAGCTCCCGTGTAATTCCTAATTGGGATGTGTCTGCGAACGGCCACACCCAGGGCTTCTTAGGCAAGCTCCCGCGTAGTTCCGAGAGGGGATGTATCCACATATAGATGCACCTAGGGCTTCAGAAACAAGCTCCCGCGCAGCTCCAAGATAGGATGTATCCACATATAGATACAGTCAGGGCTTCAGAAACAAGTCCCCACTGAGCTATTAGCATCCACTAGGTATGATTTTTATCTTACAGCTGGCGAGCCCTTCACGCGAGTCCAATGGACTATAAACGACCCGACCGGAAGTCTGCCAGGTCTTAACCCTCAATTGGCCTGGTAGCTACTCTGAATTTCGCCCTGTCCAAGCCTCAGTCAGAGTGGAGGCTCTGTAGACACCTACATTTGGCTACTAGGTGTCTATAGCAGTTTCCAAAAAACACCCGATGATGATCGGAGGCAAACGTGCTTTAACATACTCGAATATGGGATCAAAATCATTAGTATTTGGCTTGGGCTTTTTACGGAGTACAAATCTCACAAAACCAACCTCAAATTCAGGCCCAGCAGGTCATTTCGAATAAAATAAGACTAATTTGGGTTAAAACCGACACCAGAAATAAAACCGTCTTTTAGCGACCGGGTCAAACCCAGGTCAAAGTCATTTCCGTGACACAAAACAGCCATGCAAATATCGAGAATCCAACCCGAAGTCAAAATCTCCGGATTTCTCGTTCCAGCTGAGCCACTTGATCGAGTGTCAGCTCACTCGGTCGAGTGGGCCTCCAAAAGGCCCGTTGTTGCCTCTTAATTTGGCCACTCGATCGAGTCAACAGGGGCACTCTATCGAGTGACTCTTGGTTGGGGTTTTGGGTTTTTCCTATAAATACACCCCTTTACAACACAATTCAACAACTTTTTTAGATACAAATTTTCAGGCTTAGACTTGTCATCTATCACACATACAACCTCCTTAATCCACCATAACTCCATCTACAACAACTCGACGCTCCCGTGCCTAAGCCACAACTAGACGAGCCCGTTCCGAGATTACAAGCATGTAGGTTGAGGGTGCAAATTCAATCCCAACTTCTCCCTTTTCTATCTCCCTTTCTCTCGTCCGTCCGTCCGTCCGCTTTCGTCGTCGCGTCGTTTTTTTATTTCTTTTCCGTTTTTCGCCTATAATATCATTAATATTATTACTATCAAATCAATATAAAATATTCCCCTATTCGTGTCGAATACAAAGGATGAGGGGATAAGGAAACACGAATACGAGGGTATCGGACCCGATGTTGCCGGTCGCTTGTCCCGACACCCCAAGTATTTGATTGTTGAAGCGAATCAACATCAACAAGATCATTTTTTATCGCGTCGTTAGTCTCTTTTTAGTATTTACATAATCGTCATCATTAACATCGCACATACAATCGATTTTATAAAAACTATCTCGAATCAAATACGTTTAATGTTGAAATTCGCATAAGACCTTTCTAATCCCTTTACGTGTCGTAACAGTAGTGGAGCCCTCTCGAGGAGCCCCGCCCTAAACACTCAAGGGCGTGATGGGATCGCGAATATTCCACGTTAACATATTCGATTCCTTTTTTAAGGTTAGAACGACACCTGTTGATGCGAATCGAACATCACATAATCCACAAGGATTAATTACGATGTCGTGACGCGGAGGAAATCGATTTTCGCTCTGGTCCAAACAAATATAAAGTGTTTATTCTTAAGATGCGATATCGACTCTATAGTCAAATGTCGTGTCTAAAAGAATTAGTCAATAAATTAAACTAGCACGAACTCGTTGATGCTAAAATAATTGTCACATAGTCCGAAGGACTAATTACGACATTATAACGCAGAGAGAATTATTTCGTCTTAGTTCAGTTTAAAACAACTTATAACGTCTTTTCTAAAATTCACTCTAAATATTAGATATTGATTCCATAATCAAGTATCGGATATAACGAGTATCAAAAATTTAAGTCGAGTATAAATCGTATCATATTTTTACACGACTTAGCAAAATTATCGATTTTTCAAAATTAAAAGCAATTTCGAAATCAATGCTGAAATTCGAAACAAACTGTTGTTCGTACAGAGGGCACTCGACCGAGTGCCTAGCCCACTCGATCAAGTGGCACCCCAAAAACAGAGGCAGAAGGCTTTTCCGAGGACCACTCGATCGAGTGTCACGGCTGAGTCGATCGAGTGGCACCTCAAATATCGAGGCAGGAGGGTTTTTCAAGAGGCACTCGATCGAGTCCCTCCATGACTCGATCAAGTGGCCTCTGTCACGCCAAGCCGTGAGCCTTCTACATACATTAAACCTCGATAAACTTTTTTTTATGACTTCGGTCAACACGTGTCATATTACTTTCAAAACCACGCATCATGTCTTTTACATCATTCTAATCTATTTGCAAACCGTTATTATCGTTACTAACTCATTTGCTTTACTTTTGTTTTTATTTTTTTGTTTATTTTATTGTACTAAAACGAACCTCGCATGCTAAACCACTTTGACGTGAATTAATTGCATTAAATCAACGTAGCAACATATTCAAATCTTCACATGTCTAGTCAAAATACTGTTTGCATAACATTTCAATTGAATTACTAACGCGCGTATTCAAAAATTGAACGATATCTTAGTAGAGGCCGCTAAGTGCGAGCGGGGTTGGATGTTCATTGTGAACTTCCCAACACGTACCCTCACCCCTTACTCAGAACCGTGGTTTCCAGATGTCTGAAACCATTGGCGCACGAGAGTCATTCGATGTGTGAATACGATGTAATGCATGGTTTTGAAAGGTTTATGACACGTGATTGGCTTGACATTTGTTGACCGAAGTCATAAAAATATTTTATCGGGATTTGGATGATGCGAAAAACTCACGGTTTTCAGGGAACCACGTGACCCGCGCGGAGGGTGCGCGACTCGCGTAGTCGCGCGACTCCTATGAGGCTCATGCGACTCGCGTGGCGGACTGTTTTTCAAAATTGTTTTTTTTAGAAAATCGATAATTTTGTTAAGTCGCGTAAAAATATGATACGATTCATACTCGACTTAAATTTTAGATACTCGTTATATTCAATACTCGATTATGGAATCGATATCAAATATTCGGAGTGATTTTAGAAAAGATGTTTTGTAAATTGTTTTGAAAATCGAATTAAAACATTATGAACTCTCTCCGCGTCGAAATCGTCGTATGTTGTTTATGTGACGATTTTTTAGCATCAAGGAGATAAATTTGGTTCTTTTAGTACGATACTTGACTGTAGAGTCGATATCGTGTTTTAAGAACGTTTATTTTGTATATAAGAAAAATTGTAGTAATAATATCGATATTAGAAAGAAAGAAAGAAAAGAAAAAAAATAAAAAAAATAAAAAAACGTGATGAGACGGAATAAAAGGAAGAGAGAAAAGGAGAAAGCGGGATTTGTGACACCCTCAACCTACATGCTTAATTATCTCAAAAACGGACTCGTAGTAGCGGCCTAAGCGCGGGAGCGTTAAGATGTATATAGGAGAGTTATGGTGTGTATAATTGGGAAGGGATTTGACGAGTTTTGATCTCGGGTTTCCCAAAGGATTTCTAGAGGAAAAATCGGGATTGGATGTGTATAATCTGCCTAGGATTGCTGGAATTTTGGTTGTGTATTGTTGTTGTGATGTCGGGAATTGTAATTGATGTGGATGTTGTAATTGTGTGTGCAAGGGGGTGTATTTATAGGAGAGGTTTCCGGCTTTGTCTAGGAAACAAAACCCGGCTTGGATGGGAAGAAACACCCACTTTGGATAGGAAAAGGTTGCTTGGAGGGGAAGAAACACCAGTTAGGGTGAAGTAGGATTCCGGTTTTTGGATGGAAAAAGGAATCCGGTTTTGGATAGGAAAAGCTTGCTTAATTCTTCTTCATTGCTGATTTTTTGTAGTTTTTGACTCCGAATCAGATTCGTGAAAGCTGCATGACAGATTTTTCCGCCTCGGAAATGTCTTTGACCGCTAAAAGATGGTTTTGCCCTTGGTGTCGGTTTTGACTCAAATTAGTCTTATTTGATTGGAAATGACCCACTGGGCCTGGATTTGAGGTTGGTATGGTGAGATTTTTACTCCGCTAAAAGCTCGTGCCAACTACTATTGATTCCGAGTCCAAAATCGAGTGTATTAAGTAATGTTTACGTCCGATCATCATCGGGGATTTTTTTAGAAACTGCTATAGACACCTAACGGCCAAATGTGGGTGTCTACAATATGTACTGTATATATATTTTTTATGTCATTTGATAAATAAATTTTTACATCTGATTTTTTATTTTTTGATAAATAAATATATATAAAGAGTATACCTTCACATCTATAATTTGGGATTTTCTTTCCGTATGATTTTCTTCAATGATTGATTATCCGTATGATTTTACAATTTCTGTTACTCGTTTTAAAAAGATCTGTGTATAATTTCTGCATATGAGATGATATTTTCTTTTATTTGAATTTGTGGATGAAAGGATAAAATTTTTGAAATATTTTAAGACTCTTTGGTAATAGTGGTATACTTTTGAACTCTTTGGAATATTTTTTTTACAGAGAAGTTTTTTGTTGGGTATGATAATAGTGTATAAAATATGGAGAACTGGTAAAATATGGAAATTAGGTACTCTGTAGTTTCTTTTTACTTTATTCTCTGTTTTTGTAGAGAGTTGTGCATTGTGATAAGATTTTGTTTTCTTTTCATCCATTTAGTAATGATGATATCTGCTTTTTTTTTAAAATGAAAATAATTTTCTTCTTTCTTCTTCTTTCCATCTGTTTTCAGATTTGCCTACTTACTACTATTATTTTTCGTTATTTTATAGTTAATACTAGTTATTTTATTTATTTATATTTTCCTATATCATCAACCTTAATTTATACTCCGTATTGCTCATTTTTTAATATATAGTGAACTATGTCGAATCTTACTAAACTCGAGTTTGAGGCTCTTGATATCACCAGAAAGAATTATTTGTCATGAGTATTAGATGTCGAGATGCATCTAAATGCAAATGCTCTAGGTGCGACGATAAAGGAAGGAAATAAGACAACATGTCAAGAGAAGGCAAAAGGCATGATATTCCTCCGTCACCTTCATGACGGTCTTAAAAATGAGTATTTGACGATTAAAGACCCACAAATCCTTTGGAGTGATTTAAAGGAAAGATATGACCACCAGAAAACTGTTATATTACCAAAGACTCGTTATGTTTGGTTGCATTTACATCTACAAGATTTTAAATCTGTAAGTGAGTATAACTCCGCCATGTTCAAAATTACTTCTCAATTAAAATTATGCGGTGAGAAGATTAGCGATGAGGATATGCTTGAAAAAACATATTCTACTTTTCATGCTAATAATATAGTCCTGCAGACACAATATCATAAAAAGGGTTTTAAAAAGTATTCTAAGCTAATTTCTTGTTTATTGGTGGCATAACAAAATAACGAGTTGTTGATGAAAAATCATGAATCACGTCCCACTGGCTCTAGTCCATTCCTTGAAGCGAATGCGACATATTATAATAGGGATAATGCTAGTAGTAGTGGTCACGGGCGAGGTCGTGGTCGTGGTCATGGAACATGGCGAGGCCGTGGACGTAGTCGTGGACGTGGATTTGGTGGATATCTTAAAGGTCATGGAGGTTATTTCAAAAGTTCAAAATCCCACCAGCACTGGAATCAAAAGAACGGTAAAAATGTTGATGACAAAAGCGAGAATGTACCGAGTATATGTTTCCGATGTGGTGGAAAATATCATTGGTCTCGCGTTTGTCGCACACCGAAGCATCTAATAGATCTCTATCAACAATCCATAAAACAAAAGAGAAAGAATATTGAGACAAATATGGTGATAGAGGATGGTGAAGGCGACTTTAATTCCGGTGATGCAACTCACTTAGATGCAGCTGATTTCTCTCCGACCCCTAAAGGGAATAATTAAGCAATGAATGTAATTCTATGATTTTTAAGTTTACATAAGACTTCCTTATTTACATTTATACTTCTTATGAATTTCGTAATATTTTGTATTTTATGGTTATTTAAATGTTTTATAGATATTATGTGTAATTTTATGAATTTTATCATATAGACCTTAATTTAGTAATTATATTAGTTGAAGTAGTTTTATAGTTATGAAATAAATATTACTGTTTTGGTGATTTTTTTATTTTTGTTTTGTTTTGTAACATATATTATATTTTCTTGAAGAAAATGAATTTTTATGGTTATTTAAATGTTTAATAGACATTATGTGTAATTTTATGAATTTTATCATATAGACCTTAATTTAGTAATTATATTAGTTGAAGTAGTTTTATAGTTATGAAATAAATATTACTGTTTTGGTGATTTTGTTGTTTTGTTTTGTTTTGTAACATATATTATAATTTCTTGAAGAAAATGAATACCCCTCAAGCTCGGTTGGGTACAATTGATGAAGAATTATGTCTAGCTGACAGTGCAACAACTCATACTATACTTAAATAAAAGATATTTTTCTCAAATAATGAAGAAAAGAAATAGTGTGAGTACTATATCAGGTAGTACGAATATAATTGAAGGCCCCGGAGGAGCACATATAATACTACCTTGGGGAACGAAATTTGAAATTAAATATGTGTTATACTCTCCATTGTCTCAAAGAAATTTATTAAGTTTTAAAGATATTCGCCGTAATGGATATCATCTCGAGACGATTAGTAAAGGGAATAAATAATTCTTGCTAATCACAAGTATAACCCAAGGCACGAAACAAATTTTAGAGAAACTCTCTACATCTGCTACCGGTTTGTACTACATAAAGATTAATATTATTGAAGCAAATGTTATTCTAAACCAGAAGTTTAGTGATAACTCTATAGTTTGGCATGACCGGTTAGGCCATCCCGGTTCAACCATGATGCGAAGAATAACGAAAAATTCATGTGGACATAATTTGAGGAACCAGGAGTTTCTTCCTAATAATTTTCCTTGTACAGCCTGCTTCCAAGTAAAGTTGATTATCCGTTCATCACCAGTTAAAATAAATTTTGAATCAATTAGTTTACTGGAACGTATACAAGGGGATATTTGTAACACCCGCTATTTTTCCTAAGCATTTTATTCTTTCTGTTAGGACTTCGTCTTAACTCTGTCACTTTTGGCCTCATATTTTATCATTTTACTAAGCTTTATTTTAATTTTTGAGTTTAATAATTTCTATTTTTAATTTTAAAGATTTAAAATTCTTTTAAATCCATTTATTTGGTTTCTTCGTAAACTAAGTAATTTTTCCGCGAGGAATTCTATTTCTCTCCGAATTGACATTTTTAAGCTTTGATTTAAGTTATTCCTTTTTCCTAAAAATGTTTGAATACGTTTATGGAATATTTTTTTTTTACTAAGATATATTTTAGTTACTAAAAACAAGCCACTTATGATTTTATTACGAAGCTTCGCGAATAATTATTTTCTTACGCGAGGTTTACTCGAATTACTTTGAAATGCCTTTAACTATTTTACGATTATACTTTTTATCAACTTATAAATTATTTGAGACTGTTTTCTCACATTTTGGACCGACTAAGCTCTTGGTCACAAGTTTTATTACATTTTATTTAAACGTTTCATTTTATCACATTAAAACGTAATCATAAGATAAATCATTTTCATTCATTGTAGCATTTATGTCAAAACTTTTCTTACTCCCTCTCTTATCCATTTGGCCGGCCAACTATAGGTCTAGGTGCATTTTGGTTCCTCATTTTGAAGCCTTAATTTCATCCTTACCCTCTTTAAGTGTAGTAACATCCATCTCCTCCTTTACTACATTCATTTTTGCATTAACCAAAAATATTCATCACTTCCTTCTTCTCTCTTTTGGCCGTGTGTCCCTCAGCCATTCTAGGCAAATTTTTGCTCCATTTCGAGTCCCAATCGCATCATTTTTATCGTCATAATAATCCTCTTTCCGATTCCTTCGTTAAGGTATTAATCGACATCATTTTCGATCAATTTTTACCTTGTTTTTTTATTAGTTTTCTCATGGTATTTTTCTGCCATGATTTACGTGTTTGGTAGGATTTTTGGACGATCCCGAAGCCGACGAATATATCGTTGATTCAGACTTGGAGTAGAGGTAACGTCGATGTTACTCGGTATTTCAAGATTTTAATTGAGTATTTGCATGTATATATTTTTATATTTTATTTTGGCAATATATGTATGTCACGGATTCTGGAAAAATTTTTAAAGTTGAAATTTTGCATGTTTCGATATTTTTATTGCTTTTTCGAGATTAACGATTAAATTGTTATATTAATTTGTAAAATCGTAATAATCGGCCTAAACATGTAATATATGTTTATATTCTGGAAAATGTTGTTTTTGATGATTTTTAGTAATTTAGTATTTTTCTGATATTTTTATATCGATTATTGAATTATTATCGTTTTCGAACAAAAACGATTAAAAACCGATTTTTAGTTCTAGTACTTAAACATTTTATTTTAATCTGATTTTTGACGTGGTGAAACTTTCTGGTGAAATAGAATTTTCTGATATTTTTCATAATTATTCGGAATTTTTAAGTGGATGAATTAATTAATCACTTTAAATCATCGTTTATCGTTAAAACCGTGTTTGTTGTTTAAATTCTCGATTTCTGGTCTTTGGTTTAAATCTGGAAAAAATTATGATTCTGATGATTTCATATTAAAATGTATTATTATGATTTTTAGTGCCTTAATAAAATGTTAGGAACGATAGGTTTATTAATAAAATCGTTAATTGCGAAAACGGGTTTAAATGACGGTTTTGTTGAAATTTGTTGATCTGGATTTTGGAAAAATCTGGAAAAATTTATATTCTGTAAAATCAGGATTTTAAAGTGTAATAATAATTTTTGGATATTAATACTTAAATCGTTTTGTAATTACTATTTTTATTAATCGTTATTGTCGAAGTTGGACGATTAACGAGAAAACGCTTTAAAAACCGAGTTTTAGAATTCTGGAAATTTTCTTTTCTGGACAGAATGTCCATAAATATAATTTAAATATTTTGCGTAATTTTTGTACTATTTATTAGAGTCTTTAATTAATAAATATTGATTTTCGGACAAATTGTGATTTATCGTTAAAATGCTTCGTCTTACCAAAAAGGATTATTTTTCCAGCAATTTTGAAAGTATTAAATCTGAAACTTTAAGATTTAAATCATCCCTTAACATTTTCTAAATATATTCCATGGTTTAATTAAATAAAGACGTTCAAATATTTAATTTAGTATTTGCCGTAAAATCCTATTTATAATTTTATCGTCGAAACTAATAATAATTAGGGAATTTTAGCTTTATAACTTTTGAAAACACCCTAATTAGTAATATTAAAATGTTTAAGACACTTTTAATCATCTTATAACACTTATACGATATTTTAATAATTTCATAAAATCAAATGTTCTTACTTTAATAATTAATATTGTTAAGGCCGAAAGTATTAGTTTTATAAATCTATATCGTTTACTAAAATGTGGTATTAGTATGAACTAATATTTTCACTACTTTGATATGATGCTATTTTTAGTAAAGTTTCTAAAAATAGAAGTTTCCTAAAAATAGAAGTTTCCTAAAATAGAAGTTTCCTAAAATAGAAAGTTTCCTCTTTTAGAATATAAATGTTTACTTCTTTTATTCTCATATTGTTTATGATGAATACATCTTTTAAATATCGATAATGGTTTGCTTTGGAGTTATGGAATAAGGACAAGTGTGGGTTTAGAGTAATATAGTCTGGGATGTACGTTTTGCCATCAACTGTAAGGCTGGTGTGTCTTTATGGGGCGCATTGGTTGTTGAACTGAGCATGGTTTGTGTTCAGGAGAGTGTATATTTACCTTAAACTTAGATATCGCATCGTATAAGTCGCGTCGGGTTGAACTGGATATGGTTTGTATCCAGGAGGGGTGTGCATTACTTAAGTCAGGACCTCGCTGCACGCAGTCCTGTTATAGTTGAGTTGCCTAGTTAGAGACTGGATTCTGTTATGAGTTAAGTCTACAGTTCTCGAAGCTAGTTTTTAGTATTATCCTAGTGAAAGTCTAGATTCTACATTAATCCTATCCATAACGCCATTTTGATTATTTTATTATTATCGATATAAATTGGTTTGCAGGTTGGCAAATATTTTTATGTTTCTTCGGCAACCCTTTTAATTAATTTGTTTTACGCTAAACCTTATTTTAATATGATGTTTTACTGTTTTCCATTTTTACTATTTTTCCTATATTAGTAATTACTGTTTTAAAATCCTGTTATACGGCTGGGAGAACGTTGACGTTGCTCCCCACTGATTGTGGCTGTTATGTTTTAACATGGCAGGTATACGTGTTTATTTTCCGGTGGGTGTGGGCTAGCGAGCAGTCTTGGATCCTGCTGATCTTTTAATAATCATGTTTTAAGGATTGTTTAACCTCTTTATGGATTGTTTTAAATTTTAGCCATTTTTATGTATGGCGCATGTTTGACTTTACCAATTTAATTTATTAAGACATAGTTCTGTGTGTTTTAATCCCGACTCTACAGTGTTTCCGCCACTGTATTGCGCTAGAATTTTTAGGGGATTACAGTTGGTATCAGAGCATCACTGCTCCCGACGCTTACACACCTGAAATTAGGGAAAAATACCAGTAAATTATTTAAACAGTAAATAAAGATATTATTAGAGATGGGTAGAAACAAATAAGGACTTAACTGTTAAGATTATCTGTTCCTGAGCTCAATGATTAGCATTGAATATTTGTTTTATATGTCGAAGAAGATGAAAGAACAAGTTGCTGATATGCTGCTCCAGATCGGGACAGGACCTACTTAGCACTCTCAACGCCTGCTGACTCGAGTGGACAACTAG
This sequence comes from Agrostemma githago, assembly GCA_958450325.1. Lineage (NCBI taxonomy): Eukaryota > Viridiplantae > Streptophyta > Magnoliopsida > Caryophyllales > Caryophyllaceae > Agrostemma > Agrostemma githago. The sequence goes on from OY288243.1 coordinate 57,221,453, forward strand.
GTGCTCCAAGAAAGATTTCGATAATGACTTTTAGCTCCGGTTCAGTTTACTTAAGCTACAGGCAAGATGATCAAGAGTAGATTCATGTTCCATGATGTCGCAGTAAATCCAGATGGAGCGACCCATGACTTGTGTGCTCGTTCCTCTACGAGAAGATGAAGTAATCCATTTTGGATTCCCTCGTGAACTCGGGAGGCCCGAAGATTCTCTTCTGGTTCAAGAACTTAGTAATATAGGATCATCGATTCTTTTCTTCCTTTCCCTATTTCTTCCAATTCTTCTCTTATATATTCTCATCTTCATTCTCTTGGTGAATCCTTGTTCTATTCTTCTATTCTACCATCTTTCTCTTCAGATTCTTTTGTTAGACCGGTTTCTGTCTCAGTGAACCCCGTGAAAGGATATAGATGTTTGAGGTTTAGTAAACCCTTGTTACCTAAGGCTTGAGGGTTGTGAGTTATACCTTGTTATCTATCTTAGTAAGCTTTTGAGGATCGATTTGAATAATAAATTGTCAATTAATGGAATTAGGTTGGTACTTTAGACTCTGAACCTTGGGTTATAGGTTACTTGGTTATTTGGAGGACTTAAAGTTGAATATATTTTGGGGTAGTAAGAGTATATCGTATTTGATGGATACCTAGTACCTAATTTAACCTAGAACCGAACCAAGTGTAGCTAATAATAGAATTTTGAGATTCCTACCTAAATGTTATTTGATGGATGCATCGGGAATGTTTGGGATCATAGAGTAATGTTTAAATTGTTAACCTGAGTGTTGTGGTACCATAGAAGGTTTTCATTAATACCGTTAGAAATTTTGGTTAACATAGATTACCCGTGTTTCTTAAGGATTAGATCGTTAATCGTTGGTTAAAGTTGTAACCTAGGAACTTTGGAGTTGAGTGATCTAAATTGAATAAATTGTTGTTAACCTTGAAAAGGAGAAACATATTGCCATTAGAGGTTGGATTTATAGCGTTGTTTTGAGAAACATTTTGATGTCAATCATCTTAATGGATTTATAGTTCAGAACCTTAGACCAACGAGATTGTGGCTTTGTTGAGTTATTAAATATTTTGTGGTTGCACCATTACGATTAGAAATTTGATGGACTTCTTGGAAACATTAATCGAATGATGTGTTTGAAAATGTGAGTGTTTGCGCCATTACCTATAGGTTTGTGCGTGTTTGAGGATTTATTGTACTTCCCCAACTTCTGTACTTGTGGTATTATAAATATGTCGGTGATCATCTTTGAGGATTTCGTGTCCGAACTTTATTAATTGGTGGGTTTTAGTTAGTGTTCCTTACTCGAGAAATTTGAAGTATACCTCGAGTTCAGACCTTATGAACTTTGAATTACGAGCCTTAGTGATTACAAGTTTGGGTATGTTTTGATGACTGTTGGAATCTTAATTAATGGATTAGTCTAAATCGTTTGTGGATTTTTACCATACTAATTGAAAGATTATATAAGTATGTAAGGCTTAATTTTGGAGGCTATAGCAGTTGATGTTTTTGGAGGTTTTAGATTGAGTAGGACCACCCTGTACTGATATTGGACTTAGCGTTATTTGATGGGAATTAGGAACCCGTGTTTGTGGAAGTCGTGCTAGGAATCTCGAGATGATTAATTTCTTCCATAATCCTTGAGAGCTCTTTTTGATTCTCAACTCCGTCTTTCTTTCTGCTCCTCTTGAATTCTGTTACGGTAACTCCTGCCAATCCCTTCAACCTTTGTCGATTTTGAAAGCTCTTATTTTTAATTTATTTATCCTTGTTCTATTTGCCCGTTAACTATTTTTCGAACTCCCTATTTTATAAAAAGTTTGACTACTTTAAAAAAAAATTTGGACTATCGTAAAATTTTAACATTTTGAGTTATAATTTCTAATTGTGAATTTGCCCGTTTTGTAAAAAGCTGGACTAATTTAAAAATTTTGATTTTCATGAAATTTTAACATTTTGAAGCATGATTTCAAATTTTTAAACTCCCCATTTTGTAAAAACTTTGAGCAATTTAACATTTTGGGTTATCGTGAAATTTAACATTTTTATTTTATAATTTAAGAACTATATACTTCACTTTGTTTTATCTTTGGTTGATATTTATATTTAGATCTATTTCAAAATGCCTTAATAATTTATTTTAAACTATTTCGAAATTATTTTAAATTTTTGATTTTCAAGCGATCAAAGTTTTATGAAGACTTTTATATTTCCAAGTACTTCAATTTGTATAGAATTGTTATGTAAAACGTTTTAACATTGTCGAAATTATTTTGTATGTTCAAGTTTGATAACATTTTTGAAAACTTTCATAATTACTTTGATAACATTTTCGAAATTTTAACGTTTTGAGAGTTGATTTTCATTTTATTGTTGGTGAACTTTTGAATCTGTTATTGTAAATGTTTGACGGCTGGTGCGATTTTTACTAACTACAAAATTTGATTTCTCCAAACTAAATTTTGTTTCATCAAAAAAAAAAAAAGAATAATATCGAATTTCTTAATCAAAATATTTTACTTTTGTTTTCAAAATATTTTGGTTATCCTATTTCCTTCGAGTTTGTTTACAAATGTTATTTAACGTTATTATTTTATCAAATAACTTTAGTTTACTATTTCATTAATCAAAAGATTCTAAACTTCGGGTTGGTTAGCCCAATTCTTCTTGGAATAGATATTTGTCTTCGATGCGAGCTAAGCATCCTAAACTCTTCGAGTAAGGTAAACCTCGATTTCCTATCTGCTTATTCTTAGTTTCGAGGACGAAACTTTCTATTAGTGGGGAGGATTGTAACACCCGCTATTTTTCCTAAGCATTTTATTCTTTCTGTTAGGACTTCGTCTTAACTCTGTCACTTTTGGCCTCATATTTTATCATTTTACTAAGCTTTATTTTAATTTTTGAGTTTAATAATTTCTATTTTTAATTTTAAAGATTTAAAATTCTTTTAAATCCATTTATTTGGTTTCTTCGTAAACTAAGTAATTTTTCCGCGAGGAATTCTATTTCTCTCCGAATTGACATTTTTAAGCTTGGATTTAAGTTATTCCTTTTTCCTAAAAATGTTTGAATACGTTTATGGAATATTTTTTTTTACTAAGATATATTTTAGTTACTAAAAACAAGCCACTTATGATTTTATTACGAAGCTTCGCGAATAATTATTTTCTTACGCGAGGTTTACTCGAATTACCTTGAAATGCCTTTAACTATTTTACGATTATACTTTTTATCAACTTATAAATTATTTGAGACTGTTTTCTCACATTTTGGACCGACTAAGCTCTTGGTCACAAGTTTTATTACATTTTATTTAAACGTTTCATTTTATCACATTAAAACGTAATCATAAGATAAATCATTTTCATTCATTGTAGCATTTATGTCAAAACTTTTCTTACTCCCTCTCTTATCCATTTGGCCGGCCAACTATAGGTCTAGGTGCATTTTGGTTCCTCATTTTGAAGCCTTAATTTCATCCTTACCCTCTTTAAGTGTAGTAACATCCATCTCCTCCTTTACTACATTCATTTTTGCATTAACCAAAAATATTCATCACTTCCTTCTTCTCTCTTTTGGCCGTGTGTCCCTCAGCCATTCTAGGCAAATTTTTGCTCCATTTCGAGTCCCAATCGCATCATTTTTATCGTCATAATAATCCTCTTTCCGATTCCTTCGTTAAGGTATTAATCGACATCATTTTCGATCAATTTTTACCTTGTTTTTTTATTAGTTTTCTCATGGTATTTTTCTGCCATGATTTACGTGTTTGGTAGGATTTTTGGACGATCCCGAAGCCGACGAATATATCGTTGATTCAGACTTGGAGTAGAGGTAACGTCGATGTTACTCGGTATTTCAAGATTTTAATTGAGTATTTGCATGTATATATTTTTATATTTTATTTTGGCAATATATGTATGTCACGGATTCTGGAAAAATTTTTAAAGTTGAAATTTTGCATGTTTCGATATTTTTATCGCTTTTTCGAGATTAACGATTAAATTGTTATATTAATTTGTAAAATCGTAATAATCGGCCTAAACATGTAATATATGTTTATATTCTGGAAAATGTTGTTTTTGATGATTTTTAGTAATTTAGTATTTTTCTGATATTTTTATATCGATTATTGAATTATTATCGTTTTCGAACAAAAACGATTAAAAACCGATTTTTAGTTCTAGTACTTAAACATTTTATTTTAATCTGATTTTTGACGTGGTGAAACTTTCTGGTGAAATAGAATTTTCTGATTTTTTTCATAATTATTCGGAATTGTTAAGTGGATGAATTAATTAATCACTTTAAATCATCGTTTATCGTTAAAACCGTGTTTGTTGTTTAAATTCTCGATTTCTGGTCTTTGGTTTAAATCTGGAAAAAATTATGATTCTGATGATTTCATATTAAAATGTATTATTATGATTTTTAGTGCCTTAATAAAATGTTAGGAACGATAGGTTTATTAATAAAATCGTTAATTGCGAAAACGGGTTTAAATGACGGTTTTGTTGAAATTTGTTGATCTGGATTTTGGAAAAATCTGGAAAAATTTATATTCTGTAAAATCAGGATTTTAAAGTGTAATAATAATTTTTGGATATTAATACTTAAATCGTTTTGTAATTACTATTTTTATTAATCGTTATTGTCGAAGTTGGACGATTAACGAGAAAACGCTTTAAAAACCGAGTTTTAGAATTCTGGAAATTTTCTTTTCTGGACAGAATGTCCATAAATATAATTTAAATATTTTGCGTAATTTTTGTACTATTTATTAGAGTCTTTAATTAATAAATATTGATTTTCGGACAAATTGTGATTTATCGTTAAAATGCTTCGTCTTACCAAAAAGGATTATTTTTCCAGCAATTTTGAAAGTATTAAATCTGAAACTTTAAGATTTAAATCATCCCTTAACATTTTCTAAATATATTCCATGGTTTAATTAAATAAAGACGTTCAAATATTTAATTTAGTATTTGCCGTAAAATCCTATTTATAATTTTATCGTCGAAACTAATAATAATTAGGGAATTTTAGCTTTATAACTTTTGAAAACACCCTAATTAGTAATATTAAAATGTTTAAGACACTTTTAATCATCTTATAACACTTATACGATATTTTAATAATTTCATAAAATCAAATGTTCTTACTTTAATAATTAATATTGTTAAGGCCGAAAGTATTAGTTTTATAAATCTATATCGTTTACTAAAATGTGGTATTAGTATGAACTAATATTTTCACTACTTTGATATGATGCTATTTTTAGTAAAGTTTCTAAAAATAGAAGTTTCCTAAAAATAGAAGTTTCCTAAAATAGAAGTTTCCTAAAATAGAAAGTTTCCTCTTTTAGAATATAAATGTTTACTTCTTTTATTCTCATATTGTTTATGATGAATACATCTTTTAAATATCGATAATGGTTTGCTTTGGAGTTATGGAATAAGGACAAGTGTGGGTTTAGAGTAATATAGTCTGGGATGTACGTTTTGCCATCAACTGTAAGGCTGGTGTGTCTTTATGGGGCGCATTGGTTGTTGAACTGAGCATGGTTTGTGTTCAGGAGAGTGTATATTTACCTTAAACTTAGATATCGCATCGTATAAGTCGCGTCGGGTTGAACTGGATATGGTTTGTATCCAGGAGGGGTGTGCATTACTTAAGTCAGGACCTCGCTGCACGCAGTCCTGTTATAGTTGAGTTGCCTAGTTAGAGACTGGATTCTGTTATGAGTTAAGTCTACAGTTCTCGAAGCTAGTTTTTAGTATTATCCTAGTGAAAGTCTAGATTCTACATTAATCCTATCCATAACGCCATTTTGATTATTTTATTATTATCGATATAAATTGGTTTGCAGGTTGGCAAATATTTTTATGTTTCTTCGGCAACCCTTTTAATTAATTTGTTTTACGCTAAACCTTATTTTAATATGATGTTTTACTGTTTTCCATTTTTACTATTTTTCCTATATTAGTAATTACTGTTTTAAAATCCTGTTATACGGCTGGGAGAACGTTGACGTTGCTCCCCACTGATTGTGGCTGTTATGTTTTAACATGGCAGGTATACGTGTTTATTTTCCGGTGGGTGTGGGCTAGCGAGCAGTCTTGGATCCTGCTGATCTTTTAATAATCATGTTTTAAGGATTGTTTAACCTCTTTATGGATTGTTTTAAATTTTAGCCATTTTTATGTATGGCGCATGTTTGACTTTACCAATTTAATTTATTAAGACATAGTTCTGTGTGTTTTAATCCCGACTCTACAGTGTTTCCGCCACTGTATTGCGCTAGAATTTTTAGGGGATTACAGTTGGTATCAGAGCATCACTGCTCCCGACGCTTACACACCTGAAATTAGGGAAAAATACCAGTAAATTATTTAAACAGTAAATAAAGATATTATTAGAGATGGGTAGAAACAAATAAGGACTTAACTGTTAAGATTATCTGTTCCTGAGCTCAATGATTAGCATTGAATATTTGTTTTATATGTCGAAGAAGATGAAAGAACAAGTTGCTGATATGCTGCTCCAGATCGGGACAGGACCTACTTAGCACTCTCAACGCCTGCTGACTCGAGTGGACAACTAGGTGCTCCAAGAAAGATTTCGATAATGACTTTTAGCTCCGGTTCAGTTTACTTAAGCTACAGGCAAGATGATCAAGAGTAGATTCATGTTCCATGATGTCGCAGTAAATCCAGATGGAGCGACCCATGACTTGTGTGCTCGTTTCTCTACGAGAAGATGAAGTAATCCATTTTGGATTCCCTCGTGAACTCGGGAGGCCCGAAGATTCTCTTCTGGTTCAAGAACTTAGTAATATAGGATCATCGATTCTTTTCTTCCTTTCCCTATTTCTTCCAATTCTTCTCTTATATATTCTCATCTTCATTCTCTTGGTGAATCCTTGTTCTATTCTTCTATTCTACCATCTTTCTCTTCAGATTCTTTTGTTAGACCGGTTTCTGTCTCAGTGAACCCCGTGAAAGGATATAGATGTTTGAGGTTTAGTAAACCCTTGTTACCTAAGGCTTGAGGGTTGTGAGTTATACCTTGTTATCTATCTTAGTAAGCTTTTGAGGATCGATTTGAATAATAAATTGTCAATTAATGGAATTAGGTTGGTACTTTAGACTCTGAACCTTGGGTTATAGGTTACTTGGTTATTTGGAGGACTTAAAGTTGAATATATTTTGGGGTAGTAAGAGTATATCGTATTTGATGGATACCTAGTACCTAATTTAACCTAGAACCGAACCAAGTGTAGCTAATAATAGAATTTTGAGATTCCTACCTAAATGTTATTTGATGGATGCATCGGGAATGTTTGGGATCATAGAGTAATGTTTAAATTGTTAACCTGAGTGTTGTGGTACCATAGAAGGTTTTCATTAATACCGTTAGAAATTTTGGTTAACATAGATTACCCGTGTTTCTTAAGGATTAGATCGTTAATCGTTGGTTAAAGTTGTAACCTAGGAACTTTGGAGTTGAGTGATCTAAATTGAATAAATTGTTGTTAACCTTGAAAAGGAGAAACATATTGCCATTAGAGGTTGGATTTATAGCGTTGTTTTGAGAAACATTTTGATGTCAATCATCTTAATGGATTTATAGTTCAGAACCTTAGACCAACGAGATTGTGGCTTTGTTGAGTTATTAAATATTTTGTGGTTGCACCATTACGATTAGAAATTTGATGGACTTCTTGGAAACATTAATCGAATGATGTGTTTGAAAATGTGAGTGTTTGCGCCATTACCTATAGGTTTGTGCGTGTTTGAGGATTTATTGTACTTCCCCAACTTCTGTACTTGTGGTATTATAAATATGTCGGTGATCATCTTTGAGGATTTCGTGTCCGAACTTTATTAATTGGTGGGTTTTAGTTAGTGTTCCTTACTCGAGAAATTTGAAGTATACCTCGAGTTCAGACCTTATGAACTTTGAATTACGAGCCTTAGTGATTACAAGTTTGGGTATGTTTTGATGACTGTTGGAATCTTAATTAATGGATTAGTCTAAATCGTTTGTGGATTTTTACCATACTAATTGAAAGATTATATAAGTATGTAAGGCTTAATTTTGGAGGCTATAGCAGTTGATGTTTTTGGAGGTTTTAGATTGAGTAGGACCACCCTGTACTGATATTGGACTTAGCGTTATTTGATGGGAATTAGGAACCCGTGTTTGTGGAAGTCGTGCTAGGAATCTCGAGATGATTAATTTCTTCCATAATCCTTGAGAGCTCTTTTTGATTCTCAACTCCGTCTTTCTTTCTGCTCCTCTTGAATTCTGTTACGGTAACTCCTGCCAATCCCTTCAACCTTTGTCGATTTTGAAAGCTCTTATTTTTAATTTATTTATCCTTGTTCTATTTGCCCGTTAACTATTTTTCGAACTCCCTATTTTATAAAAAGTTTGACTACTTTAAAAAAAAATTTGGACTATCGTAAAATTTTAACATTTTGAGTTATAATTTCTAATTGTGAATTTGCCCGTTTTGTAAAAAGCTGGACTAATTTAAAAATTTTGATTTTCATGAAATTTTAACATTTTGAAGCATGATTTCAAATTTTTAAACTCCCCATTTTGTAAAAACTTTGAGCAATTTAACATTTTGGGTTATCGTGAAATTTAACATTTTTATTTTATAATTTAAGAACTATATACTTCACTTTGTTTTATCTTTGGTTGATATTTATATTTAGATCTATTTCAAAATGCCTTAATAATTTATTTTAAACTATTTCGAAATTATTTTAAATTTTTGATTTTCAAGCGATCAAAGTTTTATGAAGACTTTTATATTTCCAAGTACTTCAATTTGTATAGAATTGTTATGTAAAACGTTTTAACATTGTCGAAATTATTTTGTATGTTCAAGTTTGATAACATTTTTGAAAACTTTCATAATTACTTTGATAACATTTTCGAAATTTTAACGTTTTGAGAGTTGATTTTCATTTTATTGTTGGTGAACTTTTGAATCTGTTATTGTAAATGTTTGACGGCTGGTGCGATTTTTACTAACTACAAAATTTGATTTCTCCAAACTAAATTTTGTTTCATCAAAAAAAAAAAAAAAAGAATAATATCGAATTTCTTAATCAAAATATTTTACTTTTGTTTTCAAAATATTTTGGTTATCCTATTTCCTTCGAGTTTGTTTACAAATGTTATTTAACGTTATTATTTTATCAAATAACTTTAGTTTACGATTTCATTAATCAAAAGATTCTAAACTTCGGGTTGGTTAGCCCAATTCTTCTTGGAATAGATATTTGTCTTCGATGCGAGCTAAGCATCCTAAACTCTTCGAGTAAGGTAAACCTCGATTTCCTATCTGCTTATTCTTAGTTTCGAGGACGAAACTTTCTATTAGTGGGGAGGATTGTAACACCCGCTATTTTTCCTAAGCATTTTATTCTTTCTGTTAGGACTTCGTCTTAACTCTGTCACTTTTGGCCTCATATTTTATCATTTTACTAAGCTTTATTTTAATTTTTGAGTTTAATAATTTCTATTTTTAATTTTAAAGATTTAAAATTCTTTTAAATCCATTTATTTGGTTTCTTCGTAAACTAAGTAATTTTTCCGCGAGGAATTCTATTTCTCTCCGAATTGACATTTTTAAGCTTGGATTTAAGTTATTCCTTTTTCCTAAAAATGTTTGAATACGTTTATGGAATATTTTTTTTTTACTAAGATATATTTTAGTTACTAAAAACAAGCCACTTATGATTTTATTACGAAGCTTCGCGAATAATTATTTTCTTACGCGAGGTTTACTCGAATTACCTTGAAATGCCTTTAACTATTTTACGATTATACTTTTTATCAACTTATAAATTATTTGAGACTGTTTTCTCACATTTTGGACCGACTAAGCTCTTGGTCACAAGTTTTATTACATTTTATTTAAACGTTTCATTTTATCACATTAAAACGTAATCATAAGATAAATCATTTTCATTCATTGTAGCATTTATGTCAAAACTTTTCTTACTCCCTCTCTTATCCATTTGGCCGGCCAACTATAGGTCTAGGTGCATTTTGGTTCCTCATTTTGAAGCCTTAATTTCATCCTTACCCTCTTTAAGTGTAGTAACATCCATCTCCTCCTTTACTACATTCATTTTTGCATTAACCAAAAATATTCATCACTTCCTTCTTCTCTCTTTTGGCCGTGTGTCCCTCAGCCATTCTAGGCAAATTTTTGCTCCATTTCGAGTCCCAATCGCATCATTTTTATCGTCATAATAATCCTCTTTCCGATTCCTTCGTTAAGGTATTAATCGACATCATTTTCGATCAATTTTTACCTTGTTTTTTTATTAGTTTTCTCATGGTATTTTTCTGCCATGATTTACGTGTTTGGTAGGATTTTTGGACGATCCCGAAGCCGACGAATATATCGTTGATTCAGACTTGGAGTAGAGGTAACGTCGATGTTACTCGGTATTTCAAGATTTTAATTGAGTATTTGCATGTATATATTTTTATATTTTATTTTGGCAATATATGTATGTCACGGATTCTGAAAAAAATTTTAAAGTTGAAATTTTGCATGTTTCGATATTTTTATCGCTTTTTCGAGATTAACGATTAAATTGTTATATTAATTTGTAAAATCGTAATAATCGGCCTAAACATGTAATATATGTTTATATTCTGGAAAATGTTGTTTTTGATGATTTTTAGTAATTTAGTATTTTTCTGATATTTTTATATTGATTATTGAATTATTATCGTTTTCGAACAAAAACGATTAAAAACCGATTTTTAGTTCTAGTACTTAAACATTTTATTTTAATCTGATTTTTGACGTGGTGAAACTTTCTGGTGAAATAGAATTTTCTGATTTTTTTCATAATTATTCGGAATTGTTAAGTGGATGAATTAATTAATCACTTTAAATCATCGTTTATCGTTAAAACCGTGTTTGTTGTTTAAATTCTCGATTTCTGGTCTTTGGTTTAAATCTGGAAAAAATTATGATTCTGATGATTTCATATTAAAATGTATTATTATGATTTTTAGTGCCTTAATAAAATGTTAGGAACGATAGGTTTATTAATAAAATCGTTAATTGCGAAAACGGGTTTAAATGACGGTTTTGTTGAAATTTGTTGATCTGGATTTTGGAAAAATCTGGAAAAATTTATATTCTGTAAAATCAGGATTTTAAAGTGTAATAATAATTTTTGGATATTAATACTTAAATCGTTTTGTAATTACTATTTTTATTAATCGTTATTGTCGAAGTTGGACGATTAACGAGAAAACGCTTTAAAAACCGAGTTTTAGAATTCTGGAAATTTTCTTTTCTGGACAGAATGTCCATAAATATAATTTAAATATTTTGCGTAATTTTTGTACTATTTATTAGAGTCTTTAATTAATAAATATTGATTTTCGGACAAATTGTGATTTATCGTTAAAATGCTTCGTCTTACCAAAAAGGATTATTTTTCCAGCAATTTTGAAAGTATTAAATCTGAAACTTTAAGATTTAAATCATCCCTTAACATTTTCTAAATATATTCCATGGTTTAATTAAATAAAGACGTTCAAATATTTAATTTAGTATTTGCCGTAAAATCCTATTTATAATTTTATCGTCGAAACTAATAATAATTAGGGAATTTTAGCTTTATAACTTTTGAAAACACCCTAATTAGTAATATTAAAATGTTTAAGACACTTTTAATCATCTTATAACACTTATACGATATTTTAATAATTTCATAAAATCAAATGTTCTTACTTTAATAATTAATATTGTTAAGGCCGAAAGTATTAGTTTTATAAATCTATATCGTTTACTAAAATGTGGTATTAGTATGAACTAATATTTTCACTACTTTGATATGATGCTATTTTTAGTAAAGTTTCTAAAAATAGAAGTTTCCTTAAAAATAGAAGTTTCCTAAAATAGAAGTTTCCTAAAATAGAAAGTTTCCTCTTTTAGAATATAAATGTTTACTTCTTTTATTCTCATATTGTTTATGATGAATACATCTTTTAAATATCGATAATGGTTTGCTTTGGAGTTATGGAATAAGGACAAGTGTGGGTTTAGAGTAATATAGTCTGGGATGTACGTTTTGCCATCAACTGTAAGGCTGGTGTGTCTTTATGGGGCGCATTGGTTGTTGAACTGAGCATGGTTTGTGTTCAGGAGAGTGTATATTTACCTTAAACTTAGATATCGCATCGTATAAGTCGCGTCGGGTTGAACTGGATATGGTTTGTATCCAGGAGGGGTGTGCATTACTTAAGCTAGGACCTCGCTGCACGCAGTCCTGTTATAGTTGAGTTGCCTAGTTAGAGACTGGATTCTGTTATGAGTTAAGTCTACAGTTCTCGAAGCTAGTTTTTAGTATTATCCTAGTGAAAGTCTAGATTCTACATTAATCCTATCCATAACGCCATTTTGATTATTTTATTATTATCGATATAAATTGGTTTGCAGGTTGGCAAATATTTTTATGTTTCTTCGGCAACCCTTTTAATTAATTTGTTTTACGCTAAACCTTATTTTAATATGATGTTTTACTGTTTTCCATTTTTACTATTTTTCCTATATTAGTAATTACTGTTTTAAAATCCTGTTATACGGCTGGGAGAACGTTGACGTTGCTCCCCACTGATTGTGGCTGTTATGTTTTAACATGGCAGGTATACGTGTTTATTTTCCGGTGGGTGTGGGCTAGCGAGCAGTCTTGGATCCTGCTGATCTTTTAATAATCATGTTTTAAGGATTGTTTAACCTCTTTATGGATTGTTTTAAATTTTAGCCATTTTTATGTATGGCGCATGTTTGACTTTACCAATTTAATTTATTAAGACATAGTTCTGTGTGTTTTAATCCCGACTCTACAGTGTTTCCGCCACTGTATCGCGCTAGAATTTTTAGGGGATTACAATATTTGTGGACCAATACATCCCTCTATTGGACCATTTAGTTATTTTATGGTTTTAATAGATGCATCGACTAGATGGTCACATGTATGTTTATTATCGACTCGCAACCTGGCATTTGAGAGACTACTTGCTCAAATAATAAAATTACGAGCACATTTTCCATACTCCTATTAAGACTATTGTGGACATGACATAGGTCCACCCCGATGCGGCCACGCGCGGGTTTGGGGAGGCGAATGAATCTCATGTGAGATGGATCTCGAGTTGAAATTTAAATCGAAGTAGGAGTCGCCACCCCAAACCCGCGCGTGGCCGCGTCGAGGTGAACCTATGTCATGTCCACAATTTGGTGACTCCGCTGGGAAGAATTGTATAATCTTGCTTCTGTAGTCTTGGGTGTACCTGTATGCTGACACATAGCAATTCATATGTAACATTTAGGCGAAACACCGACTCACGCTGGGGAAGCAATTTTGAAAATTTCGAATTTTTGAAAAAAATGTTTTTTTTGAAAATGTTTGGATTCTGCTAAAAAAGTAGGAGTACTCGGGATGACTTGACTCCTGTATCAGATTCTGAAGCGGATTCCTAAAGTCCTTAGGCTTGGCCTGTATGCCTATGTGAATTAGGAGAAATAAGAATCCCTATTTCTAGAGTGACTAGGAAAATATTTTCTCTATTATAAATAGAGAGCTCTTGCCCTTTAATCTTCATATTCAAACCCAAATCTTTTCTTCTTTCTTAAAATCCTTTAGACTTTTAAGACAAAAAAAGTTCTTGCTATGGGCATCGAACATCTGACCGCGATGCTCCAGGCGTGGGCCCAATATTTTCGAGATGAAGACAAAGTTCAGCTAACTCAAATGGGAATTGTCTCTTTATTCCCGCTTCAGCGACTTAGGGTAGATTCGTACTTCCTGGATGCTTGCCTATTCTTTTGGGATACTACCCATCATGTTTTCGCATTTCCTCGAGGAGAAATATTTCCCCTTCCTGAAAAAATTGCAGTCATAGGCGGTTGGTGTCCTAATACTTGTCCTGCCATTCCCCCATTTTATCCTGATCTAAGGAGGAGATTAAGGGACTTTCTGGGTTTGTCACACGCTGAGGCGACTCGTATGGTAAAGGGAGATTCTGTTTCTTTATTTGACTTAGCCGATAAATTTATGAATTCCAGTGGCGTAAGCGTTACTCCTACCCACAGGCGCAGGGCCTTTGCTTTTTGCATGCTGCACCGATATGTCTTTGAAGGAAGAATGGAAGCTGACTCGTGCGTAGGTGAAATCAGGTTAATTGGCATAGTTGACCAGATGAAGACGGGCCACAGCCCGGCTTGGCTGACAACTGGGGAGACCACTATGGGCCTTAATGCTAGAAGACTTGACCCGGATCGACAATTGACAGGAAGTACTCGTCTTTTGCAGGTATTGGACCGCGTCTTTTTTCTTTTTTTCGAAAATCTGCCCGAATTTTTTTTTTGAATTTTTTCCGAAAAAATTATTTTTGAAATTTTTCTCGAAAATTTTTTCTTTCTTTTTTCGAGTTTTTTTCCGAAAATTCTTTTTTTGAATTTTTTTTTCGAATTTTCCTAAATTTTTGATTTTTTTTTTGTCAGATCTGGTTATCCGAGCGCTTGTCGATCATAGAGCCCCCGGTGAGCATACCCAAATATCGTAGTTGCCAGATTAGCTCAAGGAAATGACGAATAAGCTCGAGTCATCACATAAACCGGACTTATTGGGAGGAAGAATTAAAATTCCACGGTGGGCCCTTGATTAGATGGACCGTTATTTGGTGGTTCCTCTCAAAACTGACGGGGTTAGCTAAAAGAGACAAAGCCCGCTATCTAGTGATCCTGTCCTTGGATTGGACTGTCCATATCTACCCAGATCGCATCCTGAGGCAGTTCGGTTCGTTTCAGCAGATCCCTGAGACTGAAGCAATCGTTAGCGTTTCGCTCCAATTGACAGACGTTATGTGTGACACGTGGCTACAACGTTGGTTTACTCGTGCCATATGGACTGTACCTCGTCCTTGTCAAACCATTTGGGTTTCTGAGTCATATCGAAAATGGGCTTCCGAGGAGTCTGAAGAGGCTCGTAAAGCTTTGAAGACTGACGAGGCTTTTGACTTGGTTCGTCGGGAAACAGTGAAGGACAATAGGAGGTTTTTTGATGAAGGGGAAACTCCTGCTACCCTTGTCCGACTAGAGTCGGGTTCTAAGTAAAAAACTAAGACTCGAGATAAAGAGACCGGTGCTAGTGACTTGGAGAGAAGACTTGGACCGAGACTAGCGGCCCGAGACAGATTGGGCACACGAGACCGGCTACCAGAAAAGTTGAGGGCCCGACTAGGACGGATTGACGTGACCGAGGATTCGAGTTCGAGGAAGCAAACCCGGGCTAAAGAGGTTCCCTTAGAGATTCGGGAGCGCTCTCCTCCATGTCGTTGCCAGTGGACGGATAAAGAGGCTAAAGACAAGGGAAAGGGCAAGATGCCCTAAAGCCGAGTCCCTAGATATTTATTATTTAAGTATTACTACTATTTATTTTAGTGTCGTGTGCTTTTTGGGATTTTTTTTTTGCAATTTGTAATTTTCCGAGTTTATCGGATTTTTTTTGAAATAAATAAAGGAAGTTTATTAAAAACCGTTCCTGTTTTCTTTTCTTGATTGCAACGGTTGTGCCCTTTTGAGGGGCTGCCTACGTATCCATAACCTATGGAATCAAACCAGACGTAGTTCAGATTTTTTAGTAATTTTGCAATCTTGAAATACACCAAGACTATGGTTCGAGATGTTTATAACAGTAGAATAAATAATTCTAGCTTTTGACTTGCTTTTGAAAGTTCATTTTAAGAAATGATTTTAATAAACTTTTTTGCCAATGATATTGAGAAAGGGCTTAAGGGTAGTAACGTTTTAACTGGTTCAGGTTGGTTGGGTGGACAAACTCGTTCCCATCCAGATCCGTTAGCATCACAGCTCCGCCCGATAGAATCATTTTCACCAGATATGGCCCGGCCCAATTAGGATTGAATTTTCCCCTTGGGTCTACTGGTAATAAAGCTCGAACAGACTTGAGAACCAAATCCCCCTTTTTAATGTTCCTAGGCCTCACCCTTTTGTTGAAGGCCCGTTGAATCCTCTTCTGATACATTTGTATATTATTGAGGGCACGAGATCGTCGTTCGTCTAATAGGACTAGCGAATCATATCGTTCTCAAACCCAATCGGCTTCAGGTACTTGACTTTCGAGTAAGATCCTGAGGGACGGTACTTCCAACTCGACCGGCTGGACTGCTTCCATCCCGTACGTTAGGTAATACGGTGTTGCGCCGGTTGCAGTACGGATTGACGTCCGATAACCCCAAAGTGCAAATGGTATTTTATCGGGCCAGTCCTGGTAATTATCAGCCATCTTTTTGAGTATGGTGACAATTGTCTTATTAGCTGCTTCTACCGCTCCATTGGTTTGGGGTCGGTAAGGTGAAGATGTATGCCTTTGAATCTTATACTTAGTTAACAGGGCTGCTGTCTCGGCTTGAAAATGGGTCCCGTGATCACTGATAAATTCATGCGGGATCCCGTACCGGCATATTATCTTATTTTGGATGAATTTAGCGACATGCTTGGCGTTGAGAATGCGATAAGACTCAGTTTCGACCCACTTGGTGAAATAATCGATAGCTACCAGAATGAAGCAGTGTCCGCCGGTTCCCGAAGGATTTATCTTCCCGATTATATCGATTCCCCATGTTGAAAATGGCAAAGGAGATGTCATGGTATATAACAAGGATGGTGGCATATGTTGTACATTAGGAAAGATTGCATAGTTATGACAGTGCATCACATATAACAGGCAGTCAGTCTCCATGCTATTCCAGTAATATCCGAGCCTCTTGATTTTCCGGACTAACATCTGGGCATTCATGTGTGGGCCGCACTCACCATCGTGTACTTCAGCCATAACTTTTTCAGCGTTAGTTTTATCGACACATAGAAGGAGAGCCCCTTGTGCTGTCTTTTTGTAAAGTTGCCCGTCGGCGGTACGGATGAATTGGGTTGCCAGCCTTCGTAAGGCTTTTCTGGCTCGGTTGTCGGTTCCGGGAGGATATTCCCCAGTTGTTAGGTATGTCAACACAACTTGATACCATGGCTCGGGATCGGGTATCTCGATATCCTCGATGTATGTCGGCTCGGATCGTCTTTCGACACAAATCGACATACTGGTCAAGTGATCGGGAATATTTAGTAAAGATGCCAGTTTTGAGAGTGCATCTGCGAACTGATTTTCTTCCCGAGGTAGGTATATATACTCTACCTTTTGGAATTGTTTCTCGAGATCCCTTACTCGTGCCTGGTAGGCCACGAGATTAGCATTCCGAGTCTTCCATTTTTGGAGTGCTTGATTAATGACCAGAGATGAATAGCCGTGTACTCGGAGGTTCGTGACCCCTAAGTCGGCGGCGGCTTGTAGCCCGTGGATACATGCTTCGTACTCAGCAGCATTATTAGTAACGTCAAAGTCTAATTTGATGGAGACGGGAGTATGTTCTCTTTTTGGTGAGATTAGAAGAATCCCTACTCCGAATCCTCGAAAATTAGATGCCCCGTCGAAGTATAAGTTCCATGTCTCGGCATCGGTATGGAAAATATCTTCACCTGGGAAGGACCAAGTGTCGATGTGTCCTTCTTCAATCACGGGACTGTCAGCGAGAAATTCGGCTACTATCCGGCCTTTAATGGCTTTCAATGGTACGAACTTTAGGTCAAATTCTGCTAACATTAGGGTCCATCTTGACATCCTGCCATTGAGAATGGGCTTTTCGAAAAGGTACTTGATTGGATCCATCTTAGATAGTACTTGCACCTCATGGCTGAGCATGTAATGTCGGAGCTTCTTCGTGGCCCAAACCAGAGCTAAACACGTCTTTTCGAGCATGGTGTATTTGCATTCATACTCTAAAAACTTCTTACTGATGTAGTAGATAGCTCGTTCTTCGGAATTGACCGTTTGAGCTAGCATAGCCCCCATGGCTGTCTCTGTCGTTGTTAGATATAGTGACAAAGGCAAACCGGGTTGAGGTGGCATCAAGAGTGGTGGCGCGGATAAGATTTCCTTGATTCTATCGAAGGGCACTTGACATTTTTCGTCCCATAATATTCATTCCCCTATCTTCAGTTTCTTGAAAATCGGTTCACATACCATGGTTAGTTTTGAAATGAATCTGCTGATGTACTTGACCTTCCCGAGAAACTCTCTTATTTCTTTTTCGGTTTTAGGAGGTTGCATCTCGGTGATGGCCTTGATTTTAGCTGGATCGACCTCGATGCCACGTTGGCTAACGATATGACCCAGTAATTTGCCAGATGTTACCCCGAAGCTGCATTTTTGAGAGTTTAACCTCATATTGTACTTGCGCAACCGAGTGAAGAATTTTCTTAGGGCAGTGATGTGACCGTCCCTGTCTTTAGATTTGACGATCATATCGTCCACATACACTTCCAATTCTTTATGCATCATGTCACGTAATAAAGTTGTGGCAGTTCGTTGATACGTGGCCCCAGCGTTAATGAGACCGAATGGCATGACGGTATAGCAGTAAGTACCCCAAGATGTAATGAAGGTGGTCTTGTCCATATCTTCTTCTGCCATTTTTATCTGATTGTACTCGGAATACCCATCCATAAACGATAGAAGGGCATGATCAGCTGTGTTATCCACCAGTATGTCGATGTGTGGTAACGGGAAATCGTCTTTCGGGCTCGCCTTGTTAAGATCCCGAAAGTCTACACAGACGCGCACCTTACCGTCCTTTTTAGGAACCGACACGAAGTTTGCAACCCAATCCGGATATTCGGATACCTGTATGAAGCCAGCTTTGAATTATTTGTCGACTTCCTCTTTGACTTTAAGGGACCATTCAGGCCTCATGCGGCGGAGTTTTTGCTTAACCGGCTTGAATCCTTCCTTGATCGGTATATGGTGCTCGGCTATTTCGCGATCTATCCCCGGCATGTCCTTGTAGGACCATGCGAAGACGTCTTTGATTTCTTGGAGGAGATTCGTGAATTTTTGTTTCTCCTCGGGACCTAAAGATAACCCTATCTTAAGTATCTGAGGCTCTAAGGTTGTTCCCAAATTAACGGACTCGGTTTCTTCGATGACCGGGTTCCGGGATTCCCTTTGATCTAGTTGTTCGACCAGATGTGGAGGCAAGGATACCTGTTCGTCGGGTTTCTCAATGCCATTGCATAAAACATTTTTGAAATTGAAAGTATTTTGAAAATGAGACAAGTCGTAAGCAGAACGGTTGTTATTTTTGATCATAAACTTAGAGAAAAACTCGAAAAGAGCTGCCATCTGATTGTTAGTCAGTGGCGGGATAGATAAGGTACTCGAGACAGACCCCGGAGTACCAGGAATAGCTAAAGGGAGAGGGGGAGTTACAAGAGTGACCCTAGCACCAGACTCACTAGACTCGATCTCAGACTCAGACTCAGACTCCGACTCGGACTCAGACTCAGACTCAGGCATTTCTCCTTCTCCGGCGATCAACTTGTAAGTCCTTCCTTGACTGTCGGTCCATTTGACAGTCTTTCTCCAGGCTCTTTTTCATGTCTTCGATCCGACATCCGAGATTAGCTTAGTTGGATCGAAGTTGCGGCTGCGGAGAATGAGACTGACCAGCTCTTCTTTTGGCGCTGGGGCCATGACTTCTTCCCCAAAAAGTAGTCCCAGTGCGGGCTCAGCATTGTTAGCATCTTCGGACTGGATAAGAGCGAAGATATCATCTGGTATGAAGTTGCAGTCCCGGGCCAAGCGGGTCCCAGGGTGTGTGGTATTGGGCCGGTATAGGGCCATTTGGACAGGACCAAATACTGAAGTAACAAAGGTAACAATGTTAGTTCCTATTTGGCCTATATTTTCTGGGGTTATGGTATATCCTAACCCGGTTTGAGATCTGCTGTTGTCTAGGACTTCAATAACCTTTCCTGCGGGGAGATCCGACCTGGAAGTAGCCCCCGGTAGATACCCTAGATTTTGTAGCATCCTGTCGATGCTTACTGTAAAGTAAGGTCGGAAGAGATATTCATCTTCAATCATTCCTATGAAATCGAATCCTCAGAGATCCGTGCAAAGGCAACTTGATCTTCCGGTGTAGAGTGGAGGATACCACCTTGATGGCGTGGATCCATGGTCTTCCTAGGAGCAGGTTGAAGGAAGAGGTGACATCAATCACCTGAAATTCCAACTCCTTTTCTACTGGGCCGGTTATGATGGTAAGTTTCACGGCCCCAGCTACCGATCTTGGGCTTCGGTCGAAGGCCTGGATGGTCTGAGTTGTTGGAATGTAGTTGGCCTCGGTGATGCCGAGGGCTTTGGCGGTCCTCAAGGGGAGGACGTTGACTGCGGACCCGTCGTCTATTAGGGTCATCGGTAGGTACTTTCCACGGCAGATCACTGTGATGTAGAGGGCCGTGTTGTGGGTAGGCCCGAAGGATGGTAGATCAGAATTGGAGAAGGTAATTAGTGGGCCTTCTTCCTTAGCTTTGCCTTTCAGATGAGGTAGAACCGTGGCTACCATTTCAGCTGGAGTAGCCAAGGAATCGAACTTGACTTGATCGAGGGCCTTAGTGAGTGCCTCTCGATGTTCCTGTGAGCTAACTAAGAGTTGCCATAGAGAAAGGTCAACTCGAGTCTTCTTTAGCTACTTTACGAGAGCTTTCTCGGTGGTTGGCTCTTTGGGGGTGGCCTCCACCCTAGCTGGTTCGGCGGCGATAGGAACGTCCCTAAGGTGATTACTGGCTAAGGCTTTGGACTTAACCTTTTGGATCTCCTCGGGAGTGATGGGGCCAGTTTCCCCTTTGGTGAGGTAGACATCATCCTCGTCGTCGCACCAGATCCCGTTTATTTGCGGGACAAATGGAGAAATGAGATGTGAGCAGTCAATTATTTCTCCGGAGAAAATGGCGTGGGTGGCTAAAGGATTATCTTTGTTACTGGGCTTGCCTCCGGGTAAAGGGATCTTGCCATTTTCGATGAGATCCTGGATTAGATGGTTTAGCTTCCAGCATTTCTCGGTATCGTGCCCATTGCCCCGGTGGTATTGGCAATAGGCCTGGACGTCGTAGGCCTTAGAGCGACGCTCAACTGAGACTTTGGGTGTTGGGCCTATCGGGTTGATCAGGCCTTTTGATGATAGCCTTTGTAAGGCGTGTACGTAGGTAGTACCTATGTCGGTGAATACCCGGGGTGTGGTATTCTTCTTGGACGGGGTATCAAGTAGATTAACCTCGTCGAAAATGCTGCGAGTAGCAGCTGCGGTTGCGGGCTTGCTTGTGGATGAGCTGGCCCCTTGATAACCCTTGGCAAAGGCCTTAGTAAGGCTCTCTAATCTCAGATCATCTTCAATTCTTGTCTCTATTTCAGTTAGGGTAGCGAAATTGGGTTTGATGGCGTACCGGAGATGGACCCGGTAAGAGGGGAGGAGATTCTTCACGAAAGCCTCCACTAAGACTTTTTCGCTGGGCTTATCGACCAGCTTGACACTCTCGGCCCTCCATCGTTGAAGGTATTTCGTAAATCCTTCCTTAGGTTCCTGGGCCATTACTTCCAGGGTGCGCATAGTGGTCTGGATTTCAGTGTTGTCGGCGTAGTTCCGAGCGAATTTTGTTGCCACGTCATCTCAAGTTTTGTATTTTTTGGAATCGAGCCTGTAGTACCAAGTTCTTGGGTGCTTCTCGAGGGAAGAAGCGAACAGATGCTTGAACATGTTTGACTTAACTCCCTTAAGGGTCATGAACTCTTTGAAAGCCCGGATATGGTGGACCGGGTCTTCAGTTCCCTCGAACATTGGTAGGCCCGTCAGGTTGAGATTGGCAGGCAGCTCATCGGTCAGGGGTGTATGGGCTCGAGCATTCTCCGTGTGGATTGAGTTTTGGGTCGACAGATGGACCTGTTCCTGCAGTTTGTGGACTGCGCTGGCCAATTCAGCTAAAGGCCCAGTAGTCTCGACGGAGCCACTATGAGTTCCTTGTTCTACGGCGCTTACCCGGGTAAGGATGGCGATTTGATCCCCCCTCATCGTCGTGATCATAGTCTCCAACTTGGTCAACGAGGCCCTCAACTCATCTATGGCTTGTTGCGTCATGGTTCGGGTGAAGGGTGACCTGTCTGTAAGAACACCGTGTAATCAGAAACATATCCAGATCCTAGAACCAAATAGTGCATCCCGAGCGAGAAAAGACTAGACGAGAAAAAGACTGAAAACCGACTCCTAGACGGGTGACTCGTGGAAGGTGGGCTTTCCTTAGGATTTGGCGAAGGGGGCCTAGTCCCGTTCGAAGGAGGATCCACGTGAGAATTCCCCAGACTTTGGACTCGAATGTGTAAACGGGCTTCCCTTTGTAGGAGTTCGTCCTACGCAGGTGGGCCGTGCCTTGACAAATAAGGCGGACTGGGATGGGGAAGAAACTCGTGATGTAAGATCGACGGAGTTTCGACGCTATAGACTCCAACTTATGACAAGACCCGACACTACTAAATACTGGAAGTCCTAAGAAGAGGAAGGTTTTGAAAAGGAAAATTTGGATTTAGAAAAACTCGAAAAAGTCGGATTGGATGGCCCGATTTTTTTTGAAAACCGGAAAATATTATCGGGCCGGAATTTCGGAAATTTTGATAAGGTTCGGGCAGCATACCGGCTAATAATAGGCTATTTCGAGTCAAAAATCATAAGTCCTAAATTCGGTAGCTTTCCGGGTTTTGAAAAAAATGGATAAATTTGAAAAGATGCAAGTTTTTTTTTTTGAAATAAAGGTTTTTGAAAAAGATGACAAGTAAATCAAGTAGCACGTAGTCATGGAAACAGTATAATGACACCATGTATGCTCTTAATCTAAGTCTCGGTCGGTCGAAATAGGGTCTATACCAACAACGACAGCTATCTCGCAAATCAGCCGAGTTGGTCTTAGAATATGCCGTAAAACTTTATGCGAGTTCCGCCATCGAAGCCGAGTGCACCCATTTAGGAATGCACCATGGTATAATGGGACGTCGGTCACAAGTAACCGGCTCGGGAAAGATTTGGGTTATGCATGAACCATTGAACTAAAACGCGTACATTACTAATCGAACGATTTCTTTTCGAGTCTCACCCTAGGAACCCCGATGCCAAGTGGTACATCAGGAATCCCCAGCGGAGTCGCCAAATTGTGGACATGACATATGTCCACCCCGACGCGGCCACGCGTGGGTTTGGGGAGGCGAATGAATCTTATGTGAGATGGATCTCGAGTTGAAATTTAAATCGAAGTAGGAGTCGCCACCGAACTTTGTGGGAGTTCGTGCCCGTTCGAACCCACTCTATGTCGTAGTGGGCCGTGCACAAAGTACGGCCCATTCCTATTTCAGAGTTTATTGGGTTCGTCCCTTAGCATTGCGATACCGATTCTGACATTATCGGAAATCGGGTATTGAATGACTCTCGTATGCCAATGGATTCGGACATCCGGAAACCATGGTTCTGAGTAAGGGGTGAGGGTACGTGTTGGGAAGTTCACAAGGAACACCCAACCCCGCCCGCACTTAGCGGCCTTTACTAAGATATCGTTCGACTTTGGTGTACGCGTGTTAGTTCGACGGTTGAATGATATGCAAACATTATTTTCCCTAAACATGTGTAGACACCCACATTTTACTGCCAGGTGTCTATAGCAGTTTCCGACAAACACCCGATGATGATCGGACGCAAACGTGCTTTAACGTACTCGGAAATGGGCTCGAAATCATGGATATTTAGCTTGGGCTTTTTACGGAGTACAAATTTCACAAAACCAACCTCTAAACCAGGCCCAGCGGGTCATTTCGAGTCAAATAAGACTAATTTGGGTCGAATCCGACACCAGGGGCAAAACCGTCTTTTACCGACTGATTCAAACCCGGTCAAAGATATTTTCTCGAGACTTGTGGGTCAGCCGTGTCACCCCACATATCCGACTCAAGCTCGAATACTACAAAAAATCAGCTGCACAAATATTAAACAATTCCGTTTAAGGTAGAATTCGATCTCAAGTAGGAATTCTATCCGAACATTAAATCAAACACTCGACCGAGCTTATGACACTCGGCCGAGTAGCCTGTTTTCAGCCGAGCTCCCCTTCCCAACCGGTATTCCCTTTCTTCTTCACCAAGTAACGGAATTCTCGTTCCTTTCAAACTCTTACGTTTCCTATCCAAACCGGTATTTCTTGTTGTCCAAGCAAGACTACCTCTTCTCCTATAAATAGAACATCCCATCAACACAATAAACACAGAAAAATCCCCGACATCTACACAACATACACATCGACCAACAACCTATACACCAATTATTCATACACCTCGAGACACTTACACTTAGCATCGAGAAACCGATAGTGTAACCCGAGACTACAAAAACCGGCCTATACCCGTCATCCTTACACGTCCCAACCAACCACCATAATTCACCAACATTAACTCGACGCTCCCGTGCCTTAGCCACATTCCAACGAGCCCCAATCCGAGTTAACAAAAGCATGTAGGTTGCGGGTGTAATCAAACCCGATTTCTCTCTTTTCTTCCCTCCTTTCTCTCGTTTCCTTCTTCTTTTTGTCGTGTCTTCATCTCACCTTTTTTGCGGGTCGTTCATCGTTCTTATTTCTAAAATCGATATTACTAAAACTATTTTCATATAACGAATATTCTTAAAAATACGATACCGATTCTCTAGTCGAATATCGTATTAAAAGAATTACATTAATCTCGTTGATGCTAGAAATCGTTACTTTTTACAAAATACGACGATTTTAACGCGGAGAGAACCAACATTCTTTTTCGTTTCGTTCAAATTCTATTTCAAAACAATTTTATAAAACCTTTTCTAAAAGTCATTCCGAATATTCGATATCGATTTCATAATCGAATACGGCGAATATCGAAAGTATAAATCGAGTATAAATTA
Organism: Agrostemma githago; assembly: GCA_958450325.1. Classification (NCBI taxonomy): domain Eukaryota; kingdom Viridiplantae; phylum Streptophyta; class Magnoliopsida; order Caryophyllales; family Caryophyllaceae; genus Agrostemma; species Agrostemma githago. The sequence continues at coordinate 57,246,401 of OY288243.1, forward strand.
ATTCATATTTCTACGCGATTTGTCGAAATTAGCGATTTTCAAAAAACCCGAACCGGGACAGAACCTCACGCGAGTCGCGCCCCTCCCAGGCGACTCGCACTGGAGTCTGAAATCCGCGGCCCCTTTTTCTTCGCTTTCTCATTTTTTTCTTAAACATCGTTTTTTTCTACAAAACGATTTCTCTTTTCTTTTCGTCTTTTCTAAAATTATTCCGAATATTTGATATCGATCTCATAATCGAATATCGAATGTAACGAATGTCGAGAATATTAAGTCGGGTGCAAATTGTGCAATATTTGTACGCGATTTAATAAAGTCATCGCTTTTTTAAAAAAAATTCAATTTCGAAAACAGGCCAGGACGCGAGTCGCGCACGTCCCGGGCGAGCCGCCTACTCGAACAAGTCGCGCCTGACTCGGGCGAGTCGCCTAGCCGGCTGGAACGAGACTTGTTCTTCGCTTTCATTATTTTTCAAACATCGTTTTTTGGACAAAACAGCATCTTTTTAGCGATATTTCAGATCTCGATATATTTTTACATCATTCATTGCATCCATATCTTTTATTCGATTCGATTTACAAACCGTTACTAACTTGTTTGTTCATGTTTGTAGCAATTTCTTTTCTTTTCTTTTGTTTTATTATACTAAAACGAATCTCACAGGCTAAAATACAATTTCGACGTTAATTTTAGTTGCATTAAATCGACTTAGCAACTCATTCAATTCTCGCATGTTTAGGGAAAACAATGTTCGCATATCATTTCACCGTATTACTAACACGCGTATTAAAACATCAAACGATATCCTAGTAGAGGCCGCTAATGTTCGGGCGGGGTTGGGTGTCCTTCGTGGGCTTCCCAACACGTACCCTCACTCCTTACTCGGAACCTCGGTTTCCGGATGTCCGTAACCATTGGTAACGAGAGTCATTCAATACACGATATCCGATAATGTCGGTATCGGTATCAAATGCAAAGGGACGAACCCGATAAACTCTGACATCGGAAATGGGCCGTATTTTGTACACGGCCCACTACGACATAGAGTGGGTTCGAACGGGCCCGAACTCCCACAAAGTTCGGTGGCGACTTCAACTTCGATTTAAATTTCAATTCGATCCATTCTCATATGGAGATTCATTCGCCTCCCCAAACCCGCGCGTGGCCGCGTCGAGGTGGACCTATGTCATGTCCACAATTTGGCGACTCCGCTGGGGATTAACTGATGCGTGACTTACCATCGGCATCCTCAGGGTGAGACTCGAATAGAAATCGTTTGACTAGTACAATACGCGTTTTAGTTTTACGGTTCATGCATAACCCCATCTTTCTCGGGCCGGTACTGGTGATCGACGTCCCACTAAACCATTGATGTAGTCCAAATTGGATATGTCAAAAAGTGTGCATAGCAGATTCGTATGGGTTTTACGGCATGTTCTAAGCTCAATTCGACTTAGGAAGTTCGCCCCGATTCTTGAATAGGCTATGTACACTGGTATAGACCCTTATAGACTGACCGAGACTTAGCTTAAGAGGATACATGGTGTCATTATACTGTTTCCATGACTACGTGCTACTTGATCCATATATTTTTCAAAAACCGTCATTTTCAAAAATTTGCATCCTTCTCAAAATATCCAATTTCAAAACCCCGGACATATACCGAATTTAGGACTTATGATTTTACTCAAAATAGCCCTTTTTCTAGCCGGTATTATGCCCAATTTAAAACTCGAAAATATATTTTCGAACTTTCAAAACCTTCGCCCGGTCCGTCTTTCCGTTTTCTTTCTCGAAAAAAGGGCCGGTTCTCCCCGAATTCTTCGGGCTTTTAAAAAAAATCATCATATTTCAAAACTTCCTCTTCTTAGGACTTCCCGTATTTAGCAGTGTCGGGTCATAAGTCCTCGAAGTCTTTAGCGTCGAAACTCTGTCGATCTTACATCACGAGTTTCCTCCCTATCCCAGTCCGCCTTATTTTACTAAGGCAAGGCCCACCTGCGTAGGACATACTCCTACAAGGATTGGCCCATTTACACAATCGAGTCTAAATTGTGGGAATGTCTTACGTGAACCTTCCTTCGAACAGGGCCCAACCCACATAGCTGGATCCTAAAGGAGGCCCACCTTTTCACAAGTCACCCGTCTAGGTGTCTTTTCCGTGTCATTACCGTCTTAGTCTTCTTTTTTTTCCTTGCTCGGGATGTACTTTTTTAGGATTCGGGTTAAGTTGCTGATTACGCGGTGTTCTTACAGACAAGCCACCCTTCACTCGAACCACGACGAAAGAAGCCATTGATGAGTTGACAACTTCGTTGGCCCAAATCCAGGACCAATTGAGACAAATGAGAGAGGACCAGATTGCCATCGTCACTCGGGTAAGTGTCGTGGAACAAGGAACCCCCAACGCTTCGATCGAGGATGACGGACCTTTGGCCGCACTGGCCGGCGCAGTCCGAAAGCTGCAAGAACAGGTCCACTCGACCACCAGAAACACCATCCTCACGGAAAATGCCCGTACCTATTCGCCCTTGACCGATGAACTGCCCGCTAACCTCAACTTAACGGGCTTACCAATGTTTGACGGGACTGACGACCCGGTACTCCATATCTGGGCCTTCAAGGATTTTATGGCTGTTAAGGGGGTCAAATCGACCATGTTCAAGCATCTCTTTGCTTCCTCTCTGGAAAAGCACCCGAAAGCCTGGTACTACAGGCTCGATCCCAAGAAATACAAAACCTGGGACGATGTCGCAATGGAATTCTCGCGAAACTATGCGGATATCGCCGAGATCCAGACTACCATGCGTACTCTGGAGGTTATGGCCCAAGAGCCTAAAGAGGGTTTCACCAAATACCTTTAAAGGTGGAGGGCTGAAAGTGTAAAGCTGGTGGACAAGCCCAGCGAAAAGGTACTAGTGGAGGCCTTCGTCGAAAACCTCCTCCCCGCTTACCGGATCCATCTCCGGTACGCCATCATACCCGATTTCGCCACTTTGACCGAGATGGGTACAAGAATCAAAGACGATCTAAGGTTAGAGAGCCTTACTAAGGCCTCTGCCAAGGGGTATCAAGGAGCCAGTTCATCCTCCGGCAAGCCCGCAACTACAACTGCAGCCCGAAGCATCTTTGACGAGGCTAACTCATTAGACACCTCGACCAAAAAGAATACTCCAAATTGGGTATTCACTGACATAGGAACCACCTATGCTAATGCCTTACAAAGGCTGTCTTCAAAAGGCCTAATCCAACCGATAGGCCCAATCGCGAAAGTTCCCGTCGAAAAGCGATCCAAGAGCTACAATATTCAAGCCTATTGCCACTATCACCAAGGCAACGGGCACGACACTGAGAAATGCTGGAAGTTGAAGCATCTCATTCAGGATCTGATCGAAAGTGGGAAGTTTTTTCTTTATAACACATTGTTTAAACGCAATTCATGCGATTTTCGCACGGGTTAACATTTGTATTTCAGTGTAATGCGTAAGTAAAAAATGACATGTATATCATCATGAAATTTTATCATAAAATGATATGGAGTATGTCACAAAAATTTGAATTAAGAAAATACGAAGTACACGTACGTCTTTGAAAATAAAAGGTTATCCAAAATTTAATAAAGTTAATCTTATATTTTACTCTTTGTTACACAATTCATGAGACTAACTATTGTTACACAAATTATCATGTGAGAGGTCTCACAATAATGTAAGGAAATTTTCGATATGTTACATAGCTGCATAAGTACGTACAACGTTTGATTTGCTATAAATTGCATTGCTTAAATTATGGGTTGAGTTATGAGTTAAAACCAATTATTCATTTATTTTAACTCCGTAAAAAAAACATATAACGAACTACGTATACGTAGTACAGCCTACAGAGTAATATTAATACAACCCCGTGAATTTTCACGGGGCATAATACTAGTATAATTAAAATATTCACCTTCTTGTACTTATTCAGTGTTGGTTAGGGATGGCAACGGACCGGATCCGGACCGGATCCGCATGGATCCAGCTCCGGATCCGCACTCCTAGTAGCGGATCCGGATCCGGTTCGGATCCGACGGATCTAAAAAATGTAGATCCAGATCCGGATCCGGATTGGATCCGCGGATCCAATTTCTTACTTAAATTCTACAAATTTTTTAATTAATACGTATTTACGACCATATTAATTTTCATACTTTTACAAATAAAATTGATTATAAAATTCATAATCAAAGATTAATAAACTAAAAAAAAGAGTCTTAGAAATAACCAAAAAAACACAAATTAAAGTTCTAAATTTTTTATTATTGTTAATTTTTTAATAAAACGGATTTGCGGATCCGGATCCGGATTTATTTATTAAGATCCAGATCCGGATCCGTTTAAAGATAGCGGATCCGGATCCATATCCAACGGATCTCAAAATTTAGGATCCATATCCGATCCGTTCGGACCGGATCTTGCGGATCCGGATCGGATCCCGGATCCGTTGCCATCCCTAGTGTTGGTGACATAATTTTCATCACTTAATCAATATTTTATTCGATGCCATATTCGTTTTACGAAATAATGGTCGTTAATCGAATATTTTGTTCATGTCATATCCACTACTAGGAAAAATGACTATTAATCACGTATACGAAACTCACAATTTTAATATCGCATTAATTTGCTCAACCATGACATGCGGATACGAGATATCACGCATAGTTTCTTTAAGCCATTTACAAAATAATGTGTCTTTACAACTACATAATTTGTATGAAAATAAAATATACGAGTATTACATCATGAAAATATGATAATACCATTCGTTTCAGGAAATGGTTTATATTATTTTGATACGAATGTCAACTGTTAAAAGTATCTCATACTTTGCAAACATCCGTGAATAAACATCAAATTTATTCTTAATTTTGATACTTAAAATAATATTCGCTACACGCAAAACGAAAATTTGTAAGACACCGTGAATTTCACGTAATTGTTTCAATATTGGTTAGCAATTCAACACTATGATTTTTCATCATAAGTTCAGTATATGTAAGCACTATGAATTTCAGGTCATAGTGTGCGTGTCAAAATTCCAACTCGTATATAATTTTTCTTCCCCATATCGAACTTCGCGTATATGAGGGTCACATGATTTTTCATGAGTTATGTAATTTAATGGACCGAAGCTCAATTAAGGCCACAATATTTGGCTTATTTTTTTGTCATGTTTTAGACTTCTGCTTCTGATAGAGTCTTTATCGAATGTCACATTCGCTTCAGGGAATGGACTCATCCAATTGAAAAAGATTCGTCATATTTAAATATTAATTATATTATATTATTCTGTTCAACTTCGGATGAGCATTAAATTAATTAAGAGGATTTCTCATGACCTCTCTTCACGATATCTTGTCTTCAGGATAATAATACGTGGTATTAATAAATAGTATTAAATACAGTACAATTTCATGTACTTTTTCTCCCACATAATTTTTATTTCATTTTGAAATTGATATGAAAATTGAACGATTTCATGTACTTTACTCACACGGAGTATAAATTTTATCAACTTCAACTTTAAAGTGATACTTGACTCGGTACAATTTCATGTACGTACTCAAATGGAGTATATTTTTCACGGTACCGGGACAGCTGTATTACCATATTTATGGTCCAAAATAATCGTGTATACTTCAGGTATACAATCTTTTATGAAATTTCTGTCCAAAATATTTGTCACCATTCAGGATAACATTATTTCACCGCTCATAATAAAAAATTAAATAGTTTTGGAACTTCATGTCCAAAATTATGTGAGCATTCGTCATATGGATTTTTAACGTTGAAATTGATCCATAGATATATACAGTCTACGAGACTGAATTAAATAATTAAACACCTTTTATAAAAAGGTCGAAGGATAGTGAACTCCTCGTATATTGGATTATGATCTCCAAAATAGATATATTCGTATACACCGTCTATAAGACCGATTTATCATTCATCTTCTATTAAAAGAAGAAAAATTATAACTTTGGCTTCTTGCCATATTTTCCTCTTGATAATATCATCAAGATCAATAATTCTAGCAATAATCTAGGACAAGCAAGTAATACAAAGTTCCACAAGTTTAGACACAAATTTATACTCAGTATGGAAAAATCGGACTGTTATGAACTTGCTTTGGCCCATAACTTTTGTATTGATTGCTCCTATGAAAATTCTAAAAAAAATATGAAACTGTATACAATTAATATGCAAATCACAACTCCGTATTTGATAACACCGATATACACGATTCATCCCATAAAAGAAGAAATTGTATATATAAAAAAAATGATTCAGGTAAACCTATAATATTTTCAACACAAGTAATAGGGCACTCTAACTTATGAGGACGTATTCAGGTATATCAATCTTTTGAAATTATTAAAGATTCCTCGAGTCAGTGCACAACAGCACAACAACACAAGTAATAGGGTGTACGACGTACGACTTAAGAGTCTTAAAACGGATCTATAATGTGCAGATGAGTTACGGCTTCCCCGTATGTCATAAAGACGATTTAACCGTAAAACAATAAAAATGAAAAATGAAAATAAAACGATGAATCACCACACTAAATAAGTCTGCTATCATATAATTGACGAACAAATCGAAATTAAGTACGAAGTCATACCTTCATAAAGTAAAAAATAAAATAAAATAAAAAATAAAATTAGGGAAAATAAAATAAAGGTTAGAGACGGGTGCTGATAACGTGTTGTGAAAGGAAGAAAGAAGAGAAAGTAGAAAGAGATAAAAGAATGAGAGAAATCAGAGAGGTAGTTTATTCATTCCATCAAGGGGTATATATAGTACATGGTACATCTAGGATGTACATCATAGTGGGCTATAAGGTAGTTTATATGGTTTCATAACAATATTATAATATACTACTCCCTCCGTCCTTTATGTTTCTTCCCACAATTTAAGATTTGTGAGGAGTATTATATTGAAACGGGAAGAAACATAAAGAACGAAGGTAGTAATGTTTTACATAAATGTAAATATTTATCACTAACATAAAATTCTAGAAGAGTTCGATTCGATGTCATATCAGCCATCGTTTTATCTTGTCTGATTTGATCACCCAAGAACCATTAGCTGATTTGATGTCATACCCCATTACCACTTCCTAGTTCCTACATTACCTGAGCGTCCCCATGACTAATGCAACAAATGCAGATTGGAAAGAGCACTGGTTGCTGCTTAGGATTCACTCCCACTTGACGATACTATCCTTTCGCTTAAGGAACTATGAAGATATCTGACATCAGCTATTGCAGAATCGCCCTTCTTAATTGTCTTCTCGAGAACTCCAACCTTTTCTGAAAGCTCCATCAGGTTTGAGTTGGAAGACTCTATCAACGTCTTTGCAGTATCAAGAGTAGCACACAGCTGTGTTTGAAAAATGAGAGCAACCCAGTGATGAAATGCAGTTACACAGTTACACATTAAAAAAGGTTATACAAGAAGGATTTCATGATAACTGATATGCATGCAGAATTGCAGTCAACAAAGAATTTGATGAAAAGTCTACAGCTGCAAAGCAGCAACTATTTAAATTGGTTTTATCATTTTTGTTAAACTTTCCGGGAAAAGAGGGAGGGTTCCATATTTAAGGGAAATAGATGTAGGATGAAGATATAGGCATCCTTTTATCGACAACACACAGAAGTAAGAAGGCTAGTAGGCTCCAGGCTCATCTAAAACCAAAACTAGTTTACCTTCAAAGTCAATGAAGTCCATGAGTTATCCGTCCCGGCAAGAGCCTTGTTCAACTGGTCATAGTTTTCCTACAAAGGGAAAACTGAAATAAGGATCCACAGTAACATATGGAGAAACGAAGCCAAAGGAATTTATAAATTTACATCAAGAAAACTAGATAGTGATGGTTTAGTTTTAGAGGGCGATAGGGCCTCAAGTTGACGATATGCCTCATGGACAAGAGGAGCACTAAGTTTTTTACACAAATGTATGTTTTTTTTTTGGAAAAACTACAGAATACCATCACGTATTCACGATATTTACAAGTTACCATGTATTTGTTTTTTTTTACAAATTACCACCTACATATCTCCGTATATGTACAAACTCCCACCGTATATCATTTCCGAGTCTCGTTTAACTTAATTTCCGACTCATTATGTGAACAAATTTTATAATGACACAAATACCCTTGTATTTATCCATCTAAACACTCATCTTACCACTAATTAAAACAAAAAATAATTCATCATCATTAATCATATCACACCATTATCATCAACAATATCCCTTCTTCAACTCTTCAACCTTTACCACCTTTAATAATGGCGGCAACTACATCCTCTCTAATTTCTGCCACCTCCCTCCATTTCTCCTCAAAACCCCACATTCCCCAACCTCATCTCCACCTCCGCACCATTATTCCCCACTTCACCTCAAACCCCCACCCTCTCCACCTCCCTTTCCTCCAAACCCTAACCCCGTCCGCGCCCTCGCAATCGAGAAAGAGACGCCGGAAAATGAAGCCCCGCCGACCTTCCTCCGCGACTCCAATGGCGGCTCCGGCGCCTCGGTTAGGGGAAGGTTCTAGAAGTTGATTTTGAATTTGATTGATTTTTAGGGTTTTTGCTTTGGTGTTTTAATTAGATTGGGTGAATGTTAGAATAGAATAAAGTTAAAGGGTATTTTGGTCATCAACAAGTTAGTAATTCACTCAAACAATCGGTAATTAAGAGAAAAACGAAGAACGGAATGAAATATGCTGGCGATTCGGATATATACGGCAAAGTGTAGGTGATAATTTGTAAAAATTAAAATACATGGTGATAATTTGTAAAATACGCATAATACATGGTGATAATTTATAATTTTTGCTTCTTTATATTTGAACAAGAATGTGCAGCAATAGTATCTTTTTTGTTTATCTGGCTTTGAACCAATGTTGACACGATGCCAAAAAAGGTTGGATTAACATCCTCGAGCAACTTTTAAGAAAATGTACTCTTAAAGGCTCGCTTGGGATGAGGGTAATGATTCCGGGGTAATAGAGCATAAATGAACTAAAATTGGAGGAGAATGATGCTTGGTTGTGGCATTTTATGGTGTAAAAGAGTTAGGAGGAAAAAACAATTACCCCCACTGGGGAATAATGCATTACCCTCATTTTATAATCCTATCAACTGAATACAGGAGCTGCCTGCGGACTAAAAGTCAAGATAAAAGCTTTTTGTTCATGTTCATAAATAATCACAATAGCAAATCAAAGAGTTTGTTCCATTAACCCATCACATTATAATCAAACACAAATGGGACCTTACGGGGGATATGGCTAATAAAATGGAAATTGCGTAGAAAACTGTGGCGAATTCACTTTAGTAATCCAGAAAATTCCCAAAAATGTGATTTGGAAAGAATATCCAGAAACCAATAATCAGCAGAATTAGCCAAAAACGCAGCTATTAAGAAATAACACTGATTTATTTTTTTCTCTGCTAAGTAGGATAAATTAAGGGTAAATAAAATAAGGAGGCATAAAGAAAAGGGAATATATGAAACCTGAAAGAGAATGGAGAGATGGGAGGGATGAAGATGGGGATTGGTTGGAGGTGAGGACGACGGGGATTGATGAGCTTGAATACTGCTCTCTGATTCTGATTCACCCAAATCACTCAGTAGATCCCCGATGCTTAACAATGGCCCTCCTATTCCTCTCATCCTTTCTTCCAAAACAACTCTGATGATGATGATGATTCTTATTTGTGTTTTAATTAATGCCTTCCACGCTTTATCAAACTAATGAGATGAGAGACGCCTACTCTACTCCTGCTACGGACTAACCACAATAATACGCAATACTCTCTACAACGGTCACTTTTTTTTTTTTTTTTTTTTTTTTGTTATTTCTCTAAAAAGTCGGTTTTCCTCCGTATTTATACGTTTGTCCATTCTATGGAGGGAGTTTTTTATTGTCCTCCCCACATCTCATTGATATCTTGCCCATTTTTTTAAAATCATTTCTCTAATTTCTTTCCTTTTTTTTTGATTTCTGTGATTTCACTTTTGGATGTGAGAGGAATTGGGTTATAATCAACCAGCTACGGCTACCATAGTTAATTTTGCAATGGACTTCGAAACAAAAAAAATTATTAACAAATGTTTTTGATAAATGGTCCATAATTCCCACCATCGATAGTTCACCACAAAAAACGTCGCAAAAAAAAGTATGCAACAAAGTTCGTCAAATCAATTTTTAGTGTTTGAATATGTTGCTATTAGCATCATATTGAAACAACATATTCAATTTATAAATGAAAACAATCTAATTGTTCTATAATGTGCTAATCACAAAACAATCCTCTTAATTTGACTAATTTAATTTGATAGTTACACTTGCTACCGAAACCGATTAACCGTATTATGCTAGTAATATTATCTGCTATAACAAATCACTACAAGAGAATTGCAATTTAGCTACTAATTTAGCAACTGCCTAAAATTCAGTCGCTAAATATATGAATTAGCTACTACTTTTGAGACATAAATATATTTAGTCTCAATTTTAGAGATCAAAATATAGTGGTAGCTAATTACGTCGCTATTATAGAGACTAAATAAAGTCGATAGCAAATTTGGTATCTAATTTAAGTTTTTAGATACGGAAAAACGTCAGTACCTAAAGTCGTCTCTATATATATCGACATAAAATTGCGAATAATGTATTTAATTTTTATATAAGAGACCAAAGTAAATTCGTAAATAAGTGTAGTAGTTATTATAGAAACGAAACCAGGTGAGTAGCAAATTAAGTATCTAAATTTAAATTCTTACCTACGGAAATAAATTGGTAGCTAAATTTAGTTGTCGGTTGTTACTATCATGTATTTTTTTTATATTTCTTATGATATTTTTTTATATTTTGTTTTAATATATTTATATTATTATTGGAGTATTACAAAAATATCTTACAATCCACATTTTAATGATTAATTTTACCTTTAAGTATACATTCATTGTCAAAATAAACATAAATCTTCAAGTGGCCCAATGGTTTGAATGTTGGTCAAGTGTTCATAGGTTATGGGTTCGATTCCTCTTGCGAACATAAATATTCAATTTCTATGGACCCCCTAATTAGGGTAATGCGTATTTCTTGTTTTTTGTGTGGCCATTTTAGATACCAAAAAATTGCGTCACTAATTTTGCTACAACTGAATCGATCTCTAAGTTCGTCCCTAAATTAGCTACTATACCATTTGCGGTCGCTAATGTAGCTACTTGAATTTTCGTCTCTATTATTGTCTCAAAATTTGCTACCACGCTTTCGTCGCTAAATTGGTAGCTAATTTTGGTCGCTAATTCAGTAGCTAAATTAGCGACAAGGCATTTAGCTACTAATGAAATCTAGTCGCAAATTCGGTCTCTAAGCTAATTAGCTACGGAATATTGAAGATTTGCTACTAAAACTTCCGACTCTAAAGTGACTTTACCTTGTAGTGAATATACTACCGTCATTTGTCAAACAAGGCTATGGCATCATATTTAGCGCTTGCAAATGTCTGCAAAGTTCATAGCGACTGAAGAATTCATAAGTGAAAAAACCGTACAGCAACAGAGTCGATGCAAGGTGAGAAACAATGCAGTAGGCATCAATGGTAAATAATTAATAGAACAGTCATTAATCCTTGATCCTTATTGTTGAATAATGGTGTGCATAAGCTGCATCTAATAACAATCACAATGGTTATCTTGCTGGCATGCTTTATGAATCGTAAGGTTCTTGAGAGAGAACGTGTCTGACTTCTCGAGCGAGCTCCATTATATGGGCATCATTACATCCTAGTAGACAAGAATATGAAATGGATAACAAGACTGTACTTAGGTACTACTCCGTACATCACAGTCGAAAACGATACTAATTTCAGTTCATCATCATGTGGATAATAAAAGTTGGGAAAAATAGATACCGAGTTCAAGTAGGGCTTTCTCGAGTTGAAATAGGTAGTCTCTGTTAGGCCCTGAAGGGCCTTCTGCTTGAACAATTTGCCTGCAAGATGTTAACAGTTTCAGGAAAGCTAGTACATAGTACGAGTTGAACAAAATCAATTCTGGTACAAATCTCTTCACAATTTCAAAGATTATATTCATTGTCATGCATTATATCAAGAGGGAGTCAAGTGTCACAGTTGGCTTCTCGCCGAACCAAGGTTCTAGTACCGGGCACGCTTCAAGGATCAAGGAGTCGAACTTAACAGTGAATTGGAGTGATGCGGGAGAAGTAGGGGTGATACGAATCATGAGACAAATCAAGATATCTTGCGAATATGGTTATCTTGATAAGAATATTGGACATTTTGGTAAGAATCTTCAAGGTCTTGATCCGAAGTTAGACATTGGCGGAATCAAGATCAACATAGGCGAAATGGGTGGCGTTGTGGCTGATCAAGATTACGTGAATAGGGCAATAGGGACGAGAAGACAAGGTTGGTACAATAAAAAGGTACTCGCTATTAGCTAAGGAAAGAATTCAAGTTTTAAACACAAACGAAGAAAGACAAATTACTTGGCTCAAAATTCAAGACAAAATCATGTTGAATAGCGTGCAAAACAACAATGCAATTCACGATTTTGCTTCTTAAAAAATGGTTGAAATGTTCTATCTACTTTCCTAGTTTGAGTCAGTTTGTTATTTAGTTTTCCTAGTTTTTTACGTACTAGTTTCTTATCCTAGTTTGTTATTAATAAGTATTGTTTTCCTAGTTGAATTAGGAAAATAAAATCCTAATAGAATTAAGGAAGGCTAGTTTCCTAATTGAGTAAGTTGTTGTTTTCCTAATCATATACTTCATCCGTCCCAAAAAGATCGCCCCATTCACCATAGCACACAAATTAAGAAATTTGGGTGGTGCTTGACTATATAGTCAATGACGACTCCCTTTATAGGGCGAGTCATCATATTATGTGAGGTTGTGAGTTAATGAAATGACAAAATGTTAAATACTTTAACTTGATAGGGACGAAGTTGTAAAAAACGATATACTAAAAAGAAAAGTTGAAAAATGGAGCAATCTTTAAGAACCTAGCTGAAAAGAAATACGGAGCAATCTTAGTAGGACGGAGGGAGTAATAAGTAGTGTGTCGTGTCGGACATTCCCTTTAGGTTGATTCGAGTTGTGTAGTTCTTTTCTTAATCTAAGTCTAAATAGCTATAAATATGAGCACATGTTCTAGTTTATTTCAATATGGAATTCAGTTGAAACATCAATAAATTTTATGCTTGTTTGTTCTTATAACTTGCGAGTTTTAAGTTCTTTATTTATTTCTTTCGAGATCGAAATAATATCTCTTCCTTACTAGGTTGAAAACCGAGTTCTTGATTTTTTGTGAGGTTGATAGCTAGGTAGCACAGACACTTCTCTTAATCAACGTGGTCGTGTCAGATATACACGACAATACGTGTCGGACCCCTATAAAACTGTGTCCGTTTTTTAAATTTATTTGGAGAAGTATCGGAACGTTTCATGATATTTGGAGACGTGTCAAGCATGGTTCGTAGTATTTGGAGATTTGTTGGACATACCTAACGTTGTTTATGGGTTCACAAACTTTAAGAAATGACAATATGGTGGCTACTTGATGTTATAAACACTTATAATAAGACTAAATAATTAACTAATAATTCCTCCGTATATTATAGTAGTACAATTGTTTGAATTTTTAAGATAAGACTTTAAGTTTGTTGTTATTTTTCGATAATTGCGAGAGTGTAAGTATCAAGCCTATATTTTAGGTAAAAAAATCTTCAAATTCTCTTCGTTTAAATATGTATTAGTGGTTTTTTTTCTGTCATGTCCGTGTCCTATAAAATTTAGAACATCGTGCCACGTGTCCATGTCGGTGTTACCTAGGTTGAAAGTTCTCAAACCCAAAATCTTTATTCTTTTGCGAGGTTGAGAGTTCACAAAACTCATAATCTTTCCCGATTACATACTATCCTTTTTTTTAGCTTCACAAAACAGTCACTGTTACTAAAAAAATGTCACTTTGACATTAAGAACTCACTTCTTGATTTCAAATTTTCAAGAAACTTAAAGATCTAATTTTATTTCCACTACAGGATTCACGACGTCGGTATACATATGGAGAAGCATCCGCTTCCAGCTAGAGTCTTGGAGAAGTCTCTCGAACATGGTAGAGTCCTCTAGAGTACTCTAGAAGTGTGAGATATTCTAGAATAGGGTACAGTTTTCTAGAAGTGTCTAGAATGTTATGGGTAGTCCTAGATTGTTCTAGGAGATACTGAGTGTTATAAGTTTATCATGTAAATATGAAATCTAGGGGAAGAGTCTAGAAGGCTCTCCAGATTTTTAGGACCCATAAGATTCTAGAGAATTCCTCGACGTCCTATATACTATCAACGTCACATCCAATCCAATGGTAACATGGGCTCACTTGCCATCATCCAACAATCCAACTATCCACGCACACAATCCTCTCTAGCAATGCAATCTTTCTTCTGTAAAGCTTTCCTTAAAAAGTAATTTTTCTCTTATCTCTTTGTTCTCCACTCAATTTCTTTCTAGTTACTCCGACTGAGGCGTATTCTTTGTTCGAGTTTGCGTGACTTAACTTGTGACATTACTACAAGTTGGGTGGCACATGAATCTTTCCTAGGGTGCAATAGAGTCATCTCATGACATAAGTCTTCACATGAAGAGTATTAAAAAGGAAAAAACTATCCCAAAGACTAGCGTAGCGTGTCTTCAAAATGATTAAGAAAAATTCAACAATAGAGAAGTTTGTGCTAACATAAGGGATACAATCACATACTTTGCAATCTCATCCAGTGGAGCAGGACCCAGATAGTTCACATTGAGCTTTTTATCTGAAGAGCCGACATACCTGAATCTTTGAAACATCAGCATTATTTGAAAGAGCGAAAGAGAATACAAAAGTTTTCTTGGGAGCTTACACTAACACCCCAGCCAAAGTCGGAGTTGAATCAGTCAGTTCCTTTAGATAAACACAACATCAAGTCAGGAAATTGAAGAAATCAATATGATTTACATAAGAAGATTATAGTTTTATATTTACCCTATAGAAATCAACAGAAAGCTTCTGGTCGTATTGTTTCTCCCGCACCTCTAGATACTGTGAGCAGAGAGGGGATTCTGTTAAAAAGATAGCATTAAGAGAAGGGGACATCTCTTGAAACAGAGGGGAATACACGTGTAATTATCACAGGAAAAGCTTACCGTTATGGCAGTCTCAATGTCCTCCTTGTTAGAAATCTTATAAGCAACTCCAAACTACACCAGAATATATGACAGAATTTAATGGAATTTGAGTTTTTATTGATAAAGTTCATGTATTAGAACCAAAAAAAGTCGACGCATCAAGCATAAGCAACTAATCTCTGTACGGATTTGACGTTTTAACATACGAGTGACAGAATATATTTATTTTGGCGTTAAAGAGCTGCAATTAGAATACAGTTACACAAGCGGAGGGGTATTGGAACGCACAACCTATCATCCACAAAACTCCACCACTATAACTTTACGGCTTTACCTCATTGCTCAAGGGAAATATTCAAAGTACAAGCACGAACCAAGAGAATGTGTTGAATATAGAAGACTGATCCAATTTTCTAGTTCAAAATATACTAAAAGACAATTACCAAAGATCACCATCCAAACATAAAAGCCAAGTAACTAGATGATCATATAGGCTAGCGTCAGTTCACCTCAACCCCATTACATTTATTTTGTCTCATCACTTCAGCTCACTTTACATCATTTCAGTCCAATGAGCTATCCAACAAGCTTAACTCAACTTCGAGAAAAAACCCCTTTTGCTAGCCAGTGCAAGAAAACAATACCTTGACCCTAAGGAGGGTGCACTTTCTTTTATTTATAGTGAAAGATTATCAATTGGATACTACCATTGCAGCTCTCCGTTAAACGATCATCCTAAATTATCGTATTTGACTTCTGCAGCTTTAAAGCTTATCAAATTACTCGACGTATGACAAGGTTCCTGATCCTATGGAACTTTACCAGCCTAAGGCCCAGATCTTTTGGACTGATGTAAGCTGAAGTGAACTGAAACAAACGAAGTACTGAGACAAAATTCGTCCCCGAGGCCGACATGAAGTGGGTTGAATTGAACTGATGTGAGCTTGAAAAGAACTTGAAAAGAGCAGGGCCTAACTTGATAACCTGAATGCATATGACGGAGTTAACTAAGATGATTTTCTTAGTGACCACCTACCAATTGTTCAATCAAAAACTCAAGAACACCCTTTATGCTAAAACCAACAAACAGTTACACATAAATTAATCAAATGAAGAATAATCAACGAAAGGAAGAACACCCTTTATGCTAAATTGAACCAGCAACAAAAATTAAAAATAATCAACTAAAGACAGATTTTTTTTTATCAACTTACACAAATTTCACCATCAGCAGGCTCCAGTGTGACAGTTCTACCTGGGTATTCGGGTGTTCCTCTGTGATCAGTGCTTCCTGCATCCATTGATTTAAGAAAACCAACATCACAAAAGTGTCAAAATGAATTAATGAAATGTGATAGAGTTGAAATTTTGAAATAATTTCCATGGAAAATTTAGACAAATAAGGAGGAAAAAAGAGGAAGCCTTGATAGAAGACACGACGGTAGCCCTTGACGAAGCCAGGAAGGCGTTCATCGTAATTGAACCCGGCTTTCCATATCAGTGACCCGTACCCGAATACCCACACTACCATTTT
Source organism: Agrostemma githago (assembly GCA_958450325.1). Taxonomy (NCBI): domain Eukaryota; kingdom Viridiplantae; phylum Streptophyta; class Magnoliopsida; order Caryophyllales; family Caryophyllaceae; genus Agrostemma; species Agrostemma githago. Next base: position 57,263,185 of record OY288243.1, read on the forward strand.
TTATTCGCTGCTTTATGTGACTGTGAGTGTCGAGGAAGAAGTCAGGGGAGTATTCATTCAAGAAGACAAATGGTTTAACATGCGCGAATAAAAGGCAAGGGAGAGACGGTATCTAACTCGACCATTTTTTAGTACCATTCTATGTTCTATTTGTAACGTTTGTACCTGTTTTTATAAGCGTACCCTCTTTATATTTGTATACTCTTTTAGGTTAATCGTACCTACTTCTATTATGTTTAGTAACACTGTTACCTCCATTTGTACTTAGTCTCTCAGTAAAGTTAACGAGAGACCGTCTCTACCTACTCTGAATAAAAAAGGAAAACGATTTTTTATCAATATACTCCCTCCTTTTGAATAAGCATCATATTCCTCTTTGAGCATTTTTTAGGATTAACCCCATTTTCATTTCCTAATAAGGTAAAGTTCTAACTTTTTTTTTACCACTTTACCCTCATATAATTTCTCATATTCTTCTCTCCTTCACTCGCATTTAATACACTTGATTTACCCCACTTATTTCTTAAAAAGACAACAAATACCCCTACTCCACCACTTTTCCTTGTATCCGTGCCCACCCTAAGGAGTAGGGATGGGAACGGACCGGATCCGGACCGGATCCGCATGGATCCAGATCCAGATCCGCACTCTTAATAGCGGATCCGGATCCGGTCCGGATCCGACGGATCTCAAAAATACAGATCCAGATCCGGATCCGCCGGATCCGGATTGGATCCGCGGATCCAATTTTTTACTTAAATTCTACAAAAATTTTAATTAATACGTATTTACGACCATATTAATTTTCATAATTTTACAAATAAAATTGAATATGAAGATTCATAATCAAAGATTAATAAACTAAAAAAGAGTCTTAGAAATAACCAAAAAAACACAAATTAAAGTTCTAAGTTTTTTATTATTGTTACTTTTTTAATAAAACGGATTTGCGGATCCGGATCCGGAATTATTTATCAAGATCCAGATCCGGATCCGTTTAAAGATAGCGAATCCGGATCCGGATCCATATCCAACGGATCTCAAAATTTAGGATCCATATCCGATCCGTGCGGACCGGATCTTGCGATCCGGATCGGATCCCGGATCCGTGGCCATCCCTACTAAGGAGGCTTATTCAAGAGAAAGGAGGGATTATTAATTTATTCTCTCTCTAAGAAAATTGACCATCAACATTTTGTTTATTTTAAAAGTTACGTTCCACATATTCATGGGATGCGATCAAATACAAGGATTAAAACACTTCTTTAATCAATCGATCAATCAATTTTATAGCAAAAAAATTAGATCCGTAAACCCTAAAAGAATCCCTAAAATCAATCATTAGAGATCGATAAACCCTAATTGATGAACTTTGCAATAAATTAATTAAAAATCTAATGTTAAAACTTAAAGTAATATTACTTTTATCATTAATTGAAGAACTAGCTAGGATCCATAATTGAATTCAAAATAATCGGATTGATTTATCAGAATTTTTTTTGCAGAGATTAAAGTTAATTGAAGATTAATCCTTAAAAATTAATCAGCGAGAGAAATCCTAATTGATGAGCTTTACGATTAATTGTTTATAAAAAGTAAATTTAAAAACTTAAAGCAATATTAATTCATCATTAATTGTAGAACAAAGATCCATAGTTGAATTAACAAGATTTCGATAGATTGATTGATTTTTTTTTTGTAGAGATGAAAGGTAGGTGGAATGATTAGTTGGAGATATTGCATGAAGGGTATAAGCGAAAAATTTAAAGAAAATTCGTTGGGATTGAATTTTTTTTTGTAGAGATGAAAGCCTTGAAAGGTAGGTACAATGATTAATTGGAGATATTGCATGAAGGGTATAAGTGGAAAATTTAAAGAAAATTCGTTGGGATTGAGTAAATTTTCGTTAAGAAAAAAATAATTACGACCTAACGAAAAGTTTACATCATTCAAACGAATTTTTTCAAACATTTTCTATTTTACCCCTCTACAAAGTTTTACTCGATCCGTAGGTTTTTATACTAAGATTCAATCAAGTTTCTTGTCGTTTTATCAATTTACATAATCAATCAACAATTCTGAATTCGATTATAAATTCTAATTCAATTATCGATCACGTAATATAGATTACTTATCTACGGAGTACTTAATTTTTTTTATTATCGTACTATAAGTATTATTTGATTAATTATTTAGGTTTAAATATCTAGGGTTTATACATACAAAAAACACTTCATCGTTTAGCGACACATTTGTTGTTCACGGAATTGAATTAAATTGAATCCCATGATAAAAGCATGATTACGGTTAGCCTGGAACTAGGGATGAGCAAAAAAAAAATGATCCGATTTTAAAAACCGAAACCCGGTTAAAAAAACCCGAAAATTCGGGTTTTAGAAGTTAAAAAACCGATTCGGGTTCGGTTGATAAATTTTCAAAGTCGGGTACCCGGTTTTGAACCGGTTTATACTTTTAAAGGGAATTTTTTTTCACTTTTTTTGATTTTTTATGGAATATTAGTGAAACTGGGTCAAAATCGATTCGGAAACTAGTTCAAAAAACCGGTTTATAACAAAGATAACCATTTTATTTAAAAATCGGGTCATAAAAACGGTTCGGGCTCGGTTTACAAAATGAAAAAAAAACCGGGTACCCGGTTTAAACCGAGTCGGTTTCAGTTCGGAAAAATGAGTTTTTAAAAAACCGAGTACTCGAACCGGTTTTGAAAATCGGTTCGGGTACCCGGTTTTGCTCACCCCTACCTAGAACTTACCAACTTCATTGATTCTAACTTAACATGGAAGACATTATCTAAAGGCAGTAATACAGTAACGAGCTTGAGGAGACCTGTTTAAAAGTCTTCTGAACTGGATCAAGATCAACTATTGAGTAGACGACATAGCTAGTTCGAATTCTGATAAGGTCGATCCCGACGGTTTCGTCGCTTGTGGTGGTTCATGGATGTATTTATTGGTGGTTGGAATTTGACAATTTCTAAAGAGAAAAGCATAAAAATAAATTGTGATGAAATGACAAGGGTAAAGCGGTAAAATGTCATTAAGATTGAGCAAAAGGTTCGTTAGAGCATCCTCATCCAAGAATGATTTTTTCATTCTTGGATGGGACCCACCTCATCCATCTCATTACTTTTATCCTACTTTTTCCTTCATAAAAGAATTGCTCTATCCAAGAATGAAGTTTTTATTCTCTCGTGGGTCCCAACACATTTCATTACTCCATTCGTTCATTTACACATCACTTTAATTTATTTTAATATTAATATTTTTATTATGGGGACCCACGATTTTCATTCTCCACTCTATTCGTTTGAAAGAATGAATATCTTCTATTCTCCATGAAGAATGGTTTCTCCTTGGATGGAGGAACCATTTTTCTCCATTCTCCTCCAAGAATGGAGAATGGATGATGAATGGGGATGCTCTTAGAGCATGTTTATCCATGAATGAATTTTTCATTCTTGGATGAGACCTATCCATTCCCCATCATCATTTCTTCCTCAATTTTTTCATCTTAAAAAAGTTCCTCCATCCAAGAATGAATTTACTATCCTCTAATAAATTCCAAAAACCACCCTCAATCCACATGACATTTTATCATTGGTAGAATAAAATTAAAAGAAAAAAATGTTGCATAGAAATGACAACTTCCCCACAATTCTCATTCTTTCTTTCATTTGAGTGAACAAATGATTTTGAATTCTCCTTCACCAAGAATATTTCATTCTTGGATGGAGGACCAAAATTTCTCCATCCTCCATCAAGAATGAAGAAAAAACAATGGATGGGGATGCTCTTAGAGCAAGGTTAGCAATGGATTTGGACTCAATCCATAGGGTGGATGGATTGAAAATGATGATACATCAATGGATCCTCAATCCTTGGAGGAGGATTGAGAAAAATTATCCACTTTGACGGATTGAACAAAAGAGGAAAGATTAAGCAATTAGTGATTAAGTTGCCTTAAATGTATTATGTATAATAATTGAGTTCAACGCCTATTTTCTTACAATTGTGTTATAAATACATTTCTTCTACCAATTTTTATTTATTCATCCCATCTTAATAAAATTAAACTTGTACCATTAAACTTCTATTATTCATTCATATTTTCTAATTTATAAAACTCTTCTCGTTTTTTAGTTTCGAATTATATTCGAAATCTATATAACGCCGTTAATTCTTCGTTAGTTAAAATGTATTAAATTAGATTTATAAAAAAATAAAAAGATATTTAAAGTACGAAAAAAAACGTCAAATACTCGTTTTATAAATTGTCGCTTTTATTAAAAAAATGATCAAAACTTATGGATTATAATATAATCGTAATTTATAAAATGAAATATAATAAAAATGAGTAAAAATTAAATGGATAAGGCATGATAAATGTTGTGAGATGAGTGGACACCCTATGGAGAGAAAAATGAATCCATTGATATAGAAGTATTTTATAAGAGAGAGAAAATGAGGTAGAAAAAGTGAGGTGGAAGCAGTGGGGTCCTCTGTGGAGAGAAATTGCATCCATTGATAACCATGGTCTTAGATCATGGTTATCCATTGATCAATTTTCTCTCCATAGTGGGTCTTAGACCATGGTTATCCATGGATCCATTTTTCTTTATATTGGGTCCCACCTCACTCTTTCTACACATTTTCTCTGTCATAAAAAAACTAATACATCCATGGATACATAATCAATCCTTTTATTAATAATTTTTTGATTTCTTTCTTTAATTAATGGTACTCATACAAACATATAAAAATAATAAAAAAAGAAAAGTGGCCCATCTCCACCCTCCCCTCTTTCCTCCTTTCACTCATCCGTGCACACGGATTATATTCCATTCTCCATCCTCCATTTGTGTTAATCCATTGATGCAAGTACAATTTCAATCCACCCTACCTATGAATCCATTTTGTATCCATTGATAACCATGCTCTTAGGCCACTACTTCCACCTTACTTTCTCCATTTATTTTCTCTATCCAATAAAAAATTTCTACATCAATGGATAGTAATTTATTCTTTTAGGTCCCACTCTAATAAATTTTTCTTCTATTTTATTAACATATGGGTACTCTTGCATTAATAAAAAAATAATTAAAAAGGATAGTTGGCCCACCATACCATCCTTCTCTCCTCTTGTTACCCATAAGAGCAAAGTTAACAATGGATTTAAACTTAATCCACAGGGTGGATGGAGTGAAAATGATAATACATCAATGAATCCTCAATCCTTGGAGGAGGATTGAAGAAAAATCTCCACTTTGAAGGATTGAGAAAAAGGGGAAAGAGAAAGCAATTAGTATGCAAATTGGTGGATTAATGGTTTCAGTTGGACTTAAATAAATTTATAAAATAAAATAAAAATTAAATAAAAATAAAAATGTATTAGGAATGATAAATGTGGTGAGATGAGTGACCCCTCTATGGAGATAAAAGTGAATCCATTGATGTACGTGTATTTTATAAGAGAGGGAAAATGAGTTAGAAAAAGTGAGGTTATCCATGGATAACCATGGTCTAATAAGTTAATAAGTCATCTGTGAGTACCGATAAAAACCCACTCTCCATTCTTCATTTCCGGTTAATCAATGGATGTAGGTAGCTTTTCAATCCATCCTACCTATGGAGCCATTTTGGATCCATTGCTAACCATGCCCTTAGGAAAAAGCACGACCCGATTTTTTTGGATATTCTACGTGTTGTGAAGATATGTAAAGATACGATATGATTATGTAAATATTTATGATATTCTTGCTTCCTTATTTACGGTAGTGTTCACATGTGTAATATGTGTATATATATGTGTTACTTAGACTCGTAGACACGTGTCGGATACATAATTTCTGAAATTTTAGGATACGTGGACACGGTCAACAGAGTGTCTTGACTAAGTAAGCGGATACGACACGAACACGACACTATTAAAATAATTTAATTTTATTCATCGATATATCTATTTAATACTCCGTATATAACTAGTTTTGTTGCCCGCAATATTCGCGGAATTGTTTAAATATTACTATGATGTACACATATTTTATTCCTAGCAAAAACAGTTACTTCCTCCGGTTTTATTTTATCTTTTCGTTTGCTCAATATATGAGTGGTGCATTGTATTCAAACGGGAAGATAAAAGAAAACCGAATGAAGTATTTGATTATCACTTTATCACTGATTCAAACTTCTTATAAAAAATTATATAGGACTTTCTACATGGTATTCCGTGTTTTTAGTTTTTCTATGTGGTGCACCCTACAATTTCATAATTACACATGGTACCCCTCACTTTTAGTGTATTATGTCTCTATACCCTTAATGACGTTTTTCGTCTTTTTTTATTTTCTTTTTCTGTTAATTGTGTTGCTTATACCAAAAAAGGAGGTTTAAGATTAACATAAACAACCAATTAAGCATAGTTAAAGCAACACAACTAACGGAAAAAGGCAGTCAAAGAAGACGAATAACGTCATTATGGGTATAGAGACATACAGAGTAATAACTAAAAGTGAGGGGTACCATGTGTGATTATAAAAGTGCATGGGTACCATATAGAAAAGCTAAAAACACAGGGAACCGTATAGAAAATCCTAAATATATAAAACTTAAGTAAATAAATGAAACGAAGTACTCCCTCCATTTTGGTGAATTGTTTGTCTTTCTGTAGACACCCGCATTTTGACTGCCAGGTGTCTATGGCAGTTTCCCAAAAAACACCCGATGATGATCGGACGCTAACATGTTTCTACGCGCTCGGATACGGGCTCAAATCCATTAATCGTTGGCTAACACACTTACGGAGTACAAATCTCACCAAACGGACCTCAAATCCAGGCCCAGTGGATCATTCCGAGTCAAACAAGACTAATTTGGGCCAAAACCGACACCGGAAATAAAACCGGCTTTTCACGATTGGGTCGACCCCGGTCAAAGTCGTTTCCGAGACACACAAAAACAACCCATCAATCATCAAAAGTCCAAGTCAAACACAAAACCCATCAAGGTCAAGGTCCAAACAAGACCCGCGCGACCCATCTAGGCCACTCGATCGAGTGACCCATCCACTCGATCGAGTGGGCCTGCTTTGAGCCCGGCGGCTGGCATAACGGGCCACTCGACCGAGTTGGCTACCTACTCGGTCGAGTGCCCTTGCCCGGGTGCCCTAATCTCTTCTATATAAACACCCTCCCATGCACACCATCAACACAACTTTCACAACCTCAAAAACCCTAGTACACCCTAGTACACTCTAGGACATCTACACATCACAAAAAAATCCTAAACCTAGTTTTAGGAATTCAACCCGAGCCACCACAACTTAGCCTCCATACACCTCGAAGACTCCCGTGCCATAGCCACGTTTACGAGCCTTAATCCGAGACAGAAACATGTAGGTTGAGGGTGACAAACCTCCTTCTTCTTTCTCTTCTCTTTTCTTCGTCTTTCTATTATTATTATTATTATTATTATTATTATTATTATTATTATTATTATTATTATTATTATTATTATTACTACGTTTTATTATTATTACGTATTATTATTATTATTATTATTATTATCATTACTACTACGTATTATTATTATTATTATTATTATTATTATTATTATTATTATTATTATTATTATTATTATTATTATTATTATTATTATTATTATTATTATTATTATTATTATTATTATTATTATTATTATTATTATTACGTATTATTATTATTATTATTATTATTATTACGTATTATTATTAATATTACGGTTATTTTTATTATTTATCTTATCGCGCATTCATCTTTTTTTTTCAAGTAATTATTTCATAAGGGTCGAAACCCGTTGACACGGATCCGACATCACAATCCCTAGGGATTTATTTCGATGTCGGAAAAGTCGAGGGAATCAAGTTTTTTTATTATTCAAGTAAAGCGTCGATTTTAGATTCGATACCAATTCCATAATTGGATATCGAATCTAACAATCAAGTCATATGAATTAATTAACGTGATTTATTCATATCACGATAATTAATTCAAAGCGACTAAAATTAATCCATCTTTTTATTTTTTCACTCTAAATATCCCATATCGATTCAATAATCGAATATGGGATAGGATGAGTTTTCAATTTTAGAATCGGGTATAAATTCAACAATATTTATATTCGGTTGAGCAAAATTCGCGATTTATAAAACCAAGTCGAACATAAATTATGCAATATTTATGTCCGATTCGGTAAAACCGTCAAATTATCATAAACCAAAAGCAATTTCAAAATCAATAATTAAATTGCAAACGAATAAAGTTCGTACAGGTGCCACTCGACCGAGTGCCTTAGTCACTCGATCGAGTGACACCCTAAAATCGAGTCAGAAAGCTAATTATGACACCCACTCGATCGAGTCTCACAGTGACTCGGTCGAGTGGCCATGTACTCGACCGAGTTAGTCAATAACTCGACCGAGTACGGTCTTTGACGCAAAACAGAATCATTTTTTTGGTTCCACTCGATCGAGTCCATCGACCACTCGATCGAGTGGCCTCATAACGACTCAAACACGAGTCGTACATTATTCTATTTTTCAAACTCGATAGTATTTTACGACTTAGGTCAACACGTGCATAATTAATCACGTGTATACTATCTTTTCAAATCATGCATCCTCATATTTGCATCTTTTCAATTCAATTCAATTTTGCACAAACCGTTATTATTCGTTATATTATTATATCATTACTAACGCGTTTGTTGTTTCTCTTGTTAATTTAATTTTGTTCGTTTATTGTACTAAATGAACCCGCATGCTAAAATACAACTTTGACGTTAATCTTAGCTGCATTAAATTGACTTAGAAACCCGTTTCAATTCAATTCGCATGTTTAGGGAAAATACTGTTTGCATATCATTTTTCCCGTTTTACTAGCGCGCGTATTGTAAGTCATTCGAATTCTTAGTAGAGGCCGCTAATGTGCGGGCGGGGTTGGGTGTCCTTCGTGGGCTTCCCAACACGTACCCTCACCCCTTACTCAGAACCTCGGTTTCCGGATGCCCGAAACCGTTGGCGCACGAGAGTCATTCAATATACGATTAACCGCTCAAGTCGGCATCTATATCGATATGCAAAGGGACGAGCCCAATAAACTCTGACATCGGAAATGGGCCGTATTTTGTATACGGCCCACTACGACATAGAGTGGGCTCGAACGGTTCCGAATAACCATAAAATTCGGTGGCGACTCCACATAGACCTAAATTTCAATTCGATCCATTCTCATATGGAGATTCATTCGCCTACCCAAACCCGCGCGTGGCCGCGTCGGGGTGGACCTATGTCATGTCCACAATTTGGCGACTCCGCTGGGGATTAACTGATGCGTGACTTACCATCGGCATCCTCAGGGTGAGACTCGAATAGAAATCGTTTGACAAATACAATGCGCGTGTTAGTTTTACGGTTCATGCATAACCCATATTTTCCCGGGCCGGTACTGGTGACCGACGTCCCACTATACCATTGATGTATTCCAACATGGATATGTCAAAAGGTGTCCATAGTCGATTCGAGTGGGTTTCGCGGCATGTTCTAAGCTCAATTCGACTTAGAGAGTCCGTCCCGATCAACGTCTAGACTATGTACACTGGTATAGACCCTTTCAGACCGACCGAGACTTAGTATAGAGCATACATGGCGTCGTTATAATACTTGTGTGACTACGTGCTACTTGGTTTCCGAGTCATTTTCAAAAATATCAACTTTTCAAAAATTACATCCTCCTTTTCAAGATATTCAATTTTCAAAACCCGGGACACATACCGAATTTAGGACTTATGATTTTACTCAAAATAGCCTATTTTCTAGCCGGTATGCTGCCCAAATCAAAACTCGAACTTTCAAAACTCATGGCCCAATGACTTTTCGTCCTCTTTTTCGGAAATTTGGGCCATTCACCGAGTCCACTCGGTCCTTTTTCAAAAATCATCAATTTTCAAAACCTTCCACTTCTAGAACTTCCCGTATTTAGCAGTGTCGGGTCGAGTCTTAAGTTGTCAAGGACTTTAGCGTCGAAACTCCGTCGATCTTACATCACGAGTTTCTTCCCTTTCCCGGTCCGCCTTATTAGACTAAGGCAAGGCCCACCTACGTAGGTCAAACCCCTACAAAGGAGGGCCCGTCAACACAATCGAGTCCAAAGTCTGGGGATGTCTCACGTGGACCTTCCTTCGAGCAGGACTAGGCCCACCCGCCGAATCCTAAGGAAGGCCCATAATTCACAAGTCACCCGTCCAAGTGTTTTTTCCGAGTCAACCTTTTACAAGGCATAGCCTTATAACAAAAGGTTCACGGTCCTTACGTCTAAGGGTCACTCGTCCGACACTTGAGTCTTAACAAAATTATCGATCCCACTCCGGGCTACCCTTTAGCAGGGCGATCGATCACGGTTGCTCTAAGGGTCATGTCTTACACGTGTCTCACGTACTCCACTTTCGAGTCACTTAGGTGTCACACCATCTGAGTCGTGTCTAGGTCTTTAGTTTCACATTGGGGGCTATTCTCCGACGGAGTGATTAATCACAGTCACTCCGAGAATCGTACCCTACACATTTGTCCTAGGAGGGTCTAACCCGAGTCAAACATGGTCGCCCCATTTTCGGACTCACCCTTCTGCAGCTCGAGTCTAGTTTGCGGTCGTTACCTCGTCTAGGTCAACATTCAGGTATCCCGGTCCAAGAGTCTTTGTCGACCCGTCGCCCCGGGCCGTGTCTAGTTTGACTCTCTCTCTTGCGCAAAGCCGAGTTTAGGCGAGTCGCGGCACCCGTCGTTCTCTCCAATCAAAGACCTTACCAAAAAAAAAACAACCAACCGAGAATCCGAGTCCGGATTTGATTCGAGTCTAAGTTTGAGTCCGAGTCTAGGATACCCTACATCCTCATTTCCAAATCAGAGTCAGAGTATTTTGCATTCTGTCCTCTTTTCAAATTCAAATAAAATCAGCTTTCAAAATTCTTTCTCATATACACTTTCCTTATGTGTTTCCGAGAACATGATGAACACCATCATACACTGTGAGCACATTGCACGTGACTATTATAGGCACATCTATAATGACGGCAGGAAACCGAGCCCGTGTTTTCCTTTTACCTATTCCATGTCTGGTATAGAAAAGCCACATAACTACCCTTAGCAGGAGCATATCGAATCCTATGACAAATCTGGGTAGTCTTCTAGTTTGGGTCTAAGACGGGAGGCAAGCCCATTTCCCACAACAAATACCTATCCGATAAGCTCAACCGATCCCTACCTTTGGTGTTAGTCTGACCAACAAAAAACTGGACAAAAAAAAATCAAAAAAACCCATGACCGGGGCTGAGAGGTCAACCAAAATCAAAAAAACCCATGACCGGGGCTGAGAGGTCAACCAACATTCAAAAAAACCCATGACCGGGGCTGAGAGGTCAACCAAAATCAAAAAAACCCATGACCGGGGCTGAGAGGTCAACCAACATTAAAAAAAAACCCATGACCGGGGCTGAGAGGTCAACCAACATTCAAAAAACCCACGACCGGGGCTAAGAGGTCAACCCAAAAAAAAAAAAAAAAAACAAAAGAAGGCCATCAAAAAAAAAGAAAGGGCCAAAACAAAAAGAAGACCATCAAAAAAAAGAAAACTTGACACAAAAAAAAAAAATCGAAAGTCCATGAGGAAAAAAAAGCAAAAGGCCAAAAAAAAAAAGCAGGTCATCATCAAAAAAAAATTCAGAATACCCATGACCGTGGTCAACGGTCAATTCAAGGGAAAGCCCCACGACCAGGGTACGGTCAAAACTATCAAAATCCATGACCGCGGCTAAGAGGTCAATTAAAAATCAAATACCCATGACCGTGGTCAACGGTCAACTCAAGTGAAAATCCTTTGACCGCGGTACGGTCAAATTCAAAATTATCCATGCCATCCAATAGGAGAGTAACAATCAAGCTGGTCAGCTAACACCACACTCAGCCTTCCCACATTACAACCCTCAAGACCTTCCCGAGACCCAGGCCAGAGACAGCCCGGAATTTTGAGGATTCAAGCTCCATAGGATACCCCTAACAATTAGGGCCAGACATGGAAACCAGATCCCGCATTATCAAACCAGCCCTCGAAGCCTTAGCTCCACAGAACCGAGCTCCAGATTTCGAGTCATCAAAACCAGATCCCGCATTATCAAACCAGCCCTCGAAGCCTTAGCTCCACAGAACCGAGCTCCAGATTTCAAGTCATCAAAACCAGATCCCACATTATCAAACCAGCCCTCGAAGCCTTAGCTCCACAGAACCGAGCTCCAGATTTCGAGTCATCAAAGCCATTTACTTCCTAGCACCACATTTCCAAAAACATCAAATTTCCCGAGAGCAGAACTCGTTAAAAATCCCGAGAACAAAACTCGTTAAAATTTCCCGAGAGCAGAACTCGTTAAAAATCCCGAGAACAAAACTCGTTAAAATTCCCCGAGAGCAGAACTCGTTAAAAATCCCGAGAACAAAACTCGTTAAAATCCCATCCAAACCAGTTACCAACTCCAAACACGGGAACTCAACTTGCAGTCGGCATAGAACATGCCCAAATAGTTCACACCACCTCTGGGGGCTACCCCGGAGAATGCTCACAGTCACAGGATTAACATCCTAACAATTCTAGCCCTTTGATCAAGACATCATTGGGAATGCACCTAGCCTTCACCATCGCTCTGGCTAGTTACACACAAAGCCCTAATAAACTAGGCGCCATAATACATCTTCCAGTCCACTGAACTACGGCATGGTTTGATTTCACCACACGTGAATACGTAGGCAGCCTTTCAACAGAGGCACAACCACTCACATTGACACACATTCAAAAAGTGCCATCACTCCGGTCACGACACTGTCATGTTCTCAGTAGCTAGCTTTGTCGTCCTGGGGGCTTCTATTAGACAGAAGTTCTCCTTCCACTCACATAATCCAAATACTTCCAAAATCTAGCCTCCTTTTTGTAGTGTGTCCTAGTACTCGGCTCAGTCGAAGACAAGAACCTGTCAGGATTCGAGGCGATACCCACTTTGGAAATGTATCCTAAAATAGGAAATCCAGAAGGGCACCAGACTAAAACAGTCTCATTACAAGCTACTGCAGTCCCCTATAGCATATCCATCCCATTTCGATGTTCGACCGTGTTGCCACTCGCCTAGGCTACGGAATAGCGCAACTCGAGAGTCTCGTCATCTTAGGTGGCCCATTCCCTACCGAGTCACGGTCCAACCCTTAGAGAGTCCAGTCCGTGTCGGTCAACTCGTCCTGTCGCGTCCAGAGTCGAGTCTGTCGATATGTCTCTCTCCAAATTCTCATTTTAAAATTTGCAAAACTTAGCCATTTGAGAAAATCCTTTTCGACAAGGTCACATTCCGGTCTATTTAAACTGCAAATTTCTTTCCTAAAATTCTTTAGGAGTCAAAAATTTCAAAATTTCAAAATTTCAAAAATCCAAACTTTCAAAAATTCAAAAATCATTCTTCCCCAGCGCAAGTCATTTTACTACCTACGTGTTGCATGCATTTTATGTGACTTATACAGGTATGACTCAAACAGAGACGTGCAACCCGCTACACCTCCCCAGCATTTTCACGGGATGGGCCGACACACAGGCGCACCCAGGACTTACGCGACAAGTCCAAATGCCCCACGGAGTATTACCATCAGCCCAGGTATGGTTTCTAGCTTATGGTTGGCGAGCCCTTCACGCAAGTCTAATGGACTATAAACGACCCGGCCGGAAGTCCGCCAGGTTTCAATCCTCGATTGGCCTGGGGGATACTCTGACTTTCGCCCTGTCCAAGCCTCAGTCAGAGTGGGGGCTCTGTAGACACCCGCATTTTGACTGCCAGGTGTCTATGGCAGTTTCCCAAAAAACACCCGATGATGATCGGACGCTAACATGTTTCTACGCGCTCGGATACGGGCTCAAATCCATTAATCGTTGGCTAACACACTTACGGAGTACAAATCTCACCAAACGGACCTCAAATCCAGGCCCAGTGGATCATTCCGAGTCAAACAAGACTAATTTGGGCCAAAACCGACACCGGAAATAAAACCGGCTTTTCACGATTGGGTCGACCCCGGTCAAAGTCGTTTCCGAGACACACAAAAACAACCCATCAATCATCAAAAGTCCAAGTCAAACAAAAAACCCATCAAGGTCAAGGTCCAAACAAGACCCGCGCGACCCATCTAGGCCACTCGATCGAGTGACCCATCCACTCGATCGAGTGGGCCTGCTTTGAGCCCGGCGGCTGGCATAACGGGCCACTCGACCGAGTTGGCTACCTACTCGGTCGAGTGCCCTTGCCCGGGTGCCCTAATCTCTTCTATATAAACACCCTCCCATGCACACCATCAACACAACTTTCACAACCTCAAAAACCCTAGTACACCCTAGTACACTCTAGGACATCTACACATCACAAAAAAATCCTAAACCTAGTTTTAGGAATTCAACCCGAGCCACCACAACTTAGCCTCCATACACCTCGAAGACTCCCGTGCCATAGCCACGTTTACGAGCCTTAATCCGAGACAGAAACATGTAGGTTGAGGGTGACAAACCTCCTTCTTCTTTCTCTTCTCTTTTCTTCGTCTTTCTATTATTATTATTATTATTATTATTATTATTATTATTATTATTATTATTATTATTATTATTATTATTATTATTATTACGTTTTATTATTATTACGTATTATTATTATTATTATTATTATTATCATTACTACTACGTATTATTATTATTATTATTATTATTATTATTATTATTATTATTATTATTATTATTATTATTATTATTATTATTATTATTATTATTATTATTATTATTATTATTATTACGTATTATTATTATTATTATTATTATTACGTATTATTATTAATATTACGGTTATTTTTATTATTTATCTTATCGCGCATTCATCTTTTTTTTTCAAGTAATTATTTCATAAGGGTCGAAACCCGTTGACACGGATCCGACATCACAATCCCTAGGGATTTATTTCGATGTCGGAAAAGTCGAGGGAATCAAGTTTTTTTATTATTCAAGTAAAGCGTCGATTTTAGATTCGATACCAATTCCATAATTGGATATCGAATCTAACAATCAAGTCATATGAATTAATTAACGTGATTTATTCATATCACGATAATTAATTCAAAGCGACTAAAATTAATCCATCTTTTTATTTTTTCACTCTAAATATCCCATATCGATTCAATAATCGAATATGGGATAGGATGAGTTTTCAATTTTAGAATCGGGTATAAATTCAACAATATTTATATTTGGTTGAGCAAAATTCGCGATTTATAAAACCAAGTCGAACATAAATTATGCAATATTTATGTCCGATTCGGTAAAACCGTCAAATTATCATAAACCAAAAGCAATTTCAAAATCAATAATTAAATTGCAAACGAATAAAGTTCGTACAGGTGCCACTCGACCGAGTGCCTTAGTCACTCGATCGAGTGACACCCTAAAATCGAGTCAGAAAGCTAATTATGACACCCACTCGATCGAGTCTCACAGTGACTCGGTCGAGTGGCCATGTACTCGACCGAGTTAGTCAATAACTCGACCGAGTACGGTCTTTGACGCAAAACAGAATCATTTTTTTGGTTCCACTCGATCGAGTCCATCGACCACTCGATCGAGTGGCCTCATAACGACTCAAACACGAGTCGTACATTATTCTATTTTTCAAACTCGATAGTATTTTACGACTTAGGTCAACACGTGCATAATTAATCACGTGTATACTATCTTTTCAAATCATGCATCCTCATATTTGCATCTTTTCAATTCAATTCAATTTTGCACAAACCGTTATTATTCGTTATATTATTATATCATTACTAACGCGTTTGTTGTTTCTCTTGTTAATTTAATTTTGTTCGTTTATTGTACTAAATGAACCCGCATGCTAAAATACAACTTTGACGTTAATCTTAGCTGCATTAAATTGACTTAGAAACCCGTTTCAATTCAATTCGCATGTTTAGGGAAAATACTGTTTGCATATCATTTTTCCCGTTTTACTAGCGCGCGTATTGTAAGTCATTCGAATTCTTAGTAGAGGCCGCTAATGTGCGGGCGGGGTTGGGTGTCCTTCGTGGGCTTCCCAACACGTACCCTCACCCCTTACTCAGAACCTCGGTTTCCGGATGCCCGAAACCGTTGGCGCACGAGAGTCATTCAATATACGATTAACCGCTCAAGTCGGCATCTATATCGATATGCAAAGGGACGAGCCCAATAAACTCTGACATCGGAAATGGGCCGTATTTTGTATACGGCCCACTACGACATAGAGTGGGCTCGAACGGTTCCGAATAACCATAAAATTCGGTGGCGACTCCACATAGACCTAAATTTCAATTCGATCCATTCTCATATGGAGATTCATTCGCCTACCCAAACCCGCGCGTGGCCGCGTCGGGGTGGACCTATGTCATGTCCACACTTTCGTTTGAAGACAAAGACAAAGAAATCCCTAAAAAGACGAATCTACTCCTAAAAATTGACAATAAACATTGAATATGAAAATTAATGGGGGGTAAGTATGGTCCATAACTCTAAAAATGTATCCCAAAATAGAAAGACAAATAAATGATTCAGACACTCAAATAAGCAATAGACACAAAATTCACTGGGACGGAGGGGTAATTGATTAAAGTATACAACAATAGTCGGATATGAAATATATGGGTGGTCATTCATAGTTATAGTTATAATTATCGTGATTTTTTTAAACATATATATGAAGTGGTCATTTACAATAGCTAGTTAGTGATAACTGGTAGAAAGAGAGAATAAATTTATTTTGGGAAAAAAAAGCAATGGTAAAAAAAAAACACTAATTCCAATAAAATAAAGTTGTTGCAAAAGTACATTAAAGTCAATTTAAGAGTCCATATTTTTCTAGTGTATAAGAGACAAATGTTGAATGGGAGATTATTTCTTGTGTCATGTGGCGTTCAAAGGAGACTCATTTTGCCTTTTATTATTATTATTATTATTATTATTATTATTATTATTATTATTATTATTATTATTATTATTATTATTATTATTATTATTATTATTATTATTATTATTATTATTATTATTATTATTATTATTATTATTATTATTATTATTATTATTATTATTATTATTATTATTATTCTTATTCTTATTCTTATTCTTATTCTTATTCTTATTCTTATTCTTATTATTATTATTGTTATTATTCTTATTATTATTATTATTATTATTATTATTATTATTATTATTATTAGTATTATTATTATTATTATTATTATTATTATTATTATTATTATCATTATCATTATCATTATCATTATCATTATCATTATCATTATTATTCTTATTCTTATTCTTATTCTTATTATTATTCTTATTATTATTGTTGTTGTTATTATTATTATTATTATTATTATTATTATTATTATTATTATTATTATTATTATTATTTATTATTATTTTTTTTTTTTTTTAATAAACGGAACTTGCGTTAAACACCAGAACGAATTACAAGAAGTTAGAGGTAAGCCGAGATACTATCTGGGCCCCCACTCCCTTAGCAATAGAAAAACTAAGACGAGTAAAAATAAAAGCAGATGCGCGAGCTCCCGCGTCCTGAGAGATGGAGAATTTCTGAATCCGCTTGAGTAAAGCAGCGGCTTCCGCGTCGAGCTCCCCTAGAGAAGAGAAAGAGAAAGGAAGGAACCCATACCTAGTCTTGGTGCACAAATCTCTATACTTGGCGCACTTGCGCTGAGCAGCATCAGCGAGCGCGCGACCAGGCAGAAAATCAGACATCGCGGACTGAGTCAATGGGGAGGACCCTGTCAGATCGACACACACATCGCGCCCCCTATCCCAGGAATATAGAAGTAAATCCGCCGGGCGAAGGGGCTTGTCGTGCCCATCAATCAAACCGACATCCGCCTCTTTACCGGCCGAAATACCAGATCGGAAGCAGATATCTAAAAGGGTGTCACGAACCAGGTTATGTCTATGCTTAATACCAACGGTACCAGCACACGACACAGCATGGTCCCCAAAAATGTCCCCAACACAAACCCGGGAGCAGGCATAACAAGGCTTAGGTACCGGGAACAAAGGGACACCCAACCGATAGCTAAGGACAGAGCGGTAGGTTCTCCCATTCATGGTCTGCCCCAGCCCGGAGATGGGTACAGCGCGCAACCAGTCAGACGTGTGAGCACCCTGCAGAGATTTCCACAATACTACCTGTCGCCGAGTCAAGGAGAAAACCGATTCTACCGAAGCAGCAACCTTCGTGAAATATTTATCTCCCAATTTCTTCATGAGTTTGGGGGCAGCGACTTCACTAGGATTACGGAAAAGGTCGGAACCGGTGGTCTCGCTAAACAGAGCCAAGGCCGCATCGAAGGTCGGCCCGGGAGTAGAGACAGCTGAAGGCCGAAGGAGCGTAGCCTGCAACTCAGAGGTCTGAAGGTGAGAAGCCAAAAAGGCATAGTGCAGGACATCCCCGACGCTGTACAGACCCAACCCTCCGAAATTAAAGGGCAGTATGGAAAGACGCCACTGCCTGTCCCCGAACCCGGGGCCGGACACGGTGACAATGCGTTCCAGGCTAGACTGCAATGCCGCATCGAAGGTCTTAGCCGAGTCGAAGACCGTAGGGGGACAGGTTCGCAGAGAGAAAGAAAGCTTAAAAATACCGGCACAAGCACGAAGTAACAACAGCTCGCACTGCGGGTCTTCAATCTTAGCAACCGAATCCATAAGCTCAATGGTTCTCGAAACTCTCTTCGCCACAAGCTCACTGCTGAAAGTACAGGAGATACTGACGGGGGCACCAAGAACTTTGACACCACGCAGCGGTCGAGAAATATCAGGGGGGAAAACACCCGGAAGTCGACTCCTAGGGTCTTCCTTAGGCCAAAAAACCTCAGTTTTTCCGACATTAAGGTGAAGACCCAAGCGAGGACCATCCTCCATAATCAGCTCCAAAACCTTCCCCACGACCAAGGTATCTCCAACGATGGTGCCGTCATCCAAGTACCAAGCCTGCAAGCTCAAGGGAAAAGAGTCCCGAATCTTACAAATCAAGGGATGCAAGACCAAAGCGAAAAGAAGAGGGCCCAAAGGGTCACCCTGCTGGACCCCCTGACAAGACCAAAGGCTGTGCTCCCCGTAGAAAAGCCTGGCAGGCCGAGAGTAGCAAAACTCGACCCAGCGGGAAAGAACAGGGCAACAACGACGAACCTCGCGTAACATGATCTCCCGGTCGACCAAATTAAAAGCATTCTGGAAGTCGACCAAAAGCATGGAAAGGCCCACATCCTCAATAAACCGATTCAAGGCATGTAAAATGGCCTCTCCTCCACCGGAAACCCCGACCCCAAACTGGAGGCCCTCAAAATAACCGCAAAGCGACGGACCAATCAGAACAGCCCCAACCTTAGAGACAAGGCGTCTCCAAACCGTGCCCACAGCAATAGGACGAACCCCATCACCTGGTTTAACAAGCGGGGTGAGCGGGGCACTAGCGATGTACTCACTGAGAACCTGCGGGCATCTGCCCTTGAGAAACAGGTTAACCACCCTAGTGATAGAGGTGATCAGATCATCTGAGATAGCCACCGCGGCCCCGCTCAAACAATCCAGAAGATGTTGGGCACGAAAACCGTCCCGTCCACAAGAAGTGCCACGCGGAAAACTCCTGATCATATCCAACACGACGGTCGTGGACGCGATGAGCTGTGGGTGAGCGGCAGGCAAAGGCGGCAAGGAAGAGGGCGGAATAGTGGGGTGCTTATCTTTCAAAGCCTGTAGAGTATCGGCCGTGTAAGGGGCAACGCCAGACGAAGAAAGCACCCGGACAGCGGCAGCGTAATGACCATCACAAATCTTCGGCCGACACTGCCGCAAGTTAACCTCACTAGAGTCAAGGTCCTCCTCCAAACGAAGGGAAGGACCCTCCTCAGCTAAGGTCTCCTGCAAAAGCAGAGCAATACCACCAGGGGTACCCCAAGTACGAATGTCACTGGTCATACACTCCTCCTGACGTTGGCGCTTCACGACAGCTCTACACTCAAGGTTACTCCTGGGGGTAAACAACTTAAGTACACAGAGAGGTAAAATAAGCAAGCTAACCCAGCGAGAAAGATCATCAGGGGAGTCGGCCACCGCATCAAGGCCCCCCCTGAAGATCCTAGAAAACCCAAAGCGACATCTGGGAGGGACAGATTTCACGGTGCGCACCCCTAACGACAACAAGCGATCCAGAGAAGCCACGTCAAGACAACCCAACCCAACAGGCCCCACGACATCGCCTGGAGATGAAGATGGAGCGAGCGGCCGAGGGATGCCATAAACAAAAAAACGAGCAACTCCGTCACCACAATCAGGGGGTGCAACAAAATTAGACCCCGGCCCGTGCCGACACTTGGCATAAAGAGAGTGTGTGGTAAAGCAGACCCCACAAAGCCAAAGACTCATACGCTTAAGGGTAACCACTGCCTCAGAAAAAATAGATAAACTAGAAGAAAGGGCTTGACGCGTAATTACCTGAGCTTTTCCAAGGCCACGTCGATTTCGGAGGTGGATGATCAGGGAGGTTTTAACCAGACCCCTCCCATTATTGTCACAACACTCAGAAAGACCAACAAAGGGGCAATGGAAACGCGCGAGTCCCGACATGAAGTTGGCAACGCACGAAAAACCAACCACAAAGCACACAAACCGCCACCAAGTAAAACGACAACACCCGACACCGGTCACAAAGACAAACGACTAAAGGAAAACCGAACAAAACAGCAAAAAGCAGCGAGCAAACCCGACACCGGTCAAGGGCAGGCCACCAAGAGGGAGAAGACGAGAGACCCACAACGGCGACAGAGAGACAAAGGGGCAGCAGCGAAACCTGACCCGAATCCGGCAGGAGAAACCGCGGAAGCAAGGCAGAGGAGCCGGTGAAAACCAAAAACAGAAATTCAGCAACAACAGCTTCTAGGAACTGACACCGGAACCCGATAGCAGCGACGAAAGAGAGAGAACAGCAGCAGCCGGCAAGGAGCAGAACAAATCTGGCGGAATTCCGGCAGCAAGAACGGAAAAGAGCAGCGGAAGGCAGACGGGGGAGGAAGAGACGGGAGCGGCAGACGGAATTCGACAGGAAGACGGCGACCCCAGTCGAATTCCGGCAACCACCGGCGAGAAAAAACAGAGGCACCACACGAATCTGACGAGACGGACCTCCGGCAGCAGCGACAGAACCGACGGGAAGGGAAGGCGGAGGCAGAAAGAGGAGGCGGAGAACGGAGTAGCAACGGCAGACAGAGGCGGCCGCAGCAGCAGCGGCGCCGAAAAAAACCCAGAAACCCGACGCAGAGGAAGGAGAGGAACGCTAGAGGAGGAGAAGGGAAGGACGACGGCGACGATGCAACGAAGGCAGGGACCTCAGGGAGCGTCGACGTTCAGCAGGAGGGCCGCCGCTGGCAGCGGCCGACGGTCGGCAGAACCCTAGGGGCAGGGGCAGATCGCAAATCCCAACCCTCTCTAACAGCTCTACTACTACTACTACTACTACTATTACTACTACTACTACTAAAATTATTATTATTATTATTATTATATTTAAGTTTTTTTTTTTAAAAAAAATCAGAAAAACTAGTACTCCAGTAATACCACCGTAATAGGAAGTGCTAAAATTTGAAGTGAACTTGAATGCTCCGCTCTGCTCTTGTCAATTTTGTCAGTTTCTTGATCCCAACTTTGTGATTGGGTCCCTGACATCACAGCAATCATCATCACAACTTTTATACTTTCAATCAATCATTACGTTCTTCTTTTCTCTAGTATTTTTTCTTTCGTTTTCTTATGTTGAACATAACCCTGCACGTACAACTGGATCTGAATACCACGGTTGAGGAGGAAGGCAATCTTGGGTCTATTCCCCCCAAGGAGATAGAGTTTGATTGGGTCGTGATGCCGGAGGATGAGATGCACCAAATAAAACCGTGTGTGGTGGGTTGTCTTTGGACGAGTTGCCATGTTAATCTACGTGCGACGATAGACACCATGTGTGCAGCCTGGCGTACGAAGGGAGCGGTGGAAGGGGTGGTCCTTGATAAGCAAAAGAAGATCTTTACTTTCTTGTTCAGTGATGAGACGGATAAGAAGCGGGTTCTGGACGAACAACCATGGCGCTTTGAGCGCCATCTCTTTGTTCTCGCTGATCTATGTAGCGACGCTAACCCTAATGAGGTACCTCTTATTTTTTACTCCTATGCGAGCAAGAGTTTATGATTTGCCTATTATAGGTCGCCAAAATGTTGAAAATGCTATGAGTATTGGGAACGCCCTGGGGACCTTTGTGGCATTCGATGACACCGTGAACCCTACTATCAATCGCTAAATACATATTCGTGTCCTCCTGGATGTTAGTGAGGCACTGATTGACGATCTTACGTTGAAATAAAGGAGGGGAGGGGAGAGTTGGAAGATGCGTATTGCGTATGAGAGTCTACCGACTTTCTGCTATGTTTGTGGCCATTTAGGACATGGAGAGAAAGAGTGCAAAGAGCGTGGTGGAGCGATTGGGGAAGGGCGAAAGTATGATGAGGGGCTTCGCGCTTTGCCTTGGCGTGTGGCACAGACTCATAGAGATGATAAACGTGGGGAGACCACGTGCGCTCGGACACTCTTTGATGGGGACAATGAAAAGCAAGAGACGGAGGAGGTGGAAATTCAACGGATGGTGGATTCACTGAGGGGGTGTCCATAGAGAAGAAAGCAGCAACAACTAAGGGGAGTAGTGAGGGGAAGGCGAGCAAGTCTCAGGGTACAGATGTAACTCTGGGTACTTCTGACTCGTAGAGCGCCACTTCTAAGAATATTGCAGTAGGGGGTGTTCGAGCTTTAGCTAGTTTTCAGGATGAAGGGAGAGGGAGATCGAGAAAAAAGTTTATAGCTAAGAGGGGAAGCAGGCAGACTAAGGCTATGGAGGTGGAGCCGTTGAGCTGTGATGGGCTAGTTGTTGGAGTGACAAAGCGTACGAGGGGAGAGGAAGAAGATGTGGAAGGAGTCGATTTGGGCCAAAAGAAGGTGTGTGGGGTGTTTCATAGTGTTACTGTTATCGGGTCAACAACCCAAGTAGCGAAGATTACCGGGGAGCAATCCCGCGAAGAGCAATGGAAATATTAACCTGGAACTGCCGGGAGCTGGGCAACCCTCGGACAGTGAATACCCTCCAAGATTGGTGTTGGAGGGAGGGCCCGAACATCGTTTTCATTATGGAAATAATGATTAGGAGTAGTGAATTACTTAAAGTCCGTAATAAATGTGGTTTTGATATGGGTCTTTGTATTAGTATTAATGGTCGTTCGGGGGGTCCGGGGTTGTGGTAGAGGAACGTGGATGCACAGCTTGTGACTTACGATAATAATCACATATGTATCAAGGTTACGGGGGGAACATGGGGCTCCGTATTAGCGGGCGATTGGAGTGTATGGGTGGCCGGAGGCAAGTCAGAAATACCGCACCTAGAATATGATTCGGAGCCTGTCCAGTGACAGGATAGAACCTATGGTTTGTTTTGGCAATTTGTGTGCTGAGGAGAAAGAGGGGGAGCAGTTAGGGGAATAAAGGAGATGGATGCGTTCAGGGAGACCCTTCTGGACTGCTCACTTGCTAATCTTGGTTACTATGGGAACCCGTTCACGTGGTAGCGTAGGCGGAATGTGGCTACTATGGTTCGAGAGAGGCTTGACCGAGCTATTGCTAATTTTGGTTGGCATGAGATGTTCACGGAGGTAGCAGTTCGACACCTTTCTATTTATGCGTCGGACCATGCCCCGAATATTATAGAAAATGCGAGGCACACTGATAGAAGGAGGTGAACAAGACGCTTCAAGCTTGAACCCCTTTGGCTGTCGAGTGAGGAGTGCCATCAGATGGTTCTGGACGCTTGGGTGTCAGGTGGGAATGTGTCTATTGAGGAGAGAGTAAGTTTATGCTCCAGCCACTTTGCTTGCTGGGCCAAGATGACGTTTGGGGATAGGAAGAGGCAAATAAGGGCTAAGGAGAGAGAATTAGAGGAATGACAACGGCAGGCTCCGTCAGCAGACATGCTCGTGGGGTATCAGGCTACGGTTGTCGAGCTGATCTTACTCCATCAACATGAGGAAACATATTGGTATACTAGGGCAAGGCAAAATGATCTCCGGTATGGGGATAGGAATACCAAATATTTCCACCATAAGGCGTCCCAATGAAAGAAACGTAATAGGATCATCGGGCTGGAAAACACGGAGGGTGAAGTATAGGTGGAACACCAAGAGATTCATCAAGTGATCCTGTCTTATTTCGAGCAAATTTTTGCTACAGAAGGGACGAGTCAAGTGGATGGTGTGTTGGAAGCAGTCCCACGGGTTGTTACGGTAGAAATGAATGAACAATTAACGAGACCGCTACTCGATGATGAAATACGCAAGGCACTCTTTGATATGCACCCAAATAAAGCCCGGGACCGGATGGTATGCACGCCTTATTCTTTCAGAAGCATTGGGATATCGTTGGAGGGGATATATGCGCGTTTGTTTGTCAATGGTGGCAGGAGGGTCGTGAGCTCGGAGTTATTAACAAAACTTCGTTTGTTTTAATTCCCAAATGTCGAGATCCTTGAAAGATCACGAAGTTTCGTCCTATTAGCTTATTTAATGTCTTATATAAAATTATATCGAAGACTCTCGCTAATCGACTAAAGATGTTTTTTGACACCATTGTGACGGAAGAGCAGAGCGCGTTTACCCCTGGTCAACTTATTACGGATAAAGGAATTATTGCGTTTGAGATTTTACATGCCATGAAACGTAAGGGGGAAGGGAAGGACGAAAATGTTGCCCTTAAGCTCGATATGAGTAAAGCATATGATCGGGTTGAGTGGGGTTTCCTGAGATCGATGATGGCGGCCATGGGTTTTGGTTCGAGATGGATTGACCACATAATGAACTGTATTACTACGTTTCAACATACGGTTCTTATGAACGGGGAGCCAACCAGGGAGGTTGTTCCGAGTCGGGGTCTCCGCTAAGGGGACCCGATATCTCCTTATCGGTTTCTTTTGTGTGCGGATGCTTTCTCGTATCTTCTGAAGAAAGCAGCCTCGGAGGGGCATATCCACGAAGCTCGCATTTTGTCAGGGTGCTCCGCATATTTCTCATCTGTTTTTTTGCAGATGACTCGATAATTTTTGCTAGAGCCACAATGGAAGAATGCTCAAAGATAACTACTATAATTTGCCAGTACGAACGAGCCTCGGGAGAAAAGATAAACTATGCCAAGAAAGACGTGGTTTTTAGCAATAAAGTTCCGAGTCGGGTGCGACAGGTGGTTGTGAACCATCTGAGAGTCAGTGAGGTGGAGAAACACAATAAGTATTTGGAAATGCCCACGATCATTGGCCGCTCGAAGAAGGCTATTTTTAATAGTCTTCAGGAACGCATTTGGAAAAAAGGTAAAAGGATGGGAGGACAAGCTGTTGTCGAAGCCGGGGAAGGAAGTTCTTATCAAGGTCGTTGCTCAAGCAATTCCGACGTACTTAATGAGTATTTTTTCTATACCAGACAGAATTATTGACGAAATGCATAAAGTTATGGCTTGATTTTGGTGGGGTTTAACGGAGAATAATCGGAAATTGCACTGGCTCTCTTGGGACAAATTGTGTAGGCCGAAAATGCAAGGGGGAATGGGATTTCGCGATCTTCGGGTTTTTAACCAAGCACTTCGGTCCAAACAAGCTTGGCGGATGCTCACCTGTCCGGGGTCACTCCTTACCCGAGTTTTGAAAGCTAAGTATTTCAAGCACTCGTTGATTTTAGAGGCCTCCCGTGGTCAAGACCCGAGCTTCTATTGAAGGAGTATCTGGGGGGCGAAATCTCTGCTTCTTGAAGGTCTGCGATGGAGGGTGGGAAACGGGGAGTCAATAGGAGTTTGGGGGGATCCATCGTTACCTTGCTCTACAGGGCAACGCTTCCCAATGGTGAATCGCGAGGCGAAGTCAGATTTAATGGTGGCGGAATTAATTGATAAGGAGCGAAGTACCTGGGACAAGGTGAAACTTCAAACCATCCTAGCCCCAACTGACATTCTGTCTGTCTTGCAGCTCCCTCTGTCTACGAATGATAAGTTTGATGAGATTTACTGGTGGCCAAATTTGGATGGCTGCTTCTCTGTAAAATCGGCCTATCGGTTGGGCACAAATGAGTTTTCAGTGCAGGGGAGCCAGGTTCCTCCGTTGCTTTGCGAGGAGGTGTGGAAGTATTTGGGACCTCAAAATTCCGTCAAAATTAGCCCACTTTGTATGGCGGGTCTATTCAAATACGCTTGGAGTTTGCCAATTGCTGTACAAGAGACATTTTATTTCGGATCTGAGCTGCAGTCTATGCGAATTGGCTGAAGAGTCCGTCATTCACTTCATGTTTGATTTCCCTGAGATAAGGGGAGTTTGGGATGGCAATGGGTTCGAGTAGATTGTTTCGGATGCTCCGCGCTCGAGTTGGGTGGAGAGCTTCGAGTGGGTGGTAGACCGACTTTCAGGTGACATTAGAGGTCGTTTTCTAGCCACCGTGTGGGTTGCGTGGACGGCCAAAAATGCCCGTGTCTTCGAGGAATCACCTTGCCTGATTGCAGCTATTGTCGTGGGGTTTGCTTGCCTTTGTTCGGGATTATGTCAACTTCTCTCAGAAGGTTAGAATTGGGCCAACACATGGACATCAGGTCAGAGGTCAAATGTGGAGGGCCCCGTCCGCGTGTTGGGTTAAAATTAATGTCGATGTGGCGTGTTCGGAAGGGGGAGAAGTTGGATTAGGAGTTGTGGCTCATGATGAGAGAGGTTCTCTCCTGTGGGTTGGCTGTCGACAAATCAGGGCAAGATGGGACCCAGCGGTGGCGGAAGCTCAGGCGGCTTTTTATGGCTAGAAGTTTGTGCAACGAATGGGGGCTCAGTGCATCCATTTGGATTGCGATTCGATCATGGTGGTTATTGAACTTCTGGCCAGACGAATTTGCCGAAGTCCAGTGGGCATTTGTTTTGATGATATATTGGTTTTAGCCGAGTGTTTTGATGCTTTTTCTATTAGTCGTACGAGACAAAATGGTAATACGGTTGCATATTTTGTTGCGCGTCTTTGCAAATCCGTGGGTGATGAGACTGTCCCGAACTCATGTTTTCCGCAGGCCATTTTGGATCTCGCGGCGCTTGATTTAATATAATATTGAGTTTCATCCTTAAAAAAAAGATGAAGGGGGTGTTTGGTTATCAGCGGATCCACCAAAAAGAGCATATTTGGATGGATTAACATGTTTGACCACAAAATCCGTCAATATAGGTGTTTGGTCAACGGTAGTTTGAAATGGCATATTCGAATCCAATCCGCCAATTTGCAATATGCTGCTAGTAGCAGCATATTCACTTAGCAGATTGTAATTTCTTTTTTTACCTCCTTACCCCCTTTACCAATCAAACCCTACCAATCAATTAATCAAAATTTCCTATGTCCTTTTTTGTCATTTTACAAATCAATTAATCAATCCGCTAATCTATAACAGCTAATTACCAAACACTATTAAAACAATTATGCTAATTAAATCTGCTAGTCAAAACTGTCAATTAATTCTGCTAGTCAAATCTGCTTTTTAAATATGCTTCTGCAAATATCAATCAGCTGTTTACCAAACAGGGCCGGAGTGAAATAAAAAAGTAACTAAAGCAACCCTATATAACTCTTATTGGGCTAAGCCCAATAGTTAATAGTAAAACTAAAATAACCTAACTTTTTACGGCTGTCCTTATTGAAACCCCACCACCCACCCATTATTATAATATTAAACTTCACCTACCCCAATAACCCTACCTAACCTTCACTGAATAGTTATGACAACTTCTAGCGGTTCAGTTCTTCGACCACCAAAACCATCATGGCTTTCGATGGAAGCCCGAAGTCGGTAGTTGGGGCCGTCAAGTTGACTATTATAACGAGCCTGGTAGAAAAAGAGTTGGAATTTCAGGTGATCGACCTCACCTCCTCCTTCAACTTGCTCTTGGGACGTCCATGGATCCACGCTGTCAAGGGAGTATCCTCCACCATACCCTGGAAGATCAAGTTGCCTCTGCGTGATGACATTATCACCCTAGAGGCAACGCCCTTGACGATGGCCAGTTGCAATGCCACGAGCCGTCTCCGTACGGACCTTTAGGGGTTTGACTTTGTGGGTATGATCGAGGAGGACTTTCTCTTCAGGCCCTACTTCACTACCAACATTGATACATTGCTAGCTACAAAATTCGGGGTACTTCCTAGAGGCCACTTCTAGGCCGTATCTTCTAGTTGGGAGGATCATCGAGGTCAAAAAAGACGAAGATTTCCATTTCGGCCTTAGGGGTACGCCACAACACCGGGCAATATCGTCCACGTAGGCACTGAAAAGCCCTGTAACCTCATAAAGGGTATCCACTTGAGCCCTTATAGCCCACGGCTGCTTGACTACTTTGTCACGCCGGTATTTGGGGCCATCCAGGTTGGTCTATTCCAACCAACCGCTGTGCACTCCGAGACCAAACTGGCCTGAGATTGCAACTACATCCTGGATGACGTGTTCACCCTCATCCAGTCGGAACCAAGGGAGGATGACGACAGTGCTGAGCCCACAATGGGGCTACTATTCGGGGAAGATAAGATAGCCCCAACTACTAAAGAAGACTTGGTTAATCTCATCCTCCGTAGTAACAGGTTTGATCCGACCAAGCTGATCTCGAAAGTTGGCTCCAAGACAGGAAGTAGAGCATGGAGGAAGACTGTCAAATGGACTCACAGTCAGGGACGGATCTATAAGCTGGTCGCTGGTGAAGGAGACATGCCTGCTACTGATTCTGAGTCTGAGTCTAAGTCCGAGGTCAAGTCTAGGGAGTCCGGTGCTAGAGTCCAACCTGTAAACCCTCTCCCTTTTGTCACTTCTTCTGGCGCCTCGGGGTCTGTACCGAGCGCCTTTCCAATTCTGCCACTGACCAACAATTATATGGTTGCTCTGTTTGATCTTTTCTCCAAATTTTCCATTAATAATAATAATAATAACAACAACCATTCTACTTACGAATTGTCTCTTTTTAAACGCAACTCTGATTTCAAAAATATTTTATGCAATGACATTGAGAAACTCGATGAATAGGTACCCTTACCTCCTCACGTGATCAAGCAATTAGAGAAAAAGGAGTCACGAAATCAGGTAATCGAAGAGACTGAGTCCATCAATGTGGGAGCCACCTTAGAGCCCCAGATGCTTAAGATCGGGTTATCACTAGATCCCAAGAAGAGACAACAGTTCACGAGCCTCCTTCGAGAGTACAAAGATATCTTCGCATGGTCCTACAAGGACATGATGGGAATAGACCGAGAAATAGCCAAGCACCACATACCAATCAAATTGGTGCCTTACGAAAGAATAAATAAAAAGCGGGTCCGAAGGGTGTAAACCGGTTAAATAAAAACTCCGCAGTATGAGACCCGAGTGGTCTCTCAAAGTCAAAGAAGAAGTCGACAAACAGTTCGAAGCTGGCTTCATACAAGTGTCTGAATATCCGGACTGGGTTGCAAACATCGTGCTAGTACCTAAAAAGGACGGTAAGGTGCGCGTATGCATTGATTTTCGGGATCTTAACAAGGCGAGCCCGAAAGATGATTTTCCATTACCACACATTGATATACTGGTGGACAATACCGCTGATCATGCCCTTCTATCCTTTATGGATGGATACATCGGGTACAATCAGATCAAAATGGCAGAAGAAGACATGAGCAAGACCACCTTCACTACACTTTAGGGTACTTACTGCTACACCGTCATGCCATTCACCTCATTAATGTCGGGGCCACTTACCAACGAACCGCTACAACCTTATTACATGATATAATGCACAAGGAAGTAGAGGTCTACGTAGACGATATGATCGTCAAATCCAAGATCCTGGATGAGCATATCATCACCCTAAGAAAGTTCTTTACTCGACTGCGCAAATACAACATGAGACTAAATTCTCAAAAATGCAGTTTCGGGGTAACGTCAGGCAAATTACTGGGTCACATCGTTAGCCAATGTGGTATCGAAGTCGACCCAGCAAAAATCAAAGCCATCACCGAGATGAAACCTCCTAAGATTGAGAAAGAAATAAGGGGGTTCCTTGGAAAAGTCCAATACATCAGCCGTTTTATCTTCAAGTTAACCATGGTATGTGAACAAATTTTCAAGAAGTTAAAAGTGAGGGAACGAAAACTGTGGGATGATATGTGCTAAGCGGCCTTTGACAAATTCAAGGAAATCCTGCCTGCTCCGATAGTCTTAATGCCACCTCAACCCAGTTTGCCTCTGTCGTTATATCTAACAACTACCGAGACAACCATGGGGGCTATGCTGGTGCAGACGGTCGACTCGGAAGAACGAGCCATCTACTACATCAACAAGAAATTCTTAGAGTATGAATGCAAATATACCATTCTCGAGAAAACATGCATGGCACTAGTCTTGGCCACCAAAACGTTTTGACACTATATGCTCAGTTACAGAGTGCAGGTATTATCCAAGATGGATCCCATCAAATATCTATTCGAAAAGTCCATCCTCAACGACAGGCTATCTAGGTGGAATCTAATGCTGGCAGAGTTCGACATAAAGTTCTTCCCACTAAAAGCCATCAGGGCACGGTAGTAGTCGAGTTTCTTGCCGATAGCCCCTTAACTGAAGAAGGACAAACCGATACTTGGTCCTTCCTAGACGAAGACATGAAAGACTCACTTGAGTCGCCGATTTTAATTTTTACCACTTTTTACGACTTAATAATTTTTCGCCTCGTTAATTAATGTCATTGGAAGAACCGAGTTGTTACAGGCGGTAGAAATATTGAAGATCCGATTTGAAAACTTTCCAAAGCGGAGATTATACGTGATCTTATGCTTGCTTGCACATTAAGACTTTTTCCGTGACCTAACGCGTTGTGCGTTGATGGGCCTCAGGCACGCGTCTCGAGGCTCGCTCGACTTGACGCACTGATTTGGGTTTGACTTTGCGTATTTCGAAACCGATTCGGGGCCCCGGTGTCGGAGTTGACTCTAATTAGTGTTGATGTGACCGTAATGACACGACTAAGACCATCTTGATGTTAAATTAATTTTTCGGAGTAATTATTGGAACCGTTCTATAAAAAAACCATCTAAAACATCGTAAAATCGTGTCGTGTTGCAGTCCGATCATCATCGGGTGTTCGTTAGGCACTCTTGCAGCCACCAAGTCAGAATCTGGGTGTCTACACGAGGATGTAAGTTCTTTTTTTTACCTACTTTCTTAGGTTGTCCCCATGTTAGGAGTTTGTGATATAATGAGGATTTGGTTGTACATTTTGTGCCCCGTACTTGGGTCAACTATGAGGGTTTACCCGGGTACGTGGGGTGCAGAGCTAAGGCCGAGGAGCTATAGGAGGATGCTCCTCTCTGCGTTGTTCCACCCCGTGTGGTATTTGGGTGAGAGGTTGGTGCGTTAGTGTCTTTGTGACGAGTTTAGGGTGCCGGTTGACCCTCCTTGGACCATGTTTAGGCCTCCGACTACTGTTGAGGCATGTGAGGATAGGGACAATGAGGGAGGCGAGGCGTTACTGGTGCTTGGTGCCTCTTACGTGTCTCACGTCTGCCAACGACTTGCTTGCCACCGCATCGTGGTGAGTATTCGGTTATTGTTTGTTTGCTTTTGCCTCATGGCTTTGGGTATGTTTGTGTTTTGAATGGTTTGTTTTTCCTTCACTTGGCCGACCCACTTGATGTCGTTCAGCCCCTGGACTTCCCTCTGACATTTCTTAGGGCGGATGCGACCAGGGTGGCCTTTACCGAGCCTCTTCCTCTTTGCTCTGTAGAGGAGATGGAGGCCGGGAAGGAGTGGTGCGACCGGGTATACCGGGTAAGTTTTGTGATTTCGCTTTGAAGCTGGTTTTGTAGGTTAGGCTTTTTTGGCTAACCTGTTTGGTTTTTTGTTGTTTAGGTTTCGTCGGCTTCCCATCAGCGGTTATGGCAGGCCGCCAACTGCTTCCAGGCCTACGCATTGGGCAGGGCTGTTGCCTCGACTAGCGATACGTTGGGACCTCGATTAGTAAGTGTCTTCCTTTGTGGGAGTTTTCTAGGCTAGCTAGGCTGTCTTTTCCTAAGGGGTATTTGTGTCCTTTGCAGGATGCCCCAGATATGGTGGTGTAGTTGGGGGCGCAGGTGGCGGAGCTCGAGGAGACTGAGCTTAGTATGAAGCAATCTTTACAGTCTCGGGATATCGAGATTGCTGAGTTGAAGGAGCAACTGAATCGGTCTCGGGGTGAGACCTCAGTGCAAGGTGAGGCTAGAGCTGAGGCTAAGGTAGAGAGAGAGAGAGAGGCTGTAGCTGAGGTTTAGGTCACCAATGTTACCGAGGATATTGATCCTTTCAGAGGAGTTTTCGACACGGAGATGACTACCGTGGATATGCTGGCGAGTATAGGTAGTACATAGTCTCCTACTTTTGATATGGAGGATCCAGGTTTGGATGATAACCTCGGTGAGCTTGCACTAGCTGCAGCCGCAACCTCTAGGGGTCCTCCCTAGCTTGTAAACTTGGTTTGTATTTGAATTTTATATGTTTGTATATTTTAATGAAACTTCTCGTGCTTGATCAACTTGCTTTGTTGTGTTTTTTGAAACATTAATTTAGATAACACGTAGTCACTTCAAGTTTGATTTTCTTATGTTTTAGCCGGGATTTAAGATGTTTTAAATGCGTTAGGATTGCATAGGAGAGCGAAAATGCTTTTCGGGATGCTTTAAAATGTGTTAGTTTGAGCCGAGAATTGGATCAAGTAGTACGTCGATTAAAATGTTTGACTCGGGATGTGTGAAACATGTATAAATCATTTTTAAACTAAAATGTTTTGACCGAGTGTGTGTGCAATGCTGGAGACGGGTGTAATTGTTTTGGGGCTATGACACTCGTGTTCAAAGCGGAGTAAGTAAAAAAAAGTTTGACCACTTTTTATGTTTTATTGACAACACCATGTAGGGCTACAAATGCATATTGATAGCGCCATACGTGGCTAAAACAAGCCTAGGTGGGGTAGCTTACCCTCTAAAAGAAAGAGAAAATAAAGAAACGTTTAAGTTCGGTGGATCTGGGGGACGAAAATGAATCGTCCGCTGCCTATGAGGGACCTTTTGTTCTTGCATGGTGCTTTTAATGTGCGTTCAAGCTTTGGAAAAGGGTGTGACTGACTTTAGGAGGTCGTTTCTAACGTCCGAAACTGACGAACCAACAACTTGATGAGACAATGGGCGGCTGACGGCCTAGGTTTCAGGCGCCTTCATGCCGGCGATCCAGAACTCGGGCAACTGAGTCTAGGCGACCCGGTTCTCAGCCGCCTGGGATAGGGCGACTTGATTCTCGGTTATAGAAAATTTTTACAGTTTCCTAATTGCGGTGTGATTATGGCTATATATGCGGGTTATGGATGCTCGTCTTTAGACATAATTAATACCCAAAGTGTTTTTATAGCTCATTGTTTGATTTTCGAGTCATGTTGGATTTCGGTCGTCTTTTGGCCGGGTGGATAGGTCGTTTCGAGAAAGGTGACCTTGAAGCTGTGTTAGGTGACAGTTTGTCCGCTATTATTTTGCTAAAGCAAATTAAAGTGCAAGACGACTTTCTATCAGCGTGTTCGCGTTTTTGGGATGCTAAGTGCCGTGTATTTGCGTTTCCGAGGGGTGATATTTGTCCTCTTCCCAAGGAGCTAGACGCTATTGGAGGATGACACTCGTTTCATCCTTGCATACCTATTGAAGGTGACGTTCCCATAGAGCGGTTTCGTCATTTTTTGGACATCCCTCTGTTGGAGGAAGCTAGTGCTTTCATTGGAGAAAGCGTCATTAACTTAGAGCTTCTCGTTAAACTGTTCTCACGGGAGGACTCCTGTTGTATTTTGTCTTTAGCCCGTAAGCGGGCTCTTAGTATTGCGATAGCATGTTATTATCTATTCGAGGATGCGTCGATGCATGATGGTTGGGGTAACCCTTGGGTTCTGGACATTGTTATGGAGATGGAACATAGGCGATCGCCCTCTTGGCTTATTTTGGGTGAGCTTATAATGGGTCTCGATACCCGTGCACGGATTCACCGCGCTCCCTTTCGTGGTTCTAGGACCATTTTGCAGGTATGTCATGGTGCTATATATTTTTTGTTCGAAACTTGCCTTAGTTCGAAGTTGTGACACTATGTGGTACTGTGTAGGTTTGGCTGCAGGAGAGGTTGTTCCTAAGCGAGCCTCCTCGGCTTATTGGGGTTATAACTGTAAAAGGGGCGCTGCTTGGAACGTGGTACCGTTATGAGATGTCGGTTATACTGAAGATGAGTGGTTCTCTTGTTTGCAGGCTGATGGAGAGGTTGCTATTAGGTGAACTGTCCCGTGGTGGCATATCAAAAGGTATATTGGGATCCCGTTCTCATCACAGGCCCGTACTATAAAAATACTGTCCTTGAGTGAGTGTGTTTATGTTTACACGGACAGGCTAATGCGCCAAATGGGCGGGGAACAAACCGTTCCCGATGTTATCACCGATGTTATCAATCCCCATCTGTGGGAGAAAAACTCTTTTAGGAAGTTCGAAATTGTCTGGAGACGGAGGATTATACACCATGTCCCTCTAGAAGATGTTCGATTGATAACCTCTACTCATACCTGGCGGAATGTTTATGAATATTCGACAGGGCGGGATAGGTCAAAGGTCGCGAAGACAGTAGTGCTACAAAATAAAGAAGCTACTCGAGTTAACGTCGTTAATCGCCCGACCAAAGACAATGTTACCGATCCTAGTACCGTCAATTCTTCAAAGCGGGTTAAGACTGACAAGACCCATATTAAAAGTGCAGATGAAGAAGGGAAGTGGGATTAGTTGGGCCCACGATTGCCTGATAGGGTGGAAGTTTGCATTCAAGAGGCCCATGGAGAGAGGCCCAAAGAAGAGCACCCGAATGGTAATAAGGGAAAGTGGAAGTTGGACCGGTAGGGCAGTACTATACTGTATTAATTGATATTATGTGGCATATTAGTACTAGTTTTTGTGGAGTTTTGCTTGACACGTTGTTCTGTTTCTGGAGTACCCGGGTAATAGATGCTCGATGTAAAGGCCTCGACAAAGGCTTGACTTATTTAATTTTGTATTAATTAGAACCACGTTTTTTTTGTTTCTTTTTTGTGTGGTGTGTAGACACCCGCATTTTGACTGCTTGTGTCTATAGTAGTCTCCAACAAAATACCCGATGATGATCGGACTTTCACATGCATGAATACGCTCAAATACGGGCTCGGAATCAATATTATCCGACGTGGGCACCTAGCGGAGTACAAATCTCTCAAAACCGACCCCAAATTCAGACTCAGTGAGGTCGTCCCCAATAAAATAAAGCTATTTTGAGTTAAAACCGTCACCGGGGTAAAACCGTCTTTTGCAACTGAGCCAAAACCGGTCAAAGTTGATACCTGAGAACTTAACCAGCCTCACGCTGCGTCGAAATACAAAAGGAATCAATTAAAAAAAACAAATCAAAAGTCAAAGCAAATCAAAACTTCCCTCAAATTGCTCACCCGTCTAAGGGCACGCGATCGAGTGCCTAGGGGCCATTCGATCGAGTGACCCCCCAAAAAGTGATCAGAGAACCTTTCAGTGGGGCACTCGATCGAGTCCTCTAAAGGGCACTCAATCGAGTGACCCTAGATGGGGGTAAAATGTATATATACCCCCCATGCACATCATTTGAAAGGGACTTTTTCACAATCCTTTTCCCATCTTTTTCCTCTTAGCATTTTGAGTTCTTCATACTCACACTCACACATAATCATTCCCGAGACCTAGCCTCCCAAAAAATGAGAGCACCGTATCCCTAATCACACACCCTAACTCACCCTACATACTCAAAACGCTCCCGTGCCTATGCCGACACTCTACGAGCCCGTATTCCAAGACCATTAACATGTAGGTTGAGGGTGTACCAAATCACTTTTCTAATCTCTAAATCTCTTTTCATTTCCGTATACTAACATCTAATATTTATATTATCGTATTAATAACATTTACTTTATCGTGACCTAACATTTTCATTATTTTTTCTAACAACGCTAACATTATTTATCGCTTTTTTTACATTTCTTTTATATTAATACCGTGTATATTACGATATAACGAAAAATATTTTCAAATCGATTCGAGCAAATGTCCGATGACGCTAAATTCATCCTCGTAGGCTTTAAAAGCCAAACTACGACGTCGAAATGCAAAGGACCTAATATTTGTGACGAGAAATCGAACTCTCCAAATCGAGTACATTTGATAATAAATGCCGCCTAAAGTCCGTATAATCCCCCGACAAGTCGTAATAGAGGCGACGCCCTTAGAGGCGCGCCGCCCTAGGCACTTAAAGGTTAGGGCGCCTTATGGCATACGCATAACCATCGGATTATATTGTGATCAGAGTAATTCGTTATCAAACGTATTCGATGTTATTTTCAAAATATCGCTCAAAAATGTTCGATACCGATTCCATAATCGAGTATCGGATATGATGAGCCATCAAGAATCGAATTAATGCAAAACCTAGTGACGTCGAACTGATCAT
This sequence comes from Agrostemma githago, assembly GCA_958450325.1. Lineage (NCBI taxonomy): Eukaryota > Viridiplantae > Streptophyta > Magnoliopsida > Caryophyllales > Caryophyllaceae > Agrostemma > Agrostemma githago. Next base: position 57,299,981 of record OY288243.1, read on the forward strand.
CGTATGGTCCACGAGACCCGACAATGACATCGTGACACGGAAGGCCCGATATTTGCATTAGTTTGGTCATCTGACAAATTCACGAAATGGGTTGTTTTGAGCAAAACCCCCACCCGTTTTAGAGGGCACTCGACCTAGTGCCTAAGGGCCACTCGATCGAGTGACCCCCTCAAAAATGCGCAGGGATTTTTTCGTCATGGGCACTCGACCGAGTCCCTTTAATGACTCGATCGAGTGACTCCTATAAGCCTCTAACGAGAGCCCAAAGACGATATAAAGTTCCGTCGAGTCCTTTTACGACTCTAAGTCGATACGTGTTAAATCAATCACGTATTCGTCTCTTAAAAATCCACACATATTACATCATTTCTAATTTATTATCATCCCGTCTCTCTTACGACTTTGAGTAAACGTCTCTCATGATTGATTCTACATCAACGACTCTTTAGTCGTATCCGATATGTGATCGGTCGAGACATCCCCATTTCACCATGATAAGTCGGGACAAGACTCCAAGGCCACGATCAAGCTAGCACTACGCTTTGGTCCCATACGCTAACGCGTATTAAAGCTTTCATCCTCCGGTCAATACACGACATAATGTGTAAGTGGTCGAAGTTCGTCCAATTATTCGATTTACGGTTTCAATTACGTTTTCTATTTACGGGTCCATTTATAGTCTACGTTCACCGTTGCTAATCCGTTCATTATGTTTACGCTTTTGTCCAAGTATTGTGAATTCCGGGTTGTATTCCGCCTGTGTAATTTACTTTTTAAGTTGTTTATTTTCGTTGCGTGGCATTTACCGTTTTCTAAATGAACTCACATGCTTAAATTCAACTTCGACATAATTTAAGATGCATTAAACGACGTAGCAAAACGTATTTCACGTGCGTAGCTTAAAACGCTGTTTGCATATCCTTCCACCATCTTACTAATACGCGTACACGAGCACCGATCGATATCCTAGTAGAGGCCGCTAAGTGCGAGCGGGGTTGGGTGTCCTTCGTGGGCTTCCCAACACGTACCCTCACCCCTTACTCAGAACTTTTGGTTTCCGGATGCCCGAAACCATTGGCGAACGAGAGTCATTCGATATACGCTATTCGGTAATTCGATATCGATATCGTTACGCAAAGGGACGAACCCCTATAAGCTCTAGTACTAAAGCGGGTCATGCTGCACTATACGCCTAAGTATAGAGTGGGTTCGAACGGGTCTGAACACCCACAAAGTTCGGTGGTGACTCCAACTTTGATTTAAATATTAACCCAAGAACAATCTTACCACGAGATTCGTTCCCTTACCCAAACCCGCGCATGGCAGTATCGAGGTGGACCTATGTCATGTCCACAATTTGGCAACTTCGCTGGGGATACCTAATGTACTACTCGTCATCGGGATCCTCAGGGTGAGACTCGAAGAGAAATCGATCGGTTATTAACGTGCGCTTTTTAGTTTGATGGTTCATGCATAACCCCATTTTTGCCCGGACCGGTTACTTATGACCGACGTCCCACTATACTGCGATGCATTCCTACATGGGTGCGCTAAAGACATCTATGGCCGAACTCATATGGGTTTCACGGCATGTTCTAAGTCCAGTTCGGCTTAGGAAATCCGTCCTGATTTAAAAGAGAGCAATCGGTGTTGGTATAGACCCTATTTTGACCGACTGAGACTTAGTATGAAGCATACACGCTGTCGTCATAATGCTTGTGTGACTACATGCTACTTGGTTTTAGTATCATTTTCAAAAAACCGTCATTTCAAAATGCATCTTTTCAAAATGTCCAAGTTTTCAAAAATGTGGAATGATGCAGAAATTTAGACTTATGATTTGACTCAACAGTAGCCTATTTTTAGCCGGCATGCTTCCCATTTGGAAACTAAAAAACTCTTGACTTTTCAAAAAAAAAAACTCGGTCCTGTCGGCATTCTTCCAATTTCAAAAGTCAGGACCGTCCTCCGATTTTGTTTTTAAAAAATTCAACCCTTTTCGAAAACCTTCCTTATTATAGGACCTACTGTAGTTCGTATGTTAGGTCTTTTCGTAATACGTCGAAGGTCTGTAGCGTCGAAACTCTGTCGATCCTACATCACGGGTTTCTTCCCCATCTCAAATCCGCGTCGTCTTAAAAGCACGACCAACCGGCGTGGGGCATACCTCTACAAAGGAAGGTCCGTTTAGACACTCGAGTCCATAGTCTGGGGAAATCTCACGTGGCCCTCCCTTCGAACAGGATCCGACCCACATAGTCGTATCCTAAGGGAGTCGCACCATCCATGGGTCACCCGTTTAGCCGTCTTTCTCGAGTCGTTTTCCCTTGTTTAGTCTTTTTCTTGCTCGGGATGTTTTTGATTCCAAGGTCTGGGCTCAAGGTTTCTGATTACGTGGTATTCTTCCAGACAGGCCACCTTCAACTAGGCTCAGAATAGAGCAAGCCTTGAACGATCTGAAGGCCATGATGGAAACCATGGTCAGGAAAAAAACAGAGGTCGAAACTCAACTGGTAGCAACAAGGGTCTATCAAGCGACCACAAATGCTAGTCTGACCGTTGTAGAGCAAGGGGTCCTGACTTCGGGCCCGAAAATGATGGACCTATGGCTGAACTGATCAGCACGGTGCGCCGATTAGAGGAACAGGTCCACCAATCCGGGGGAACATTTCTGTGACTATTCCCCGGTGAATGACAAGCTGCCCGCAAACCTGAATCTCACGAGTTTGCCAATGTTCAAGGGAACTGAAGACCCGTTACTAAAAGTACGGGCCTTCAAGGAGTTCATGGCTATCAAGGGGGTAGATTCTAGTATGTTCAAGAATCTGTTTGTTGCGTCCCTCGAGAAGCACCCAAGGGCCTGGTACTACAGGCTAGACCTGAAAAAAATACCCGACCTGGCATGATGTGGCTACGAAATTTGCTCAGAATTACGCTGACAATACCGAGATCCAAACCATTATGCGCTCCTTGGAGGTTATGGCCCAAGAGCCCAAAAAAGGTTTTACTAAATACCTTCAACGCTGGAGGGTCGAGAGTGTGAAGTTGGTTGATAAGCACATCGAGAAAACTTTGGTGGAGGCCTTCGTGAAGAGCCTCATCCCATCCTACCGGGTCCATCTCCGGTACCCTGTCATATCCAATTTCACCACCCTTACTGAAATGGGTATGAGAATTGAAGACGGCCTAAGGCTAGAGAGCCTAACTAAAGCCTCTAGCAAAGGTTACCAAGGGGCCTCCTCCTCTACTAAGGCCCTAGCTGCAGCCCGCAACATATTTGATGAGGTCAATCTACTAGATGCCTCGTCAAAAAAGAATACGCCACCCCGGGTATTCACCAACATAGGTACTACCTATACTTACGCCTTGCAAAGGCTCTCTTCCAAAGGCCTAATCCAACCGATAGGCCCAACTTCTGAAGTTCCGGCCAACCGGTGCTCCAAGAACTATAACGCACAGGCCTATTGCCAATATCACAAGGGCAATATGCATGATACCAAAAAATGCTGGAAGTTGAAGCATCTTGTCCAAGATCTGATCGAGAGTGGTAAGATCCCATTGCTCGGGGACAAACCGAGTGACAAGGCCAATCCTTTCAGCTCACACCATCTTTATCGGGGAGGTGATTGATTGTTCCCACCTTATCTGTCCCTTTATCCCGCAAGTAAACGGGATCTGGTTCGATGATCAAGACGATGTATACCTCGTCAAAGGGGAAGCTGTCCTCATTACTAGTGAGGAAGTCTGAAAAGCTAAGTCCAAACTCCTAGCCAATAACCACTTCACCAAATCTGGTCGTCCCTATCAAGCTACTAGCTCTAGGGACACCTCTACTCCGGCAACAGTCACTGAACCAGTCAGGATGGAAGTCGCCCCCGGGAAGCCAACTACTGACACGGCTCTCGTGAAATAACTGAAGAAGACCCGAGTTGACCTCATTATATGGCAAATCCTAGTCAGCTCACAAGAACATCGAGAAGCACATACTAAGGGTCTCGATCAAACCAAGATCGACTCCATAGTTACCTCTGCTGAAATGGTAGTCACTGTCCTGCCCCACCTGAAGGGCAAAGCTATGGAAGAAGGCCCATTAATCATCTTCTCCGAGTCTGATCTGTCACCGTTCGGGGCTTCCCACAATTTAGCCCAATATATAACGGTGATATGCCGTGGGAAGTATCTTCCCATGACCCTAATCGACAATGGGTCTACTGTAAACGTCCTTCCCCTAAGGACCGCTAAGGCTCTCGGTATTACCGAGGCCAAATACCACCCGACTGCTCAAACATCCAGGCTTTTGATGGGAGCCCAAAGTTGGTAGCTGGGGCCGTTAAGTTGACTAACATAACAGGCCCAGTGGAAAAAGAGTTGGAGTTCCAGGTGATTGACGTCACCTCCTCTTTCAATTTGCTCTTGGGGCGCCCGTGGATTCATGTTGTCAAAGTGGTGTCCTCCACCCTTCACCAAAAAATCAAATTACCTATGCATGATAGCGTTATCACCTTAGAGGCAACACCTATGACCGTGGCTAACTGAAATGCCACGGGCCGCCTCGGTGCGGACCTTTGGGGGTTCGATTTCGTGGTAATGATTGAGGAGGACTAGAACTTCAGGCCCTACTTCACCGCCTGCATTGATTCGATGCTGCACAATTTGGGGTACTTCCCGGGGGCTACCTCCAGGTCATATCTTCCAGCTGGGAAGATTATCGAGATCCTAAAGGACGAAGACTCTCACTTTGGTCTGGGGTACGCCGTGACACTAGGGAATGTTGTCCGAGCAGGCATTGAGAAGACCTGCAATCTCATTAAGGATATCCACTTGAGCCCTTATAGCTCAGGGCTGACTGACTACTTCGTCACGCTGGTATTTGGGGCCATCCAGGTCGGTCTATTCCGACCAACTATTGCGCACCCCGGGACCCAATTGGCCCGGTACTGCAACTATATCCCGGATAATGTGTTCATGATCATCCAAACAGAGCTGAGGGAAAGCGCCGACCATGCTGAGCTCGCGCTAGGGCTATTATACGGGGAAGACATGATAACCCCAACTCCAAAGGAAGACTTGTTCAACCTCTTCCTCCGCAGTAACAGGTTTGACCCGACTAAGCTGATCTCAAAAGTTGGCTCCAAGAGGGGAAGTAGAGCTTGGAGGAATACTGTCAAGTGGACCGACAGTCGAGGGAGGATCTACAAGCTAATCGTCGGTGAAGGGGACATGCTTGATACTGATTCTGATACTGAGTTTGAGTTTGAGTTTGAGTTTAAGTCTGAGTCTAAGATCGAGTCTAGGGGGTCCGATGCTAGAATCCAAGCTGTAACCCCTCTCCCTTTAGTTACTTCTGCTGGTGCCTCGGGGTCTGTTCCGAGTGCCCTTCCTATCCCGCTACTGACCAACGATCAGATGGTTGCTCTCTTTGAGCTGTTTTCTAAATTTTCAATCAATAATAATAACCGTTCTGCTTATGACTTGCCTCTTTTTAACTACAATTCTGGTTTTGAAAATATTTTATGGAATGACATTGAGAAACCCGACGAACAGGTACCCCTACCTCCTCATCTGATCGAGCAGTTAGAACAAACGGTGTCCCAGAATCCGGTAATCAAAGAAACCGAATCCATCAACGTGGGAACCACCTTAGAGCCCCAGATGCTTAAGATAGGGTTATCCTTAGATCTCGAGGAGAGACAACAGTTCATGAGCCTCCTCCAAGAGTACGAAGATGTCTTTGCATGGTCCTACAAGGACATACCAGGGATAGACCGAGAAATAGCCGAACACCACATACCAATCAAAGATGGGTGTAAGCCGGTTAAGAAAAACCTTCGCAGAATGAGACCCGAATGGTCTCTCAAAGTCAAAGAAGAAGTCGATAAACAGTTCAAAGCCGACTTCATACAAGTGTCCGAATATCCTGACTGGGTTGCGAACATCGTGCCGGTTCTTAAAAAGGGCGGTAAGGTGCGCGTATGTGTGGATTTTCGGGATCTTAACAAGGCGAGCCCGAAAGATGACTTTCCGTTACCACACATTGACATACTGGTGGACAACACCGCTGATCACGCCCTTATATCCTTTATGGATGGATATGCCGGGTACAATCAAATCAAAATGGCAGAAGAAGATATGAGCAAGACCACCTTCACTACACCTTGGGGTACTTACTGCTATACCGTCATGCCATTTGGCCTCATTAATGTCGGGGCCACTTACTAACGGATTGCTACAATTTTATTACACGACATGATGCATAAAGAAGTAGAGGTTTATGTGGATGATAAGATCGTCAAATCAAAGAGCCGGGACGGGCACATCACCGCCCTAAGAAAGTTCTTTACCCGACTGCGCAAATACAACATGAGGCTAAAACCTCAAAAATGCAGTTTCGGGGTAACATCGTGCAAATTACTGGGTCACATCGTTAGCCAACGTGGTATTGAGGTCGATCAAGCAAAAATCAAAAGCCATTACCGAGATGAAGCCCCCTAAAACTGAAAAAAAAATAAGGGGATTCCTCGGGAAAGTTCTGTACATCAGTCATTTTATATCCGAGCTAACTATGGTATGTGAACTGATTTTTAAGAAGCTGAAAGTGGGGGAATGAAAACTATGGGATGATAAATGTCAAGCGGCTTGCGACAAAATAAAGGAAATCCTGTTTGCTCCGCCCGTCTTAATGCTACCTCAACCCGGTTTGCCCCTGTCGTTATACCTAACAACGACTGAGACAGGCATGGGGGCTATGCTGGCGCAGACGGTCGACTCGGAAGAGCGATCCATCTACTACATCAGAAAAAAGATTTAGAGTATGATGCAAGTACACTATGCTCGAGAAAACGTGCCTGGCGCTAGTCTGGGCCACCAAAAAAATTCGGCACTATATACTCAGCTACAAAGTACAGGTATTATCCAAGATGGATCCAATCAAAGACCTATTCGAAAAGCCCATCCTCAACGACAGGCTTTCTAGGTGGACTCTAATGTTGGCAGAGTTTGAATTGAAGTTCGTACCACTAAAAGCCATCAAGGGCCGGGTAGTAGCCGAATTCCTCGCTGATAGTCCCGTGACTGAAGGACACACTGATACTTAGTCCTTCTCAGATGAAGATATATTCCATACCGATAGAGAGACATGAAATTTATATTTCGATGGGGCATCCAATTTCCGAGGGTTCAGAGTCGGGATTCTTTTAATCTCACGAAAAGGCGAGCATTCTCCCGTATCCATCAAACTGGACTTCAACGTGACTAATTATGCTGCCGAGTACGAAGCATGCATCCATGGGTTATAAGCCGCCGCCGATTTAGGGGTCACAAACCTCCCGGTATACGGCAACTCGTTTTTGGTCATTAATCAGGCACTCCAGAAGTGGAAAACTTGGAACGCCAACCTCGTGGACTTCCAGGCGCGAGTAAGGGTTCTCGATAAGCAATTTCAAAAGGTAGAGTATATATATTTACCTCGGAAAGAAAACCAGTTCGTGGATTCACTTTCCAAATTGGCATCCCTACTGAACATCCCTGATCATCTGAATAGTATGCCGATTTGCATCGAAAGACGGTCCGAAACGACATATATCCACGTCATCGAAGACATTGAGATAGCTGATCCCGAGCCTTGGCATCAAACTATTCTAACCTACATATCGACGGGAGAATATCCTCCCGGAACCGACGGTTGGGCCAAGAAAGCCCTACGAAGGCTAGCTAACTAATTTATCCGCATGGATGACGGACAACTGTATAAAAAGACAGCGTAGGGGGCTCTCTTCCTATGCATCGACGAAATTAAATCTGAAAAGGTTATGGCTGAAGTACATGACGACGAGTGTGGTCCGCATATGAATGGCCAGATGTTAGTCCGAAAAGTCATGAGGCACGGACATTACTGGAATAATATGAAAACTGACTGCAAGCAGTACGTCAAACATTGCCATAATTGTCAAATCTTTACCAATGTTCAACACATGTTGTCGTCTTTGCTATACACCCTGACGTCGCCATGGCCATTTTCGACATGGGGTATCGCCATGGCCCCTCCGGTTGTTCAGGTGGACATTGCTTCATCTTGGTAGCCATCGACTACTTCACCAAATGGGTGAAGGCTAAATCCTACCGTATTCTGAACGCTAAGCATGTAGCGAAGTTCATTCAAAATAAAATCATATGCCGGGACAGGATCCCGCACGAATTCATCAGTGATCACGGGACCCATTTCTAAGCCGAAACGGCAGCTCTGCTAACCAAGTTTACAATTCAGAGGCATACATCCTCAGCCTACTATCCCCAAACAAATGGAGCGGTAGAAGCAGCCAACAAAACAATTATCACCATACTCAAAAAGATGACTGATAATTATCGAGAATGGCCCGATAAGATACCTTTCACTCTATGGGGATACCGGACATCAATCTGCACCGCAACCGGTGCAACACCCTGTTATCTGACATACAGGATGGAAGCAGTCCAGCTAGTCGAGTTGGAAGTACCGTCCCTCCGATACTGTTAGAAAGTCAAGTACCTGAAGCAGATTGGGTCCAAGCACGATATGACTCGCTATTTCTATTGGACGAACGACGGTCCCGCGGCCTCAATAATATTCAGGTATACCAGAAAAGGATATAACGGGCATTCTACAAAAGAGTTAGGCCCAGGCACATCAAGGAAGAAGATTTGGTTCTCAAATTCGTTCGAGCGCTATTACCAGTTGACCCGAGGGGAAAGTTCAAACCCAATTGGGCCGAGCCATATCTGGTAAAAAAGGTTCTATCAGGAGGTGAAGCTAACAGACTTGGACGAGAATGACTTTACAAATCCTACCAACCTAGACCAGCTGAAACGTTACTACCCCTGATCTCTCCTCAATGTCATTTGCAAAAGTTTATCAAAATTGTGTTTTCAAACATAAACTTTTCGAAAAACAAGTAAGTAACTTAGGATTATTTATCCTATTGTCATACACATCTCAAACCATTAGTCTTGGTGTATTTCGAGATTACAAAATGATCAAAACTTGAACTATCTCTGGTTTGATTCCACTGACTGTGGATACGTAGGTAGCCTCTCAAAAGGGCACAACCACTGCAATTGCGAAAAGTGACAAGAACGATTTAATTAATAAACTTTCTATGTTATTACTAAAAAACCCGATAACTCGTGGAACTCAAAATACAAAAATTCAAAAAAGTACACGACACTACAAATAAAATTGTAGTATTACTTAAATAATAATAAATCTAAGGACTCGGGTATTTAGGGCATCTAGCCCTTACCCTTATCCTTGATCTCTTTGGCCGTCCATTGATGACGAGACTGAGGCGGGCGTTCCTGAATCACCACCAGAACCTCTTTAGCTCGGACTCGTTTCTTCGAGAGGGGATCCTCAGCCACGGTAGTCGGTCCGAGTCGGGCCCGCACATGCTCGGGCAACCTATCATGCGGGCCCAGTCGATCCTTGGCAGCTAGTCTTGGCCCAAGCTTCTTCTTTAAGTCAGCCTGGGGGCTCAGTTGCCCCGACACGCCTCTATCACCGGCGTCTCTAGCTCGAGTCTTAGTTTTTGACTTAAGACCCGACTCTAATCGAACCAAAGTAGCAGGAGTCTCTTGTGGACGTCCGTCCGCACCGCCCGGCACCCCGCGCGGGAACGACCCGGTTTTTCAACGTGTGGCGGCGCCACCCACGCAGGCCCCTCCCGGTCGGGGGCCGGTCCGATCTCGCGTACAGGGCGATGTCGCGGACCTCGATTCGGATAACGATCCGGACTTGTACTAGACGGGTGCGGGCACCCGTGTTTCCGTTTGAAATCGTTCAAGTCGTGGTTGTAAATGTTTAAAGGCCGATTCATTTGGTAAGGCGACCTTTTTAGAGAACTGAATTCGTTGCCGATTTGTGGAGTCGCCACCGAGTCAATTATGGGGACTCGGAAACCGTTCAAGTCAACTTTGATCCCTAGCCGGCTCAAAGTTGAGGGGCACGGGACCTAAAGATAAAGACTTGTACCCTTAAGCACTCCATGCCTGAAATGACTCTCATTGCCAATGGTTTCGAACATCCGGAAACCATCGATTCTGAGTAAGGGGTGAGGGTACGTATTGGGAAGTCAACATCCGATAGATGTCAACACCCAATCCCGCCCGCACTATAGCGGCCTCTACTAATCAATCGATGGGCTGATAACCTAGTTCTTTTGTTGTGGTGGAAATACTGTAACATCCATTGTTTTCACCCTATACCTTTTGCTACGTCGGTTGTTTAAGGACAAGTAAGTATTGTCAAAGTAGTTATGTTTACATTCTTTGCATGCGATTTCACGTGGCAAGTAGGCCATGACAAGATGCACGTAGGAGAGTAGAGAGTAATAGTATTATACTTATTAGCAAATCAGTTTTAACGCGATAATACAGATTTTAGTCGTTCTCGTGGTATACCTTACCTGGTATTCTGCTTAAGATGCGTCGGTTCGGTATTAATAGAGATGCGTCGGTTCGGTATTAATAGAGATGCGTCGAACCTAGTAAGGTGAGCACCCGGACTAATACGGAACCCGACCATCACTTTGTTCAGTTTTAGTTATTTTACGTTTTAAATTCTGTGTTAAGTGATTTGGCATGCGACTATAAGGTCATAAAAGCAATAAATCATACGAAAAACTGTAAATGCGAATGTAAGTAAATCACATTGTGAGGAGTTGCACCCTCGGAGTATACACTAAACGGGACACGCTTCATAGATTGCTGAGAACGGATCTCGGAATTACTCGGGTCTATTTAGTGTATTTTAGTGCTTGTAGTTGAAGTTGGGACGTTACGTGTTTTAGTAGGTGTTTGTGGACCTAGTGTCCACGTCTATTGTTGTCGTAGTGCATAATAAAAGAAATTACAAATATGGAAAGTTTTGTTTAGATGACAACCTAGTGACGATTCGACTTCAAGGTGGATCCTCCTAGTGATTTTGGCAGAGCTCCGTTACCGTTGACCCTTCTTGCGGCTATTCCGGCAGAGCTTCGTTACTATGGACCGGTTCTGCGGCTAATCCGGCAGAGCTTCGCTACTAGACCTGAGCTAGTCGAACACAGGCACCTCGGTATCGAGTGGGGTGCTCGAAGGTGAGGAGTAGCATCAATGTCGCTTTTATCGGAACTACGATCGAGTGGATCGTTTGCCTCGGGTGTCGGAGTGCGAGCCCTTAGCGAGAAAGTGAAGGGGGAGAAGAGAGAGTTGAGATGTGTCGAATGAATGAGGCAAAAGGGGTATTTATAGGTGTTTTCGGCCCTCGTCGCCCATATGGACGTGAGTCGGGGCGCACCAAGACTCACTCAGGCGACTGGGCTTAGGCGCGGGGAGACTAAGACGCACGAGGTGGGGCGGTTGGAATTTTGAAGATACGATTTTTATACTTTCCAAAACTGAGAGGGACGAGGATAATATGATACTTAGGGATTAAGGTTTCCGTGCGTTACCCTATCGCCGTGAACATTAGTGGGCCTCGGGTGTGCGTCCTGAGGTTCGCTTGGCGCGGTGCTGACTCGGTTTGAGTTTCGGGACCGACTCGGGGTCCCGGTGTCAGAATTGACTCTAATTAGTGTCTATGCGACCGTAACGACACGACTAAGGCTGCCATCATGTTATTTTTAATTTTTCCGAGTAATTATTTAATCCGTTCTATAAAAAACTTCCTAAAACATCGCAAACCCGCGTCGCGTTACAGTCCTATCGTCATCGGGTGTTTGTTGGGCACTTCTGCAGCTACCAGGTCCAAATCTGGGTGTCTACAGACGCCCCCACTTTGACTGAGGCTTGGACAAGGCGAAAGTCAAAGTATAGCCGCCCAGGTCAATCGAAGATTACGACCTGGTGGCTGTTCGGTCGGGTCGTTTTAAGTCCATTGGACTGCGTGTTGAGGCTTGGCAGCCAAGGCTTAAGAATCATACCTGACCTCTTTGCTTGCGGTTGCTTGCTTGGGCCCGAGCCATTGCTTGTCGTCTTGTTCTTCAGTTCTTTATACTTAAGCGCTTTGCCTTTTTAAGTTCTTTTAATTTTAAATGTTTTCGTGTTGTAGATAATGCGTTAAGCGTAAGTGCAAAGAATGCCCATATGTGTTGGCTTACATTTGAACCCTAAAATAAAACGTTCGAGGGCGTCAGTCTCCACTCGAGCGGTCATCTTCGGGATGCTTGTGACACCTTGGGCAAAATAAAGTGAAACAAGAATGTTCGAGGTTGTCAGTCTCCACTCGAACACCTGTCTTTGGGATGCCTCTGACCCCTAGGACAAAACAAAATTGGATAAAACTATTTGAGGGCGTCAGTCTCCACTCGAATAGCTGTCTTTCGGGATGCCTCTGACCCCTAGGACAAAACAAAATGAGATAAACTATTCGAGGGCGTCAGTCTCCACTTGAATAACTGTCTTTCGGGATGCCTCTGACCCCTAGGACAAAACAAGATGATATAAACTACTCGAGGGCGTCAATCTCCACTCGAGTAGCTGTCTTTTAGGATGCCTCTGACCCCTAGGACAAAACAAGATGATATAAACTACTCGAGGGTGTCAGTCTCCACTCGAGTAGCTGTCTTTCAGGATGCCTCTGATCCCTAGGACAAAACAAGATGATATAAACTACTCGAGGGCGTCAGTCTCCACTCGAGTAACTGTCTTTCGGGATGCCTCTGAACCCTAGGACAAAATAAACCATTCGAGGGCGTCGGTCTCCTCTCGAATGAAAAATGTTGTGGAGGTATTAGACTCCTTCGAGGGCGTTGGTATCCACTTGAAAAATTGCTGTGGAGGTTTCAGACTCCTTCGAGGGCGTTGGTATCCACTCGAAAAATTGCTGTCGAGGGTGTTGGTATCCACTCGACACATTCCTGTGGAGGTTTCAGACTCCTTTGAGGGCGTAGGTATCAACTCGAAAAATTGATGTCGAGGGCGTTGGTATCCACTCAACAAATTGCTGTGGAGGTTTCGGACTCATTCGAGGGCGTTGGTATCCACTCGAAAAATTGCTGTCGAGGGCGTTGGTATCCACTCGACAAGTTGCTGTGGAGGTTTCAGACTCCTTCGCCTCTCGGATAACTAAGATCCGTTAGGCGAACACTTGTTGTTTGTTTATTTGTTTTAGTTAAGTGATTTTGTTTTGTGAGTTTGTCTTATTTTGTTTGGGTTCATTCTTGCTTTGTTTTGGTTTGTTATACATTTGAGATTTGTTTAGAGTTTGTTTAGATTAGTTCGTTTCAGATTGTTTTGTTACGCATTCGGGTGCAGCGTTCGCGTTAAGTGCAGTTCTTATGCTTGTCTTATTATCGAGTGTGTTTTGTCGATGTCGATTAGTAATTGTTCCATTATTGTTGTTTTGCTTGTCTTAAAAGGTGCGTGTTTTATTTGTGCCGAACTTTGAGTCTCGTTTGTTTTGCTTTAGTCTGTACTGGGCCGCTCATAGGCGCACCCATCAGCGCCCTAATACACTGGCGCCGAGCCCCCAGCGCATTTGGACTCGGGCGCGTCACTTGGGGCGGTCGGATTTCCGGGGATCGGGTCTGTTTAAGTAAACGAAAATTGGGGGCGATGGATCATTCGTCTCACAAACCAAACGTGTCACCCCCTTCGCCTTAAATCACCTTCTCGACCTTTCTTGCCAAAGTTCGTCTCGATTTTCTGTCGTACGCGACAATGTCGACTCCGGGTAACGTTCTTTACTTGTTTATTGTCGGTTTTGTTTGATTTGATTGATTATGAGCTTGTTTTGTTGAAAACACTAGAAAATCGATTTGGGTGTTTTTGATTTACTAAGTTTCGATGCTTGTGCTTAATTCCATTGTTAAATTAGGGTCGATTAGAGCTTGTTAGGGTAGTTATAAGTTCGATAAGGGTTTTCGAGGTACAACAATGGTTCCGTATGGAAATGTGTTTGGAATGCTAGGGTTAAGGACCGATTTCCCGATTATTCCCGTATTTATTTTGTGTAATCTCGTTCAAATAGTGTTTGTGAGGATGTGGGTAGCTCTCTTGTCGATTCTTATGGGCTAGGATGGCTTTTAGGACTCTCCGTAAGGTTTTGTGTATCTTAAGACGAACCAAAAGGTGTCGTAATGATGCCGGATTTTCCCGAAACCACTTCTATCGTTATCCAAAAATTTGACTATATTTTGACATGTTTGAGCTGCTTTAGCCTAACCTGAGGCACAAATTTTCTTTTTTTGTTTGATTTTGTAGTTAGAGGTAACACCGAGCGTCTCGAGGGAGCTCCTAGTGGTGAGACTGCCGGGACGAGTTCACAGATTCCCTGAGGGATTCGCAGGAGATGAGGGAGTATCTCGTCTCAGCGTCGCGACCCAGAGGCCATTAATGAGGCCGATTTTGACAGAGTGAGGAAGCGCAGGCTTCCGGAGACGGTTGCCAGGAGGGCTCATGTTCCGGTTCCTGTACCGGAGGATGAGGAGATTGGTTACGAGGATCCCGAGTGAGCTCGGGACTGGGATGGTCATCAGCTACTATCACCCTGACCTTCACATTTCTCACCGCATCGTGCAGGGGCTGGTTTGTGTCCTATTTATGCTGATTAGTTATGTCTTAGATTTTTGGCTCTGGCTAGGTTAGGTTGGTTTTGTTAACACTTGTGTTATTTTGGTTTGCAGCCCTCAGGTCCGATGAGGACTTTCTCGGGCTTTACTACGTGTCTCGAGATTTACTCTCAGAAGTTGACCCCCGCGGTAAAGGGGATTATCGCGAGGACCACTCTAGGTCCCGTGGTTGAGCAGTGGGTTAGGTTGGTGGGTTGCAAGACTAAGTGCAACCTTATGGTGATTAGAGCGATGATAGATCGCTTCCATGATACTACCTCGACCTTCCACATGGTTTTCGGGAGGTCGGGATGACCCTAGAGGATTTTGGGATGATTACTGGTTTGCCCTGGTGGCCGGATAGGATTAGGTGGGCCGCTGAAGGCCCTAGGCTAGATAGTGATGAGGTGCGGGGCCTCATCGGGGAGTGTTTGAAGCGTGAGGCATTTAGTGCGCCTCATGCTCTGGTGAGCTCGTACATCACCGATCACTTCGAGCGGGTGGCGGTGTTAGAGGGTCGAGAACCCAACACACCGGAGCAGGATACCCGGTTGTGGTTATGGTACTTCTTAGGGTCGACCCACTTCTCGGATAAAGGCGAGAGGTTTAGCACTAGGATTTTGCCTCTCCTAGCTGACCTGGCTTAACTGGGATGTTATGATTGGGTGACCGCGGCTTTCGCGGAGATGAGTCGCTGCCTGCAAGTCATGGTGAGGCCGTTGGCAATAGAGTCGGCCTCAGCTGTGCCCATTGTGGGTCCGGGCCTTATACTGGAGGTTAGTTACTATTCTCACTCTTGTATCTCGAGTTCTACTTAGTCTTGGCTTAGTGTTGCTAAATGTATGTTGGGTTTTTGCAGGCTTGGATCTATTCCTACTTTCCCTGCCTTGCAACTAAGACGGTGCGAGTTCACCCGAAGAGATTCCCGGCGGAAATCAAGTGGAGGTTGGCTCAGCCTAAGAGTACAACTAGCCACTACCCGTCGGAGAATGCACTGGTCAACCAGCTAGGCCTCAGGGATGTAAGTTTTCTTTTTATGTCCTACTTAGCTCAGTAGCCCCCAAGGTTTAGGATTTATTGAGATGTTGGTTTTATTCGTGTAGTTTGTCGCCCGCCCTTGGGCCGATTATGAGGGCGTGCCGGAGTATGTGGCCACGGAGTTGAGGCCTCGGAGTTATAGGAGAATGCTCCTTCCTCCCTTGTTTCGCCCAGTTTGGTATCTGGGCGAGAGGTTGGTGCATCAGTGCCTATATGACGATTTCAGGGTGCCGGTTTATCCTCCTCGGACCATGTGCAGACCACCGACCACCGCAGAGGTCCTCGAGGATAGGGACGGAGAAGGGTGATGCGCTCTTGGTGCCTGGTGCCTCCTACCTATCTCACGTCACCCCGAGGTTAGCTTGGTACCGCCTCGTGGTAATGTTCTAATTCTTGATTCTAAGGTTTGTTTTGCGATTTATTTTTTCCTTGCCCTCTGACTGACCAATCTGTTGCTTTCTCAGCTGGCCGATCCGGCTGATGAAATCCAGCCCCCAGATTTTCCCCTGACGCTGCTTAGGGTGGATGCGGCTGGGATACCCTTCACCGAGCCTCTCCCCCCATGTTCTGCCGAGGAGATGGATGCCGGGATAGAGTGGCGCGACCGGGTGTACCGGGTGAGTTTTGGAAATTTATTTTCGATATTCAAAATTTCAAATATTCAACTTTTCAAAACCCGGGAAGCTACCGAATTTAGGACTTATGATTTTACTCGAAATAGCCTATTTTTAGCCGGTACGCTGCCCATTTCAAAATTCAAAAATTTTCAAACCTTCAAAATTGCGGCCTGATGGCATGTTGCCGGTTTCAAAAATCGGGCGGCTCACTGATTTTCTCGGAATTCCAACTTCCTTTTCCAAACTTTCCTCTCCATAGGACTTCCCGTATATAGCAGTGTCGGGTCTTGTCGTAAGTCGTCGAAGGTCTATAGCGTCGAAACTCCGTCGATCTTACATCGCAGGTTTCCCCCTATCCCAGTCCGCCTTATTTGACTAAGGCAAGGCCCACTTACGTAGGACATACTTCTACAAAGGACGACCCGTTTACACATTCGAGTCCAAAGTCTGGGGATGTCTCACGGAGACCTTCCTTCGAACAGGACTTGGCCCACCCGCCGAATCCTAAGGGAGGCCCACCTTTCACAAGTCACCCGTCTAGGTGTCCTTTCCGAGTCATTTCCTTTTCAGGCTTTTCCTCACTCGGGGGCTACCCTTCAGTAGAGCGATCAATCACGGTTGCTTTAAGGGTCATGTCTTACACGTGTTGTCTCACATACCCCACTTTCGAGTCACTTAGATGTCACACCATCTGAGTCCTATCTGAGTCCTTCGTCTCACTTGGGGGCTATTCTCCGACGGAGCGATTAATCACAGTCACTCCGAGAATCATACCCTACACATTTGTCTTAGGAGAGTCTAACCCAAGTCAAACCCGAGTTGTCTCTCCTCCCGAGCTATTTCCTATGCCTTGGTGTATTTGTATTCTGAAGCAACATTTCTGATTACACGGTATTCTTACAGACAGGCCACCGGTAACCAGACATCAACACAAGATGCAAGAAACTTTGGACAATTTGACAGCCTCACTGGCTAAGAGGGAGACCCAAATGACAGCCATCAAGTCCGACCAAATAGCTATCGTTACCCGTTTAAGCGCCTTGGAACAAGGGACCCCTAATGGTGGGGTTGAGACTACTGGGCCCCTAGCTGAACTGGTCAGCGCGGTCCGTAAGCTGGAGGAATAGGTCCACTTGTCAATGAACAACACTATCCACACGGAAAATGCCCGAGAATATACACCCATTAGTGAGAAACTACCAAAGGATCTCAACTTAGAAGGGTTACCCGTATTCGAAGGGACGGAGGATCCATTATTACACCACCGAGCTTTCAAACAATTCATGGCAGTCAAGGGGGTCAAAGCTGACATGTTCATCAATTTGTTCGGCGCATCCCTCGGGAAATATCCAAAAGCCTGGTTCTATAGGTTTAATTTAAAAGATTCCCAACTTGGGAAGATGTGGCTACCGAGTTCGCTAAAAACTATTCTGATAATACTGAACTTCAGACTACCACGCGGACCCAAGAAGTCATGGCCCAAGAGCCCAAAGAAGGTTTCACTAAATACCTTCAAAGGTGGAGGGCCGAAAGTGTGAAGTTGGTAGACAAGCCCAACGAGAAGACACTAGTGGAGGCATTCATCAACAACCTCCTACCTTCTTACCGCGTCCATCTTAGGTATGCCGGTATTTCAAACTTTGCGGTGCTTACCGAAATGGGCATTAGGATTGAAGACGATCTTCGACATAATGAAGATCTGGGTGAAGCTTCTACTGAAGTCTATACTGGACATCAACTCGAGTCCTTAGAAGCCGATGACTAATGACAACATCCGAGAGTCCGGATTTGATTTAAGCCCGAGTTCGAGACCGAGTCTAGGATGTGCTATTTCTTCCAAAGTCAAAGTCAGAGTCAAAGTCAGTTGTATTCTGTCCTCTTTTTCAAAATTCAATAAAATCAGCTTTTCTATTTCTCATTTATACTTTCCTTATGTGTTTCCGA
Organism: Agrostemma githago; assembly: GCA_958450325.1. Taxonomy (NCBI): domain Eukaryota; kingdom Viridiplantae; phylum Streptophyta; class Magnoliopsida; order Caryophyllales; family Caryophyllaceae; genus Agrostemma; species Agrostemma githago. Next base: position 57,318,141 of record OY288243.1, read on the forward strand.
GAACATGATGAACACCGTCATACACTGTGAGCACATACACGTGACTATTATAGGCACATCTATAATGACTACAGGAAACTGAGACCCGTGTTTTCCTTTACCTGTTCCATGTCTGACATAGAAAGCCACAAAACTACCCCTAGCACGAGCGGTATCGAATCCTATGACAAATCTAGGTAGTCTCCTAGTTTGGGTTCAAGACGGGAGGCAAGCCCATTTCCCACAATAAACATTCTTCCGATAAGATCGACCAATCCCTACCTTAGGTGTTAGTCTGACCAGCAGAAAAAAAAGAGAAGAAAGCTGGACAAAAAATCAAAAGTCTAAGAAAAAGCAAAAGGCCGAAATAAAAAAGCGGGCCATCATCAAAAAAGAGGGAATTCAAATAGCCATGATCGTGGTCAAACGGTCAACTCAAATGAAATTCCCTTGACCAGGGTACGGTCAATTCAAAATTATCAATACTCATACCATCCAAAAAGGGAGAAACAATCAAGTTGGTAAGCTAACGCCACACTTAGCCTTCCCACATTACAACCCTCAAGACCTTCTCGAGACCTAGGCTATGAGACAACCCGGAATTTTTGAGGATTCAAGCTCCGTAGGATACCCCTAACCATTAGGGCCAGACATGGAAACCAGATCCCGCATTATTATCAACCTACCCTGATCGAAGTCCGAGTCATTTTTACTCGACTTCCCCCTTTACTACCGCATTGCAATACCTTACCCTCGAAGCCTTATCTTCACAAAATCAAGCTCCAGATGTCAAAACATCAAAGCAACTTACGATCTAGCACCACATTTCCAAAAATATCCAAACCAGTTACCAACTCCCAAACACGGGAACTCAACCTGCGGTCGGCATAGAACATGCCCAAATAGTTCACACTACCTCTGGGGCTACCCCGGAGAATGCTCACAGTCACAGGATCAACATCCTAACTATTCTAGCGCTTTGATCAAGACATCATTGGGAATGCACCTAGCCCACACCGTGAATATGGCTGGTTACACACAAAGTCCTAACAAACTAGGCACCATAATATATCTTTCAATCACTGAACTACGACATGGTTTGATTTCACTACACGTGAATACGCAGGCAGCTTTTTAACAAGGGCACAACCACCCACATTGACACAAATTCAAAAAAGCACCGTCATTCTTATCACGACACTGCCATGTTCTCAACAATTTAGCTTTGTCGTCCTGGGGGCTTCTCTTAGGCAGAAGTTATCCATCCACTCACAAACTCCAAATATTTTCAAAAATCTAGCCACCTTTCTATAGTGTGTCCTGGTATTCGGGTCAGTCAAAGACGAGAATCAGTCAGGATTTGAAGCAATACCCACTTTGGGAATGTACCCCAAAATCAAAAAAATTCAAAAGAGCACCAGTCTACGGCATTGCTACTACTAAACCCTGTCATACGGAAACAGTCTCATTCCGAGGATTTGACCATGTTGCCACTCGCCTAGGCTACGAAATAGCGCAACTTAAGAGTCTTGTCATCTTAGGTGGCCCACCCCCTACCGAGTCCCGGTCCAACCCTTAGAGAGTCCAGTTCGTGCCTGTCAACTCGTCCTGTCGTGTCCGGAGTCGAGTCTGTCGGTAGGCCTCACTCTTCAAATTCTCATTTTAAAATTTGCAAAACTTAGCCATTTGAAAAAAAATCCTTTTCGACAAGGTCAAATTTCAGTCTATTTAAACTGCAAATTTCTTTTCTACCCCTTTCAATTCTGAAAACATATCTCCTAGCACGTGAGTTGCTTTCAGGACTTCGATTTCAAAATGAAGCAAAAATCATTTTCCCCAGCGCAAGTCAGTCTATAGATGCTTACTGCATTTACTGTATGTTGTCTTGCTATCTGCTATATTTGCTATTTCTGCCTATATATCTAACATTTCAGGTACCAGCTTGGCCTCCCAATGGAACATCAAGTTTTTATTCCCCAGCGTGAGTCGCAGGCCTGTGCAAATTCAGTAAGCTCCCCAACGGAAGGCTCAAGGTGGCATTTCTCCTAAAAAAAACACGGGATGTGCCTACATATAGGTACACCCAGGGCTTCTTAGGCAAGCTCTCGCGTAATTCTGAGTTGGGATGTGTCTGCAAACGGACACACCCAGAGCTTCTTAGGCAAGCTCCCGCGCAGCTCCAAGATGGGATGTATCTACATATAGGTACACCCGGGACTTACACAACAAGTCCGAATCCCCACGGAGTTATCAGCATCAACTCAGGTATGATTTCTATCTTATGGCTGGCAAGCCCTTTCACGCAAGTCTAATGGACTATAAACGACCCGACCGGAAGTCTGCCAGGTCTTAATCCTCGATTGACCTGGTAGCTACTCTGACTTTCGCCTTGTCCAAGCCTCAGTCAGAGTGGGGGCTCTGTAGACACCCACATTTGGCCGCTAGGTGTCTATTGCAGTTTCCGACAAACAACCGATGATGATCGGACGCAAACATGTTTTAATATACTCGAATATGGGTTCAAAATCGTTATTATTTGGCTTGGGCTTTTTACGGAGTACAAATTTCACCTAACAGACCTCAAATCCAGGCCCAGTGGGTTGTTTCCAGTCAAATAAGACTAATTTGGGTCAAAACCGACACCAAGGGCAATACCGTCTTTTTGCGACCGGGTCAAACCCCGGTCAAAGGCGTTTCCGAGGCATATAAATCAGCCGCGCAAGCTTCGACAATTTGATTTGGAGTCAAATACTACAAAAATTCAGCAATGAAGAAGAATTAAGCAAGCTTTTCCTATCCAAAACCGGATTACTTTTTCCATCCAAAAACCGGAATCCTACTTCACCCCAACCGGTGTTTCTTTCCCTCCAAGCAACCTTTTCCTATCCAAAGTGGGTGTTTCTTTTCTATCCAAACCGGGTTCCTTTCCTAGCCAAAGCCGGATACCCTCTCCTATAAATACACACCCTTCGTACACACAATTCATAACAACATCCACAACACACAACAATTAGCAACCTTACAACAATCAACATCCTAGGCGATACAATCCTATACTTTACAACCCCGACTTTCCCTCTAGAAAATCCTTCAGGAAACCCGAGATCAAAACTCGTCAAAGATCCGAGAGCAAAACTCGTCAAATCCCTTCCCTAACCATACACACCATAACTCACCTATATACATCTTAACGCTCCCGCGCCTAGGCCGCTACTACGAGTCCGTTTTCGAGTTAAGTAAACATGTAGGTTGAGGATGTCACAAATCCCGCTTTCTCCTTTTCTCACTTCCTTTTCTTTCGTCTTTCACGTTTTTTTATTACTTTTATTACTTTTATTTTTTTTCTTTTCTTTCCTCATTTCTAATATCGATATTATCGTAACAACTATCTAATTTTCACAAAACAAACATTCTTAAAATATGATATCGATTCTATAATCGAATATCGTATCTAAAAGAATTAAAATTAATCTCTTTGATGCTAAGACAATCGTCACATGGTCCTAAAAAGACATAATACGACGATTTGGACGCGGAGAGAATTTTATTTTGTCTTAGTTCGATTTTCAAATAATTTATAAAACATCGTTTCTAAAAATCATTCCGAATATTCGATATTGGTTCCATAATCAAGTGTCGAATATGATGAATATCGAAAATTTAAGTCGAGTATAAGTTATGCTATATTTATACGCGATTAAGCAAAATTATCGATTTTACAAAAAGCAATTTCAAAATCAAAAATAAAACGAGTCATAGCTCGTACAAGGAGCACTCGATTGAGTGCCTAGCCCACTCGATCGAGTGGCACCCCATGATTCGACCAGAATGCTTTTTCCGAGACCACTCGGTCGAGTCCCAGAGTGACTCGATCGAGTGGCTCCTGGTTCATCAAAACCGTGAGTCTGTTAGCATCTTCTGAGTCCCGATCAAATATTTTCATGACTTCGGTCAACACGTGTCAAGTCAATCACGTGTCATAAACTTTTCAAAACCATGCATTGTATTATATTCATGTCGATTATTCAATTTACAAACCGTTACTAACTTGTTTGCTCATGTTTTTAGCGATTTTATTGTTTGTTTTATTGCACTAAAACGAACCTCGCATGCTAAATACAACTTTCCAACACGTACCCTCAGCCCTTATTTAGAACCATGGTTTCCGGATATTTGAATCCATTGGCACCCGAGAGTCATTCAATACACGGTATCTGATAATGTCGGTACCGGTATCGCAATGCAAAGGGACGAACCCAGTAAACTCTGAGATCCGAATGGGCCATACTTTGTGCATGACCCATTAAGATATAGAGTGGGTTCGAACATGCCCGAACTCCCACAAAGTTCGGTGGCGACTCCACTTCGATTTAAATTTCAATTCGACCCATCTCATATGGAGATTCATTCGCCTCCCCAAACCCACGCGTGGCCGCGTTGGGGTGGACCTATGTCATGTCTACACCATGGTTATGATGCGGGATCAATGTTTTTACCTTTAGGGTTGCTCTAGATGTTGCCAGCCTAGATATGGGCGCCTGGGCTGAGGCTTTCGGGTCCAGGGTCGCCTGGGCTCGGGCGGCTGGAGATTCGGGCGCCTGGGCCAAGGCGGTTCGGGTCCGGGTTATGGAAATTTTTTATCGTTTCCTAATTCTTGTGGATCAGGGCTATATATGGGTTGTGGGTGCTCAGTTTAGACATACTAGGATATCCATATGGTCTAGCACATCTATATTTAGGGTCATGTCGGGTTTTGGGAATATCCTTACCGAGTAGGCGAGTTCTTTTAAGAAATGTGACCCCGAGGTTTGTTCAAATGATGGTTTGTCAACGGTTGTCGCGCTTAGTCGAGTAAAGATACAAGATGACTTCTTATTTGCATGCTCTAAGTTTTGGGACTCGAAAAGCCATGTTTTCGCTTTTCCCGGGGGTAGAATTTGTCCTTTGCCTGAAGAGATAGATGCTATAGGTGGGTGGAGCTCAGTTCGACCTTGTGTGCCTTATGGGGATGATGCTTACGTGGAGCGGTTTTACCACTTTTTGGACCTTTCTTCATTAGAGGAGGCTAAAGGTTACTTTGGTAGAGATTGCATTAACTTAGAGTTGCTTTCTAGGACATTCTCACGGGTTGGTTCTCATCATGTTTCGGCCTTAGCGTGTAGGCGTGCTTTTAACGTTGCGATGGCTTGCTATTATCTTTTTGAGGATGTGATGGCGTGTGAAGGTTGGGGTAACCCTCGAGTTTTGGATGTGGTGATGGGAATGGAACATGGACGATCACCCTCTTTGCTTATTTTGGGTGAGCTTATTCTAGGTCTTAATGCTCGTGCTCGACTCCACAATACATCTTTCCGAGGTTCCAGGATCATTTTACAGGTGTTTTTTGGTGCTATGTTTCTTTGTAGCTTGGTCTTTTTTGTTTTGTTTTTGTGGTCGCATTGGTTTAGAGGTGTGATGTTTTGTCGTGTTTTGTACAGGTTTGGTTACAGGAACAGCTTGATTTGGTCGACCCTCCCCAACGCATCAAAGGTTATAACTACCGGGGTTTCACGGGCCGGAAGACGACGCAGGTATGGAGCAAAGGTCACAAGGAAAAAGATTGGATTTTCTATTTGGCTAAAGGGAATGTGGTCATCCGGTGGTCCATCCATGGTGGAATATTAGTGGGCGTGTCGGGGTTCCATTTTCGTCTTCGACCGGGGCTTAGTTAATACTATCCACGAGGGATTAGGTTTATATTTACCTGGGCATGTTGTCAAATCAAATGGGCGTTAAACCTTCCATTCCAAAGGATGCTAAAGTCACCCCTAGTTCTGAACCATGGACAGAGGATTTGCTCAGGGAATTTAGGGCGTCTTGGGAACATAGGTTCTTACGTCCCGTTATTCGACTGACCGACAATGCTTCCGTCCGGCGGAGGGTTTATGAACACTCATCAGGACAGAGCAACTTAAAAGTTAGGAAGACAGCACCGCTAAGAGGTGACTCGAAGGAATGTCACTAAGTCCATGACCAAAGACAATATTACCTATCCTAGTTCCGTCAGTTCATCTAAGCGGGCCAAGACAAACGAGACCCATATTGAAAATGTGGAAGAGGAAGGAAAGTGAGATTGGCTGGGCTTGCCTTTGGCTAGGGCGGTAGAAGCTTGTATTCAGAGAATCGAGGATGAGAAGCACAAGCGGGTTCACCCGAATGACAAGGGGAAGAAAAGGTTGGATCGGTAGAGCTCAGCCATTTTGTATTATGTATTATTACTTGATATTATGTGGCATATTAGTACTAGTTTTTGTGGAGTTTTGACACGTTGTCAATTTCTGGGATATCCGGGTTTCAGGTGCTTGATGTAAATGCCTCGACAAAGGCTCAATTTAACCGAATTTTTGTTGTTAATGAGAAGCTGTGGACATGACATAGGTACATCCCGACGCGGCCACGCGCGGGTTTGGGGAGGCGAATGAATCTCCATATGAGATGGGTCGAATAGAAATTTAAATCGAAGTGGAGTCACCGCCGAACTTTGTGGGAGTTCGGGCCCGTTCGAACCCACTCTATATCTTAGTGGGTCATGCACAAAGTATGGCCCATTTGGATGTCAAAGTTTATTGGGCTCGTCCCTTTGCATTTGATACCGATACCAACACTATCGGATACCGTGTATTGAATGACTCTCGTGTGCCAACGGTTTCGGGCATCCGAAAATCGAGTTTCTGAGTAAGGGGTGAGGGTACGTGTTGGGAAGTTCACAAAGAACACCCAACCCCGCCCGCACATTAGCGGCCTCTACTAAGATATCGTTTGACTTTCGAAAATGCGCGTTAGTAATACGATGGAATGATATGCAAACAACGTTTTGACTAAACATGCGAGAATTTGAATGGGTTGCTAAATCGATTTAATGCATCTAAATTTAACGTCAAAGTTGTATTTAGCATGCAAGGTTCATTTTAGTACAATAAAATAAACAACGAAAATAAATCGAAAGACATAGAAAAAACGATTAGTAATGATGATAATGATAATAAGGGTTTGCGAGAGACATAGAATAATATAACATGATGCATGGTTTTGAAAAGTTGTATGACACGTGATTGATTTGACACGCGTTGACCAAAGTCTTGAAAATATCTTACGAGACTCGAAATACGTTTAGGGCTCACGTTTTGACGTGATGAGAGGACACTTGATCGAGTCATTGAAGGACTCGACCGAGTGTGCCTCGGAAAAGGGGTCTGCCCAGAATTTGAGGTGTTACTCGACCGAGTAGGTCACCACTCGATCGAGTCATTGCGAGACTCGACCGAGTGGTCCCCAAAAAACCATTCTGCCTTGATTTTTTGGATGTCACTCGATTGAGTGGCTTATGGCACTCGGTCAGTGACCCCTGTACGAACTAGGGTTCGCTTCGCAATTTATTGTCGATTTCGAAATTGTTTTTTGAATTTGAAAAATCGATGACTTCATTGAATCGGACATAAATATTGTATGATTTATGCCCGACTCGGACTTTGATATTCATCGTATCCAATATTCGATTATTGAATCGATATCGAATACTTAGAGCGAGATCTAGAAAATATGTTTGTAAGTCGTTTAAATTAAACTAAAACGATATAGATTATCTCCGCGTTTATAGTGTCATAATTAATTCTATCGAATTTGGTGACGACTATTTTAGCATCAACGAAAATCGTATTAGTTAAATTAGTTGACTAAATCGTTTAGATACGACGTCCAATTATTAAATTGGCATCGAATCTAAAGAATGACGTTTTACGATTTCTTTAATTAAAAAGGACTTGATTTGATTCCCTCCGCATCCCGACATCGTAATGAATCCTTGCGGATTATGTGATGTCGGATCCGCATCAACGGGTTTCGACCCATAAAAAAAAGAGTTTTTTGAAAAATGATGACTATGCGATAAATGATGATTACGATGCGACGTGAATAAAAAGAAACGATTTTTGTTGATGTTGACTCGCTTCAACAGTCAAGCGTTCGGGGTGTCAGGATAAGCGACCGGCAACGTCGGGCGAAGCACCCTTGTATATTCGGATTTCTTTATCCCGTCATCACTCCCGCTCGACACGAATTAGCGAGTATTTTAATGCTTTTATACTAGTAATTATTATCGATATTATAGACGCGACGATAGAATAAAAAATGAAAAAAAGACGGACGAAGGGGACGGACGACGCGAAGAGGAAAAGGAGAAGAGAGAAGAACGAGATTTTGCACCCTCAACCTACATGTTTCTTAGTCTCGGATAGAACTCGTTAGTTGTGGCTTGAGCACGGGAGTATCGAGGTTTACGTAGGTTATGTTATGGTGGTTTAGGGTTTGTAAGTTGCTAGCGTTTAATGTTGTAAATTGAAGATGGGTGATTAGGGTTGTAAAAAGGGTGAAAAAAGATGTGTAAAAGTTTTGCAAAGGAGATGTATATATAGGCAAAGCTCCCTTTCCTGTCTAGGGTTACTCGACCGAGTAACCTGCTGACTCGGTCGAGTGGCCCAAGCAACCGCAGTCGGGCCTTCTTGAGGGCCCACTCGATCGAGTGGACTGACACTCGATCGAGTGGGTCAGCTGAAGCGCAAGGGTCCGGTTTTTGGACCTTGAGTTGGGTATTTTTGTGGGTCTTGTATTTGGGTTGGACTTTTGATGTTTGAGTGACTATTTTTTATGTCTCGGAAACGGTTTTGATCGGGGTTTGACCCGGTCGCGAAAAGACGGTTTTATTTCCGGTGTCGATTTTGACCCAAATTAGTCTTTTTTTTATTGGAAACGACCCACTGGGCCTGAATTTGAGGTCGGTTTTGTGAGATTTGTACTCTATAAAAAGCCCAAGCCAGAAACCAATGATTCTGAGCCCATATCCGAGCGCGTAGAAACACGTTTGCGTCCGATCATTATCGGGTGTTTTTTGGAAACTGCTATAGACACCTAGCAGCCAAATGTGGGTGTCTACAGAAGCACATGGTTATTATTATTATTATTATTATTTTTTTTTTCTTTTTTTTGTGGTGGCTCGCAACTCGATTCTTCATTTTACCCGGAGCGCCCTTTCGGGTTTTCACTCCGTCCTCGGCTCATTTTTTTTTTTTTGTTTTTTTCCTTTTTTTTTGACGGCTCGCAACTCGTTTCTTCACTTTTACCGGGGTGCCCTTTCGGGTTTTCACCCCGTCTTCGGCTTGTCAATTTTTGTTTTTTTTGTTTTGTTTTTGTTTTGCTTTTTTTTTTTTTTGACGGCTCGCAACTCGTTTCTTCATTTTGCCCGGGGCACCCTTTTGGGTTTTCACCCCGTCCTCGGCTCGTCGTTTGTGCTTTGTCATTTTAAATCACTCATTGGCTGGGTTGTGGAGAGAGCCCCTACTGGTGCATGAATCGAGTAATCGATTTTTTTTGTTTGGTTGTTTGGTTGTATCCGGAGAAGGGATGCCTACGTATCCGCTTTTAGACGGAATCAAACCATGTTCGTAGTTCTTTCGAAGAAATGTGAGTGATTTTTCTTTAGACTCGTTTATGCCATTTATCGATGCGAACTTGATTTTCTTTTTTTTTTGTTGTCTTTTTTTGTTTGGTTTCCCCCTAAGTCGGTGGTTGGGATGTGGTTTTCAGGGTGCCTACGGGTAGTATCGTTTGAGTTGATCCATGTTGGTTGGGGTTGAGAACTGTTGACCGTTTAGGTCGGTGAGAATCACGGCGCCCCCCGAGAGTATTTTCTTAACGAGGTAGGGGCTCGCCCAATTTGGCTTGAATTTCCCTCTAGGGTCGACGGGAAGGAGTGCTCTAATGGATTTGATTACTAAATCTCCTTTGTGTATGTTTCGGGATTTCACTCGTTTGTTAAAGGCTCGCTGGATTCGTTGCTGGTAAGCTTGCACGTTGGATAGGGCATGTATCCTACGTCCGTCTAAGAGTACTAGCTCTTCATATCGTTTTTGGTTCCATTCTTCCTCGGGAATACCACTCTCGACTAATATCCTTAGTGACGGTATTTCTAGCTCTATTGGTTGGACGGCTTCGGAACCATAGGTTAGGTAATATGGTGTGGCTCCAGTGGGTGTTCGATAGGATGTTCGGTACCCCCATAAGGGGAAGTGGATTTTGTTTGGCCAATCCCGGTAGTTGTCTATCATTTTGTTAATGATTGTGGTTATGGTTTTGTTGGCTGCTTCTACGACCCCGTTTGTTTGCGGTCTATAGGGTGAGGATTTGTGTCTTTGGAATTTGTATTTGTCTAGAAGCTTTTGAGTGTCGGCCCTGAAGTGAGCCCCTTGGTCACTGATGATTTCATGAGCTATGCCGTATTGGCAGATGATGTTGTTTTGTAAGAATTTGACTACTTGTTATGAGGTTAGTACGGTGTAAGAGTCAGCTTCTACCCATTTGGTGAAATAATCGACGGCCACTAATATAAAGCAGTGTCCGCCGGTCCTGGATGGGTGTACTTTTCCTATGATGTCTATTCCCCAAGTAGGGAAGGGCCAGGGCGTGGCTATAGTGTGTAGACGATATGGAGGTAGGTGTTGGAAGTTGGCAAATATTTGGCAATTGTGGCAGTGGCGAACGTGACGTCGACAGTCTGCCTCTAATGTAATCCATTAATAGCCCAGTCTCATTATTTTTCTGGCTAGTAGGTGTGCACTCATGTGGGGTCCGCACTCTCCGTCATGTACCTCTTCCATGATTCTCTCGGATTGATTTTTGTTTATGCACCTAAGGAGGATTCCTTGTGGGGTTCGTTTGTATAGTAGCCCTTGATTTGGGACGTAGTGGGTGGCTTGCATTCGTAGGGCTCTTTTGTTCTTAGCTTTAGTGTTGGGCGGATATGACCCGTGAGTTTTGAAGTCTAGGATTGCTTTGTACCAAGGTTCCCCGGAGGTATCTTCGGTTTCGAGGTTATGGATGTGGGCTGGTTGTTCGCTTCTCTCTACAGAGATAGGCATGGAGAAAAGGTGATCGGGCATGTTTATTAGTGAGGCCAGTTTGGATAACGCGTCGGCGAATTGGGTTTCCTCACGGGGTATGTGTATGAAGTCAATTTCAGTGAATTCCCGGGACATTGTTTCCACTTTGGTTTGGTATGGGGTTAGGCTTTCGCTATAAACTTTCCAGGTACCCGTGGCTTGGTTGACTACTAAGGATGAATCTCCGTGTACTCTAAGGTTTTTAACTTCTAGAGATATGACTGCTTTTAGACCTATTAGGCAGGCTTCGTACTCGGCTGCGTTGTTGGTAACGTGGAAGTCTAGTTTGACTGATATGGGCATATGATCACCTTTTTGGGATATTAGGAGGACTCCTACGCCTTACCCTCTCATGCTCGAGGCACCATCGAAGTATAAGTCCCATGATTGACTCTCAGCGAACAAAATGTCCTCATTAGGGAAGGACCAGGTGTCGGTTGTTGATTTTTCCTCTATTGGGTTTTCGACTAAGAAGTCGTCTACGACTTTTCCTTTAATGACCTTAAGGGGTACGTATGTTAAGTCAAATTCTGCCAACATAAGTGTCCATCGGGCTAGTCGTCCATTGAGGACAGGTTTCTCGAAAATGTATTTGATGGGGTCCATTTTCGAGTATACGTGCACGGTATGACTAAGCATGTAGTGCCGAAGTTTTTTGGGTGACCATACTAGGGCAAGGCAGGTCCTTTCTAGGGATGTGTATTTTGTTTCGCACTCGAGGAATTTTTTGCTAATGTAGTAAATAGCTCTCTCTTTTTTGTTAACAGTTTGCGCTAGCATGGCCCCCATGGCGGTTTCGGTTACGGTAAGGTAGAGGGAAAGTGGTAGTCCCTTTTTGGGAGGCATTAACACCGAGGGTCGTGCTAGTATTTCTTTTACCTTGTCAAAGGCTCTTTGGCATTTATCATCCTAGACGGTGGGTTCGATTATTTTGAGTTTTTTGAAGATGGGCTCACAGACCATGGTCAGTTTGGCAATGAAGCGGCTGATGTATTGAACCCTACCCAGAAACCCTCTAATCTTCTTTTCGTTCGAGGGTGCGGGCATATTTAACAAGGCTTTTATTTTGGAGGGGTCTATTTCGATTCCTCGTTGGCTCACTACGTGACCTAAAAGTTTCCCCGATGTGACCCCAAAGGCGCATTTTTGTGGGTTAAGCCTCATATTATACTGGCGTAGGCGTTTGAAGAATTTTTCGAGGGCCGGGACATGCCTTTCTCGATTTTGGGATTTGACTATCATGTCATCTACATACACCTCGACTTCTTTGTGCATCATATCGTGTAAAAGTGTGGTTGCGGTTATTTGGTAGGTCGCCCCGGCATTCTTAAGTGCGAAAGGCATCACCGAGTAACAATAGGTTCCCCAAGGTGTGGTGAAGGCTGTTTTAGACATGTCCTCTTTTGCCATTTTTATTTGATTATACCCAGCTTACCTGTCCATGAAATAGAGTAAGGCGTGATCGGCGATATTATCTACCAGGATATCTATGTGAGGTAAAGGGAAGTCATCTTTTGGGTTGGCTTTGTTAAGGTCTTGGAAATCTACACAGACCCGGATTCTCCCGTCCTTTTTGGGGACGGGGACTATATTGGCTACCTAGTCGGAATATTCGGAGACGTGTATGAATTCGGCTATAAATTGTTTATCTACCTCCTCTATGACCTTAAGGGCCCACTCGGATCGCATGCGGCGTAGCTTTTGTTTTACTGGTTTAAATCCGGGTTTGATTGGGATTCGGTGTTCAGCGATATCTCTGTCTATGCCCGGCATGTCTTTGTAGCACCAGGCAAAGACGTCTTTGTATTGTGTGAGTAGGTTCACAAGTTGCTCCCTCTCAGTGGGATCTAAGGAGGTCCCTATTTTTAGGATTTGGGCTTCCGAGGGGGTTCCAATGTTCAGGGACTCGGTGTCTTCGATTATCGGGGCGCCTAACTCTTGTCTGGCTAACTCTCTCAAGGTTTCTGGTGGGAGATGAGTGTCGTAAAAGTCGTTTTGGTCACTCTTGTTTTGTTCGCTATCGATAATGGCATTGCATGTTAAGTGCGACGAGTCATAAGCGAAAGTACTTTTATTATTAGTTAAATCGAGCATGTCGAGGACTTTGGATAAGGAGACCCTCTGTTCGTTTGACAGAGGTAACATTATTGGGATTTCTGGGACAGGTCCCAGTTCATCCTGAACATACACAGATGTAGATGAGAGACGAGCGATACTAGACTCTTGGCCCGTTTCAGACTCAGACTCGGACTCTGTTTCGAACTCGGACTCGGACTCTTCGAACGTCCTCCCTTCTCCTCTGGTTAGCTTGAACCACTTACCATTATCGTTGGTCCATATGACGGATCGGATTTCGTCCACCCTCTACCCTCTTGGCCTTTGTCGGTATTGACAATAAGGGAGATGGGGTCAAATTGCTTGTCAGTCATGACTACGCTGAATAGCTCACTGGGATTCACGGGAACAAAACGCTCTTCCCCGAATAAGAGACTATTGGCCAGGCCATCCATACAAGAGGTGCGTTTGGGTTTTAAGGTGTTTGGCGTGGTTTCTGGGATGAAGTTGCAGTCTTGGAATATTTCTATTCCAGGATGTCGGATGCCTTTGATGTAGGTTGGTTCGAAAAATCCTATATAAGGTTTGTTGTCACCTTCTTTTACGAAACATCCATTCAGGGTGAGGTTGTATGGTGGGATTTGGATGCCCTTAGTTTTACGTGTGCACATGATAACCATGCGTTCGCGGATTTGGCCATTGGTTGCGGGGTACCCAAAACCTATCGTGTGGGTTTGTCCGATGGGATCACGGAGTCTACTTGCGGTGCCGAGATTTTTTCCTAGTGACAATCTCGGGAAATGCCCCTGCTGTCTCATCATAAAGTTGATGGCTAGGTTTGAGCTCTGATCAAAGTCGGACGGGGCTAGGTCTTGTTCTAATAGGTTTACTACGTGAAATCCCCTTAACTTGGTATCAGTATCTTCCGTGACTTGCGAGGTGGTGGCTTTTTCTACAAAGGCTCTTTTGGGGGAGGCATGGATGGTAACTATTTCACCGTTGATGGGAACTTTCACCTTTTGGTGCAGGGTGGACGGTACGGCTTTAAGGGTATGGATCCAAGGGCGCCCTAGGATCATATTGTAAGATCCGGTTTTGACGTCTAAGACCTGAAAGTCCATTTTCCTCTCTATGGGCCCTACAATGGTGTTAAGGGTGGCGACCCCCATGACCGGACGCCTCGTACCATCATAGGTGTGCAGTCCAGACTCGGTGGGTATGAAGTCGGTGTCTGACATTCCTAGGGCGCGGGCGGTTTTGAGAGGGATTACGTTTACGGCAGAATCGTCATCCACTAGGCTCATGGGCACCTTCTTGCCTAAACAGGTTACCGTGACATAAAGGGCTAGATTGTGTTTTGGTCCGAAGAGTGGGAGGTCTTCGTCGGAGAAGGTTATAGGATCCTTTAGTCCATTGGCTTCTTGAAGAACATGTCCTATCATGTCTTCAAGTGTAACGGTTGAGGATATGTTCATTCGTCCTAAGGCTTGGACTACAGCCATACGGTGATTATAGGAGCTGGCTATGAGTTGCCATATGGAAAGGTCGGTTTTGGCTTTTTGTAGTTGTTTGACTATCTGTACATCACGGGTGGTAATCGAGATTTCATCGGTGGTTGAGGTGTTTTCAGGAGCGTGATCGGTGTTTGGTATGTCGACTGTGACGTTTTGGTAGGGTCGCCCAGATCTAGTGACGTGGCTTATATCCTTGGTTTGGGTGGTTGTTGGGGGGATCGAGACAATTGGTTCGTGGATGTAGACATCGTCATCATCATCTGCTCATACCCCATGTGTGGCGTGATCGTGCTGGTATTGTTCATAATCGATCGTGCCAAACTGGATGTGTGGCGGTTTTTTGGGAGGGGGAAAGGCTCATTCTTCGATTAGGTTTTGGATGGCATGTCTTAGTTTAGTGCAGGATTGGGTTTCATGTCCCGGCCCCTAATGAATGAAGCACAAGGCTTTGGGATCCCATGATTTGCATATATGTCTGTCCGCACCGCCCGGCGCCCCGCGCAAGCCCGCGCGGAACCGACCCGGTTTTTCAACGTGTGGCGGAGGCCATCCACATGGCCCCCTCCCGTTCGGGGGCCGGCCCGATCTCGCGTACGAGGAGATGTCTCGAACCTCGATTCGGATGACGATCCAGACTTGTACTAGACGGGTGCGGGCACCCGTGTTTCCGTTTGGAATCGATCGAGTCGTGGTTGTAAATGTTTAAAGGCCGATTCATTTGGTAAGGCGACCTTTTTAGTGAACTGAATTCGTCATCGATTTGTGGAGTCGCCACCGAGTCAATTATGGGGACTCGAAAACCGTTCAAGTCAACTATGATCCTTGGCCGGCTCAAAGCTGAGGGGCACGGGACCTAAAGTTAAAGACTTGTACACTTAAACACTCCATGCCTGGAATGACTCTCATTGCCAATGGTTTCGGATATCCGGAAGCCGTCGATTCTGAGTAAGGGGTGAGGGTACGTATTGGGAAGCCAACATTCGATAGATGTCAACACCCAATCCCGCCCGCACTATAGCGACCTCTACTAATCAATCGATGGGCCGATAACCTAGTTCTTTTGTTGTGGTGGAAATACTGTAACATCCATTGTTTTCACCCTATAGCTTTTGCTACGTCGGTTGTTTAAGGACAAGTAAGTATTGTCAAAGTAGTTATGTTTACATTCTTTGCTTGCGATTTCACGTGGCAAGCAGGCCATGAAAAGATGCACGTAGGAGAGTAGAGAGTAATAGTATTATACGTATTAGCAAATCAGTTTTAACGCGATAATACGGATATTAGTCGTTCTCGTGGTATACCTTACCTGGTATTCTGCTTAAGATGCGTCGGTTCGGTATTAATAGAGATGCGTCGAACCTAGAAAGGTGAGCACCCGGACTAATACGGAACCCGACCATCACTTTGTTCAGTTTTAGTTATTTTACGTTTTGAATTCCGTGTTAGGTGATTTAGCATGCGATTATAAGGTCATAAAAGCAATAAATCATACGAAAAACTGTAAATGCGAATGTAAGTAAATCATATTGTGAGGAGTTGCACCCTCGGAGTGTACACTAAACGGGACACGATTAATAGATAGCTGAGAATGGATCTCGGAATTACTTTGGTCTATTTAGTGTATTTTAGTCCTTGTAGTTGAAGTTGGGACGTTACGTGTTTTAGTAGGTGTTTGTGGACCTAGTGTCCACGTCTAGTGTTGTCGTAGTGCATAATAAAAGAAAATACAAATATGGAAATTTTTGTTTAGATGACAACCTAGTGACGATTCGACTTCATGGCGGATCCTCCTAATGATTTTGGCAGAGCTTCGTTACCGTTAACCCTTCCTGCGGCTATTCCGGCAGAGCTTCGTTACTATGGACCGGTTCTGCGGCTAATCCAGCAGAGCTTCGCTACTAGACCTAAGTTAGTCGAACACAGGCACCTCGGTATCGAGTGGGGTGCTCGAAGGTGAGGAGTAGCATCAATGTCGCTCTTATCGGAACTACGATCGAGTGGATCGTTTGCCTCGGGTGTCAGAGTGCGAGCCCTTAGCGAGAAAGTGGAGGGGGAGAAGAGAGAGTTGAGATGTGTCGAATGAATGAGACGAAGGGGGGTATTTATAGGTGTTTTCGGCCCTCGTCGCCCAAATGGACGCCTGAATCGGGGCGCACCAAGACTCAGGCGCCTGGGCTTAGGCGCGGGGAGACTAAGACGTGTGAGGTGGGGCGGTTAGAATTTTGATGATACGATTTTGATACTTTCCAAAACCGAGAGGGAGGAGGATAATATTATACTCGGGGCTTAAGGTTCCCGTGTGTTACCCTAGCGCCGTGAACATTAGTGGGCCTCGGGTGTGCGTCCCGAGGTTCGCTTGGCGGTGCTAACTCGGTTTGAGTTTCGGGACCGACTCGGGGTCCCGGTGTCAGAATTGACTCTAATTAGTGTCTATGCGACCGTAACGACACGACTAAGGCTGTTGTCATGTTAGTTTTAATTTTTCCGAGTAATTATTTGATCCGTTCTGTAGAAAAACTACCTAAAACATCGTGAACCCGCGTCGCGTTACAGTTCTATCGTCATCGGGTGTTTGTTGGGCACTTCTGAAGCCACCAGGTCCAAATCTGGGTGTCTACATCTCTCCATCATCGTTGAAACCCCTGTTGTCCTTACCCGTTTCCCGGCGAACCAAGTCGAAGGCCTCATCGACCTTCAGGGCCTTGCGGGCCTCCTCCGACCCTTCAGAACTCCACTTCCGGACTCGGAAACCCAAACGGAATGGCAAGGGTTGGGTATGGTCCAGATGACACGTGTGTGCCACCACTGCAACTAGAGGTGGCAATCAGGCGGGCGGGTCGAGTTCGGCTCGGGTCATATCGGGTCAGGTCACTATCGAGTTATGACTGTCATCGGGTCAGTTTCGGGTCACTTACGGGTCGGGTTAGTCGGGTCAACTTTTGTGTCGGGTTCGGGTCGGGTCGATTTCAGGTCACTTCCGGGTCGGGTCATTCGGGTTGAGCTGTCGGGTCATCCGGTTTCGGGTCGGCTCGGGTCATTCCCGGGTCGGGTCACTATCGGGTTTGGGTCATTATTGGGCCGAGTCATGTTCGGGTTAGACTAGATTTTGTTATGTTTGGTCAAGTTTAAATCATCAATTCATTATACGGTTTATTTTTTTGATTATTTATCATTTATTACACGAATTTGTTTGTTTATTATCTACGGAGTATATGACTATATCATCTGATACAAATTATTTCCAATTTTCGTTGTGTTTTTCAATAGTTTTGTTAGACACGGAGTAATTTTATATGAAACAATATGTAACAATAATTAGTTGTTCTTGAAGATTAAAACCGCAAATACTACGAATGATGAATTTTATAAAATATGTCTTGGAGTGGAAATTGGACGGCTCAGGTCGAGTTTGGGTCGGGTCCGGGTTGGGTCGGGTTTGGTCTTGTCGTTTTGTCGGATCAATATTTTGCGAGTTGACTTAGGTGTGATTAATACATTTTAGAACATTTTTTATTTAATATTTAAAAATTGTTTTTTTTTTGTTTTTTTAACGATGTTTTGTTAAGAATATTTGAAGAAAAAAAAAACAATATTTTGATTTTAATTTTTTTTTTATCTTCATTGGATCACATCAGATTAGCTTTTGGGTCGGGTCAGCTTTCGGGTCGAGTCGAGTCGGGTTGGGTCAGATAATTTATCAGGTCATTTTGGGTTACGGGTCATCTCGGGTCAGGTCGGGTCGGGTCTGGGTTCGGATCGTATCGGGTTACGGGTCATCATCGGGTCGGGTCGAGTTGGGTCACGTCACTACATTTTTGGGTCAGTTCGGGTCAATTTTACTCGGGTTTCGGGTCAGGTCAGTCGGGTCGGGTCAGGCTTGCCAGCTATAGCTGCAACCATGTATCACATATCGCGTCCGTCAATTGGAGCGGGACGCTGATTATAGCCTCGGCCTCGAAAATCCTCTATGTCCACTCGAACTGCCTCAGAATGAGGTCCGGGTAGATATGAACGGTCCAATCAAGTGACAGGAGCACTAGGTACCGGGCATGATCCTTCTTGGCTAGCCCCGTCAATCTAGCGAGGAACCACCAAGCAACATTCCACCTGACCAAGGGACCTCCGTGGAATATGAGCTCCTCATCCCAGTAAGGCCAGTTTATGTCATGCCTCGGACTTATGCGTCGCTTCCTTGAGCTTACTTGGCTACTAAGATACTTGAGCACATCCAGGGGAGGCTCCATAATCGACAGTCGCTCGTACAGCCAAACCTTACAAAACAAAGTTTATAATTTTCCGAAAGCAAACAAAGAGTCCACCAGAGGGCACTCGATCGAGTGTCAAGTCTAACTCGATCGAGTGACCCCCCTAAAAAAAGGGCAAGGAGGCCCTCGTCAGGGGCACTCGATCGAGTGTTAGGCAACTTGATCGAGTGACCCTTCTATACCAGGTCTACAAAAAAACGTGAGACGTATACCTGCAGAAGACGTATGCTACCCGTCAATTGTCGGGCCGGGTCAACCTTCCGACCGTCAAGGCCCATGATAATCTCCCCCATTATCAGCCAAACCGGGCTGTGATCCGTCTCCATCTTGTCCACCACACCAAGCAATCGAATCTGACCCATGCACGAGTCAGCTTCCATCCTCCCCTCAAAGGCATAGCGATGCAGGATACAGAAGGCGAAAGCCCTGCGTCTGTGAGAAGCAATAATTCTCACGTCCTTAGCATTCATGAATTTTTCAGCCAGGTCGAACAAGGAAACAGAATTCCCTTGCACCATCCGGTCTACCTCAGCATGAGACAGACCCAGAAATTCCCTCAATTTCCTTCTCGGATCGGGATAGAACAGAGGAATAGCAGACGGGCAGCATGACACCAACCGCCCACAGCAGTTATTTCTTCCGAAAGAGGGCATACCTCCCCCCGAGGAAACGCAAATACATGGTGGGTCGTCTCCCAAAACGACAAGCAAGCATCTAGGAAGTGTGAATCTACCTTAAGATGCTGCAAAGGGAATAAAGAAGAAATCCCCATCTGGTTAAGCTGAATCCTCTCCTTGTCCTTACAGCTTCGGGACCATGTCTGAAGCAGCACATTTAAATTCTCGATACCTATAGCAAATGTTCAAATTTGTTTTCGAGAGTTTGAGGAATTTTGAAAGAAGGAATATGAAGATGGGTGTGAGATGCAAAAAAGTGAATCAGGAGGTCGCGTCTTTATACACAAAAAACCCTGACAACCTCAAGCTGCAACGGGACACCTTAGCCTACACGCCTGCGCACGCAGGCCCGATCCAAGTCTTAGCACTTCTTCAAACACGATATAAGAATCAAGTCATCCTGAGCATTCCTACTCCACAAAATTTTCGAAATTTTCGAATTTTCAACATCAAATTTTTTACTCCCAAGCGCAACCGAGTCGATGTCTCACCTAAATACTACATTCCAAATATTATGTGTCTGCATGCAGGTACACCCATGACTTCAAAGGCAAGTCCAAACTCCCCATGGAGCTATCATTATCAAGACAGGTATGACCATCTACTTATGGTTGGCGAGCACTTCACGCGAGTCTAATGGACTATAAACGACCCGACCAGAAGTCTGCCAAGTCATAATCCTCGATTGGCCTGGTGGCTACTTGTAGACACTCGCATTTTGACTGCTTGTGTCTATAGTAGTCTCCAACAAAACACCCGATGATGATCAGACGTTAACATGCATCAATACGCCAAAATACGAGCTCAGAATCAACAGTATCCGACGTGGGCAACTATCGGAGTACAATCTCTCAAAACCGATTTCAAATTCAGACTTAGTGGGTCGTTCCCAATAAAATAAAGCTATTTTAAGCTAAAACCGTCACCTGGGGGTAAAACCGTCTTTTGCGACCGAGCCGAAACCGGTCAAAGTCGAAACTTGAGAACATAACCAGCCTCACACTGTGTCCAAATACAATAGGAATCAATTCAAAAAAAAACAAACCAAATCAAAAGTCAAAGCAAATCAAAACTTCCCTCAAATTGCTCACCCGTCTAAGGGCACTCGATCGAGTGCCTGAGGGCCACTCAATCGAGGGATTCCCCAAAAAGTGACCAGACAATCTTTCATTGGGGCACTCGATCGAGTCCACTAAAGGGCACTCGATCGGGTGACCCTAGACGGGGTTAAAAATTATATATACCCCCATGCACATTATTTGAAAACGACTTTTTTACAACCCTTTTCCCACCTTCCTCTTAGCATTTTGAGTTCTTCATACTCACACTCACACACAATTATTCCCGAGACCTAGCCTCCCGAAAAACGAGAACACTGTCTCCCTAATCACACACCCTACTCACCCTACATACTCGAACCACTCCCGTGCCTACGTTGACTCTCTACGAGCCCGTATTCCGAGACCATTAACATGTAGTTGAGGGTGTACCAAATCCCACTTTTCTAATCTCTAATTCTCTTTTCATTTTCGTATCCTAACATTTAACATTTATATTATCGTATTACTAACATTTACTTTATCGCGATCTAACATTTTAATTATTGTTCCTAACAACGCTAACATTTATTTATTGCTTTTTTTAAAATTTATTTTATATTAATACCGTGTATATTACGATATAACGAAAACTATTTTCAAATCGATTCGAGCAAATGTCCGATGACGCTAAATCTATCGTCGAAGGCTTTAAAAGCCAAACTACAACGTCGAAATGCAAATGACCTAATATTTGTGACGACAAATCGAACTCTCCAAATCGAGTACATTTGATGATAAATGCCGCCCAAAGTCTGTATAATGCCCCGAACAAGTCGTACTGAAGGTGGCGTCCTTCGATACGCGCCGCTCTAGGCACTTAAAGGTTAGGGCGCCTTATGGCGTACGCATAACCATCGGATTATATTTTGATCGCGGTAATTCGCTATCAAACGTATTCGATGTCATTTTCAAAATATCGCTCTAAAATATTTATACCGATTCCATAATCGAGTGTCGGATATGACAAGCCATTTTGAGAATTGGATTATGCAAAACCTAGTGACGTCGAACCGATCGTCGTATGGTCCACGAGACCCGACAACGATATCGTGACACGGAAGGGACCGATATTTCCATTAGTTCGGTCATCTCTCGATTTAAATGGAAAATTCACGAAATGGGTTGTTTTGAGAAAAACCCCCACCCGTTACAGAGAGCACTCGACCGAGTGCCTAAGGGCCACTCGATCGAGTGACCCCCTCAAAAATGGTCAGGGATTTTTTCGTCAAGGGCACTCGACCGAGTCCCTTTAATGACTCGATCGAGTGACCCCTATAAGCCTCCAACGAGAGCCCGAAGATGATATAAAGTTCCACCAAGTCCCGTTTACGACTCTAAGTCGATATGTGTTAAATCAATCACGTATTCGTCCCTTAAAGATCTACACATATTTCATCATTTCTAATTTATTTCTATCTCGTCTCTCTTACGACTTTGAGTAAACGTCTCTTATGATTGATCCTACATCGACGTTTCTTTAGTCATATCCGATATGTGATCGGTCGAGACGTCTCCATTTCACTATGATAAGTTGGAACAAGACTCCGAGGACCGGGATCAAGCTAGCACTACGCTTTTGTCCCGTATGCTAACGCGTATTAAAGCCTTCATCCTCCGGTCAATACACAACATAATGTGTAAGTGGTCGGAGTTCGTCCAATTATTCGATTTACAGTTTCAATTACGTTTTCTATTTACAGGTCCGAACTCCCACAAAGCTTGATGGTGACCCCAACTTCGATTTAAATTTTGACCCGAGAACAATCTTACCCCGAGATTCATTCACCTACCCAAACCCGCGCGTGGCCGCGTCGGGGTGGACTTATGTCATGTCCAGATGGTGGCTCGCAACTCAATTCTTCATTTTGTCAGGAGCGTTCTTTCGGCTTTTCACTCCGTCCTCGGCTCACCTTTCTATTCGTTTTTGCTTTTTTTCTTTTTTTTACGGCTCGCAACTCGATTCCTCATTTTGCCAGGAGCGTCCTTTCGGTTTTTCACTTTGTCCTCGGCTCGTCATTTTTTTTTACGACGGCTCGAAACTCGATTCTTCATTTTGCCCAGAGCACCATTTCGGGTTTTCACTCCGTCCTCGGCTCGTCGTTTGTGCTTCGTCAATGAAATAACTCGTTAATCGGAGCGTGTGATGGGTTCCGATTTGCGCATGAACTGAATAATTGATTTTCTTATTTTTGGTTATACCATTGTGGGAGTTGCCTACGTATCCGTGATTAGACAGAATCAAACCATGTTCATAGTTCGTAAGGTGCGAGCGATTTTGTGCTTTAGACTCGTTATGCCAATTATCAATGTGGGATTCATAGAGTGTGTTTTGCAAGGACTTTCACCCTAATTTGAAACTAAGGTGAAGCGATCGGGTGTGAACCATTGGCAGTGACAATTACCAAGATACCGTGTTTAGGTCAAGGCAACTGGTTTTGATGGTTCTGTATTGTGGAGCTAGGTAGTAAGTGACTTCGATGGATCAAAATATGGAGTTGGATTTTATGCAGTTAAGGCTTTAATAAGGTTACGGTTTCGTAGAGTGGTAGGAAAGGGGGAAGTTGAGTAAAAATGACTCAAATTTCAATCGGACATGATGTAAATTACGTGGAATCTGATTTCCACATCTGGCCCTAATGGTTGGGATTATCCTATCGGGCTTGAATCCTCAAAATTCTGGACTGTCTCCTAACAAGTGTCTCGAGAAGGTCTTAAGGGTTGTAACGTGGGATGGCTAAAGTGTGTGGTGCTAGCTGATAGATCTGTTCCTTTTTTTTTGTTCGGACTTGTATTTGAAATTGAATTGGATGGTTGGAATTTGATTTTGACCATTGAGCTTGGTCTCGATCGTTTTGCATTATTGAATAGGGCCGATTTGATTTGGCCTTGATTTCTTTCTTTTCTTTGGCTCCTTATGGCCATTTCAGATTTTTTTTTGTCAGACTAGCACCTATGGTAGGAATTGATCGGTCTTTATTTGAGGGATGTTTATTGTGGGAAATGGGTTTGCCTTCCGTCTTTGATCACAAGCTAAGAGACTATCTTGATTCGTCATAGGATTCGGTAATGCTCGTTCTAGTGGGTAGTTATGTGGCTTTCTATACCAGATATGGAATAGGTAAAAAACAACACGGGATCTCGGTTCTCGTAATTTCTCGTTGTTTTGAGGAGTCGATAATTGCATGGCACGTTATCTAATCGTGACGAGTCTTAAGCGAATGTATTTCTATTATTGTTCAAATCAAGTATTGTCGATGCTCATAATGGAAGAGAAAGAATTTATCGTATTTATTGATAGACTCCGAAGGGAGTAATGTTTAGATAGGACTAGGGAGGTCGGGACATGTCCCCCGTACCTCAGATGTAATCCCCTAGAAAATCTAACGCAATACAGTGGCGGAAACACTGTAGAGTTGGGATTAAAACACACTGACAAACTCTATCTTATTAAAAGAAATGGTAAGTCAATACAAATGCCTCTTTTTACAAAAGGGCTAAAAAGAAAATTCTTCAAACGGGTTAAAAAATCCATAAATTACATAAATGAAGAAAGAGTAGGATCCACGCTACTCGCTAGCTCACACCCAAAACCCAACAGCAAATACCTGTCATGTTATAAACATAACAGCCACGTCCGTGGGGAGTAACTCGGACGTTCTCCCAGCCATATTATATCATATGGAAAAAATAATAGTATTACTATATCAAAATAATTAAAATGAGAAAACATTAAAACGATATAATAAAAATAAGTTTTCAGCGAAACTTAAAGCATTTGCAAACCTGCAAGTCAATATCAATCGATAATAATAATATTCAAAAATGGCGTTATGGAAATCAATCAGTGCAACGGAATAGACTTTCACTAGGATAATACTCAAACTAGCTTCGAGAACTTAGTCAAAACAAATTAGACTTCGGTCTCTAACTAGGCAACTCAACTATAACAGGACTGCGTGCAGCGAGGTCCTGGCTTAAGTAATGCACACCCCTCCTGGATACAAACCATATCCAGTTCAACCCGACGCGACTTACACGATGCGATATCTAAGTTTAAGGTCAAAATATACACACTCCTGAACACAAACCATGCTCAGTTCAACGACCAATGCGTCTCCACATAGACATACCAGCTTTATAGTTGATGGCAAAACGTATACCCTAGACTGTATTACTCTACCCATACACTTGTCCTCATTCCATAACTCCAAAACAGCCATTATCGATTTTCAAAAGATAAATATAATCAATATAGATAATATGAGGATAAAAGGAATAAACATTTCATATAAAAATGGAAACTTTCTATAAATAGAAACTTACTAATTTTAGAAACTTACTTAAAATAGAAATATTATTATAGAAGATACGTAAGTTATTAAAATATGTGAAATGTATTAAAAATAGCATTTCTTACAAAATTAACATTTTATTATTATTGTCGTTATCGTAACTTTATTATATTTCTAAATTCGTTATTCAAAATATAAATAAAATATAATAAGTCATTATACAGTATTTTATAAATAATTTAGGAAATCGAGTTAAAACAATAAATATTAGAAAAGAGATATTTTAAGAAAAACGACACCAAAATTAATTGAGTCAACGAGTTTTATAAATGAAATGAATTTTATAAAGGTTTCAAATTATTTTTATGAAATAGCTTTGATTTATAAATAATACAAATTTTAATGAAAATAGTCAATCAGAAACAAATAGGAAATTATTAGTGAAAGTAGTCTCGACTAAAACATATTTAAAACTAAATTGACTATTTTCTCATTTATTAGTATAAATCGTAAAACGAAGATTAATTTATTAAAAAAAAGGTATACAAATCTCGATCATAATATGAAAATACGATTTTGAGTTAAAAATTAGAAATTAACGAAATATGGCGTAAATATGAAATCGATATTATTTAGTTACTAGTGTCACGATAATCAACAAAATATTATAACGATCATAAACAATAAAATTACTAACGATTTATAAAACGATATCGAAAGTCGTAAAATATTTATATCGCATACGCTTTAAAATAATATTATTAGCAATAATAAATAGCTAAAACTAGAAAACCGAAGTTAAAATATTTACTACATACTACTACTCAAACATACGATATAATACCGAGTAACGTCCTGAAGTTACCTTCAATCCAAGTTCGAGTCGAAAGATTCAATGTAGCCGCCCTCCGATTGGGCCAAGCTCTAAACCCTCAATGGTAACTTCTTTAAACTCCAAACTGTAGAATCGATAACCTTCTGAACACGATTCACCAAGACGATAGAGAAGACAAATTAAAAGAATGAGACGAGGGTAGCTGACACAAGATGGAAGGAGAAAAGATATGCGGGAATTAGAAACATAGAAGCCAACTTAATCGGGTCAGTAAACATGAGGACACAAAGAGATGAACGTGCCTAAATTGACAAACAAAAGGGGACGGATATAGTAACAAGAGTCACGAACTGCCGAAAAGAGGATGGGAACGAAGCAAATAAATACGAACGAAACAGGGAACACGATTCGAGGAAAGGAAAATGAATGATGAATGAAGAATATGGGCACGATAAAAGCGGTCAGAAGACGAGGACATAAGTATCAGCAACATTAACCAGGCATGAAATCAACAGCGGCAGTAGTATCCACAGCAGCAGCAACACGTAAAGCAGCGTACACAACAGAATCAACACTAGCAACAACAACTCGTACAACATCAGCGACAACAGCAGGTAACGACACCAATAATGAGCGAGGAAACGTGACAAAAGAATG
Source organism: Agrostemma githago (assembly GCA_958450325.1). Classification (NCBI taxonomy): domain Eukaryota; kingdom Viridiplantae; phylum Streptophyta; class Magnoliopsida; order Caryophyllales; family Caryophyllaceae; genus Agrostemma; species Agrostemma githago. The sequence continues at coordinate 57,344,485 of OY288243.1, forward strand.
AATTGAATGGAAGATGAAACGAAATCGATGCTGATCAAAGTAATCGCGTACAAATAAACGGATTGAAAGGAGATAAACGCAGCAAGACAAAACAACATCGGCGACATCGGAATGAATATCGTACACCAGCAAACTGCAGTGAACATGACGAAACAAGAGTACACGAACAGAAAGAGCAGCCAGAAACCGATTAGAAAACCAGCAAGAATATCATCAATAACAACCACGAACCAGCAGAGACGGTGGACCTCGATAATAGCAGCAAGAATGAGTAACGACAAAGACCCGATAGCGAGAACAGAACACGAGAGAAAACAGGGGGAAAAGGAAAACAACGAAACAGCAATAACCAAAACTTGAACTAACGTAGCAGCAGAATCGAGCAGCAGCGGCAAAAGCAAGACAGCGAGGACAGAGAACATCAATAACACGACAACAATGGCAAAACAGGAACTTACAGCAGGCGGACAACACAACAAAATGAAGAAGAAGGAGACTCAGCAGCAAAACGTAGCAGCAGCAACAGAAAAAACGCAGCAAAAAGGATGAATACGTAAGGAGACGAAGAGGAGAAGAAGTGGACCGTAAAGTAACAGCAAATTGAGGAATCCAAACAGAGATGAAGAGGATTGATTCGTCACCTTCAAATAATGGATAATAGCGAACAGAAATGAACCAACCATCCACGAATCAGGCCACAAGAAGATGGCTGAGAGAGGCGGATGAAGGCAGAACACACAACAGCATCAGAAAGGGCGAAACATGTGAAGAAGAAGGAGAAGAGGGGAATAAATCAAAGCTGGTTGAAGGAAAAAAAATGAAAAAGGGAAGAGGAGATGAACAGGGGGAATGAAACGGTTGAAAGGAATGAAAAGGGGAGTGTATGTGTACGTAAATGAGTGGGAAAAGAAATGAATTAAGGAGTCCAAAAATTTATGATACGAAAACGGCTTAATTAAATGAATTGGGTATGAACCGAATTCCGAAACGATAAGTTGACTGACACAAGAATCAAATTAAAAATCGAGTTAATAAAATTGATAAATAATCGGACCGTTAAATAAAATGAATAAATAAAGTACTCGAGATGAAAATGAAGCTGATAGAAATAAATAATTAGACGATCAAATAGTATTTCCCGATAAATAATAAATTTTCAATAAAGTGAATTAAATTGATTTCTCGAGGAAAGAAAATAAATATTTTGAGGAAACTTAAAATAAATGAGCTTCGAACTTAATATATATATAAATCAAAAGAATTTAGAATTGAAATCGTCGAAATAGAATTTCGATAAGAATTAAATTAATTGTATAAAATGAATCGATAGAGACATAAAAATATGTTTTAAATAGAAGAAGAGTTTCCAAGACAAATAGAATTTTAGGAGTTCGAAACGATTAAACAATAAATTCGTTTTGTAATAATTTTAAGAATACGAGTTAAATCGTAAAAATTCAAATAAGGACATAATTTTAATTTAATTTAAATTTATAAAAATCAGGGGTGTTACATCAGACTTGACATAACAATGATGCTAGAAGGAAAAAACAATACTATGACTTGACCCTACTATGACATTGACCTAGGCTTGGGACCGTGACCATCTTTTCGGTTTTAGACCCTTATGCAATCTTTTGAGGATGCAACCCTTGATGGGTGTTCTGGACTCGATTCTGTTGATGGACTGTCGAAGGGTTTGAAATAACTCGTGACAACCACTGAGTCACTATCTCTCCCTCGGTGTTTCTGAATGTGAAGTCTGCTTTTTGTCATTTTGAGGGAGAAATGTTCCTTCCTCGATCATGTTTTGGATCACATGCTTTAGTGCAAAGCATGCTTTGGTATCGTGTCCATTGTCTTGATGAAATAGGCATTAGGCATCAGGACTCCATTTTTTGGTTCGTTTGTCGACTGGCGGGTCCGTAGTTGGACCCATAGGTAAAAGTAGTCCTCGATCGACCAAGTGTTTGAGAGACTCGGTGTAAGACAAGTCAATTGCGATAAACTTCCTTCTTGACGTCTCTACTTTGTTGGACATGCCCTTACAAGACCTTGAGGTTTTTTCCATATTAGTCTTAGGAAGGTTTGATTGTGCAGAACATTTGGACGACCTACTTAGAGTAAGCCTCCGGATGTTGTAATCAGCTGAATTTAATTTGCTTCGCTTTTTGTGTCTCTACTTTCTAGGAAATCGAGGCGATTGCTAATGCTTCTAACGGATGAACTCAGATGGGTTACCGAGGCATGGACGTTGCGAACCAACTCGGTTAGGGTGTTGATATCGTTGCAGATACTTTCGATGGTGTTTGAATCCGAAGACATGTTATGGAGCAATTCTGCACGACATGACCGGAAATGAGAATGGACCCACCGGACGACGTAAGAGAGGTTCAAGAGTGACTCGAGGAATGCTCGTAGGTGAGCGATATGGAAAGGAGATCCTTGATTCGTGCGTGCTTGCGGTCATCAGGTTTGGGACTCAGGTGCTTTAGACGTTTGGTGTATTCGGTGAGACGCCTAATAGACTCGGATCTCTAGAACGAGATGATTTGACGCAAATCTCGGGGCGAGATTTAAAGAGGACTTTCCAGATGACCCAAAATGTAAGACCTCGAATGGAGGCTACCTTAGTAACTAGCATAGACAGTTAATCATACGGTTGTACGACGTAAGGACTTAATTTTAATCCCGGCTCGGAATCAAAGAGTTTTGATGTTTTTGAAAATAGATGCACTGGAAAAGGGAGTTCTCAAAAATGGGATCGACATTACGTTGCTTTAGTGACATCGTTTGTGGTATGTCGAAATATATTGCTATGCGGGTGTCAAGAGTTTATAAGTTGAAAAATTGACGACAACAAAGGTGTGAATTGTGATTTTGCAAAAGTGTGGTTGTAGAAGAACCAGTTTTGAAGATATGTGAAAATCGTGGAGTCCCGTTGTTATTGAGACTTCTATTAGTTAGAAGTTTGATATTTGCGGTGTAGAGGTGTTTATGAAAAAACACGGTGTCTACAGTAGTGCTTTGAAAGTGTAGTCAAATTCTTGTTATGGAATTTAAGTGGTGATAGTGGTTTTTGAAAGTTTTGAAAATGAGTGACCGTGTGACCGTGTTTGTCAATTCCATCCCATTGATTGTGATTTTGGCGATAGTGACGGTTCGTGCAAAAAAGCATTTTGTGGGTGTAACCATGTTAGATACCTTGATTTTATTATTTGAAATTTTGATGATGCTAACGGTATGTGCATAATGTTTTGAAGAAAATGTAACCGTGTTAGGTGCCTTGATCCCATTGGTTAGAATTTTGGCGACGGTAACGGTATGTGCAAAAAATTGTTTTGAAGACAAAATGTAACAGCATTAAGTACCTTGATTCCATTGATTGAAATTTCGGTGACGGTAACGGTATGTTATTGTTTTCGTTTTTTTTTCTTCAAAATAACGAGTTTTGTTTTGGCCAACGTGATGGCGCAAAAAAACAATTTTCGAAAACAGTAAGTGCGAATTTAGCTAGGGTGATGGTGCTAGGGTGCATTTGAAAATAGCGAGTTTTAATTTTGGCCAGAGTAATGGCCCCAAAAGTGGTTTTCGAAGAAAAAAAAAGTTCTTTCGAAAATGGAGTTTGGGTGTAGTTGAATATGTTGTCGTGGTTGAATCCGGATTTTAATGTTTTATTTGGGTTGTCACAACACGCTACATATAACTAGGAAGACATACACTCATGTAAGATGCAGACGCTGGTAAACTAGAGGCTAGGGACCACGAAGAGTCTTTGTTTTGGCGGCGACGGGTGACTTGGGAAGGTGAGCGTCGGTCTATTTGCTCAGATCAGATCGCTTGGCATATTCACGGAGTGCGTGATCACCTTGGACGGCCGGAACATCAATCGAGGATCTCCTCGCAGGTCCAGTCGAAGAACCTTACTTCAAGAAGGTTGATTGGTCCTAAAATTGGCTAGGGTGGGCTTTTTAAGGCCAAACCTGTAGTGACCACAAAAAAAGAACTAGGAAATGGGCTTCACCGACCTCGTTTGAGTTACACCACCGCTGGAAACTTATTTCCAAATTCCCAGCGGAGTCGCCAAACTGTGGACACTCGCCCATACCGCTGCTCGCTTGCACCCCCGGAGGGACCAGTCGCGGCGGCCACCTTGATGAGTGTTATTTATATACATATTTTCATCCCCAAATTGTTAGTTTCATCTCGGTATTTGTGCTTAACTCGTTAATAATGATGCAATATATACTTTGAATGTCGATACTTCCGTATTTATGTGTATTTTGTAGATTTGGATGCATTTGGAGCTAATCGGAGCATTACGGAATCGATAATTGAAGAAATCGCATCTAAGCACGGAATCGAAGGAAGAAGATGCGGAATACATGAAGAAACAAAGATCAAAGAAGGAAAAGACACCAAACAAGAAGAAAGAATGACCGCCTACACAAGGGTCAATTTTAAACATCCATACCTTTGGTTCTACAACTCCAATAAGGGTGATATTAGTATAGTTGGAAAGCTCTTTCTCTTATCTTTCTAACGGTATATTGCACGTCCGCTTTGAACAAGTAACGAATAAATGGAAGCCGTTTGAAGTAGAGCGCGCGATGCTGTGATCTACAGTGCTACTCGATCGAGTGCCACTCCGTGAAGCTCCTACCCATATTTTGGGGGGTCACTCAATAGAGTGCCATCAGGTACTCGATCGAGTGCACCCAAACCGGGCCGCGCATCAACTTTATTTCGACTTAGAATTTGGGCCTGTTTTGAAGTCCAGCGGATTTCTTTTGAATAAGTCTTCTGACTACATTGTCAGACACTTTTCCTTTTACTTTTCATCTACCTTATTTTACACACTTTTCATTATTTTTCTTTTCTTAGTTTAGTTTACTTTGCGAGATACATTGAACTTGCTCTTCATTCTTAGATCTGAAATTCTTCGGTATTGCAATTCTTAATTTCAATTTCAATTTCAGTTTCTACTTTAATTTCCGTCTTAATTCATTCTTCATATTGCTTTATCGTTTTCTAGTGTAGATTTGTTATTGCTTTCCGTAGATTAATTCGATTCACCTTCGATATGTTTAATTGCAATTCGTATTTCGTTAATTTGATTGCTTAATATGAGTAGCTAGATTTCATCTAGGGTTTACGGGGATCTATGCGTATTATTTGGGTTATAGTCAATTAACCTGTTTCTAATCGTATGAACTATCGCCTGAATATCGTTTTAACTCTGATTAATTGTTTGATGCATAATTCTAATTAATTAGTATCGCAAATTAGGACTTTTTGCCGACCGGGTTAAGAACTAATTAGGCTACAATAGTTTGGGTAGACTGACTTAATGCTAGCGACCGCATGTTAAGTTTAAATCTAAAGGTTGTAGAAGTACCGACCGAACCTGCATCTTAGATAGTTCGATTATTGACCTGTTATTTGACTCCCTGACCCGAGTAATATTCATAGCGAACCTGAGACCCTAGACTTTACCCTTATTGATTTATCTATTGGTAATTAGTTATTAGGCTATCCAAACCAACCAAAATTGTGACCTATAATCTAGAATCCAATTCTTAGGATAAATATTTGAATTTCCATCTCCTTGTGGTTCGACCCCTGACTTCACTATCTACATTAATTAGTGACCTTAGGGTATCTTTGATTAGGGATACGACTAACCCCTGTCAAATTTTGGCGTCGTTGCCGGGGAGACGGTGTTATTTAGTTGTTTATCCTTTTTAGGTTCTAGGTTTTTTTTGTATATAATTTTTTTTTACTTTGTATATAATTTTTTTTTATCATTCACCATTACGACCAATTTTTATTTCCCACAATTCAAACATGAGTCACTACATAATTATTGGGATAGACTTTAGTCTTTCATTATTCAAAATGGTTTTAATGTTGATATACGGGATATGTGTCATAATATATATAATGGTGTTGATGATGAGTCACGGGCTAGAATTGAGGAAAATTGCGGAGGGATGTTTAATTATATCTCTTACTAGGAACGATTGGAAATCCTTAAATATTTAGCCCGTAATAGTGTTGAATTAGAGTTGAGGCGTAAAAATGACAAGGCGGAAATCGAGGCTTTGTTGCTGCAATTCGTGCAAGCTCAACAAAAGCAAGATACTCAAATAGGCCAGTTTCTAGATCATTATGAAATCTTGGACAGTCAAATCGCCCAATTAGCAAGCCAAGAGCAACAAAGTCAACCGGGTACGCCTATGGAAGTAGTGAAGAACCTCCAAGTAAGTGTTCCATCTCCATCTCTTGTGAATATAATTGATGATGATGGTGATGATGGGTATAATGTTCAATCTATTCAAGATCACCAAACCGCCATGAATGACTGTGAGCTAGAATGTGTGTTTTTTGAGGAAAACGTGTGTTTGGATGCTCTGAATGATGCTCTTTTAATTGAGGATAACATTAAGGATTTTGATTTGTGTGATTTTGAGAGAGTGTCATTTGATGTCAATTATGAGGTTTTGGAGACAGAATTGAACAAAAGAGAGGATCTTAAGCTTGAGAGGAAAAATGAAAGGGAAGAGAAGAATACACTTTTTGACGATTCCTTGAGTGGAAGAGGTGTGGCTACATGGGATAGCGAGAATGATTTCATTGAAACACCAATTTTAGAGACATTTGAGTTTTTCCCTTATATTGAGGACGACCCACTTCCACCTATTGATTGTCTTGATTATATTTCTCTTGACCCTTTGTTTGAGATTATGATTAGTGGGGAGGATTGTGATAATTCTTTCACGGAGATCGGTAAGATTGATCTTTTGAGTAGTCTTAGGAGTTCGAACTCTTCTTTTATGCAATCTATACCCGATGATAAGCCTTGGGGTGAATCTGAGATATTTGATGTGTATGTCTTGTCTTACGAGCCGCCTATTAACATTCTTACTCTTCTTATGCACTATGACCACCATGCTGAGGATTGGTCTAGCTCGTCTGATAGGCTAAGACGATCATTGACTTTGTCTCAGTTTGTCTTCTTTATATCTTGGTGCTACTTATGCTTTTGTGTAGCACATGCGCAGATTTTTGATCGACTCTTGAGAGCCTTAAGCTGTTTTGATCACAGTCATCTGTGGACAACTGATCTATAAGACGAACCCCAACTTTGCAGCTGGTTTGGGGGAGATGTGTTGTGTATACGGCAGTTTCCTTCCATTTTTATTTTTTTTTTATTTTTCTTTTATTATTCGATTTCTTAGATTTTTGAATTCCCCTAGGTTAAGTTATCCTTAAGATTGACTGTGGATTTGTTGTCTTATCTACTTTAGAGTCACATTGAGGTCACTGTGACATTTAGGTTTGGGGGAGAGTTTGTGTGCTTTTGTGTGTTTTATTTTGTGTCGTGTGTTTTACCGCTTTCAAAAAGTTCTAAAAATCCAAAAAAATAAAAATTGAAAAATCAGAAAAATCCAAAAATATTTTAATTTTTTGTGTGTTTTTGTGTGTGTGTCTGATGTAGAAGCGTGCAAAACGACAATGATGATAATGCTCCTAACATGATTTCTCCTAATTTTCAGCTTACTTCGTGCCTGAAAATACATTTCGTCTTGAGATTTGATTAAATTGATATGAATGCCAATTTGAAATTTTAATTGCCAAATGAGTAAATTTGACCACTTGTCGGCAAGCCACAAAATTCTGAGGATTTTAGAGCTTCCTAGGCCAGTAACATCCATAACTGGTCTCATTATTATTTAGGAATTGAGTGGTTTTCTCCTTGTGAAATGTGTAACATCAATTTGCATAAATATGACGTCCGTCTCTTGATATTGAATACGTGTTTGGTTTGAGAAGGAGGTACATGAGGAAAGGCATTTTTGCTTTTGATGAGCTCCACTTAGCCAAAAATGACCCATTTTTACTACCTTGTAGAGTTAGGTCATTTTCCTTTGTTTAGCCCATTTCAGTTGTTGTAAGCCTATTCCTATTGTCTATATTATTTAGGTACAACCTAGAATAGCCTACCCTGTCGGGACAGTCGCAGTGAACATAATTGGAATTACTTCACTATTTGGTCATGTTTGGAGATTTCTACATCTTTTGGACTTAGTGTGTAATATTGTTGTACGACTTTGTATTCTCCTTCCCCCTGTTCGATATTTGAAAAAATAGAAGCATGAAAGAAAAGGATGAAGAAAAGAAAAGAAAAGAAAAGAAAAAGAAAAAGAAAGGAAAAAAAATATGAAAAATATGCTTCATGTAATATTTCGGGGAATGGTCGAAAAGATTGAAACTAGAGATTAATTGTGAGGATGAAAGAAATTCCCTCTTACACCTAATTTTGAATTTATATCTCTAGTTGGTGGTTCGACGTTATTCGTTGTGGTTTTTAATGGATAGTTTTTATTGTGTAGCTGCGACTGGGCCCGGTTTTAGCTCCACATTCCCATACGTGCTTAGGCACAATCTGTAACACCCCTGATTTTGTAAATTTAGTCAAATTAAAATTTTGTTCGTATTTTTAATTTTACGATTTAACTCGTAATTCTTGAAATTATTATAAAACGAATTTATCGTTTAACCGTTTCAACTCCTAAAAGTCTATTTGCCTCGGAATCTCGTCTTGTATTTAAAACGTATTTCTATTTCTGTTTCGATTCAGTTCATACATTTAATTTAATTCTTATCGAAAATCTATTTCGACGATTTAAATTCGAAATTCTTTTATTTTTAAGCTCGAACTTCTATTTTCGGCTCGAAATTCATTTATTTTTAATTTCGTCAAAATATTTATTCTCTTTCCTCGAGAAACCAAATTAATTCACTTTATCGAAGATATATTATTTATCAAGAAACTCTATTTCATCGTATAATTATTTATTTCTATAAACTTCATTTTCGTATCGAATGATTTATTTATTCATTTTATTTGACGGCCCGATTATTTATTAATTTATTAACTCGTTTTTATTCGGTTCGTGGGTCAGTCAACTTATCGATACAGAATTAGTCTCCTACCCGATTCAATTAATCAATCTGTATACGTCGTATACTTGTGTCGGAATCAGTACACTTTTAGTGAGTTACATTCTTTCCACCTTGTGATTACGTTCTATCCCATTTAGTGACTTCATCACCCATGTGATTCATTCCTCTCAATTACTGACTCTTTTCCCACCTCTTCAAATTCTCCATCATTCATCCCCCATTCCTCCACATTCTTTCAGTCCTTTTTCCCATTTTTTTTTGTTTCCTCATTCATTCTTTCCCCTTCATCTGACCTTCATCATCTCCACCTTATCCTCCGTTTTCCATCATTCTTTTTGAAGAAATCGGTCCTTTGCGTGTCCCTGCTTTGCTCACTGCTGTATTGCGTCTGCCCTTACCTGATTCCGATTAGGGTGACCCATTTCCTCTTCGTTGCCCTTTCTCTGTTTTCTTCGTTTCTCTTCTTCGCATCATTTTGTCCCGTCATCGTTTTTGTTTTCTCGTGTCTGTTGTTCGTTGGTTGTTCGTATCCTTCTCCTTCTTCTTTCATTTCGTGTTTACTGGTACTGTTTGATGATGATGCTGTCACGATTTATCGTTTTTCTTCATGCCCTGTTTCACTCGTTTTCCGTTCCATTCTTATCTATGTCGTTCTCCATTCTTAGTTCATCTTACGTCCCTTTCTCCTCGATTTTGACTCCGTCAATCTGACCAACGCTTGATATTCGTAAGTCTTCGATTTTTGTCATCTAGTCTTCCTTTTTCCTTCGTTTCCCTGCCTTCTTCGTTTTGTTCTAATGATGCTGCCTGTTTCGTTGTTGTCGTGTTACTGCCTTGTGTCGGTGTTGCTGCTACTATATGTCTTGTGGTGGCCTTTATCGATCCTTCCTCTCTTTCTCCTTTGTTTTTCTTCTCTTCATTCTTTTCCTCCTTCTTCTCATCTTCTTTGTTCTGCCATTGTAGTCGAGTCATTCTCCGGTTTTCGGTTGTTGTTCGGTTTGTTACTGCTGCTATGTTTGTTCTTTTCCTGCTGCGTTGCCGTTAGTTGTCCCTAATTTTTGATGACGCTGCTATTCTGTTCGTGTACCTTTCCCTTCTTCTCGTTCTTGTCGTTTCGGTTTTACCCGATTTCTATCACTTATTCCCTGTCCTGCTTCGTCCTACTTCTTCATTTCTGTCACGTTTGGTTGTCCTGTTGTTTTGTGCGAGGTTGATGTTGTCGCCTATGTCGTGTTGAAGTTTGTTTCTCTTCTTTCTTCGTTTTCCCTGATGTCTCCCCGTTCCGAGTTGAATATCGATTGATTCCGTTCCAATCGTGTTGGTTTAGTTTTCCTCATTATTTGAGTTTATTGTGTTACCCGAATCCAACCCTTATCTCATTCTTTTGTTTTGTCAACTCCATTTTCTTTTCGTGAAGCCTACTTAGAAGACTGAACGGTTCTACAATTTGGAGCTTAAAGATGACATTTCTTCTAAATTGAAGCTTGGGTTGGCCAAGAAGAGCGAGTACGAGTTCGTTTCGGATATCGTCTCAAGGTAACTTTAGGACGTTACTCGATTTTATGTCGTATGTTTGAGTAGTAGTATGTAGTAAATATTTTAACTTCGGTTTTCTAATTTTAGCTATTTATTATTTGCCAAAAAATTTATTTTTAAAGTTTTGTACCTTATAAACTTTTTATAACATTTTGATATCGTTTTACAAACCGTTAATAATTTAATTATTTACGATCGTTATAATATTTTGTTAGTTATCGTGACACTAGTAACTAAATAATATCGATTTCATATTTTCTTCATATTCCGTTAATTTATAATTTTAACTCAAAATCGTATTTTTATATGATAATTGAGGTTTGTGTACTTGTTTAATAAATTAATTTTCGTTTTACGATTTGTACTAATAAATGAGAAAATAGTCGATTTTGTTTAAAATATATTTTAGTCGAGACTATTTTCACTAATAATTTCTTATTTGTTTACAATTAACTATTTTTAGGAAAATTCGACTATTTATTGATAAAATCTATTTGCTAAAACTAATTTGAAAGCTTTATAAAATCTCGTTTAATTTATAAAACTCGTCGACTCAATTAATTTTGATATCATTTTTCTTAAAACATCTATTTTCTAAAATTTATAGTTTTAACTCGATTTCCTAATTATTTATAAAATACTATATATTGACTTATCGTATTTTATTTATATTTTGGGTAACAAATTTAGAAATATATTAAAGTTACGATAACGACGGTAATAATAAAATGTTAATTTTTATACATTTCACTTATTTTAATCACTTACGTATTTACTATAAGACTTTCTATTTTAAGTAAGTTTCTAAAAATAGTAAGTTTCTATTTACAGAAAGTTTCCCTTTTAATATAAAATGTTTATTCCTTTTTCCTTCGTATTATTCTAATGATTATATCTTTTGTTTATATCGATAATGGCTGTTTTGGAGTTATGTAATAAAGTCAAGTGTGGGGTTAGAGTAATAATCTGGGGTGTACGTTTTTGCCATCAGCTATAAAGTCGGTGTGCCCATTTGGGGCACATTTGGTCGTTGAACTGAGCATGGTTAGTGTTCAGGAGAGTGTGCATTGTGCCCTTAAACTTAGATATCGCATCGTGTAAGTCGCGTCGGGTTGAACTGGATATGGTTTGTATCCAGGAGGGGTGTATACTACTTAAACCAGGACCTCGCTGCACGCAGTCCTGTTATAGTTGAGTTGCCTATTTAGAGACTGGATTCTGTTATGAGTTAAGTCTACAGTTCTCGAAACTAGTTTCCAGTATTATCCTACTGAAAGTCTAGCCTTGTGCACACTGAACGAATTTCCATAATGCCATTTTTGAATATTATTATTATCGATTGAATTTTTGACTTGCAGGTTTGCAGATGTTTTAAGTTTCCTCCGAGAACTTATTTTATTATATCGTTTTTAATGTTTTCTCATTTTAAGTATTTTGATATAATAATACTATTATTTTCCATATGATATAATATGGCTGGGAGAACGTCCGAGTTACTCCCCACTGACGTGGCTGTTATGTTTATAACATGACAGGTAATTGCTGCTGGGCTTTGGGTGTGAGCTAGCGAGTAGCGTGGATCCCACTCTTTCTTTATTCTTGTAATTTATGGATTTGTATAACCCATTTGGAGAATTTCCTTTTTAGCCCTTTTGTAAAAAGAGGTCTTTGTATTGACTTACCATTTCTTTTAATAAGATATAGTTTGTCAGTGTATTTTAATCCCAACTCTACAGTGTTTCTGCCACTGTATTGCGTTAGAATTTCTAGGGGATTACAGTTGGTATCAGAGCATTGTTGCTCCCGACGCTTACACCTGATTTTAAGAAAAATACCAGTAAATGATTTGAACAAAAAAAAATATTAGTGAGAGATGGGTAGAAACCAAACTAAGGACTTAACTGTTAGGTTTATATGTTCTTGTAACTCAATGATTAGCATTGAATATTTGTTGCTTTTGTCTGGAAGAAGATGAATGAACAAGATGTTGATGTGATGCTGCTCTAGATCGGAACAAGACCTGCTTAGAACTCTCAACGCCTGCTGACTCGAGTGGACAACTTGGTGCTTCAAGAAGATTGTTGTTGGCGACTTTCCAGCACAGACCCAATTTGCTCAAGCTACAGGCCGCCAGATGATCAATAGTAGATTTCGGTTCTCCGCTGGTGCAGTAGACCTAGATCTGACTTAACTCCTTGTTGGATCCAGGTGAAGCAACACAAGACTAGTGTGCTCGTGTCTCTACGAGATGATGAAGATATCCCGCATTTTCCTTTGTGAAACTTAGAGGTCCGAAGATTCTTCCTTCTTTTTAAATCTTACTTATTTAGGATCGTTGATTCTTTTCTTCCTGCCTCCGCTTCTTCTAATTCTTCTCTTTTAAATTCTCATCTTCTTTCGCTTGGTGAATCCTCGTTCTATTCTTCCATTCTACCATCTTTCTCTTGAGATTCTTTGGTTAGACCGGATTCTGTCTTAGTGAAACCCCGTGAAAAGTTATAGATGTTTGAGGTCTGGTAAACCCTTGCTACCTGGTTCGAGGATTGTGAGTCTACCCTATTTTATAAGCGAGTAAGAAATTCTTGAGGATTATTTGAATGGCAAATTATTGTTTGATGGAATTAGAATGATACTTTAGACACTAAATCTTGGGTTAAAGGTTACATGATTATAGAGAGTACTTAAAATTGAATGGTATTTTGGAGTAGTAAAAGTACATCATATTTGATGGACACCTGGTACCTGGCCTAGAACTGAATTAAGTGTAACTGATAATATTACTTTGGGATTCTTACCTGATGCTTATTGGAAGGATGCATCGCGAATATTCGAGATCTTAGAGTATTGTTTAAAGTGTTAGCCTGAGTGTTGTGCTATCATTGAAGGTTTTCATTAATGTCGTTAGAAATTTTGGTGGACATAGACTTCCCGTGTTTCTTAAGGATTAGATCGTTGATCGTTGTTTAAGGTTGTAACCTATGAACTTTTGAGTCGAGTGATCTAACCTGGATAAATTGTTGTTAACCTTGAAGAAAAGAACATATTGCACAATTAGAGGTTGAATTTATCGCATTGTTTTGAGGAATACTTAATGTGAATTATCTTGATGGATTTATAGTTCAGAACCCTTTGACCAACGAGTTTGTGGCTTCGTTGAGTTAATAAATATTTCGGTGGTTTCACTAATACAATATGAAATTTGGTGTAATTATTAGAAACCTTAGTCAAAAGACGTGTCTGAAGATGTGAGTGATTGCGCCATTACCTATAGGTTTGAGCGTGTTTGAGGATTTATTGTACTTCCCCAACTTTTGTACTTGTGGCATTATAAATATGTTGGTGATCATTTTTGAGAATTTTGTGCCCGAACGTTGTTAAATTGGTGGATCTTGTTTAGTGTCCCTTACTCGAGAGATTTGGGGGTGTACCTCGAGTTCAAACTTTATGAGCTTTGGATGTGGGAACCTTATCAATTACGAGTTTGGGTTTGTCTAATGACAGTTGGAATTTTAATTGATGAGATCAGATTGTAAAACAATTGTGGATTAGTATCGTGTCGTTTGAACGATTGGATAATCACGTAAGGCATTTTTGGAGATTGTGATTGAGTAGTACCACCTAGCGCCTAACGTTGGACTTAACGTTATATAATGGAAATTAGGAACCCGTGTTGCGGCAGTCGTACTTGGAATCATGAGATACTTAACTTCTTCTGTAATTCCTTGGGAGCTCTGTTTGACTCTCAAATTCGTTCCTCCCCTTAACTTTTATCAAATCCTGCTTCTTCTTTGGCCAATTCCTTTGACTTCCTTATCGGGTTTAAAAATTTCTGTTTCGATTTGTTGTTGACTCTAACTCTATTTATCAGTTTATCATTTTCCCGAACCTATGTTATGAAAAGTTTGACTATTTTAAAATTTTGGGCTATCGTGAAATTTTAACGTTTGAGATATAAATTTCAAAACTTCGTTTTCGTATTTGTTTTTGGTGCTGTTTCAAAATGCCTTAATAATTTATTTTAAAGTATTTCAAAATTGTTTCTATTTGCAATTTTCAAGCGTGTTTGATTTTTACGAAAATTTTCATAATCGCGGATATTTTTTATTTCTATAAGATTATTATGTAAGACGATTTAATATTTTCGAAAAACTTCGTACGTCTAAATTTTTGTTTTATTGTCGTTAGACTTTAAATCTGTATTGAAAATATTTGTCGACTGATTCGATTCTTATTTGCTAACTACAAGACTTGATTTTTCAAATTTTCGTTTGGTCTTAAAACAAAATATTAAAGAATTTCTTAATCAAAACGTTTTACTATCGCTTTGAAAATATTTGGGTACTCTCTCCCTCGAGTTCATTTACAAATATTATTTATCGTCATTATATTATCCAATAATTTTTATTTTCGATTTTATTAACCTAAATGATTTTAAACTTTGGAAATTGAGCCCAACTCTTCTTAAAATAAATTTCGTGTTCGATTTCATATCTCGTTTGAAGTTGTAAATTTTTAAAAAATCGAGGTTGTGATCCGATCTAAGCATTCCCATTTTGTTCAAGTGATATAACCTTGTTTTTCATTCTGTTATTATGTTTTTGTTAGTTTCGAGGACGAAACTTCTTTTTAGTGGGGAAGATTGTAACACCCCTGATTTTGTAAATTTAATCAAATTAAAATTTTGTTCGTATTTTTAATTTTACGATTTAACTCGTAATTCTTGAAATTATTATAAAACGAATTTATCGTTTAACCGTTTCAACTCCTAAAAGTCTATTTGCCTCGGAAACTCGTCTTGTATTTAAAACGTATTTCTATTTCTGTTTCGATTCAGTTCATACATTTAATTTAATTCTTATCGGAAATCTATTTCGACGATTTAAATTCGAAATTCTTTTATTTTTAAGCTCGAACTTCTATTTTCGGCTCGAAATTCATTTATTTTAAATTTCGTCAAAATATTTATTCTCTTTCCTCGAGAAACCAAATTAATTCACTTTATCGAAGATTTATTATTTATCAAGAAACTCTATTTCATCGTATAATTATTTATTTCTATAAACTTCATTTTTGTATCGAATGATTTATTTATTCATTTTATTTGACGGCCTGATTATTTATTAATTTATTAACTCGTTTTTATTCGGTTCGTGGGTCAGTCAACTTATCGATACAGAATTAGTCTCCTACCCGATTCAATTAATCAATCTGTATACGTCGTATACTTGTGTCGGAATCAGTACACTTTTAGTGAGTTACATTCTTTCCACCTTGTGATTACGTTCTATCCCATTTAGTGACTTCATCACCCATGTGATTCATTCCTCTCAATTACTGACTCTTTTCCCACCTCTTCAAATTCTCCATCATTCATCCCCCATTCCTCCGCATTCTTTCAGTCCTTTTTCCCATTTTTTTTTGTTTCCTCATTCATTCTTTCCCCTTCATCTGACCTTCATCATCTCCACCTTATCCTCCGTTTTCCATCATTCTTTTTGAAGAAATCGGTCCTTTGCGTGCCGCTGCTTTGCTCACTGCTGTATTGCGTCTGCCCTTACCTGATTCCGATTAAGTTGACCCATTTCCTCTTCGTTGCCCTTTCTCTGTTTTCATCGTTTCTCTCCTTCGCATCATTTTGTCCCGTCATCGTTGTTGTTTTCTCGTGGCTGTTGTTCGTTGGTTGTCTGTATCCTTCTCCTTCTTCTTTCATTTCGTGTTACTGGTACTGTTTGATGATGATGCTGTCACGATTTATCGTTTTTCTTCATGCCCTATTTCACTCGTTTTCCGTTCCATTCTTATCTATGTCGTTCTCCATTCTTAGTTCATATTACGTCCCTTTCTCCTCGATTTTGACTCCGTCAATCTGACCAACGCTTGATATTCGTAAGTCTTCGATTTTTGTCATCTACTCTTCCTTTTTCCTTCGTTTCCCTGCCTTCTTCGTTTTGTTCTAATGATGCTGCTTGTTTCGTTGTTGTCGTGTTACTGCCTTGTGTCGGTGTTGCTGCTACTATATATCTTGTGGTGGCCTTTATCGATTCTTCCTCTCTTTCTCCTTTGTTTTTCTTCTCTTCATTCTTTTCCTCCTACTTCTCATCTTCTTTGTTCTGCCATTGTAGTCGAGTCGTTCTTCGGTTTTCGGTTGTTGTTCGGTTTGTTACTGCTGCTATGTTTGTTCTTTTCCTGCTGCGTTGCCGTTAGTTGTCCCTAATTTTCGATGACGCTGCTATTCTGTTCGTGTACCTTTCCCTTCTTCTCGTTCTTGTCGTTTCGGTTTTACCCGATTTCTATCACTTATTCCCTGTCCTGCTTCGTCCTACTTCTTCATTTCTGTCACGTTTGGTTGTCCTGTTGTTTTGTGCGAGGTTGATGTTGTCGCCTATGTCGTGTTGAAGTTTGTTTCTCTTCTTTCTTCGTTTTCCCTGATGTCTCCCCGTTCCGAGTTGAATATCGATTGATTCCGTTCCAATCGTGTTGGTTTAGTTTTCCTCATTATTTGAGTTTATCGTGTTACCCGAATCCAACCCTTATCTCATTCTTTTGTTTTGTCAACTCCATTTTCTTTTCGTGAAGCCTACTTAGAAGACTGAACGGTTCTACAACTTGGAGCTTAAAGATGACATTTCTTCTAAATTGAAGCTTGGGTTGGCCAAGAAGAGCGAGTACGAGTTCGTTTCGGATATCGTCTCAAGGTAACTTTAGGACGTTACTCGATTTTATGTCGTATGTTTGAGTAGTAGTATGTAGTAAATATTTTAACTTCGGTTTTCTAATTTTAGCTATTTATTATTTGCTAAAAATTTTATTTTTAAAGTTTTGTACCTTATAAACTTTTTATAACATTTCGATATCGTTTTACAAACCGTTAATAATTTAATTATTTACGATCGTTATAATATTTTGTTAGTTATCGTGACACTAGTAACTAAATAATATCGATTTCATATTTTCTTCATATTCCGTTAATTTATAATTTTAACTCAAAATCGTATTTTTATATTATAATTGAGGTTTGTGTACTTGTTTAATAATTTAATTTTCGTTTTACGATTTGTACTAATAAATGAGATAATAGTCGATTTTGTTTTAAATATATTTTAGTCGAGACTATTTTCACTAATAATTTCTTATTTGTTTACAATTAACTATTTTTAGGAAAATTCGACTATTTATTGATAAAATCTATTTGCTAAAACTAATTTGAAAGCTTTATAAAATCTCGTTTAATTTATAAAACTCGTCGACTCAATTAATTTTGATATCATTTTTCTTAAAACATCTATTTTCTAAAATTTATAGTTTTAACTCGATTTCCTAATTATTTATAAAATACTATATATTGACTTATCGTATTTTATTTATATTTTGAGTAACAAATTTAGAAATATATTAAAGTTACGATAACGACGGTAATAATAAAATGTTAATTTTTATACATTTCACTTATTTTAATCACTTACGTATTTACTATAAGACTTTCTATTTTAAGTAAGTTTCTAAAAATAGTAAGTTTCTATTTATAGAAAGTTTCCCTTTTAATATAAAATGTTTATTCCTTTTTCCTTCGTATTATTCTAATGATTATATCTTTTGTTTATATCGATAATGGCTGTTTTGGAGTTATGGAATAAAGTCAAGTGTGGGGTTAGAGTAATAATCTGGGGTGTACGTTTTTGCCATCAGCTATAAAGCCGGTGTGCCCATTTGGGGCACATTTGGTCGTTGAACAGAGCATGGTTAGTGTTCAGGAGAGTGTGCATTGTGCCCTTAAACTTAGATATCGCATCGTGTAAGTCGCGTCGGGTTGAATTGGATATGGTTTGTATCCAGGAGGGGTGCATACTACTTAAACCAGGACCTCGCTGCACGCAGTCCTGTTATAGTTGAGTTGCCTAGTTAGAGACTGGATTCTGTTATGAGTTAAGTCTACACTTCTCGAAGCTAGTTTCCAGTATTATCCTAGTGAAAGTCTAGCCTTGTGCACACTGAACGAATTTCCATAATGTCATTTTTGAATATTATTATTATCGATTGAATTTTTGACTTGCGGGTTTGCAAAT
This sequence comes from Agrostemma githago, assembly GCA_958450325.1. Lineage (NCBI taxonomy): Eukaryota > Viridiplantae > Streptophyta > Magnoliopsida > Caryophyllales > Caryophyllaceae > Agrostemma > Agrostemma githago. Next base: position 57,363,054 of record OY288243.1, read on the forward strand.
GTTTTAAGTTTCCTCCGAGAACTTATTTTATTATATCGTTTTTAATGTTTTCTCATTTTAAGTATTTTGATATAATAATACTATTATTTTCCATATGATATAATATGGCTGGGAGAACGTCCGGGTTACTCCCCACTTACGTGGCTGTTATGTTTATAACATGACAGGTAATTGCTGCTGGGCTTTGGGTGTGAGCTAGCGAGTAGCGTGGATCCTACTCTTTCTTTATTCTTGTAATTTATGGATTTGTATAACCCATTTGGAGAATTTCTTTTTTAGCCCTTTTGTAAAAAGTGGTCTTTGTATTGACTTACCATTTCTTTTAATAAGATATAGTTTGTCAGTGTGTTTTAATCCCAACTCTACAGTGTTTCCGCCACTGTATTGCGTTAGAATTTCTAGGGGATTACACAATCCATTTTCTTCCCTTACCCATCAAGCCACCTTTTGTAAGTCCTTGGCATGTTCTATGGTCCTGATTGGTGGAACACGTATTCGATTGGGGAAATTGTTTTCTTATTCAATTGCATGCATGTTTCATAAGTCGAGTGAGTGTTCTTATTCTTTTTTATCTTCATATTTATATACTCACTCGTTCTTATGAGTGTTGAGCTATAACTACGAGGAAGTCCGACATTGATGGTCTCGCAAGATTGAAAGTTTGACAGTCAATTGTTCGAGGATGACATGATTATTGATTTAGTGATATTTTTGGCATTGCGTGTTTTTTAAGCGACTTGAGCCGATTTTTAGTAGAATGATTGTAAGCTTGCTCTTAGTCGTGCTTCACATCACTTGTCCTCTCTTGTATTTATATGTGTGGTTTGCTTGAGGACAAGCAAAGGTTCGGTTTGTGGGAGTTTGATGAGTGTTATTTATATACATATTTCCATCTCCAAATTGTTAGTTTCATCTCGGTATTTATGCTTAACTCGTTAATAATGATGCAATACATAGTTTGAATGTCGATACTTCCGTATTTATGTGTATTTTGTAGATTTGGATGCATTTGGAGCTAATCGGAGCTTTACGGAATCGATAATTGAATAATTTGCATCTAAGCACGGAATCGAAGGAAGAAGATGCGGAATACACGAAGAAACAAAGATCAAAGAAGGAAAAGACATCAAACGAGATGAAAGAATGACCGCCTACACAAGGGTCAACTTTAAACGTCCATAACTTTCGTTCTAAAACTCCAATAAGGGTGATTTTAGTGGCGTTAGAAGACTCTTTCTCTTAGCTTTCCTACGATATATTGCACGTCCGATTTGAACAAGTAACGAATAAATGGCAGCCGTTTGAAATAGAGCGCGCGATGCTGTGATCTACAGCGCTACTCGATCGAGTGCCCCTACTACACTTGATCGAGTACAACTCCGTGAAGCTCCTGCCCATATTTTGAGGGGTCACTCAATAGAGTGCCATCAGGAACTCGATCGAGTACATCCTAACCAGGCCGCGCATCAACTTTATTTCGACTTAGAATTTGGGCCTGTTTTGAAGTCCAGCGGATTTCTTTTAAATAAGTCTTCTGACTACATTGTCAGACACTTTTCCTTTTACTTTTCATCTACCTTCTTTTACACACTTTTCATTATTTTTCTTTTCTTAGTTTAGTTTACTTTGCGAGATACATTGAACTTGCTCTTCATTCTTAGATCTGGAATTCTTCGATATTGCAATTCTTAATTTCAATTTCAATTTCAGTTTCTACTTTAATTTCCGTCTCAATTCATTCTTCATATTGCTTTATCGTTTTCTAGTGTAAATTTGTTATTGCTTTCCGTAGATTAATTCGATTCACCTTCGTTATGTTTAATTGCAATTCGTATTTCGTTAATTTGATTATGTTTAATATGAGTAGCTAGATTTCATCTAGGGTTTAGGGGGATCTATGCGTATTATTAGGGTTATAGTCAATTGAACTGTTTCTAATCGTATGAACTATCGCCAGAATATCGTTTTAACTCTGATTAATTGTTTGATGGATAATTCAATTAATTAGTATCGCAAATTAGGACTTTTCGCCGACCGGGTTAAGAACTAATTAGGCTACGATAGTTTGGGTAGACTAACTTAATGCTAGTGACCGCATGTTAAGTTTAAATCTAAAGGTTGTAGAAGTACCGACCGGACCTGCATCTTAGATAGTTTGATTATTGACATGTTATTTGACTCCCTGACCCGAGTAATATTCATAGCGAACCTGAGACCCTAGACTTTACCCTTATTGATTTATCTATTGGTAATTAGTTATTAGCCTATCCAAACCAACCAAAACTGTGACCTATAATCTAGAATCTAATTCTTAGGATAAATAATTGAATTCCCATCTCCTTGTGGTTCGACCCCTGACTTCACTATCTACATTAGTTAGTGACCTTAGGGTATCTTTGATTAGGGATACGACTAACCCCTGTCACACCTAAACGGCCCCTCGTGGACGCTCGTCACGTCTGGGCTGATCCGATCTCGCGTTCGGGGCGATGTGTCTGACTTCTATTTGGCTGACGATTTAAATTTTACTAGATAGATGTGAGGACATCCATGTTTCCGTTGGAATCAATCGAAATGTGGTTGTAAATGTTTAAAGGCCGAAATGTTTGGTCTGACAACCTTTTTAGTGAACCGAATTCGTTGGCGATTTGTGAACACGCCACCGAGTAATTTTGAGATACTTGGAAACCATTCAAGTCAACTTTAATCCTTAACCGGTTCAAAGCTGAGTGACATGGGGACCTAAAGATAAAGACTTGTACCTTTAAGCTTTTTATGTCTAGAATGACTCTCATTGCGAAAGGTTTCGACCATCCAAAAACCGTAGATTCTGAGTAAGAGGTGAGGGTACGTATTGGGAAGCTAACGTCTGATAGACATCAACAGTCAATCCCGCCCGCACGTAGCGACCTCTACTAATCGATCGGTGGGCTGATAACTTCGTTACTTAATTGTGGCGTAAGAACGAAAACATCTGTTGTTTTAACCCTATGCCTTTACTACGTCAGTTGTTTAAGGACAAGTAAGTTTTGTCGTCGAAGTAATTGCTTTTAAATTCTTTGCGTGCACTTTCACGTGACGGGCAAGCCATGAAAAGATGCACGTAGGAGAGTAGAGAGTACTAGATATTATTTGTATTAGCAAATTAGTTTTAACGTGATAATACGGATAGTAGTCATTCTCGTGGTATACCTTACCTGATATTCTGCTTAAGGTGCGTTGGCTCGGTAATAATAAGGATGCGTTGAACCACGTGTGAGGGATGAGCATCGGGATTAATATGGAACCCGACCACCGCTTGTTCAGTTTTAGCTTATTTATGTTTTGAATTCCGTGTTAGGTGATTTAGCATGAGATTATGGTCATAAAAACGGTAAATCATACGAAAGTTGTAAATGCGAAATATAAGTAAATCATATTGTGAGGCATTGCACCCTCAGAGTGTACACTAAACGAGACACAATGCGTAGATGGTTGAGAACGGATCTCATGACTGCTCGGGTTTAGTCAAGGTATTTTAGTGTTTGCGGTTGAAGTTGTGGACGTTACGTATGTTTACGATGCGTCGTGGAGTTAGTATCCACATGAGTCGGACATCACATTATCGAAGTACATAATTAAAAGTACGGTATGTAAAGTTGTGTTTAGATGACAACCTAGTGATGATACGAATTCAACTGGCGGATCCTCCTAGCTTTCCTACGACAATTCCGGCAGAGCTTCACTACGGTTGTTGGAGTCGACTAGTCAACACGGGTGCCCTTTTCGTTCATATCGAGTCAATAACTCGAGGAACTACGAAGAGTAGTGTTGATTCAAAAGACTGTGATGAGTGGATCGTGCCTGATGTCGGAATTCGACGCTAAAGAAGAGCGAAAGGCTCGTTGAGAGAAGAGGGAAATTGAGATGTGTGTTGTATTTTCCGAATTCTCGAATTGTGTCGAATGAGCGGAGAAAGGGGAGTATTTATAGCCTTTTCGTAGCTCAAATCGAGATTTCAAGCGCCTGATGTAGTGCGACCCAGATTTGAGGCGCCATGGATGAGGCGACCAGGATTTTGAAGATCCGATTTGAAAACTTTCCAAAGCGACGTAATATTTGTTTCTTGGACTTTAAGACTTCGACCCTTGACCTAGCGCGCGTGCGCCGTTGGGCCTCGAGCGCGCGTCTCAAGGCTTGCTCGGCCCGACGCGCTGACTCGTGTTTGACTTTGCGTGTTTCGGGACTGATTTGGAGCCCCGGTGCCGGAATTGACTCTAATTAGTGTTGACGCGACCGTAATGACACGACTAAGACCGTCTTGATGTTGAATTAATTTTTCCGAGTAATTATTTGATCTGTTCTATTGATAAACCATCTAAAACATCGTAAAATCGTGCCGTGTTGCAGTCCGATCATCATCGGGTGTTCGTTGGGCACTCCTGCAGCCACTAGGTCCAAATTTGGGTGTCTACACTTATGAATAGTGTTCAAAACCAAATGTATGGAATTAATTGGAACGGAGGGAGTATCATTTTTTTGGTTAACGTTGTTTTTTCCCTAGAATGAAAAACATTATTGTTCAATCAAATAAAAATGTCTAAAAAATATTCGTAATTCTCTCTCACACTCACAATAACAATAAATTTTTTTAATTAAAAACATTTTTTTTAAGATTATAAACCTTTTTTTCCTAGGGATTACTTATACCAAAACTGAATTAAACACAGGGAATCTAGAATGGAATTCTGAACCCCATACAATCGGTATGATTCTTCATTTCATACTGATACACCTTTCGTGAACCAAAAGGTCCCTTGGTTCTTTAATAAACTTATTAAAACGTAATAAGTAACGTATACGAATGATTGCTTTTACTCAGTATTTATATAGTAGAATTTTATCACGTTATTATAATTTCTCGATGTGAGATAATTTTACTTAAATTTATAGCTTTAAGAGCTTTTATAAGACAATTTTTTTGGTTAATATCTAAAAACGAATGATATCTCGTATTTGTGATATAAAATTTCATCACTTCATCATATTTTTTCGATATGCGATAATTCTACTTAGATTTATAGTCTTAAAAACTCTTTTTAGAACTCAAATTTTTGGTTAATATCTAAACACGAATGATTTCAGTTTTCCATCAGCTTATGGTCCTAAGAACATTTTTAAGACTCAAATTTTTTTAGCTGATATCCAAGGACAAATGATTATTATTTATAATATAGAATTTCATAACCTCATCATAATTTTTGATGTGAGACAACGTTTGGATAATTATAATAATAATAATAGTTTGTTTTTATATCTAACGTAAGAATGGGCGATTACTCTTATTTATATAACAAAATTTGATCACCTTATTATAATTTTTCGATGTGGGATGATCTTACCTAAGTTTATAGTCTCAAGTACTTTTCTAAGACTCTGATACAAGTGCTGTGACAAATGCTATGATCTGCACCAAGATTACAGGAGACGAGAATGCAAGAAGAAAAGCTCGACTGAATAGAAGGGAAGGACAGTACAACACACCACACAGGACCACATGAGAGCACACCACAAGGAGAATGAATGGACTGACATTACTCAAGGACAGTTGGTAGCTAACAACTCACCTGGACAACTTGCAGGATGATAATTGACAGCTACTACCTAGTACAATCCACATGGGATCAAGAATCAATAATTGAGCCGTTATTTTCATTTGTTGCGAGCAGGAGCCTATAGCTAAGAGCACTATATAAGTGAGACCATGTCATACCATAGATTTATGCTTAATTTTGATCCTGACGTCCATTTTAGAACCTAGATGTCCATCATCACAGTTCCACCACAGTAACCTATCCTATTTTAATGAGAACAGTTGCTATTCTATCCAATTTTCCTCTTTAAATTCATGTCTTCCTTTTTTTAGTTCATCATTTGGTATTAGGGGATTCTTTCCTCTTGGCATGTGTTAACCATTCTCCACCGTTAGAGAGAATACGAGATTATACAATCCTTTTTTCTATATATCTAAAACGAGGCAATACAAAAGAATCACAAAACCCGGAAGTGTCATAATAACATGGCTGGTGAAGAATTAAAGGAGGATATGGAACAGTTGAAGATCCAGATGGAAGCAATCACTCAAAGTTTGGCTGCTCTGGCAGCAATATGAAGGAGTTATGTCCACTGTTCTACGGATTTACCCGCTTAAGTCTATGTATCCGGTATGCCTTGCTAGAGGTCGATGTCGGGTTGACATATAAATGAGTTATATGTCTGGTAGTCTTAAGTGGGCCCATTGGGTCACACACAATGTGTACGGGATATTATTAATATATCGGTATATTAATATATCGGGTCAGTAATAATACGACTCAGTTGTGCTGTCGGGTTATGGTAATTAGAGTTATAGTAATAATCTAGTTATGGTAACTAGAGTTATTGTGATAATCTAATTATACCAATTGGAGTTATGGAATAACTTCTAGGTTAAGTAGGTAACTCATCTCTCCTATATAAGGAGGTTCATATGATGAACCAAATCATACAAGTGTATTGATTCATATATTATTAGAGAGAGAATTTTGTGAGACCGTCTCACAAAACCCTTATCCTAGCATATACGTCGCAGTTCCGTACCCGTGTGGATACCAAAGGAGGCATCACGTTTGGGGTGCTTTATTCTGTCCGTGGAGATTATTTATTCTTGTCCGTGGAGATTATTTATTCTTGTCCGTGAAGATTATTTATTCTATCCGTGGAGATTATATATATTTTGGGTTTATTATACTTCTTATTAATATGTTGTTCCGCTGCAAATAAGGTATAATTGTTATCCCTCTTCTTTTGTCTTTTCGGTTAATACTCATAACAGGTCCTTGGGTTTAAGGGTTGTAACCCTACAGTGGTATCAGAGCCTCTGTTATGTAGTATTAATCAAATAGACATGAATCTATGTCTCATAATTGGTTACGAGAGATTCACCCGCGTATTAATTTGATTATATATATTTGACTCTTTTATTAATTCCGTGAGACATTATAAAGAAATAGATGGTCTTGAATTTTGCGTAAGTGCGTGACATATTTTGTGGCTGCCCTTGATTTGATTGCAAATTGATAAGTTGTGATTTATCATTGGTGTATGCAAATCAGACTGCGCATATTCTTTGTTGTTTCATTAGACTCCGACGTATGCATATGAGCAACTAGTTATGTTTTGTCCTGTACATGTATACAATATGTCCACATGTTGATTAGCCTTATGATTATTATTATTTGATAATTAGTTTTCCATGATTATGACTACTGCGTAAAAATATATGATATTTAGTAGTCGTATGTGACTCGTAGTCATTCGATGATCGTGTGAAATATGTAATGCGGCTAGTCCATGGAATTTTCGTTCACGTTTAGGGTTTGTTTTAATTTACGAATTTAATTTGTTAAATTCTAAAATTGACTCGTAAAATTAATTTAAGATCTAATATTGATTATTTTTAATTTAAATTTTCCCTAAATTGACCCATTATTATTCTCAATTTCCTTGTTGACGATGAGACTAATTAGATTAGTCAAGATTCGATTGAAATTGGGAACGTAAAATTACAAGAATTTATCGTTGACGATGAGACCTAATAAGATTAGGACAAGACTCGTTTTAATTTTGGTGGAGACGGAACGAAACGAGGACGACACGAGTATGACTCGGTGGGCACGAGTATGACTCGGTCGACACGGGTATGTCTCGGTTGGAACAGGATGACCCAGGCGACAAAGGTTTGACCAAGACGAAACAATATTTACTCGGACGACATGGTGTCGGGTCGGGCGACGCTTTTAAGAAAAGTCGTTTCTTGCGTTTGTGTGTTGATTATGAATCAAACATGGATTATACTTTTATGTTTTCGAATCAATGAAAAATTAGTTTTCTAAATCGGCTAAATAAATTGATTTTGATGAATTGTTCATCTATATGACAATTATAAGTCGCAGATCGATTGTGAATCGAGTTTTGTATATCCGTTCAATTTTTCCGGGTGGGAAATTGTTCCTCGTAGTTGGAAAAATGAAAGATATTGGTGAAATTGTTCAAACCAAATAGCAATTATGAATTTTAATATGATTATGAATCAAAATATGGGATCTCTTAACTTGTTTTATGTACAAATCACTAGTAACAATTGAATTATTATGTCATACGATGCATGAATTTATTGTTTGAGACTTGTGACTTGTGTGCTTAGAACTGATAGGTTGCCTTGTAAGTTGGCCTAGTGGCATGGTTAGGACCCATATGTATTTAATCCCTCGCACAAATATTAAGTATTGTCTTTCAAGAATTGACCACTACAACAATTTCATACCATAGGTTGAAGTGACTGCCTAAGCGGTGCTTTGCCGATGTGTGTGGACTGAGTAGGTGGGTAACGGTTACCTACAGGTTCAGTCTGGTTTGCTTAACATTGCTATCAAGTCGGACTTGGGCTTTGAGGCAAGTAGTTGGTGTCATATGATGACTAATTCCGACGAACCAAGAATTACATATTGATGTAATTGACAATATTGTTGTCTACCTTTACTTTTGGCGCTTGAGCAGTGAGCCCAAGTTCACTTGAGCAGCAAAAGGTTTAGGATCTTGGAATATTATGCGAACTTGAGGGTAGTTTGCATGATTTTATCTTAAGATTGTTTATGATTATTAATATTAATTATCGTTTTACTTTGCATATACATATAGTTGTAATTTAGTTAGTTATCACATTTATTAAAGATGAGTTTGAATTGTTCAACCTCATTGATTGGTATCTTGAGAATTGTTCTCAAACATTAGAGATACGGATTTTGTCCTTGTGAAGGATAATTCCGATAGATTATTACCAATGCTAATGTACAGTACGGACTGTATAATTAGAGTCATGAAGATGACTATAAGTACCAAAATCAATTGTTTCAATAAAAGGGAACAATTCCCATTAAGTGAGAAAATATTGAAGATGAAATAATTAATCCATATGTCATACGATGACGTGATTATATTGATAATCAGGAAATGTTGGACGCTTCTTTCTAAAGAATTAGGAATTGAAATCCTTTCAATTAGTCCTAAGTTTAGGTCACTTTATTATGAATAAACATGTGACTTAATAAAGTTTCTCACCTTTTAGCATGAGATGTTAAAAGATGATTGAACATTGTATCAAGAAGGCAAATAATACTAATGTTCTATGAGTTCATTAATAAAATTGCTTGAGATAATGATTAATGAATCTAAGATGTTGGCTAAAGTAAGGGAAGGATAATTGTTATCATACCCAAAGTTGTTGCCAAATTTAGATTAGGTATGATTTTATTAGTCATTATTGTAATGACAAATATATGGCATTGGTAGATAGCTTTCTAGAAGTGTCTAGAAAATCTGCAAATCAATTGAAGTATGACTTCAGATGTGTATGTTACTAGAGTTATTGTTACTTGCATTCTACTATTTTGGTATAAGATACCAAATGCAACTATTATATTGTGAATGTGATGGCTCAAAGAGGGTAGAATAATGGTATATAAGTGAAGTGTATGTTTTATGATGAAATTGACAAACGTTGTTGTTTCATATATAAAAGGAAAATCACTTAAATTTACCATAAAGCTGAATACTGGAATTGAATAAATGTTATTCTTGTACTAGTCATAAGCAAGAATATTGATTCTGTTTCATGTATGGGCATGAAAAGTTTTAATAAAAGTAGAACAATTGTTGCTCTATACCTTGCAAGAATATGAGGTACAATAATGCTAACATGTTTGTTGGGCTCTACATTCCTAGTAGTGAATGCTTTTAATTGTAACATAACAATCAAAAGGTTCCGTCCCTCGACACGAGTTTTACCTATTATGGCATTGTCCTTAATCCATGAGACAAGAGACATAAGAATAAGTTTCATAATGATGAAATTATAAACCTTATTGATAAGGATCAACTGAGGTAAATGGATCTTGTTTAGATGGATAAATGACATTACAAGTGACTCCTATTAATTGTAGTGGGAGGGTACTTAGACTTGTTAGACCACACACATACAGATATGTGTGAGTTTAACTAGTGATATTGCAAAATGGGTAACACGTATGGTTTTGTTCGATATGATTGAAACAGGGAGGAATTGAACTAAAAGATTGTGATCATCTTAGAAGGAGTGAAAAATGTTTCAAACTACATCGAACCATATTTGATATGATTTGGTCTATGATGAGTTATGCAGATTTTATTGGCGCTTTAGAAGCTTATGCACTATTAAAGTCTTTGTACAAATGTTGATGAGATTGTCCATGTAAGTCGGAGAATAGACACCATATGAGATATGGATTGAAAATGTTCTTAAAAGTCTTTTCTTAATTATCAAGTCAAGTTTAAAGAAAATTGTTTTCTAGAACTTAGATTCAATTATGGCATGTGTTTTATTAGGAGTATTATATTAATTCTACAAACCATCCAAAGAGCAAAACTGTTTTGTTGCATGGAGTGGTATGTTTCTTTTACAAATATGTGATTTCTAATAGAAACAGTGGGAGTAGAATCGACCTTGAAATTGTTCAAGATTAACAGGATTTCTCTTCAACAGTTGTAGAGAATATTGTTGCATCCATGAAAAGTCATGATCATCTTACCTGCAAAATATTATCCTTCATAGGTTTGACCTATGATGAAACAATAATGGGCAAAGACTCCAAAAGTCACATAAAATCTAATAGATTCTAGATACCATAACTACCAAGTATAGACTATGGTTAAATGGGTCTTATAGTGAAGAATAGTCTTCAATATAAAGACGATGTAGATTGATATAAGAGTATCTATGAAGCATAGTTGGTAGTTAAGAATTGATGTCATAGTAATGACTATGGGAAAACCTTCTTACAACATTATGCTTAAGTCTATTAAGATTGATTTAGCATTTTGAATGTCATCACTCATTATGATGAGTTTTGAACATATATATGTGAAATACATTTCTTGGAAGGGATGAAATATGATGTGTGTGCGACACATCGTATGAATTTCATATTATTAAAGTTGCTAGACAAATGTGAATGATCCAATTTGATTGGAGCAAGTATTATGGAGCAAGTATCTTCGTTCTCAATGTGGTAATTCAAATATGTTTGTTTTCCATTGAGATGAAGAGAGACAAAGTGTGTACAAGAGGCTAGTGGGAGTGCATTTATCGTTATGATTTGGTATGTAAGTGACATACTTCTCTAACTAAACGACATTTGATTGCTTTCGTCTATGAGACTTTGCAAGAAATGTGTTTATTGTGTGCTCGTATGACGAGTAGATACTAATCTAGTGAGTGTCACTAAATTGCTATCTAAGAATTGTTCTTTTGCGCTTAAGAAGCAAAAGAGGAATTATTTAAGAGATGCGCATGATGTGATAAGCGAATTATTGTAAACAAGTTACAACGATTCATATTTCCAAATAGACAAAGATGACGTGAGATTGTAATCTCAGTAAATTTTGTTTTGGATAAGAAGTTGTGTGTTGGAACGGTTCCAAAGGACAACTTTATGACTGATATTATAACTAAAGTTAGTGTTCTATTGCTTTTGAAGCAAATAGACGTTTGATTACGAATTAAGCACACACTCAACTACTTTAAAGTTTATGAAGCAATTGTTGCTTATGAAACTAACAGTTTGCCTTAATTGAGATAAGGTAGATTGGTCATATGCTTGTAAATAACTGATACAAATGTTGTATGTCCCGAAACCTTCTCTACACAAAGATCATATTGGTTATGATCGGTATAAGACGCATGGGCGAGTTGACTTAGTACCTTTAGAGGTGTTTGGTTTAGTGGGAGTTATTTCGATAATTGATATATGTATGACATATTGTCATTTGGTTAATGTAACCGAGTTTTGTCCCTAAATAATTTACATTGATGAAATAGATCACTAAGTACGTGACTTAGTCTTGGAACTCTATTTGGATGATGTAATTAGTTTGTCTCTAGTCAGGATATTGTGTTGGGACATTTGAATACCCTTAAATGACTAGTGTGTGAGTTGATTGATGACTAAGTTCCTTGAGTCATAGGTATTGAGATACTAAATCAGGCACACGGGTGTATGTTAAGAGCATGCATTAGACAGATCCGCCGAAAAGGATTTTACTAAGATTTCGCTTAGTGTCAGTAAATTTCTTTGCAAGTTATGAACTTGTACGGTCTTTAGACCTGAGTCTTTGACTATTCTGTACATGTGATGTATATGCTTTGATACTATTCCTCGTCAGCTGTGAAAGGGGGCTATGGATGGTTATTGGGCATGCATGGATCATGTGATAGGATGTGGTTAGACAAGAGGGGATTTGCTCTTCCTTTAATCATTGAAAGGAATTTATTGTTTCTTGGCCACTCGAAGAGTGTGACTTGTGCAAATGCGTGGCCGCGCTCAGATAGGATGATTGTCATCTATCTGCTCTTTTAACAAGTCAACTCAAAGATTCGAGTAAAAGATTGAGATATGTGAGGATGACACTTCTTCTTACCTCATTCTCAATTGGAGACAATAGTAGCAAAGAGACTTAACGCCGTTCTTGAGAGGACATGTACAAGTGGGAGACTGAAGGAGTTATGTCCACTGTCCTACGGATTTACCCGCTTAAGTCTATGTATCCGATATGCCTTGCTAGAGGTCGATGTCGGGTTGACATATAAATGAGTTATATGTCTGGTAGTCTTAAGTGGGCCCATTGGGTCACACACAATGTGTACGGGATATATTAATATATCGGTATATTAATATATCGGGTCAGTAATAATACGACTCAGCTGTGCTGTCGGGTTATGGTAATTAGAGTTATAGTAATAATCTAGTTATGGTAACTAGAGTTATTGTGATAATCTAATTATACCAATTGGAGTTATGGAATAACTTCTAGGTTAAGTAGATAACCTATCTCTCCTATATAAGGAGGTTCATATGATGAACCAAATCATACAAGTGTATTGATTCATATATTATTAGAGAGAGAATTTTGTGAGACCGTCTCACAAAACCCTTATACTAGCATATACGTCGCAGTTCCGTACCCGTGTAGATACCAAAGGAGGCATCACGTTTGGGGTGCTTTATTCTGTCCCTGGAGATTATTTATTCTTGTCCGTGGAGATTATTTATTCTTGTCCGTGAAGATTATTTATTCTATTCGTGGAGATTATATATATTTTGGGTTTATTATATTAATATGTTGTTCCGCTGCAAATAAGGTATAATTGTTATCCCTCTTCTTTTGTCTTTTCGGTTAATACTCGTAATAGGTCCTTGGGTTTAAGGGTTGTAACCCTACACAATACATGCTAATGGGGGTAACAATGTGGTAAATCCTAATAATAATCTTATAAGATCTCCTACTATTAAATTTCCTGTCTTTAATGGGGATGATATTGATAGTTGGATGTTTAAGTGTGAATAATTTTTTTCTGTCACTGATGTTGATGACGTAAAAAAGGTTACTTATGTGTCGATGCTTTTAGAGGCAAAGGCCTTCGCCTGGCATCAGGCCTACTGTAAGAATCGAACACCTACAGTAGCCTTGGGTTGGGAAGAATATAAGTTGGCTATTAAGGCACGATTTGGTAACAATCATGAAGACCCCATGGTTGATGTAACACCCGCTATTTTTCTAGCATTTTTATCATTTCCGTTATGGCTTCGTCTTAACTCTGTCACATTTCGGCCTTATGTTTCATCATTATTCCAAGCTCTATTTTCATTTTTGAGTCTAATGGTATTTATTTTTAATTTGAAAGATTTTAATTCTTTTAAATCTATTTATTTGATTTTCTTCGTAAACTAATTATTTTTCTGCGAGGAATTCTACTTCTCTACGAATTAACGTTTTTAAACTCTGATTTAAGTTATTCTTTTTCCTACAAATGTCTAGATATATTTATATAATATTTTCAACTAAGAAATATTTTATTTACGAAAATTTAGCCTTTAATGATTTCATTACGAAGTTTCGTAAATAATTATTTTCGAACGCGCGGTTTACTCGAATTGCTTTGAAATGCTTTTAATAATTTTATGATCCTTATTTTTATCAACCTACAACTAAAAGGAGACCTTTTTGGAACGTGACACCATGTAGTAAAACATTTGATTACAACTTTTATTTACATAACACTTTATGTTTAAACTTTAAGTAAAAAGATATTTTTCTCAATAATTGATTTACAAGCTTAAATTACAAACTTTTCATGCTACCATCACATTTATTTTGGCTGAAATTTTTAAGACTACATTCACATTGTTTTTATCAATTTTAATGCTTCATTCATCCACCATCCTTCCATATTTTTCTTATTCATTTTTGCATCAATTTTATTTTAACAAAACCTCTTCTTTCTCCCTCTTTTTGGCTGGTTTTCCTGTCCATTTTCAGCAGCCATTTTCATCCATAATCAAGCTTTGATCGTCATATTTTCATCTTCTAAATTATCGATTTTCTTTTCCCTTCGTTAAGGTAATAATCGATGTTATTTCTGATCGTTATTTACCTTGATTCTTTTAGTTTTCTCATGGTATTTTTGTACCATGTATGTCATGTGAATTAGGATTCTTGGTTGACCCCGAAGCCGACGAATTTATAATCAACTCGGATTTGGGTTAGAGGTAACGTCGATGTTACTCGGTATTGCATGATTTTATTTTTGTAATTGGATGTATATTTTTATATTTTTGTTTTTGATGATATATATATGTCATATAATCTGGAAAATTTTTAAAAGTTGAAAATTTGTATGTTTCGGTATTTTTATCGCTTTTACGAGATTAACGATTAAATCGTCATATTAATTTGTAAAATCGTAATATTCGGCCTAAACATGTAATATATGTTTATATTCTGTAAAAATGATGTTTTTGATGATTTTTAAGAATTTAGTATTTTTCTGATATTTTAGTTATCGATTATTGAATTATTACCGTTTACGGACAAAAACGATTAAAAGCCGATTTTTAGTTCTAGCACTTAAACATTTTTTTAATTTGATTTTTGACATGGTGAAACTTTCTGGAGAAATACAATTTTCTGAATTTTTTCATAATATTTCGGAATTGTTAAGTTGATTAATTAATTAATCACTTTAAATCATCGTTTATCGTTAAAACCGTGTTTGTCGTTTAAATTCTCGATTTCTGGTCTGTTGTTTAAATCTGGAAAAAAAATGTGATTCTGATGATTTTATAATAAAATGTAATTTTATGATTTTTAGTGCTTTAATAAAATGTTAGGAACGATAAGTTTTATTAATGAAATCGTTAATTGTGAAAACGGGTTTTAAAGACGGTTTTAACGGGATTTATTAAATCTGGAGTTTTGGAAATATGGAAAAAATGGTAGATTCTGGAAAATCATCATTTTTAAGTTTAATAATAATTTTTGGATATTAATACTTAAATCGTTTTGTAATTACTATTTTTATTAATCGTTATTGTCGAGATTAGACGATTAACGAGAAAACCCCTTTAAAAACCGAGTTTAAGAATTCTGGAAAATTTTATTTTCTGGACAGAATGTCCAAAAATATATTTTTGCTATTTTACGTAATTTTTGTACTATTTATTAAAGTCTTTAATTAACAGTAATGGTTTTTGGACAAAATTACGATTTGTCGTTAAAATGCTTCGTCTTACCTAAAAGAATTATTTTTCCAGCAATTTTGAAAATATTTAAATCTGAAACTTTAAGAATTAAATCATCCCTTAACATACTCTAAATATGTTCATTGGTTTAATTAAATAAAAGACGTTAAAAGTATTTAATTTGGCATTTGCCGTAAAATCCTATTTATGTTCGTTTTGTCGAATTTAGTAATAATTAGGGAATTTTAATTTTATAAACTTTGAAAACACCCTGATTAGTAGTATTAAAATGTTTAAGACATTTTTATTCATTTTATAAACACTTGGATGATATTTTAATAATTTCATAAACCTAAATGCTCTTACTTTGATAATTAATATCGTTGAGGCCGAAAGTATTAGTTTTATAAATCTATATTGTTTACTAAAAATGTTGTATTAGTATAAACTAATATTTTTGATATTTTGATATGATGCTATTTTTAGTAAAGTTTCTAAAAATAGAAGTTTCCTAAAATAGAAAGTTTCCTCTTTTAGAATATAATGGTTACTCCTTTTGTTCTCTTATTATTTTAATGATTATATCTTTTGAATATCGATAATGTCTTTGTTTTGGAGTTACGGAATAAGGACAAGCGTGAGGTTAGAGTAATATATTCTGGGGTTTACATTTTTGCCATCAACTATAAGGTTGGTGTGTCTTTATTGGGCACACTGGTTGTTGAACCGAGCATATATGGTGTTCGGGAGTGTGTGTACATTTTGACCTTAAACTCGTGCCTCGCAGTGTAAGACGCCGTCGGGTTGAACTGAGTATTTATGGTGCTCGGGAGGGGTGTGCATATTATCTTAAACTAGGGCCACGCATTTATAAGTCGCCGTCCTATTATGGTTGAGTAGCCTAGTTAGAGATCGAGGTTTGATTTGTTTGAACTAAGTTCTCGAAGCTAGTTTTAGTATTCTCCTAGTGAAAGTCTAGCCTTCATCATTAATCCTACCCATAACGCCATTTTGACTATTTTATTTATTATCGATATAAATTGGTTTGCAGGTTGGCAAATATTTTTATGTTTCTTCGGAAACCCTTTTGATTAATTTGTTTTACGCTAAAGCTTATTTTAATATGCTGTTTTACTGTTTTCCATTTTTACTATTTTTCCTATATTAGTAATTATAGTTTTAAAATCCTGTTATACGGCTGGGAGAACGTTGACGTTGCTCCCCACTGATTGTGGTTGTTATGTTTTTTTAACATGGCAAGTATATGTGTTTCCCTTCAGGTGGGCTAGCGAGCAGTTGTGGATCCTGCTTGTTTTAATAAGATCACTGTATTATGGATTGTTAAAACCCATTTTATGGATTTTATTATATTTTTATTTTGTAGCCATTTTTTATTTTATGGCTTATGTATTGACTTACCGTTTTTATTTAATCAAGACATAGTTACAGTGTGTTATAATCCCACTTCTACAGTGTTTCCGCCACTGTATTGCGTTAGAATTTCTAGGGGATAACAGCTGACTTGTTAGACCTTAACCAAACTCATTCGGTACAGGACTACCATGACAAGTTTGATGCCTTGATAAGCAAGCTAAACTTATTACCTACATATGCCCTGAGTTATTTCTTGAATGGTTTGGATGATAAAATTGCTATCATGGTGAAAATGTTGAAACCAAAAATAATTCCTGACGCTTATGGTCATGCAAAGTTACAAGAAACGACACTCCAACTCAATCTTAAACCACAAAAATCAGCCTCCTTTACACCTTCCACCTCTAAATTCTCTTCTCCAATTAATCAAAAAACAAACTTTTTCACAAAAAACAACCCCACTAGCACCCCACAAAAGAACATAATCACCTCAACACCTTTATCCAACTATAAACCTGTAGATGCCGTGATACAAGACAAAAGGGCAAGGGGCTTGTGTTTCTATTGTGATGAGAAATATACTCCCACCCATGTCTACAAAAACAAAAGAAGGCAGTTATTTCTCATTGAGCAAGAAGAGCTGGAGGAAGATGAGGCAACAGATGAAAAAGATGAAACAGATCAGGATCAGGCTGAGGTAGCCCACATATCTGTGTATGCGTTGGCAGGGCAACAACATTGCCAGACTATGAGAGTCTCGGGTCAAGTGGAAAAGAAAACTCTAAGTATCCTTGTTGATAGTGAAAGCTCACATAATTTTATTGATGCGAGCCCAACATCTAAATTGGGACTAAACCTTGAGCCCATTCCCCCATTTCATATCCTCGTAGCCAATGGAGGACGTTTGTCCTGCTCACAGTTCATCAAACAACTAACATGGAAGATAAGGAATACCGAGTTCACGGCCGATTTTTATGCACTTCCTTTAGGAAGTTGTGATGCTGTTCTCGGCATACAATGGCTCGAAACATTGGGTCCTATCACTTGGGATTTTAAACTATTAACCATGAAATTCAATTTTGAAGGAAGGCACCATGTGTTGAAGGGAACACAGAACACCCTCACTAAAGTCAGAACCATGAGGAATATGGAAAACACCTTGGAAGAAGGGGCACAGGTGATCATGTTACACTTTCAACATCAGGGTGAATTTTTTGCATTATAAGTCAGTATGGGGGAGGAAATATTGGAGTATGGACAATTACTCTTGGAAGAATTCGCTGATGTGTTTGAGGAGCCTACACAGCTCTCTCCTTTCAGGCTAGGGCACGATCATCATATCAACCTTAAGTCCGGTGCAGAACCTATTAACAAAAGGCCTTACAGGTACCCTATGCTACAGAAGGATGCAATCGAATCCATGACCCAAGAGATGCTACAAAAAGGGGTTATACAGGTACCCTATGCATCCCCAGTTGTGCTAGTAAAGAAGAAGGATGGAACGTGGAGGTTATGTGTGGATTATAGGGAGCTAAACAAGCATACAATAAAAGATAAATTCCCAATCCCTCTGATAGAGGAGCTGCTTGACGAACTACAAGGTTCTCAGTTCTTTACTAAGATAGACCTAAGGTCAGGATTCCATCAAATAAGAATGGCACCAGAAGATATCTATAAAACAGCATTCAGAACACACAATGGCCACTGCGAGTATCTAGTCATGCCCTTTGGGTTGAGTAATGCACCCTCCACTTTTCAGAGTCTCATGAATAAGTCTTCCAACCTTACCTCAGGAAGTTTGTGCTAGTATTCTTTGACGATATTCTAATCTACAGTCCTCAGTGGGAATCTCATTTGAACCATATTCAGCAAGTCCTCCAAACAACGAGGAATCAGAACTTATTTTCTAAACCCTCCAAATGCTCTTTTGGAGCTACGAGCCTTGAGTACTTAGGCCACATAATATCAAGGGAAGGAGTGGCAACCAAACCTTCAAAGTTAGTTGCTGTAGCACAATGGCTGACCCCCAAAAACATCAAACAGCTAAGAGGATTCCTTGGTCTAACGGGATATTACCGACGATTCATCCACGGGTATAGCCTTCTTAGTAAACCCCTCACCACCCTCTTAAAAAAGAATGCCTTTGGATGGAATGAGGAAGCCAAAATGGCCTTTGATCAACTCAAGGAACCTATGACCTCCGCACCAGTGCTAGCCCTACCCGACCTCAAAAATCCTTTCACTATTGAAACGGATGCATCCGGTGGAGGAATAGGTGCGGTTCTTATGCTAGAGGGACATTCTATAGCATTCATTAGCAAGTCTTTGTCTATAAAACATCAGGCAATGTCAGTTTATGAATGAGAATTACTGGCACTCATACACTCCATCAGCAAATGGGGACAATACCTTGTAAGTAAGAGGTTTATTGTCAAAACAGATCATCAAAGTTTAAAATACTTGTTGGAGCAGAAAGTAAGTACATCCCTTCAACATAAATGGTTAGCTCAGTTATTAGGCTATGATTTTGAGATAGTCTATAAAAAAGGGAAGAACAATACTGCAGCAGATGACTTGTCTAGGGTACAGAGTTCGGAGTTATATCATTTGTATATCAGCACAATCAGCACCGCCCTCTACTCCAAGATACAGGAAGGATGGGAGAAGGATATATCATTAAAATCCTTAATGCAAGACCTGATCAATAATCCTAATTCACATAAGGGGTACACTTGGTCAGGTAACCAACTTAAAAAGAAGGTAAATTGGTGGTACGCAACATTATTGATCTACAACAGAACATCATATCCATGATGCACAACACATTACAATCAGGTCACTCGGGTATAAAAATCACCTATAGAAGAATCAAAGTTAAATTCTTCTAGAGGGGAATGAAATCAGATATTCAGGATTACATCCATAAGTGTGTCGTATGTCAACAGTGTAAATATGACACTGCAGCCTACCCCAGCAAACTTCAACCCCTAAACATGCCATCTCATGTATAGGAAGAAATAAGCATGGATTTCATTAATGGTCTCCCTATATCTATGGGTAAGGATTCTATACTTGTGGTAGTAGATAGATTAAGCAAGGCAGGCCATTTTATCCCTCTCAAACACCCTTATTCTGCAACTGAAGTGGCTCAGGCATACTTTGATAATGTCTACAAACTCCACGGGATGTAATCCCCTAGAAACTCTATCGCAATACAGTGGCGGGAACATTGTAGAGTTGGGATTAAAATACACTGACAAACTATATCTTATTAAAAGAAATGGTAAGTCAATATAAAAACCTCTTTTTACAAAAGGGCTAAAATGAAAATTCTCCAAACGGGTTATACAAATCCGTAAATTACATTAATAAAAAAAAGAGTAGGATCCACGCTACTCGCTAGCTCACACCCAAAACCCAGCAACAAATATCTGTCATGTTATAGATATAACAGTCACGTCAGTGGGGAGTAACTTGGACGTTCTCCCAGCCATATTATATCATATGAAAAATAATAGTGTTATTATATCAAAATATTTAAAAAGAGAAAACATTAAAACGATATATAATAAAAATAAGTTTTCAGAGAAACTTAAACCACTTGCCAACCTGCAAGTTAAAATCAATCGATAATAAATAACTAAAATTAGAAAACTGGAGTTAAAATACTTACTACATACTACTACTCAAACATATGATATAAAATCGAGTAACGTCCTAAAGTTACCTTGAATGGGGTCGATAATCAAAGTACTTGCCCGTTTAATAGTCCAAGCTTCACTCACGACTTCAAAACTTGTCTCGAACACTTGTTAATCCGAGGAAAAGATATAGGATTAACGAACCCAAGGATCAACGAGAAAACATTTTAGCACCGACGAATTCCGAGTACTGCTTCAGTACACAAAACGCACAAATCAGAGGAGAAAAGAATAGAATGAACAGGAGAATACGACGAATGACGATTTCACGAATACAAGAAGATAAGAGCAGCAGTGAGACGTATATCAGCAGCATCAGGAACAATAATAGCAATACAACAACAGTAATGCTACAGTTCGAAGCACATCCGCACAGAAAAGCAGCAACAACGACGGAAAGAATCAGGAACGGGAAAGGAAAACACGAGCAGAACAACAGTAAGTCGTGAACAGCAGGAAAAAGAAGAAGAACGGAAAGCAACAGTAGTAAAACGATGCTAGAGCAATACAAGAACAGCAGCAAAAGGAGGAGAAAGGGAAGAAGAGCAGCAGCAGGTCATGACAGAAGCCATAGGAGCGACAAAAACAAAAGCAACAAGGACCGTATCAGGCAAGAGGAAGAAGAAAACCTGGCACGAGGTTTGGCACATTGAACGCACAAACAACAGCAACAATACGTCAGAACAGAAGAAACGAAAAAACAAAAAAAAATAAAAAAGGGGAAAGGAATTACCCTCACGAATTCGGGAAAGCAAACGCAACAAGAACAACAGCAGTAGCAGCATCAATAATGTAGCAGCAGGAGCGTAGCAGCAGCAGCAGTGAAACAAAGCTCGATGAAGGCTGGAGGAAAATGAGAGAAGAGGGAGATGGAGTCAGGGGAAAAGAACGTAAATGAGAGGGGGGAAACAAGAGGGAGGTGAAAAGAATAAGTGGAGCGGTGGAAGTAGAAGGCAAAAGGGGGATGAATGTTAATAAGGTGGAAAAGCAAGAAGGTGTTACGCTGAATGTGGGAAGCAAACAAAAGGTAAAGCGATGGAAAAAATTAATAAAAAAGGGAAGAGGGGGTGGATCAAGGTCCAACACTAAATTAAATATGGGTTAGGAAAATGGAATTAGTACATAACGGGTTCCGAGATAATAAGTTGACTGACCCACGCAGTTGAATTAAAATCGAGTAAATAAAATTAATAAATAATCGGGCCGTCAAATAAAATGAGTAAATAAAGTATTCGAGACGAAAATGAAGCTTAAAATATAAATAAGCTTCGAGCCGAAAATAGAAATTCGAGCTAAAATATAAATAAATAAAAAGAATTTAGAATTTAAAACGCTGAAATAGTCTTTCGATAAGAATTAAATTAAATATATAAAATAAATCAAAACATAAATAAATATATGTTTTAAATATAAGAAGAGTTTCCGAGACAAATAGAATTTTAGGAGTTTGAAACGATTAAACGATAAATTCATTTTATAATAATTTTAAGAATTACGAGTTAAATCGTAAACAAAATAAAAATACGAACATAACTTTAAATTAATATAATTTATAAAATCAAGGGTGTTACATGGGATGCCCGCGGGCATTGTTTCTGAGAGGGACTCAATCTTTCTTAGCACATTTTGGCAAAGAGTTATTTGACATTCATGGGGTTGCTCTCCATCTATCTTTCGCCTATCACCCACAAAGTGACGGCCAAACGGAGGTCTTAAATAGGTGCCTAGAGACCTATTTGAGATGTTTCTGTAATGAGACACCTACTGACTGGTGCAAATGGTTACCATCAGCTGAATTTTGGTATAACACAACACATCACTCAACACCTCTCCATATGAGGTTTTGTATGGTCAACCCCCACTCATCCATTTACCTTACTTGACTGGTGACAGCAAGGTGAAGGCAGTGGATAGATCCTTAAAAGCTACTCCCTCCGTCCCAATGAATTGTTTGCCTATTCCATATTGGGACGTCTCAATGAATTGTTTGCCTTTCTATTTTAGGAATGTTTTTTATATGCAATTTGACCATTCTCATGAGTTTTGCTCCACATGTCACTTTCTTATTGGATCCCTTACCCTTAGTGCTAAAACGAAAGGCAAACAATTCACTGGAACGGAGGGAGTAGAAAGGAAGCCTTGGATAGAATCAAACTTCATTTAGCCATGGCAAGGAATAGAATGAAGCAATAAGCAGATAAAGGCAGAAGTGAGAGAGAATTCCTAGTGGGGGATTTCGTAAACCTCAAGCTCCAACCTTACAGACAACGATCCATCTCAGGGAGGGGTAACCAGAAACTATCAAGGAGATACTACGGTCCTTACCAAATTCTGAAGAAAATTAGTCCTATCGCATACAAACTGGCACTACCTCCTAATGCTAAAATCCATCACACATTCCATGTATCCCTACTAAAAAAGTGCTACGAAACACCTAGTGCACCAGCAGATTTTCCTGATATGCAGTTGGAACCCAGGAATCCTGAACTCATCATGGCCAGAAAGTCAGTAAAAAGAGGGCGAATTCAGGCCACCAAGGTCTTGGTCAAATGGTCTGATGCACCAATGGAGGACGCAACATGGGAATTCTTGTATGATCTTACCAAATCCTATCCAAGTTTTGATCCTTGGGGACAAGGATCCTCTGAAGCAATGGGGGATGATACAAGTGTTGTGACAAATGCTATGATCTGCACCAAGATTACAGGAGACGGGAATGCAGGAAGAAAAGCTCGACTGGATGGGGAGGGAAGGACAGTACAACACACCACACAGGACCACATGAGAGCACACCACAAGGAGAATAAATGGACTGACATCACTCAAGGACAGTTGGCAGCTAAAAGCTCACCTGGACAGCTTGCAGGAGGATAATTGACAGCTACTACCTAATACAATCCACATGGGAACAAGAATCAATAATTGAGCCATTATTTTCATTTGTTGCTAGCAGGAGCCTATAGCTAAGAGCACTATATAAGTGAGACCATGTCATACCATAGATTTATGCTTAATTTTGATCAATTCTATGATATATTCAGTCTATTTTAGAACCTCGATGTGCATCATCACAGTTCTACCACCGTAACCTATCCCATTTTAGTGAGAACAATTGCTATTCTATCCAATTTTCCTCTTTAAATTCCCATCTTCCTTTTTAAGTTCATCAGACTCAAACAACCTTTTTTTATATCTAAGAACGAATGATTAATCTTATTTGTAATATCAAATTTCATCATCTCATAATTTTTCGATATAGAATAATTTTGACTTAAGAGTAGATAAGTCTTAAGAACTGTTGTAATAATTTTATTTGAGTTTATAATTTTAAGAAGTTTTTAAGATTCAATTGAGTTTTGAAAGATAACTAATAACAAAACAAACAAAAAACCTATCTCTCTGGTGCTCTCAGGCGATTAGACGACGACTGCGACTGAGACTTTGATCAATCGATGACGAAGAAATCCGCATAGAAGGTTGTGCAACCTTCTAAGCATCCTAATACGAGGAAGAAGGTGAGCTCTGAGGAGGACAAGACTGCGTCTGAAACCAAGAACAATGGAAATCTGCTGATCAATATCCCTATCCTTAACATGGATGATGATGAAAAGGCTGATGACGATGATGAATTCGTGCCTGAAACGAATCTGGAACGTGAGAATTCTGGGAATGACGAACCTGAAAACGCTCAAGGTTGGAAAAAATGAGAAGGAAAGAAAACTATAGACGTGGAGAAAGACGTCAAACTAATGCAAATTTTGAAACACGAGATAGAGGAGGAAGTCCAATTCTGGAGTAATGCTGTCATATGCTTTATCACGGGGGCGAACCCACCATGGGAAGTGGTAGATGGTTTCGTTTGTAGGATTTGCAAAAATTACCCTATTTACAAGATTTCATTCATGCCTAATGCCATTTTTCTTGTTCGGTTTAAAGAAAAGAGTTCGAAGGACGTTGTCCTGAGTCAGGGACACTTCATGTTCGACAATAAGCCATTCATGGTTAAAGAATGGACACCGGAGGCTACCTTGAGCAAAGAGGATGTTAAAGAGGTGCCTATTTGGGTACAACTTCATAATTTGAAGGTAGACTCATAGAAGTCAGAGTGGAGTATGAATGGAAACCAATTTGGTGTCCGAAATGTAAGAGTTACGGGCATGACGCAGTTGATTGCAGGAAGCAAGAACTCAAAAAAGCTCGTTCTGCTGCAAAAGTTGTTAAGGCTAAGAATGCCCTGCCATAGAAGAGTCTGCAGGTAGCTCATAAACCGATTGCTACTGCAGTAAATAAAAGACCTCAGACTATTGTACAGACTGGTATTGTTCCAGGTTAGTCGTATGTGCAGGTTGTTTCAGGTGCAGGAGGTGGTGAGTGTGGACATGACATAGGTCCACCCCGATGCGGCCACGCGCGGGTTTGGGGAGGCGAATGAATCTCATGTGAGATGGATCTCGGGTTGAAATTTAAATCGAAATGGAGTAGCCATCGAATTTTGTGGGAGTTCGGGCCCATTCGAACCCACTCTATATTTTGGGTGGACCGTGCACGAAGTACGGCCCACTTCGATAATAGAGGTTGTGGGGTTCGTCCCTTTGCATTACGATACCGATGCCAACATTATCGGGTACCGTATATCGAATGACTCTCGTGCGCCAACGATTTCGGACATCCGTAAACTGAGGTTCTGAGTAAGGGATGAAGGTACGTGTTGGGAAGCCCACAAAGGACACCCAACCCCGCCCACACTTTTAGCGGTCTCTACTAAGATACCGTTCGATTTTAGAATACGCGCGCTAGTAATTCGGTTGAACGATATGCAAACAGCCTTTTTGACTAAACATGTGAGTTTTGTTCAACTACGTCGTTTCATGCATCTAAACTAACGTCGAAGTTATTTTAGCATGTGAGGTTCGTTTTAGTACAATAAAACAAACAATGAAAATAAAACTTAAAATAAAAGATTACAAATGCGCGGGCGGAATACAACCCGAAAAATACAATACAACAAGTGTGACGATCGAAATGATTGAAATAGTAGCAATGATAATGACGAATTAGACGCCGTAAATAACGATAGGACAATCCATGATTTTGAAAAGAAAAGACATGTGATTTCCTTTACACGTGACGACCGAAGTCGTAAAAATATTTGATGATGGTTACACGATATGCGAAACTCGTGTGATTTGCGTATAGGGGCCACTCGATCGAGTGGGCTATGGCACTTGATCGAGTGCCCCCTGTACGGACTGTTGTCTGTTTCGAAAAGGCACTGATTTCGAAATTGCTTTAAATTTTTAAATCGATAATTTTACTAACTCGCGTAAAAATATGATATGATTTATACTCGGCTCAGTTTTCAATGCTTGTAATATGTATGCTATTTTTACGAGATAGATTATCGGGGATTTAGAAAGGACGTTTTAAATTGTTTTAAATTGAATAAGGACGAAATAATTCCCTCCGCGTCGTAATGTCGTAATCGGTTCTTTCGGACCATGTGACAATTATTTCGCCGTCAACGGGTTCATGCTAATACGATTTATCGATTAATTCTTTTAGACATGATATTCGACTATGGAGTCGATATCACATCTTAAGAACAAACGTTTTTTTTTTATTTTTTGATTAGATCGAAAGTTGATTCCCTCCGCGTCACGACATCGTTATTAATCCTTGCGGATTATGTGATGTTCGATTTGCATCAACAGGTTTCGTTCTAATTTTAAAAAGGGGAATCGAATATGTTTAAGGAATATTCGCAATCCCATCATGCCCTTGAGTGTTTAGGGCGGGGCTCCTCGATAGGGCTCCACCACTGTTACAACTCGTAAAGAGATTAGAAGGGTCTTATGCGAGATTCATCCTTAAACGTATTCGATTCAAAATCGTTTTGTAAATTGATGTATTCGCGACATTTTAATATTAATGTGATATTAGTAATATTAATAATGATATTAGAAACGAAATAAAAAAAACGAAGAAGGAGACGGGATAGACGAAGAGAAGAGAAGAGAGAAAAGAAGAAATCGGGATTGAATTTTGCACCCTCAACCTACATGCTTTGTCTTCTCGGAATAGGGCTCGTCTAGTTGTGGCTTAGGCATGGGAGCGTTGAGATCATATAGGAGAGTTATGGTGTGTATGATTAGGGAAGGGATTTGACAAGTTTTGCTCTCGGTCTATTTTACGAGTTTTGATCTCGATATGTGTGTATAGGGTTGAAGTGATTGAAGGGTTGTGAAAAAGATGTAAGTTGTGATGGATGAAAAAGTTGTAAAATATGATGAAGGGGGTAGGGTATTTATAAGAAAAGTACCCGGTTTTGGATAGATTTTAGGAAAGAAACCTATCCTAAATTGAAGTGGTTTTGGTTGTCGGGTTCTCTTCTATGCAGCTAATATTTTGTGGTTTTTGACTTTGAGTTGGACTCTCGAAGTTTGCATGGCTGTTTTTTTATATCTCGGAAACGACTTTGACCGGGGTTTGACTCGGTCGCTAAAAGACGGTTTTATTTCCGGTGTCGGTTTTGACTCAAAGTAGTCTTATTTGATTGGAAACGATCTACTGGGCCTGAATTTGAGGTTGAGGTTAGTTTTGTGAGATTTGTACTCCGTTAAAAAGCCCAAGCAAAAACTAATGAGTTTGAGCCCATATCCGAGCGCGTAAAAGCACGTTCGTGTCCGATCATCATCGGGTTTTTTTGGAAACTGCTATAGACACCTAGCAGCCAAATGTGGATGTCTACATAGCCTCCACTCTGACTAAGGCTTAGAGAAGGGGAAAGTCAGAGTAGCTACCAGGCCAATCGAGGATTAAGACCTGGCAGACTTCCGATCAGGTCGTTTATAGTCCATTAGACCCGCGTGAAGGGCTCGCCAACCATAAGATAGAAATCATACCTGAGTTGATGTTGTTAGCTCCGTGGGGAGTCAGACTTGTTGTAGAAGTCCCGGGTGCGCCTGTATGTTGGCACATTCCATGCCGTTTTGGGAGAAATGTCGCCTCGGGCTTTCCGCTAGGGAGTTAAAGTGAGTTGCGTGGGCTTGCTTCTGAAGCCTTGAGTGTACCTGTGTACAGTTACATCAAATTTTGCATGTAATATTTAGGTAAAACACCGACTCATGTCGGGGAGATAAAAACTTGTTGTTCCGTTGGGAAGCATAAGCTGGTACCTGAAATGTTAGATAGATAGGCAGAAATAGCAAATATAGCAGATGGCAAGATATCACATAAGAAATGCAGTTAACATCTATAGATTAGCTTGCGCTAGGGAAAATGAATTTTGCCTAGTTTTTGAAATCGAAGTTCTGAAAACAACTCACATGCTAGGAGATAGGTTTTCAAAATTGAAAGGGGTAGAAAAGAAATTTGCAATTTAAGTAGACTGAAATTTGACCTTGTCGAAAAGGATTTTCTCAAATGGCTAAGTTTCGCAGATTTCAAAGCGAGAATTTGAAGAGAGAGGCCTACCGACAGACTCGACTCTAGACGCGACAGAACGAGTTGACAGACACAACTGGACTCTCGAGGGGTTGGAGCGTGACTCGGTAGGGGGGTGGGCCACCTAAGATGACAAGACTCTTAAGTTGCGCTATTCCGTAGCCTAGGCGAGTGGCAACACGGTCAAATATCGAAATGGGATAGATATGCTATATAGGGTTACAGTAGTCGGTAATGGGACTGTAACTGCACGACAGGACTTAGTAGTAGAATGGTGTCTTTTTGGATCTTTGGTTTTGGGGTACATTCCCAAATTGGGTGTCGCTTCGAGTCCCTGACGGATTCTTGTCTTCAAATGAGCCGAGTACTAGGACACATCAAAGAAAGGTGGCTAGATTTTTGAAAGTATTTAGGACTTTGTGAGTGGATGGAGAACCTCTGCTCAAGAGAAGCCCCCAGAATGACAAAGCTAACAGTTGAGAACATGACAGTGTCATGATAGGAATGATGACGCTTTTTGAATTTGTGTCAACGTGGGTGGTTGTGCCCTTGTTGAAAGGCTGCCTACGTATTCACGTGTAGTGAAATCAAACCATGTCGTAGTTCAGGGGATTGAAAGATATATTATGGTGCCTAGTTTATTAGGGCTTTGTGTGTAACTAGCCATAACGATGGTGTAGGCTAGGTGCATTCCCAGTAGGGCTAAGCAAAAAATCCGATTATCGGAACCGATCCGATATTCGATCCGCATCCGATCCGAAAAAAGTGGATATCCGATCCGAAAAAAAATTTCGGATCGGATATCTGATCTGAAAATTTCGGATACGGATCGGATATCGGATAGCAATTTAAAAAACTTTGGATATCCGATCCGATCCGATAAAATGTCTTACTCCCTTAGTTGGACTGGACCTTGTTATTTGAAGGCCCTTAATTTTTATACTCATATGTGAAATTGTGAATAATATGATTGTATTTCAATGTCATACCCAACTTTTATCAGAAATCTAATTCCTTTCCTCTCTCTTCACCTTTCTCTCTCCCTACGTTTCTTGTTCATTCTAAATTTCTAACCCTTTTTTTTCCAGTTAAGCCATCACAAAATCTCTACTTCTTTTCTAGCTTCATCTTCTTTATCACGTTTTATATGATCCCCTTATTTTTACCTAACAAAACCAACTTATCATAAATCATTGTGCAGATGTCATTACCAGATCTGAAATTGTAAGATTGAAGGTTAAAGAGTTCTGATTTGTAAGATATGATTTGTTCTTTACACAAATCTGGGCTAGATACTTATAGAATGTGTTGTTCTACCAATTTTGTTGATGAACTTGGTGTTTTCAGTTTAAAAGGATATGCTTAAGTTAGTCTTAATTGTGAAGTCTATTAAAAGGGCAAATTATCGCACTTTTAGGGCCGAATTGTTGGTACCAACAAATTTAATTTTTTTTCCAGATTAAACAATATGACTAACTTGAAACAAATCGGATATATATCGGATAATTGGATATCCGGTCCGATATTTTCGGATATCAAATGTCGGATATCCGAAGCAGTTCGGAACGGATATCGGATAGTAAAATTCTGAAATTTTGGATCGGATATCCGATCCAAAAATCGGATTCGGATCGGATATCCGATCCATGCTCTGGCCTAATTCCCAGTGATGTCTTGATCAAAGGGCTAGAACAGTTAGGATGTTGATCCTGTGACTATGAGCGTTCTCCAGGGTAGCCCCCCAGAGGTGGTGTGAACTATTTGGGCATGTTCTATGCCGACCGCAGGTTGAGTTCCCGTGTTTGTGGCTGGAAACTGGTTTAGATGTTTTTGGAAATGTGGAGCTAGGTCGTAAGTGGCTTTGATATTTTCGAAATCTGGAGCTCGATTTTGTGGACCTAAGGCTTCAAGCGTAAGGTATTGTAATGTGGCAGGAAGGGGAGAAGTCGAGTAAAAATGACTCGAACTTCAATCGGGGTAGGTTGATAATGCGGGATCTGGTTTCCATGTTTGGCCCTAATGGTTAGTGTAACACCCCAGCCCAATCCTAGGACCGGAAATGTTAACTGCGGTAGCCCGCCAGGCTTTGTACTGGTCCCACAGACCAACACGAGTCCTTTCCAGTACATTTTGTCCTTACTCATGCGCATCCCAGATAACCTTCCCAGGAGGTCACTCATCCTAAGATTGCTCCCACTCAAGCACGCTTAACTGCGGAGTTCTTATCATGGGCAAACCAGAAAAGAAAGTGCACTTTGTTGATATGAGTACTACTTCAAATCCCTTTAAGCAAAGCTCATAAATAGGACATCTTCAATCAATGTGGGGTGTTTCAGTTAGGGTGTATCCTATGGAGCTTGAATCCTCAAAATTCTGGGCTGTCTTTTAGCCTAGGTCTCGAGAAGGTCTTGAGGATTGTAGTGTGGGAAGGCTAGATGTGGTGTTAGCTGACTAACTTGATTGTTTCTCCCCTATTTGATGGTATGGGTTTTGATGATTCTTGAAGTGACCGTAACCCGGTCATGGGACTTTCACTTGAGTTGACCGTTGACCACGATCATGGGTTTTTGAATTTCTTTTGGTTAACCTCTTAGCCCCGGTCTTGGGATTCTTCATTTGAGTTGACCATGTCCCGGTCAAAGGGTTGACCGTATCCAGTCGAGGGATGTTGAGAGTTTTTTCTTTATTTTATCATGGCCAGCTCTTTTATTTTGGCCCTTTTGCTTTTTCCTTGGACTTCTGATTTTTTTTTTGTCCCGCATTTTTTTGGTCAGACTAAACACCAAAGGCAGGGATTGGTCAGTCTTATTGGAGGGATGTTTATTGTGGGGAAACGGGCTTGTCTCCCGTCTTGAATCCGAACTAGGAGACTACCTAGATTTGTCATAGGATTCGATACCGCTCTTGCTAAGGGTAGTTATGTGGCTTTCAATGTCAGACACGGAACAGGTGAAGGAAAACACGGGTCTCAGTTTCCTGCAGTCATTATAGATGTGCCTATAATAGTCACGTGCATGTGTTCACAGTGTATGATGATGTTCATCATGTTCTTGGAAACACACAAGGAAAGCAATTATGAGAAATAGAAAAGCTGATTTTATTGAATTTTGAAAAGATGACAGAATACAACTGACTCTGGCTTTGACTTTGAAATTGAAAGAAATAGAACATCCTAGACTCGGACTTAAACCAAATCTAGACTCTTGGATGATGTTATCAGTAGTCGTCGACTTCTAAGGACTCAAGTGGATGTCCAACGTAGCCTTCAGTAGAAACTTCACCCAGATCTTCATTATGTCGAAGATCGTCTTCAATCCTAGTGCCCATTTCAGTAAGCACCGCAATGTTTGAAATGTCGGCATACCTAAGATGGACGCAGTAAGAGGGGAGGAGGTTCTTGACAAAGGCCTCCACTAGAGTTTTCTCACTGGGTTATCGACCAGTTTAACACTCTCAGCCCGCCAACGTTGAAGGTATTTGGTGAAACCCTCTGTTGGATCTTGGACCATGACTTCTAGGGTCCGCATGGTAGTCTGAAGTTCAGTATTATCAGAATAGTTTTTAGCGAACTCGGTAGCCACATCTTCCCAAGTTGGGAATCTTTTTGCATTAAGCCTATAGAACTAGGCTTTTGGGTATTTCCCGAGGTATGCGCCAAACAAATTGATGAACATGTCGGCTTTGACCCCCTTGATTGCCATGAATTGTTTGAAAGCTCGGAGGTGTAATAATGGATCCTCCATCCCTTCGAATATGGGTAACCCCTCTAAGTCGAGATCCTTTGGTAGTTTCTCACTAATGGGTGTATAGTCTCGGAAGTTTTCAATACGAATGTTATTCCCTTGAAGGGCGTGGAACTGTTATTCGAGCTCAGGCACTGTGCTGATCGGTTTGGTAAATGGCCCAGTATTTACCGGCCCAGAATCGAAGTCTTGCCATTCAATGACAGTTAAACGTGCATTCGTGGCCTCTAGGTCGGTTTTCATGAACCCTAGCTGGGTTTCAAACATGTCCTGCTTACTGACCATTGTCTCTAGCAAAGCCTTCATTCTATCAATGATGTCTTCCATGTCCCTACTTCCGGTTGCGGGCGCCATACTCTGCGAAAATACCCACGTAATCAAGAATGTTGCTTCGGAACCCAAATACACCGAGGCATAGGAAACAGCACGGGAGGAAAGACAACTCGGGTTTGACTGGGTTTGACTCTCCTAAGACAAATATGTAGGGAGCGATTCTCAGAGTGACTGTGATTAATCACCCCGTCGGAGAATAGCCCCCAAGTGAGACTAAGAACTCAGATGATGTGGCATCTAATTGACTTGAAAGTGGGGTACGTGTGACAACGCATGTAAGACATGACCCTTAGAGCAACCGTGATTGATCGCTCTGCTGAAGGGTAGCCCCCGAGTGGGATTGAAGATTTTGTTAAGACTCGAGTGTTGGACGAGTGACCCTTAGACGTAAGGGTCATGAACCTTTTGTTGTAGGGCTATGCCTTGTAAAAGGTTGACTCGGCCTCGAGGAAAGGCAGACGGGGTAAGGGAAGAAACTTGTTGTGGACATGACATAGGTACACCCCGACGCGGCCACGCACGGGTTTGGGGAGGCGAATGAATCTCCATATGAGATGGATCGAATTGAAATTTAAATCGAAGTGGAGTCGCCACCGAACTTTGTGAGAATTCGGGCCCATTCGAACCCACTATATATCTTAGTGGGCCATGCACAAAGTATGGCCCATTCGGATGTCAGAGTTTATTGGGCTCGTCCCTTTACATTTGATACCGATACCGACATTATCGGATACCGTGTATTGAATGACTCTCGTGCGCCAACGGTTTCGGGCATCCGAAAACCGAGGTTCTGAGTAAGGGGTAAGGGTATGTGTTGGGAAGTTCTCCTAAGACAAAAGGTTGTCTGTTGTTGTGTTAGGGTTTTGTAAAGGTGTTCAATTGTGCATGCAAGAGGGTGTTTATATAGGCAATTGCTCCCCCTCCTTGTCTAGGGTTACTAGATCAAGTGCCCTGATGGACTTGATCGAGTGGCCCACCTGAAAGAGGACCGCGGGTTTGCTCTCGGAAACGGCTTTGACCGGGGTTTGACCCAATCGCTAAAAATCGGTTTATTTCCGGTGTCGGTTTTGACCCAAATTAGTCTTATTTGATTGGAAACGACCCGATGGGGCTGAATTTGAGGTCAGTTTTGTGAGATTTGTACTCCGTAAAAAACCCAAGCCGAAAACTAATGGTTTCGAGCCCATATCCGAGCGCGTAGAAACACGTTTGCGTCCGATCATCATCGGGTGTTTTTTGGAAACTACTATAGGCACCTGCCGGTCAAATTATGGGTGTCTACAGAGCCCCCACTCTGACTGAGGCTTGGACAATACGAAAGTCAGAGTAGCTACCAGGCCAATCAAGGATTAGGACCTGGCAGACTTCCGGTCGGGTCGTTTATAGTCCATTAAACCTGCGTGAAAGGGCTCGCCAGCCACAAATTAGAAATCATACCTGAGCTGAAGATGATAACTCCGTGGGGAATTTTGGACTTGCCGTATAAGTCCCGGGTGCACCTATATGTGGGCCCATCCCGTGATAAATGCCGCCTTGGGCTTTCCGCTGGGGAGATATATGAGCTGCGCGGGCTTGTTTTGGAAGCCTTGAATCGTACCTGTACAAGTTACATAAAATTTTGCATGTAACACGTAGGTAAAAATATGACTCGCGCTGGGGAAAGTGATTTTTTGCTTCATTTTGAAATCGAAGTCCTGAAAGCAACTCACGTGCTAGGAGATAGGTTTTCAAAATTGAAAAGGGTAGAAAAGAAATTTGCATTTTAAATAGACCGAAATTTGACCTTGTCGAAAAGGATTTTCTCAAATGGCTAAGTTTTGCAAATTTTAAAGCGAGAATTTGAAGAGAGAGGCCTACCGACAGACTCGACTCTGGACGTGACAAGACGAGTTGACAGACACGACTTGGACTCTCAAAGGGGTTGGACTGTGACTCTGTAGGGGGGTGGGCCACCTAAGATGACAAGACTCTTAAGTTGCGCTATTCCGTAGCCTAGGCGAGTGGCAACACAGTCGAACATCAAAATGGGATAGATATACTCTAGGGGACTTGCAGTAGTCTGTAATGAGACTGTGGTAGTCTAGTGCTCTTCTGGATTTTTGATTTCAGGGTACATTCCCGAAGTGGGTATTGCTTCGAGTCCTGACAGATTCTTGTCTTTGACGGAGCCGAGTACTAGGACACATTACAGAAAGGAGGCTAGATTTTGAAAGTATTTGGATTATGTGAGTGGATGGAGAACTTCTGCCTAGGAGATGCCCCCAGGACGACAAAGCTAGTTGTTGAGAACATGACAGTGTCGTGACCGGAATAATGGTGCTTTTTGAATGTGTGTCAATGTTGGGGGTTGTGCCTCTGTTGAAAGGCTGCCTACGTATTCACGTGTAGTGAAATCAAACCATGCCGTAGTTCAGTGAAGAAAGATATATTATGGTGCCTAGTCTAATAGGACTTTGTGTGTAACTAGCCATAGCGATGGTGTAGGCTAGGTGCATTCCCAATGATGTCTTGATCAAAGGGCTAGAATGGTTAGGATGTTGATCCTGTGACTGTGAGCATTCTCCGGGGTAGCCCCCAGAGGTGGTGTGAACTATTTGGGCATGTTCTATGCCGACCGCAGGTTGAGTTCCCGTGTTTGGGGCTGGTAACTGGTTTGGATGAGAAGAATTGAGATGGGATTTGATGACTTTTGCTCTCGGGTCTTTGACGAGTTTTGATCTCGGGTCTTTGACGAGTTGTGATCTCGGGTCTTTGACGAGTTTTGATCTCGGGTCTTTGTATGGTGATTGTGAATTTTGTTATGTCGTGTTGTGTTGTGTTGTAGTTGTTGTGCAAGGGAGAAGTCGAGTAAAAATGGGTCGAACTTTGAACGAGGTAGGTTTGATAATGCGGGATCTGGTTTCCATGTCTGGCCCTAATGGTCAGGGGTATCCTATGGAGCTTGAATCCTCAAAATTCCGAACTGTCTCTAGCCTAGGTCTCGGGAAGGTCTTGAGGGTTGTAACGTGGGAAGGCTAAATGTGATGTTAGTTGACCAACTTGATCGTTTCTCCCCTATTGGATGGTATGGATATCGATAATTTTGAATTGACCGTATTCTGGTCAAAGGACTTTCATTTGGGCCGACCGTTGACCCCTGTCATGGGCTTTTTTAATAATTTTGGTTGACCTCTTAGCTCCGGTCATGGGATTCTTCATTTGGATTGACCGCTTAACCTCGGTCATGGGTGCCTCTTTTTTTTTTATAATGGCCAGCTTTTTGTTTTGGCCTTTTGCTTTTTCCTGGACTTTTGATTTTTTTTGTCCAGTTTTTCTTTTTTTCTTGGACTTTTGAGTTTTTTCGTCCAGTTTTTTTTTTTTGGACTTTTGATTTTTTTTTTCGTCCAGTTTTTTTTTTGTTGGTCAAACTAACACCTGAGGTAGGGATTGGTTGATCTTGTTGGATGGGTGTTTATTGTGGGAAATGGGCTTGCCTCCCGTCTTGAACCCAAACTAGGAGATTACCTATATTTGTCATAGGATTCGATACCGCTCCTGTTAAGTGTAGTTTTGTGGCTTTCTATGTCAGACATGGAACAGGTAAAAGGGAAACACGGGCTTAGTTTCCTGCAGTCATTATAGATGTGCCTATAATAGGCACGTGCATGTGCTCACATGTATGATGGTGTTTATCATGTTCTCGAAAACACATAAGGAAAGTATATAAGAGAAAGAATATTTGAAAGCTGATTTTATTGAATTTTGAAAAAGAGGACAGAATGCAAAAGACTCTGACTCTGATTTGGAAATGAGGATGTAGGGTATCCTAGACTCGGACTCAGACTTGGACTCGAATCAAATCCGGACTCGGATGCTCGGTTGGTTGTTTTTTTTGGTAAGGTCTTTGATTGGAGAGAACGACGGGTGTCACGACTCGCCTAAACTCTGCTTTGCGCAAGTGCAAGAGAGGGAGTCAAACTAGACACGGCCCAGGGTGACGGGTCGACAAAGACTCTCGGACCGGGATACTCGAATGTTGACCTAGACGAGGTAACGACCGCGAATTAGACTCGAGCTGCAGAAGGGTGAGTCCGAAAATGGGGCGACCGTGTTTGACTCGAGTTAGACTCTCCTAAGACAAATGTGTAGGGTGCGATTCTCAGAGTGACTGTGATTAATCGCTCCGTCGGAGAATAGCCCCCAAGTGAAGCCAAGGACTCATATAGGACTCAGATGGTATGACATCTAAGTGACTCAAAAGTGGGGTATGTGAGACGACACGTGTAGGACACAACCCTTAGAGCAACCGTGATTGATCGCCCTGCTGGAGGGTAGCCTCCGAGTGAGGAAAAGCCTGAAAAGGAAATGACTCGGAAAGGACACCTAGACGGGTGACTCGTGAGAGGTGGGCCTTCCTTAGAATTCGGCGGGTGGGCCGAGTCCTGTTCGAAGAAAGGTCCACGTGAGACATCCCCAGACTTTGGACTCGAATGTGTAGATGGGCCCTCCTTTGTAGGAGTATGTCTTACGTAGGTGGGCCTTGCCTTAGTCTAATAAGGCGGACTGGGATAGGGAAGAAACTCGTGATGTAAGATCGACAGAGTCTCGACGCTAAAGACCTCTTTGACTTATGACACGACCCAACACATGCTAAATACGGGAAGTCCTAAGAAGAGGAAGGTTTTGAAAAGGATTTTTTTTAATCCGAAAAAAAATTCGATGGAGGGGGCCTAATTTTTCAAAAATTAGAAAAAATGTATCGGGCCTCAAATATGAGAGCTCGAAAATATTTTCTAGTTTTGAAAATGGGCAGAATACCGGCTAGAAATAGGCTATTTTGAGTAAAATCATAAGTCCTAAATTCGGCATACGTCCCGGGTTTTGAAATGGGTAGAATACCGGCTAGAAATAGGCTATTTTGAGTAAAATCATAAGTCCTAAATTCGGTATACGTCACGGGTTTTGAAATGGGTAGAATACCGGCTAGAAATAAGCTATTTTGAGTAAAATCATAAGTCCTAAATTCGGTATGCTTCCTGGGTTTTGAAATTGGATATCTAGAAAAAGATGTACTTTTTGAGAAGTTGACGGTTTTTGAAAACGACATAGAAACCAAGCATCACGTAGTCAGGCAAGCATTATAACGACGCCATGTATGCTTTACACTAAGTCTCGGTCGGTCTATAAAGGGTCTATACCAGTGCACATAGTCTAGACGTTAATCAGGACGGACTCTCTAAGTCGAGTTGAGCTTAGAACATGCCGCGAAACCCATTCGAATCGACTATGGACACCTTTGACATATCCATATTGGAGTACATCACGGTATAATAGGACGTCAGTCGCGTGTACCGGCCCGGGAAAAGATAGAGTTATGCATGAACCGTAAAACTAAAACGCGTATTGTACTAGTCAAACGATTTCTGAGTCTCACCCTGAGGATGTCGATGGTAAGTCACGCATCAGTTAATCCCTAGCTGAGTCGCCAAATTGTGGACATGACATAGGTCCACCCCGACGCGGCCACGCGCGGGTTTGGGGAGGCGAATGAATCTCCATATGAGATGGATCGAATTGAAATTTAAATCGAAGTAGAGTCGCCACCGAACTTTGTGGGAGTTCGGGCCCGTTCGAACCCACTCTATATCTTAGTGGGCCATGCACAAAGTATGGCCCATTCGGATGTCAGAGTTTATTGGGCTCGTCCCTTTGCATTTGATACTGATACCGACATTATCGGATACCGTATATTGAATGACTCTCGTGCGCCAACGGTTTCGGGCATCCGGAAACTGAGGTTCTGAGTAAGGGGTGAGGGTACGTGTTGGGAAGTTCACAAAGAACACCCAACCCCGCCCGCACATTAACGACCTCTACTAAGATATCGAATGACGTTTTAATACGCGTGTTAGTAGAACGATGAAAATGTTATGCAAACAATATTTTGCCTAAACATGTGAATAATTGAATGAGTTGCTAGGTCGATTTAATGCATCTAAATTTAACGTCAAAGTTGTATTTAGCATGCAAGATTTATTTTAGTACAATAAAATAAATAACGGAAAATAAAATCGACAAAGATGGAAACAAACATGTTAGTAGCGGTATAACGATAATAACGGTTTGCGAAAATATAGAAGGCTATAAGGTAATGTAAACATGATGCATGATTTTGGAAAATCGATAATTTTGCTAAGTCGTGTAAAAATATGGTATGATTTATGCTCGACTTTAAAATTTTGATGCTCGTCATATTCGATATTTGATTATGGAATCAATTTCAAATATTAGGAGCGAGTTTAGAAAAGATGTTATAAGTCGTTTTAAAATTAGATTAAACTAAAAAAATCCTTTTGTGTCGCAATTTCCAGGCAATCGCGCGACTTGTACGAACTTCACACGACTTGCACAGGCGCGCGACTCGCATGAGATCCGTGCGACTCGCATGAAGGACTGTTTTGGCTTTTTGATTAATTCCGTTAGATTTGATATTCGACTACGGAGTCGGTATCGCATCCTTGGAATGATGATTTTTATTGAATCGGGCAGAAATATTGTATGATTTATGCTCGATTCAGATTTGGATACTCGTCGTATCCGATATTCGATTATTGAATCGATATCGAATATTTAGAGCGAAATCTAGAAAATAAATTTGTAAGTCGTTTTAAATCAACTAAAACGAAATAAATTGTCTCCGCGTTTTATAGTGTCGGAATTAATTCTTGCGAATTATGATCACTATTTTTTTAGCATCAACGACTTCGTATTAGTTAGATTCATTGACTAGTTCGTTTAGATGCGACATCCAATTATTGAATTGGTATCGAATCTAAAGAACGACTCTTTGCAACTACTTGAATTGAAAAAAAAAAAACTTGACTGGATTCCCTCGGCATCCCGACATCGTAATAAATCCTTGCGGATTGTGTGATGTCGGATCCGCGTCAAAGGGTTTCGACCTTAAATAAAAAAAAAAGAATGTTTGTTTCGAAAATAGTATTTGAAATCGATGAAATATGCGATTAATGATGATGCAAACAAAAATAAGAAAACTATTGTTTACGTTGACTTACTTCAACAATCAAGTGCTAGGGGTGTCGGGATAAGCGACCGGCAAGATCGGATGAAACATCCTTGTATATTCGGATTTCCTTATCCCGTCATCATTCGCACTCGACACGAATCCGCAAGTATTTTAATATCTTGTACTATTAATATTATCGATATTATAGACGCGACAACAAAAAAACGATGACGACGACACGGACGACACGCGAGGAAGAGAAGAGAGAAAGATGGGATTTTACACCCTCAACCTACATGTTTCTTAGTCTCGGATAGAACTCGTTAATTGTGGCTTGAGCACGGGAGTATCGAGGTCGATGTAGGTTAAGTTATGGTGGTTTTAGGGTTTGTAAGTTGCTAGGGTTCTAAGGTTGAAGATGAGTAGTAATTAGGGTTGCAAAGGATGTATTGTGTGTGTGAAAAGTTAGGGTTGTAAAAGGTTGTGTGTAGTTGTGTTAGGGTTTTGTAAAGGTGTTCAATTGTGCATGCAAGAGGGTGTTTATATAGGCAATTGCTCCCCCTCCTTGTCTAGGGTTACTCGATCAATTGCCCTGATGGACTTGATCGAGTGGCCCACTTGAAAGAGGACCGCGGGTTTGCTCTCAAAAACGACTTTGACCGGGGTTTGACCCAATCGCTAAAAATCGGTTTTATTTCCAGTGTCGGTTTTGACCCAAATTAGTCTTATTTGATTGGAAACGACTCGCTGAGCCTGAATTTGAGGTCAGTTTTGTGAGATTTGTACTCCGTAAAAAACCCAAGCCGAAAACTAATGGAGCCCATATCCGAGCGCGTAGTAACACGTTTGCGTCCGATCATCATCGGGTGTTTTTTGGAAACTACTATAGACACCTGGCGGTCAAAATGTGGGTGTCTACACTTACGGCGTAAGATCGGCAGAGTTTCGACGCTAGAGGCTCTTGACTTGACTTGAATAAGGGTGGACCCTGTGATTGGGGTAGACCTTTAAGTTAAAGGAGTTTTGAATTGGGATGACTCGACTAACGGATTGAAAGATGGGCGAAATTCCCTTAGGAAAGGTCGTGGGGACCGTCCTGTTAGAAGGAAAGGTCGCGTGAGACTTTCTAGTTAGGACTCGAGTGTTTAGACGAACCTTCCATTTGCGAGTGTATGACCCGTGTTGGTTGGTTGTGCCTTCGACAAATAAGGCGGACTGAGATAGGGAGGAAACCCGTGATGTAGAATTAACAGAATTTCGACGCTAAAGACCTTCGACAAATTATGGAAAGACCCGGCATACGGATTACGGTAGGTCCTGAAATAAGGAAGGTTTTTGAAAAAAATGATTGAATTTTGAAAATTGAGAGGACGGTCCTGAAATTGGTGGTGGGCCAATAAGACTGGGCATTTTGAAATATTAGAATGGTTGCGAGTAATTTCGCATTTTGGAAATTTAGGAGGCGATCCCGTCTTTTGAAATTGGGATCATGCCGACAGGACCGAGCTTTTTGAAAAGTTGAATATTTCCGAAATAAATTTCCAAAAATTTGAAAATCGAAAATAAGATCCCGAAGATTTGAAAATCAAAAACGGCATCTCGGAGATTTGAAAATCGAGAATGGTACCTCGAAGATTTGGAACCGAAATTGAATTTTGAAAATTTGAAAAAATATCGAAATGGAATTTTGAATATTCGAAAATCGAATGAGGATCGGAAGTTCGAATATTGAAATAGACAGCATGCCGGCTAGGAAATAGGCTTGTTTTGAGTCAATTCTTAAGTAAATTTCGGTAGCATTCCGATTTTTTGAAAATTGAATATTTTGAAAAGATGCATTTTTTGAAATGACAGTTTTAAAAAAAATGAGACGGAAACCAAGCAGCAAGTAGTCAAGCAAGCACTATGACGGCAGCATGTATATGCTTTACACTAGGTCTCAGTCGGTCTAAATAGGGTCTATACCAGTGCGCATAGACTTTTCGAGAATCGGGACGGACTTCCTAAGTCGAATTGATCTTAGAACATGCCGTGAAACCCATACAAATTAGCTATGAACACCTTGACATATCCAATTTAGAATATATCGCGGTATAGTGGGACGTCGGTCGCCAGTACCAGCCCGGGTAAAAATGAGGTTATGCATGAACCGTAAAACTAAAACGCGTATTGTACTAATCGAACGATTTCTTCTCGAGTCTCACCCTGAGGATCTCGATGGTAAGTTACACATCAGTCTTCCCCAGCGGAGTCACCAAATTGTGGACATGACATAGGTCCACCCCGACGCGGCCACGCACGGGTTTGGGGAGGCGAATGAATCTCATGTGAGATGGATCTCGGGTTGAAATTTAAATCAAAATGGAGTCGCCACCGAACTTTGTGGGAGTTCGGGCCCATTCGAACCCACTCTATATTTTGGGTGAACCGTGCACGAAGTACGGCCCACTTCGATAATAGAGGTTGTGGGGTTCGTCCCTTTGCATTACGATACCAATGCCGACATTATCGGGTACCGTATATCGAATGACACTCTTGCGCCAACGATTTCAGACATCCGGAAACCGAGGTTCTGAGTAAGGGGTGAAGGTACGTGTTGGGAAGCCCACAAAGGACACCCAACCTCGCCCTCACTTTTAGCGGCCTCTACTAAGATATCGTTCGATTTTAGAATACACGCGCTAGTAATTAGGTTGAATGTTATGCAAACAGTGTTTTTGACTAAACATGTGAGTTTTGTTCAACTACGTCGTTTAATGCATCTAAACTAACGTCGAAGTTATTTTAGCATGTGAGGTTCGTTTTAGTACAATAAAACAAACAACGAAAATAAAACTTAAAATAAAAGATTACAAATGCGCGGGCGGAATACAACCCGAAAAATACAATACAACAAGCGTGACGATCAAAATGATTGAAATAGTAGCGATGATAATAACGAATTAGACGCCGTAAATGACGATAGGACAATGCATGATTTTGAAAATAAAAGGCACGTGATTGCCTTTACACGTGACGACCGAAGTCGT
Source organism: Agrostemma githago (assembly GCA_958450325.1). Taxonomy (NCBI): domain Eukaryota; kingdom Viridiplantae; phylum Streptophyta; class Magnoliopsida; order Caryophyllales; family Caryophyllaceae; genus Agrostemma; species Agrostemma githago. Next base: position 57,405,315 of record OY288243.1, read on the forward strand.
AAAAATATTTGATGATGCTTACACGATATGCGAAACTCGTGTGATTTGCGTAAAGGGGCCACTCGATCGAGTGGGCTATGGCACTCGATCGAGTGCCCTCTGTATGGACTGCTGTCCGTTTCGAAAAGGCGCTGATTTCGAAATTGCTTTTAATTTTTAAATCGATAATTTTACTAAGTCGCGTAAAAATATAATATGATTTATACTCGGCTCAGTTTTCAATGCTTGTAATATGTATGCTATTATTACGAGATCGATTATCGGGGATTTATAAAGGACGTTTTAAATTGTTTTAAATTGAATTAGGACGAAATAATTCCCTCTGCGTCGTAATATCTTAATCGGTCTTTTCGGACCATGTGACAATTATTTTGGCGTCAACGGGTTCGTGCTAATACGATTTATCGATTAATTATTTTAGACATGATATTTGACTATGGAGTCGATATCGCATCTTAAGAATAAAAGTTTTTTATTTGTTTGATTAGATCGAAAGCCGATTCCCTCCGCGTCACGACATCGTTATTAATCCTTGCGGATTATGTGATATTCGATTTGTATCAATAGGTTTCGTTCTAATTTTAAAAAGGGGAATCGAATATGTTTAAGGAGGAATATTCGCGATCTCAACATGCCCTTGAGTGTTTAGGGCGGGGCTCCTCGAGAGGGCTCCACCACTGTTACAACTCGTAAAAAGATTAGAAGGGTATTAAGCGAGATTCATCCTTAAACGTATTCGATTCGAAATCGTTTTGTAAATTGATGTATGCGTGACGTTTTAATATTAATTTGATTATTAGTAATATTAATAATGATATTAGAAACGAAATAAAAAATGAAGAAGGAGACGGGATAGACGGAGAGAAGAGAAGAGAGAAAAGGAGAAATTGGGATTGAATTTTGCACCCTCAACCTACATGCTTTGTCTTCTCGGAATAGGACTCGTCTAGTTGTGTCTTAAGCATGGGAGTGTCGAGATGATATAGGAGAGTTATGGTGTGTATGATTAGGGAAGGGATTTGACGAGTTTTGTTCTCGGTCTTTTTTACGAGTTTTGATCTCGGTATGTGTGTATAGGGTTGAAGGTGATTGAAGGGTTGAGAAAACGATGTAAGTTGTGATGGATGAAAAAGTTGTAAAATATGATAAAGGGGGTGGGGTATTTATAAGAAAAGTACCCGGTTTTGGATAGATTTTAGGAAAGAAATCATATCCTAAATTGAAGTGGTTTTGGTTGTCGGGTTCTCTTCTATGCAGCTGATATTTTGTGATTTTTGACTTCGAGTTGGACTCTCGAAAGTTTGCATGGCTGTTTTTTATGTCTTGGAAACGACTCTGACCGAGGTTTGACTCGGTCGCTAAAAGACGGTTTTATTTCCGGTGTCGGTTTTGACCCAAATTAGTCTTATTTGATTGGAAACGACCCACTGGGCCTGAATTTGAGGTTAGTTTTGTGAGATTTGTACTCCGTTAAAAATCTCAAGCCTAAACTAATGATTTTGAGCCCATATCCGAGCGCGTAAAAGCACGTTCGCGTCCGATCATCATCGGGTTTTTTTGGAAACTGCTATAGATACCTAGCAGCCAAATGTGGGTGTCTACAGTGAGGCTCAGGCTTCGAATGGAGGAGGTGGGCTGGAGATAGTGATCCATGGTGATACATAATATAGGTTTTTGGAATGTACGCGGCATGTGTAATATAAATAAGCAGCGTGCAATTATAGATTTTATTAATAATAAAGATGTAGATGTTTTTGGTCTTTTAGAAACTAAGGCGAAGAATAAAGCGTTTGCGTGCGTTAATCAACACATTTTTGCGGATTGGAGCATTACTACGAATAGTCATTGCCACAAAGGGGGGAGAGTATGGCTGCTTTGGAAACATACGCCAGCTAACTTGACTATTTTGGAGTACTCTCCGCAAAGCATTCATGTGGTGGTGTAGCAGCAGGCGGGAAGAGGTATAATTTAACTCTTGTTTATGCATTAATGCTATTTCGGAAAGGGTTGATTTATGGGAAAGGATGGAGTGATATGCTTCTCCTAACCCATGGATTGTTTTAGGAGATTTTAACTGTGTCATCGATCATCAAGAGCGTTTGGGAGGTCGGACCTCGAACTTTGAGATGGAGCCATTTAGAAATTGTTTAGAAGCGTGCGGGTTGGTGAACTGTAAAGTTGCGGGTGCATGGTACACTTGGAGTAATAAACAAACGGCTGAAACGAGAGTATTTAGTCGTATCGACAGATGCCTGGTGAACGAGGCTTGGACCAGAAAACATCCTGATGGATACACTCACTTTTTGCCGGAAGAAACTTTTGATCACTGTCCTTGTATTGTGCAACTTGAGCAAGCTAGTTCGAGGTGTAATAGGGAGTTTAAATATATGAACATGTGGAGTCGTTCCCCAGAATTCTTGAATTGCGTGAGAGATGTTTGGAGCAGACATGTAGTTGGGAACAGAATGTACAAGGTGGTGCGAAATTTGAAGGAGCTTAAACGACCTTTGAAAGGCATTAATTGCTTGTGTTTTGCTGATATCGAAAACAAATGCGCACAGGCAGAAATTGAACTCGAACTACTGCAGAAGCAGATTATCAACTCTAAAGCTGCAGACTTACTGAACAGGGAAAAGGAGCTGTGTGGTCAAGTTAGGTCGATGAAGGCAGCAAGAGGTGAATATTGGGCTCAAAATCGAAGCAGCAGTGGGTCAGAGAAGGCAGTATGAATTCAGCCTTTTTTCATGGCATGTTGCAAGCTCGTCGAACTCATAATTCGGTAAACTGGATCAAAGATGCTAATGGTTTAGATTGTGCTGATGGTCAGTCAATCCAAGCAGCGTTTTTGAACTACTATAAGATGTTGCTTGGTGAGTCGCAATCTGTGGATAGAGTTAATGTCAGTGTGGTCAGAAGAGGGCCGACTTGCTCTGAAATTCACTATAACGAGCTGCTGCAGTCTGTGTCAGCTGATGAAGTCCGGCAAGCACTTTTTAGCATTCCAAACGAAAAATCCCAAGGACCCGATGGGTATTCGAGTCAGTTTTTCAAAGATACCTGGGATATCATTGGAGATGAGGTGACCAAGGCTATTCAAGGCTTCTTTACTTCAGGTAAACTGTTGAAACAACTGAATTGTACAACATTGTCTCTTATTCCAAAAGTTCAGCATCCGCAATTTGTTCAGCAATTTCGGCCCATAGCCTGCTGTAATGTGTTATATAAATGCATTGCTAAGATTTTATGTAAGCGTTTAGCCTGTGTGCTGCCTGATTTGATTAGTCCTAATCAAGGTGGGTTTGTGGAGGGGAGGAATATTCTGGAAAATGTTCTCATTTGTCAGGATTTAGTCCGCTTGTATAAACGGAGAAATGTCTCGCCTAGATGCCTATTTAAAGTTGATATTCATAAGGCGTATGATAGTGTTGAATGGGGTTTTATGGATCAGATGCTTCGGGCATTGAGGTTCCCGGATCATTTTAGAAGACTTATTATGGAATGCGTTCAAACTGTTACCTTCTCATTGGTGTCAATGGAAATAGCTTTGGACTTTTTAAAGGAAAGAGGGTTTTGAGGCAAGGGGATCTGATCTCTCTTTTATTGTTCACTATATGCATGGAATATTTTTTGAGAATTTTGTCTTATGTGACTTTGGAGCACGGGTTTAAATATCCCCAAAATGTGGTCCGTTGAGGTTGTGTCACCTTTTATTTGCAGATGATTTGCTACTGTTTTGTAAAGGTGATATGCCTTCTATTGAGTTGCTCTGGAGTGCTTTTGCGACCTTTAGCAAAGCATCGGGATTGACTATTAGTATTGGGAAGTCCCATGCGTGTATGGCAGGATTTTCGAATGACATGAAAGAGGCGGTCCTGCAATTCTCAAGATGCTTGGAGGGTGTCTTGCCCTTCAAGTACTTGGGAATTCCCATTCAGACGACTAGATTATCAAAGGGGGACTGTGCTATTCTGTTTGCCTAGATTACAGCTCGTATTATAGGTATGGGTGCTCGGAAATTGTCTTATGCAAGTCGGCTCACTTTGGTTCAGTCTGTTTTGTCTCAGCTGCACAATCGTTGGCGATGGTGTTTGTTTTACCTAAAGGAGTTCTTGCTCGTGTTGATGCATTATGTAAGAAATTCCTGTGGGATGGGGGAATTGATAGTTCGAGGAGGGCCTTAGTTGCGTGGGATCATATTTGTTGTCCGAAGGATGAGGGGGGTCTTGGCCTTCGGTCCTTGGTAGATTGGAATATGACTGTTGTTGCCAAATTGGCAGCATGGATTTTTGACCATCCTGAGAGACTTTGGGTTCGACGAGTGGGAAGCGTCAACCTAAAGGGTACTTCGTGGTTTGAGTACTCCCCGCCGTCTGATGTTACCTGGTCTTGGCGTAAGATTTGTCAGGCTAAGGAACGAATATTGCCTCTATATCATGGTGGTGTTTGGCAGGGTACTGGGTGTGGTCGAAAGTTGTGTGGAGCAATTGGAGTATCCCCAGGCAGAGATTATTTCGTGGCTCATTTTCAGGAATGTGTTAAGTACACGAGTGAACTTGCAGAGGATCGAGTTTGTGGACTCAGATTTGTGTTGTTTATGTGAGCAACAGAGTGAGGACACGGCGCATTTATTTGGATGCCCATACAGTTCTTTGATGGTGGGTATGGTAGGAGATTGGCTTTGGTGTCCTAGTCCTAGGCAGCAAAGCTTGCATTGGTGCTTAAAGATTCGACGGACTAAGTTGAAATGTAATGTAGTGCGTGCTGTTTTTAATTTGTGTATTTATCACGTGTGGAAGCAGCGAAATTTGAGTAGGATTGAGGGGATCTTAAGGAGACCGTCAGTAGTGGCTGAGATGATTAAGTTAGAAATTAAGCAGAGGATTCGGGGTCTGATTAAATATCATGTTTCCGATAAAGATGCTCGGTGGCTAGAAACATTGTTGTAGCTGCTTAGTTTCTTTTTTTGTAACCTTGAGATTATTTTTAATACACTTACATTTCATCAAAAAAAAGATTAGTCATATTTAAGGACGGAAGATTACACTTATTTATAATATATAATTCCATTACCTCATCATAATTTGGAGAAATGATTACTTTTATCTGTATAATAGAAATTCATCGTCTTATTGTAGAATTAATTACTATTATTTCTTATTTATAACATAGAGTTTCATCACCTTGTTATAATTTTTCGATGTGAGATTATGTTGCTTAAGTCTATAGTTAAGATATTTTCTAAGACTCAATTTTTTTTATTGACATTTAAGAACGAATTATTAGTCTTATTTATAATATATAATTTCATTATCATAATTGTTTTAATGTGGGATAATTTACTATCTTAAGAACTTCTTTTAAGACTCAAAGAACACATGATTACTCTTATTTATAATATAGAATCATCATAATCATCATATTATTTTAATTGTTTCGATGTGGGACAATTTTAAGTTTGTAGTCTTATTAAAAGTTTTTTTAAGACTCAAAGTTTTTTTATCGATATTCAAAAACAATGATTACTCTTATTTATATTAGGTTGCGTTTGGGTACTCGGAATTGATTTGAATATCAAGAATTCAATTTCTATATTTGAATTTCCAGAATTCAAATCTAAATCCAAATCCAAAATGGTGTTTGGTACCCTTGGATTTGGATTTGGATTTCGGGCGGGTGAAGTCGGGTCACGGTCACCAATTTTTTTAAAAAACTTTTTTCAAATATAACTGTTCAAATACGGGGAAAAAAATAAAGAAAAAAAAATACTACGACAAGATTATGCGAAAAAACAAAGAAACGACAAGTGACGGAATTGAAATGACTACCATATAATAAGAATTTGAGAAAAACAAATTTGAACTAGGTTGGATTTGGTCAAAATTTCAAATCCAAATCCCAAAGTTTCCAAACACTCGAAATATTTCAAATCCGGAATTCAAATCCAAATCCAAGTTCCCAAACATGCCAAATTTATTACATATAAAGATAGTAAAGTTATCTCACATCGACATATTATAATAACGTGATGAAATTTTATATTATAAATATTAGTAATCACCCGTCCTTAGATATCCATCAAAAATCTTTTGAGTCATAAGGAACTCTTAAGATTAAACCTTAAGTAATTATCCCACATCGAAAAAATTATGATGAGGTTATGAAATTCTATAATCACTTTTTGGAGCCAATAATATGAAACAAATTATATGAAATTTATACTTAAATGAAAGAATTTTCTGCACGAATCTAATAACTTCATTTTTAAAAAAATTATATGATAATTTTTTTGTTAAACAAAATTGAAAGGTTTTATGATGAAAATTACAAAACATCACATTAGTATGACAGATTAAATATATTATTATAATAATTAAAAGATTCTCTACTTGATTTTTTTATTATTAATAATATTTTGTCAAATTGAGTTTTGATGCAACGGACCAATCATATCGCTCGGAAACTTCTTTATATATATATATATATAGAGAGAGAGAGAGAGAGAGAGAGAGAGAGTAGAGATCAAGTGAGTCCTTTTTTTTTGAGTCCATGAATCCTATCTACAACCATTGATCTAGAGTGGATGGATGGTGGTGATTGATTCTAGTAATTAAGGCAATAACTAACATATTTTGGTAAAAATAAAATCAAATCCTCTCTCCTCCCTTAATTATCTCCAACCACTGATACACGTTACTTCCTCACATTCAATTTTTTCCTCACATTCAATTTTTTCATTCACATCCTAACTGAAACCCTTCACCTTCATCATCCCAAACACAATCGCTCGAATTCCGTTTCTTTTCAAAACACACCCGCGTATCCTCTCGTCTTCAACTCAAGCAAGGCTACATTGAAGCAGCTCTCTAACTTCAGCAAAGATAATCTTCAGGCGACATAATACAAGGTAACTCGCTAATACTCGATTGTTGTACTAAAGAACTAGGTTTAGTTTATATTCGTATCTGATTTCATTAATTTTCTCGCTAATTATTGATTGATTTACTTTGTTGCGTTTGTGCCCTATAATTAATTGGTTTCACTAAAGATTGTTGCGATATCTGGGTATGCATCTGTAGAGTTTAATTGAATTCACCTACTTCATACTATGCTTCTACTCTTCATACTTAGTCTAACATATATTGAATGTTACTCTAATGCGCATATTCAGTTACTGTAATAAACTTGAGGTGTTACTGTAAGGGGTTGTTCAGTTAGTTTTACACATGTATGATGTTATTTTAAAGATGACCCTGTGTTACTGTAATGTACACGATGTGTTACTTTTAATCCCATCTTTGCGTTACTTTGAATGCTAGCAATCTGGTACATTTAATTGTGTAGACGTGTTACTCTAATTTGCACTCTATGTTACTCTAACACTTTCTTTTGTTACTTTAACGCGTATCAGCTGTACATATGGTGTTTCTTTCACTCGTATCAATCAGTTGTACTTTAATTTTATATACCAGATTAAATTGTAACAATAGTTGTACATAATTATTGTACTTTTCAGATGGCAAAAGGAGGAGACAAATCAAGGTGCGATCGCGGTTGTTGGATAACGTAGATAAGTATGTGGACAGAAGGCAAAAGATCATCGATGGTCCCAAGAGCAAGCCAACAAAGGGTCGAAAAAAATAACGTGTCTAACGAATTATGTCATCTTTTTCTAATTACGAATAATGCTTTGTATCGTTTTCGAAACTTGTTATGTACATTAGTATTTTGATTATCACCAATGGAACAATGCTGTTAAACTCTGTTACCCTGACTAATTGTTCCTGTCACTCTAATTAACGACCGATGTTACTATGGGAATGAATGAAGTTTACACAATATACAAATGTGGTCTCATAATCATTGTGTTACATTGACGCATTATAACTGTTACTTTAATGAACAAATGATGTTACTCTAAGTTATTAATGGTGTTATTCTTTGTCTCATGGTTAAACGATGCTATTATCATCAATTACTCTGACGCATTATATATGGTTCTTAAAAAAACGAATGTTGTTACTTTGGTAATGAATGGTTCTAATCCAAGTTATCCTCAGTTACTTTGGTAATGAATTGTTTAAACAACGTTGCTGTCCTCAGTTACTTTCATGCATTATGTCTATTACTGTAACTAACAAATGGTGTTACTCCAATAGACATGAGATGTTACTCTAACCAAATACACATGTATTAAATAAATATATATAGTTAATTGCAACGTAGCACAGCGCTATGTGTAAAAAAATGTGTACAAAATCCAGTTCCTGTGTTTTGTCAATATCCCCCCCCCCCCCCAGAAACCGGCTGTCTCTGCAACCTGAACTCCCGAATTAATCCGCACAAGCTTTCCACATTTGACTTGTCTTCTGCCCTTAGAAGTCCGTATCAGTGAAGCTTCAATGTCGTGTCTGCTTCAACAGAAAACAAAACAATAATATCAGTGAAGCTTACGTTAAATCTGGGATCTATAGTATCAGTGTATATCATGGAAAACCTAAATAACAAACATAAAACTATGGAATCTATAACAATTAACCATTGATATGAATCTATGATGAGTAAAATGACATTGAAAGCAATATCAACATCAAAATTGACGAAAAAAAGAACGCAAATTGACGCACGACGTATCCATGAATAAAAATTGAAGCAAAACGTGAAAAAAATATTAAAACTCACCATTGTTATACTCGATTAATTGCTTATCAACAGTTGATGAAGATGTCGCGCTCATTGAACCCATGGTAACGGGATTTCGTACTCAGATTTGAATGAATGAATGACGGAACGTGATGACGAAAAAAAACTCACCATTCCTGTGCATTCGGTTCTTGGCAAATGCTACCTGCAAAAAAATAAAACTCGTTACAAAATGATACTCATTTTGTGTTACTCTAATTAATATTTGGTGTTACTGTAATTCATAACGTATGTTACTTCAACGCCGTATCTACTTCAACATAAAAAAAACAATAATATCAGTAAAGCATACGTTAAATCTGGGATCTATACTAAAACGAGAGCAATGAACCACTCTTATTAATCCATGATTAATCAAATGAGTAAAATTCCACCTTTTCCACTGCTGTCCTGTGCGTTCGCTTCTTTGTCAATACCACCTGCACAAAATTAAACAACGTTACACCCATGCAATAAATGTGTTATATCAATTCATAAGTTGTGTTACTCTAACTAGTACACTACGTTACTTTTAACATCATCATCAAAACCCTTTTTCTAAACGTTCAGTGTGTTACTGTAATTGCAATTAAGTGTTACTGTAACTCAGAAGGTATGTTACTTCAATGACGTTTCTGCGTTAATATAAAACAAAAAAATAGTGTCAGTGTATATCATGGAAAACCTAAATAAGAAACATAAAACCCTAGAATCTATAAAGATCGATAGAGCAACTAACCATTGATAGGAAACTATGATGAATGAAATAACAATGAAAGCAATATCAACATTAAAATTGACGTTAAAAAGTAACGCAACAATGAAAGCAATAGCAACAATTAAAATTGACGTGAAAGAAATATTGAAACTCACCATTGTTATACTCGATCAATTGCTTATCAACAGTTGAATAAGATGACGCGGTCATTGAATCCACTGTAACGGGATTTCGAGCACAGAATTGATTGAATGAATGAACGTAATGAAGAAAGGGTTTTTTTTCTCACGTTTGAATGAATGAATGAATGATGAATGAACGTGATCAAGGGAGTTATTGTTTCCTAAATTCTTGGGAGCTATTTTAGGAACGTAAATCTTTTTTTTTTAATGGATGCATCTTGTCCATCCATCCTCATCCCATCCAATGGATGGGATAAGGACTTATGGACTCATATAGAGTAAATGACTCTTAAGAGCCTTACTATATATATATATGTATATATATATATACTTCCTCCGAGTTCCTATGTTCTTCTCCTTTCTTTTTGGGGTGAAAAATAAGGAGGGAGTATTATATTATTAAAAGGGGAGAAGTGGAATGAAAAAGTACGTAAGAGAGAGAAATATTATATTAATTAAATGAGATAAAGTTGATAGAAAAAGTATGAGAGATTGTGGACATGACGTAGGTCCACCCCGACGCGGCCACACGCGGGTTTGGGTAGGCGAATGAATCTCGTGGTAAGATTGTTCTCGGGTTCGAAATTTAAGTCAAAGTTGGAGTCGCCACCGAATTTATGGTAATTCGGAACCATTCGAGCCCACTCTATGTCGTCATGGGCTATACACAAAGTACGGCCCACTTCAATTTCAGAGTTTATGGGGCTCGTCCCTTTGCATTGCGATACCGATACCATCTACACCGGTATCGTGTAAAGAATGACTCTCGTGCGCCAACGGTTTCGGGCATACGGAAACCGAGGTTCTGAGTAAGGGGTGAGGGTACGTGTTGGGAAGCCCACTAAAGACACCCAACCCCGCCCGCACAATGGCGGCCTCTACTAAGACATCGTTCGTGTTCCTGTACGCGCGCTAGTAAAATGATTAAATGATATGCAAACAGCGTTTTCAGGCTAAGCATGTGAATTATATGTGAATTACGTCATTTAATGCATCTAATTATGGTCGAAGTGATTTAGCATGCGAGGTTCATTTATAAAGCGATAAGCAAGTAAATAAACGAAACTCGAAAATGAATAACATACAAGTTACACGGGCGGAAATACAACCCGGAATTCACAATACAACGATTATTATAACGATTAAAAGAAATAATAAACTAAAATAAGAAGAGCGATAAATAAAATATACGACTCGACAAAGACCCATATATAATAAATGTACCCTAGATCGTGAATTAGTTAGACGGACGAACCTTAATTAATAACGCATTATATTGCATATTAATCAAAGGACGGAGGTTCGAGACCTAGGCGTGATTCTAACCCGATCTCGAACCTCGATGTCTTGTCCCGACTTATCACCTCGAGAAATGGAGTCTAAATTAATTATGTGTCGGATACGACTAAAGAGTCGTTGACACAAAATTGATAGTGCAAGACCGTCGATCAAAATGGTTTTAAGTGTCGTGATGTGCATGAGTTTTAGAAAAATGGGTTCACGTGATGGTCTTTACACGCGTTGACTAAAAGTCGTAAAAAAAAGAACGAGCCTCAAAATATGGAAGTATGTCGCGAAAGTCGCCTATTAATGTAAGAATCGAAGAGGATAAAAAGACGAGAAAACGAGAAAGAGGGCTCGGCCGAACAGGCCTCCCCGCGAGTCGCCTGACCGGCGCGCGACTCGCATGGGTGTCTGGCCGCGTGTCCTTTATTTGTCGAAAAATCGTCCGTTTTTATAATCACGTGCCGATGTGGGTTAATTTACTCGATTTATGCTTTCGCTAGATTAGGAATTTTGAATTAGTGACGAAATTGCATCCCTCTACGTCACGACATCGAAACTAATCCTTCCGGATTATGTGATGTCGGTTTTCGTGTCAACGGGTTTCGTACTAATTGAAATGGGATCAAATGCGTTCAACTATGACCGATTGCGATCACGTCATGCCCTTGAGTACATTGGGGCGGGGCTCCTCGAAAGGGCTCCACCTCCGTCGTTGCTCGTAAAGGGATTAGACGGACCTTAGGCGATCATCATAGTTAAACGTATTCAAAACCGAATTTTAGTATTAGTATATATATATACACGGTATGATAGTGTTAGTAACGAAAAGATAAAGTTAGTATACGAGAAATAAAAATGTTAGTGTTATGTTAAAGTTAGTGTTATGATACTAGTATAGTTATAATATAAATAATGCGAAAATGTAAATAGGAACAAAGTAGTAAGGATCAAAATGGGGTTTAGGACACCCTCAACATACATGTTTGGTATAGGCCTCAGAAATAGACTCGTAAATAGCGACGGAACGCCGGAGTATCGAGGATGTACGTGAGTTATGGTGTGTATATGTGTGTGTGTGTGTGCCGTCGGTTTTCTGAGGGACGAGGGACTCGGTTTTTTGTATGGTTTTGCTTGGGGTTGTAGTGTAGGATGTTTAGGTAGATTAGGGTAGAATTTGTAGGGTAAAATGAGGGTTGCAAAAGCTCTTTTTTTCACTCTTAAAAACTGAAAAATGCAAAGGGTTAGGGGGTGTATTTATAGACTTGATCAAGTGAATCAAGTGAGTTGAGTCATTTTAGGAAGAAGTTGATTCTTGTGGATTTGATTTGCTTTTTGAATTTTGATTTTATGCGCCAGTTTTCGAGAATGAACTTGGCTGATTTTGTGAGACGGTTTCGTCTTTGACCGGGTTTTGACCCGGTCGCCAAAAGACGGGATTTATTTTTGGTGTCGGTTTTGGCCCAAATTAGTCTTATTTTGTCGGAACGACCCACTGGGCCTGGATTTGAGGTATGTTTTGTGAGATTATTACTCCGCTAAAAGTCCATGTCGGATATTATTGATTCCGAGCCCAAATCCGAGTATACCAAGTCACGTTTGCGTCCGATCATCATCGGGTGTTTGTCGGAGACTACCATAGACACCTGGCAGTCAAAATGCGGGTGTCTACAGAGCTCCCACTCTGACTGAGGCTTGGACAAGGCAAAAGTCAGAGTAGCTACCAGGCCAATCGCAGATTACGACCTGGCAGCTTTACGGTCGGGTCGTTTATAGTCCAGTAGACTTGCGTGAAGGGCTCGCCAGCCATAAGCAGAGGATCATACCTGTCCAGATGATGGTAGCTCCGTGGGGAGTCAAAATTGCCTTTGGGGATGTAGGTGTACCTGTATGCCGACACATCCTGCCTTGGATGTAGCATTTCGGAGGAATCACCGACTTATGCTGGGGGGAATAAAATAGCTTTGCGGAGACTTGCTTCTGAAGTCTGGAGTGTACCTGTATGCTGACACATAACAATTTGTATGTAACACATAGGCAAAACACTGACTCGCGCTGGGGAGAAAAGATACCGAATTTTTGAAAATGCCACAATTTTTGAAAAGAATGTTATCACAATTTTTGTCACAGAAATTTTTAGGAAATTTTTAGGAAAGCTCGGGACAACTTGATTCCTATTCTGGGTTTCTTGTTTGAAATCAGGCCTGCGCGTGCATAGGGCCCAGGTCTGCTGAGGAGGCATGGCAGTTAGGGTTGCAGGTGGGGTTTCCTATTATAAATATAGGTCTCCCTGCTTCAGTTTTTTGCATCCTAACTCAAATTCTCTTTTAGACTTCTCAAAATCATTTAGACTTTCAAGAAAGTTAGAATCTTCTGTCATGGGTATCGATCACTTGACCGCCATGCTTCTCGCCTGGTCCTAATACTTCCGGGACGAGGAGAAGATTCGGCTGACCCAGATGGGAATTGTCAGTCTGTTTCCCCTCCAACGACTGATAATTGACCCACACTTCTTGGACGCCTGTCTGTCGTTTTGGGATACTACCCATCACGTCTTTGCATTCTCGCGGGGAGAGATATGCCCTCTTCCCGAGGAAATCGCAGCCATAGGTGGTTGGGGCCCAGTTGTTCAGCCTGCTACTCCCTCGTTCTACCCGGACCCGAGGAGGAGGCTAAGAGAATTCTTGGGTCTGTCTCATGCCGAGACAGATCGGATGGTGCAGGGAGATACTGTTTCCCTATTCGACCTGGCCGACAAGTTTATGAATAGCCGGGATGTAAGGGCCACCCCTGCTCACAGACGTATGGCGTTCACCTTTTGCATGCTACACTGCTACGTCTTTGAAGGGCTGATGGAACTTGACTCGTGCAGGGGTCAAATTAGGTTGATTGGAGTGGTTGATCAGATGGAGACTGGTCATAGCCCTGCTTGGCTAGCCACTGGGGAGATTATCATGGGTCTGGATGCTAGGCGACTTGACCCAACCCGACAACTGGCGGGGAGTACCCGTATTTTGCAGGTATACATTTCGCGCATTTTTTTTTTCGGGAAATCTCTGAAGTTCGTAAGTCACCCGATCGAGTGGCCTCTGGCGAACCCTTCCGTTGCTTATAAAATTCGTGTACTCTTTTCAGATATGGTTGTCGGAGCGGCTATCAATCATAGAGCCCCCTCTGATTATTCCCAACTATCGGAGCAGTCAGATTAGCTCCCGAAGGCGGCGGATAAGCTCGAGTCATCAAATAAACCGAGCTTACTGGGATGAGGAGCTGGTGTTCCATGGGGGTCCCTTAATGAGGTGGACCGTTGCTTGGTGGTTCCTTTCTAAGCTGATGGGGCTGGCCAAGAGAGACCAAGCCCGTTACTTGGTGATCTTGTCCCTTGACTGGACAGTTCATATTTACCCGGACCGTATCCTGAGGCAGTTCGGTTCGTCTCAGCGCATTCCTGAGACTGAAGCCATTATCAGCGTCTCGCTCCAACTGACGGACGCTATGTGCGACACCTGGTTGCAGAGATGGTTCACTCGTCCTACATGGACTATACCCAGCCCTTGCCAATCCGCTTGGGTTTCAAGGGCTTACCAGAAATGGACTTTCGAGGAGTCCGAGGAAGCTCGCAAGGCCTTGAAACTTGACGAGGCCTTTGAACTGGTTCGCCGTGAGACGGCGAAAGATAACAGGGACCTCTTCGTTGGGGGAGATGTTCCTGAAGCTACAGCTCGGGAAGAATCGGGTCTTAAGTCACAAACTAAGACTCGATCTAAGGAGGTCGGTTCTAGCAGCACACGGGGGCGACCAAGCCCTCAGACTGATTTGGAGAGACGCCTCGGGCCCAGGCTGGCGGCCCGGGACCGACTGGGTCCGCGTGACCGGGTTCCTGAGCCCGTGAGGGCCCGACTTGGGCCTATCGAGGTGATAGAGGATTCGAGCGAACCCGAGCCAGAGAGGTTCCCGTGGTGATTCGGGAACGCTCCCCTCCACGTCGTCGTCAGTGGACGGCTAAGGAGGCCAAGGACAAGGGGAAGGGCAAGATGCCCAGAATGCCGAGTCCTTCAGCTTTATTACTTTTTAAGTATTATTACTATTTTTGGTCGTGTGTTTTTTTTTTTTTTTGAATTCCGGCATTTTGTAATTTCCCGAGTTTATCGGGGGTTTTTTTTTTTAATTAATAAAAAAGTTTATTATTAAACCGTTCCTGTCTTTTCTCGATTGCATTGGTTGTGCCCTTTTGAGGGGCTGCCTACGTATCCGCAATTAGCAGAATCAAACCAAACGTAGTTCAAGCTTAGTAAAATTTGCAATCTCGAATTACACCAAGACTATTGGTTCAAGATGTTTGCGACAGTAGAATAAGTAATTCCAACTCATTGACTTGCTTTTTCGTAAAAAAAGATTTTGATAAATTTGGCTAATGACATTGAGAAATGGCTAAGGGTAGTAACGCTTCAGCTGGTCCAGGTTGGTCGGGTTGACGAACTCATTCCCGTCCAGGTCCGTCAGCATCACTGCTCCCCCTGATAGTATTTTCTTTACCAGATACGGCCCAGCCCAGTTGGGTTTGAATTTTCCCCTTGGGTCAACCGGTAGTAAAGCTCGAATAGACTTAAGGACTAGATCCCCTTCTTTAATGTTTCTGGGCCTTACCCTCTTGTTGAAGGCCCGTTGGATCCTCTTCTGGTAGATTTGGATATTGTTGAGGGCACGATTTCGACGTTCATCTAGTAGAACCAACGAGTCATACCGCGCTCGAACCCAGTCAGGCTCGGGTACTTGGCTTTCTAGCAGAATTCTGAGGGACGGTACCTCCAACTCGACGGGCTGGACTGCTTCCATCCCATAGGTTAGGTAATATGGTGTTGCCCCGGTTGCGGTGCGAATTGACGTCCGGTACCCCCATAGGGCGAAAGGTATTTTGTCGGGCCAATCCCGGTAATTATCAGCCATCTTTTTTAGTATGGTGACAATTGTTTTATTGGCCGCCTCCACTGCTCCATTTGTCTGGGGACGATAAGGCGAGGACGTGTGCCTTTGAATTTTATATTTGGTCAGCAGGGCTGCGGTCTCGGCTTGGAAATGAGCTCCGTGATAACTGATGAACTCATAAGAAATCCCATATCGGCATATTATCTTGTTTTGAATGAACTTGGCGACATGCTTTGCATTGAGAATGCGATACGACTCAGCTTCGACCCACTTGGTGAAATAGTCTATAGCTACTAAAATAAAGCAGTGCCCACCAGTACCAGAGGGATTTATTTTCCCGATTATGTCGATACCCCATGTTGAGAACGGCCAGGGTGACGTCATGGTATAGAGTAAAGACGACGGCATATGTTGCACATTGCCGAAGATTTGACAGTTATGACAATGTTTGACATATAACTGGCAGTCGGCTTCCATAGTATTCCAGTAATAACCGAGCCTCATGATTTTTCGGACCAGCATGTGGGCATTCATATGTGGGCCGTTTTCACCATCATGTACTTCGGCCATAACCTTCTCAGCCTTATACTTGTCAATACAAAGGAGAAGAGCCCCTTGTGCCGTCTTTTTGTACAGTTGTCCGTCATCGGTACGGATGAACTGAGTGGCTAGCATTCGTAAGGCTTTCTTGGCTCGACCTTCCGTCCCGGGAGGATATTCTCCGTTTGTCAGGTACTTTAACACAGCCTGGTACCATGGTTCGGGATCAGTTATCTCAATGTTCTCAATATCGTGAATATATGCCGGCTCGGACCGTCTTTCGACGAAAATTGGCATACTGGTCACGTGGTCGAGAATATTTAATAGAGATGCCAATTTTGAAAGTGCATCTGCAAACCGATTCTCTTCCCGAGGCAGGTATATGTATTCTACTTTCTGGAATTGTTTCTCGAGATCCCTTACTCGTGCCTAGTAGGCCACGAGATTAGCATTCCGAGTCTTCCATTTCTGCAGAGCTTCGTTAATGACCAAGGATGAGTCACCATGTACCCGGAGATTTGTGATCCCCAGATTGGCGGCGGCTTGTAGCCCGTAAATGCATGCTTCGTATTCTGCTGCATTATTGGTAACATCGAAGTCCAGTTTGATGGAGACGGGAGTATGCTCCCCTCTTGGTGAGATCAGGAGGATCCCGACTCCGAACCCTCAAAAATTAGATGCTCCATCGAAGTATAAATCCCACGTTTCGGCATCGGTATGGAAAATATCTTCGTCTGGGAAGGACCAGGTGTCGGTGTACCCTTCTTCGGTTACCGGGCTGTCAGCGAGGAATTCAGCTACCACCCGTCCCTTAATGGCCTTTAATGGCACAAATTTTAGGTCGAACTCTGCCAACATTAGAGTCCATCTAGAAATTCGGCCATTGAGGACAGGTTTTTCGAAGAGGTATTTGATGGGGTCCATCCTGGATAGCACATGGACCTCGTAGCTGAGCATATAGTGCCGGAGCTTCTTGGTGACCCAGACTAGAGCCAAGCACGTCTTTTCGAGCATGGTATACTTGCACTCATACTCTAAAAACTTCTTGCTGATGTAATGGATGGCTCTTTCTTCGGAGTCAACTGTCTGAGCCAGCATAGCCCCCATGGCTGTCTCGGTCGTTGTTAGGTATAACGACAGAGGCAAACCGGGCTGAGGTGGCATTAAGACTGGCGGAGCAGACAGAATTTCCTTGATCTTGTCGAAAGAAGCTTGGCCCTTGTCGTCCCATAGTATCCGTTCCCCTATTTTCAGTTTCTTGAAAATTGGTTCACACACCATGGTTAGTTTGGAAATGAATCGACTAATATACTGGACTTTCCCGAGAAATCCCCTTATTTCCTTTTCGGTTTTAGGAGCTTGCATCTCGGTAATGGCTTTGATTTTAGCTGGGTCGACCTCGATACCTCGTTGGCTAACGATATGACCCAGTAATTTGCATGATGTTACTCCGAAACTGCACTTTTGAGGGTTTAGCCTCATGTTGTATTTGCGCAATCGGGTGAAGAATTTTCTTAGGGCGGTGATGTGACCGTCCCGTTCTTTGGATTTGACGATCATGTCGTCCACATAAACTTCTACCTCTTTATGCATCATGTCGTGTAGTAAAGTGGTAGCGGTCCTTTGGTATGTGGCTCCGGCATTAATGAGACCGAATGGCATGACGGTATAGCAGTAAGTACCCCAAGGTGTGGTGAAGGTAGTCTTACTCATATCTTCTTCCGCCATCTTGATTTGATTATATCCGGCATACCCGTCCATGAATGATAGAAGGGCATGATCGGCCGTGTTATCCACAAGTATGTCGATGTGTGGTAACGGAAAATCATCTTTCGGGCTTGCCTTGTTAAGATCCCGAAAATCTACGCATACCCGCACCTTACCGTCCTTTTTAGGTACCGGCACGATGTTTGCCACCCAGTCCGGGTACTCGGACACTTGTATGAAGTCGGCTTTGAACTGTTTATCGACTTCTTCATTTACCTTGAGAGACCACTCGGGCCTCATTCGACGAAGCTTCTGCTTGACCGGTTTGCACCCGTCCTTGATTGGTATGCGGTGCTCGGCTATTTCCCGGTCTATCCCCGGCATGTCCTTGTAGGACCATGCGAAGACATCCTTGAATTCTTGGAGGAGGTTTATGAATTGTTGTTTCTCCTCGGGATCTAATGATAACCCTATCTTAAGTATCTGAGGCTCTAAGGTCGTTCCCACGTTTATGGACTCGGTCTCTTCGATTACCGGATTCCGGGATTCCCTTTGTTCTAGTTGCTCGATCAGATGTGGAGGTAAGGGTACCTGTTCGTCGGATTTCTCAATGTCATAACATAAAACATTTTTGAAAGCAGAATTTAAAAGAGACAAGTCGTAAGCAGAACGGTTGTTATTATTGATTGAAAATTTGGAAAACAGCTCAAAGAGAGCAGCCATCTGATCATTGGTCAGTGGCGGAATTGGTAAGGCACTCGGAACAGACCCCGAAGTGCCAGCAGTAGGAATGATAGAAGGGAGAGGGGTTACAGGAGTGACTCTAGCACCGACTTCCCTAGACTCGACCTCAGACTCTGACTCAGACTCGGACTCAGACTCAGGCATGTCTCCCTCTCCGGTGACCAGCTTGTAGATCTTTCCTTGACTGTCAGTCCACTTGACAGTCTTCCTCCAGGCCCTGTTTCCCGTCTCGGAACCAACATCCGAGATTAGCTTGGTCGGGTCAAACCCTGTTGCTGCGGAGGATCAGGTTGACCAGGTCTTCTTTTGGAGTCGGGGCTATGGTGTCTTCCCCGAAGAGCAGCCCCAGCGCGGGCTCAGCATCATCAGCTTCATCAGACTGGATGAGGGCGAACACATCATCTGGGATGTAGTTGCAGTCCCGGGCCGAGTGGGTCCCGAGGTGCACAGCATTGGGTTGGTACAGTCCAACCTGGATAGCCCCAAACACGGGTGTGACAAAGTAGTCGGCCAACCGTGGGCTGTAAGGGCTCAAGTGGATACCCTTCATGATGTTGCAGGCTTTTTTGATTCCTGCTCGGACAACGTTGCCCGGAGTGGCGGCATAGCCAAGGCCAAAGTGGGAGTCTTCGTCCTTAAGGACCTCGATGATCTTCCCAGCTGGAAGGTCGGGTCGAGAGGTAGCCCCCGGAAGGTACCCTAGGTTTTGGAGCATTGTGTCAATGCTTGTGGTGAAGTAAGGCCTAAAGAGTTACTCTTCCTCGATCATCCCCACAAAGTCGAACCCCCAGAGGTCCGTGCGGCCCGTGGCGTTACAGCTAGCCACGGTCATTGGGGTTGCCTCTAAGGTAATAACATCATTGAGCAAAGGCACCTTGATCTTATGGTGGAGGGTGGAGGACACGGCTTTCACAACGTGAATCCATGGTCTTCCTAGGAGCAAGTTGAAGGATGAGGTGACATCAATCACCTGGAATTCAAGCTCTTTTTCTATTGGGCCCGTTATGATGGTCAGTTTTATGGCCCCAGCTACCGACTTTGGACTCCAATCAAAAGCTTGGATGGTCTGAGCAGTCGGGATATAGTCAGCCTCGGTAATACCGAGGGCTTTGGCGGTCCTTAGAGGAAGGACATTTACAGCGGACCCGTCATCAACCAAGGTCATAGGGAGGTATTTTCCTCGGCAAATCACCGTGATGTAAAGGGCCAGATTGTGGGAGGTCCCAAATGGTGGCAGGTCGGCTTCAGAGAAAGTGATCACTGGGCCTCCTTCCTTGGCCTTACCCTTTAGATGGGGTAGGACTGTGGCTACCATTTCAGCAGGGGTAGCCAAAGAGTCGATCTTGACTTGATCGAGAGCCTTTGTAAGTGCTTCTCGATGTTTTTGTGAGCTAACCAAGAGTTGCCATGTAGTGAGGTCAACTCGGGTCTTCTTCAGTTGCTTCACAATAGCTGTTTCAGCAGTAGGCTCCTCAGGGGCGACTTCCATCCCGAGTGGATCGGTGATGGTTGTCGGGATGGGGGTGTCCCTAGAGCTTGTGGCTAGATAGGGACGACCAAGGTGGTTGCTGGCTAGGACTCGAGTTTTGGCTTCGCGAATCAGCTCAGAGGTAATGGGGACGGTTTCCCCTTTAGTGAGGTAGACATCATCCTCATCGTCAAACCAGATCTCGTTCACCTGTGGGATGAATGCAGAGATAAGGTGAGAGCAATCAATCACCTCCCCGGCAAAGATGGCATGGGAGCTGAAAGGATTCTCCTTATTGCTTGGCTTATCTCCGGGTAGCGGGATTTTACCGCTCTCGATCAGGTCCTGAATCAAGTGTTTCAGCTTCCAACACTTTTCGGTATCATGCCCATTGCCCCGGTGGTATTGGCAATAGGCCTGAGCATTGTAGTTCTTGGAGCGTCGCTCGACCGGAACTTCAGGAGTTGGGCCTATCGGTTGGATTAGGCCTTTGGAGGACAGCCTTTGTAAGGCATAGGTATAGGTGGTACCTATATCAGTGAAAACCCGAGGTGGGGTGCTCTTCTTGGACGGGGCATCTAGTAGATTAACCGCGTCAAAAATGCTGCGAGTTGCAGCCTGGGGCTTAGTGGTGGAGGAAGAAGCCCCTTAATACCCTTTGCTAGCGGCCTTAGTGAGGCCTTCCAGTCTCAGATCGTCTTCGATCCTCATACCCATTTCAGTAAGGGTGGTGAAATTGGGTATGACAGCGTACCGAAGGTGAACCCGGTAGAAGGGGAGGAGGTTCTTGACAAAAGCCTCCACCAAAGTCTTCTCATTGGGCTTATCAACCAGTTTCACGCTCTCGGCCCTCCAGCGTTGAAGGTATTTTGTAAAACCTTCCTTCGGCTCTTGGGCCATAACCTCCAGAGATCGCATTGTGGTTTGGATCTCGGTGTTGTCAGCATAGTTCCGAGCAAACTCGGTAGCCACATCGTCCCATGTAGGGTATTTTTTCGGGTCTAGCCTATAGTACCAGGCCCGTGGGTGCTTCTCGAGAGATGCAGCAAAGAGGTTCTTGAACATGGACGAATCCACTCCCTTGATGGCCATGAATTCTTTGAAGGCCCGCACATGTAGTAACGGGTCTTCAGTTCCCTCAAACATGGGCAAGCCCGTAAGGTTCAGGTTTGCGGGCAGTTTGTCGCTCAACGGGTTGTACTCTCGGCTATTCTCCCGATGGATGTTGTTACTCCCAGCCAAATGAACTCGTTCTTCTAGTCGGCGTACTGAGCTAACTAGCTCAGCCAGGGGCCCCGTAAGCTCGACATTTGAGTCCTTTGCTCCACTGTAGCTAGACGAGCAACGATGGCCACTTGGCCAGCCCTCATTTCAGTCAGTTGGGCTTCGATGTCGGTTTGCTTCTCGATCATGGCGTCCAAAGAGGTTTGCAGACTGTTCAAAGTAGCCATCCTGCGGGCGTGTCTGGTTGCGGGTGGCCTGTCTGTAAGAACACCGTGTAATCAGAAACCGAACCCAGATCTTGGAATCAAAGAAAAAGTACATCCCGAGCGATACTAGGAAAGAAGACTAAAGACTCGAGAAAGACACCTAGACGGATGACCCATGGGTGGTGTAACTTCCTTACGGCTTTGGCTTTGTGGGCCTAATCCCGTTTGAAGGAAGGTCCACGTGAGACTTTTTCCCCAGACTTTTGACTTGAGTGTATGGACAGACTTTCCTTTGTAGGGGTATGCCCTACGCAGGTTGGTCGTGCCTTGACAAATAAGGCGGACTCGGGAAAGGGGGGAAACTCGTGATGTAAGATCGACGGAGTTCCGACTCTATAAACCTTTGACATACTATGCAAAGACCCGACACACGGCTAGACGGTAGGTCCTATAATAAGGAAGATTTATTTGGAAAGTTGAAGGTTTGAAAATTTGAATATATAATGGGTGAATTTCCGAGAGTTCGAAAATTAAAAAGGAATTTCGAAAACCGAGATTAGAATTTTGAAGAATTCAGAAAATCAGGGTGGTTTTGGAAATTCGAGAGTTAAAACGGACGGCATGCCGACTAAAGAAAAGGATATTTTGAGTCAAATCGTTGATCCTAAATTTCGGCGGCATTCCGAGTTTTGAAAATTGGATATTTTGAAAAGATGGGTCCCGAAACGGACAGTATTTCGGGTTTTTCAAAATTTGGTATTTTTGGAAAGATGCATTTTTTTAAATGACGGTTTTTGAAAAATGACACGGAAACCAAGCAGCACGTAGTCAAACAAGCATTATAATGACGCCTATGTATGCATTACGCTAAGTCTCGGTCGGTCAAAATAGGGTCTATACCAACGACGATAGTATTCTCGTAGTCAGGACGGACTCCCTAAGCCGAGTTGGTCTTAGGACATGCCGCGAAACCCTTACGAGTTCCACCATCGAAGTCTTTAGCGCACCCATGTAGGAATGCACCGCGGTATAGTGGGACGTCGGTCACAAGTAACCGGCCCGGGCAAAAATTTGGGTTATGCATGAATCATTAAACTAATGCACGCACACTAATATACGAACGATTTCTCTTCGAGTCTCACCCTAGGAACCCCGATGACATGTGGTACATCAGGTATCCCCAGCGGAGTCGCCAAATAGTGGACATGACGTAGGTCCACCCCGACGCGGCCACACGCGGGTTTGGGTAGGCGAATGAATCTCGTGGTAAGATTGTTCTCGGGTTCGAAATTTAAGTCAAAGTTGGACTCGCCACCGAATTTATGGTAATTCGGAACCATTCGAGCCCACTCTATGTCGTCATGGGCTATACAAAAAGTACGGCCCACTTCGATTTCAGAGTTTATGGGGCTCGTCCCTTTGCATTGCGATACCGATACCATCTACACCGGTATCGTGTAAAGAATGACTCTCGTGCGCCAACGGTTTCGGGCATCCGGAAACCGAGGTTCTGAGTAAGGGGTGAGGGTACGTGTTGGGAAGCCCACTAAGGACACCCAACCCCGCCCGCACAATGGTGGCCTCTACTAAGACATCGTTCGTGTTCGTGTACGCGCGCTAGTAAAATGATTAAATGATATGCAAACAGCGTTTTCAGGCTAAGCATGTGAATTATATGTGAATTACGTCATTTAATGCATCTAATTATGGTCGAAGTGATTTAGCATGCGAGGTTCATTTATAAAGCGATAAGCAAGTAAATAAACGAAACTTGAAAATGAATAACATACAAGTTACACGGGCGGAAATACAACCCGGAATTCACAATACAACGATTATTATAACGATTAAAAGAAATAATAAACTAAAATAAGAAGAGCGATAAATAAAATATACGACTCGACAAAGACCCATATATAATAAATGTACCCTAGATCGTGAATTAGTTAGACGGACGAACCTTAATTAATAACGCATTATATTGCATATTAATCAAAGGACGGAGGTTCGAGACCTAGGCGTGATTCTAACCCGATCTTGAACCTTGACGTCTTGTCCCGACTTATCACCTCGAGAAATGGAGTCTAAATTAATTATGCGTCGGATACGACTAAAGAGTCGTTGACACAAAATTGATAGTGCAAGACCGTTGATCAAAATCGTTTTAAGTGTCGTGATGTGCATGAGTTTTAGAAAAATGGGTTCACGTGATGGTCTTTACACGCGTTGACTAAAAGTCGTAAAAAAAAGGACGAGCCTCAAAATATGGAAGTATGTTGCGAAAGTCGCCTATTAATGTAAGAATCGAAGAGGATAAAAAGACGAGAAAACGAGAAAGAGGGCTCGGCCGAACAGGCCTCCTCGCGAGTCACCTGACCGGCGCGCGACTCGCATGGGGTCTGGCCGCGTGTCTTTTATTTGTCGAAAAATCGTCCGTTTTTATAATCACGTGCCGATGTGGGTTAATTTACTCGATTTATGCTTTCGCTAGATTAGGAATTTTGAATTAGTGACGAAATTGCATCCCTCTACGTCACGACATCGAAACTAATCCTTCCGGATTATGTGATGTCGGTTTTCGTGTCAACGGGTTTCGTACTAATTGAAATGGGATCAAATGCGTTCAACTATGACCGATTGCGATCACGTCACGCCCTTGAGTACATTGGGGCGGGGCTCCTCGAAAGGGCTCCACCTCCGTCGTTGCTCGTAAAGGGATTAGACGGACCTTAGGCGATCATCATAGTTAAACGTATTCAAAACCGAATTTTAGTATTAGTATATATATATATATATATATATATATATATATATACACGGTATGATAGTGTTAGTAACGAAAAGATAAAGTTAGTATACGAGAAATAAAAATGTTAGTGTTATGTTAAAGTTAGTGTTATGTTAAAGTTAGTGTTATGATACTAGTATAGTTAAAATATAAATAATGCGAAAATGTAAATAGGAACAAAGTAGTAAGGATCGAAATGGGGTTTAGGACACCCTCAACATACATGCTTGGTATAGGCCTCAGAAATAGACTCGTAAATAGCGACGGAACGCCGGAGTATCGAGGATGTACGTGAGTTATGGTGTGTATATGTGTGTGTGTGTGCCGTCGGTTTTTTGAGGGACGAGGGGCTCGGTTTTTTGTATGGTTTTGCTTGGGGTTGTAGTATAGGATGTTTAGGTAGATTAGGGTAGAATTTGTAGGGTAAAATGAGGGTTGCAAAAGCTCTTTTTTCACTCTTAAAAACTGAAAAATGCAAAGGGTTAGGGGGTGTATTTATAGACTTGATCAAGTGAATCAAGTGAGTTGAGTCATTTTAGGAAGAAGTTGATTCTTGTGGATTTGATTTGCTTTTTGAATTTTGATTTTGTGCGCCAGTTTTCGAGAATGAACTTGGCTGATTTTGTGAGACGGTTTCGTCTTTGACCGGGTTTTGACCCGGTCGCCAAAAGACGGGATTTATTTTTGGTGTCGGTTTTGGCCCAAATTAGTCTTATTTTGCTCGAAACGACCCACTGGGCCTGGATTTGAGGTCTGTTTTGTGAGATTATTACTCCGCTAAAAGTCCATGTCGGATATTATTGATTCCGAGCCCAAATCCGAGTATACCAAGTCACGTTTGCGTCCGATCATCATCGGGTGTTTGTCGGAGACTACCATAGACATCTGGCAGTCAAAATGCGGGTGTCTACAGAGATGAATATTATATTAATTAAAGATGGTAAAGTGTGAAAAAGTTTTTTCCATAAGGAAGCGTTTGGAAACATGGAATTATTTTCATTTTCATGAATCTAATTCTAGATATTGAATTATTGACATTGAATTCTATTTCCAATTCCAAAATGTTGTTTGGGTATCCATGGAATTGGAATTGGAATTGGGCGGGGCGGAGCCGGGTCGAGGCAACAAAAAAATTAATTTTTGAATTTTTTTTCCGTGATGAAAATGTATATTTTTAATTAGGGACAAAAATTAATAAAAAAAAATATATTCCGACTAAATTTACGCGAAAAAAAAAATGAAAAGTGACGGAATTGAAATGACTACCATGGGGTAGTCATTTGAGAAAGTGAAATTTAAACAAGGTTGGAATTGGTATGGAATTCATCTCAAATCCAATTCCAAATTCTCGATTTTCCCAAACACTTGAATCATCTCAAATTCAATTCCAATTCTGAGTTCCCAAGTAAGCCATAAATGAAAATAGGGAAGAAGATCGGGAAAGAGAGACGAACACTTAAACTCAGAGGGAGTATATATATATATATATATATATATATATATATATATATATATATATATATATATATATATAACGTACGGAGTAATAAGTAACGTATACGGAGTATTTGACGAAGCCGAAATTCTATTTGTTAGTTTGTTACTCGTATTCTTTAATCATAGCCCACAATCAATTAGGAGCAGGAGTCAATGGGGCACGCACATGAAGCAGTAGAGGTGGCGAAGACGGTGTTGGAGGTGGCGGAGCTTGCTTGGTCCGCCGTCGAACATATCCATCAACACCAACATAAGAACCCTAATTTCCAATTGATCGCCGATGAAAAATATCCCGCTCTTTCTGGGGAAGAATTGAACGATCTTCGCAACGAAAACAAACGATTGACTGAATTGTTGGAGCAGAATCTGAAGCTTCTTCAGAATTTATCTTTGTCTCCTTGTTTACTCAATGATTGTCCTCCCGATGTAAGTTTTACAACGTATTTTCTGGGTTGAATTCGACTTTGTGTTGTGGTTCAGTTATGTTAATACTTCGTCTTGATTGTATACGGCTTGAACAATATGTGAAGGGATTCTGGAAAGCATGGGAGTTCGATTTAATGAAACAGAGGAGTATAGTTTATCAAAAAGAAATTGAGGGCGGATGAAGGGTCGTTGTTGAGAGCATCCCCATCCATCATCCATTCGGGGAGAATGGAGAAAAATGGTTCCTCCATCCATGGAGAAACCATTCTTCATGGAAAATAGAAAATATTCATTCTTTCAAAAGAATGGAGTGGAGAATGAAAACCGTGGGTCCTCAATAAATTAAAGTGATTTGTAAATGAATGGAGTAATGAAATGCGTTGGGACCCACGGGAGAATAAAAACTTCATTCTTGGGTGGAGCGATGAGGTGGATCCTCTGAGTGTTGACTTGTTTCATTTATACATTTCAGTGTATCTAGTCCGCAAGTTTTTTTTGATGAGTAAGGTAGATACCGTAGTTGTTTGGTTTGCAAATTAAGGAGAGCAAGGTTGATAATAGTTTGGGTCTTGACTCTCGAAAGTGGTCTCGGCTGATTTTATTTTGTACTTGGTATTGTTTACTGTGAATGCAGCTGCATGAGCGTATACTTGAGGTTGTAGATTCACAGAATTTCTTGACTCGACTGCAGTCTTTGCGTGATGGATCCGATGATGGGAAAGTTAACGAGTTTCCTTTCAGGGAGCCTACTGGTTTGTTATCTGATTACCTCTGTGCTTTGTGTTATTATAAATCTATATGGGTTGCAGTGCCATCACTGTGGTTACCCTTAGATCTCACTTGGATTAGGTATAACACTCTTATTTGGTCATGGAGGTTTAGACAAAGGATGGAAAATGAAGAATGGGGTGGTGGTGAAGGGAAGATGTAGGGAGGTAAAGAAGGATCACGTGGTGGTAAGGGAACTATTACTCTTATACGAGGTTAATATATTACCCTTGGGGAGGTTGGGTAGCCATTGCCCACTTTATCGGATAACTATCACCCTTTCTTCACCTCCTTTATCTACTACCTCCTACATTCCTTTGGCTTGACCTTAAGTTAAGTGGCCGTAACAATTCCCAACAATTCAAGCAAGCCCTTAGTCTTGACAACTCTGTTTGTATGGCTAATGGAACTATTACTCTTACATGAGGCGCCATGAGGGTAATGCATTAGTCTTGGGGAGGTGCTGAACTGTGTAGCCGTCGCCCAATTTATGGGATGACTATTACTCTTTCTTCATCTCCCTCCTCTCTCTAGTACCTCTTACATCCCTTTGGCTTGACCTTAACTACCTCTTAATTGGGCGTAACAATTCGCTAAAATTCAAGCAAACCCTTAGTCTTGACAAGTCGGTTTATATGGGTAATTGTTGTTTGACAGGAGCAGACCTGGAGGCTGCTGAAATTCTAGTCAATGTTGACCAACAAGAGCCTAGTTGGTGGGTGTGGGTCACTGATGCAATGGTTCCCGGAACCAAAGAAGAATGCAGTGGGATAGATGATGAAAGCTATGTTGTAGTTTGTGAGGAACATGTGGTGGACGGAGTTGCCAACTTCCTTGCGAGATGTATTGTGTCAAATCCTAAATTACAGGTTTTCTTTTGGTCCTTACCTTGCATTTCCAATTCCATTGTTCATGTTAGTGCCTATTTCTTCTTTTAATATCAGATCCTTGTGTCTAATTGCAGAAAATGGCGCCTGAACAGCTGCAGAAAAGTGAGCTTTTCCTTTCCGTAAACTATAAATAAGTTATCTCCTCATGCCGATATTGTGGTCCTCCTTTTAAATATTGTACTGTGCCATATTGACATAGTACCAACTAACTTGTGGAACTAGAAATATTCTAAAGGCTTAGTGCATAGCAGACAAAAGCGTGGTTGGGTAAATATCCGTTTTGTATGAGATCTTCAAAAAAAAATTGGCTACACAAAGTACATAGTTTTGAGTGCTAAAATACTACGTACAGTGTAATCCCTTGTTTCCTGACGGTTGCCCTTTAGAACTTCTCTGAATCTCTCCTTTTCATAGCACAACTACGTTTGATGCTTGTATTATAAGCACACAAGCACAACCGAGGTACCAGATTGGCTGGTTGTAACATAAAAGCAGGCAACTGGTGATCCCACATAATTGTTATTCTTTTTTCTCACAAAATTATAGTATGAGACAGTCTCACATAGTCACATGTGATACAACTCATTGATGCCTCCGGTAAATAGCACTTAATTGAGGATTTGGGTTGGTCTCTCATGTGAGACAGTTTCATACAGTTGTAAGGATTCACTAATCTTGTACCCTAATGTTTGGAAAGTGGGAGTTGGGATTTGCGGGAGGGGTAAGGTTGAGGGAGAGTCCATACAGAATCCTCACTAGTAGCATCCATGTAAGTTGCATGGAAGGATTTGTTATCTACGAGGCTAAGAGTGAGTTTGGATAGAAGGATTTGGAAGAAAAGGAAAGGGGTAGATTTGGAGGGAGGTGAAATCCTTTGCTCGTTCGACCGGAGGGATTTTGAAGGGATGGAAAATTGATCCGTCCATTTCCATCCTCCAAATTAATTTATTTTCCCTCCAATGAAGGAAAGATTTAGAGGGAAAATCATCTCTTTTATATCCCTCCCCATTCCTTCACTCCCTTTCCTATTCCCTCCTCTTCTTGCCCCCATTTTCCGTCCGATTTTGTTGTCCAAACTCCAAACACACCCTAAGGGTAATTATAGATGATGTGATAAACAGCATCCCATGGCATTCTGGTGGCCAATTGATCTGATTTCTGATTTTTGCAAGTAGTCACTTGATTACTCCATATTCTAATGTTGACCACCTTTTCCCATGAGGTAATGAGTAATGATAATTGATTTGCAGCTTTAACAAAATCATTGGGCGGGTTTAATAAAGTTGAGAAAATGTTGACTATTTGGCATGCTGGGAAATTGTTCTGTGCTCTTTCTACATGGGGACTTGCTCTTGCTGGGTGAGTTGACCATTACAACCCCTATTTTCTTTTGTTTTCAGTTTTGCTATGGATCAACTGAAATATTCGTGCACATTGCACAATACAATGTTCTCAAGTGAGTGTTACGTAGTATATACTTTATCACGTCGAAGACTCTCACTGTGCAGGTTATACCAAAGCCGTACAGTGCTGAAACTTGCTGCCCACGGAGTTCATACAACTAGTAAACTCGTACTGAAGGCTATATGAAGACTCCTGATATGTGAAAAAGAGGGTGCAGCTAGTGTTCCTTTTCATAAGATCATAGCTGACCTTCTGGTATCTGTAAATGTATAGTAGCTGTAAATAACTTTCACTTGATCCTGTGGCTTCTGTGTTCGGAATACATTTCTCGTTATCAGGCCTCCTTCTCCTTGAAATGCAAGGTCTAACTCAGCTGGTCCAACTGTATTTCTAGACTTGAGATTCATACTTGCCAAATGTGTGCTGAAGTTTGAACAAAATAATAAAATTCCGGCATTTTATTTAGTATTGGTGTCTGGCATTGGCTCGATGCTAATATGGCAAATATCTCTATTCCTTGTACTGGTGTTAATTGTAATTTAGGCAGAATATCTGGGCAACGTTTTGGATCTAATACTTGTGTCTGTATGGGTTACGATTTTCCACAGCATATGGACGGAAATTAGGATCCAAAATTTTATCATACAGGTGTTACAAAATTTCACATCATTCATCGTCAACTACACCAACGTAGTGATGGAACAAATATAGCAAAACCAACTCAATTATGCAATAACTTTTGCAGTCTTACCCTTCTCTAGAAATACTTCATACAAATAACAAAGAGCATACATGGTGAGAATGTCACAGCATGAACATGAGTAGAGTTGAGGCCTGAGAGCAAGCTCTGGAAACTGATTTCTTTTTGAAAACTTGTATATATGCTCACATCATGCCGTGCCTGGCCGAGTCTGATATCTGGTTTCCTACCCTCGCGGTCAGTGGAAATGGAGACTACTGCAATCCGAGCAGGTCATCATCCTTCATGAGATGGGATTGTGCAACGATTCACATAACTAACTATGAGGCTGTCATTCCCGGTGCTTTTATCCACTGCACGTCTGCACTCACATTCCAGTCATACCTTCCTATGGCTTGGTACAATCTCCCTATGAAACCTTCATTCCTGCCCTCACAGTCTCCCAAAAATAGAGCAACAACTTTCGGGTCCTTATCCTCCCACCAATTGCCACTGAAGTTCCCAGATCTGAATGCCGGGCTTGACCCATCTTGATTGCTGATGTACTCCACCAACCCGTTTACCAATGTTTCTGGAGCTAGGCCCTGCTTATCGGACAGGAACACCTCTGCCATGCCTCTTTGGATAGCCTTCCTAAACCTATACTTAAAATCGTCGTATTCCATGATGGTAGGACTTACAGAGATCAAATACGCGTTCCTTTGCTCAGAAATCTTGGTAACAGCCACCATATTATCACGGGTCACGTACTGGTGTCCAGCAAGCCGGACATCGATCTGATCAATAATGTTGTCAGGAGGCGCGTTATCAGCACTACCGGTATACAAGATTTTAGTAGCACAAGTGGTAGCGGTTTGAACTAACCGGGTTGCTTCATCATTAGAGACGAAAAACAAAGAAAACCTATCTCCAACACGCGTACCTTCCATTTCATTAATGACTCTGATCTCGAACCCTTTGGAAGCTTCATGGTTTGCCCACACCGATATGACTCCAATGAAAACTACTAGTAGTAGCCGTTGAGCGATACATAAGGTTGTTGGGGTTGACAATATTATTTTGGAACCCAAATGGGTGGTTGCCAAGGAGAGCAGGGGACGGTAGAGGCGGAGCTCTTCCTCTTCCATATGATATCCACCAATACTGAAGTTATTTTAACCCAGGTGATTAGGACCAAATATCCTGACAGGACAATGTATATCAGGTTTGAATCTCACTCCCTAAGGTGATTAAATATGCGCTTTGTTTAACCAAAAAAAGACGAGAGGACTATGCTCTTTCAATGCACATGCTTTTATGGGATAACACCATGCCTGCAGGAGAATGATGCACGCACAGGATTGCAGACCCATGTATTTGAAGTGTGTGGACCAAGCAAATTAGATCATTCATGTTGCTGCCTGATTATAACGTGGGCCACATAGGCTCCAGTTAGGCACATGGACATGGTTTATGTTTGGACAAAAAATGATTGGTCTGAGTTTCCATGTGACGACCAACATAACGTGTCAAACTGCACATACAATGATTGGATTGAATTTTATCACAAAAGTTAAAACCTTTGCAAAATGGTCACGGTAACTACGAAAAAATAATACTCCCTCCCTTTCATTCAATCTTTTACATACTCCCTCCCCCTACTTTGATGTTCCCACTTAAATGTGGCACATTGATTAAGAAATCAATAATGAATGATGGTAAATTATTTGGTAGGGTTCAAGAAGTCAAATAACAAAAAAGTAACCAATAAAAAGAGAGTAAATTGGATGAATAAAGAAAGTTTTGAAGTGAGAAAATTTTAGTGGAGTTTCCTTTTAAGAGGAAAGTGGGAAAATCTTAGTGGGGGAGGGAGTAGTATATTTCATCACTTTTAAAAAAAATGGTAAAATTGAGGGTAATATCGATCAATCAAATGATTTTATGGGTCCACCAAACTTATAAGGAAAGAATAGTGACATTTTGTGTAAATAGAGGAAAAATATGAGAATTATAAGGTAAAGTCTTTTCTAAAATGGAATGTAAAAAATTGATTGGATTGTCCATTTATACTAAGTGTAAAGAATTGTTTGGATGATAAAGAATACTATCATATTAGAATTTACTCCCTTCCATCCAATCCAACAGTAACATTGGGTTACACACATATTTTAAGAAAATAAGTAAAAATTAAGGATATTATGAGTATATGAAAAGGTTAAGTGGAGGGCCTAATATAAAGGTAGGTAAAAAGTGTTGCATTTGTTGTAAATAAATTGAGAGCTTGAGAGTTACTAATTTTATTTGCCAAAAAAGAAATGGATAGCTTGGATTAGATGATCAATTTATGTTAAGTGTTACCATTGATTGGATGAGAGAAAATATTTAATACTTCCTCCACTCCACTTAAAAAAAAATACTTCCCCCCACTTTTTATTTCGGAGAGAGTATATATTAATAAAGTTACTGGGTCACTACCGAAGAGTATCCTGTGACAGTAGGTTAGAGGTCCGAATCTCCTTAGAGCAATTCCAACGGTGGGCTACAAGTCTACAACCCCATGTAGTTAGCTTTATCAACTCATCTTTTTGGGCTACATTGCTTTCCAACTACTTCTTTCGATCCAATCAATTCCATACATTTGCTTTATCACGTACATCAATGCACGTTTTCTTTTATCCATATATTTAGTTACACATTTCTAAAAATTATAAAAATTTGATATTCATAATGCAGTCCACTAGACAATTTAAACAAGATCTCGCATGTCTATATTTTATCTTATACTAGTTGCGTGGCCGTGCGCGATGCGCACGGTGTCCGGGGCGTTAACGGGCTATTGGGTACTCGATATTGGAGTTGTTTACACCGTCATGAGAAACGTGCAGGTACATTGTGCGGTGACGATTAGGTACATTGTAGGTACTTCGCGCGGTGTGATTGTGAAGGGATTTTTAAGAAGGTGGGAGGGAAGCCCGTAATTCATAATTGGTACTAAAAGTGATACGATGCAGTACTTATAGGTGACAATTTTTGTGAACATCCCAATTGATAACAAGATGTACAAAAGCATTATCCATAAAGCTAAGAAGTCATAGAGTCATAAAATCATACCTTACACGGAGAGCGTACTAATTTACGAGAGTACATAACGCTACCAAGATTATAGGGCTTGGGTCTGGAAAAAACTAATGCAGCTGAAACAGCTCATAGTACACAACATTCATCGCAAAATGTTCCCAAACAAAAGCAGGGAGACAGTGTTTCTAACTGATAGAAAAAACGCAAAACAAGCGAACCTCCTGTTCACATTGTCTGAACTATAACAGCAGCTTAACAAGAAAAAATTTCTCCCCAATGTAGCAACCGAGAACATCTTCTTTGCCCTTTTGATCTTTTCAAACGGAAGCGCAACAAAGTTGTGACCGTCACTTTCTTGTGGAGGACACTCCACGATCTCTAAATGTGGACATTGTTTTAGTGCATGTTGCCTGATGTGTAGCATTGTTCTAACAACTTCATCTCTGGTCACGTGGCATCTCATCTCTGTGAGATTATAAGGCTACCCATGGAAATAGTCGTGAGACCATCCTTATGTTCTCTTTGGAGTTGCCTATTGTATTGTGCGTCCCAGTTTGGTGCTTTTGGATGTAGCAGGAACATTCACGCCCACGTCTTGTATGTAGCAGCTAGGTTTGCCTTGTCAGCAGTGCAGGGAAGGCTTTCAAAGATTTTTTCCATAATATCTTCATTAGATAGAACACTTGATGCTGACGGAGTCTGCCTGCTGCATATTTCAACGTTGTGGTTCTGCCTGAATATAGACTGCAAGTGTCGCAGCTTCCTCCGCTTTCTTTTTAATATTTCTTCAACTCTATCGGTCTACTCATTGTTCACAACCTATCCTTTTCACAAAAGCTTAACCATTAGCAGATTTGAAAGCTTGCATCATTCAATAAATTGGAAATAGCACATATTTATATAGTAAGTCAAGATTAGGATAAAGAGAGCGCCATTCTACTAATAGATAATGTAGTTGGTTTGCAGCATTCAATAAATTGGAAATAGCACATATTTATATAATAAGACCAAATCAGAACAGAGAGAACGCCATTCTACTAATAGATAATGCAGTTGGTTATCCTAATGTGGTTATCTTAGTACTCCCTCCGTTCCAATGAATTGTTTGCCTTTGCTTTTGGCACCAAGGACAAGAGATCCAATTATGAGGTGACATGTGGAGCCAATGGTCAAATTACATGTAAAAAGCATTCCTAAAATAGAAAGGCAAACAATTCATTGAGACGCCACAATATGGAATAGGCAAACAATTCATTGGGACGGAGAGAGTATTAAGCTGGTTTGACAACTTCACCAGGATTCAGTTTGACAACTTCACCAATAAATTTGTCTAATTCAGTTTAGGCATCTATTTAGATCATGTCTCTCAATTTTTCAGTATTGAAATACCCTATCTATGTAGTCGAAAACATTTCGAGATAGCTCATCAAATGTTGTGGGAGAAGGCTGTAAGAAGACAAGGCAATCACAAAGTAATTCGTCTGGCACAAACAACCCAATGGAAAACGGCAGGAATTGAAGGGCCTTTCATAGCATAAATAAGCCAGCAATCAGGACGACATGAACGAAATATCCAAAGACCTCTACCTGGTACTGCTCTTACCCAACACCCAAGCCGTGGTGGCACACTACCATTCATAGCGCAATGATAAGGTATTGACTTACGCATTTCTGAACATCAAATTCTTGTCTGAAACCCTACCAATGTAGCTAAACAAGTCGAAACTGAAAGGTCAACCAAAACACTGAACACATAATTCGATACGTGTAGTGTTCAGGTCAAACTAATTTCCATCATGTCTCATGTTTCATCACTTTTTTGTTCAGATTTGTTTTTGTGAAACTTTGTATGATTCTTCTACTTCAATCATTGTCCTTTTAGGATTTCTGATTATTGGGTTTGACTTTCATTTTATTTATCCAGGTACAGATGTAGAAAGTCGGGGATTTCAGGCTGTCGAATCTCTTCATTACTCACCATACTTCACATAATTTCTTATTCCTTTTATAATTTGCTCAAGGGTATTGGTTTTTTTTCTCATGACTTTGGTTGATCAAGTTTATTTGTCGAGTGATTAAAGAGAAGCTAAATTACATTTCCAAAATCCACAATCTAGACATTGTAACTAACCAATGCACGAACATAACAAACTTTCAATGCACGAATCATAATCCCCTCAAATTTAATAACAAAAAGATAAACAGAAACAACCATTACCTCACATTTCAGAAATAATAAATCCCACATATCTAACAAACAGGTACACATAAATTAACAAACAGATACACATAAAGCAATAATGGTAACTAAGTTTTAAAAAAAATGACTTTACACCCATATCTAAGATCAGTTTACCTGGAACAGATTGAACATGTAGAGGCAGAGTATATCTCTCAATATTACTCTTTATTCTTTCTCTTTCCCCTTCTTTCACTTGTTTCATCCTTAAATATGACTTGATTTTATCATTTAATTCAGAGAAGGTGTCGTCCCCTTAACTTCTTTTATTCCTCCCATTTTTAATCCTCTTACTCTCCCTTTGACGTTCTTTCTTTTCATGTTTCTCTTTCCCCGTCTACTAAAATTAGTTTTTCTTCTGCACCACCTTCACCACATTCCCTTATTCTTCTTTTTTTTTTCTCTCATTCTACTCTTCTTCATCACTTGAGATCCTTACTTAAATATGACTTCTTTGCATCAATTTAATGAGAGTGTCTCCTCTCATCTCCTTCTACCTCTACCATCTTCACCCCCTCCTCCGATATCGTACTCTCTCTTCTCCTCCCCCCATTTCCTCTAATGTCGTTGATCTTCTTCATGTTCTTACTTCTCCATCTATCTATTTATCAGTTTTCATCTCCCCTACCTCTCTTCACATTTGTCGGCCTATCCCCAGGAAAATCCTTTCCCTGTGATGCTCGCACCCTCACCCCATACTCATACCTATACACAAGCTTTTGTGATCATCCTATCAATACCTTTACACACTTCCCCAAAATATCTTCTCTACTATACTTTATGATTAACCTGCATAATAGGCCGACTTCTTTTTCCTTTGATACCTTTACTGAGATCAATTTTCCTTTTCCACTTTCTTTTCTCCTTCTCCTCCCCGCTCCCCTTAACCTCCTTATCCTCGTCAACATATAAAATTCATTCTTAAATATGAGTCATTTTTGTCATCTAGTTCACCAAGGGTGTCAGGCTTTCAACTTCTTCAGTTCTCTTGTACTCCCTTTTCTCCTCCACCCCCTCTACCTTAATTCTCAATTTACCTATGTTGCAAGACCACTGATTAGCATGTGAGGAAATGTTAGGAAGTGAATCTATTTGATTATGTTCGGAAATAGAATTATTTGATTATGAGTTGTATACGGAGTATCTAATACTCGTAAACCAACTAAATTACCCTTCACACCATTTAAGGTAATCGTGTCAGATCTTTCGCCGCCTGTGAGCTACTTTGTAATGCTGGATATGAAAACGTCTCCTGGGTTCAAGGGGGGCTATAAGTTGCTAAAGAAACGGTACTCATTTCAGTGTAACTATGACGCTTTTCCATGCTTTCTTGTCTAATTTTACGATACAATGAGCTTTTTTAGGATTTTCAACGAGTAGACCCTCAACCGTTTAAATTTGTTGGAATTGGAGGCCTCTCTGAGTTTCTCGGGTAACTGTTTTATTCACGTTCAACTGAAAATTGGTTACACTGTCAGTCACAAGGCATAGCTGCAATTTCATCGGTAATACCTAATTTTGTTTGTTTTTTAAATAGTCCTTTTTTTTGCTTGTTTGTTCAATTTCAATTTTTAAAATTAACTAATAATGTAATCTGTGAATCTGTTGAATTTTGTGATTTTAGGGTTGTTTAATGTTTGTTTATCGATGGATTGATTTTGGTTCGGGATTTATGTTGTCTTGGTATGATTTTTAGCCTTTGAGGGTCGAGTTTGACTCGATTACACTCACGTGTAGTCGTATGAGCTCAAATCGACTCGATTACACTGTCTTCTCACCAAAAATATCCAACAATGAAGATTTAAAAAATTTAACCCTTTAACCATACAACAACTATTATAATGACTGCACACCTGTTCGATGAAATGCCTCAATGAAGACTGTCTAAATCGAGCTATTTCTCGACTGTTTTATGACACTTTATGTATGTTGCTTGTTTTGTTCATTGTTTTCCTGGAATGATTTTACAGGTCTCGGATTATCGAGGATTCGAGGAGGTGCCCCTTTAAATACTTAAACAATCACGATATTGGATTCAGAAAACCGGGTTTGTGAGTCTATACTCTCTTCATTCAGTCGAGGTTCTTGTTGTGGAAAATTCAGAATGTACGGAAAATTTCAGCTTTATGATGTCCCGGGTGTCGAGGGAAAATTTCATCCTATTTCTTCTGTATTTTAAACTTACAAAAAACTTTCCATATATATCTTATACTTTGTACTAAAATTGTAGTGACAAGTGTTTTTATGTCTAGCTCAGACCATTTAGGTCCAAGTGCCTAATCCCATCGGATTCATCACGTGAATTCAAGTCGAGGTCGACCTGAAATGGGTCTGTTCTAGAGTTATGTGTACTCTTATAGACATCATCCTGTCCAATTCCGACACTCATGGATAATTTTTTTTCTGAGTCTGACTGTGTTGTCGTTGTTGTTATCATAGGGAAAAGCATGGCAGCATGTTCTTTTACTGTTCCATTGAGATCTTCCATCTCTTGGAACCGTGTTTCTCTATACGGTCTCAAAGCCAACTCGTTATGTTGCATTTCTTGGTATCGTTGATGGGGTTCAGGCCCGTCACATGAAGTTAAGCAGCTTTCGATTGAACAATTTGTTATAAGTTTGTTCTACTGTTGTGTTTGTTGTTGTTCATCTGTGATCTCTGTGAATGCTAGGTTCAAGCATTGGTTAGATACCTTAGAAGTGAGTTCAGAGAGCTTGTTTTTCGATGCTTCAGGTCCTACTGCGCCAATATTCTGCTTTCCGAGTGTTTCTTATGAATAATAGTGCAACAGTAGTCCGCTCTGCCCTCTCACTGCTTCCCCTGTCTTCTTCTTCTTTTTTGCCCCCCTCTCTCTCTCTCATCTATTTCATCGCAAATCACAAATTTTGATTGCATTAATTTGTACGGTTGTCTTGATGAAGAGTTTAACTGATGAAGAGGGATGACCGGATGGGAGAGGCTTTAATTTCACAATTCAACCCTAAGCAATCGTAAGTAAATGATTCTTTCAACTAAATCCAGTACACTGATGCATATTCAAGCTTAATTTGTGTCTTTGCATATTTGTCGCATCACCAATTTTGTAGTTGCCCAGTTTGCATCCTCAATATTTGACTTGTTATTGCTCTTTGGTTGTGATACTGTTGTGTGTCAAATTTAGACCATTTTTCCTCCCATTTAGACCCGTTTTTTCCTCGTTTTGCGAGACTTGAGCGCGATTATCGCCGTATTTTGAGTAATTCTCGCATTAGTGTCTCTCTTTGCATTTTACGTGTTTTTGGTAGTTTTCTGTCTATTTTGATAGGATTTTTGACCAAAAACGTGTCTGAGCTCCTATGAGCATGAGAGAGAAGGAAACCGTCCAAAAAGCAAAGCACACAACTCAAAATCCAATGTCCAAACCCAAGAGGTGAAACCTTGAGCAAAAAGGAAAAAACTATAGTCCATTGGGCA
Source organism: Agrostemma githago (assembly GCA_958450325.1). Classification (NCBI taxonomy): domain Eukaryota; kingdom Viridiplantae; phylum Streptophyta; class Magnoliopsida; order Caryophyllales; family Caryophyllaceae; genus Agrostemma; species Agrostemma githago. Next base: position 57,444,215 of record OY288243.1, read on the forward strand.
TCTTCACCGGAGAGGTCGAACTTCAAATGAATATATCTAGAGCTCTAGACCTCGGATCGAAGGGATTCTAGTTGGAGGTGAACGCTTATCTTTTTAGATTTCCAACGACATATTACACGCCCCAATCGAAGTTCAAACGAGAGAGTTATGGCCCTCTGAAGTCACAAGGCAAAATTTCACCCGATGAGAATTTGACCGGGCAAAATTTCGCCAGATGGTGTTCCTCCCCAGATTGCCATTTCGGATAAAAAAGTTCACCGGGCGAAATTTCACCCTACGAGATTTTGACCGGGCGAAATTTCACCCTACGAGATCTTGACCGGGCGAAACTTCGCCCGACGGTATTTCAGCCATATTGGAGAGAGTCCGCAGGACAAAACTTCACCCTATGAAGACTCACTGGGCAAAGTCTCACTCAAAGAGTAGAAGTCTCACTAATGGGCAAGGATTGAATTATGGGCTTTAAGGGGTTGTTTGGTTGCCCTCTTAAATCATGGGAAGTTGAACTTCCCATGAATTGATAAATTGTGAAGCTGTTTGGTTGCCCACTTCCCGGGAATTGCCACTTCCCAGGAATTGCCACTTCCTCCATAATGGGGGAAGTTACTCACCAAGCCCCCCCTTGGTGTGTAGAACTTCCTGCATGAAGTTATTTCCCACATGGCAACCAAACAATATTTTTGTAATTCCCATGAAATACAAATTCACGTTAATTTAAGTTCCCGGTAACTCTATCTTCCCATGGTGAACCAAACGAGCCCTAAGATTGTGTAACCCATTAAGGGCTTATTATATATAGTAACCCTAGGTTTTCATTTGATTTTTGTGCCTTAAGTGTGCCTCTTTAGGGTAGAGTAGTGTAGGAAGATCTCCTTAGTAATAGTAGTAGTAGTAGTAGTTCACATAGTAAAATTCCATAGATTTAGTAAAACTACTCTCTTAGTTTAGTTCAGATCTACTATTTATTTTGTAATCAAGCTTCCATCTTTGTTGAAGATTTGGGTTTATGTTGAAGATTGAAGAGTGTTGCAAGAATTGGTGACAAGTTCTTGTATTTTCTTCTCCAAGCTTCAATCTCTATGTTAATCTTCATCTTCCTCCTTTATTTTCTCCATTGTTGGTAGTTTCTCTCCTCTCCCTTTCTCCATTAATTAGTTTTATTTTTAGTTTCTTGTTAATCCATTGTTAAGTCTTGTCATTTTTATGTTGTTTGTTAGTTTTTCTCTCTCCTTTGTTTGTTTCTCCTTAGTTTGTGTGTTAGTCTATTTTTCTCTTTATGGTTGTTTGTTAGTGTAGTTTCCTTTATTGTCTTAGATTAATTGTTTCTCCTCTAGTTTAAGCATGTTTAGTCTTTCTCCTAGTCTCCTTAGTGTTAGTTTTATTATGGGTAGTGAGTAGATTTTAGTTAGGGGGCTAGGGGAGGAGGGGTTCTAGATAAAGGTTTTATCTTGTGAGAATATTGCATTTGAGGGTGATTTGTCTTGATTGGAATTGTTGTGTCTTGATTGACTTACCCTGATCACCTAGGTTGACTTGACTCACCCGGATCAATATGGAGAAACTCGGGGTTTGGGTAATTCCGTCTAGAGACTTTAGTTTATTCGTCGCGAAAGTGGGTTTAGGCTTGGTTGGTAGGGAAACCGAAAGGTGGCACCTCCCTTATACATCTTGTGATAATTCTTGCAATGACACCCTTACCTTAATTTCTGACTCCCCGACTCTCCCTAACGCCTTTCCCATTAATAGTTTCTCGCCTTAGTTCCGTAGCTCGTTTAGTTAGTCTAGTTCTACTCGTCCAAACCTCCCTTCTCGACCCAATCACTCTCAGACTTTGACTTGACCGACTACCCCTCGACCGTCCCTGTGGACCGATCCCGACTTGCCGCTACTACGTAGTAGTATTTCAGAGTTTATAAATATTGTTTAATCGTGCGGGCCGCGACGCTCGCGCATCAGATACTTAGATTTATCAATCTGCTTTTTTTTGTTGAAAGTCCTAGACTCTTTCTTATACCATGGGACTGCTTTTTTATCGTTTGATACTCTTTCATATATCGATTGAAAATGGTTCTCTCTTTTGTTGAAAATATTAAAAATCAGTTTTTTTTGGGTTAAATTAAGCTATAATGAGAAGTAGAATTATAATTAAGCTCGAGCAATCCAAATCCACGATCTTTTTTTTTGGTTGGGAAGTTGGGAGATTGACTGATATTGGTTGTAGCCTGAGACCCAGTGATGGATTCAAGCTCGGGTACAGATTCGATATTTCGATGACGAAGTATAACTTTAAGATTTATTGATTTTGATAGTTGATGGTAATAGTGTAATTTGATGTTGTAACATTTTCAGTGATTATAATTTGTTTTTTTATAATTTTATTGTTTCCGATTTTTGTAATGCTATTTTTTTAGTCAGTTAATGCAGGATAGGAAACTAGCTCTTTTGTAAAAATTTGTTTGTTGAGAGTGTGTAATTAGCAGAGGCAAGAATATGTAATACAATTATAAATTTTGTATTTTTTTTTACAGTTGTCCATTATTCGAGTGTTGGGTATCGAGTTCATTTATTTATCAGCTCTTATGGTTGTTGTAATGAAGATTGTTAGGGTGGTGAAACTATGGAGATCAAGGAGGTGTATGGACTATGAAAGGAAAGTAGAAGGGGAAGATGAAATGGTTTGCCCTTTACTTTTTCAAAAATTCTCACCTTCAATTTTCTTGTTCCCCTCAAGCCGTCTTACCGCTTTTCTTCATAGATTTCTCAACCTGTCGTACTTCCGTCCACCACAAATTCTTGTTTTCTCACCACTATAAAATAAAAACACATATGAGCACAAAATTTCTCGAGAAATAAAGATTACTCGCAATAGTTAAGTAAGACCTACTAACCACTAAGTAAATACTACCTTCGTTACTACCTTCACTATAAAATTAACATGGTTAATAATATAAATTTGTCATAATTTTTTTTATAAATTTGCTTGAACTTTGTGACAATTACATGCATGAGGTCACATTTGCATATGTAAAATTGAATCCTCAATTTTGTTGATACAACATGGTTGAATTTATTTACGCAGACAAAGTTGTTAATAATGTAAAAAAAATTCTGACAAATTTATAAAGCATATGTTTAATAATATATAGAATAATTAATTAAAAAATTAAAACATAATACATGGGGCCTACAAATCTACAACACATTGTAGCTTACTATTGGACTAAGTTGTACACCATTCGTTCCAATCAATTTCATGCATTTTATTTTTTGACACTATTCAAAGTGAGAAGAATCTTCGATATAACTTACAATATCCCTTACCCTTTAAAAAGCAAAGAGATGGGCGCACTGTAGCTGCGCTACAGTGGGGCAACAGTAACTAAAAAAAACACTTTTTACCTTGCTCCGTCTTCTCCTTCTAGCACTCTCTTCCTCGCTATCCTTCTTCTCTGCTTCTCTCTCTACTCCTCACCTTGGCCTCGTTTTGTTTTTTTTTTTTTCGTATTGATGTTGCTGTTTTTCTCTTTCCTTTCAGGTAAGCTGATCGATTCAAGTAACTTGATCGATTCAGGTAAATTTTAATGTAAGTTTTTTTGCATCTACCCTTATTTAATTTGATTTAGTTTGCTTTTGTCTTCTTCTTTTGTTGATGATTTCTTGTACTTTTATGATGTGAGTCTTCTTCGTTCTCGTTTTGATTTAAGTTCTATGGGGTTTAATTATCTGGCCTTTGCTTAATTTTTTCTGGGTATTGTTCGATTTTCGGTTTCGGTTTTAGGGTTTCGGTTTTGGTTGTTGTTTATGACTGTAATTTGATTTGGGAAGTTTCTTTGTGTTCCGCTTGAACCCAGATCATTGCTCGCCGACGTCGTCCTACGAAGTTTTCAGCGCCGCTCATCATCCCTGATCATCGCTCTAGTAAAATCAAAATTCCAATTATCTAATTTTTGGTGAGTGTTTTGTTTGGATTTGATGATGGGGTTTTGATGATCTTGTGTTTTCTGCATTTTTTAATTAGATTTTTGAATGAAGTTTCGATCTTTGATTGGTGGGGTTTTGATGATCTTACGTTTTCTGCATAAAGTTTCGATCTTTGATTGGATTTTGATGATGGGGTTTTGGTTTAGGAATACATGTGTTTTTTTTTGTTTTTTTGTTTTTTTTTGTTTGCTTGGTTGATTTTTTTTTGTATTGATGTTGGTTTTTTACCCTTTCATTTCAGGTAGAGTGATCGATTTCAGGTTAATTGATCGATTTAGGTCAATTTTGACGTAAGTTTATTTGCATTTAGCCCTTTCTTTGCCTTGCTCCTCCCTACCACTCTCTTCCTTCATTTTTTCAGTCTCCCTCTACTCCTTCTATTCACTTATCTCTCTGTTCCTCATTTTGGCGTTGATTTGTTTTTTTGTTGCTTACCGATGTTGCTTTTTTACCCTTTCATTTCAGGTAGATTGATCGAAGTAGTAGGATTATATATCATCTTATTTTGATGTAAGTTTATCTGCTTCTACCCTTGTTTCATTTGATTTCGTTTGCGTTTGTTTTTTTCACCGGTTTTGTTCTTCTTTCACTGATGTGGGATTACACCGATTCGATGATTCGCGTTAGTGATTACACCGATCTGTTTCATTTGGTCTTGGTTAGTGATTCGCGTTGATCGTTCGTCGATCAATGTTTCAGCTTCTGCTTGAACCCTATTGACTATCGGTGATCAAGTAATCCTCGATTACCAGAGTTTAGTCAATGATTCCATGATTTTAGGGTAAATGCATCACCTTTGTATCACATTTTTTGGCTTGCGATTCGAAGTACATCTGGGTAATTGTCATGTTTGGCTTTGATGATTAGGGTTGATTAGTTGAATTGAATTAATATGGTTTCTTGGTTGAACAATAAAGCTGATAATATTTAAAGACGTCGGTGAGTGTTTCTGTTTCTGTTCTCATTGTTGTTTTGTGATTTACCCAGATTATATGATATGATACATGTTTTTGGGTTTTTATTATGGTAGATTTGAGGACTTATTAGAGTTAATTGAGGATTTTGTGTGATTTTTTTTGGTCACATTTGCTAGATTTGCTTATCATTTTTGTCATCTAGTTCACCAAGGGTGTCAGCCTTTCAACTTCTTAAGTTCTCTTGTACTCCCTTTTCTCCTCCACCCCCTCTACCTTAATTCTCTTTATCTTCACATCCTGCTTGTCAATCTGCTAAGATTAGTTCTCCACATTCACATGTTTCACATTACCATGTCGTTCCACTTCCTCTCCATCTTTTCGGCATCCACATCGTCATTATCTATAATCAATAATTACATATGACTTACTTTTGTTATTTAGTTTAGTGAATGTGTTGTCCCTTCAGCTCATTGTAGACACCCACATTTTGACCGCCGGGTGTCTATAACAGTTTCCAAAAAACACTCGATGATGATCGGACGCAAACATGACTTAATACACTCGATTTTCGGACTCGGAATCAATAGTAGTTGGCACGAGCTTTTAGCGGAGTAAAAATATCACAAAAAAGACCTCAAATCCAGGCCCAGTGGGTCGTTTCCAGTCAAATGAGACTAATTTGGGTCAAAACCGACACCAAGGGCAAAACCGTCATTTAGCAACCGGGTCAAACCTCGGTCAAAGACGTTTCCGAGACATAAAAATCTGTCACGCCACTTCAAAAATCTGACTCGAAGTCAAATACCACACAAATATCAGTTACAAAGTAGGAATCCTTTCCTATCCAAAGTCGGAATCCTACTCCATCTAAACCGGGTGTTTCTTCCCATGCAAGTAATCTTTTCCTATCCAAAGACGGAATCCCACTTCATCTCAACCGGTTGTTTTCTTCCTTTGCAAGATATCAATCTCCTATCCCAAGTCAGTATTTCATCCTATAAATACCCCACCCTTGTACACACAATTGATACACACAATTCCCGACATCAATTACAACATCAACACAACAGTTCCAATCCCGACACACAAATTACAACCCGGAATTCCAGCAATACTAGGCATATTATATTCCAATCTTTCCTCTAGAAATCCTATAGGATTCCCGACCATTCACAACCCAAAATTATAGGCAATTCTAGGCAAACCGTATACAAACCCGAGAGCAAAACTCGCCAAATCCCTAACCATACACACCATAACTCACCTATATACATCTTAACGCTCCCGCGCCTAGGCCGCTACTACGAGTCCATTTTCGAGAGAATCAAGCATGTAGGTTGAGGGTGTTACAAATCCCGACTTCTCCCTTTTTTCTCTTTCTCTCGTCCGTCTGTCTTTTTTTATGGGTCATCATCACGTTTTTTTAATCCTTTTCTAATATCGATACTACAATATAATTTTCTATATAAAATAAACGTTCTTAAAAATACGATATCGATTCCATAGTCGAATATCGTATCAAAAGGAACTAAATCAACCTCATTGATGCTAAAAAATCGTCATATAGTCTTAAAAACAAATACGACGATTTCAACACGGAGAGAACTAACATTGTTTTTTTAAGTTCGATTTTCAAAACAATTTAAAAAAAACATCTTTTTTTTTATATAAAACAGCGGGCTTTTCGGTATATTTCAGGTCTTGACAAATCTTTTCAAAACCATGCATTGCCTTATATTTACATCTTTTATTCAATTTACAAATCGTTACTAACCCGTTTGTTCTTTGTCTTTGTATCTTATTTTCGTTGTTTTGTTTACATATACTAAAACGAACCCCGCATGCTAAAACAACATTGACGTTAAACTTAAATGCATTAAATGACGTAGAACAAACATAATTCACATATTTAGTCTAAAAAGCCTTGTTTGCATATCATTCAACCGTCGAACTAACGCGCGTACACCAAAATCGAACGATATCTTAGTAAAGGCTGTTGGTGTTTTAAGTGTAAATACCGTTTCATTTTAGTGTACTCGGGTTTGGTTTACGGATGTGTGAATTCAATATAATATAATATAGGTTCGGGGGAAGTACGGAGTGTACGCTTATATATAATTAATTGCGAATTCACGGTACCAGGTTCATACGGTACACTATGGCGGGGGAAGTACGAATTTTGGCGCCAAAATCTGTTGAACAGATTTTGGTGGGAATTCATGAAGAGTCACAACTCTTCAAACTCGTATCCCTTCTCCTTCAAACTCTATATAATAGAGGTTTGATCAAATCCGCAAACTAGAACAAAATCTACACAAAATACTACATAGTTATATCTCTGTTTTCTGTGCAAACTCAGAGGAACACCGTCTTATCTCAGTAGAAAATTCGGTACAACCCTACACTGAAATAAGGGTCGAATTGTTCTATTAGGAAAGCAGGAAGTCGATTCGGTGTTGGTTTTTCGTTACTTTCCTTATTCGCACATAACAATCTAATAGAACAATTTTTCGAAAATTCATCATTGATGGCGAATGCAAAGGAAATGATGAAAGTGAACAAACTGGAAAAGTTTGAAGGAGTCGATTTCAGGAGATGGCAGAAGAAGATGCATTTTCTGTTGACGAGTCTCAAGGTGGTTTATGTGCTAAGTACTCCCTGCCCTGAAGTGGATGAAAACAGCACTGTAGAGGAAATAAGGAGAAGGAGCAAATGGGATAATGATGATTATATTTGCAGAGGACACATCCTGAATGGTATGTCTGATTCTCTTTTTGATGTATATCAGAATGTTGAAAATGCAAAAGATTTATGGGATCAGTTGGAGTCTAAATACATAGATGAAGATGCATCTAGTAAAAAGTTTATGGTTGGAAATTTCATGAATTATAAGATGTCTGATTCTCGATCTGTCATGGAACAATATAATGAACTTTTGCGTATTTTGGGGCAATTCGTCCAACACAAAATGGAGATGTCAGAATGCATTTCAGTGTCTAGTATAATTGATAAACTTCCACCACAATGGAAGGACTTTAAACACATTCTGAAGCATAAGAAAGAGGATATGTCTCTTGTTGATCTTGATAAAAGTTTGCGCAATTTATTGCCTTGGCAGCAGCTGGAAAAGAGGCAGAATGGCTAAGGAATTTAATTTACGAAATTCCTTTGTGGCCAAAACCTATATCACCTATAGCTATACATTATGATAGTGCTGCTACATTGGCTAAAGCTTATAGTCAAGTGTATAATGGTAAATCAAGACATTTAGGTGTTAGGCATAGCTTGGTACGTGAGCTAATAACTGATGGTGTAATATCAGTTGTATTTGTAAGATCTGAACAAAATTTAGCTGATCACTTGACAAAGGCATTAGCTAAGGACTTGGTCATAAAGTCGGTTGACGGGATGGGTCTAAAACTCGTATAAATCATTAACAATAGAATACCCAATTCCCCTCTAATACAACGCTAGAGGCAGAATTCAATGTGGAAGGTCTATTGTTATTGATTGAAGCACTCTGCAATGAATCCCGAAGGTGAGTGCTTAGACTTGCATGTTGTAAGGTTGAAGTTTATCTTCTTAATTGATCTTTGAAAAAGTGTGTTTGCAGGGACACGATGAAAGAATCAACCTATGTGAATATGAAGTTAGCCGCTTCAAAGGAGTTTTGGGTTTGACTCCTCAAATGTTCATGAATAGATATGGGACACTAGGCTTGTAAATAAGTGTCGGTTTCTTGTAATTATGAAGTACAATAAGTTTGTGTGAGTTATCTTCATGTGCTCAAAATGTGTAGAAAGGATTCAATGCTTAAGTCACACCCCGATACTCGAACATTTGGAATGTGTAATTTCACTAAGTGGAAATTCAATCCTTGTGATATTTTCATTTATGCATAAATTGGTATGTTTTTGTTAGTTGGTTAAACCCGGCATTACGCTTAAATGGGGGAGGAATGTTGGTGTTTTAAGTGTAAATACCGTTTCATTTTAGCGTACTCGGGTTTGGTTTACGGATGTGTGAATTCAATATAATATAATATAGGTTCGGGGGAAGTACAGAGTGTACGCTTATATATAATTAATTGCGAATTCACGGTACCAGGTTCATACGGTACACTATGGCGGGGGAAGTACGAATTTTGGCGCCAAAATCTGTTGAACAGATTTTGGTGGGAATTCATGAAGAGTCACAACTCTTCAAACTCGTATCCCTTCTCCTTCAAACTCTATATAATAGAGGTTTGATCAAATCCGCAAACTAGAACAAAATCTACACAAAATACTACATAGTTATATCTCTGTTTTCTGTGCAAACTCAGAGGAACACCGTCTTATCTCAGTAGAAAATTCGGTAAAACCCTGCACTGAAATAAGGGTCGAATTGTTCTATTAGGAAAGCAGGAAGTCGATTCGGTGTTGGTTTTTCGTTACTTTCCTTATTCGCACATAACAAAGGCCGCTAAGTGCGGGCGGGGTTGGGTGTTCTTTGTGAACTTCCCAACACGTACCCTCACCCCTTACTCAGAACCATGGTTTTCGAATGTCCGAATCCATTGGCATACGAGAGTCATTCAATACCCGATTACCGATAATATCGGTATCGGTATCGCAATGTTAAGAGACGAACCCAATAAACTCTGAAATCGGAATGGGCCGTACTTTGTGCACGGTCCACTACGACATAAAGTGGGTTCGAACGGGCCCGAACTCCCAGAAAGTTCGGTGGCGACTTCTACTTCGATTTAAATTTCAATCCGAGATCCATCTCACATGAGATTCATTCGCCTCCCCAAACCCGCGCGTGACCGCGTCGGGGTCGACCTATGTCATGTCCACAATTTGGCGACTCCGTTGGGGATTCCTGATGTACCACTAGTCATCGGGGTTCCTAGGGTGAGACTCGAAAAGAAATCGTTCGATTATTAATGCACGCGTTTTAGCTCAATGGTTCATGCATAACCCAAATTTTTCCCGGGCCAGTTACTTGTGACCGACGTCCCACTATACCGCGGTGCATTCCTAAATGGGTGCACTAAAGACTCCGATGGCGGAACTCGCATGGGTTTTACGGCACGTTCTAAGTCCAATTCGGCTTAGGAAGTCCGTCCTGATTTGTGAGAAAGCTATCGTTGTTGGTATAGACCCTATTCCGACCGACCGAGACCTAGTTTAAGGAGCATACATGGTGTCATTATACTGTTTCCGTGACTACGTGCTGCTTGATCTACAAATCTGCATCTTTTCAAATTTATCCATTTTTCAAAACCCGGGAAGCTACCGAATTTAGGACTTATGATTTGACTCAAAATAGCCTATTTCTAGCCAGTATATTGTCCATTTCAAAATTCAAAAATTATCAAACCTTCAAAATTGCGGCCCAATGGCATTTTGCCGGTTTCAAAAATCGGGCGGCCCATCGATTTTCTCGGAATTCCAACTTCCTTTTCAAAACTTTCCTCTTCTTAGGACCTCCCGTATTTAGCAGTGTCGGGTCGTGTCGTAAGTCGTCGAAGGTCTTTAGCGTCAAAACTCCGTCGATCTTACATCACGAGTTTCATCCCTATCCTAGTCCGCCTTATTTGACTTAGGCACGACCCACCTACGTAGAACATACTCCTACAAAGGAAGGCCCATTTACACATTCGAGTCCAAAAGTCTGGGGAATATCTCACATGGACCTTTCTTCGAACAGGTCTCGGCCCACATAGTTGAATCCTAAGGGAGGCCCAACTTTCACAAGTCACCCGTCTAGGTGTCTTTTCCGAGTCAACCTTTTACAAGGCATAGCCCTGCAACAAAAGGTTTGGGATCCTTACATCCAAGGGTCACTCGTCCAACACTCGAGTCTTAACACAACCTTCGATCCCACTCGGGGGTTACCCTTCAGCAGAGCGATCAACCGCGGTTGCTCTAAGGGTCATGTCTTACATGTGTCTCACGTACTCCACTTTTGAGTCACTTAGATGTTACACCATCTAAGTCCTATCAGAGTCTTTAGTCTCACTCGGGGGCTGTCCTCCACCCGAGCAGTCAACCACAGTTACCCTAGAGAGTACCCTACGATGCCTTTTTCGAGTCATACCTATGCTACGAATATTCGAGTCACCTAGGGTTATGTCACCACGGTTGGTCGGAGCACGCGACGCGGTCAAACACGGTCGCCCCATTTTCGGACTCACCCTTCTGCAGCTCGAGTCTAATTCGCGGTCGTCACTTTGTCTAGGTCAACGTTCGGGTATCCCGATCCAAGAGTCTTTTTCATCCCGTCACCCCGGGCCGTGTCTAGTTTGACTCCCTCTCTTGCATTTGCGCAAAGTCGAGTTTAGGCGAGTCGTGGCACCATTTGTTTTCTCCAATCAGAGACCTTACCAAAAAAGAAACAACCAACCGAGCGTCCGTAAGTCCGGATTTGATTCGAGTCTAAGTTTGAGTCCGAGTCTAGGATACCCTACATCCTCATTTCCAAATCAGAGTCAGAGTCTTTTGCATTCTGTCCTCTTTTCAAAATTCAATAAAATCAGGTTTCAATATTCTGTCTCTCATATATGCTTTCCTTATGTGTTTCCGAGAACATGATGAACACCATCATACACTGTGAGCACACGCACGTGACTATTATAGGCACATCCATAATGACTACAGGAGACCGAGCCCGTGTTTTCCTTTTACCTATTCTATGTCTGGTATAGAAAGCCACATAACTACCCTTAGCAGGAGCAGTATCGAATCCTATGACAAATCTAGGTAGTCTTCTAGTTTGGATTCAAGACGGGAGGCAAGCCCATTTCCCACAATAAACACCCATCCAATACGATTGACCAATCCCTACCTTAGGTGTTAGTCTGACCAACAGAACAAAGAGAAAAAAAAGCTGGACAAAAAAAAATCAAAAGTCCAAGAGAAAAAAAAGCAAAAGGCCAAAACAAAAAAGCAGGCCATCATAAAAAAAAAGAGGCATCCATGACCAAGGTTAAACGGTCCATCCAAGTGAAGAATCCCAAGACCGGGGCTAAGAGGTCAACCAAAAAATATTCAAAACCCAATGACCGTAGTGAAAACGGTCAATTCAAAATTGTCAATACTCATACCATCCAATAGGGGAGAAACAATCAAGCTGGTCAGATAACACCACATCTAGCCTTCCCACGTTACAACCCTCAAGACCTTCTCGAGACCTAGGCTAAGAGACAGCCCGAAATTTTGAGGATTCAAGCTCCATAGGATACCCTAACCATTAGGGTCAGACATGGAAATCAGATCCCGCATTATCAAACCTGCCCGATCGAAGTTCGAGTCATTTTTACTCGACTTCCCCCTTTTCTACTACATTACAATACCTTACCCTCGAAGCCTTAGCTCCACAAAATCGAGCTCCAGATTTCGAATCATCAAAGCCATTTGCAACCTAGCACCACATTTCCAAAAATATCCAAACCAGTTACCAGCCCCGAACACGGGAACTAAACTTGCAGTCAGCATAGAACATGCCCAAATAGGGCACACCACCTCTGGGGGATACCCCGAAGAACGCTCACAGTCACAGGATTAACATCCTAACTATTCTAGCCCTTTGATCAAGACATCATTGGGAATGCACCTAGCCTACACCATCGCAATGGCTAGTTACACACCAAGACCTAAGAAACTAGGCACCACAACATATCTTCCAATTCACCGAACTACGGCATGGTTTGATTTCACTACACGTGAATACGTAGGCAGCCTTTCAACAGAGGCACAACCACCCACATTGACACAAATTCAAAAAACACCATCGTTCCTATCACGACACTGTCATGTTCTCAACAGCTAGCTTTGTCGTCCTGGGGGCTTCTCTTATGCAGAAGTTCTCCTTCCACTCACATAATCCAAATACTTTCAAAAACTTGCCTCCTTTCTATAGTGTGTCCTAGTACTCGGCTCAGTCGAAGACGAGAGTCTGTCAGGAACTCGAAACAACACCCACTTTGGGAATGTACCCCACAACCAAAGAAGATCCAAAATAACACAAGTCTACTACTAAGTTCTGTCGTACAAGAACAGTCTCATTACAGCCTACTGCAACCCCGTATAGCATATCTATCCCATTTCGACGTTCGACCGTGTTGCCACTCGCCTAGGCTACGGAATAGCGCAACTTAAGAGTCTTGTCATCTTAGGTGGCCCACCCCCCTGCCGAGTCACGGTCCAATCCTTAGAGAGTCCAGTTCGTGTTTGTCAACTCGTCCTGTCGCGTCCAGAGTCGAGTATGTCGGTAGGCCTCACTCTTCAAATTCTCGTTTTAAAAATTTGCAAAACTTAGCCATTTGAGAAAATCCTTTTCGGCAAGGTCAAATTTCAGTCTATTTAAACTGCAAATTTCTTTTCTACCTCTTTCCATTTTGAAAACCTATCTCCTAGCACGTGAGTTGCTTTCAGGACTTCGATTTCAAAATGAAGCAAAAAAAAATTTCCCCAGCGCAAGTCAGTCTATAGATGCTAAATGCATTTCCTGTATGCAATCTTGCTATCTGCTATATTTGCTATTTCTGCCTATATATCTAATGTTTCAGGTACCAGCTTGTGCTTCCCAAAGGAACATCAAGCTTTTACTTCCCCAGCGTGAGTCGGTGTTTCACCTAAATGTTACATACGAATTGCTATGTGTCGGCATCATACAGGTACACCCAGACTCAAGAAGGAAGTCTCCTCGCAAAAACTCCCCAGTGGAAAGCTCAGGCGACATTTCTACTAAAGAACCGGGATGTGTCTGCGAACGGACACACCCATAGCTTCCAATGCAAGGTCCCGCGTAATTCTGAATCGAGATGTGTTTGCAAATGGACACACCCATAGCTTCCTATGCAAGCTCCCGCGCAGCTCCAAGATGGGATGTGTCTGCAAACGGGCACACCCAAGGCTTCTCAGACAAGTCCCACGGAGCTATCCCTACAATAGAACTCAGGTATGATTTCTATCTTATGGCTGGCGACCCCTTCTACGCAAGTCCAACGGACTATAAACGACCCGATCGAAAGTCTGCCAGGTCTTAATCTTTGATTGGACTGGTAGCTACTCTGACTTTCACCTTGTCCAAGCCTCAGTCAGAGTGGGGGCTTTGTAGACACCCACATTTTGACCGCCAGGTGTCTATAGCAGTTTCCAAAAAACACCCGATGATGATCGGACGCAAACATGACTTAATACACTCGATTTTCGGACTCGGAATCAATAGTAGTTGGCACGAGCTTTGAGCGGAGTAAAAATATCAAAAAACAGACCTCAAATCCAGGCTAAGTGGGTCGTTTCCAGTCAAATGAGACTAATTTGGGTCAAAACCGACACCCAGGGCAAAACCGTCTTTTAGCAACCGGGTCAAACCCCCACGTGAACCTTCTTTCAAACAGGACCCAGCCCACACAACGGGATCCTAAGGGAGGCCCACTTTTTACAAGTCACCCGTCTAGGTGTCCTTTCCGAGTCATTTCCTTTTCAGGCTTTTCCCCACTCGGGGGCTACCCTTCAGCAGAGCGATCAATCACGGTTGCTCTAAGGGTCATGTCTTGCACGTGTTGTCTCACGTATCCCACTTTCGAGTCACTTAGATGTCACACCATCTGAGTCTCTAGCCTTACTCAGGGGGCTGTCCTCCACCCAAGCAGTCAACCACGGTTACCCTAGAGAGTACCCTACGTTCATCCTACACCGGCGTCCTTATGATGCCTTCTTCGAGTCGTACCCACGCTACGAATACTCGGGTCACCTAGGGTTAGGTCACCACGGTTGGTCCAAGCACACGGCACGGTCAAATACGGTCGCCCCATTTTCGGACTTATCCTTGTACAGCTCGAGTCTCGTGGTCGAGTCTAGGTCACAGTCGTTATTTTGTCTGGATTAACGTTTAAGTAGCCCGGTCATAGAATCTTAGTCATTCCCGCCCCCGGGCCGTACCTAGTTTGACTCTCTCTCTCTTGCATTTGCGCAAAACCGAGTTTAGGCGAGTTCTAACACCTGTTGTTTATTCTGATCAGGGACCCTATGAACGAGACACTACCAAACCACAACAAATCTCGCACCGTCGAGAAAGGGGATATCCAAGGAAGCATGCTTATGCTATCTTGCTCCATTAACAATATCTTTTCGAAAATCAATACCGCCCTAGATAACCTAAATGCCAGGGTGACCACCATCGAAGAAGACCTTATAAGAACCCGAGCCCGTCTAACACAACTAGAGCGGGTAAGACAGCCAATCACCCAACGGAGCCATTTGAAAGGTGAACACTCTTACGAAACTGTCCGATACCCTCAAGATGGCAAGACCGAGAGAGGTAACCCTCAAGTCACCTCTCCAAAAATCAAGAACCAGTCAAAGGAAAGGACATTTACCCACTTGGATATGTCCTACACCGTCGCTTTCCAGAGGTTGGTTCCGAAGGGCCTAATACTACCTATAGGCCCAACGGCCGACCCACCTTTGGAAAAACGCTCCAAAGCATGGAACGCCGAGCATTACTGCAAATTCCACAGAGGGAGGGGACACGATACAGAACAATGCTGGAAACTGAAACACCTCATTCAAGACTTCCTCGATGCCGGGAAGACTCCCGTTTTGGAAACATTGTCACTTGCAAAGCCCCTCATGGACTATACAGGGCCCGATGACCAAAGCATCCAATCTACCTCTTATGCATCCAAGAGTCCGGATTTGATTTAAATCCAAGTCTGAGTCCGAGTCTAGGATATACTATTTATTTCAACTTCAAAGTCAGAGTCAGAGTCAATTGTATTCTATCCTCTTTTTTCAAAATTTGATAAAATCAGCTTTTCTATTTCTCATATATACTTTCCTTATGTGTTTCCGAGGACATGATGAACACCGTCATACACTGTGAGCACACGCACGTGACTATTATAGGCACATCTATAATGACTGCAGGAAACCGAGCCCGTGTTTTCCTTTTACCTATTCCATGCCTGGTATAGAAAGCCATATAACTAACCTTAGCAGGAGCGGTATCGAATCCAATGACAAATCTAGGTAGTCTCCTAGTTTGGGTTCAAGACGGGAGGCAAGCCCATTTCCCACAATAAACACCCATCCAATAAGATCAACCAATCTCTACCTTAGGTGTTAGTCTGACCAACAAAAAAAAACTGGACAAAAAAGAAAAAAAAGTCCAATACAAGAAAAAGCAAAAGGCCAAAACAAAAAAGCAGGCCATTATCAAAAAAAAAGAGGCACCCATGACCGAGGTTAAGGGGGTCAATCCAAATGAAGAATCCCGAGACCGGGGCTAAGAGGTTAACCAAAAAATATTCAAACGAACCATGACCGTAGTGAAAACGATCAATTCAAAATTATCAATACTCATACCATCCAATAAGGGAGAGACAATCAAGCTGGTCAACTAACACCACATTTAGCCTTCCCACATTACAACCCTCAAGACCTTCCCGAGACCCAGGCTAGAGACAGCCCGGAATTTTGAGGATTCAAGCTCCATAGGATACCCCTAACCATTAGGGCCAGACATGGAAATCAGATCTCGCATTATCAAAACTTATCCCGATCAAAGTTCGAGCCATTTTACTCGACTTCCCCTTTACATAAAAACATTCACAATCACCATACAAAGACCCGAGAGCAAAACTCGTCAAATCCCCCCGAGAGCAAAACTCGTCAAATCCCCCGAGAGCAAAACTCGTCAAATCCCCCCGAGAGCAAAACTCGTCAAATCCCTCGAGAGCAAAACTCGTCAAATCCCCCGAGAGCAAAATTCGTCAAATCCTCGAGAGCAAAACTCGTTAAAATCCCCGAGAGCAAAACTCGTTAAAATCCCCGAGAGAAAAACTCATCAAATCCTCGAGAGCAAAACTCGTTAAAATCCCCGAGAGCAAAACTCGTTAAAATCCCCGAGAGCAAAACTCATCAAATCCCCGAGAGCAAAACTCATTAAAATCCCCGAGAGCAGAACTCGTTAAAATCCCCGAGAGCAAAACTCATCAAATCCCCGAGAACAGAACTCGTTAAAATCCCCGAGAGCAGAACTCGTTAAAATCCCATCCCAATTCTTCTCATTCAAACTAGTTACCAACTCCGAACACGAGAACTCAACTTGCGGTCCGCATAGAGCATGCCCAAATAGTGCACACCACCTCTGGGGGCTATCCCGGAGAACGCTTACAGTCACAGGATCAATATCCTAACCATTCTAGCCCTTTGATCAAGACATCACTGGGAATGCACCTAGCCTACACCATCGCTATGGCTAGTTACACACAAAGCCCTAATAAACTAGGCACCATAATCCACTGAACTACGGCTTGGTTTGATTTCACCACATGTGAATACGTAGGCAGCCTTTCAACAGAGGCACAACCACCCACATTGACACACATTCAAAAAGCACCATCATTCCAGTCACGACACTGTCATGTTCTCGACAGTTAGCTTTGTCATTCTGGGGGCTTCTCCTAGGCAGAAGTTCTTCTTCCATTCACATAATCCAAAAAAATTCAAAAATCTAGCCACCTTTCTACAGTGTGTCCTAGTACTCGGCTCACTTGAGGACAAGAATCTATCAGGACTCGAGGCAATGCCCACTTTGGAAATGTACCCTAAAATAAAAAAGGATTCAAAAGAGCACTAGTCTACAGCATTGCCACTGCCAAGTCCTGCAAAAACAGTCTCATTACAGACTACTGCAATTCCCCTATAACGCATCCTTCCCGTTTCGATGTACGACTGTGTTGCTACTCGCCTAGGCTACGAAATAGCGCAATTTAAGAGTTTTGTTAGGTGGCCCACCCCCCTACCGAGTCACGGTCCAACCCTTAGAGAGTCCAGTTCGTGTCTGTCAACTCGTCCTGTCGCGTCCAGAGTCAAGTCTGTCGGTAGGCCTCTGTCTTCAAACTCTCATTTTAAAACTTGCAAAACTTAGCCATTTGAGAAAATCCTTTTCGGCAAGGTCAAATTTCAATCTATTTAAAACTGCAAATTTCTTTTCAACCCTTTCTATTTTGAAAACCTATTTCCTAGCACGTGAGTTGCTTTCAGGACTTCGATTTCAAAATGCAGCAAAAATCATTTTTATTCCCCAGTGCGAGTCATATTTGTTTCGCCTACGTGTTGCATGCAAAATTTTATGTAACTTATACAGGTACAAATCACGACAGCGCTATTCACATAACTCCCCAGCGGCATTTAGCAAGATGAGCCCATATATAGGCCCATTTTAAGTCTTATACGACGAGTTCAAACGCCCATGGAGTTATCATCAATTCAGGTACATTTCTAGTCTCTGGCCGGCGGGCCCTTTACGCAGGTCTAATGGACTTTAAACGACCCGACCGGAAGCTACCGGGTTTTAATCCTTGATTGACCTGGTAGCTACTCTCACTTTCGCCCTGTCCAAGCCTCAGTCAGAGTGGGGGCTCTGTAGACACCCACATTTCACCGCCAGGTGTCTATAGCAGTTTCCGACAAACACCCGATGATGATCGGACGCAAACGTGCTTTAACGTACTCGGAAACGGGCTCGAAATCATGGATATTTGGCTTGGGCTTTTTACGGAGTACAAATTTCACAAAACCAACCTCAAATTCGGGCCCAATGGGTCGTTTCGAGTCAAATAAGACTAATTTGGGTCGAATCCGACACCGGGGGTAAAACCGTCTTTTAGCGACCGGGTCAAAAACCCGGTCAGAGATATTTTCAAGACACGTGAGCAGGCCGTGTCACCTCACGAGTCCAGCCTAGAGTCAAATACTACAAAAAATCAGCTACACAAATATTAAACAATTCCGTTAAAGGTAGAATTCGATCTCAAGTAGGAATTCTATCCGAACACCGAATCAAACACTCGACCGAGCATCAAATACTCGGCCGAGCAGCCTGTTTTCCAGCCAATTTCGTGGCTTCTTTGCCAAGGAAAGAGAATTCTCGTTCTTCTCGACTTCTTTCGTTTCCTATCCCGATTGGTATTTCTTGTCGTACAAGCAAGATACCTCTCCTAACCTTTTCTCCTATAAATAGGACCCTCACATACACAATTATACATCAACTTTCTATCAATCAAAGACACATAATTCCTGAAAATCATCAACACCTTTTTTTTTACAAAGTATCAAACTTAGCATCGAGAAACCGATAGTACATCCAAAACCTGAAGGAAACCGGCCTCGATACCCGACACCCTTCACGCGTCCCACCGAAGCCAAACCACCATAACCCATCGACGTTAAACTCGACGCTCTTGTGCTCAAGCCACGTTCCGACGAGCCCCGATCCGAGTAAACCGAAGCATGTAGGTTGAGGGTGTACCAAACCCGATTTCTCCTACTTCTTCTCTTCTCCTCCACGTCCGTCTTTTTTTTATGGGTCGTGTGTCGTTTTCTTACAGGTCGTTCATCACCTTTTTTTTTAATTTCTAATATCGATATTACTAAAAACTATTTTCATATAACAAACGTTCTTAAAATACGATGTCGATTCTCTAATTGAATATCATATATAACAAGAACAAAATTAACTAATTCTCGTTGATGCTAAATAAATCGTGACATCTTTTTTAAACAAAATTCGACGATTTTATACGCGGAGAGAATTAACATCTTTTTCGTTCAAAATTCTTTTTTTTTTACTTTTCGTTCTAAACAAACCCTTTTTTTAAAAAAACCTTTTCTAAAATTCATTCCGAATATTCGATATCGATTTCATATCAAAAACATAAATCGAGTATAAATTAGTTCGTATTTGTACACGATTTATCAAATTAGCAATTTTTTCGAACAAAAACGCGACCGGGACAGACCCGCACGCGAGTCGCGCCCATCCCAGGCGACTCGCGCACGGGCCTGAAACCCGAATCTTTTTTTAGCTTTTCCGCTCGTTTTTTTATTTATTCTACGAAACGACTTCTAAAATTTATATCTTTTCTAAAACTATTCCGAGTATTTGATATTGATTTCGTAGTCGACTATCAAATATAACGAATATCGAAAATATTAAGTCGAGTACGAATTATGCAATATTCGTACGCAGTTTAATAAAAACATCGAACTTTCAAAAATCGATCCCGAAACAGGCCGGGGCGCGAGTCGCGCGCACCCCAGGCGAGTCGCGGGCAACGCTGGAAACGCGACCCATTTTCCTTTTTTATTATTTTCCGAACATCGTTTTTTATACAAAATAGCGTCTTTTTAACAATATTTTTCAGATTTCGATTAATATTTTCTCGGTCTTGCATATTCATCATATTCGCTATATTATTTCTTCACAAATCGATACTAACTCGTTTGTTCATCTTGTAGCAAATTCATTCTTTTTTATCGTTTGTTTTATTATACTAAAACGAACCTCACATGCTAAATTCAACTTTGACGTTAATTTTTCATGCATTAAACCGACTTAGCAACCCATTCAATTCCTCACATGCTTAGGAAAACAATGTTTGCATATCATTCATTGTATTACTAACGCGCGTATTAAAAAATCATTCGATATCCTAGTAGAGGCCGCTAATGTGCGGGCGGGGTTGGGTGCTCTTTGTGAACTTCCCAACACGTACCCTCACCCCTTACTCAGAACCGTGGTTTTCGGATGTCCGAAACCATTGGCAACGAGAGTCATTCAATATACGATAAACCGATCAAGTCGGCATCGGTATCGAATGCAAAGGGACGAGCCCAATAAACTCTGACATCGGAAATGGGCCGTATTTTGCATACGGCCCACTACGACATAGAGTGGGCTCGAACGGTTCCGAATAACCATAAAATTCGGTGGCGACTCCATCTTCGATTTAAATTTCAATTTGACCATCTCATATGGAGATTCATTCGCCTCCCCAAACCTGCGCGTGGCCGCGTCGGGGTGGACCTATGTCATGTCCACAAATGCACAAATTTATCTCAAGATTAACTGGGTTAAGCTACGCGAAACTTGAAAACTTTTCAAATTATTAAAAACGCAAGGTAAAGTTATTTGATAAAATAACGATGTTTAAATAACATTTTTAAACGAACTCGAGGGAAAAAGAGTACCCAAAATATTTTCAAAACAACAGTAAAACAATTGGTTTAAGAAATTCGGGAAATCGATTTAAGACAAAACAAAATCAAAGTTTGAGAAATAGAACTTAGGCTTGGGAAATCTCGAACTAGTCATTAGATGCTTCCAATAACAGATCCTAAAGTTCACCAACAAAAATAAAATGAAAGCCCGAATTTATGAAATTATTTTCAAAAGTTAAATTTACTCAGACAATCCAACTGTCGCAGAACCCAAGTATTTGTACTTAACGATTTGAAATAATTCCAACAAAAATATTCATAAAACTCTTATCATCCGAAAATTAAAGATTTGAATTAATTTCAAACAGGTTTGTAAGATATTTTAAAAATAACTAAATATAACTTCAACCAAAAACGACAAAGCAAAATTTTTAAAGCTTAAAATTGAAACTTAAAAAAAAAATAACTCAAAAGTTTAAATTAGTCAAATATTTTTCAAAACAGGAAGTTTGGTGAAAAGGTTTAAGGATTAAATCAAAACAAAAGTTTTAAACTCGATAAAGGGTAGAAGGGATACCAACAACAGTTGGAGGAGTAGAATTTGAGAGAGGCGGAGGTGAGGACGAAATCGAGAGTCAAACGGAACTCTCAAAGATTATAGAGGAGTTTAAGATTCTCGAGACTTCTAGTACGACTCCCACGACTCACGGTTCTATTTCCACCAAATAATACTAAGTTCATCAATATCAAAAAGTTGGGTTATCTTACACAATCTACAACCTCCAAAACTATCAAATACCACAACTCCCAATACGAAGTCTCACATACTTATTCAATCCTTCAATCAACAGGGTAAGAATCCTCAAATGACTCAGAATCAAATCATGCTACCGAAATTCCATAAACCACAACACGATCAAACCAATCAACCAATAAGGCTCTAAAACTATTCAAGATTTACCAGATTATACTCGAGGTACATTCCATGGTACTCGAGTAAGGGCCACTAAACAAAATCCACCAATTTAACAAAGCTCGGGTACTAAGTCCTAAAAAATGATTATACCAACATGTTTAACATCACCATTTCACAAAAGATATGAAAGTAAGCCAAACCTAGGCACACTCGACCTCAAATGTAATGACAGACACTCACATTTTCAAGCACGTCATCTAAATAAGGTCTCTCAGAAATCCATCAATTTCTAATCACAATGGTGCAACCACAATATGTTTAATCACCCAACGAAGCCACAATCTCGTTGGTGCACAGGTATCGAAAATTCCATTAGGATGATTGGCACAAAAGTATTCCTCAAAATGACACAATAAGTCCAAACTGTGATTTTGCAAGATATTTCTCTTTCTCAAGGTTAACAATAATCCATCCAAGTTTATTTCATTCAACTCCAAAGTTCATACGCTACAAGCTTATCAGACTCAATGATCTCATCCATAAGAAACAAGGTTTAATCTATATCTACCAAAAATACTAAAAACCTTAACGAGAATCTGAAATAGTAGCACAACACTCAGGCTAGAACTCTAAACGATGATCTATGATCCCAAAAGTCAACGACTAATCCATTAAATCGGCATTAGCTGAGAATTCCAAAGTAATATTACTAGATACACTTAGTTCAATTCTAAGTTCGGTTCTAGGTTAGGTACCAGATATCCATCAAAATAAAATATAACCGTACTATCCAAAAGCTTATTCTCTCTAAGTGCTTTAGATAATCAAGTAAATTATAATCCAAGATCAACACTTAAGGTACGATCTTAATTCCATCAATCAAATAATATTATTGAAATCAATCCTCAAAAAGTTCCCACTTGCTTAGAAAATAAGGTACGACTCAAAATCCTCAAACCACAGGTAACAGGGTTCACTAAACCTTAACTTTCGCGGGGTTCACTAAGACAGAAGTCTAACCAGAGAATCTTAAGAGGATAGAGGGTAAAATGAGAGAATAAAACAAGGATTCGCCATGAGTATGGAGATAACCATTTATATGAGGAGGATTGGAAGAAGAAAAGAGAAACTGACGGGGAGAGCAGTGGCAACACACAACAACATCAGTAAGGAGAAGGAGAATAAGAAAAGAAGAAGAATGAAAGAAGAGGAAGAAGAAGAAGAGACTGGGAGAAAAGAACAAGGATCCTAGACTACTAAGGTCTTGAACCAGAGAAGAGTCTTCATATCTCCGGAGTTCACAAGGGAACTCGCTGGATCACTTCATCTTCTTGTAGAGAAACGAGCACACTAGTCTTGGGTCGCTCCATCTGGATTCAGAGTGAAGTGAAGTCGCATACGGGTCTAAAGTGAAATAGCATCGGAGTCTAATGCACCATCATGGAACTGGAATCTACTCTTGATCATATAGCCTGTAACTTGAACAAACTGAATCTGGGTTAGAAAGTCACCATTGTATCTTCCTTGTAGCACCAAGTCGTCCACTTGAGTCATCAGGTCTTTGAAGTGCTAAGTAGGTCTTGTCCCAATATGGAGCAGCATCACGTCAATATCTTGTCCACTCATCTCCTTCTTGGACAGATAAAACAAACATTCAATGCTAATCATTGAGTTACAAGAACACGAGAACCTAACAGTTAAGTCCTTAATTTGGTTTCTACCCATCTCTCACTAATGTTTTATTAATGTTCAAATCATTTACTGATGTTTTTCCTAGAATCAGGTGTAAGCGTCGGAAGCAACGATGCTCTGATACCAACTGTAATCCCCCATAAATTCTAATGTAATACAGTGGCGAAAACACTGTAGATTTGGGATTAAAACACACTGATGTTCTATATTTACAGAAAGAACGGCCAGTCAATACAAAGGCCACTTTTTACAAAAGAGCTAAAAATAAAAATTCTCCAAATGAGATTAAGAATCCATAAATAAACATAACTCAAGCGGAGTAGGATCCACGCCACTCGCTAGCCCACACCAAACCCCGGAACAAATAATACCTGCCATGTTATAAACATAACAGCCACAATTCAGTGGGGAGCAACTCAGGCAGTTCCCCCAGCCATATTATAATATTAAAGCATAGTTACTATTATATCAAAATAGTTGAAAATGGAAAACATTTAAAATGATACGGTAAAATACTTCAAAATGATTGCCAACCTGCAAATCAATGTCAATCAATAATAATAACGACATTATGGAAATCAATCAGTGTAACGGAATAGACTTTCACTAGGATCATACTAAACTAGGTTCGAGAATTCAGTCAAAACAAATTAGACTTCAGTCTCTAACTAGGCAACTCAAACTATAATAGGACTGCGTGCAGCGAGGTCCTGACTTAAGTAATGTACACCCCTCCTAGACACCAACCGTAATCCAGTTCAACCCGACGGCGACTTACACGATGCGATATCTAAGTTTAAGGTCAAAATATACACACTCCTGAACACAAACCATGCTCAGTTCAACGACCAATGCGTCTCACATAGACACACCAGCTTTATAGTTGATGGCAAAACGTATATCCTAGACTGTATTACTCTGCCCGTACACTTGTCCTTATTCCATAATTCCAAAACAAAGCCGTTGTAAAAATTCGATAGGATTATCAAAACGTTCTTAAAAGGAAACTTCCCATTTTAGGAAACTTTCTTCAAATATTAAATATTATTATAATTAGAAATCGTTCAACATTTGGGTTATATAAAATAGTTAATATTAGGCCTCGAGACATAAACATTATACTTATTTTATAAATATATATTTAACGATTAAAAGTCAACGAAAGTCAAAATCATAATTATTTCTCAAAAGGTTGAATTATAAGTAATTAAAAGTATTAAATTACAAATTTACATATTTTCTGGAAAACACTGTCTTACTATAAAATTCATAATTAAACCATCAAAAATCAAAACAAAGTAAGATCAGTGGGATTGAAAACTTTAAAATATTAGCAAAAACTTTTATTTCTGGAGTAAATCCAAATTTCAAACGAAATAAAGGTTTTTTACCTGTACTTTCACAAACTGACAGAATTTGACACCCGATGATATCTCATTAATAAAATACGTTTAATACTTGATTTTGAAGCAAAACCAATTGGAAACATTAAGTAGACTCTTCAAAGTTTAGGTACATAAATTACCAAGAATAAATTCAAAGTTTATCAAAGGTTTTAAATTTGGTTTTTAAAAGATTGACAGGTTCGCGGACTAATCCGACGTCTGTTCGCAAACAATTATTTGTGACCAAAATACGTGGATTTATTATACGAAATTTAAAAGACACAAACTAGACTTAAATTAAACTGTAGTCTCCTTTCAAAGTTTTTGAAAATAAAGTATTTAAACAGGAGAAATAAATCGTATAAAAGCACTAACAGATTTCAAAACATGCTGTAACTTTGTTAAAAACAATAAAACTTTCAATTTGATCATTTATATTAAAAACACGAAAAATTAAGAAAATAATTCTTACTTATACGTTTAGTCTCGGCCTTTTAATAATTTTAGAAGATTCAAAACATATTATCATAATATAGTTCAAACACGTTTACTAGTATAAGAATTCGATTTTAAAACGATACTACAAGCAACTACAACATATATATCATGCAATACCGATTCCTGCCATCATGTGTTACCTTCATTGAGATCTGAGCCAATTATAATAATCGTCCTTGTCGAAACTAGCACAATTGCCTACGAATTAATTAAACCGATGGTATCAAAACCATATTAAGTTAATAAAAATTGGGGAAACAAGATGGAGAACAAGAGTAATTAAATTACCCTTGGAATTGGAATGAACCGGGATGAAGAGAATGATCGGAATTGAGAAAAATATTGAAGAACAGTTTACTGTGTTGCACGTTCAGTTGCCTATTTTTTTTGTAGAGAAGATACGTTCAATTGCCTTTTTTTGAGAAGATGAGAAGTGAGGATACTGTTGGAGGTTTAAGAGGAGTTGGGAGAGTCAGTAACTGCAAGAAGAGGGGAAGTAGGGAGAACGTGCAACAGGAATATGAGGGAATAATGGAGCCGGTTTTGACTTTCTCAACCAAACTGCGAAAATATCTCAGTCCGTGGAGAGAAATGGTTGGGTCTGCTACAATCTGAGCCCGATTCGCGCTTAAAATCTTAAATGAATCACTTTAAAAAAAATAAGAAGATGGAAATCGTATATGAACGTGTTTCTGAGAAAGTAGTATTAAAATCACGTTTCAAAAATAATTATGTACGCGTAGAAAAAGATTAAATAGCAATTTCTCGATATTAATAAAAATTATTGCAAACGAGGTAATTAAAATCAGTTTCGAGTTTAAAATAAGAACTCAAGTTTATATAAAGATGAACTCAGGAATATAAACCGTCGAAACGGAAACTCGAATAGAAATAAAATGAGTAAATCGAATGAAACGAAAGTAAGATACATTTTAAGCATAAAAATGAATTTTCGAGGTAAATAGGATTTTACGAGTTCAAACGATTTGAAAAAAAATGAATCTGTTTTATAATTATTTAAGAAATACGAGTTAAATCGTAAACAAAATAAAATATTAATAAAATTTAATATATAAAAATCAGGGGTGTTACATACTTATTGGATGTGTCGTGGACGTTTAAGGTTATAGATCAACATTCAGAGTGTTAGCCTGAGTGTTGTGGTACCATTAAAGATTTTCATTTATGTTGTTAGACATTTTGGTTGACATGGATTAACCATTGATCCTTATGTATTAGATCGTTGAGTTATGATAAGACGTAACCTATGAACTTTTGAGTACTTGGATGGATTATTGGTAGCCTTGAGAAAGCGAAATATATTGTACAGTCACAGTTTGGTTTAGTATGTTGTTTTAAGGAATACCTTAGATACCAATCATCTTTACGTAATTTAGAGTGCATAAATCTTAGACTAACGTGATTGCGGCTTCGTTGAAGTATTAAACGTATAGTGTAATAGTGTCGCATCGTTGCGATTATAAATTTGATGGACTTCTAAGAAACGTTAGTTCAATGAGGTGATTGGAAATGTGAGTATCTGTCTTTACCTGTAGGGCTAAGCGTGTTTAAAATTTCGCATGCCAATCCTAACCTTTGTTTACTTGTGATTTTAAGAGCATG
Organism: Agrostemma githago; assembly: GCA_958450325.1. Lineage (NCBI taxonomy): Eukaryota > Viridiplantae > Streptophyta > Magnoliopsida > Caryophyllales > Caryophyllaceae > Agrostemma > Agrostemma githago. The sequence continues at coordinate 57,471,228 of OY288243.1, forward strand.
TTGGTGTAATCATTTTTGAAGGACTTAGTGCCCGATGATAGGGCTAAGTTGTATCCCTATACAAAAGTACCTTAAGGTCACTAACTAATGTAGATAGCGAAGTCAGGGGTCGATCCACAAAAAGAAGGAAATTCAATTGTTTATTCCTTAAGGATTAGATTCTAGATTATGGGTCACGGTTTTTATGGGTTGAAATAATAAAATACGGTTAAATTAAGATGGGACAATAATAAAGAGAAGGTCTAGGATCCTAGGTTCACTATGAATATTAGTTAGGGTCAGGCTATTAACTAACTAATCATTAATCGAACTACATAAGGTGCAAGTCCGGTCCCTACAATACAACATTTAGATCTAAACTTAATCTGCAGTGGCTAGCATTAAGTCAATCTACTCGAATTATCGTGACCTAATTAGTTCTTAACCCGATAGGTGAAAAGCCCTAATTGTTATACTAATTAATTGAATTTTGTAGCAAACAATCAATCAGATTTAAGAGGATAAACAAGTGATAATTCATGCGATTAACAAACAATCAATTAAATATAACCCCCTCCTAATAAGCATAGATCATCTTTAACCCTAGAAAGATATTAGTTACGCATGATAAAACTAATCAAACAACTAACAATTATCCGGTTACCGTGTTTGTAGGCAACGAGTTTTGAGTAGGCTAGATTGTGTTCTGAAACAATCTCACGTGGTTAGTAGAGAGATTAAGATTAAAATCATAAGTAGAATACGAACATTGATTCATTCATTATTCGGTTCCGGATAAAGAAGCTAGATGGTTACAAACATTGCTGTAGCCGTCTAGTAATTCTTGTATTTGTTGAGATTCTTTGAATTAATATACTTACATTACAAAAAAAGCCTAACAGTCAATATCAATATATATAATTAAAGGAAGCTTTTTTTTAAAAAAAAAAAAATTTACAATCAATATTAGCTATATTGTTATTTTATTTCCGGATTTTGAGTAAATATGAGGTTAGAAGTAGACTTCTTAACTCTAACCTAAGACGGATCTTGAGTGAAAGTAGAATTCTTTTTATAAACAACACAAGTCTACTAATTACTAATTACATTATGATAATTACTATACGCAACACGGGTAATATGTCATATTATATACTCTATATAACAATAACAATAATGTATGGGCTTAAAATTGATTGATTATGTAATACGTAAAGATGATTAGCATTATACTGAGTATATTGATTATTATTTGTAATAGTATAAAATAATAAATTTTGATTGAAAGTAGAATTCATACTTCTAATCTTATAAGACAGATTTTTTTATTGTACATAGTTTTTTTAAATAACTTTAAACATGTCGGATCATAATACTAAATACGGGTCGGTTTAATTATGGGTCATGTTATATGGGTTCGAAACGGGTTATGGTCAAGGTACGGATAGTTTCGAATGTCGATTTTTTACCTCTTTTTATTTATTTTAATAGTACTTCCTATTATTTTTACACTCCTTAATTATGATGTTATATTTCAATTATTTAAACTAATATCCACCGATGGATTTTATATTTCAATAAAAATTTTAAAATTCTTTTATAATTAAAAGATAAAAAATTAAATTGATTATTAGTTTATATTTTTATTTAAAATATCGAGTCATAGATCAAGATTTAGAGATCTTGATTCTTGACCTAAAAACGAGTTGGGCATGTCGGGTCAAGTTTTTTTCTTATAGTGATGTTGAGTACTATTTAACACGGGAGAACACAATTTTTGTCTCCTATGTGCCACTGTACATGAGAGTAAGTTACTAGAAATGCTAGATGATTTAAGTTAAGATTAGACATAAAATTATATTCAAATAAAAGGATAATATATACGGAGTGATAATTAATTTCTCCCTCCATTTTTTTATTAACCCCATTTGGATTTGGTACAATTTTTAAGAAAAAGTGAAAAAGTAAAAGGAAATTGATGATATAGTGCATATGATGAGAGAAAAATACTAATTAATAAATTTTTATATGAAGAAATGAGGCTAACTAAAAAAACCCCTAAATGAAAAAGGGGCTAAATAAAAAATGGAGGGAATATATATCGAATTTCTAATAGGTTAAAGTTAGAGTTTTAACAAAATCTAGGCATAGGAATAGATTGACTAGAATTGTGCTTTAAGCTTTGTAGTCTCTTCTTTCCAACAAGTTGAACGGGTCGGGCCATGTCATGTCCCTAAATTAACAGGTAATTTAGGATTTGGGTCAAAAAACTGGGTTCATGACCCAAAAAAAAAAGATTGCGTGAGACGAGTTTGCGGGTTAGGTCGAATTTAAAGCGAGATGGTTGCATACATGCAAATAAATTAGATGTAGTAGAGTCAATTGATTAGCGAGTAAAAGACATAGATAAACTCAATGTTCACAGATGAGTTGTCATTGTGTCACGGACATAATAATATTGTTCACAGGCGCAAAACCTGATATTTTGATGAGTGTCATTTGTTTCACCCAGGTATCTAATGTAGACACTAGAACTTTCTAGTGCGTCGGGTCAAATATTGGTCCCGTATCGGGCTATGGTCAGAATACGGGACATAAATAGTTCGAACGCCTAATTTTTTTACCGGTTTTTAAGTAAATTTTTTTTGATATTATTATTTTTTTAATACTATTAATAATATTTTCTTTAAATTATACTCCCTTCGAGTTCCTATTATTGTCTCACTTTCCTTCTTGGGCTGAGTTTGATTTTTGTCTCACTTTCTTTTTTAGGCCATCAATGTGTGGTTCACAATTACTCCCTCATTTCTCTCTCTTCCTCTCTCTTTTTTGAGCCACTCATTTCCCTTTCCTTATTTTCCAATCCAAAAGGTTTTGGGACTATAATAGGAACTCGGAGGGAGTAATTTTTATATTTAAAAAAATAATCAAAATTTTCTTAGCTTGTCTCACTTTTCGATTTCTCTCCGTGTCGTTCCCTTAAGATAAGCATTGATAAGCGCTGTCAAATCTTTGATATGACAATGGTTTGAAATAATCATAATCACTTCGTCGCATAAGTAATACTCCTTCCGTCTCATTAAAAGGATCACCACACCTTCTTAGTAGGGATGTCAATGGATCGGGTCCGGGTCGGGTTCGGGTCGGGTTTGGGTCGGGTGAAGCCTCACCCGCATCCATCCATTACATTAAATATATTATCCGTCGTTCATCCATCCACCATCCGCGGATGAAACGGATGGATCGGGTGGTAAGTAGGTGACGACTCAATTATTTTTAAAAACTAAAAAAAATATATAAAAAATGTTATTCATTCAGAACATATAAGACCGACTTGTATTTTATTAAGAACTCTTACTAAATCTTGTAACTTAATCTTTGTTTTGACATTATAAAAAGTATAATAATTTAGTACTTCGTATTAAGTATCTCAACTTTATATAAATGTATATTTTTTTTGCAAAATAGAAAGAATATCGGGTGACGGATGGATAACAAGTGAAATTTAGCTTTATCCGTCATCCATTCATCGTTCGTTAATTTCGGGTTTTCGCCCATCCATTTAAATCGGGTGGATGGATATTTAACAATTTTGGGTGAAATTGACATCCCTACTTCTTAGTGAGAATTAAGGTGTATAGAAATGTGTAGTGGTAAATGAAAGATGGAAAATAAGTGAGGTTAGAACCAATATTAACCACAAAAATCAGACAAAATAAGAATAAAGCAAAAAGTGACTTTTAGAGAGACAACCCAAAAAGAAAGAGTGACTCTTCTACAGGCAGGGGGAGTACTACTTTGTATGTTAAAATTTGAGTTTTACCAAAATCCAGATAAAAAACCCTAATGCTCTCTTTCTAGACGATCTCCGGTGACTGGGCATTGACTTCGACTGAGGTTGTTTCAGATCAATGACGAGGAAAGCTACGCGTAAGGCTCCTCAGCCTACTAAGAAACCGACTAACCGACAAAATTCTACTATGGAGGAAAACAAGACTGCAGAGTTAGGGAGTCAGGAGGTCTTGGATTCTGAATCTTCGAATGGCCTTTTGAACGTACCTATCTTAAATATGGAAGAAGATGCCAATTGTGATGAGGTAGATGAATATGTGCATGAAGATAACCCTAACATTGAGACGAATCAGGGCTTGAAACAAAGCGATGACAAGAAGATTGTCAATGTGGAGGAAGAACAGGAATTACTGCAAATCAAAAGAGTTGAAGTGGAGGAAGAAGTGGAATATCGGAGCAATGCAGTCATATGCTTCATCATGAGGGCAAATCCCCTTTGGGAGGTAGTTGATGGTTACATACGTAGGATTTGGAAGGCCTTTGTGATAGACAAAATATCGCACCTTCCTAATGGAATATTTTTGGTTCGTTTTAAAGAAACGGCCTCGAAGAATATTGTTCTCAGTCAAGGCCACTATATGTTCAACAACAAGCCTTTAATCGTTAAAGAATGGACACGAGATGCTACTTTAAGCAAGGAGGATGTCAAAGAGGTACCTATATGGATTCAGCTTCATAATTTACCTTTGAAATTCTGGGGTAGGAGTCTTCCAAGAATTGCTTCATTGGTAGGACCTTATCTTAAATCTGATAGTGCCACAGAGGAAAGGACTCGATTGGGGTACGCTAGACTTATGGTGGAAGTGTGTAATCCCCTAGAAATTCTAACGCAATACAGTGGCGAAAACACTTTAGATGTGGAATTATAACACACTGTAACTATATCTTGATTAAATAAAAATGGTAAGTCAACACATAAGCCATTGAATAAAATGGCTAAAATAAAAACAATCCATAAAAAAGGTTTAACAATCCATAGCACAAAACTTAGTAATCAGCGAAGCAGGATCCATAACTACTCGCTAACCCACTCGAAGGGAAACACATATACCTGTCATGTTAAAAACATAACAGCCACAATCAGTGAGAAGTAACGACGACGTTCTCCCAGCCATATTACAAAATTTTAAAACTGTAATTACTATTATAGAAAAATAATAAAAACGAAAACAGTAAAACGTTATAAGAAAAATTGGCTTTAAGTGGAAAAACTTTACGTATCGACACAACGAAATAAGAATGAGTTTTCCGAAGAAAACATAAAATATTTTCCAACTTGCAAATCAAATTATATCGATAATAATAAAATATTCAAAAAGATGTTATGGATAGAATTAGTGTAGACGACTAGACTATCACTAGGAGAATACTAAACACTAGCTTCGAGAACTTATTTCAAACAAATCAAACTTTGATCTCTAACTAGGCTACTCAACCATAATAGGACGGCGACTTATTGTAGACACCCACATTTTGACTGCCAGGTGTCTATAGTAGTTCCCAACAAACACCCGATGATGATCGGACGCTAACGTGCCTTGACATACTCGGAAATGGGCTCGAAATGATGGATATTGGGCCTAGACATTTTAAGGAGTACAAATCTCACCAAACCAACCTCAAATTCAGGCCCAGTGGGTCGTTTCGAGTCAAATAACACTAATTTGGGTCGAATCCGTCACCAGGGGTAAAACCATCTTTTAGCGACCGAGTCAAAACTCGGTCAAAGATATTTCTCGAGACTTGTAAGTCAACCGTGACACCTCACACGGTATATTCACGGTCCAACTCTACAAAATCAGCCATACAAAAAATAATAAACAATTCCGTTTAAGGTAGAATTCGATCTCGAGTAGGAATCCTATCCGAGAACCGACTCGGACACTCAACCGAGTGCAACCACTCGGCCAAGTACACAAGTCAGCCGGCATTTCCTCTTTTCTTCCCTCACAAGAAAACGGAATTCTCGTTCTCCTCAGCTTCTTACTCAAGCGGTAATTCTAGCTCAAATAGGAGTCCTATTCAAAAACCGATTCGAGCATCCGACCGAGTGTAAAACACTCAGCCGAAACAGCCCAAAACAGTAGCAAACCAGCCGGTTTGCCTTTCTTCCTCCACAAGAAAGCAGAATCCTTATTTCCCTCAAATTCCCTCGTTTCCTATCCTAAGCGGTAGTCAAACTCTCCCAAGCCAAGGTCGGGAATTTCCTATAAATAGCCCCTTGCATCCAACATCAGAAAGACACCGAAAAAATAAGACAATTCATACACACACATACGATTTTTCAGCATCAACTCTCTATCATCCTGACACATATAATTCCTTAGCATCGAGAAACCGATAACACGTTCAAAACCCGAAGGAAACCGGTCCGAAACCCGACACCCTTCACCCGTCAAAACCGTATCACCCTAACCCAACCGACGTTGCCTCGACACTCCCGTGCCTAGCCACATTCCGACGAGTCCCGATCCGAGTCAACAAGAGCATGTAGGTTGAGGGTGTAATCAAACACGATTTCTTCCTTTCTCTCCCTTTCTCCTCTTCGTCCGTTTCTTATGGGTCAAGAGTCGTTTTTTTTTATTATTTTTCTAATATCGTTATTAACGAAAAACTATTTTCATAACGAATATTCTTAAACATACGATATCGATTTTTCTATAATCGAATATCGTATCAAAAAGAATTATATTAAGTTTTCGACGATATCAGAAATCGTTACATCTTTTTTGTCAAAATTCTTTTCTTTTACTTTTCGTTCAAAATAACAATTTTCGAACAAAAATAAAAACGGACAGACCCGCACGCGAGTCGCGCCATGCCCAGGCGACTCGCGCGCAGGCCTGGAACCCGGACTGTTTTTTTTAACCTTTTTCGTTCGTTTATTATTTATTCTTCGATCGATTTCTAAAAATTTACATCTTTTCTAAAACTATTCCAAGTATTTGATATTGATTTCGTAGTCAACTATCGAATATAAATAATATCGAAAATATTAAGTCGAGTACGAATCATGCAATATTCATACGCGATTTAATACGAACTTCGAGTTTTCGAAAACCGGACCCGAAACAGGCCACCACGCGACCCGCCGGCGTCCCGGGCGAGTCGCGCGGCCGACTGTTATGCCGCGGCCTTTTCCGTCTTTTTTATTATTTTTTGAACTTTGTTTTTATACAAAACAACGTTCTTTTCAACAATATTTTTCAGATTTCGATTAATATTTATTTTTTCGATTTCGTATATTTTATTTGCTATATTATTATTTATAAATCGATACTAACTCGTTTGTTTGTTTTGTAGCAATTTCATCCTTTTATTTCATTTGTTTTATTATAATAAAACGAACCTCACATGTTAAATTTGACTTTGACATCAATTAATTTTCATGCATTAAACCACTTAGCAACCCATTCAATTTCCTCACATGCTTAGGGAAAACAATGTTTGCATAATCATTCATCGTATTACTAACGCGCGCATTAAAACGTCATTCGATATCCTAGTAGAGGCCGCTAATGTGCGGGCGGGGTTGGGTGTTCTTAGTGAACTTCCCAACACGTACCCTCACCCCTTACTCAGAACCGTGGTTTCCGGATGTCCGAAACCATTGGCAACGAGAGTCATTCAATATACGATTAACCGCTCAAGTCGGCATCTATATCGATATGCAAAGGGACGAGCCCAATAAACTCTGACATCGGAAATGGGCCGTATTTTGTACACGGCCCACTACGACATAGAGTGGGCTCGAACGGTTCCGAATAACCATAAAATTCGGTGGCGACTCCGACTTCGATTTAAATTTCCATTTGACCATCTCATGGAGATTCATTCGCCTCCCCAAACCCGCGCGTGGCCGCGTCGGGGTGGACCTATGCCATGTCCACAATTTGGCGACTCCGCTGGGGATTTTCTGATGAGTTAATAACCTTCAGTGTCCTCAGGGTGAGACTCGAATAGAAATCGTTTGACTAGTACAATGCGCGTTTTAGTTTTACGGTTCATGCATAACCCCATTTTCCCGGGCCGGTACTCGTGACCGACGTCCCACTATACCGTTGATATAGTCCAAATCGGTTATGTCAAAGGTGTCCATTAGCCGATTCATATGGGTTTTACGGCATGTCCTAGTCTCAACTTGAGTTAGGGAGTCCGCCCCGATTCTTGATAGGCTATGTACACTGGTATAGACCCTTATAGACTGACCGAGACTTAGATTAAGAGCATACATGGCGTCGTTATACTGTTTCCATGACTACGTGCTACTTGATCCACATCCTTTTCAAAACCGTCGTCTTTTCAAAATTTGCATCCTTTTTTCAAAATATCCAATTTCAAAACCCGGGTCATATACCGAACTTAGGACTTATGATTTTACTCAAAATAGCCTTTTTCTAGCCGGTATTATGCCCAATTCAAAACTCGAAATTATTTTCGAAATTTTCAAACCACCACCCGGCCCACCTTTTCCTTTTTCTCGAAAAGGGCCGGTTCCACCCGATTCATTTCGGGCTTTTCAAAAATTCATATTTTAAAACTTCCTCTTCTTAGACTTCCCGTATTTAGCAGTGTCGGGTCGTGTCATAAGTCGTTGAAGTCTCTAGCGTCGAAACTCTGTCGATCTTAGATCACGAGTTTCCCCCCTATCCCAATCCGCCTTACCTTACTAAGGCAAGGCCCACCTACGTAGGACATACTCCTACAAAGGTCGGCCCATTTACACAATCGAGTCTAAAAGTCTGGGAATGTCTCACGTGAACCTTCCTTCGGACAGGGCCCAACCCACAGCGTTGGATCCTGAGGAAGGCCCACCTCTTCACAAGTCACCCGTCTAGGTGTCTTTTTCCGAGTCATTTACCGTCTTTTTAGTCTTCTTCTTTTTTCCCTTGCTCGGGATGTACTTTCCTTAGGATTCGGGTTAAGTTGCTAATTACGCGGTGCTCTTACAGACAGGCCACCCTTCACTCGAACCATGACGCAAAAAGCCATCGACGAGTTGAACACCACGTTGGCCCAAATCCAGGACCAATTGAGGCAAATGCGGGAGGACCAGATCGCCATTGTCACATGGGTTAGTGCCGTAGAATAGGGAACCCCTAACGCCTCGATCGAAGATGATGGACCTCTAGCCGCGCTAGCCGGCGCAGTCCAAAAGCTGCAAGAACAGGTCCACTCGACCACCAGAAACACCATTCTCACGGAAAATGCCCGTACCTATTCGACCCTAACTGATGAACTGCCCGCTAACCTTAACTTAACGGGCTTACCAATGTTCGATGGGACTGAAGATCCAGTACTTCATATTCGGGCTTTTAAAGACTTTATGGCTGTCAAAGGGGTCAAATCGACCATGTTCAAGCATCTCTTTGCTTCCTCTCTGGAGAAACACCCAAAAGCCTGGTACTACAGGCTGGACCCCAAGAAATTCAAAACTTGGGACGATGTTGCAATGGAATTCGCCCGGAACTACGCGGATAATGCGGAATCCAGACTACCATGCGTACTCTGGAAGTTATGGCCCAAGAGCCTAAGGAGGGTTTTACCAAATACCTCCAAAGGTGGCGGACCGAAAGTGTTAAGCTGGTGGACAAGCCCACCGAAAAAGTGCTAATGGAGGCCTTTGTCAAAAATCTCCTCCCTGCTTACCGAGTCCATCTCAGGTACGCCATCATACCAGACTTCGCCACTTTAACCGAAATGGGTACCAGAATCGAAGACGATTTAAGGCAAGAGAGCCTTACTAAGGCCTCTACCAAGGGGTATCAAGGAGCTAGTTCATCCTCCAGTAAGCCCGCCAACACAACGGCGGCCCGAAGCATCTTCGACGAGGTAAACTCACTTGACACCTCAACCAAGAAGAGTACTCCAAATCGGGTATTCACTGACATAGGAACAACCTATGCTAATGCCTTACAAAGGCTATCTTCGAAAGGCCTAATCCAACCGATAGGCCCAACTCCGGAAGTTCCCGTGGAAAAACGGTCTAAAAGCTACAACATTCAGGCTTATTGTCACTATCACCAAGGCAATGGGCATGACACGGAGAAATGCTGGAAATTGAAGCATCTTATCCAAAATATGATCGAAAATGGGAAGATACCGCTACCCAGTGACAAGCCAAGCAACAAAAACAATCCTCTTGCTACTCATGCCATTTTTACTGGAGAGATAGTTGACTGCACTCATCTCATTTCCCCTTTCATTTCCCAAATCAACGGGATATGGAACGACGACGAGGATGATGTTTACCTGGCTAAAGGGGAGGCTGTCCCCGTCACTATCGAGGAAATCGGGAGGGCTAAAGCCAAAGCACTGGCCGGTACACATACCATCACAGCCAACCCGGAAACCGCCACTGAACCTTCCAGGACGGAACTCACTCCTGAAGAACCAAATGCCGACACGGCTCTAGTCAGACAATTGAAGAGGGTCCGAACCGATATTACCATATGGTAGATTTTGGTTAGTTCACAAGAGCATCGAGCGGCACTTACTAAGGCCCTTGATGAAATCAAGGTCAACTCATCGGTTACCCCCACCGAAATGGTAGCCACGATCCTGCCATATCTCAAGGATAAGCCCAAAGGAGAAGGCCCACTTATCACCTTCTCCGAGTCCGACCTTCCATGATTCGGGACCACCCATAACTTGGCCCTGTACATCACGGTGATTTGTCGAAACAAATATCTCCCGATGACCCGAATTGATGACGGGTCCGCAGTTAACGTCCTTCCTTTAAGGACAGCCAAGGCCCTCGGCATTACCGAGGCTGACTACCTTCCGACTGCAAAGACTATCCAGGCTTTTGATGGGAGCCCAAAATCAGTTGCTGGGGCCGTTAAACTAACCATTATAACGGGCCCGATCGAGAAGGAGTTAGAATTCCAAGTGATCGATGTTACTTCGTCTTTCAATCTGCTACTTGGAAGACCATGGATTCACGCGGTCAAAGCTGTGTCCTCCACTCTTCACAGGAAGGTCAAACTGCCTCTACAAGACGGGATCGTCACCCTCGAAGCTACTCCCATAACCGTGTCCAGCTGCAACACGGCAGGCTCAGCCGACCCTCGGGGATTCAACTTTGTGGGAATGATCGAAGAAGAATACCTTTTTCAGCCATACTTCACCGTTAGCATCTATACGATGCTACAGAACCTAGGTTGCCTACCGAGAGTCACATCAAGGCCATATCTTCCCCCGGGAAAGATCATCGAAACCCTGAAAAACGGGCAATCTCACCTCGGTCTAGGCTATACTATGGCATCCGGCTACATGAACCGAACTAAGGCGGTCGCGTTCGTCACCCCGGTATTCGAATCTGTCCAAACGGGCCTCTATCGGCCCACCATCTCATATCCCGGGACCAAACTGGCACGGGAATGCAATTTCATCCCGGATGACATATTCGCCCTTATCCAGGCCGAATCAAAGGAGGGCCCAACCAACACTGAGCCCATTCTAGGACTACTCTTTGGGGAAGACAAGGTCATCCCGACCCCTAAGCAAGAGCTGGTCAGTCTGATCCTTCGCAGCAACAGGTTCGATCCAACTAAGCTGATCTCGGAAGTTGGTGCCGACACTGGAAAGAGAGCTTGGAGGAAGACAACCAAGTGGACCGACAGTCAGGGTCGAGTCTACAAGCTAACTACTGGTGAAGGAGATATGCACGCTATCGAGTCTGAATCTGAGTCCGAGTCCGAGTCAGAGTCAGAGTCGGAGTCTGAGTCAAAGTCTAGAGGTTCCAGTACTAGGATCGAGTCTGTAACCCCTCTCCCTTCTTTAGCCTCACCATCGAGAGCCCCGGAGTCTGTCCCGAGGGCTCTCCCTATCCCGCCTCTGACCAACGATCAGATGGCAGCTCTCTTCGAGCTCTTTTCAAAATTTACTATCAATAATAACGATAGCCGTTCCGCTTATGACTTGGCTCATTTTCAAAATGTTTTCAAAAATCTTACTTGCAATGACATTGAGAAACCCGACGAACAGGTACCATTGCCTCCGCATCTAATCGAGCAACTTGAACAAAGGGAGTCCCGAAATCCTATAATCGAAGAAACCGATTCCATCAACGTAGGAACCCCTTTAGAGCCTCAGATGCTTAGGTTGGGCCTATCTTTAGATCCTGAAGAGAGACAACAATTCACGGATCTTCTCCAAGAATTCAAAGGCGTCTTTGCGTGGTCCTACAAGGACATGCCGGGAATAGACCGGGAAATAGCTGAACACCGAATACCCATCAAAGACGGGTACAAGCCGGTAAAACAGAAACTCCGAAGAATGAGGCCCGAATGGTCTCTCAAAGTCAAAGAAGAAGTTGATAAACAATTCAAAGCGGGCTTTATCCAAGTGTCTGAATATCCAGACTGGGTTGCAAACATAGTACCGGTACCCAAAAAGGATGGCAAAGTCCGAGTATGTGTAGATTTCCGAGACCTTAATAAGGCCAGCCCAACGATTTTCCGTTGCCACACATCGGCATACTGGTGGATAACACGGCCGATCATGCCCTTCTATCATTCATGGACGGGTATGCCGGATACAATCAGATCAAAATGGCGGAAGAAGACATGAGTAAGACCACCTTCATCACACCTTGGGGGACTTACTGCTATACCGTGATGCCATTTGGGCTTATTAACGCTGGAGCCACTTATCAACGGACCGCTACTACTTTATTGCATGACATGATGCATAAGGAAGTAGAGGTCTACGTCGACGATATGATTGTCAAGTCCAAGGACCGAAACGGGCACATTGCAGCCCTAAGAAAGTTCTTCACCCAACTACGCAAGTACAACATGAGGTTAAACCCTCAAAAGTGCAGTTTCGGGGTGACATCGGGCAAGTTACTGGGCCACATTGTCAGCCATCGTGGCATCAAAGTCGACCCAGCCAAGATCAAGGCCATGCAACCGCCTAAAACCGAAAAGGAGATAAGGGGGTTTCTCGGAAAGGTCCAATATATAAGCCGATTCATTTCAAAACTAACCATGGTATGTGAACCCATTTTCAAGAAACTGAAGATAGGAGAACGAACACTATGGGATGACAAATGTCAAATGGCTTTCGATAAAATCAAGGAAATTCTATCCTCTCCACCGGTGTTAATGCCACCACAGCATGGTTTGCCTCTATCACTATACTTGACAACAACCGAGACTGCCATGAGCGCTATGCTAGCCCAGACAGTCGATTCTGAAGAACGAGCCATTTACTACATCAGTAAGAAGTTCTTGGAATACGAATGCAAATACACCATGCTCGAGAAGACGTGTCTAGCACTAGTATGGGCCACTAAAAAGCTCTGACACTACATGCTTAGTCACGAGGTACATGTGCTATCCAGAATGGATCCAATCAAATATCTTTTTGAGAAGCCCATCCTTAACGGTCGTATATCCAGATGGACTTTAATGCTAGCTGAGTTTGACCTCAAGTTCGTACCTTTAAAAGCCATCAAGGGCCGGGTAGTAGAAGAGTTCCTCGCCGATAGTCCGGTATCCGAGGAAGATCACACCGATATTTGGGCCTTCCCAGATGAAGACATATTCCATACCGACACCGACACATGGGATTTGTACTTCGATGGAGCGTCCAACTTTCGAGGATTTGGTGTCGGGATCTTGCTAATCTCACCACAAGGTGAACATACCCCGTTATCCATCAAGCTAGATTTTGACGTGACTAATAACGCAGCCGAGTACGAAGCATGCATTCACGGACTGCAAGCCGCCGCTGATTTAGGAGTAACAAACCTCCGGGTACACGGTGACTCATCATTAGTCATAAATCAAACCCTCCAAAAATGGAAAACTCGGAACGCAAATCTCGTGGCTTACCAAGCACGAGTAAGGATTCTCGAAAAACAATTCCAAAAAGTGGAGTACATTTATCTGCCTCGGGAAGAAAACCAGTTTGCAGATGCTCTCTCAAAATTAGCATCTTTACTGAATATCCCAGCACATCTAACCAGCATGCCCATTTGTGTCGAAAGACGGTCCGAGCCGGCATACGTCAACGTTATCCAAGATATCGAAATAACTGATCCAGAACCTTGGTATCAGGCTATTCTAACCTACTTGACGTCAGGGGAATATCCTCCGGGAGCTGAAAACCGGGCCAAGAAAGCTCTGCGAAGATGGGCAACCCAGTTCATCCGCACAGACGATGGACAGCTGTACAAGAAGACAGCACAGGGGGCTTTACTTCTATGCATTGACAAAACTCGAGCCGAAAGAGTTATGGCCGAGGTGCACGATGGCGAAAACGGACCACACATGAACGCCCATATGTTGGCCCGAAAAATCGCAAGACTCGGTTACTATTGGAATAGCTTGGAAACTGACTGTCAGATGTATGTTAAACACTGTCATAACTGTCAGATTTTCGCTAATGTTCAGCATATGCCTTCATCCTTATTATATACGATGACATCACCATGGCCATTCTCGACATGGGGAATTGATATAATCGGGAAAGTGAACCCTTCCGGGACAGGGGGTCACTGTTTCATCCTAGTGGCTATCGACTATTTCACTAAATGGGTCGAAGCCGAGTCATACCGGATCTTGAATGCCAAACACGTGGCTAAGTTCATCCAAAACAAAATTATATGTCGATACGGGATTCCGCATGAGTTCATCAGCGATCACGGGACCCATTTCCAAGCTGAAACTGCCACTTTGTTGGAAAAGTACAAGATCCAAAGGCATACATCATCACCTTACCGTCCTCAAACAAATGGAGCGGTGGAGGCAGCCAATAAAACAATTGTCACCATTCTTAAAAAGATGGCTGAGAATTATCGGGACTGGCCCGACAAGATACCCTTTGCCTTATGGGGATATCGGATCTCAATTCGAACTGCAACCGGAGCAACTCCGTATTATCTTACATATGGAATGGAAGCAGTCCAACCGGTCGAGCTAGAAGTGCCATCCCTTAGGATTCTGCTCGAAAGTCAGATACCTGAAGCGGACTGGGTCCAAGCCCGATATGACTCACTAGTCCTCTTAGACGAATGACGATCCCGGGCTCTGAATAATATTCAGATATATCAGAAAAGGATCTAACGGGCTTTTAACAAAAGGGTTAGGCCCAGGAACATCAAAGAGGGCGACCTAGTCCTAAAATCTGTTCGAGCTTTGCTACCAGTTGACCCAAGGGGAAAATTCAAACCCAATTGGGCTGGGCCATATTTAGTAAAGAAGATCCTTTCAGGAGGAGCGGTAATGCTAACGGACTTGGACGGGAACGAGTTCGTCAATCCAACAAACTTGGACCAGCTAAAGCGTTACTACCCATAAACCCCATCTCAATGTCATTTGCAAAAATTTATAAAAAATGTCCTTTTTATGAATTTTCAAATTTTAAGCAAGTCAATAAGTTAGGATCATTTATCCTACCGTTGCACATCTCGAATTAATAATCTTGATGTATTTCAAAAATTGCAAAATACTTAAGAACTACGGAAGGTTTGATTCCATTAATTTTGGATACGTAGGCAACCCCTCAAAAGGGTACAACCAATGCAATAACGAAAAGACGGGAACGATATTCACTAATATGTTTTTTTATTATTTCAAAAAATACATCACAAAAAAAAAGCAACAAAATCACACCACAAAAATAGTAGTAATACTTAAATAATAAGTTTAGGAGACTACTCGTACATTTTGCCCTTTCCCTTATCTTTCGGGTCACGTGGAGCCCGAGGCCGACGGGGCGGGGGCGAACGTTCCCTAATCACAAGGGGAACTTCCTTTGTTCGAACCCGTTTCTTCGATTTTGGGTTTTCCATCCTTTGCACCGGCCCAAGCCGAGCCCTAACCGGCTCGGGAAGCCTGTCTCGAGGACCGAGTCGGTCCTTAGCAGCCAGTCTTGGCCCTAGTCTCCTTTCTAAGTCCGTCTGGGGGCGCACCTTCCCCCGTACACCCTTATTACTGGACCCTTCAGTCTGAGTCCTAGATCTTCTTTTCTGACCTGTCGAAGTAGCTCCCTCAGTAAAGAAGCTCCTATTGTCCTTAGCATGCTCCCGGCGTAACAGGTCATAGGCCTCGTCAATTTTCAGGACAGCCCGAGTCTTAGCTGAATCAGCTCGGGTCCATCTTACATAAGAATCGGTTACCCAGATCGAATGAGAATTTTAAGAAAAGGCCAAGTAGCCCGTGTATACCACCTTTGCATTCAGGTGTCACACATCACATCCGTCAGCAGAGTAGATTCACTCACAACGGCCTCGATTTCTGGGATTCTTTGCGCCCGACCATATTGCCTAAGTATGCGATCGGGAAAAAGGTGAATTGTTTGCCTAAAAGATAGGATTACCTGATATCTAGCCCTATCTCGAGATTCTAGACCAGTCCAAAGGTAAATTGGCCACCATGGCACGGCCCAACGGATCAACAGGCCTCCATGGAAAGATAGCACCTCATCCCAATATTGTTGGGTATTGAAGTGAGAAAAGGCAATAGCTCGTCTCCTCGACATAACTTGCCTGGGTTGATATCGGCTTACGTCTAAGGGAGGATCCAAGATCGATAACCTCTCGAACAGCCACAGCTGAAAAACCCGCAAAAATCAAAATCGTCAAAATCACGTGAAAAAAAAACGTGAAAAGGCGTGAAAACCGAGAAGACCGCAGGAATCGGGAAAAAACCGGAAAGTTCAGAAAAGCTGAAAAAATCGAAAAAACGGCATACCTGTAGAAGCCGGGTACTCCCAGTCAGCCTGACTGACGGATCCCTCTTACGATTATCCAAACCCTGGATAATCTCTCCTGTGATTAGCCAAGCCGGGCTGTGCTCCGTCTCCATCAGATCAGCCACGGTGAAAAGTCTGACATGGCCCATGCAAGATACCAAGTCCATATGCCCTTCAAAGGCATAAACATGGAGCATACAAAAAGTAAAGGCCCTACGGCTATGAACCGGCCTGACCCGGACATCATCTGGATTCATGAATTTTTCAGCCAGATCGATCAGGGAAACGGTATCTCCTTCTAGCATACGGGATACCTCCATATGGGAAAGCCCTAAAAATTCCCTTAACTTCCTCCTTGGGTCAGAAACTGAAAAAGGGATAGCAGGGCGAAGTATAGGATTCCATCCTCCTGCAGCAGCAATTTCCTCAGGAATAGGGCAAATCTCTCCTCGAGGAAAACCAAATACGTGATAGGTATCATCCCAATAGGATAGGCAAGCATCCAAGAAGTGGCAGTCTACTTGCATCTGACGGATCACGGATAATTGGGCAACGCCATTCTGATTTAGGATAGCCCTATCGGCATCCCTAAAATATTTGGACCACTCGTGCAACATTCCGACTAATCGGTCGATTCCCATATTTGATTCGCTAAAAGAAAAGAATAAATTTTTCAGGGCTTATTCTCTTCTCTAGGTAATTAAGGAATTGGGAGAATTATGAAATTTATGAAACAAACAGGGGTATTTATAGCATGAAAATAAGTCCTCCTCCTCACCTTAGGATTCCCAATCCTAGAGCGTTTAGCATACAAGCCATTGTCCTAAGGCTTAGCTAAGTCATCCCGAGCATTCCTACTCCTTTTCAAAGTCAAAACAAAATTCTCTAATTTTTCAAAGACTTTTGCAAACTCAAATTTTTCAAACCTTTTCTCAAATATTTTTTTTTATTCCCCAGCACGAGTCATTTTTCCTACAAATATTACATGCAAAATTTTGCAGCTTTGCATAAATATGTACAGGACGACTCGAGCAGGACCATGCGATTTGCATAACTCCCCAACGGCATTTAACAGGATGAGCCCACATACAGGCCCATTTTAAGTCTCATATGACGAGTTCAATTCCCCACGGAGTTATCACCATCAATTCAGGTACATTTCTAGCCTATGGCCGGCGGGCCCTCCACGCAGGTCTAATGGACCTTAAACGACCCGACCGGAAGCTGCCAGGTTTTAATCCTTGATTGACCTGGTGGCTACTCTGACTTTCGCCCTGTCCAAGCCTCAGTCAGAGTGGGGGCTCTGTAGACACCCACATTTTGACTGCCAGGTGTCTATAGTAGTTCCCAACAAACACCCGATGATGATCGGATGCTAACGTGCCTTGACGTACTCGGAAATGGGCTCGAAATGATGGATATTGGGCCTAGGCATTTTAAGGAGTACAAATCTCACCAAACCAACCTCAAATTCAGGCCCAGTGGGTCGTTTCGAGTCAAATAACACTAATTTGGGTCGAATCCGTCACCAGGGGTAAAACCGTCTTTTAGCGACCGAGTCAAAACCCGGTCAAAGATATTTCTCGAGACTTTTAAGTCAACCGTGACACCTCACACGGTATATTCACGGTCCAACTCTACAAAATCAGCCATACAAAAAAATAATAAACAATTCCGTTTATGGTAGAATTCGATCTCGAGTAGGAATCCTATCCGAGAACCGACTCGGACACTCAACCGAGAGCAACCACTCGGCCAAGTACACAAGTCAGCCGGCATTTCCTCTTTTCTTCCCCCACAAGAAAACGGAATTCTCGTTCTCCTCAGCTTCTTACTCAAGCGGTAATTCTAGCTCAAACAGGAGTCCTATTCGAAAACCGATTCGAGCATCCGACCGAGTGTAAAACACTCGGCCGAAACAGCCCAAAACAGTAGCCAACCAGCCGTTTTGCCTTTCTTTCTCCACAAGAAAGCGGAATCCTTATTTCCCTCAAGTTCCCTCGTTTCCTATCCTAAGCGGTAGTCAAACTCTCCCAAGCCAAGGTCGGGAATTTCCTATAAATAGCCCCTTGCATCCAACATCAGAAAGACACCGAAAAAATAAGACAATTCATACACACACATACGATTTTTCAGCATCAACTCTCTATCATCCTGTCACATATAATTCCTTAGCATCGAGAAACCGATAACACGTTCAAAACCCGAAGGAAACCGGTCCGAAACCCGACACCCTTCACCCGTCAAAACCGTATCACCCTAACCCAACCGACGTTGCCTCGACACTCCCGTGCCTAGCCACATTCCGACGAGTCCCGATCCGAGTCAACAAGAGCATGTAGGTTGAGGGTGTAATCAAACCCGATTTCTTCCTTTCTCTCCCTTTCTCCTCTTCGTCCGTTTCTTATGGGTCAAGAGTCGTTTTTTTATTATTTTTCTAATATCGTTATTAACGAAAAACTATTTTCATAACGAATATTCTTAAACATACGATATCTATTTTTCTATAATCGAATATCGTATCAAAAAGAATTATATTAAGATTTCGACGATATCAGAAATCGTTACATCTTATTTGTCAAAATTCTTTTCTTTTACTTTTCGTTCAAAATAACAATTTTCGAACAAAAATAAAAACGGACAGACCCGCACGCGAGTCGCGCCATGCCCAGGCGACTCGCGCGCAGGCCTGGAACCCAGACTGTTTTTTTAACCTTTTTCGTTCGTTTATTATTTATTCTTCGATCGATTTCTAAAAATTTACATCTTTTCTAAAACTATTCCAAGTATTTGATATTGATTTCGTAGTCAACTATCGAATATAAAGAATATCGAAAATATTAAGTCGAGTACGAATCATGCAATATTCATACGCGATTTAATACGAACTTCGAGTTTTCGAAAACCGGACCCGAAACAGGCCACCACGCGACCCGCCGACGTCCCGGGCGAGTCGCGCGGCCGGCTGTTATGCCGCGGCCTTTTCCGTCTTTTTTTATTATTTTTCGAACTTCGTTTTTTATACAAAACAACGTTCTTTTCAACAATATTTTTCAGATTTCGATTAATATTTATTTTTTCGATTTCGTATATTTTATTTGCTATATTATTATTTATAAATCGATACTAACTCGTTTGTTTGTTTTGTAGCAATTTCATCCTTTTATTTCATTTTTTTTATTATACTAAAACGAACCTCACATGTTAAATTTGACTTTGACATCAATTAATTTTCATGCATTAAACCACTTAGCAACCCATTCAATTTCCTCACATGCTTAGGGAAAACAATGTTTGCATAATCATTCATCGTATTACTAACGCGCGCATTAAAACGTCATTCGATATCCTAGTAGAGGCCGCTAATGTGCGGGTGGGGTTGGGTGTTCTTAGTGAACTTCCCAACACATACCCTCACCCCTTACTCAGAACCGTGGTTTCCGGATGTCCGAAACCATTGGCAACGAGAGTCATTCAATATACGATTAACCGCTCAAGTCGGCATCTATATCGATATGCAAAGGGACGAGCCCAATAAACTCTGACATCGGAAATGGGCCGTATTTTGTACACGGCCCACTACGACATAGAGTGGGCTCGAACGGTTCCGAATAACCATAAAATTCGGTGGCGACTCCGACTTCGATTTAAATTTCCATTTGACCATCTCATGGAGATTCATTCGCCTCCCCAAACCCGCGCGTGGCCGCGTCGGGGTGGACCTATGTCATGTCCACACTTATAAATGTGTGACCCTAGTTTAAGATGATATGTACACACCTCCCGAGCACCATAAATACTCAGTTCAACCCAACGGCGTCTTACACTGCGAGGCACTTAAGAAAATATACACACACACCCGAACACCATATATGCTCGGTTCAACAACCAGTGTGCCCAATAAAGACACACTACCTTATAGTTGATGGCAAAAATGTAAACCCCAGAATATATTACTCTAAACCTCACACTTGTTCTTATTCCATAACTCCAAAACAAAGTCATTATCGATATTCAAAATATATAATCATAATAAATATTATGGAGATAAAAGGAATAATCATCATATTCTAAAAGAGGAAACTTTCTATTTTAGGAAACTTCTCCTCTTTTTTTGAGAAACTTTAAAAAAAATAGCATTATATCAAATTATCAAAAATATTAGTTCATACTAGTAAAACATTTTTAGTAAACGATAGATTTATAAATCTAATACTTTCGGCCTTAACGATATTAATAGTTAAAGTGAGAACATTTGGGTTTATGAAAATATTGAAATATCATACAAGTGCTTATAAAATAATTAAAAATGTCTTAAACATTTTAATACTACTAATTAGGGTGTTTTCAAAATTTATAAAACAAAAATTTCCTAATTATTATTAGTTTCGACAAAACGAGCATAAATAGAAGTTTACGGCAAATGTCAAAACAAATCGTTTAACGTCTTTTATTTCATTAAACCATTAAAATTTTTTGGAATATGATAAGGGGTGATTTAACTCTTAAAGTTTCAGATTTAAAACAAAGACCAGAAATCGGAAGTTAAAACGACAAACACGGTTTTAACGATAAACGATGAATTAAAATGCTTAATTAATTCACCCACTTAAATTTTTTGAAAAATTATGGAAATATTCAGAAAATTATTTTTCCACAGAAAGATCATCCATGCCAATTTTCAGATTAAAATAAAATGTTTAAGTGCTTAAAAGAAATCGGCTTTTAATCATTTTTGTTCGAAAACTGTAATAATTCAATAATCGATAATTAAAATATTAGAAAAAAAATACAAAATTATCAAAAATCATCAAAAACATCATTTTTACAGAGTATATTACTCCCTATGATTTTTATTTATTGCCCCATTTCATGAATATATGTGAGGTATATTTTATTGAAACGGGGCAATAAATAAAAAACGGAGGGAGTAATATTTTATATGTTTAGGCCAAATATTACGATTTTATAAAATAATATAACAATTTAATCGTTAATTTCGTAAAAGTGATAAAAATACCGAAACATGCAAATTTTCAAGTTTTAAAAATTTTCCATATTATTTGACATACATATATTGTTAAAATAAAATTATATGTATATACATGCAATAACACAAATAAAATCATGCAATACCGAGTAACACCGACGTTACCTCTAATCCAAATCCGAGTCGATTATAAATTCGTCGGCTTCAGGATCGTCCACAAATCCTTAACACACGATATGCATGGTAGAAAGATACCATGAGAAAACTAAGAAAGTCAAGATAAATAAAGATCTAAAACAACATCGATTATTACTTTAACGAAGGGATCAGAAAGAGGATCGATAAGAGAGAAAAATAGAGTCGGAAAGAGATGCTTGGATCCGTTTTTAGGACTGAACATGCTTCTATTTTTCCTTCAGTTTTCACGTTAGTAATGAGGGAGAAAGAAGATGATTTTGGCTTGATTAAATTGGGAGAAATGAATGAATAAAAGATTGATAGGTTTCTAGCATAAATGGTCTCTTAAAAATTGATGAGAACCATGCAACAAGGCTTGCATGAGCTGGCCAATCAAGTGGATGAATAAGGGGTGAAAGTCTATTCATGTCTATGCATGTATCATTAAATGGATGAGAAGAAAATATCTTAATCCTTAAAAACTGTTTATAAAAGAAAGGGTAATAATGGTGTGTGACAAGGGTCACGGTCCCATTGAGTGTAAAAGAGTCCAAAAATAATTGTAGGTTGGTAAAACGAAGAATCGTAAAATCGTTAAAGGTATTTCAAAGCATTTCGAGTAACCTCGCGTTGGAAAATAGTTATTTACGAAATTTCGTAATAAAATCATAAATGACTAAACTTTTATAAATAAAAACATTCCTTAGTTGAAAATTGTGGACATGACATAGGTCCACCTCGACGCGGCCACGCCCGGGTTTGGGGGGCGAATGAATCTCGTGGTAAGATTGATCTCGGGTCGAAATTTAAATCTAATTGAGAGTCGCCACCGAATTTTGTGGGAATTCGGACCCGTTCGAACCCACTCTACATTTAGGCGTATCGTGCACAAAGCACGGCCCGCTTTCCATGCTAGAGTTTAGAGGTTCGTCCCTTTGCATTACGATACCGACGCTAAGTTATCGGGAATCGTGTATTGAATGACTCTCGTATGCCAATGGTTTCGGACATCCGGAAATCATGGTTCTGAGTAAGAGGTGAGGGTACATGTTGGGAATCCCACGAAGGACACCCAACCCCGCCCGAACTTAGCGGCCTCTACTTAGATATCGTCCATTTTTTGTGTACGCGTGTTAGTTTGACGGTTGAATGTTATGCAAACAATGCCTTTTAAACTAAACATATGAATTATGCGTAAGCTAACGTCGAAGTTATTTAGCATGCGAGGTTTGTTTACAAAAGCGATAAATGCAAGCAACAGAAATAGAGCTTAAAACAATAGATTACAAATACGCGGGCGGAATACAACCCGGAAATACAATACAACGAGAAAAAGAATAATAAACGATGAAACAACAACAATAAGTAGACTAGATGATTAGTGAACTGTACAGTGCATGGTTTTGAAAGGAGTAAAACACGTGATGGACTTTGCACGTGATGACCGAAGTCGTTAAAAGGATTTATCTTTGCTTGAAATATGTTGAAGGCTCACGATTTCGACGTGACAGAGGCCACTCGATCGAGTCATGGGAGGGACTCGATCGAGTGCCCTACTTAAAACCCCCTACCTCGTTTTTGAGGGGTCACTGGGTCGAGTGAGCTATGTCCCTCGATCGAGTGCCCTCTGTTCGAGGTGTAACTCGAATACGGAAACGTAGTAATTCCGTTTTTTTATTTAAATTGATAACTAGCCGAGTAGTGTGAAAGTATTATATAATTTAAACTCGACTCGGTTTACGACGCTCATAACATAAATTGTACGATTACGAGATTGGTTATCGATTATTTGAAAAAGCGTTATAAAATTGATTTGAATTTGGTTAGTCCGAAATTGATTCTGTAACACCCATGATTTTATAAATTAAACTAAATTAAAATTATGTTCGTATTTTTATTTTTACGATTTAACTTGAAATTCTTCAAATTATTATGAAACGAATCTATCGTTTAATCGTTTCAAACTCCTAAAGTTCTAATTGTCTCGGAAACTCTTCTTATACTTAAAACAAATTTTTATTTCTGTCTCGATTCATTTTATACATTTAATTTAATTCTTATCGAAAGTCTATTTCGACGATTTAAATTCTAAATTCTTTTTATTTAATTATATTTCAGCTCGAATTTTATTTTCGGCTCGAAGTTCATTTATTTTAAGTTTTGTCAAAACATCTATTTTTTTCTCGAGAAATCAATTTAATTCACTTTATCAAAAATTTATTATTTTTCGGGAAATTCTATTTCACCATCTAATTATTTAATTCTATAAGCTTCGTTTTTGTCTCGAGTAACTCATTTTATTTGACGACCCGATTATTTATTAATTTTATTGACTCGATTTTAATTCGATTTAGTGGGTCAGTCAACTTATCGTTACGGAATTTATTTCTCACCCGATTCATGTAATTAACCCGTATTGTTTTTAAACTCACTTTTGTGCTGATTCATTCCCCACTCACGTACACCCCCGCCCTTCATTTCTCCTCCACCATTTCATCATTCACTTACATTCACTTCCCTTTTCTCTCCACCGCTTCATTCCCTTACTGATTCATACTTCCCCTCTTTCTTCTCATTCATTTTTCTTAATGCTGATGCTGCTGCGTGTGTATGCTCGTCCGCTAGCATTTCATTTTCTCTTCTTTTTTTCTTTGTTCTTCAAACACTCTCAAACGCACTCCTTTTCCCGTCTCCTTCTCGTTTTGACACTGCTGCTGGTGCTATGTTACTGCTGTTGCTGATGCTATGTTACTGCTGCTGCTTACGCTGTTACTGCTGCTGAACGCTGCTGCTGCTACGCCTGTGCTGTTGCCTTTTGTCGCCTGATGCTGTCTTGGTGGCCTCCCTTTCTTCTTCTATTTCTCGTCATTCCGTTGATTCTCTGTCTTGTTTTGCGTTTTATTTTGTTCGTGGTCTGTATGTCGTCTTTGCTGCCCTTTTACTCCTCTTCTGGCCTGCATCGTTCTCTGTACTTGTGAGGAATAATACTATTCCTAATCTCCTTCGTGTTGTTCTTTGTTCCTACGCTGATTCTGTTCTTTTGACTTCGTTTCGGTTGTTAATCGATGTTATTATTTCGTTTTGTATCGTTGCTGTTGTCACTTAATTCGTGCCCGGTTTCGCTTGGTTCCATGTTGCTTTTGCTACTGTTCTCATCTTTTCTGTTTCTTTCTCGTTCTACATCTGCTGCTGCACGATTCTCCTGCCACATTAGTACAAGTTTTGGATGTTGTACTGTTGTTTTGCCTTGTCGTACTCCTCCTACTTGCTCGTGTTCTTCTCCTTCTTCTTTTCTTTTTATTCTTCGTTCTTTTCGTCTTCAATCTGATTTCTCTGCAGTTGTTCCGTCTCTCTTTGTCATGTCTGATTAGTGTTATTTGTGTCGTAGCTGCTGATGCCTGCTGCTGTTTGGTTTTTATTGTCGTTGCTGTTTGTTCCTCGTTTTTTCGGAACATCATGTTTTCCTCGTTTTACTTTCCTTTATTTGTTTCTAATTCGTGTTTCTGTCTCTTCGTATTTTCGATCCGACGTAAGCCTTGAAGCCTTATTGAAGAACAAATGTCTCGCACGACCTCCAGATTCGAAGTTTTGATCTAGGAATATGGAGGGGCTAGTACGTGATCGGGTTGACATCGTCTTAAGGTAACTTTAGGACGTTACTCGATTTTATATCGTATGTTTGAGTAGTCGTATGTAGTAAATATTTTAACTTCGGTTTTCCTAATTTTAGCTATTTATTATTTGCTAATTATACTAATTTTAAATCTTATGCCTTATCAATATTTTTACAGGTTTTCGATATCGTTTTATAAATCGTTGATAATTTAATTATTTACGATCGTTATAATATTTTGTTGGTTATCGTGACACCAGTAACTAAATAATGTCGATTTCATATTTCGCCATATTTAGTTAATTTATAATTTTCATTTAAAAATCGTATTTTTATATTTTAATCGAAATTTGTAAACTTGTTAATAAATTAATTTTCGTTTTACGATTTATTCTAATAAATGAGAAAATAGTCGATTTTGTTTTAAATATATTTTTAGTTGAGACTATTTTCACTAATAATTTCCTATTTGTTTCCGATTGACTATTTTTATTAAAATTCATATTATTTATTAATAAAAACTATCTGTTAAAAATAATTTGAATTCTTCCTAAATTTCATTTCATTTATAAAGTTCGTCGACTCAATTAATTTTGATATCATTTTCTTAAAACATCTCTTTTCTAAAATTTATAGTTTTAACTCGATTTTCTAATTATTTATAAAATACTACAAAATGACTTATTATATTTTATTTATATTTTGAGTAACGAATTTAGAAATATATTAAACTTACGATAACGACGATAATAATAAAATGTTAATTTCGTTAGAAATGCTATTTTTATACATATCACTCATTTTAATCACTTACGTATTTTCTATAATAATATTTCTATTTTAAGTAAGTTTCTAAAATTAGTAAGGTTCTATTTATGGAAAGTTTCCCTTTTATATAAAATGTTTATTCCTTTTATCTTCATATTATTCATAATGATTATATCTCTTATATATGGATAATGACTGTTTTGGAGTTATGGAATAAGGACAAGTGTGAGGTTTAGAGTAATATATTCTGGGGTTTACGTTTTTGTCATCAACTATAAGGCTGGTGTGTCTTTATGAGGCACACTGGTTGTTGAACCGAGCATATATGATGTTCGGGAGTGTGTGTACATTTTGACCTTAAACTCGTGCCTCGCAGTGTAAGACGCCGTCGGGTTGAACTAAGTATTTATGGTGCTCGGGAGGGGTGTGCATATTATCTTAAATTAGGGCCACGCATTTATAAGTCGCCGTCCTATTATGGTTGAGTAGCCTAGTTAGAGACCGAAGTTTGATTTGTTTGAACTAAGTTCTCGAAGCTAGTTTTAGTATTCTCCTAGTGAAAATCCAGCCTTCATCGCAAATCCTATCCATAACGTCGTTTTGAATATTTTTATTATTATAGATACATTTCGGTTTGCAGGTTGGCAAATATTTCAAGTTTTTTTCTGAAAACTTGTTCTGATTTTATTGTTCTATTATTTTAGGTTTTCTCCGAAAGCTTATTTTTATTATATCATTTAATGTTTTCCATTTTAATTATTTTTATATAGTAATACTATTTTTTCTCCATATGGTATAATATGGCTGGGAGAACGTCCGAGTTATTCCCCACTGACGTGGCTGTTATGTTTATAACATGACAGGTATTTGCTGCTGGGTTTTGGGTGTGAGCTAGCGAGTAGCATGGATCCTACTCTTTCTTCATTCATGTTTATTTATGGATTTTCGTAACCCTGTTTGGAGAATATTTATTTTAGCCCTTTTGTAAAAAGTGGCCTCTGTATTGATTAACCGTTCTTTTATTAAAATCTAGAACTTCAGTGTGTTTTAATCCCAAATCTACAGTGTTTCCGCCACTGTATTGCGTTAGAATTTCTTTGGGATTACAGATTCCTTCCGCGTCACGACATCGTACTAATCCTTTTTGATTACGTGATGTTCGATTAGGCATCAATAGGTTTCGTACAAGCCTTAAAAAATGGGATCGAATACATTTAACGACAAATATCCGCAATCTCATCACGCCCTTGAGTGTTTAGGGCAGCGCTTCTTAAAAGGACGCCACCACTGTTACAACTCGTAAAGGGATTAGAAGGATCTTTAACGGGATTTGTTTTTAAACATATTCGATTCAAAATTGTTTTATAAATTTATGTATGTGCAGTTGTACTTAATAGCAACGATAAATAAATAATACTAGTAACAAAAGAAAATTAAAAAAAAAAGTAAATAAAAATACATAAAAAAAACGGAGAAGAGAAGAGAGAAAGGAAAAGTGTCGGGATTGAATTTTACAGCCTCAACCTACATGCTTTGTCTCGGAGATTGGCTCGTATAGTAGTGGCTTAGGCACGAGAGCGTCGAGATGTATATAGGAGAGTTGTGGTGTGTATGATTAGGGAAGGGATTTGACGAGTTTTGCTATTGGAGGTGGCTTGTATCCTAGAGTGTATGAGAACTCTAAGGAAGCCTAAGTATGTATGGAGATGTGAAGGGTTGAAGGTGATTGAAAGGTTGTAAAAAGTTGTTGAGGTAACGGGGTATTTATAAGAAAAATACCCCAGCTTAGGGCCACTCGATCGAGTGGAGCAAGTGCACTCGATCGAGTGCCCGTTCCAAAGCCGGTTCGTCCGGTTTACAAGCCTACTCGAACTAGTGGGCCTGAACCACTCGATCGAGTAGGTCAGACGGATGGATAGATTTTAGGAAGGAAATCCTATCCAAAATTGAAGAGGTTTTGGTGGTTGGGTTCTCTTCTAAAAGCGCATGTGGCTGATTTTTGTAACGAATTCGTCTTTGACCGGGTTTTGACCCAGTCGCTAAAAGACGGTTTTACTTTCGGTGTCGGTTTTGACCCAAATTAGTCTCATATTATTGGAAACAACCCATTGGGACTGAATCTGAGGTTGGTTTTGGGAGATTTGTACTCCGTTAAAAGCCCAAGCCAAATACTAATGGTTTCGAGCCCATATTCGAGCGCGTTAAAGCATGTTTACGTCCGATCATCATCGGGTGTTTTGTTTGCAGACAAATCCCATCTCGAAACTACGCGGGAACTTGCTTCTGAAGCCCTGGGTGTATCTGGTTGCAAATACACCCCATCCCGGAACTACGCGGGAACTTGCTTCTGAAGCCCTGGGTGTATCTTGTTGCAAATACATCCCATCTCGGAACTACGCGGGAACTTGCTTCTGAAGCCCTTGGTGTATCTGGCTGCAGATACACCCCGTTTTGGAGGTAATATTCCAGGAGAGACACCCTCGGTTTTTCTGCCGGGGAGTAAAGGAGTTGCGCGGGGACTTGCTTCTGAAGTCCTGGGTGTGCCTGTTTGCAGACACATCCCAATTTGCATGCAACATTTAGGTGAAACACCAACTCACGTTGGCGAGATAAAAACTTAATGTTCCGTTGGGAAGCACAAGCTGGTACCTAAAATGTTAGATACATAGGCAGAAATAACAAATATAGCAAATGGCGAGATAGCACATAAGAAATGCAGTTAACATCTATAGATTGGCTTGCGTTGGGGAAAATGACTTTTGCTTAGTTTTGAAATCGAAGTCCTGAAAGCAACTCACGTTCTAGGAGAAAGGTTTTCCAAAATTGAAAGAGGTAGAAAAGAAATTTGCAGTTTAAATAGACTGAAATTTGACCTCGTCGAAAAGGATTTTCTCAAATGGCTAAGTTTTGCAAATTTCAAAGGAAGAATTTGAAGAGAGAGGCATACTGACAGACTCTACTCTAGACGTGACAGACGAGTTGACAGACCCGACTAGACTCTCGAGCGGTTGGACCGTGACTCGATAGAGGGGTGGGCTGCCTAGGATGACAAGAATCTTAAGTTGCGCTATTCCGTAGCCTAGGCGAGTGAGAACACGGTCGAACATCAAAATGGAAAAGATATGCTATAGGGGAATTGCAGTAGTTTGTAATGAGACTGTTTCTGCATGACAGGACTTAGCAGTAGCAATGCTGTAGTCTAGTGCTCTTTTAGATTTTTTGGTTTCGAGGTATATTCCCAAAGTAGGTGTTGTTTTGAGCCCTGACAAATTCTCGTCTTCGACTGGGCCGAGTACTAGGACACACTATAGAAAGGAGGCTAGATTTGAAAGTCATTTGGATTATGTGAGTGAATGGAGAACTTCTGCCTAAGAGAAGCCCCCAGACGACAAGGCAAACTGTTGAGAAAATAACAGTGTCGTGACCGGAACGACGGTTCTTTTTTAATGTGTCATTGTGGGTGGTTGTGCCCTTGTTGAAAGGCTGCCTATGTATTCACGTGTAGTGAAATTGAACCAAGCCGTAGTTCCGTGAATTGGAAGATGTATTATGGTGCCTAGTTTATTAGGGCTTTGTGTGTAACTAACTACAATGATGGTGTAGGCAAGGTGTATTCCCAATGATGTCTTGATCAAAGGGCTAGAATGGTTAGGATGTTCTCCAGGGTAGCCTCTAGAGGTGGTGTGAACTATTTGGGCACGTTCTATGCTGACCGCAGGTTGAGTTCCCGTGTTTGGGGCTGGTAACTGGTTTGGATGTTTTTGGAAATGTGGGGCCAGGCAGTAAGTGTCTTTGATGATTCGAAATCTGGAGCTCAATTTTGTGGAGCTAAGGCTTCGAGGGTAAGGTATTGTAATGCGGTAGGAAAGGGGGAAGTCGAGTAAAAATGACTCGAACTTCGATCGGGGTAGGTTTGACAATGCGGGATCTGATTTCCATGTCCGAACCTAGTGGTTAGGGGTATCCTATGGAGCTTGAATCCTCAAAATTCTGGGTTGTCTCTTAGCCTAGGTCTCGAGAATGTCTTGAGGGTTGTAATGTGGAAAGGCTAGATGTGGTGTTAGCTGTCCAACTTGATTATTTCTCCCCTATTTGATGGTATGGTGTGGACATGACGTAGGTCCACCCCGACGCGGCCACGCACGGGTTTGGGTAGGCGAATGAATCTCGTGGTGAGATTGTTCTCGGGTTCGAAATTTAAGTCAAAATGGAGTCGCCACCGAATTTTGTGGTTATTCGGAACCATTCGAGCTCACTCTATGTCGTCATGGGCTATACACAAAGTACGGCCCACCTCGATTTCAGAGTTTATGGGGCCCGTCCCTTTGCATTACGATACCGATACCATCTACACCGGTATCGTGTAAACAATGACTCTCGTGCGCCAACGGTTTCGGGCATCCGGAAACCGAGGTTCTGAGTAAGGGGTGAGGGTACGTGTTGGGAAGCCCACTAAGGACACCCAACCCGCCCGCACAATGGCGGCCTCTACTAAGACATCGTTCGTGTTCGTGTACGCGCGCTAGTAAAACGACTAAATGATATGCAAACAGCGTTTTCGGCTAAGCATGCGAATTATTGGTTAACTACGTCATTTTAATGCATCTTGATTCACGTCAAAGTGATTTAGCATGTGATTTTCATTTAAGGCAATAAATGGAAAACATCGAAAATAGAAAACTCGTAAATAAATTACAAATTACACGGGCGGAATACAACCCGTAATTCACAATACAACGAGCAATAAAATAGAATAATCGAATAGGAAATGGTAAACGTTAACTAGAAACGGACCCGTATATAATAAATATAAACTAGACCGTAAGTTGTGCAAACGGACGAACTTCGATTAAATACACATTATACTGTGTATTAAACGGAGGACGGAGATATGGAACCTAGACGTGGTGCTAGCCCGATCCCGAATCTCGATGCCTTGTCCCGACTTATCACATCGAGGAATAGAGTCTAAATTAATCATGTGTCGGATACGACTAAAGAGTCGTCGACACAAGATTAATAGTGCGAGACCGTCGATCAAAGTCGTTTTAAGTGATATGATATGCATGAGTTTTGAAAAATAGGATCACGTGATTGACTTTACACGTGTCGACTAAAAGTCGTAAAAAAATGACGAGGCTCAAATGATGATCAAAGCGCTCGGTTTTCCAGGCTACAGGACCCACTCGATCGAGTCACGGCACGGACTTGGTCGAGTGTGCCTTTAAGGTGGCTACTGCCCGGTTTTTGGTGTGCTACTCGATCGAATGGGCTTGTGCACTCGATCGAGTGCCCTCTGTACGGGTGTTTAATTTGTTCTTTGAAACGACCCATTTTGTAGCTTTTATGTTTTTGAATCGAGATGTCATTACGCTAAATATAAATATTGTCCAATTTATATTAGTTTAAATCTCGATGGCTCGTCATACTCGACATTCGGTTATAGAACCGACATCTAGTATTTAGAGCGAATTTGCAAAATCGAGTTTGATCGGGCTAGAACAAATATCGATTCCCTCCGCATCATAATGTCGTAATCAATCCTTTCGGATCGTGTGACAATTAATTCGGCGTCAATGGGTTTCGTCCTAATCCAATTTGTCGATGATTCTTTAGAATAATATTTTGAAAGAAATGTGGTCGGACATATTTAACGACGAATCTCCACGATCTATTACGCCCTTAAGTGTTTGGGGCGGCGCACCTCGAAGGGCGCCACCTCCAATACGACTTGTAAAAGGATTAAATAGACTTTAGGCGGAATTCTTAATTAAACATATTCGTCCCAAAAATTCGACCGTCGTTGCAAACTTAAGTCCTCGGCATTTTAATATCGTAATTTGGCCTTAAGGCCTACGATCGTTAATTTAGCCTCAACGGACGTTGCTCGGATCGTTTTGAAAATAGTTTTGTTAAATAATTATACGCGGTATTAATATTATAACAAAATGTAAATGACGATTATTGAATGTTAGAGGTTAGAATACGATAAGTAAATGTTAGATGTTAGTTGACATAAAATAAAATGTTAGATTGCGATATATAAAATGTTAGTAGCAAAATTAAAATGTTAGTAACAAAATTAAAAATGTTAGTATTAGTGTTAGTAATAATAATAATAATAATAATAATAATAATAATAATAATACATATATTTATATAATCGAAAAGAAAAGAGTAAGAAGAAAGAGATGATGGGATTTTATGACACCCTCAACCTACATGCTTAAATGATCTCGGAAACGGACTCGTAGTGGCGGCGTGAGCGCGGGAGTGTCGAGATATGTAAGTAGAGTTATGGTGTATGTCTTTGACGAGTTTTGATCTCGGGATTTTGAATATGTATGTGTGTGTGTATGTGTATGAGTGCCTAGAACTCAAGGTGATGAAGGTTTATGATGTGTAAGGTTGAATGAGGATTGAAAGGGTTGGAAAAACCTTGTTTTGAAGGTGGTAAAAGGTTGAAAAAAGTTGTGTAATGTGTTGGGGTGATGGGGTATTTATAAGGAGGACCCCGGTTTAGGGTCACTCGATCGAGTGGTGTGAACCACTCGATCGAGTGGGTGTGAATGGAGGGAGTGTAAATAGGGAAAGATTTGTTGACCATTTTTGAAATGATTTGGTTGTTGGACTTGATTCATTTTGTGTATTTGGACATAATGTGAGGCTGGTTCGTCTCGGGATTCGACTTTGACCGGGTTTTGACTCGGTCGCTAAAAGACGGTTTTATTTCCGGTGACGGTTTTGACCCAAATTAGTCTCATTTTATTGGAAACGACCCACTGGGCCTGGATTTGAGGTCGGTTTTGAGATATTTGCACTCCGCTAAATGCCCACGTCGGATACTATTGATTCCGAGTCCGTATTCGAGCGTATTAAGTCACGTTTACGTCCGATCATCATCGGGTATTTTGTCGGGAACTGCTATAGACACTAGCAGGCAAAATGCGGGTGTCTACAGAGCCCCCACTCTGACTGAGGCTTGGACTAGGCGAAAGTCAAAGTAGCTACCATGCCAATCGAGGATTACGACCTGGCAGCCTTCCGGTCGGGTCGTTTATAGTCCATTAGACTCACGTGAAGGGCTCGCCAGCCATAAGCAGAGGGTCATACCTGTCCTGATGATGATAGCTCCGTGGGGAGTCGAACTTGCCTTTGAAGTCATAGGTGTACCCGTATGCCGACACATCACATTTTGGATGTAGCATTCCGGGAGAAACACCGACTCACGCTGGGGAGTAAAGTAGTTGCACGAGACTTGCTTCTGAAGTCTTGGGTGTACCCGTATGCCGACACATGACAAGTTGAATGTAGCATTGCAGGAGAAACATTGCCTTTGATGTTCCGTTGGGAAGCACTAGCCGGTACCTGAAATGTTAGATACATAGGCAGAAATAGCAGGCATAGTATATAGCAAGATAGCACATAAGAAATGCAGTTAGCATCTATAGACTAGCTTGCGCTGGGAAAATGATTTTTGGCTTAGTTTTGAAATCGAAATCCTGAAAGCAACTCACGTGCTAGGAGATAGGTTTTCAAAATTGAAAGGGGTAGAAAAGAAATTTGCAGTTTAAATAGACCGAAATTTGACCTTGTCGAAAAGGATTTTCTCAAATGGCTAAGTTTTGATTTTTTTTTTAAATGAGAATTTGAAGGGAGAAACATATCGACAGACTCGACTCTGGACGTGACCGGAAGAGTTGACAGACACGACTTGGCATCTCGAAGGGGTTGGACTGTGACTCGGTAGGGGGGTGGGCCACCTAAGATGACAAGACTCTTAAGCTGCGCTATTCCGTAGCCTAGGCGAGTGGCAACACAGTCGAACATCGAAATGAGAAGGATGTGCTATAGGGTGGCTGCAGTAGTCTGTAACGAGACTGTAACGACAGGACTTAGTAGTAGCAATGTTATAGTCTGGCGCTCTTTTGGATCTTTGGATTTGGGGTATAGTCCCAAAATGGGTGTTGCTTTGAGTCCCTGACGGATTCTCGTCTTTGACTGAGCCGAGTACTAGGACACACTATAGAAATGAGGCTAGTTTTTGAAAATTATTTGGATTATGTGAGTGGATGACGGTCTTCTGCCTAAGAGAAGCCCCCAAGACGACAAAGCTAACTGTTGAGAACATGACAGTGTCGTGACCGGAATGATGGTGCTTTTTGAACGTGTGTCAATGTGGGTGGTTGTGCCCTTGTTGAAAGGCTGCCTACGTATTCACGTGTAGTGAAATCAAACCAAGCCGTAGTTCAGTGGATTGGAAGATATATAATGGTGCCTAGTTTAGTAGGACTTTGTGTGTAACTAGCCATAGCGATGGTGTAGGCTAGGTGAATTCCAAATGATGTCTTGATCAAAGGGCTAGAACAGTTAGGATGTTGATCCCGTGACTGTGAGCGTTCTCCGGGGTAGCCCCCAGAGGTGGTGTGAACTATTTGGGCATGTTCTATGCCGACCGCAGGTTGAGTTCCCGTGTTTGGGGTTGGTAACTGGTTTGGATGTTTTTGGAAATGTGGTTCCAGGTAGAAAGTGGCTTTGATGTTTTGAAATCTGGAGCTCGATTTTGTGGAGCTAAAGCTTCGAGGGTAAGGTATTGTAATGTGGTAGGAAAGGGGGAAGTCGAGTAAAAATGACTCGAACTTCAATCAGGGTAGGTTTGATAATGCGGGATCTGATTTCCATGTCTGGCCCTAATGGTTAGGGTGTATCCTATGGAGCTAGAATCCTCAAAATTCCGGGCTTTCTCTTAGCCTAGGTCTCGAGAAGGTCTTGAGGGTTGCAATGTGGGAAGGCTAAGTGTGGTGTTAGCTGACCAGCTTGATTGTCTCTTCCCTATTGGACGGTATAGGCATTGATAATCTTTGAATTGACCGTACCCCGGTCAAGGGATTTTCACTTGAGTTGAACGTTGACCACGGTCATGGGTGTTTGAATTTTTTGTTTTTGTTTTTGTTGGGTTGACCTCTTAGCCCCGGTCGTGGGATCCTTCACTTGAGTTGACTGTGTCCCGGTCAAGGGATTGATCGTATCTGGTCTAGGGATGTTGAGAGTTCTTTTTTGGTCATGGCCAGCTCTTTTGTTTCGGCCTTTTGCTTTTTCCTTGGACTTTTGATTTTTTTGTCCACCTCTTTCTTTTTTCGGCTATCCCCCCCTTTGATGTTGTGGGTGGATATGGGGGTGGGCCCATCGGTTGGATTATGCTTGTGGAGCTAAACCTTTGTAAGGTGTAAGCCTAGTTGGTGAGTGCAACTCGCGGTGGAGTACTCTACGGTAAGCATGGTGATTTGGATCTAGGTATTGTCATCATAATTCCGAGCAGGCTTAGTGGGAGCATCGTCCCGAGTTGGGTATTTTTGGCATCAAGCATATAGAGTCACGATGCTTCTTTTTTGCTTCTGGTCAGACTAACGCCTAAGGTAGGGATTGATCAGTCTTATTGGAGGGGTGTTTATTGTGGGGAGATGGGTTTGCCTCCCGTCTTGAACCCAAATTAGGAGACTACCTAGATTTGTCATAGGATTCGAGACCGCTCCTGCTAAGGGTGGTTTTGTGGCTTTCTATACCAGACATGGAACAGGTAAAGGAAAACATGGGTCTCAGTTCCTGCAGTCATTATAGATGTGCCTATAATAGTCACGTGCGTGTGCTCACAGTGTATGATGGTGTTCATCACGTTCTCGGAAACACATAAGGAAGCATATAGTGGAGATAGAATATTGAAAGCTGATTTTTATTGAATTTTGAAAAGAGGACAGAATGCAAAAGACTCTGACTCTGATTTGGAAATGAGGATGTAGGGTATCCTAGACTCGAACTCAGATTTAGACTCAAATCAAATCTGGACTGTTGGATGCTCGGTGGTATATGTTCTTTTTGGTAAGGTCCTTGATTGGAGAAAATGACAGGTGCCACGACTCGCCTAAACTCGACTTTGCGCAAATTCAAGAGAGGGAGTCAAACTAGACACGGCCCGAGGTGACGGGTCGACAAAGACTCTTGGACCAGGATACTCGAACGTTGGCCTAGACGAGGTAACAACCCTGGCTTGGACTCGACGATGGGACTCAAGCTGCACGAGGGTAAGTCCGAAAATGGAGCAGCCGTGTTTGACCGCGTCACGTGTTTGGACCAACCGTGGCGACCTAAACCTTTAGGAGACTCGGGTGTTCGTAGCATAGGTACGACTCGAAGAAGGCATCATAAGGACGCCGGTGTATGATGAACGTAAGGTACCCCTTAAGGTGACTGTGGTCGAATGCTCGGGTGGAGGACAGCCCCCAAGTGAGACTGAAGACTCTGATAGGACTCAGATGGTGTGACATCTAAGTGACTCAAAAGCGGGGTACGTGAGACAACACGTGTAAGACATGACCCTTAGAGCAACCGTGACTGATCGCTCTGCTGAAGGGTAGCCCCCGAGTGAGATTGAAGGTTTTGTTAAGACTCGAGTGTCGGACGAGACCCTTAGATTTAAGGATCACGAACCTTTAGCTACAGGGCTATGCCTTGTAAAAGGTTGACTCGGCCTCGAGGGAAGGCAGACGGGGTAAGGGAAGAAACTCACGATGTAAGATCGGCAGAGTTTCGACGCTAGAGACCCTTGACTTGACTTGAATAAGGATAGACCCTGTGATTAGGGTAGACCCTTAAGTTAAAGGACTTGAATTGGGATGACTCGACTAACGGATTGAAAGACGGGCAAAATTCCCCTAGGAAAGGTCGTGGGGACCGTCCGGTCGGAGGGAAATATCCCGTGTGACTTTCTAGTTAGGACTCGAGTGTTCAGACGAACCTTCCATTTACGAGTGTATGACTCGTGTTGGTCGGTTATGCCTTTAGGAAATGGCGGACTGGGATGGGGAAGAGACCCGTGATGTAGGATCGACGGAGTTTCGACGCTAAAGACCTTCGACGTATTACGAAAAGACCCGACACACGAATTACGGTAGGTCCTATAATAAGGAAGGTTTTTGAAAAATGATTGAATTTTGAAAATTGAGAGGACAGTCCTGAAATTGGCAGTGGGCCAATAGGGCCGGGCATTTTGAAATATTAGAATGGTTGCGAGTAATTTCGCGTTTTGAAAAATTGGGAGACGGTCTCGTCTTTTGAAATTTGTAGCATGCCGACAAGACCGAGTTTTTTGAAAATAAATTTCCGAAAATTTGAAAATCGAAAATAAGATCCCGAAGATTTGAAAATCGAAAACGGCATCTCGGAGATTTGAAAATTGAAAATGGAATTTCGAAGACTTGAAAATCGAGGTGGAATTCTGAAGATTTGAAAATTGAAGTTGAATTTTGAAAATTCGAAAGTCGAAAGGGAATCGAAATTCAAAATTTGAAATGGGAAGCATGCCGGCTAAAAATAGGCTATTTTGAGTCAAATCGTAAGTCTAAATTTCGGCAGCATTCCAAGTTTTTGAAATTGGATATTTTGAAAAGATGGGTCCCGAAACGGACAGTATTTCGGGTTTTTCAAAATTTGGTATTTTTGGGAAGATGCATTTTTTGAAATGACGATTTTTGAAAAAAATGACACGAAAACCAAGTAGCACGTAGTCAAGCAAGCATTACAACGACGCTTATGTATGCTTTACACTAAGTCTCGGTCGGTCAAAATAGGGTCTATACCAACAACGATAGCATTCTCGCGAAACGGGACGGACTCCCTAGCCGAATTGGACTTAGGACCTGCCGTAAAACCCCGGCGAGTTCCGCCATTGAAGTCTTTAGCGCACCCATGTAGGAATGCACCGTGGTATAGTGGGACGTCGGTCACAAGTAACCGGCCCGTGCAAAATTTGGGTTATGCATGAATCATTAAACTAATGCGCGCACACTAATATACGAACGATTTCTCTTCGAGTCTCACCCTAGGAACCCCGATGACATGTGGTACATCAGGTATCCCCAGCGGAGTCGCCAAATTGTGGACATGACGTAGGTCCACCCCGACGCGGCCACGCGCGGGTTTGGGTAGGCGAATGAATCTCTTGGTGAGATTGTTCTCGTTTTCGAAATTTAAGTCAAAATGGAGTCGCCACCGAATTTTGTGGTTATTCGGAACCATTCGAGCCCACTCTATGTCGTCATGGGCTATACACAAAGTACGGCCCACCTCGATTTCAGAGTTTATGGGGCCCGTCCCTTTGCATTGCGATACCGATACCATCTACACCGGTATCGTGTAAAGAATGACTCTCGTGCGCCAACGGTTTCGGGCATCCGGAAACCGAGGTTCTAAGTAAGGGGTGAGGGTACGTGTTGGGAAGCCCACTAAGGACACCCAACCCCGCCCGCACAATGGCGGCCTCTACTAAGACATCGTTCGTGTTCGTGTACGCGCGCTAGTAAAACGACTAAATGATATGCAAACAGCGTTTTCGGCTAACCATGCGAATTATTGGTTAACTACGTCATTTTAATGCATCTTGATTCACGTCAAAGTGATTTAGCATGTGATGTTCATTTAAGGCAATAAATGGAAAACATCGAAAATAGAAAACTCGTAAATAAATTACAAATTACACGGGCGGTATACAACCCGGAATTCACAATACAACGAGCAATAAAATAGAATAATCGAATAGGAAATGGTAAACGTTAACTAGAAGCGGACCCGTATATAATAAATATAAACTAGACCGTAAGTTGTGCAAACGGACGAACTTCGATTAAATACACATTATATTGTGTATTAAACGGAGGACGGAGATATGGAACCTAGACGTGGTGCTAGCCCGATCCCGAATCTCGATGCCTTGTCCCGACTTATCACATCGAGGAATAGAGTCTAAATTAATCATGTGTCGGATACGACTAAAGAGTCGTCGACACAAGATTAATAGTGCAAGACCGTCGATCAAAGTCGTTTTAAGTGATATGATATGCATGAGTTTTGAAAAATAGGATCACGTGATTGACTTTACACGTGTCGACTAAAAGTCGTAAAAAAATGACGAGGCTGAAATGATGATCAAAGCGCTCGGTTTTCCAGGCTACAGGACCCACTCGATCGAGTCATGGCACCGACTCGGTCGAGTGTGCCTTTAAGGTGGCTACTGCCCGGTTTTTGGTGTGCTACTCGATCGAGTGGGCTTGTGCACTCGATCGAGTGCCCTCTGTACGGGTGTTTAATTTGTGCTTTGAAACGACCCATTTTGTAGCTTTTATGTTTTTGAATCGAGATGTCATTACGCTAAATATAAATATTGTCCAATTTATATTAGTTTAAATCTCGATGGCTCGTCATACTCGACATTCGGTTATAGAACCGACATCTAGTATTTAGAGCGAATTTGCAAAATCGAGTTTGATCGGGCTAGAACAAATATCGATTCCCTCCGCATCATAATGTCGTAATCAATCCTTTCGGATCGTGTGACAATTAATTCGGCGTCAATGAGTTTCGTCCTAATCCAATTTGTCGATGATTCTTTAGAATAATATTTTGAAAGAAATGTGGTCGGACATATTTAACGACGAATCTCCACGATCTATTACGCCCTTAAGTGTTTAGGGCGGCGCACCTCGAAGGGCGCCACCTCCAATACGACTTGTAAAGGGATTAAATAGACTTTAGGCGGAATTCTTAATTAAACATATTCGACCCAAAAATTCGACCGTCGTTGCAAACTTAAGTCCTCGGCATTTTAATATCGTAATTTGGCCTTAAGGCCTACGATCGTTAATTTAGCCTCAACGGACGTTGTTCGGATCGTTTTGAAAATAGTTTTGTTAAATAATTATACGCGGTATTAATATTATAACAAAATGTAAATGACGATAATTAAATGTTAGAGGTTAGAATACGATAAGTAAATGTTAGATGTTAGTTGACATAAAATAAAATGTTAGATTGAGATAAATAAAATGTTAGTAGCAAAATTAAAATGTTAGTAACAAAATTAAAAATGTTAGTATTAGTGTTAGTAATAATAATAATAATAATAATAATAATAATACATATATTTATATAATCGAAAAGAAAAGAGTAAGGAGAAAGAGATGATGGGATTTTATGACACCCTCAACCTACATGCTTAAATGATCTCGGAAACGGACTCGTAGTGGCGGCGTGAGCGCGGGAGTGTCGAGATATGTAAGTAGAGTTATGGTGTATGTCTTTGACGAGTTTTGATCTCGGGATTTTGAATATGTATGTGTGTGTGTATGTGTACGAGTGCCTAGAACTCAAGGTGATGAAAGTTTATGATGTGTAAGGTTGAATGAGGATTGAAAGGGTTGGAAAAACCTTGTTTTGAAGGTGGTAAAAGGTTGAAAAAAGTTGTGTAATGTGTTGGGGTGATGGGGTATTTATAAGGAGGACCCCGGTTTAGGGTCACTCGATCGAGTGGTGTGAACCACTCGATCGAGTGGGTGTGAATGGAGGGAGTGTAAATAGGGAAAGATTTGTTGACCATTTTTGAAATGATTTGGTTGTTGGACTTGATTCATTTTGTGTATTTGGACATAATGTGAGGCTGGTTCGTCTCGGGATTCAACTTTGACCGGGTTTTGACTCGGTCGCTAAAAGACGGTTTTATTTCCGGTGACGGTTTTGACCCAAATTAGTCTCATTTTATTGGAAACGACCCACTGGGCCTGGATTTGAGGTCGGTTTTGAGAGATTTGCACTCCGCTAAATGCCCACGTCGGATACTATTGATTCTGAGTCCGTATTCGAGCGTATTAAGTCACGTTTACGTCCGATCATCATCGGGTGTTTTGTCGGGAACTGCTATAGACGCTAGCAGGCAAAATGCGGGTGTCTACATATGGGCATTGATAATTTTTGAATTGACCGTACCTCGGTCAAGGGACTTTCACTTGAGTCAACCGCTAACTGCGGTCATGATTTTTTTGAATTTTTTTGGTTTACCTCTTAGCCCCGGTCGAGGGATTGACCGACTTTGGTCGAGGGATGCCGATAATTCTTTTTTATCATGGCCAGCTCTTTTGTTTTGGCTTTTTGCTTTTTCCTTGGACTTTTGATTTTTTCTGTCCAGCTTTTTTCTCTTTTTTCATTTTTTGTTGGTCAGACTAATAACACCTAAGGTAGGGATTAGTCGGTCTTATTGGAGGGGTGTTTATTGTGGGAAATGGGCTTACCTCCCGTATTGAACCCAAACTAGGAGACTAGTTAGATTTGTCATAGGATTCGATACCGCTCCTGCTAAGAGTAGTTATGTGGCTTTCTATACCAGATATGGAACAGGTAAAGGAAAACACGGGTCTCAGTTCTTGCAGTCATTATATATGTGCCTATAATAGTCACGTGCATGTGCTCACAGTGTATGATGGTGTTTTTCATGTTCTTAGAAACACATAAGGAAAGCATATGAGAAATAGAAAAGCTAATTTTATTGAATTTTGAAAAGAGGACAGAATACAGTTGACTCTAACTCTGACTTTGAAATTGAAAGAAATAGTGCATCCTAGACTCGGACTCAGACTCAGACTCGGACTTAAATCAAATCTGGACTCTTGGATGGTGTTGTCATTAGTCGTCGGCTTCTAAGGACTCAAGTGGATGTCCAGTATAGCCTTCATTAGAAGCTTCACCTATATCTTCATTATGTCGAAGATCGTCTTCAATCCTAGTGTCCATTTTGGTAAGCACCGCAAAGTTTGAAATGTCGGCATACCTAAGATGGACGTGGTAGGAGGGTAGGAGGTTGTTGATAAACGCCTCCACTAGTGTCTTCTCGCTAGGCCTGTCCACCAGCTTAACACTCTCAGCCCGCCAACGCTGAAGGTATTTGATGAAACCCTCTGTTGGATTCATGACTTCTAAGGTCCGCATGGTAGTTTGAAGTTCAGTATTATCAGAATAGTTTTTAGCGAACTCGGTAGCCACATCTTCCCAAGTTGGGAATCTTTTTGTATTAAGCCTACAGAAC
Organism: Agrostemma githago; assembly: GCA_958450325.1. NCBI lineage: Eukaryota > Viridiplantae > Streptophyta > Magnoliopsida > Caryophyllales > Caryophyllaceae > Agrostemma > Agrostemma githago. The sequence goes on from OY288243.1 coordinate 57,513,216, forward strand.
CAGGTTTTTGGGTATTTCCCGAGGGATGCGCCGAACAAATTGATGAGCATGTCGGCTTTGACCCCCTTGATTGCCATGAATTGTTTGAAAGCTCGGAGGTGTAATAATGGATCCTCCGTCCCTTCGAATATGGGTAACCCCTCTAAGTCGAGATCCTTTCGTAGTTTCTCACTATTGGGTGTATAGTCTCGGGAGTTTTCGATACGAATGTCATTCCCTTGAAGGGCGTGGAACTGTTGTTCGAGCTCACGCACTGTGCTAATCAGTTTGGTAAATGGCCCAGTATTTACCGACCCAGAATCGAGGTCTTGCCATTCAATGACAGTTCAACGTGCATTCGTGGCCTCTAGGTCGGTTTTCATGAACCTTAGTTGGGTTTCAAACATGGCCTGCGTACTGACAAGTGTCTTTAGCAAAGCCTTCATTCTATCAATGGTGTCTTCCATGTCCCTACTTCCGGTTGCGGGCGCCATACTCTGCGAGAATACCCACGTAATCAGGAATGTTGCTTCGGAACTCAAATACACCGAGGCATAGGAAACAGCGCGAGAGGAAAGACAAATGTGTGGGTGCGATTCTCGGAGTGACTGTGATTAATCACCCCGTCGGAGAATAGCCCCCAAGTGAGACTAAGGACTCAGACGATGTGGCATCTAATTGACTTGAAAATGGGGGTACATGTGACAACACGTGTAAGACATGGCCCTTAGAGCAATCGTGATTGATCGCTCTGCTGAAGGGTAGCCCCCGAGTGGGGTCGAAGACTTTGTTAAAACTCGAGTGTTGAACAAGTGACCCTTAGACGTAAGGATCACAAACCTTTTGTTATAGGGCTATGCCTTGTAAAAGCCTGACTCAGCCTCGAGAAAAGGCAGATGGGATAGGGAAAGAAACTTGCGATGTGAGATCGGCAGAGTTTCGATGCTAGAGACCCTAGACCTGACTTGAAAAAGGATGGACCCAGGGATTAGGGTAGATCCTTAAGTTAAAGGGTTCTCGAATTGGGATGACTCGACTAACGGATTGAAAGGTGAGCAAAATTCCCTTAGGAAAGGTCGTGGGGAGCGTCCTGTCGGAGGGAAAGATCGCGTGGGACTTTCTGGTTAGGACTCGAGTGTTTAGACGAACCTTCCATTTACGAGTGTATGACTCGTGTTGGTTGGTTATGCCTTTAAAAAAAGGCGGACTAGGATGGGGAAGAAACCCGTGATGTAGGATCGACGGAGTATCGACGCTACAGACCTTCGACAAAATTATGAAAAGACCCGACACACAAATAACGGTAGGTCCTATAATAAGGAAGGTTTTGGAAAAATGATTGAATTTTGAAAATTGAGAGGACGGTCCTGAAATTGGTAGTGGACCAATAGGACCGGGCATTTTGGAATGTTAGAATGGTTGCGAGAAATTTCGTGTTTTGAAAATTTAGGAGGCGATCCTGTCTTTTGAAATTGGAAGCATGCTGACAGGACCGAGTTTTTTGAAAAGTTGAATATTTGGAATTTTGAAAATTTGAATATCGAAAATAAATTTTCGAAAATTTGAAAATCAAAAACGGGATCCCGAAGCTTTGAAAATCGAAATGGAATTTTGAAGATTTGAAAATCGAAATGGAATCTCAAAGATTTGAAAATCGAAATAGAATTTTGAAAATTCGAAAATCGAATAGGGATCGGAAATTCGAATATTGAAATGGATAGCATGCCGGCTAGAAAATAGGCTTTTTTTTAGTCAAATCTTAAGTCTACATTTCGGCAGCATTCTGAGTTTTTTGAAAATTAGATATCTTGAAAAGATGCATTTTTTGAAATGACGGTTTTTTAAAAATGACACGGAAACCAAGTAGCACGTAGTCACGAAAGCAATATAAGGACACTATGTATGCTTTAAGCTAAGTCTCGCTCGGTCAAAATCGGGTCTATACCAACACCGATGACTCTCTCGTAAATCAGGACGGACTTCCTAAGCCGAGTTGGTCTAAGAACATGCCGCGAGACCCATATGAGTTCGGTCATAGATGTCTTTAGCGCACCCATTTAGGAATGCACCGTGGTATAGTGGGACGTCGGTCACAAGTAACCGGTCCGGGAAAAAATTGGGTTATGCATGAACCATCAAACTAATGCGAGTACATTATTAATCGAACGATTTCTTTTCGAGTCTCACCCTGAGAATCCCGATGACGAGTGGTAAATCAGGTATCCCCAGCAGAGTCGCCAAATTGTGGACAGTACATAGGTCAACCCCCAACGCGGCCACGCGCACGTTTGGGGGGCGAATGAATCTCGTGGTAAGATTGATCTCGGGTCGAAATTTAAATCTAATTAGGAGTTGCCACCAAATTTTGTGGGAATTCAGACCCGTTCGAACCCACTCTACATTTAGGCGTATCGTGCACAAAGCACGGACCGCTTTCAATGCTAGAGTTTAGAGGTTCGTCCCATTGCATTACGATACCGACGCCGAGTTATCGGGAATCGTGTATTGAATGACTCTCGTATGCCAACGGTTTTGAACATCTGGAAACCATGGTTCGGAGTAAGGGGTGAGGGTACGTGTTGGGAAGCCCACGAAGGACACCCAACCCCGCCTGCACTTAGCGGCCTCTACTTAGATATCGTCCGTTTTTCGTGTACGCGTGTTAGTTTGACGGTTGAATGTTATGCAAACAATGCTTTTTTAACTAAACATTTGAATTATGTGTAAGCTACGTCATTTTAATGCATCTAACCTAACGTCGAAGTTATTTATCATGCGAGGTTTGTTTACAAAAGCGATAAATGCAAACAACGGAAATAGAGCTTAGAACAATAGATTACAAATACGCGGGAGGAATACAACCCGGGAATACAATACAACGTGCAAAAGAATAATAAACGATGAAACAACAACAATAAGTAGACTAGATGATTAGCGAACTGTACGGTGCATGGTTTTGAAAGGAGTAAAACACGTGATGGACTTTGCACGTGATGACCGAAGTCGTTAAAAGGATTTATCGCGGCTTGAAATATGTTGAAGGCTCATGGTTTCGACGTGACAGAGGCCACTCGATCGAGTCATGGGAGGGACTCAATCGGGTGCCCTACTTAAAACCCCGTGCCTCGTTTTTGAGGGGTCACTCGGTCGAGTGAGCTATGTCACTCGATCGAGTGCCCTCTTTTCGAGGTGTAACTCGAATCCGGAAACGTAGTAATTCCGTTTTTTGTTTAAATTGATAACTAGCCGAGTAGTGTGAAAATATTATATAATTTAAACTCGACTCGGTTTACGACGCTCATAACGTAAATTGTACGACTACGAGATCGCTTATCGATTATTTGAAAAAGCGTTATAAAATCGATTTGAATTTGGTTAGTCCGAAATTGATTCTTTCCTCGTCACGACATCGTACTAATCCTTTTGGATTACGTAATGTTCGATTCGGCATCAACAGGTTTCATACTAGCCTTAAAAAATGGGATCGAGTACATTTAACGACAAATATCCGCGATCGCATCACGCCCTTGAGTGTTTAGGGCGGCGCTCCTCGAAAGGGCGCCACCACTGTTACAACTTGTAAAGGGATTTGAAGGATCTTTAACGGGATTCGTTTTTAAACATATTCGATTCAAAATTGTTTTATAAATTTATGTATGCGCAGTTGTATTTAATAGCAACGATAAATAAATAATAATAGTAACAAAAGAAAAGAAAATAAAAACAAGTAAATAAAAATACATAAAAAAAACGGAGAAGAGAAGAGATAAAGGAGAAGTGTCGGGATTGAATTTTACAGCCTCAACCTACATGCTTTGTCTCGGAGATCGGCTCGTATAGTAGTGGCTTAGGCACGGGAGCGTCGAGATGTATATAGGAGAGTTATGGTGTGTATGATTAGGGAAGGGATTTGACGAGTTTTGCTATTGGAGGTGGCTTGTATCCTAGAGTGTATGAGAACTCTAAGGAAGCCTAAGTATGTATGGAGATGTGAAGGGTTGAAGGTGATTGAAAGGTTATAAAAAGTTGTTGAGGTAACGGGGTATTTATAATAAAAATACCCCGGCTTAGGGCCACTCAATCGAGTGGAGCAAGTGCACTCGATCGAGTGCCCGTTCCAAAGTCGGTTCGCCCGGTTCACAAGCCTACTCGATCTAGTGGCCCTGAACCACTCGATCGAGTAGGTCAGACGGATGGATAGATTTTAGGAAGGAAATCCTATCCTAAATTGAAGAGATTTTGGTGGTTGGGTTCTCTGCTAAAAGCGCATGTGGCTGATTTTTGTACCGAATTCGTCTTTGACCGGGTTTTGACCCGGTCGCTAAAAGACGGTTTTACTTTCGGTGTCTGTTTTGACCCAAATTATTCTCATTTTATTGGAAACGACCCACTGGGCCTGAATCTGAGGTTAGTTTTGTGAGATTTGTACTCCGTTAAAAGTCCAAGCCAAATACTAATGGTTTCGAGTCCATATTCGAGCGCGTTAAAGCATGTTTACGTCTGATCATCATAGGGTGTTTTGTCGGAAGCTGCAATAGACACTAGCAGGCAAAATGCAGGTGTCTAAAAAAATATTGTACAAATATGTTTGAACATTTGTAGGAAAAGAAATAGCTTAAATCCGAGTTTTAAAAAAACGTTAATTCGTAGAGAAGTAGAATTCCTTGCGGAAAAATAATTAGTTTACGAAGAAAATCGAATAAATAGGTTTAAAAGAATTTAAATCTTTTAAAATAAAAATAAATATCATTAGACTCGAAAATGAAAGTAAAGCCTGGAAAAATGAAGAAACATAAGGTCGAAATGTGATAGAGTTATGACGAAGTGATAGCGGAAAGGATAAAAGTGCTAGGAAAATAGCGGGTGTTACAACCCTCCCCACTAAAAGAAAGTTTCGTCATCGAAACTAAGAATAGGCAGAAAGAAAATTGAGAAGATGAGGATACATATCTCGCATAAAAATTTGGTTAAGATGAAAATTTTAAAACTCACAAAGTGAGACGAAATCGAAAGCAAATATTTATTCCAAGAGGAAATAGGGCTAAGCTACCCGAAGTTTAAAATCTCTTAATTAATAAAATCGTAAAGTAAAGTTTATTTGATAAAATAACGACATCAAATAACATTTGTAAACAAACTCGAAGGAAATGAGGTAACCAAAACATTTTCAAACTAAAAGTAAAATAAATTGATTAAGAAATTCGATAATATTTCGTTTTATGACGAAACAAAATTTGATTTTGAGAAATCAAATTTTGTAGTTAGTAAAAAGCTAACCAGTCATCAAACATTTTCGACAAAAGATTCAAAAGTCCACCAACATTAAAACGAAAACTAATTTCAAAATGTTAAAACTTCGAAAATGTTATCAAAGTTTTCAAAAATGTTTTCAAAAAATGTTATCAAAAATGTTTTTATGTATCAAAGGTTTGAAAAAACTAATTATGAAAGTTTTCAAAAATGTTATCAAACCTGAACATACAAAATAATTTCGACAATGTTGAAATGTTTTACATAAAAATCCTATAGAAATTGAAGTATTTGGAAATACGAAATTCTTCATAAAATTCCGATCGCTTGAAAATCAAAAATTGAAATAATTTCGAAATAATTTGAAAATAAGTTATTAAGGCATTTCGAAACAGAACTAAATATAAATATCCACCAAAGATAAAACAAAAGTGAAGTATAAAGTTCTTAAATTATAATTCAAAAATGTTAAATGTCAAGATATCCAAAAAGTTTAAGTTAGTCAAACTTTTTAAAAAAATGGGCAATTTCACAATTAGAAATTATAACTCACAGGGTTAATCGATAAATCATTTTTTTTGGTGAAAATGTAAGAATTGTATTGCTCATGTCAGCAAATTACAAAAGTTTGGTATGCTATACAGTACTTCATATCATTAGCCTATCTAGTAGCACTATACATTTGCATTTGATATTATTACGCAAAAATCATAATCTAGGCTGTAACTCTTGTTGAGTAGAATTGAGAATGAATTGAGGTTTGAATAGGCAATAATGTAGTCGGCTATGATTCCTCATCCACCATGTATAGTACCAAACACCAATTATGCCAACCGCAATAATCTGTTTGTACAACACCGTCTTATGCCTGTACTTCTTCCACCAACTTGTAGACACCCGCATTTTGACTGCCAGGTGTCTATGGTAGTTTCCAAAAAACACCCGATGATGATCGGACGCTAACGTGTTTCTACGCGCTCGGACATGGGATCAAATCCATTAGTTGCTAGCTAATGCACTTACGGAGTACAAATCTCACAAAACTGACCTCAAAATCAGGCCCAGCGGACCGTTCCGAGTCAAACAAGACTAATTTGGGCCAAAACAGACACCGGCGATAAAACCGACTTTTTAACGATTGGGTTAAACCTCGATCGAGGTCGTTCCGAGACACACAAAATAGCCATTCAAAACATTAAAAGTCCAAGTCAAACACAAACCCATCAAAAACCCAGGTCACGGTCCAAAACAATGGACCCGCGCGACCCAGCTGGGCCACTCGATCGAGTGCCCCACCCACTCGATCGAGTGGGCCCTTTTTCAAGCCCGACGGCTGACGCACTGGGCCACTCGACCGAGTCAGCCACTTACTCGGTCAAGTAACCCTAACCGGGGTCCTTGGCTTTGCCTATATAAGCAACCTCATGCACACACAATTTCACAACTTTGATCAACCTTCAAAAAACCCTAATTCTACCCTAATCAACACACCCTAATACTACACTCAAGCCCTAACCCTAGTACCTAGGAGGCAAACCTAAACCACCACAACTCAACCTCCATAGACCTCGAAACTTTCGTGTTAAAGCCGCGACTACGAGTCCTATCCGAGACAAGAACATGTAGGTTGAGGGTGCAAAACCCTATTCTTCCCTTCTTCTCTTCCTCTCGTCATTTGTCTCTTCTTTTTTTTTTTTTTTTTTAATTATCGCATCTGCAATATCGCTAGTATCGCTAGTACTATAAAACATTAAAATACTCGCGGATTTGTGTCGAGTGTGAGTGATGGTGGGATAAGAAAACCCGAATATACAAGTGTACTGCACACATCGTTGCCAGTCGCTTATCCCATCACCCCGATCGCTTGATTATTGAAACGAGTCAACCTAAACAATAATTTGTTTATTTCCGTTCGCATCGCATATTCACATCAATTTTCCAAAACAAGTATTTTATTGAATAAGGGTCGAAACCCGTTGACGCGGATCCGACATCATGATCCCTAGGGATTTATTTCGATGTCGGAAAAGCCGAGGGAATCAAGTCTTTCAATTCAAGCAAAGTGTCGATCCGTTAGAGTCAATACCAATTCCATAATTGGATGTCGAATCTAACGATCTAGTCAATTTAATCAACTAATGCGATTTTTTCGTTGATGCTAAGATAATAGTCATACAATTCGCTAGAATCACGACATTATTAAACGCGGAAAAAATCTATTCATATCGCGATAGTTAATTCAAATGACTTAAAACAATTTTCTCTTATTTTCACACTACTATCCCATTTCGATTCAATAATCGAATATGAGATACAACGAGTATGCAATTTTAGAATTGAGTATAAATTCCACAATATTTATGCCCAATTCATCAAGTCGTCAAAAATCAAAAGCAATTTCGAAATCGATAACAAAATTGCAAACGACATGGTTCGTACAGGTGCCACTCGACCGAGTGCCTACGCCACTCGATCGAGTGACATCACAAAAACCGAAACAGAATGTCTTTACGACCTCCACTCGGTCGAGTCTCACAGTGACTCGGTCGAGTGGCAATGTACTCGGTCGAGTTGGTCAATAACTCGGTCGAGTAGGGTCATAAAATCCGGACATAACTTTTTTCAGAGGTCCACTCGGTCGAGTCCCACAATGACTCGGTCGAGTGGCCCTTTATTACGTTAAACCGTGAGTCCTACAATAGCATTCGAGTCTCGTTAACCGTTTCTTTGTGACTTAGGTCAATACGTGCCAAATTAATCACGTGAAACATCTTTTCAAAATCATGCATTAACTCATTTGCATCATTCCACATTATTCAACAATTCGCAAACCGTTATTATCGTTATACCGTTACTAACCGTTTGTTGTTTCTTTGTCAACTTTGGTTGTTTATTTTATCGTACTAAAATAACCCACATACTAAATTTTACTTTGACGTAGAATTAATTGCATTAAATCGACGTAGAAACCCTTTTCAATTACATTCACATGCTTAGGGAAAATAATCTTTGCATATCATTTTCCCGTTTAACTAACGCGCGTATTCAAAAGTCATTCGAGATCTTAGTAGAGGCCGCTAGTGCGGGCGGGGTTGGGTGTCCTTAGTGGGCTTCCCAACACGTACCCTCACCCCTTACTCAGAACCTCGGTTTCCGGATGCCCAAAACCGTTGTCGCACGAGAGTCATTCAATACACGATATCCGATAATGTCGGTATCGGTATCAAATGCTAAGGGACGAACCCAATAAACTCTGACATCGGAAATGGGCTGTATTTTGTACACTGCCCACTACGACATAGAGTGGGTTCGAACGGGCCTTTACTCCCACAAACTTCGGTGGCGACTCCACTTCGATTTAAATTTCCATTCGATCCGTTTCATATGGAGATTCATTCGCTTACCCAAATCCACGCGTGGCCGCGTCGGGGTGGACCTATGTCATGTCCATAATTTGGCGACTCCGCTGGGGATTAACTGATGCGTGACATACCATCGGCATCCTCAGGGTGAGACTCGAATAGAAATCGTTTGACTAGTACAATACGCGTTTTAGTTTTACGGTTCATGCATAACCCCATATTTTCCCGGGCCGGTACTGGTGACCGATGTCCCACTATACCATTGATGTACTCCAATATGGATATGTCAAAAGGTGTCCATAGTCGATTCGAGTGGGTTTCGCGGCATGTTCTAAGCTCAACTCGACTTAGAGAGTCCGTCCCGATCAACGTCTAGACTATGTACACTAGTATAGATTCTTTAGACCGATCGAGACTTAGTGTAGAGCATACATGGCGTCGTTATAATGCTTGTTTGACTACGTGCTATTTGGTTTCCATGTCGTTTTCAAAAACCGTCAACTTTTCAAAAAATTCATCTTTTTCAAGGTATTCAATTTTCAAAACCCGGGTCGCATGCCGAATTTAGGACTTATGATTTTTCTCAAAATAGCCTATTTTCTAGACGGTATGCTGCCCAATTCAAAACTCGAAAACATTTTCGAACTTCCAAAACCCGTGGCCCAATACTCTTTTCGTTTTTTTTCGAAAAATGGGCCCTCCACCGAGTTTTCTCGGATCTTCAAAAACAATCCATTTTCGAAACCTTCCTTTTATTAGGACTTCCCGTATTTACCAGTGTCGGGTCATGTCGTAAGTCGTCAAGGTCTTTAGCGTCGAAACTCTGCCGATCTTACATCGCGGGTTTCTTCCATATCCCAGTCCGCCTTATTAGACTAAGGCAAGGCCCACCTACGTAGGACATACTCCTACAAAGGAGGGCCCGTTTACACAATCGAGTCCAAAGTCTGGGAATGTCTCACGTGAACCTTCCTTCGAACAGGACTAGGCCCACTCACCGAATCCTAAGGAAGGCCCACACCTCACAAGTCACCCGTCTAGGTGTCTTTTCCCTAGTCGTTTCCCTTTTAGTCTTGTTCGGGATGTACTTTCTATTCCGGGATTCGGGCTAGTTTCTGATTACGCGGTGTTCTTACAGACAGGCCACCCGAAACCAGATATCAACGCAAAATGGACGCATTGAAGGATGCCCTAGAGAAGATCGAAGCCCAATTGACTGCCATCCAGGCTGATCAGACGGCACTCGCCACTCGAGTGGGCGCAATGGAGAAGGGAACTCCTCCTCCTGGATCGGAGCCCACTGGGCCCAAAACTGAACTAGTCAGCGCTGTCCGCAGGCTCGAGGAACAAGTTCACCTGTCAAGGAACAACTCGATCCACACTGAAATTGCTCATTCCTATTCGCCGTTGAATGACGAGCTACCTGCTAACCTCAACCTTACGGGAATTCCAATGTTTGAGGGTACCGAAGACCCGGTGCATCATATCCGGGCTTTCAAAGATTTTATGGCTGTCAAAGGGGTGAAGTCCACCATGTTTACTCACTTGTTCCCTTCCTCCCTGGAGAAGCATCCTAAGGCCTGGTATTACAGGCTCGATTCCAAGAAATACAAAACTTGGGATGATGTGGCAACCGAATTTGCTCGGAATTACGCTGATAATACTGAAATCCAGACTACAATGCGTACTCTGGAGGTGATGGCCCAAGAGCCCAAAGAAGGGTTCACTAAATATCTACAAAGATGGCGGGCCGAGAGCGTAAAACTGGTCGACAATGTAACACCCCGGCCCAATCCTAGGACCGGAAATGTTAACTGCGGTAGCCCGCCAGGCTTTGTACTGGTCCCACAGACCAACACAAGTCCTTTCCAGCGCATTTTGTCCTCACTCATGTGCATCCTGGAAACCTTCCCAGGAGGTCACCCATCCTAAGATTGCTCCCAGTCAAGCACGCTTAACTGCAGAGTTCTTATCATGGACAAACCAGAAAAGAAAGTGCACTTTGTTGATATGAGTAGTACTTCAAATCCCTTTAAGCAAAGCTCATAAATAGGACATCTTCAATCAATGTGGGGTGTTTCAATCACTCCCACTTGAAGAACGCAACGTCCTCGTTGCGCCTGGCAGCATAACCGCTGACCCAGAATCCACCCCCGCTAGGTGCCAAATGCACGGTCGCAGGGTTGCTCTGATACCATTTGTAACACCCCGGCCCAATCCTAGGACCGGAAATGTTAACTGCGGTAGCCCGCCAGGCTTTGTACTGGTCCCACAGACCAACACGAGTCCTTTCCAGCGCATTTTGTCCTCACTCATGTGCATCCTGGAAACCTTCCCAGGAGGTCACCCATCCTAAGATTGCTCCCAGTCAAGCACGCTTAACTGCAGAGTTCTTATCATGGGCAAACCAGAAAAGAAAGTGCACTTTGTTGATATGAGTAGTACTTCAAATCCCTTTAAGCAAAGCTCATAAATAGGACATCTTCAATCAATGTGGGGTGTTTCAATCACTCCCACTTGAAGAACGCAACGTCCTCGTTGCGCCTGGCAGCATAACCGCTGACCCAGAATCCACCCCCGCTAGGTGCCAAATGCACGGTCGCAGGGTTGCTCTGATACCATTTGTAACACCCCGGCCCAATCCTAGGACCGGAAATGTTAACTGCGGTAGCCCGCCAGGCTTTGTACTGGTCCCACAGACCAACACGAGTCCTTTCCAGCGCATTTTGTCCTCACTCATGTGCATCCTGGAAACCTTCCCAGGAGGTCACCCATCCTAAGATTGCTCCCAGTCAAGCACGCTTAACTGCAGAGTTCTTATCATGGGCAAACCAGAAAAGAAAGTGCACTTTGTTGATATGAGTAGTACTTCAAATCCCTTTAAGCAAAGCTCATAAATAGGACATCTTCAATCAATGTGGGGTGTTTCAATGACAAGCCCAGTGAGAAGGTCCTAGTGGAAGCTTTTGTCAAGAACCTCCTCCCTTCCTACCGGGTCCACCTCCGGTATGCTGTTATTCCTAATTTTGCTACTCTAACTGAAATGGGTACAAGGATCGAGGACGACTTAAGATTAGAGAGCCTGACTAAGGCCTCTACCAAGGGCTATCAAGGGGCAAACTCATCCGCGAACAAGCCCACACCTGCAGCTGCAACTCGCAGCATCTTTGACGAGGTAAATTTGCTTGACACCTCATCCAAAAAGAATACACCAAATCGGGTATTCACAGATATAGGGACTACCTATACTTATGCCTTACAAAGGCTATCTTCAAAGGGTCTGATCCAACCAATAGGCCCGATGCCCGAGCTTCCAGTGGAGCCAAAAGTTATAACGCCCAAGCCTACTGCCAATATCATCGTGGTAATGGGCATGATACTAAAAAGTGCTGGAAACTGAAGCATCTAATCCAGGACCTGATTGAGAGCGGGAAGATCCCGTTGCCCGGGGACAAGCCGAGCAACAAAGAAAACCCGTTCAGTGCCCACGCAATATTCACCGGTGAGGTAATTGACTGTTCTCACCTCATCTCCCCCTATATCCCACAAATTAACGGGATATGGTTTGATGACGAGGATGATGTGTACTTAGCCAAAGGGGAAGCTGTCTCCATCACCCTGGAAGAGGTCCGAAAGGCTAAGTTCAAAGCCTTAGCCACCAACCACCTCGCCGCAGCTGGGCGTTTGATTCCTACATCCGTCACTGAACCTGCCAGGATGGAACCTACCCTTGAAGAACCAAGCAACGACACGGCCTTGGTCCAACAAATGAAGAGGGTTTGAGCTGACCTAACCATATGGGAACTACTGGTTAGCTCACAAGCACATCGAGAAGCACTGACTAAGGCTCTCGATGAGATCAAGGTCGACTCACAGGTTACCCCTTCTGAAATGGTAGCCACTATTATGCCTTATCTCAAAGGCAAGTCCAAGAAAGAAGGCCCACTTATCACCTTCTCCGAGTCTGATCTTCCATCATTCGGGCCAAATCATAATCTGGCCCTTTACATCACGGTCATTTGCCTAGGGAAGTACCTCCCAATGACCCTTATCGATGATGGGTCTGCTGTAAATGTCCTACCTCTAAGGACCGCTAAGGCCCTCGGCATCACCGATGCCGATTATCTCCCAACGGCGCAAACTATCCAGGCTTTTGACGGAAGCCCAAAGCCAGTTGTCGGGGCTGTTAAACTGAAAATCATAACGGGCCCAATCGAAAAGGAGTTATAGTTTCAGGTGATTGATGTCACCTCATCCTTTAATTTAATACTAGGAAGGCCTTGGATCCATGCAGTCAAGGCCGTCTCCTCTACTCTCCATCGGAAAGTCAAGATGCCACATCAAGATGGTGTCATCACACTAGAGGCTACTCCTATTACCGTGGCAAGCTGCAACGCTACGGGCCGGGCCGACCCACGAGGATTTGATTTCGTGGGCATGATCGAAGAAGAGTATCTCTTTAGGCCCTACTTCACAACTAGCATCGACACGATGCTACAGAATCTAGGCTATCTACCGGGAGCAACCTCGAGGCCAAATCTTCAGCTGGGAAGATTATCGAGGTTCTAAATGATGGCGAATCACAATTCGGATTGGGGTATGCTATAACCCCGGAAAACGTGGTTCGGGCCGGTATCTACAAAGCCACCAACATTCTCAAGGGTACTTACATAGGCCCTTATATCCCGAAGTTAATGGATTACTTCGTCACTCCAGTCTTCGGAGCCATTCAAGTGGGCCTCTACCAACCCACCATCACATATCCCGAGGCCAAAACGGCTCGGGAATGCAATTTCATCCCCGATGACATATTTTCCCTCGTTCAAACCGAGTCCAAGGAAGGGGAAAACAACGCTGAGCCCGTGCTGGGGCTCCTATTTGGAGAAGACAAAGCCATCCCTGCTCCAAAGGACGACTTGGTCAATCTGATCCTCCGCAGCGATCGGTTCGACCCAACTAAGCTAATCACCGAAGTTGGTGCAGATGCGGGAAAAAGGGCCTGGGGGAAGACCATCAAGTCGACCGACAGTCAAGGACGGACCTACAAGCTAACTACCGGCGAGGGAGACATGCCAGATACCGAGCCTGAGTCAGAGTCAGAGTCGGAGTCTGAGTCGGAGTCTAGAGGGTTTGGTGCTAGAGTCGAGTCTGTAACCCCTCTTCCCTTATCCACTGAGGTCTCGGGGCCTGTCCCAAGACCTCTCCCTATCCTGCCACTGACCAACGATCAGATGGCCGCTCTTTTCGAGCTTTTCACAAAATTCACCATTAATAATAATAACGAAAACCGTTCTGCTTACGACTTGTCTTATTTCCAAAATTATTTCAAAAATTTTATATGCAATGACATTGAGAAGCCCGACGAACAGGTACCTCTACCTCCACATCAGATCGAGCAGCTCTAACTAAGGGAGTCCCGAGACCCGGTAATCGAAGAAACCGAGTCCATCAATGTGGGAACCACTTTAGAGCCCCAGATGCTTAAGTTGGGCCTATCCTTAGATTCAGAGGAGAGAAAAAAATTCACAGACCTCCTCCAAGAGTTCAAAGATGTTTTCGCATGGTCCTACAAGGACATGCCGGGAATAGACCGGGAAATAGCTGAACACCGAATACCCATCAAAGATGGGTGCAAACCGGTAAAGCAAAAACTTCGAAGGATGAAGCCCGAATGGTCTCTCAAGGTCAAAGAGGAAGTAGACGAACAATTCAAAGCGGGCTTTATACAAGTGTCTGAATATCCAGACTAGGTCGCAAACATCGTGCCGGTACCCAAGAAGATCGGCAAGGTGCGGGTATGTGTAGACTTCCGGGACCTTAACAAGGCTAGCCCAAAAGATGATTTTCCGTTACCCCACATCGACATACTAGTGGATAACACCGCCGATCACGCCCTTCTATCATTCATGGACGGGTATGCCGGATACAATCAAATCAAGATGGCAGAAGAAGACATGAGTAAGACCACCTTCATTACACCTTGGGGTACTTACTGTTACACTGTTATGCCATTTGGGCTCATCAATGTCGGGGCCACTTATCAACGGACCGCCACTACTTCATTACATGACCTGATGCACAAAGAAGTGGAGGTCTACGTGGACGATATGATCGTTAAGTCGAAAGACCGGAGTGGGCACATTGCGGCCCTAAGAAAATTCTTTACCCGACTGCGCAAATACAACACGAGGCTAAATCCTCAAAAGTGCAGTTTCGGGGTAACATCGAGCAAATTACTTGGCCATATCGTTAGCCAACGCGGCATCGAGGTCGACCCAGCTAAAATCAAAGCCATCACCGAGATGCAACCACCCAAGACCGAAAAAGAAATAAGGGGGTTTCTCGGGAAAGTCCAATACATCAGCCGGTTCATTTCAAAATTAACCATGGTATGTGAGCCCATTTTCAAGAAACTGAAGATCGGAGAACGGGTACTGTGGGACGATAAATGTCAAACGGCTTTTGACAAAATCAAGGAGATATTGTCTGCTCCGCCAGTATTAATGTCACCTCAACCCGGTTTGCCTTTGTCGTTATACCTAACAACGACCGAGACAGCCATGGGGGCTATGCTAGCCCAGACAGTTGATTCAGAAGAACGGGCTATTTACTACATTAGTAAAAAGTTCCTTGAATACGAATGCAAGTACAAAATGCTCGAAAAGACGTGCCTAGCTCTGGTTTGGGCCACTAAAAAGCTCCGACATTACATGCTGAGTCACGAGGTACATGTATTATCCAAAATGGACCCTATCAAGTACCTGTTCGAGAAGCCCATCCTCAACGGCAGGATGTCCAGATGGACTTTAATGTTATCTGAGTTTGACCTCAAGTTTGTACCATTAAAAGCCATCAAAGGCCGAGTAGTAGCCGAGTTCCTTGCCGATAGCCCGATATCTGAAGAGGACCACATCGATATCTGAAGAGGACCATATCTGAAGACATATTCCATACTGATACCGAGACATGGGATTTGTACTTTGATGGAGCATCCAACTTTCGAGGATTCGGGGCTGGGATTCTGCTAATCTCACCACGAGGGGAACACACTCCCTTATCCATCAAATTGGACTTTGACGTGACCAATAACGCAGCCGAATACGAGGCATGCATTCACGGGTTGCAAGCCGCCGCCGATTTAGGGGTAACAAACCTCCGGGTCCACGGTGACTCATCGCTGGTCATCAATCAAGCGCTCCAAAAATGGAAAACTCGAAACGCCAATCTCGTGGCTTACCAAGCACGGGTAAGGGTTCTAGAGAAACAATTTCAAAAGGTAGAATACATTTATCTGCCCCGGGAAGAAAATCAATTCGCAGATGCACTTTCCAAATTAGCATCTCTACTGAACATCCCGGATCACCTGACCAGCAAGTCGATCTGTGTCGAAAGACGGTCCGAGCCGGCCTACATCCATGCCATTCAGGACATCGAGCTAGCCGACCCGAAACCTTGTTATCATTCAGTCCTAACCTCCTTGGCAACGGGAGAGTATCCCCCGGGAACTGAAAACTGGGCCAAGAAAGCCCTGAGGAGATTGGCAACCCAATTTGTTCGCACGGACGACGGACAATTATACAAAAAGACGGCACAGGGGGCTCTCCTCCTATGCATCGACAAAATACAGGCCGAAAAGGTTATGGCCAAAGTACACGACGGTGAAAACGGTCCGCATATGAACGCCCATATGCTAGCCCGAAAAATCATGAGGCTCGGGTATTATTGGAGCACCATGGAAACAGACTGTCAGTTGTATGTCAAACACTGCCATAACTGTCAGATCTTTGCCAATGTACAGCATATGCCATCTTCCCTCTTATATACCATGACATCACCGTGACCATTTTCGACATGGGGTATAGACATAATTGGAAAGGTGCATCCTTCCGGGACTGGAGGTCATTGCTTCATTTTGGTGGCCATCGACTACTTCACCAAATGGGTCGAAGCCGAGTCATACCGTGTCTTGAACGCCAATCACGTGGCCAAGTTTATCCAGAACAAGATCATATGCCGGTATGGGATCCCTTACGAATTTATTAGCGATCACGGGACCCACTTTCAAGCTGAAACCGCCGCATTGCTGGCAAAATATAAAATTCAAAGGCATACATCTTCGCCTTATCGACCTCAAACAAACGGAGCGGTAGAAGCGTCCAATAAAACAATTGTCACCATACTTAAAAAGATGACTGAGAATTACCGGGACTGGCCCGACAAAATACCCTTTGCCCTATGGAGATATCGAACCTCAATTCGCACCGCGACCGGAGCAACTCCATATTATTTGACATATGGAATGGAAGCAGTCCAGCCGGTCGAGCTAGAAGTACCATCCCTCAGGATTTTACTTGAAAGCCAAGTACCAGAAGCAGATTTGGTCCAAGCCCGATACGATTCGCTAGTCCTTTTAGACGAACGGCGATCACGGGCCCTCAACAATATCCAAATATATCAGAAGAGGATCCAACGGGCTTTCAACAAAAGGGTTAGGCCCAGAAACATCAAAGAAGGGGATCTGGTCCTAAAATCGGTTCGTGCCTTACTACCGGTTAACCCAAGGGGTAAATTCAAACCCAATTGGGCTGGGCCGTACTTAGTCAAGAAGGTCCTATCAGGAGGAGCGGTGATGCTGACAGACTTGGACGGGAACGAATTTGTCAACCCAACCAATTTGGACCAGCTGAAGTGCTACTACCCATAAACCTCATCTCAATGTCATTTGCAAAAAAATTATAAAAATTTGTCTTTTTATAAATTTTCAAAAATTGTAGACAAGTCAACGAGTTAGAATTAATTATTCTACTGTCACACATCTCGAATTAATAATCTTGATGTATTTCGAAAATTGAAAAAAATCAATCAAATCAATTTTGAACTACGTTTGGTTTGATTCCGCTAATCGTGGATACGTAGGCAACCCCTCAAAAGGGTACAACCATTGCAATAAACGAAAAGACGGGAACGGTATTCTTTAATACGTCTTTATTAAACCGATAAACTCGGGAATTACAAAAAAAAAAAAAAAGGCAAACCACAAAAAAATCACACCCAAATAATAATAATAATACTCAAATAATAATAAGGAAGACTAATATCCGGCCATTTTGCCCTTCCCCTTGTCCTTCGGGTCGCGTGGAGCCTGAGGTCTTCGAGGTGGTGGCGAGCCTTCCCGAATCACAAGTGGAACCTCCTTAGCACGAGCCCGTTTCTTCGACGACGGGTCTTCTACTACGGTCTTTGGCCCAAGTCGAGCCCGTACGTGTGGGTAGCCTATCTCGTGGGCCAAGTCGGTCCTGCACGGGTAGTTCTGGGCCTAGTCTCCCTTCCAAGTCAGTCTAGGGGTTCACCTTCCCCCAAGCACCTTTAGCACTAGACCCTCCAGCTTGAGTCTTGGTCTTCTTCTTTTGTCCTGACATAAGATGGACTAGGGTAGCAGGAGTGTCTCCTTCGTCAAAAAAGCCCCTGTTGTCTTTAGCTTGTTCCCTTCGCAGCAGGTCGAAAGCTTCATCAACCTTCAGAGCAGCTCGGGCTTTAGCATCACCTGCTTTGGTCCACTTCGTGTAAGAGTCTGAAACTCAGATCGAGTGGCAAGATTTGGTGATGGGCCAGGTGTGCCGGGTGTACCACATTTGCATCCATGTATCGCACATCACATCAGTCAGTTGGGTAGGGTCACTCACAACTGCCTCGACTTCAGGGATTCGCTGGGTCCATTCTTACTGCCTTAGTATGCGATCCGGATAAAGATGAACTGTTTGCCTGAAAGATAATATTACCTGATAACGGGCTCTGTCCCTCGGGTCCAAGCCGGTCCAAAGATAGATGGGCCACCACGGAACTACCCATCGAATTAGCGGACCACCATGGAATGACAATACTTCGTCCCAATATTTCTGGGTAATCTGACGAGAAAAGTCAATGGCCCGCCTCCTTGTCATCACCTGGTTATGACGATAGTTGCTCGCATCAAGGGGAGGATCTATCACTGATAGCCTCTCATATAGCCAAATATGAAAAAAGAAACAAAAACATGAGTTCCCGAGGCGAAATAGGTGTCCGCCTAAGGCCACTCGGTCAAGTGCCTAGGACACTCGATCGAGTGGTATCCCTGAACACAAACAGGGGGCTTTTGCGAAGGCACTCGATCGACTGCCAGGGTAGCTCGATCGAGTGGCACCTCCGAAGACAGATCAGGAGGGTTTTATCGAGGGTACTCGATCGAGTGCCAGGGTGACTCGATCGAGTACCCCCCTGCAGTAAAAAAAAATTCGCCAAAAAAAATCAAAAATAGAAAAATCGAGAAATTTGGAAAAATAAAATGCAAAGTAACATACTTGCAGCAAACGGGTGCTCCCGGTAAGACGAATTGATGAGTCCCTCTTGCGGTTGTCCAATCCTTGGATAATCTCGCCCGTGATCAGCCAAGTCGGGCTGTGTTCAGTCTCCATCAAGTCTACTACAGTCAAAAGACTGGTGTTTCCATGCAGGATAGCAAATCCATGTGACCCTCAAAAGCATAAACGTGGAGCATGCAGAAAGAAAAAGCCCTACGGCTGTAAGCCAGTCTGACCCGAACATCAAGAGGATTCATAAATTTCTCAGCCAAGTCGATCAGAGAAATATTATCACCCTCCATCATACGGGATACCTCGTTGTGAGAAAGCCCTAGAAATTCTCGAAGCTTCCTCCTCGGGTCATAGATCGAGTACGGGACAGCGGGACGGAGTATCGGGTTCCATCCTCCTATAGCTGCAATCTCCTCAGGTAAAGGGCAAACTTCGCCCCGAGGAAAGGCAAAGACATGATATATGTCGTCCCAGTAAACCAAGCATGCATCCAAGAAATAACGATCAACCACCATCTGACGGAACGGGTACAGCTGAGTTATACCAGTCTGGTTGAGAGCTACCTTATCCGTGTCCCTAAAGCGTCGGGACCATTCTTGCAGTATCGCAGTTAATCTATCAATTCCCACGGCTAGTCTCTTGAAAGGATTGAAAAGGTTTTCTTTTTAAGAAAGGAGTGAATTGTAATGGTATTTCGAGGAAAATCAATGATAAGAGGGGCTATATATAGCAATCAACCTTACACCCTCTTTCCATATCTCTCCTTACACCATAGTTTCCTAATCCTAATTAGAACCAACCCACAAGCCTAGTCTCGATACTAGCACGAAAATATCCATCCCGAACTTTCCTAATTTCTTTAGGTATCCAAGTTTCAAACAAAATTCAAAATTTCAAAATTTCCAAAACTTTCAAAAATTTCAAAAATCATTTTCCCCAGCGCGAGTCATTTTACTACCTACGTGTTGCATGCATTTTATGTGACTTATACAGGTACGACTCAAACAGGGACGTGCAACCCACTATATCTCCCCAGCGGAAGCCAACGGCGGCATTTCACGGGATGGGCCTACATACAGGCGCACCCAGGACTTATGCGACAAGTTCAATTCCCCACGGAGTTATCGTCATTAGCTCAGGTATGACTTCTAGCTTATGGCTGGCAAGCCCTTCACGCGAGTCTAATGGACTATAAACGACCCGACCGGAAGTCCGCCAGGTTTCAATCCTCGATTGGCCTGGTGGCTACTCTGACTTTCGCCTTGTCCAAGCCTCAGTCAGAGTGGGGGCTCTGTAGACACCCGCATTTTGACTGCCAGGTGTCTATGGTAGTTTCCAAAAAACACCCGATGATGATCGGACGCTAACGTGTTTCTACGCGCTCGGATATGGGATCAAATCCATTAGTTTCTAGCTAATGCACTTACGGAGTACAAATCTCACAAAACTGACCTCAAAATCAGGCCCAGCGGACCGTTCCGAGTCAAACAAGACTAATTTGGGCCAAAACAGACAACGGGAATAAAACCGACTTTTTAACGATTGGGTCAAACCTCGATCAAGGTCGTTCCGAGACACACAAAACAGCCATTCACAACATCAAAAGTCCAAGTCAAACACAAACCCATCAAAAACCCAGGTCGCGGTCCAAAACATTGGACCCGCGCGACCCAGTTGGGCCACTCGATCGAGTGCCCCACCCACTCGATCGAGTGGGCCCTTTTTCAAGCCCGACGGCTGACGCACTGGGCCACTCGACCGAGTCAGCCACTTACTCGGTCGAGTAACCCTAACCGGGTTCCTTGGATTTGCCTATATAAGCAACCCCATGCACACACAATTTCACAACTTTGATCATCCTTCAAAAAACCCTAATTTTACCCTAATCAACACACCCTAATACTACACTCAAGCCCTAACCCTAGTACCTAGGAGGCAAACCTAAACCACCACAACTCAACCTCCATAGACCTCGAAACTCCCGTGTTAAAGCCGCGACTACGAGTCCTATCCGAGACAAGAACATGTAGGTTGAGGGTGCAAAACCCTATTCTTCCCTTCTTCTCTTCCTCTCGTCATTTGTCTCTTTTTATTTATTTATTTAATTATCGCATCTGCAATATCGCTAGTATCGCTAGTACTATAAAACATTAAAATACTCGCGGATTTGTGTCGAGTGTGAGTGATGGTGGGATAAGAAAACCCGAATATACAAGTGTACTGCACACAGCGTTGCTGGTCGCTTATCCCATCACCCCGATCGCTTGATTATTGAAACGAGTCAACCTAAACAATAATTCGTTTATTTCCGTTCACATCGCATATTCACATAAATTTTCCAAAACAAGTATTTTATTGAATAAGGGTCGAAACCCGTTGACGCGGATCCGATATCATGATCCCTAGGGATTTATTTCGATGTCGGAAAAGCCGAGGGAATCAAGTCTTTCAATTCAAGCAAAGTGTCGATCCGTTAGAGTCAATACCAATTCCATAATTGGATGTCGAATCTAACGATCTAGTCAATTTAATCAACTAATGAGATTTTTTTGTTGATGTTAAGATAATAGTCATACGATTCGCTAGAATCACGACATTATTAAACGCGGAGAAAATCTATTCATATCGCGATAGTTAATTCAAACGACTTAAAACAATTTTCTCTTATTTTCAATCTACTATCCCATATCGATTCAATAATCGAATATGAGATACAACGAGTATGCAATTTTAGAATTGAGTATAAATTCCACAATATTTATGCCCAATTCATCAAGTCGTCAAAAATCAAAAGCAATTTCGAAATCGATAACAAAATTCCAAACGACATGGTTCGTACAGGTGCCACTCGACCGAGTGCCTACGCACTCGATCGAGTGACATCACAAAAACCGAAACAGAATGTCTTTACGACCTCCACTCGGTCGAGTCTCACAGTGACTCGGTCGAGTGGCAATGTACTCGGTCGAGTTGCTCAATAACTCGGTCGAGTAGGGTCATAAAATCCGGACATAACCTTTTTCAGAGGTCCACTCGGTCGAGTTCCGCAATGACTCGGTCGACTGGCCCTTTATTACGTTAAACCGTGAGTCCTACAATAGCATTCGAGTCTCGTTAACCGTTTCTTAGTGACTTAGGTCAACACGTGCCTAATTAATCACGTGAAACATCTTTTCAAAATCATGCATTAACTCATTTGCATCATTCCACATTATTCAACAATTCGCAAACTGTTATTATCGTTATACCGTTACTAACCGTTTGTTGTTTCTTTGTCAATTTTGGTTGTTTATTTTATCGTACTAAAATGAACCCACATGCTAAATTTTACTTTGACGTAGAATTAATTGCATTAAATCGACGTAGAAACCCTTTTCAATTACATTCACATGCTTAGGGAAAATAATATTTGCTTATCATTTTCCCGTTTAACTAACGCGCGTATTCAAAAGTCATTCGAGATCTTAGTAGAGGCCGCTAGTGCGGGCGGGGTTGGGTGTCCTTAGTGAGCTTCCCAACACGTACCCTCACCCCTTACTCAGAACCTCGGTTTCCGGATGCCCGAAACCGTTGGCGCACGAGAGTCATTCAATACACGATATCCGATAATGTCGGTATCGGTATCAAATGCTAAGGGACAAACCCAATAAACTCTGACATCGGAAATGGGCCGTATTTTGTACACGGCCCACTACGACATAGAGTGGGTTCGATCCGTTTCATATGGAGATTCATTCGCCTACCCAAACCCGCGCGTGGCCGCGTCGGGGTGGACCTATGTAATGTCCACACAACAGAATGTCTCTTGAGCAGGGATATGCACCAAAAGCCACTCAGATACCAGATCAAAGCACTTCATGACGTACCTGCAGCGTGAGAGCAGATGATCATGAGAATCATCCTGCGTTCCACACAAGAAGCAAGTCTAATCGTGTACGATTTACATTCTTTGAAGACGATCCTTAGTCAGTAGACTCTGGTGACAGATCAGCCACACTATGTATCCATGTTTTGGAATACTAACCCTGTTCCAGACTAACTTATTCCAATGAACCCTTTGTCCCCGAGTAATCAACCAGGAATAGCCTTCAGCCGTGGTATAATCCCGTCCTTGAGCAAGCAATGTAGGGAATAGATTATTGGCAAAGAAAATATTTTTAACCCAACATATCTTGCGCCAAGACCAGCTAGAGTTGAGATATGGTTGGTAAAGTTCCCAATCCACCCCTTTTATATATACAGAGTTTACCCATTTTACCCAAAGATGCTCAGACAAACTCGTAATCCACCACGCATACCTGCCTATACAAGCAATGTTCCATAATTGGATATTTTTTAATCCCAAACCCCCCTCCTCAAAAGGGGTACAAACCTTGTCCCAAGCCACCAAAGGGGGGAATTATGATGCTCACTCCCACTCCATAGGTAGTTCCTACATTGCGTTAATGTGATTGATAATAGAGGTAGGAGGAATGAAGATCCTAGACCAATAAAGATGCAAAGAGCTTAGAATTGATTGAATAACAATAAGCCTTCCCTAGTATGATAGCTTCCTATCTCCAAGACCTCTAATCTTTGCTACCATCTTCTCTGTGAGTATATGACACTCCAAGACAGAGATCTTTTTAGGAGACAGAGAGACGCCCAGATATTCGAAAGGAAGCTTGCCTAGTTGCATACCCGTCAAGACCATTATTTTAGCAGCCTCTTCTGGTTTAATTCCATTATGGTAAATATTAGATTTTGTTTGGTTCATTTTTAATCCAGAGGCTGTAGAAAAAGTGGCAAACGCACTGATGATACATTGAACCAAGGTGACCGTCCCTTTGCAAAATAACATAAGATCGTCAGCGAAGCAAAGGTGACTCAGTTTAGGTACCTTGCAATGCGGATGATATCTGTATTTTCCACTCTCCTGCATCGTACTAATAATCCTGCTTAAGTATTCCATACAAATGGTGAAAAGGAGCGGTGACAACGGATCCCCTTGCCTAAGGCCTCTCTTAAGTCTCCCCTTTAAGAGAAAGGGAATAACTATGGGAAGTCAGGCATTCCATGATAAGTGAAATGAAAGTGGGAGGAAACTCCAAAGCCTTAAGTATCTGTTCTACAAAACTCCACTCAATGGTATCAGAAGCCTTCTGCATATCAATTTTTAAGAGAATACGAGGAGAGCAGGCTTTTCTGTTATAAAGTCGAATAAGATCTTGGCAAATATGTATATTTTCAACAATGTCTCTCCCTTTGACGAAGGCACTTTGACTCGGGCTAATAATTTTAGTGAGAGTAAGACTAAGGCCTTGTTCTTTTCGGCTGAAACAGGGCTGAGCTGAGCTGGTCTGATAGGAGCTGAGTTGGACTGATAAGAGCTGAGCTGAACTAAAAGAAGCTGAAACTAATAACTACTCATATAAATTATCTTATAATATTTTAAAAAATGAAAAAATAAAGTAAAAAAATATAACACCGATTAATAATAATAATAATAATAATAATAATAATAATAATAATAATAATAATACTAGTAATAATAATATTAATTAAAATTAATTGTAATGGCGTTGAGACAGATTTGTAAATATTTGAATGTAATATCTATTTCAAGACCTAAATGTATTATAGAGTGCATAATAATATTAATTAATAATTGTTATAATAATAATGATGACAAAAAAATATAAAATAATAATAATAATAACGATAATGATAACAATGACGATGATGATGACGACAACGACGTTGACGATTATAATAATAATTTTTTTTATTATTACTAAGAGATATGAGTAATAGATATAACAACAACAATAATATTATCATTATTATTTTTTTTTATGAAAATAAACTTGCATTTATATCAAAATGCCATAACAACAAGAACAACAACAACAACAACAATAATAAGACTTTATTGTAATTTGTTTCAATCTTAATGCAACTCTCGTTTAATATAAATAAATAAATAATAATAATATTTATTATTATTATTATTATCATTATTATTATTAGTACTATTATTATTACTATTATTATTATTATTATTATTATTATTATTATTGAAGTATTATTTTAGGAGCTGAAAATATTGGAGTTGGGTTGAAAATATTAAGGCTGAGCTGAGCTGAGCTTATAAGAGCTGGGCTGAGCTGATAAGAACTGAACTTAGCTGATAGAAGCTGAGCTGGTCTGAAACGGGCTGAAAATAAGCTGAAAATAATAGGGCCTAAGTCGCTCACACACAACTTTGGATAAGCACTTATAAACCGTGTTGCAGCATGCAATTGGATGAAATTGACTCACATGAGTTGGATTCTGTACCCTTTGGGATGAGGGTGAGATTGGTATTGCTGACCTGTTTTAGCAATTTTCCACTGATGATAACATCTTTGATAGCATTACAAACTTCCATTCCCGTAATACTCCAGGTGTCCTTGAAAAATTGGCTTGTAAAACCATCTAGGCCGGGGGCTTTGTTGTCCTGAATACTATACATTGCCTTCTTTATGTCTGCATTAGTAACCGGTCGCAGCAGCTGAATTTGTTGCTCAGCAATGAGAACTTTTCCATTATTGACAGTAGCAGTATGTACCGGTTGTACAGGCTTACTTTCCCCTAAAATACTAGAGAAATATTCAATAAAAGCTAATTGAATCTCCTCCAGCCTGGTACAAGTCTCCCCTTTCATGCTTTGCACCTGAATAATTCTATTGGTCGCCCGTCGTTGCTTTATAGTTGAATGAAAAAAGGCTGAGTTTTGGTCGCCCTGTTCTAACCAATGTACTTTTGCTTTCTGTTGTAAAAAAGAGTAGCGAGCTTTATCTAGGACTGAAAATTGCTTAGAGATAGCTGATTCATACTGAAGCAAAGTAGCATCAGCAGGCTGATGTTGGAGCTGCAATTGAATGCTATGAAGCGCCTATTCCATTACATTGGCCATATTTTCAACATCCTGATACTGTTTGGAATTGAGGTTTTTTAAAGGTTTCTTCAGAGCTTTCAATTTTTTTGTGAGCTGATACGTGAGACTGCCGCTGTACTGAGTGCTCCATCTCTCCTGCACAGTTGCTGTAAAATCAGGTGAGGAAGCCCACATGTTGAAATAATTGAAGGCCCCCTTCTTCGTATGAGTGAATGTATCAAGCTTCACAATACAAGGACAATGATCAAACAAGCCTTTGGGGAGGAAATTAGCATAGGAATCAGGATAAGCTAACATCCAATCATCATTGCAAAGAACTCTATCTATCCTGCTATAGACCCGACTACCAACTTCATGTTTATTATTCCAAGTGAAATGAGACCCCATTGACTTGAGTTCAACGAGGCCACAGTCATCTATGCATTCATTGAATGGTTTAATTTCAGCCAAAGTAATCGGAGCTCCTCCAATTCCTTCCTCCATTCTTCTCACATTGTTGAAATCCCCCATGAGAATCCAAGCACCAGTACAACTAGTCACAAATCTTCTAATCTCAGTCCATAAGGGGTCTCGCTCCAAAGGTTTATTGAAACCATAGATGACAGAACACCAAAATCGTCCATTCCACCTTTGTGACTAACCCTTATATGGATAATATGTTCAAAGATCTCCAAAATGTCAACATCATAGATAGTCAGATTCCAAAGACACCAAATCCTACCTCCCTTATGCATACTATTATTAGTAGTAATTGACCATTCATTAAAGACATTGCTAGCCTTAAGCCAGTTATTAGTAGTAACCTTAGTTTCTAAAAGACCAAACAACTCTACTTTATTATTGAGCGTAAACCATCTTATCTCCTTTTGCTTCTTGGTTTTATTCATTCCCCTAATGTTCCAACACCCTATATTAACCATTATTATTTCCAAAGGGGTGAATCTCCTCCACTTGACCTATGCCACTCACTTTCTTGATATTAGATTGTAATATTTCCAAGAAGGACATCCCCTCTTGAGTGTACTGCAAACCCACAGATCGAGCAGGTTTGGTAGCTGCTCTCCCCAGAACTGAAATATCATGCTCAGCACGCTGAACTGGTGGAGTCACCACAACCTCATGTGGTATGGGTTGAGATGCCCAGACCTGATTATTAGCATGTTTAGCTTGCACTTCTGCTAATTTGCTTCGACATTGTTGCTCATTGTATCACAAGCAATAGGCAACCAATCGTAGTTCAGCTGTATATGTTGCTCAACTCCTTTCTCATCAAGGAAGTGGATAATATTAGGGAAAGCTTGACCTATTTCTACCCCAATGAGTAGCTTAGCATCAGTAGAGTTAGCTGTGCGAATTACTTTACCAATAATTCCCCCAATTTTCCTCAAGCAATCAGATCCCCAGAATTTGAGTTCGAGATTATCCAATTTGACCCAAATAGGCACCTTTTTAACATCATGTTTAGTAAGCTTAGAAGACTCCTCCCATTCATGAATTATCACAGGCTTGTTATCAAACATCAGGTATTCAGTATTCATAGCCATTTGTTGAGATTCTTTATCATGAAACCGAACTACAAAAATACCATTAGGCAAGAAAGAAATCTTATCTACCTTCAAATGTTTCCAGGCCCGATTAATGAAGCCTGAAACAATACTCCATGGCGGTTTAAGTCCAACAACGAATCCATAAACCGTTGTGCTCCAAAATTGTAGCTCCCCTGCAACGTCCTCTGTTGTGAGCTGGAGTAGAGGTGAGCTCTCTACAGAGTTCGTCACAGTGATCGTCTCCTTTGGCGGAAGCACTTCAGTACCAGCTGGTTCATCATCAAGAACATCCTCCAAGTTAACATCTATCTCAACGAACGGTTGCTGCGTTCCTTGTGCTTTTTGTGTACTAGAAGAGTTACTATGATTATTATTATTATTATTATTATTATTGTGCTTATTACCAGATGAAGTACTACTATTAGTTTTGTGATTCTGCTTTGAACCATTTTTAGAAGAAGACGAGTTGTTTACTTTCCTGTTGTTCCGGGTATGGAAACAATTAAACCCGACTTTAGGTTCGGGTCTTTAACAAGTGCAATTGATGCTCAAAACGGTCAATGCTAGTCTTCCTCTGATCTCCCCTTCTCCTCACTCCGATTGATCGGACCTTCCCGGCGAAGATGGTTAGTCCCTGCACAATGAACGCACAGGGCCCCAAAGGTGTCCGGGGGAACCCTCTCCGATGCCTAAGTCAGTCCGTGAATAGCCTTTAGGAACCTAGCTCGTTAGGAACTAGGTGGCGGTTATAGAGTGAGAGTCCAGAGAGAGAATTTCCAACCCCCTTCTTGTGGAAAATGGAAGAGTATTTATACCTTCCCACAAGAGAGAGGAAGGAGGAAGAGAGAGAGTGGGAGGATGGGTGGACGAGAGGGTGACAAGTGGCTTCACCTCGTCCACCCATTCCCCTTTACCTTAGGCAAAATGGCGGGAGGGCCCCTGGTCTCCCCTGCCCCTGCTGGGTGTGTGGACACCCTGGGGACCGGAAGGCAGAGGGTCTTGGTTGCCCTGCTTGGCTGGTGGCGTTGCCCTGCCGGGCAGGTGGGTGCCTTGGGAGTGATGACTCCTCGCTTAATGGCCTGCCGGGCAGGCTCTTCTTCATTCCTGGGTCGGGCCATCCTGGGACCCAAATGGCAGGTGACCCATTGCAGGTTACCGACCCCTATCAATTGGCCCTCGCCGGCTAAGGGGAAGCAGGGCTCCCTTTGGCAGGCGATCTCTAGGATGGGAGGTTGACTCCTTAGCATTTAATGCGCCGTGTGTTCCCGAGGAAAGAAACTCAACTGCATTGGGCATGCAAAGAGTTGGAATGTTCTTACCTCATGATTACCTATCTTGCAAAGAGGATTTTTGGGCAGCGTATCCTTTCGGTGATTGGCTCTTCTTTTTACTGAGGTGGTTGGAGTGCCATAAATGGTGGGTCTTGCCTTTGTATAAATTCTGGTCTCCACGATTTTCACGTTCCATCCTCAATTTTTCTTCTAGCCTCATTTCAAAGAACAATGTCTTGGATTAAGAAAACAGTTCTTCGTTATGGAGTCCGTGTGGATACTTTTCGTTTCAAGGGATTCTGAAGGTTGAGATATCCAAGGGCGGCTTTTCTGGCCCTGCGTCGCAGCAGGCGACTTCAGCTTCACTCTTCTCAGAATGCCAGGAGGAGAGCTGCTAGAAGGAGAGCTGCTAGGGTAGGCAAGCGTCCTGTCCAATCCTCATCCCCACTTGGACCCATGCTTAAGCGCTGTTCTGGCTGTTTTGATCGGGGGTGCTATACGTGCTTCCCCTGGCTAAACCCAGAGCAGTTTGTTCCTAACTGCCCTGAGTTAAACTCTTCTCCTAAGTCGGGCCCTTCTTCTCCTGTGAAGAAGGTGGGTTGTGGTTCCTGTGACGATGTCAGGACGGTTCCTTACGACGGGGACTGGGACATCAGTAGTCGTGATTCCGGGGACAGTGAAGGTCGAGGTTATTCTTCAGGTGGTGGCGAGGATGACTTCCCTACCGATCCCTTCAAGGACTCTGATGATTGGGACTGGGGGTCTGCCCTGGGTGACTACAGCCCAGGGAATTACTCCCCAGGCCCTGATGATGATTAGGCCTGCTCAGGATTCGTAGGCTGGTTAATTGAGCCAGAAAGTCAGGCTCTTTTTGTACTTTTTTATTTGTCTTGAATGTAACTTGCCCATTTTTGGGCCTTTTTTAATGAATGAAAGATCAGGCGGATTTTTATGTGTTCTGCATTTTTGTTTTGTTTTTTTTTTAATGAGTGGATGAATGGAGGGATGACGTCCAAGGATGATTAATCCTCTGACACCCTCTGCTTTTTCGTGGTTTTTCTTAGGAAATGGTGGGTAGTTGGGTTTTGAAAATGTGACACGTGGGAGTTTCTTGGGAAGGTCTTTGAGATGAGCGACTTTTCATCTGCCCATGTCTATAAAAACACTTCTCCTCTTTCTGCTCTCCCTTTTACACTTTTGCAAACCCAAACAACTCTATTTTTCGAAATCCTCTTGCTAGAAATACTCCAGATTGAGGAACTACTTTCTTTGCGCCTTCGTCTGATCGGCCATCGACCTTAGGTTAGAATCTTCTCCTCCACCTTCGTTTTTCCTTTAATTCCTCGTTTTTACTCTTCTCAAACGCCATGAGTAGCCGTCGAATCCGTATCTTGGATTTTTCCAGCCCCTCTGCCGGAGGGGAAGACGGTAGAAATAGGGTTGGGACTGACTTGGCCTCCTCCTCTAGAGGGTCTAATGCTAGGAGGGCCGGGGAGGGTTGCCCGGATGGGGGTGCCAACTCTCCGGACCCCGCCCCTTTTGATGTCATCGATTTCGATGACGAGGCGAGGGAAATCGACTCTTCGACCATCGTCGGTCCTCTTGTCCCTAGGGAGAAAGGGAGGACCTATTATTTAGAAGGCTAGGTACCATGTTCCCTTGAGAACTTATCCTGACACCAAGAGTAGAGATTTGATCCTAGAGAAGAACGCTGCTGAGGATATTGCTAATTTTTACAATTTTGGGGAAGGCTACACAATAATTGTCCCTGATGAGAAGGATACTGTGTGTAACCCCCCCCCCCCCCCCCCCCCCCCCGACGGCTGTATAGCCGTTTTTCATAAATGCTTAGAATTTGGCCTGCGTTTCCCCCTCCATCCCTTTTAAGAGGAGGCGTTTAGGCGAATGCACGTAGCCATCGCCCAATTGACCGCCATGGCAGTTAGGTCGCTGATATCCTACACATGGACCTGCCTGTTCCATGGCGACCAGCCCTCAATCGATGCTCTGAGGTATATGGCTTGCCTGCAGATGGTGGCCTCTGAGAGTGAGGGCTCCCCTGGATACTGGTTCATTCAGAGGCAGAAAGGGTATTCTCTTGTATGGCCAATTTTGGATAGCCTGAAAGAGTGAAAGAACAACTTCCTTTACGTGCATAGTGCCACAGGATGGAAGATTCCTCGGCATTTCAAGAATCACGTTCATACAAGACTAGAAACTCGCGAGGAATATCACCCTGGGGTCGGGGGGAAGGCTCTGGAGGTGAAACTGAGCGAGAAAGATGAGGATCTAGTGAAGAAGTTCGTTGCTTATGTGGACAAATCAGGCGTGTACGACCCTGGTTTCTGGCTTCCTAATGCGGAGCTTATTGCCCTTGATAAATATCTGACCCGAGTGGGCATGAATCCTGGTCTTGATAGAGGTAGTTCCAGGGATATTATTGGTCGTGTCTTGCTTCCATTCGTCCCCCTTTATAGTCTAATTGATTCTCCTTTCACCCTGCAGATCTCGCTACCTGGACTTGGTCAAGAAAGGAGGTGAGGCATCTGGTCTGAACGAAGATTTCATCGTTATCGAAAAGCGTCTCCCCCCCCCCCCCTTCCTTCCAGTTTTAAGAAGGGCGAGAAGAATTTGATGAAGTACTTAAGGGGCCTCCCAGCTAACAGGGCGAAACTTCTTCTTCCCCCCAGACTTCTACCTACGAAGTCGGCATCCTCCCCTGCTCGAGGTGTGGAGACGGTGGCTGCTTCTGAGGCCACCCCTTCTCCTACTAACAAACAAGGAGGCCCCCCTGCGGGGATTCGTACCTCCCCTGGACCGCAGCCTGCCGGCTCTGAGGAGACTGAGGAAAGCACCCCTTGGAAGTTGATTAGGAAGAGGGGCAGGGAGCCCATAAAAGATGTGCAAGTGGTGGATCTTGAGGCTAACACGCCTGGTCCTAAGCGTCCTGCCCATGACGTTCCCGGCACCCTCTTTTCAGAGGAGAACGTTGAGTTTCACTATACTACCGGTGACAGTGTGGAGGTTTCTGCTCTGCTCTCTGATTCTGGCGCTGTCCTGGCAGACCATCTTACCAAAACTGTGACTTCCACCACCAAACAGGTGGTTCAGTACATACAGCGCACCTCTCGAGTTTTTCAGGCTTTTGCCGAATTGGCAGCCCTTAGTCGTCTGGCTGATGAGGAGTTGGTTGTTTCTTCCCCTCTTTCCGACCGCCTGGCCGCAGTTGAGAGGGATGTTATCCTTATTGCCGGCTTGAAAGATCAACTATCAAAGTAGGAGGGTGCTCTGGAGGACGCCAGAGGTCAGGTGGCCCACTGGAAGCTCCAGGGAGAAAGAGCAATCAGGGGGATGTCCAACATGGAAGAGAAGCTAAAGAAAGCCAAGCAGGATGTTGCTGAGCAGGAACGGGCCAGGAAGGCGATGGCTGAATTAGAGCATGTGAAGAGGAGGGTAAGTGATCTGGAGGAGCTTCTGTCCCAGACCAATTCCGACCTTCAAAAAGCTCAAACTGAATTGGCGACAAAGGATGGGGAGTGGCAGAAAGAGAAAAGCGCCATAATTCAGGAGGCCGAGGGTGAGGTGGTGAAGGGTTTTGAGGCTGGCGCCAACTCCTCTCAACAACTTATCATGGAAGTCATCAGAGAGATGTTTCCAGATTTTAACGAGGACGCCTTCCTAAGTCTCTATACTGCCAACAACGATGCTCGGGAAAACAGGCCACCTGATGAGGCTGCCGGCCCCAGCCAGGGTGCTCCTGACGTCTAACATGCAGGGCAGTCGTTCTCTGAGGGCTCTTGTCCTTCACCTACTGCGCCTTCGCTTCCCTGCTGATTTTTTAATCTTTTTTGCGCGCCGGGCCCTGATGTGGCCGGCTGCCGTTTCTGGTGTAATGCTTTAACTCCTTTGCTTGCGAATTTTAACGTCCTTTTGTAAAGATTTGTCAATGAATGTATCTATTCTGTTTTGCTTGCTTTTCTTTCAAAGTTCGGCTCAGCTCTGGCTTCTGATTGAAGTCCAGGGAGCTTGCCCCCTGCCTGTCCGGAGGTAGGGAGGGGTTATGCGTTTTTTATACAAGGTTGGGGGGCTGCCCTCAGTCCTTGTTCTTTTGGCGTGCGAAGCCTGCCCTGACCCTGGCTTCTTTTCGAAGTCCAGGGGGCCTGCCCCCTGCCTGCCCAGAGGCAGGGAGGGGGTTTTGCGTTTTTTATACAAGGTTGGGGGGTTGCCCCCAGTCCTTGTTCTTTTGGCGTGCGAAGCCTGGCCTGACCCTGGCTTCTTTTCGAAGTCCAGGGGGCCTGTCCCCTGCCTGCCCAGAGGCAGGAAGGGGGGCTTTTGTGTTTTTTATACAAGGTTGGGGGGATTGCCCCCAGTCCTTGTTCGTTCGGCACATGGGGCCTGGCCTGACCCTGGCTTCTGGTCGAAGTCCAGGGGGCCTGCCCCCTGCCTGCCCGGAGGTAGGCAGGGGGACTAAAATTGTTGGAGGGCCTATTTTCCTTGATTTCAGCAACAGGGGGGCCTCCTCCTATTGCCCCCTCCTCGTTTGTGTGTAAAAAACTGCTAATTTTGAACAGACAACGAGTATGGACTGCAAACTTTTCATTTCTTCGGAAATTGCTACAATCATTTGTGGTCGGAGTCGTCGATATTCTATTTTGACCGTCCTCCGCCAGTTTTCTTTGAAAAGGAAAAAAGCTACTTAGCTTCCTAGTATTAGACGTAGTATTTCATCAAAGTGTCTGCATTCCAGTAGGCAGCTAACTCTTGGCCTTCAAGGTTGGCGATCCTGTAGGTGCCTGGCCCCTTAATCTGGGTTACCTCGTATGGGCCCTCCCAATTGGCGCTCAGCTTTCCATGCTCACGTGATTTCCCCACCGCCTGCGTTTTCCTTAAGACTAAGTCTCCCACTTGGAAGCTTCTCTCATTTACCCTTCTGTTGTACACCCTTCTCATTTTTTGCTGATAGGCAGCTATGTTAATGCTGGCCTCCTCCCTGACCTCGTGGACTAAGTCCAGGGCTTCAGCCATTGATGCTTTGTTATCCACCTGGTTATATTGTTGGGACCTCAGGGTTGGTATTCGGGCTTCTATGGGTAGCAAGGCTTCTGCTCCATAGACCAGGCCAAAGGAAGTCTGACCTGTAGACTCTTTGCGTGTGGTTCTGGTTGACCACAGGATGCTTGGTAATTCATCTACCCATCTGCCCTTGAGATCGTCTACCATTTTCTTTAACTCATTCAGGATTTGCTTGTTGGCGGCCTCAGCCTGCTCATTAGTTTGTGGGTGGCAAACAGCGGAATAGGCGACTGCTATTCCGTGTCCTTCCAGCCAGACTCTCAGGGGGTCATTGTCAAACTGCCTTCCATGATCGAACACTAGCATCTTCGGTAGGCCAAATCTGGTTATGATATTCCTCCAGATGACTCTCCTGACTGCAGGCTCAGTGATGTTAGGGACTGCTTCAGCTTCGATCCATTTTGTAAAGTAGTCAATCCCCACTATTAAGAACTTCCGACCTCCCGTGGCTGCAGTAAAGGAGCCTAATTTGTCCATTCCCCATTGAGCGAAAGGAATGGGGGAAAACATTGGCCTGAGCTCCTGGGCTGGAGCATGGATTGATGGGGCAAAGAGTTGGCACTTCCTGCATTTTTCGAGTCAGATATTTGCGTCTGCTAGCAGGGTCGGCCAGTAGTACCCTGCTCTCAGGGCTTTGTGGGCAAGGGACCTTCCTCCTATGTGATGCCCGCAAATTCCTGAATGAATGTCGTCTAGGACCTCCTCCGCCTGCCCTGCCCCCAGACACTTAAGCAGGGGTGAGGAAAACGACTTTTTGTACAGGTCATCTCCTATTAGTATAAACCATGCGGCCCTTGCCAGCGTTTTTCTTTTTTGAGCGGGGTCAAGTAGTAGGATTCCATGTTTTTTGAATTGGATGATTGGAGTCATCCAATTTCCAGGGCCATTTTCCTCAACGACACTGACTGTTTGGCAGGGGGTGGTAGATTTTTCTTGGACCACGTCCACCCAGACCGATCTTCGTATGTCTTGCAAGCTGGAGCTGGCCAGTTTTGACAGAGCATCTGCCCGGTTATTCTGGGATCGGGGGATCTTTCTGATTTCATAGGACTTAAGTCCTGACAGTGCTTCACCTTTTCCAAATACGCGGCCATTGCCTGGTCTCTTGCTTCATATTCTCCATTGATTTGGTTGGCGATGAGTTGGGAGTCTGTTGCCAGAATAACCCGCTCTGCCCCTGCGGCCTTGGGCCAATTTTATGCCTGCAAGGACGGCCTCATACTCGGCCTCATTGTTGGATGCAGGGAAGGTGAACCTGAGAGCGTGCACAAAGTCCGTTCCTTCAGGGCTGGTCAATACGACCCCTGCCCCTGCACCGTTGGTCGTGGAAGATCCGTCCGTGTATACCACCCATTCTCCGGTGGGGGGATCATCTTCCTCTGAATGAGAGCATTCGGCCAGGAAATCTGTCAGGGCTTGTGCTTTAATGGCTGCCCTGGGCTGATAGGATATTCCGAGCCCGCTCAACTCGACGGCCCATTTCAGCAACCTTCCTGATTTCTCAAATTTTTCCAAGACTTTTTCTTATGGTTGGTCAGTTAGCACTACAACAGGGTGTGCTTCGAGGTATGGTCTGAGCTTTCGAGCTGCAATGACGACTGCGTATGCTGCCTTCTCAACCACCGGGTAATTTTTCTCGGCTGCCCCCAGGGCATGACTCACGAAGTATATAGGCTGCTGAGAGCCTGCTTCTTCTCTTAAGATAACTGCGCTTACTGTTGAGTTAGTCATAGCAATGTAAAGGAAAAGTTTTTCCCCTGCCACCGGTCTTGCTAGGGTAGGGAGCTCTTTCAAATGTTCCTTCAGTTGTTTAAAGGCTTCTTTTTGCTCGTCTTCCCATTTAAACTGTTTGTTGCCTTTCAACACCTTGAAAAACGGAGTTGATTTGTCTGTTGACCTGGCGACGAAGCGTGCCAGGGCAGCCATCCTGCCAGTTAGGCGCTGGATATCTCTAATGGTCTTCGGTTCTGGAAGGTCCAAGACTGCCTGAACCTTTTCAGGGTTGGCGTCTATTCCTCTTGCGCTAACCAGAAAACCTGGGAATTTTCCAGAGCGAACTCCAAACGTGCATTTTTTGGGGTTGAGCTTCATCTTGTAGGCTCGCAGGGAGGAGAAAGTCTCCTGCAAATCTGTGTGGTGCTCCTTCTCTCCCTTGCTCTTTACGATGGCGTCGTCGATGTAAGCCTCTAGATTTCTTCCCTTCTGATTTTCGAAGACCTTGTCAACTAGCCTTTGGTAAGTGGCACCTGCATTTTTAAGTCCGAATGGCATCATTTTATACATGTAGGTGCCATAGCTGGTGATGAAGGCACACTTCACCCTGTCAGGCTGCCAAAGATGCACCTGATGGTACCCTAAAAAAGCGTCCAAAAAACTCAGCATGGAGTACCCACTAGTGGCGTCTACCAGCTGGTCTATCCTTGGAAGGGGGTAGCAATCTTTCGGGCAAGCTTTGTTGAGGTTTGTGAAGTCCACGCACATCCTCCATACCCCTGAGGACTTTTTTACCATCACTACATTTGCCAGCCATTCAGGGTAGTCGCAAACCTCTACAAAATCTGCTTTCAGTAATTTTTCTACTTCCTCTTTTATGGCCAGGTCCTTTTCTGCAGACATGTTTATCTTTTTCTGCTTCACAGGGCGGGCTTCCGGATTTACGTTCAGCTTGTGAACGATGTAAGCCGGATCGACCTCCGGCATTTCATCTGCCGAGTAGGCGAACATGTCCCTGTTTCTTCTTAGGACCTCGACCACCTCTGTTTGGTAGGACTCTTCCAGGTCAGCCCCTATGAGGACTTGTCTCCCTGGCTCTAGGTCCACCAGCATACTTTCCCCCCCCCCCCCAGGTTCAAGGTGGTCAGCTGCCTGCTGGCCAGCTGGAATCTCACCCTCCCTGCTGGGGGAACAATCGTCTTTTCTTTTTCCCTTTCTTTCGGTTTCATGGGTTTGCAGAGCCACAGAATAGCATTGTCTGGCTGATTCCTGGTCCCCATGAATTTTTCCTTCCATACCAAAGTCTGTTACATAGGCTACAGTCAGAGCCCTGATTGATATGGCAGCTTCAATTTCGTCCAAGGTAGCTCTGCCTATCAGGGCGTTGTATGCAGATCTCGCGTCCACTACAACAAATGAAGCTCTGACATTCCTGGCGGAGGCTCCTTCCCTAAATGTTACCGGCAAGTCAATGATACCCATAGGGAGTATACCTGCCCCGCTAAACCCATACAGGGATCCAGGGGCTGGCTTCAGGTGCCTTTTTTCCAGGTTCATCCTTTCAAATGCGTCCTTATACAATAGATTGGTATAAGCTCATGTATCTACCATGCATCTTTTTACGATGTGGTTGCTGATTTCCAGGGACAGTACTAGAGGGTCACTGTGAGGGTATATTACCCTCCCTGCATCCTCTGGGGTGATGCTCAGGGTCGTGCCTTTGGGACTCCCCGTCCTCTCAGCATAGCAGATTTGATTTCGCAACTCCCGGATCTGCCTTTTTTGGCTTCTCCTGCTTGTTTGGCCCTCTGCATCCCCTGATATCACGTGGATTATCATGCGAGTCTGCGCCGAGCCTTCAGGCTTATCTGCTGCTTCTTTCTGGCTTTTGTTTCTTGTAGCGTAAGTACTCAGCCAGTCATTTCTGATAAGCTTTTCGATTTCGTCTTTCAGGTGGCGGCATTCCTCGGTGATGTGCCCCACACAATCGTGAAACGTGCAAAATTTCTTTGGGTCCCCTTTTGGGCTGCGAGGCTTATTAGGGCGATTCCATTTAGCCGTTTCTTTCTCCAGTTCGAAAATCTCTGCCCTGGACTTGTTAAGGCCTGTGTAGCTGTCGAATCTAGGTTGGTAAGCTGTGCGTTCTTTTCTTGGGGTATCTCCCTCTTCTTTCTGCCTGTTTGGCTCATTCCTGCCACGCCCACCCTGCGGTCCCCCCTGTGGCCTGGTCGGTCCTGCGGGGGTATCCGGCAGGCTGTGGAACTCCTCCTGCAGTATGAAGCTTTCGGCAATTTTTCTGGCCTTAGCCAGGGTTTCAGGCTGAGCTCTGATCATCTGGTTCTTCATCTCCTCCTGGAGCAGCGAGATGGTCAGAGCGTATGCAGCAGTCGAGTCGTCAATCTCTCTGACCTGTTGGTAAGACAGGTCAAATCTTTTCAGGTACTCCCTGACACTTCCGCCCTTTTTCTGTTTTAGGGTCATCAGGTCAAATCGAGTGAGCCGACGCCTCTTGTTCCCTGCGTATTGCTCCAAGAAAGCTTCGGCGGCCAGCTCTATGAAAAAGCTGATCGAACCCTGACGAAGTTCCCTGAACCATCCCTGCGCTAGCCCAACAAGGGTAGTTGGAAAGACTTTGCACCAGACTGCATCGTCCACGTCATACATGCCCATGTGACTTTAAAATGCTACCAAATGATCTTCTGGATCTGAGGTCCCGTCAAATTTGACGGAGGGCATTTTGATCTTTGGGATGGGATACTCTTGTACGTCAGGGTGGAGGGGAGTTTTTGTGGGCCTACCTACCACTCGTGACCTGCTCCCCCCAGAGTGGTAACCGTGGTCATCCCATTTTCCAGGGGTCGGTTTCCTTGCACTGGGGGAGCGGTGCCTTGGTGGCAGCCTGCTCATAGCTTCGTCCTCCCTATCAGGGGAGGGATGTCTGGACCTCTTTCTCTGGGGCTGATCAAGGTTGTCGCCCTGGCGATGCCTTGACTCAAGTGGCCGCCCCCGGTTAAGCATAGATTGCAGGCTTTGAGATAGCCCTGGAGCTGGCTGTTCTTCTGCTGCTGGCGTCAACCTAGAGAAGACTCCGCCCTGCTTCTCTCCCAGACGCTTAGATGCAGGCTCTTTATGCCTCATTCGATCTTGGAGGCCTTGAGACAGACCCCTCTTTTCCCTGGCAGCTGTGGACTCTGTAGTGTGTACAGAAAACGCTTGTTGTTGAGCTGGCTGCTCTTGATTGCTGGTAATGTGTTTCTGGGCTTGTTGATATCCTGAGCAACCTTCAGTGCTTTCCGTTGGATGTTCCTGGCGGCGGTTCGCTTCGTACCACTGGCACCTCCTCCACTCTCAAAGTGAAGCTGTCTAGGAGTTGTTACGATCCTGCCAACCAAGTCTTCTGGAGTGAACTCTTGATTAAGCATCGCTGAAAAGAAGGCTGCAGTTTGTAGAACCTGAGCAGCGGTGAAGTTCAAATTAGGCCTCTGGTGGCCAACATGCCCAGCTGTAACCGCAGCGCCTCATGAAGGCTGGCACGCCCCACCCCTGGGATTGTTGCAGCAGGCGTTCTCCCAGGCGCAGGCATTCCATATGGGGGAATCACCGGCGGTACCGTCGGACCCGCCCCAGAGCTCGCCTCTATAATTTCAGGCATTTTGTACTGATTGACTGTGGTTGATTTTTGTAGGTGATTCATGGGTACAACCATATCATTCCCACAGACGGTGCCAAATTGTTCCGGGTATGGAAACAATTAAACCCGACTTTGGGTTCGGGTCTTTAACAAGTGCAATTGATGCTCAAAACGGTCAATGCTAGTCTTCCTCTGATCTCCCCTTCTCCTCACTCTGATTGATCGGACCTTCCCGGCAAAGACGGTTAGTCCCTGCACAATGAACGCACAGGGCCCCGGAGGTGTCAGGGGGAACCCTCTCGGATGCCTAAGTCAGTCCGTGAATAGCCTTTAGGAACCTAGCTCGTGAGGAACTAGGTGGCGGTTATAGAGTGAGAGTCTAGAGAGAGAAATTTCAACCCCCTTCTTGTGGAAAATGGAAGAGTATTTATACCTTCCTACAAGAGAGAGGAAGGAGGAAGAGAGAGAGAGGGAGGATGGATGGACGAGAGGGTGACAAGTGGCTTCACCTCGTCCACCCATTCCCCTTTACCTTAGGCAAAATGGCGGGAGGGCCCCTGGTCTCCCCTGCCCCTGCTGGGTGTGTGGACACCCTGGGGATCGGAAGGAAGAGGGTCATGGTTGCCCTGCTCGGCTGGTGGCGTTGCCCTGCCAGGCAGGTGGGTGCCTTGGGAGTGATGACTCCTCGCTTAATGGCCTGCCGGGCAGGCTCTTCTTCATTCCTGGGTCGGGCCATCCTGGGACCCAAATGGCAGGTGACCCATTGCAGGCTACCGACCCCCATCACCTGAATTTCGCCATTGCTGAAATAAGGAAAGCTTCCTCTCTTCTCTTTCCCTAATTCATTTTTTTTAACTAGTACTTTTTATAAAAATAGGGAGTTCGAAAAATAGTTAACGGGTAAATAGAACAAGGATAAATAAGTTAAAAATAAGAGCTTTCAAAATCGATACATGTCAAAGGGATTAGCAGCAGATGCGGTAACAGAATTCAAGAGAAGTAGAAAGGAAGACGGAGTTGAGAGTTAAAAAGAGCTCTCAAGGATTATAGAAGAAATTAACCATCTTGAGATTCCTAGCACGACTCTCACAAACACGGGTTCCTAATTGGCCCATCAACTAACGCTAAGTCCCATTTCGGTATAGGGTGGTCTTATTCAATCTACAACCTCCAAAATTATCAACTGTCATAGCCTCCAAAATCAAGCTTTACATACTTATATAATCTTTCAATTAGTATGGTAAGAATCCACAATTGATTTAGACTAATCCATTAATTAAGATTCCAATGGTTATCAAAACATTACCCAAACTCGTAATCACTAAGGCTTATAAATTCAAAGCTCATAAGGTCTGAACTCGAGGTATACTTCAAATTTCTCGAGTAAGGAACACTAAATAAAATCCACCAATTAACAATGTTCAG
The DNA here is from genome assembly GCA_958450325.1 of Agrostemma githago. Classification (NCBI taxonomy): domain Eukaryota; kingdom Viridiplantae; phylum Streptophyta; class Magnoliopsida; order Caryophyllales; family Caryophyllaceae; genus Agrostemma; species Agrostemma githago. The sequence goes on from OY288243.1 coordinate 57,553,735, forward strand.
ACACGAAACTTCAAAAATGATCATCAACATATTCTTAACTTCATCAATTGACAGAGATTAGGAAAGTATGCCAAACCTTAAACACACTCAGCCTGACATGTAACGACAGATACTCACAGTTTCAAACACGTCATTCGACTAAGGTTTTTGAGAATTCCATCAAATTTCTTATCGTAATAGCGAAACCACTAAAATATTTATTAACTCAACGAAACCACAATCTTGTTGGTCTAAGGGTTCTGAACTATAAATCCTTCAAGATGATTGACATTATGTATTCCTCAAAACAACACGATAAATCCAACCTTTAATTGTGCAATATGTTTCTCTTCTTCAAGGTTAACAATGATCTATCCAAAATTTAGGTCACCAACTCCAAAGTTCGTAGGTTACAATCTTACATCAATGATCCACGATCTAATCCATAGGAAACAAGGTTTAATCTTTGTCAACCAAAATTTACTCAACATTAACGAGGACCTGAAATGGTACCACAACACTCAGGCTAACATCTTAAACAACGATTTATGATCCCAAAATTCCACGATTAGTCCCTCAAGTCAACATTAGGTAGGAATCCCAAGTAATATTATTATTTACACTTGACTAGGTCCTATGTTGGGTATTAGGTATCCATCAGACGGAATAAACTCTATTCATACTATCCAAAAGCATATTCGGCTCTAAGTACTCCATATAGTATGGTAACCTATAACCCAAGGTCAACACTTAAGTTACAGTCCTAATTCCATTAACTAATACCATTCAAATCAAATCTCAAAAAGCTTACTAGACTAGATGAAAAGGTGCTACAACTCACAATTCTCAAACCAACGAGGGGTTAACTAAGCCTCAAACATTTATAGCTTCTAAAAGGTTCACTAAGACAGAATTCAATCTAAACAAAGAATCACAAAAGGGAAGATAGTAAAGTAGAAGAATAGAACGAGGACACACCATAATAATGAAGATGAGAATATAAGAGAAGAATTGGAAGAAGCACAGGCTAGAAGACGAAAGAAAAGAATCAATGATCCTAGATAATTAAGATCTTTAAACTAGAGAAGAATCTTCGGACCTCCGTAGTTCACAAAGAAATCTCGCTAGATTTCTTTAACTTCGAGTAGAGGAACAAGTACACTACTATTGGGTCGCTCCAACTGGATCCAAAGTGATTTCACATCTGAGTCTGTTGCACCATTATGAAAATGGAATCTACTCTTGATCATCTAGCCCGTAGGTTAAGCAGACTGAACCGAAGCTGAAAAGTCATCATCGGCATCTTTCTTGGAGCACCAAGTTGTCCACTTATCTTCTTCTTGAACATATAAAACACATATTCAATGCTAATCATTGAGTTTCAGGAACAGGAAAGCTAAACAAATAAGTCCTTACTTGTTCTACCCATCTCTAATAATATTTGTATTTACTATTTAAATAGTTTACTGGTATTTTCCCTAATTTCAAGTGTAAGCGTTGGGAGCAGTGATGCTCTGATACCAACTGTAATCCCCTAGAAATTCTAATGCAGTACAGTGGCGGAAACACTGTAGATGTGGGATTATAACACACTGTAACTATGATTAAATAAAAAAGGTAAGTCAGTACATAAGCCATTGAATAAAATTGCTAAAATAAAAACAATCCATAAAAAGAGTTTAACAATCCATAGTACAAAACTTAGTAATCAGCGAAGCAGGATCCATAACTACTCGTTAGCCCACCCGAAGGGAAACAAATATATCTGTCATGTTAAAAACATAACAGTCACAATCAGTGAGGAGCAACGGCGATGTTCTCGCAGCCATATTACAAGATTTTAAAACTGTAATTACTATTATAGAAAAATAGTAAAAACGAAAACAGTAAAACGTTATAAGAAAATAGGCTTTCAGTGGAAAAACTTTACGTATCGACACAATGAAATAAGAATGAGATTTCCGGAGAAAATATAAAATATTTGCCAACCTGCAAATCAAATTATATCGATAATAATAAAATATTCAAAATGGCGTTATGGATATAATTAGTGTAGACGGCTAGACTTTCACTAGGAGATTACTAAAAACTAGCTTCGAGAACTTAGTTCAAACAAATCAAACTTCGATCTCTAACTAGGCTACTCAACCATAATAGGATGGCGACTTATAAATGCGTGGCCCTAGTTTAGGATGATATGTACACCCCTCCTGAGCACCATAAATACTCAGTTCAACCTGACGGCGTCTTGCACTGCGAGGCACGAGCTTAAGAAATTATACACAAACACTCTCGAACACCATATATACTCGGTTCAACAACCAGTGTGCCCCATAAAAATACACTAGCCTTATAGTTCATGGCAAAAACATAAACCCCAAAATATATTACTCTAAACCTCACACTTGTCCTTATTCCATAACTCCAAAACAAATCCATTATGGATATATTCAAAAGATATAATCATTATAAATAATATGGAGATAAAAGGAGTAATCATTATATTCTAAAAGATGAAACTTTCAATTTTAGGAAACTTCTCTTTTTTAGAAACTTTACAAAAATAGCATTGTATCAAATTATCGAAAATATTTGTTCATACTAGTAAAACATTTTTAGTAAACGATATAGATTATTTATAAAACTAATACTTTCGGCCTTAACGATATTAATAGTTAAAGTGAGCATTTGGGTTTATGAAAATATTGAAATATCATGAGTGTTTATAAAATGATTAAAAATGTCTTAAACATTTTAATACTACTAATTAGGGTGTTTTCAAAATTTATAAAACTAAAATTCCCTAATTATTATTAGTTTCGGCAAAACGAGCATAAATAGGATTTTACGGCAAATGTCAAAACAAATCGTTTAACGTCTTTTATTTCATTAAACCATTAAAAAAATTTGGAATACGATAAGGGGTGATTTAAATCTTAAAGTTTCAGATTTAAAATAAAGACCAGAAATCGGAAGTTAAAACGACAAACCTGGTTTTAACGATAAATGATGATATAAAATGATTAATTAATTCACCCGCTTAAAAATTTTGAAAATTCATGGAAAAATTCAGAAAATTATTTTCCATCAGAAAGATCATCCATGCCAATTTTTAGATTAAAATAAAATGTTTAAGTGCTTAAAAAAAGCGACTTTTAATCATTTTTGTCCGAAAACAGTAATAATTCAATAATCTGTATTTAAAATATTAGAAAAAAATTTAAAAAAAATATATCAAAAATCATCAAAAACATCATTTTTACAGAATATATTAATATTTTATATGTTTAGACCGAATATTACGATTTTATAAAATAATATAACAATTTAATCATTAATTTCGTAATAGTGATAAAAATACCGAAACATGCAAATTTTCAAGTTTTAAAATTTTTCCAGATTATTTGACATACATATATTGTCAAAATAAAATTATAATTATATACATGCAATTACACAAATAATCACGTAATACCGAGTAACACCGACGTTACCTCTAATCCAAATCCGAGTCGATTATAAATTCGTCAGCTTCGGGATCGTCCACAAATCCTTAACACACGACATGCATGGTAGAAAGATACCATGTGGAAACTAAGAAAGTCAAGATAAATAACGATCTAAAACAACATCGATTATTACCTTAACGAAAGGATTGGAAAGAGGATCGATAAGAGAGAAAAATAAGAGTCGGAAAGAGATGCTTGAACCCGGTTTTAGGACTGAAAATGCTGCTATTTTTCCTTCAGTTTTCACGTGAATAATGAGGGAGAAAGAAGATGATTTTGGTTTGATTAATTAGGGAGAAATGAATGAATAAAAGATTGATAGGTTTCTAGCATAAATGGTCTCTTAAAAATTGTTGAGAACCATTCAACCAAGGCTTTGCATGAGCCGGTCATGAGAAGAAAATATCTTAATCCTTAAGAAATATTTATAAAAGAAAGGGTTATTAGTGGTGTGTGACAAGGGTCACGGTCCCATTGACTGTAAAAGAGTCCAAAAATAGTTGTAAGTTGGTAAAAAAAGAATCGTAAAATCGTTAAAGGTATTTCAAAGCATTTCGAGTAACCTCGCGTTGGAAAATAGTTATTTACGAAACTTCGTAATAAAATCATAAATGGCTAAACTTTTATAAATAAAAATATTCCTTAGTTGAAAATTATTATACAAATATGTTTGGACATTTGAAGAAAAAAAAATAGCTTAAATCCGAGTGTAAAAAAAACGTTAATTCAGAGAGAAGTAGAATTCCTTGCGGAAAAATAATTAGTTTACGAAGAAAATTGAATAAATACATTTAAAAGAATTTAAATCTCTTAAAACAAAAATAAATATCATTAGACTCGAAAATGAAAGTAAAGCCTGGAAAAATGAAGAAACATAAGGTCGAAATGTGATAGAGTTATGACGAAGTGATAGCGGAAAGGATAAAATTGCTAGGAAAATAACGGGTGTTACAATGTGAGTGTAGGGTGTAAACTGAAAGATAGCATCCAGTTTCTGGATGAGGAAGGTCAGGTCTTTGATCAAATGCAAAGGGTATGGGCACGATGCTCCGGCTTGTCGTAAAGAGGAATTGAAAAAGGCTTGGGTGGCTGCCAAGGTTGCTAAACAAGCCGTGCCTCGGCCTGTTCAGCAGGTACAACAGGCTGGTCCTGCTAAGTCTGACATTAGGGCACCTGTTGCAGGAACGCGTAAGGGTTTACAGGAGGCAAGGAATGACATCTGGACTGGTGAATAACAAAACTTTTACTCAAGTCGTTACTGGTTCATGAAGTGATGAAGGTAGTGATGATGGTAAGACAAAAGATGATGGGGGTGGGGTTAGAAATTGTTGTCGATGGTTGTACATAATATCGAATTCCGAAAAGTTCGGGGCATGTGTAATATAAATAAGCAACGAGCGATTAGAGACTATATTAAGAATAAAGCCGTAGATGTTTTTGGTTTGTTAGAAACGAAGGTGAAGAATAAATCTTTCGCTAGTACTGTACAAAATATCTTTGCTGATTGGAGTATTACAACGAACAATCACTGTCATAAAGAAGGTCGGGTGTGGCCGCTTTGGAATCACAAAGTGGTTAATTTGACTATCTTGGAGTATTCACCTCAAAGTGACCATGTTGAGGTGGAGCAGAATAATGGGAGAAGTATTTGCATGCTGACCATCGTCTACGCTTTCAATGAAATTGCGGAAAGAACGGACCTTTGGAAGAGACTTGAGAAGTATGTAACTGATCGGCCATGAGCACTTATGGGCCAGGAGAGGCTAGGAGGTCAATCTATGGAGAGCGAGATGCGTCCATTTCGGGAGTGTTTGGAGGTGTGCGAGCTGGTTGATTACAAAGCAGTTGGTGCTTGGTTCACGTGGAACAATCAACACTCAGCAGAAATCCGGGTATTTAGCATACTCCATAGGTGTTTGGGCAATAATGCTTGGATGAATGAGTTTCCTGAGGGGTTCGCAATTTTTTTGCCTGAAGGCACATTCGATCACTGCCCTTGTATTGTTCAGCTAGGGCAGACTTGCTTGAGGAGAAATATACTATTCAGATATGTGAATATGTGGGGACGATCTCCAGATTTTTTGACCTGTGTGTAGGAGGTTTGGTCGCAGCAGGTATCTGGGAACAGAATGTACTGTATAGTACGAAAATTGAAGCTTCTGAAACAGCCGTTGAAGAAGATGAATAGGACGTGCTATGCTGATATTGAAAATAGATTGTGGCAAGCTAAAATCGAGCTTGAACAGCTGCAGATTCAGGTACAGAATTCCAAGGACCCTGGTTTATTGGATAAAGAGAAAGAGATGTGTGGGAAAGTGATGCAACTATAGGTCGCGAGGAGTGATTACTGGTTGCAGAAAGCGAGCAGTGGGTGAGAGATGAGGACATGAATTCAGCCTTTTTTCATGGTCTTCTTCGAGCTCGTAGAACGCATAATGTTGTTTCGTCGATAACAGATGAGAATGGATATGTGTGTGATAATGGTGAGGTGATTCAGGACACATTCTTGAGGTATTATAAGCGCCTGTTGGGGGAGTCGACATTGGTGGATCGCGTTAATGTGGGGGTGGTTTGGCGAGCTAAGATTTCTACTGATGCTCATAGGTCGATTCTATCTCAGTCTGTGACAGCTGAAGAGGTCAAGGAGGTGTTATTTAGTATTCCTAAAGACAAGTCGCCTGGACCTGATGGATTTTCGAGTCAGTTCTTTAGGGACTCTTGGGAAGTCATAGGTGATGACGTGACGAAGGCTATACAAGATTTTTTCGTGTCAGGTAAACTTCTGGAACAACTAAATTGTACTACCCTAACGTTGATCCCTAAGTGTAGACACCCGCATTTTGACTGCTTGTGTCTATAGCAGTCTCCAACAAAACACCCGCATTTTGACTGCTTGTGTCTATAGCAGTCTCCAACAAAACACCCGATGATGATCGAACGTAAACATGCTTTAATACGCTCAAATACGGTCTCGGAATCCATAGTATCCGACGTGGGCACTTAGCGGAGTACAAATCTCTCAAAAACGACCTCAAATCCAGACTCAGTGGGTCGTTTCCAATAAAATAAAGCTACTTTGAGCCAAAACCGCCACCGGGGGCAAAACTATCTTTTGTGACCGAGCCAAAACCAGTCAAAGTCGAAACCCGAAAATAAAATAACCCAAAATGCGTCCAAATACGTTCAAAAACCAAGTCAAAACCATACGCATTTACCTCAAATAACACGGATATCAATCCGTATTTTGAGCAACTTCCGATACGCGCGACTTCGACTGCCTGCATCCGGGCGCCCCAGAACTGGGCCGCCTCAAGGGAGGCGCCCGTGCTCTAAGTCACAAGCCTCCAAGCGTCCGAGTCTTGAACCGAAGCATTTCGCAAAACTCTATAAATACACCCTTACGTCCGACGTTTCAAGGGTCGATTTTCATTTTCTCGAAACCTATTTACAGAAAAATCAAGAGCATTTCCAACCCACATACATACACCTTAAATCACCTACATTCTTGATACTCCCGTGCCTTAGCTGCCACTAGACGAGCCCATGTTCCGAGACTTTTATCATGTAGGTTGAGGGTGTAAACAAACCCCGTCTTCTCTAATCTCTTTCTCTCTTATTTTCGTTTATTAATTACTAACTAACTGCTAACCTTTATTTTACCAATTATACTAGCTTTTATTTATCGTAACGCTAAATACTAACATTCGACCAAAAAATACTCCTCCTTTTACATATAGAATACAAAGGATGACGAGATAAGGAAACACGAATACAAGAGTATCGCACTTGAGTTGTCGGTCGCTTATCTCGTCACCTCGCGTATTTGGTTATTTAAGGCGAGTCAACCCCCTAAAATGCTTTTAAGTTTTTGTTCATATTAATATTGCATCTAACATTTTGTTTTTGTTCTTGTGGACGTCCGTCCGCACCGCCCGGCGCCCCGCGCGGGACCGACCCGGTTTTTCAACGTGTGGCGGCGGCCACCCACGCGGCCCCCTCCCGGTTAAGGGCCGGTCCGATCTCGCGTACGGGGCGATGTTTCGGACCTCGGTTCGGATGACGATCCGGACTTGTATTAGACGGGTGGGGGCACCCGTTTTTCCGTTTGGAATCGATTGAGTCGTGGTTGTAAATGTTTAAAGGCCGATTTGTTTGGTAAGGCGACCTTTTTAGTGAGCTGAATTCGTTGCCGATTCGTGGAGTCGCCACCGAGTCAATTATGGGGACTCGGAAACCGTTCAAGTCAACTTTGATCCTCAGCCGGCTCAAAGTTGAGGGGCACGGGACCTAAAGATAAAGACTTGTACCCTTAAGCACTCCATGCCTGGAATGACTCTCATTGCGAATGGTTTCGAACATCCGGAAACCGTCGATTCCGAGTAAAGGGTGAGGGTACGTATTGGGAAGCCAACATCCGATAGATGTCAACGCCCAATCCCGCCCGCACTATAGCGGCCTCTACTAATCAATCGGTGGGCTAATAACTTAGTTCTTTTGTTGTGGCGGAAATCCTGTAACATCCGTTGTTTTCACCCTATACCTTTTGCTATGTCGGTTATTTAAGGACAAGTAGGTTTCGTCGTCAAAGTAGTTATGTTTACATTCTTTGCATGCGATTTCACGTGACAAGCAGGCCATGAAAAGATGCAAGTAGGAGAGTAGAGAGTACTAGTATTATACGTATTAGCAAATCAGTTTTAACGCGATAATACGGATATTAGTTATTCTCGTGGTATACCTTACCTGGTATTCTGGTTAAGATGCGTCGGTTCAGTATTAATAGGGATGTGTCGAACCTAGTAAGGCGAGCACCCGGACTAATACGGAACTCGACCATCGGTTTGTTCAGTTTTAGTTGTTTTACGTTTTGAATTCCGTGTTAGGTGATTTAGCATGCGATTATAAGGTCATAAAAGCAATAAATCATACGAAAAACTGTAAATGCGAATATAAGTAAATCACATAGTGAGGAGTTGCACCCTCGGAGTATACACTAAACGGGACACGATGCATAGATAGTTGAGAACGGATCTCGAAATTACTCTGGTCTATTTAGTGTATTTTAGTGTTTGTGATTGAAGTTGGGACGCTACGTGTTTTAGTAAGTGCTTGTGAACCTGGTGTCCACATCTAGTATTGTCATAGTGCATAATAAAAGAGAGTGCGGAAATGTAAAGTTTTGTTTAGATGGCAACCTAGTGACGACTCGACTTCAACAGGCGGATCCTCCCAGCTTGACCAGTTATTTCGGCAGAGCTCCATTACCGTTGACCCTTCCTGCGGCTACTCCAACAGAGGTTCGTTACTATGGGCGGATTCTGCGGCTAATCCGGCAGAACTTCGTTACTAGACTTGAGCTAGTCAAACACAGGCACCTTGGTATCGAGTGGGGTGCTCGAAGGTAAGGAGTAGGGTCGATGTCGCTTTTATCGGAACTACGATCGAGTGGATCGTTTGCCTCGGATGTCGGAGTGTGAGCCCTTAGCGAGAATGTGGAGGGAGAAGAGAATTGAGAGAATTGTGTCGAATGAATTAGGTGGGGGGTATTTATAGGTGTTTTCGGCCCTCGTCACCCATATGGACGCCTTGGTTGTGGCGCACCAAGACTTAGGCGCCTGGGTTCAAGAGTGGGGAGTCTCAGACGCGTGAGGCGAGGCGGTTGGAGTTTTGAAGATACGATTTTGATACTTTCCAAAATCGAGAGGGAGGAGTAGAATACGTATCTTGGGGCCTAAGGTTTCCCCTTGTTACCCTAGCGTCGTGAGCTTGGTGGGCCTCGGGTGTGCATCCCGAGGTTCGCTTGGCGCGGTGCTGACTCGGTTCGAGTTTCGGGACCGACTCGGGGTCCCGGTGTCAGAATTGACTCTAATTAGTGTCTATGTGACCGTAACGACACAACTAAGGCTGCCATCATGTTAGTTTAATTTTTCTGAGTAATTTATTTGATCCGTTCTATAGAAAAACTACCTAAAACATCGCGAACCCGTATCGCGTTGCAGTCCTATCGTCATAGGGTGTTTGTTGGGCACCTCTGCAGCCACCAGGTCCAAATATGGATGTCTACAGAAGCCCCTACTTTGACTGAGGCTTGGACAAGGCGAAAGTCAAAGTATAGCCACCCATGTAAATCGAGGATTACAACCTGGTGGCTGTCCGGTCGGGTCGTTTTAAGTCCGTTGGACTACGTATTTGAGGCTCGTCAGCCAAGGCTTAGAAATCATACCTGACATCCTCGCCCGTGGTTGCTTATCGAAGCTCGGGTCCAGTTTTGCTAGCTTGTCTTGGGTTTGTTACTTTGGTAGTTTTGGTTTTTTGACACGGGGCTTTTACTTAATTCTTTATTGGTGTCTTAGTTCTGGTTTGATATCCTTGGCGGATGGTTGTATTGATTTTGATTTTGCTTTAGGTATTCTTTAGGGGGGTGTGAATTGAATGCTTAGGGACTCGTTCCGGGTTGATTTGATTGTTCTGAGTGCTACCAGGGACTCATTTAAAATTGAAATTGGATTGAGTGTTACCAGGGACTCATCCAAAATCGGATTTTGAGCGCTACCAAGGGCTCGTTGAAAATTGAATTGATTCTGAGTGCTACCAGGGATTCGTCCAAAATTGGTTTTGAGCGCTACAAGAGGCTCGTTTAAATTAAATTCAGTGCTACTAGGGACTCGTTTAAAACTGTTTTGATTAAATTAAGTGCTACTAGGGACTCGTTTAAAATAGTTTTGATTAAATTGAGTGTTACTAGGGCCTCGTTTAAAATTGTTTTGAGCGCTACAAGGGGCTTTTTTAAAACGGTTTTGAGCGCTACAAGGGGCTCGTTTAAAATGGTTTTGAGTGCTACAAGGGGCTCGTTTAAAATGGTTTTTGATTCTGAGTGCTACCAGGGACTCATTGATTTTGAATTGACTTGAATTACTTTTAGAATGCTTTGGGATTCAATTAAGTTTTGCAGGTTTAAAATTTACTTAGGATTCGTTATGTTCGTGGGTCTTGAATTTGTTTTTTGAATGCTTCAGGATTCGTTAGAATTTTCTTTGTTCAGATTTGTTTTTTTTAAATGGTTCAGGATTTAATCGAATTTGCTTTCGTCATATTCATTGCTTGGGTTGTTATGTGCTTTGGTATGAGTGGTCTTGTTAGCTAGTGGTTCTCGTGTTCTTTTATTGCTGGAGGTCGATCTCGACTAGAGGAGGTTTTAAGGCTTGCTTTACGAGTTTGAATTTACTCCTAATTCTCTCGATTGGTACCTAAGATGGTGCGGGCTCGTTCGGTTAGGTTTCTGGTGGGGATTGAATGGAGGTTGGCTCAGGCTAAGAGCACGATGAGTCACTACTCGTCGGAGAATGTGCTGGTGAACCAGCTGTGCATCGAGGATGTAAGTTTCCTTCTTACGACTTGTTTTTACTTAGTAGCCCCCGGGATTAGGGTTGTTGAAATGTCGGTTTTGGTTCTATCGTTTGTTTTGTCCTATGGTTTAATGTTTGCTTTCATTTTGAACGGTTCGCTTTTCTTTTAGTTGGCCAATTCGGCTGATGCTGTTCAGCCCCCAGACTTCCCTTTGACACTGCTCAGGGTCGATGTGGCTGGGGTATCCATTACAGAGCCTCTTTCTCCATGTTCCGCTTAGGAGATGGAGGTTCGGATGGAGTGGCGTGACCGGGTATACCGGGTAAGTTTTGGGGTTTGCCTTTAGCTCGGCTCTTGAGGGTTAGGTTTTGCGTGACTAGTTTGCTCGGTTTTGTTTTTCAGGTTTCTCGGTTTTCTATCATCGGTTGGGGCAGGTTGCCAACTGCTTCCGAGCCTATGCGACGAGGGTGGCTGCTGCCTCTTCCCGTGCTACTTCGGGGCCTCGATCGGTAAGTATGTTTTCCAGGGTCATTTTTTTAGGTTGAACGTGCTTTTTCCCTAAAGCATAGGTGTATTCGCAGGACATTTCGGATATGGTGAGGCAGCTGGAGACTCGGGTGATCGAGCTCGAGGCGGAAGAGGTCAAGTTGCCGTAATTCCTGTAATCTCAGGATAATAAGATTGCCAAGCTTAAGGAGCCGTTAGCTCGGACTCAGGGAGAGACCTCTGCGCGGAGCGAGGCTAGGCTAGGGACTGAGGTGAAAAGAGAGGTTGGGGCTGAGGATGAGGGTCGTGTTATGGGCGCTACCGATGATGTTGGAGGAATTCCCGAGACAGCTACCCTAGATATGCTGTCGAGTAAGGCTAGGGTGGTACTGAGTCTCCTACTCTTGATATGGACGATCTAGATCTAGATGAGGATATCAGTGAGTTTGTCATAGCTATAGGCGCAGCTTCTAGGGGTCCTCCCTAGTTTGTAAACACGGTTTGTGTTCGGATTTGTATAGTTTAAATATTTTAGACTTTTAGTACTTCGATTGATTTATTAGCCCTGCGTTTTGTTTTGCTTTTGAAATGTTGACTGACAAGTAATCACTTCAAGTTTTGTTTGTTTACGATTTCATCGTAGTTTAGGACGTTTTAGAATGCGTTGAGATTGCATGAGGGTATGGAAATTCTTTTTCGGGATTCTTAAAATGCGTTAGTTTGAGCCGGGATTTAGATCAAGTAGTACGTTGATTAAAATGTTTGACTCGAGACGTGTAAAGATGTAAGAAATGCTTTGTAGCTAAAGTGTATCGACCGAGTGCGTGTTCGGTGTTGGGAGGCAAGTGTGACTGTCTCGACATTCATGTTTAAAATGAGGCAAAGAAGAAAAAGTTAGACCACTTTTTATATCTTAGTGACGATGTCGTACTGGACTACGGACGCGAATTGACGATAGCCGTTAAAGCTACAACACGCCTAGGTGGGGTAGTTTATCCCCCTAAAAGAAAAAATGAAAAAACATCTAAGTCTGGTGGATCCGACGGGTGAAATTTGTTGTCCGTACGGCCTTGTTGCTCTTGCGTGGGTATTTTGACTTTCGGGAAGGGTTTTAGCGACTTCAGGAGGTCGTTCCTGACGTCCGTGGTTGTCGGATGTGAGAGAAAGGTTAAGGATTGTGAAGAAGACTGTACTACAGAATAAGGAAGCTATGTGAGCTAATGTCGCTAAGCGCCCAACCAAAGACGACGTTATCGATCCTAGTATTCGTCAGTTCATCTAAACGGACCGAGACCGACAAGACACATATTGAAAATGTAAGTGAGGAGGGGAAGTGGAATTGGTTGGGCTCGCTTTTGGCTAGGGCGGTGGAAGCTTGCGTTAGGAGGAGTCGATTGTGAAAGACCCGAGCAAGCACACCCGAATGGCAAGGGAAAGAAAAAGTTGGACCGGTAGAGTTCAGCCGTTTTGTATTATGTCCTATTAGTTGATATTATGTGGCGTATTAGTACTTCTTTTTGTGGAGTTTTGACGCATTGTCAGTTTCCGGAATAGCCGAGTTTCAGATGCTTGATGTAAAGGCATCGACAAAGGCTCGACTTAACCAAATTTTATTGTTAATGAGAAGCACATTGTTATTATTTCTCTCTTTTTTTTGGTGGCTCGCAACTCGATTCTTCATTTTACCCAGAGTGCCCTTTTGGGTTTTCTCTCCGTCCTCGGCTCACCTTTTTCTGTTTTATTAATTTTTTTTTGACGGCACGCAACTCGATTCTTCATTTTGCCCAGAGCGCTCTTTTGGGTTTTCACCCCGTCCTCGGCTCGTCATTTATTTATTTTTATTTTTTTTGACGACGGCTCACAACTCGTTTCTTCATTTTGCCCGGGGCGCCCTTTCGGGTTTTCACCCCGTCCTCGGCTCGTCATTTATGCTTCGTCATTGGAATCACTCGTTAACCGGAGCGTGGAAAAAGGTTCCGATTTGCATGTGAATCGAGTAATCAATTCTGTTATTTGGTTGGTTGTACCCGAAGAAGGGTTGCCTACTTATCCGTGTTTAAACAGAATGAAACCATATTTGTAGTTCTTTGTATATGTGAGTGATTTTGCTTTAGACTCGTTATGCCAATTATCGATGTGAGATGCTTAGAGTGTATCCAGCCTAGTTAAAGAACTAAGGCGGAGTGATTGGGTGTGACCTCTTGAAAGTGACAATTACCGAGATACCGTATTCGGGTCAGGGTAACTGGCTTGGATGGTTTTGGAATGTGGAGCTAGGTAGTAAGTGGTTTTGATAGATCAAAATCTGGAGCTTGATTTTTTGTGGAGTTAGGGCTATGGGCTAAGGTTTCGTAATGTGGTAGGAAAGGGGAAGCTGAGTAAAAATGACTCTGACTTCAATCGGGTGGGATGTAGATTACGTGGGATCTGATTTCCATGTTTGGCCCTTACGGTTGGGATTATCCTATTGAGCTTGAATCCTCAAAATTCCGGACTGCCTCCTAACAAGTGTCTCGGGAAGGTCTTAAGGGTTGTAATGTAGGGAGGCTAATATTTGGGTGCTAATTGACTAGTCTGTTCATTTTTCTTTTTTCTTTTTTTTTTTTCTTTTTGTACGAACTTTGCATTTGAAGTCGAGTTGAATGATTAGGGGTTTCATTTTGACCGTTGAGTTTGGTCTTGATCATCGAATTGGGCCGGTTTAGTTTGGCCTTGGTTTCATTGTTTTCTTTGGCTCCATTTGGCCATTTCAAACTTCTTTTTCTTTTTGTCAGACTAGCACCTATGGTAGGACTTGGTCGGTCTTTATTTGAGGCGTATTTATTGTGGGGAATGGGTTTGCCTTCCGTTTTTGATCACAAGCTAAAAGACTATCTAGATTTGTCATAGGATTCGGGAACGCTCGTTCTAAGAGATAGTTTGTGGCTTTCTATACCTGTAGACACCCAAATTCGGACATGGTGGCTGCAGAGGTGCCCAGCAAACACCCGATAACGATAGGACTGAAACGCGACACAAGTTCGCGGTGTTTTAGAAAGCTTTCTTATAGAACGGACCAAATAATTACTCGGAAAAAATAAAAACTAACATGATGGCAGCCTTAGTCGTGTCGTTACGATCGTATAGACACTAAGTAGAGTCAATTCCGACACCGGGACCCCGAGTCGGCCCCGAAACTCGAACCGAGTCAACCCCGAGTCAAGTGGGCCTCGGGATGAACACCTGAGGCCCACGAAACCCACGGCGCTAGGTCAAGCCGTGGGGAAGCCTTCGCGACCAAGCAAGCTATCACACACCCTCCTCTCGGTTTTGGAAAGTATCAAAATCGTATCTTCAGAACTCCAACCGCCCCACCTGACGCGCCTGGGTCTCCCCACGTTCGGACTTAGGCGCCCGAGTCCTGGTGCGCCCCAAGTCACGCGTCCATATGGGCGACGTGGGCCGAAAACACCTATAAATTCAACTCTCTCTTCTCCCTCAAAAACTCTCGCTAAGGGCTCGCACTCCAACACCCGAGGCAAACGATCCACTCGATCGTAGTTCCAATAAAAAGCGACATCGACGCTACTCCTCTCCTTCGAGCACTCCACTCGATACCGAGGTGCCTGTGATCGACTAGCACAAAACTAGTACCCAGGTTCTGCCGGATTAGCCGCAGAACTAGTCCTTAGTAACGAAGTTCTGCCGGAGTAGTCGTGGGAAGGTCAAACGGTAACGGGGTTCTGCCGGAGTCACTAGTCAAGCTAGGAGGATCCGTCTGTTGATCAAGTCGTCACTAGGTTGTCATCTAAACAAGACTTTCCATATTTGCACTTTCTATTATTATGCACTACGACAACACTAGACGTGGGCACTAGGCCCACGAACGTCTACTAAAATACGTAACGTCCCAACTTCAACAACAAATATTAAAACACACTAAATCGATCCGAGTAATTTCGAGATCCGTTCTCAAGACTATCTATGCATCGAGTCCCGTTTAGTGTATACTCCGAGGGTGCAACTCCTCACAATGTGATTTACTTACATTCGCATTTACAGTTTTTCGTATGATTTATTGCTTTTATGACCTTATAATCGCATGCTAAATCACCTAACACGGAATTCAAAACGTAAAATAACTAAAGCTGAACAATGTGATGGTCGGGTTCAATATTAGTTCAGGTGCTCGCCTTATTGGGTTCAACGCATCTCTATTAATACCGAATCGACGCATCTTAAGCAGAATACCAGGTAAGGTATACCACGAGAATGACTAATATCCGTATTATCACGTTAAAACTGACTTGCTAATACCTATAATATTAGTATTCTCTACTCTCCTACGTGCATCTTTTCATGGCCTGCTTGTCACGTGAAATCGCATGCAAAGAATGTAAACACTATTATTTTGACGATAAAACTTAACTGTCCTTAAAACAACCGACATAGCAAAGACGTAGGGTTTAAAACAACGGATGTTACAGTACTTCCACCACAACAAAAGAACTAGGAAATCAGCCCACCGATTGATTACTAGAGGCCGCTATTGTCCGAGCGGGATTGGGTGTTGATATCTATCAGATATTGGCTTCCCAATACGTACCCTCACCCCTTACTCAGAATTGACGGTTTCCGGATGTCCGAAATCATTGGCAATGAGAGTCATTCCAGGCATGAAGTGCTTAAGGGTACAAGTCTTTATCTTTAGGTCCCGTGCCACTCAACTTTGAGCCGGCAAGGGATCAAAGTTGACTTGAACGTTTCCGAGTCCCCATAATTGACTCGGTGGCGACTCCACAAATCGGCAACGAATTCAGTTCACTAAAAAGGTAGCCTTACCAAATGAATCGGCCTTTAAACATTTACAACCACGTCTCGATCGATTCCCAAACGGAAACACGGGTGCCCGCACCCGTCTAGTACAAGTCTGGATCGTCATCCAAATCGAGGTCCGACACTTCGCCCCGTATGCGAGATCGGATCGGCCCCCGACAGAGAGGGGGCCGCGTGGGTAGCCGCCGCCACATGATGAAAACCGGTTCGGTCCCGCGCGGGCACGCGCGGGCCGCCGGGCGGTGCGGACGAACGTCCACAGTTTGGCGACTCCGCTAGGGACTTGGAAACAAGTTTCCAGCAGTGGTGTAACTTGAACGAGGTCGGTGAAGCTCCAGTTCCTAGTTGTGGTGACTACAAGTTTTGGCCCTAAAAAGACCACCTTTAACCGATATCAGGACCAATCGACCTCTTCGCGATAAGATCTTTAGGGACACGCGGGGAGATCCTCGATTTACGCTCCGGCCGCCCAACGCGTAACCCGCGGGATTAATAAGCGGATAGTCCAAACGGATGGTATGACACTCATCTCCCCAGATCGTTGTCAGCACCTAAGTAAAGACTATTCGTGGGCGGTAGCCTACCCTAACCTACCCGAGTCTGCATCCTGCATGAGTGTATGCATTCCTAGTTATGTGTAGCGTGTTTGAACAATACAACACAAATAAAACACTAAAATCTGGATTCAACCACGCCAACATATTCAACCGCACCCAATTCCGCTTTTCGAAAATACCTTATCTTTTGAAAACGACTGTTTAAACACCAATACTCCGACCAAATCATGGTTTCTAAAAAAGGAAAATGTTTTTTTTACGCCGTTACCATGGCAAAATTCACACTTACTAACTTCAAAAAAAAGTTCTTAATGCCATCACCTTGGCCAAACTAAAACCTATTAGCAACAATAATTACCGTTGACACAACCGAAACTCCCAATTAATGGGGTTAAGGCCACCACGCGGTCACATTCTATTTAAAAAAAAAACTTTTATATGCATACCGTTTAGCACAACCAAAGCTTCAATTAATGAAGTCAAGGAACCCAAAACGGTTACACCCTCAAAACACTTTTTTTTACAATGCACACCCCCACCGTCTAGTGCTAGTACAACTGACGAACGTGGGTCATTAATTTTAAAAGTCCTTTTTCAAAAAAGAAAACAAAAGTTTATAAGAAACACTATTCACCGCCTAAATCCCTCACTAATGATTTAGTCACACCTTTAGGGAGTCTGTCATCAGACTTCGCGCTCCGTCACGAGCCTCACGCACCCCGCGGGCATCGAACTAGCTAATTAATAGTAGTTTCGATAGAAGCATCACGTAATTATTTTCAAAAAAACTTTTCCCCTAAGAAGAAAATGCATTCCTTTCAAAAATACTTACGTTTCGTCATCATTTCCGATGCACCCACATAACAATGCACTTACACTCCAAGAACGATGTCGTCACACCGTCATTACGCTACTTCTACAAACCATCCTTTTCAAAAAATTTCTACCATTGTCGTTTTCAAAGGAAACGTGCATCCAAATCCTTTCGATCCTGAGGCGGGATCGTGATCAAACTCTTGCGGCATACAACCGTGTGTTTAACTGTCTATGTTAGCTAATAGGATCGCCTCTACTCAAGATTTTACGTTTTAGGTCGTCTCACCTCGAGAAGTCCTCTTTAAACCTCACCACCGAGGTTCGTGTCAGATCGTCTCGTTACAGAGGCAGAAAGCTCCGTAGGCAATTCGCCGAATGCACTAAGATCCTAAAACACCTCAATCCCTAAGCCGATGACCACACATGTGTGCAAGTCAAGGGTCTCGTTTCAGCCGCGAGCATTTCCCGAGTTCATAGAGCATCCGGGAATTCTTTTCTCATTAGCATTGCCTTTTCACAGTCATGACGGGGGATTCAAGCGTGGACGCAAGCAACCACAGTGGGGACAACGCCGGGCAATCCGCAGACAACACCATAGGAGCCTTAGCCGACCTGATCCGGGACTTATAGGCCACGGTCATTACGGTAAACGCGTCCGTAAACAGCATAGATTCCCGCTTAGGTCACCTAGAAGACAAAGCCTCAGATGAACACCACACCCGAATCCTCAATGAAGCCCTTTTAATTTCCACCCCGCTAGGTGGGGCACCCGCTGGTCTCATCCCAAGCGATCCCGTTACCCCGCCTCAGGATGACACCCTCCAATCCGCTATGAACCGGATAGACTTCCTCGAAAACCAAATGCGCCTAAACCAGGGGAACAACGTCCATCTCGAAAATCATAGGAAGTTCGAAATGGTGAACGACCAATTACCTGAGAACTTCTCCCTAGCCGACATACCCAAGTTCAAAGGAACTGAGGACCCCTTCAATCACATCCGAGCCTTTAAGGATTACATGGCCATTAAAGGGGTCAAGCCTAACCTCTTCACTAGGATATTCCCCTCATCCCTAGGAGACACACCACGATCGTGGTTTTATTCACTTGACCCCAAGAAGGTATCCACCTGGGATGACATCTCCGTAGAATTTGCAAAACAATACGCGGATAACGCCGAAACACAAGTCACCATTAGAAGCCTCGAGGTCCTTTCCCAAAATGAGAAGGAAGGGTTCTCTGAGTTCCTGATCGGAAGCGAATAAATCAAAACGGTACAAATTAAAGCAGAGGAGTCACAGTTGTGACCAGTGGGTCGTCCCGATCGGAACCAATCCATCTCGGTCGGGATGGATCTTCAATCACGGTCGTGACTCCCTTAGCTTTGTCATGGTCGTGACCTCCATCAGGATTCCAGCTTCCTTTGCTCTTTCTATCACAGCTTTGTCCTTTAGAGACGCCCTTACTTGCTCTTTCTTGGTTTCTTTCCAATGCTTAGTGCTCGGGATTCTCTCAAGTGTGGCTTCAAGGGACTTGGGATTGAGTCTAAAGTTCCAGGACACTATAGTGGCTTCTCTTCTTTGATCTTTAGCTCAGAAATGGGACGAAATTGTTCCGTTTCTCATTGAATGGCTTTGGAAACCTGAAACACACTAGAAAAGACAAAGTAGCCTCAAAACCACTTGTGGACATGACGTAGGTCCACCCCGACGCGGCCACGCGCGGGTTTGGGTAGGCGAATGAATCTCGTGGTGAGATTGTTCTCGGGTTCGAAATTTAAGTCAAAATGGAGTCGCCACCAAATTTTGTGGTTATTCGGAACCATACGAGCCCACTCTATGTCGTCATGGGCTATACACAAAGTAAGCCCACTTCGATTACAGAGTTTATTGGGCTCGTCCCTTTGCATTGCAATATCGATACCGTTTAAACCGGCATTCGTATATAGAATGACTCTCGTGCGCCAAGGGTTTCGGACATCCGAAAACCAAAGGTTCTGAGTAAGGGGTGAGGGTACGTGTTGGGAAGCCCACTAAGGACACCCAACCCCGCCCGCACATGGCGGCCTCTACTAAGACATCGTTCGTGTTCGTGTGCGCGCGCTAGTAAAATGACTAAATGATATGCAAACAACGTTTTCGGGCTAAGCATATGAATAGTATGTGAACTACGTCATTTAATGCATCTTAATTAGGGTCGAAGTGGTTTAGCATGCGAGATTCATTTATAAAGCGGTAAGCAAGTAAATAAATGAAACTCGAAAGTAAATAACGTACAAGTTACACGAGCGGAAATACAATCCGGCCAATACAAAAACAAACGGAATGATAGATAAAAAAGATAGGGACGGACCCGTATGTAAACTTGATCGCGAAGAGTGTAAATGGACTAACCCCGTTTAAATGCACATTACGTTGTACATCAAACGAAAGACGGAGACATAGGGCCTAGGCGCGATGCTAGCTCGATCCTATGCCTCGATGCCTTGTCCCGATTTATCACGTCGATGAAATCGATCAAAGTCGTCTAAGGTGTCGTGATGAGCGTGAGTTTCGAAAAGTGGGTTCACGTGATTGGCTTTACACGTGTCGACTACGAGTCGTAAAAAAGGACGAGGCTTAAATGTTGCATTTAAGCTCTCGGTTTTCTGGGTTACAGGACCCACTCGGTCGAGTCATGGTCTGACTCGGTCGAGTGCATCCTCATGGACGCTACTCGATCGAGTGGCCTAAGCACTCGGTCGAGTAGCCCCTCGAAAAAGGGTCTGCCCAGTCTGATGGACGCTACTCGATCGAGTGGCCTATGCACTCGGTCGAGTAGCTCCTGTACGAGTGTCAACTCGTCTCGTTTTTGAGGTTGAAAACGACGGTCGGTCGAGTTAAATACAAATATCGCATGATTTGAATTTAACTCGACCTCCGGTACTATAATCGTGTACATGTACGATTATAATACCGTTGTCGGGGTTTTATGAAAACGTTTACGTTAGAAAGTTTGAATTAGCGACGGAATGCCTCCCTCTACGTCACGACATCGAAACTAACCCTTTCGGGTTATGTGATGTCGGTTTTCGTGTCAACGGGTTCCGCACTAATTAAAATGGGATCGAATGCGTTCAACTATGATTAGTCGCGATCACGTCACGCCCTTGAGTACATTGGGGCGGGGCTCCTCGAAAGGGCTTCACCTCCGTCGTTGCTCGTAAAGGGATTAGACGGATTTTAGGCGACAATTATAGTCAAACGAATCCAAAACTGAGTTTTTTGATACTAATATATATACGCGGTATGATAGTAATGTTAGCAACGTAAATAAAAAGTTAGTATGCGAAAATGTAAAGTGTTAGGATGCTAGAGTTAGTGTTAGGATTACAATACTAGTATAGGTATAAAATTAACGATACAAAACATAAACAAAAGTGACAAAGATTGAAATGGGGTTTAGGACACCCTCAACATACATGCTTAGTAGGAACCTCGGAAATGGACTCGCGAATAGTGACGGGACTATAGAGTATCGAGGATGTATGTAAGTTATGGTGTATATGTGTGTGTGTGGATGAATTGTTGGTTTTTCGAGTGACAAGGTACTCGGTTTTTTATGTGTGTTTGCTTGGGGTTGTAGGGTAGAGAATGTGGCTGAAATGTGAAGTGAATGTAGGTAAAAGTGGATGGGTAAAAGTTGTGAAATGAGTGAGGGTCATGGGGTATTTATAGAGTTTACCCCACGACCTAGGGTCACTCGATCGAGTGGCCCTAGTGCACTCGGTCGAGTGCCCTAGAAAATGGGCCTGATCCGGCTTTTGACGCTCCACTCGACCGAGTGGGTCAATCCACTCGATCGAGTGGGTTAGGTAAATCGAGACAATTTAGGAAAGGTTGACTTGGTTGATTTGGTTAATCTTTTTTGAAAATGGGGTTGGGCGCCAGCTTCTAGAAGGTGCACTTGGGCTGTTTTTGTGACGGGTTCGTCTTTGACCGGGTTTTGACCCGGTCGCCAAAAGACGGGATTTATTTTTGGTGTCGGTTTTGGCCCAAATTAGTCTTATTTTGCTCGGAACGACCCACTGGGCCTGAATTTGTGTTCTGTTTTGTGAGATTATTACTCCGCTAAAAGTCCATGTCAGATATTATTGATTTCGGGTCCAAATCCGAGTATACTAAGTCACGTTTGCGTCCGATCATCATCGGGTGTTTGTCGGGAACTGCTATAGACACTAGCAGGCAAAATGCGGGTGTCTACAGAGCCCCCACTCTGACTGAGGCTTGGACAAGGCGAAAGTCAGAGTAGCTACCAGGCCAATCGCAGATTACGACCTGGCAGCCTTCCGGTCGGGTCGTTTATAGTCCAGTAGACTAGCGTGAAGGGCTCGCCAGCCATAAGCAGAGGGTCATACCTGTCCTGCCGGTGGTAGCTCCGTGGGGAGTAAAACTTGCTTTTGGAGGTGTAGGAATATCCGTATGCTGACACATCATGGCTCTGATTGTAGCATGCCGGGATAAATATTGGCTCACGTTGGGGAGTGAAGTAGTTGCTCAGGGACTTGCTTCTGAAGTCCTTGGGGTGTACCTGTATGCTGACACATGATAAATTGCATGTAACACATAGGCAAAACACCGACTCGTGCTGGGGAAAAATGTACTGGATTATGAAAAAAGTTGAAATTTTCGAATGTATATTTCTTTCAGAATCTTAGGAATTTTTAGAAAAACATTTAGGAAAGCTCGGGATAACTAGATTCTTATTCTGGGTTGAAGTCAGGCCTGCACATGCTGGGGCCCAGTTTGCTGAGGAGGCAGGGTTAGTTAGGTTACAGTCAGGCTTCCCTATTATAAATACATGTCTTCTTGCTTCAGCTTACTGCACCTCAAATCAAAACCCTTCTTCTCTTAAAAATCTCTCAGTCTTTCGAGAGAAATCTAGTTCCTGCCATGGGTATCGAGCATCTCACTTCAATGCTTTTTGCCTGGTCCCAGCACTTTCGGGACGAGGACAAAATTCAGCTGACCCAAATGGGGATTGTCAGCCTGTTTCCTCTTCGGCGCCTAGTGCCTGACTCACACTTCTTGGACGCCTGTTTGGCGTTTTGGGATACTACCCATCACGTCTTCGCGTTCCCGCGGGGAGAAATATGCCCTCTTCCCGAGGAGATTGCAGCCATCGGAGGTTGGAGCCCCGTGGCTCGTCCTGCCATCCCTCCGTTCTACCCGGACCCGAGGAGAAGACTGAGGGTTTTCCTGGGTTTGTCTCATGCTGAGACAGATCGAATGGTGCGGGGAGATACTGTTTCCCTCTTCGACTTGGCTGATAAGTTTATGAACAATCAAGATGTAAGGGCTACGCCTTCCCACAGGCGTAGGGCTTTTGCATTCTGCATGCTGCACCGCTATGTATTCGAGGGGTTGATGGATGCTGACTCTTGCGTGGGTCAAATTAGGCTGATTGGAGTGGTTGACCAGATGGAGACTGGTCAAGCCCCGCTTGGCTAGCCACTGGGGAACTCATCATGGGTCTGGATGCTAGGCGACTCGACCCAAACCGGCAACTGACGGGGAGTACCCTCATCCTGCAGGTATACGTCTCGCGATTTTTTTTTTTTCGCGATTTCTTGAGGTCCGTAAGTCACTCGATCGAGTGGACCTATCACTCAATCGAGTGATGTCTGCAACGTGCTTCTGCCCATCTGTGAAGAGCCTACTCGATCGAGTGGGATGCCTTACTTGATCGAGTGTCACACCTGACGAGCTTCTGGTTGTCTTAGGGAGCCTTACTCGATCGAGTCGGATGGTGTACTCGATCGAGTGGGCTGTAGCGAACCATTCCGTTGCTCATAAATTCTGTGTATACTTTTTTTTGCAGGTTTGGCTGTCGGAGCGCTTATCGATCATAGAGCCTCCACCGAGCGTTCCCAACTACCGTGGCAGCCAAATCAGTTCAAGAGGGCGTCGGATAAGCTCGAATCACCATATAAATCGAGCTTACTGGGACGAGGAATTGGTGTTCCACGGTGGCCCATTGATTAGGTGGACGGTTGCTTGGTGGTTCCTTTCTAAGCTGACGGGATTGGCCAAGAGGGACCAGGCTCGTTACCTTGTGATCCTGTCCCTTGACTGGACAGTTCATATTTTCCCGGACCGCATTCTGAGGCAGTTCGGTTCGTCTCAGCGCATTCCTGAGACTGAAGCCATTATTAGCGTCTCGCTCCAACTGACGAACGCTATGTGCGACACCTGGTTGCAGAGATGGTTTACTCGTCCTACATGAACTATTCCCAACCCTTGTCAATCCGCCTGGGTTTCTCGAGCCTACGAGAAATGGACTTCTGAGGAGTCCGAGGAGGCTCGCAAAGCTCTGAAGGTCGATGAGGCCTTCGAACTGGTCCGTCGGGAGACGGCAAAGGACAATAGGGGATTTTTCGACGAGGGAGAGACCCCTGCTACCTTAGTCCGATTAGAATCGGGTCTTAAGTCACATACTAAGACTCGAGCGAAAGATGTCGGTGCTAGTGGCACTCGGGGGCGGCAAAGCCCCCAGACTGACTTGGAGAGGCGACTTGGGCCAAGGCTGGCGGCCCGGGACCGACTAGGTCCGCGCGACCGGCTCCCTGAGCCCGTGAAGGCCCGACTTGGGCCTATCGAGGTGGATGAGGACTCGAGTTCCAAGAAACGAGTCCGGGCTAAAGAGGTTCCTGTGGTGATTCGGGAACGCTCTCCTCCGCGTCGTCGTCAGTGGACGGCCAAGGAGGCCAAGGACAAGGGGAAGGGCAAGATGCCCTAAATACCGAGTCCTTAGTTTTTATTATTTAAATATTATTATTATTTCTGTCGTGTTGTTTTTTTTTTTTGGAATTCCTGCACTTGTAATTTTCTCAAGTTTATTGGGGCCCTTTTTTTTGTGATAATTAATAAAAGGAAGTTTATTATTTAAACCGTTCCTGTCTTTTCCCGATTGCATTGGTTGTGCCCTTTTGAGGGGCTGCCTACGTATCCGCGATTAGCAGAATCAAACCAAACGTAGTTCAGGCTTAGGAAATTTGCAATCTTGAATTACACCAAGACTATTGGTTCAAGATGTTTTGCGACAGTAGAATGAAATAATTCTAGCTCATTGACTTGCTTTTTTGTAAAATAAACGATTTTGATAAAAATTGCTAATGACATTGAGAAATGGCTAAGGGTAGTAACGCTTCAGCTGGTCCAGGTTGGTTGGGTTGACAAACTCATTCCCGTCCATGTCCGTCAGCATTACTGCTCCCCCTGATAGGATCTTCTTCACCAGATACGGCCCAGCCCAGTTGGGTTTGAATTTTCCCCTTGGGTCAACTGGTAGTAAAGCTCGAACAGACTTAAGGACTAAGTCCCCTTCTTTAATGTTTCTGGGCCTTACGCGCTTGTTGAAGGCCCGTTGGATCCGTTTCTGGTAGATTTGGATGTTGTTGAGAGCACGGGACCGTCGTTCGTCTGGTAGAACCAACGAATCGTATCGTGCTCGAACCCAGTCAGCTTCGGGTACTTGGCTTTCTAGCAGAATTCTGAGGGACGGTACCTCTAGCTCAACTGGTTGGACTGCCTCCATCCCATAGGTTAGGTAATATGGTGTCGCTCCGGTTGCGGTGCGAATTGATGTCCGGTACCCCCATAGGGCAAAAGGGATTTTGTCAGGCCAGTCCCGATAATTATCAGCCATCTTTTTGAGTATGGTGACAATTGTTTTATTGGCCGCCTCTACTGCTCCATTCGTTTGGGGACGGTAGGGCGAGGATGTGTGCCTTTGAATTTTGTACTTGGTCAGCAGGGCTGCGGTCTCAGCTTGAAAATGAGTCCCGTGATCAGTGATAAATTCATGTGGGATTCCATACCGACATATTATCTTGTTTTGGATAAATTTGGCGACATGCTTGGCATTGAGGATGCGATATGATTCAGCTTCGACCCACTTGGTGAAGTAGTCGATGGCTACTAAAATGAAGCAGTGCCCGCCGGTACCGGAGGGATTTACCTTCCCGATTATGTCGATACCCCATGTCGAGAACGGCCAAGGCGACGTCATGGTATAGAGCAGAGATGACGGCATATGTTGCACATTGCCAAAGATTTGACAGTTATGACAATGTTTGACATATAACTGGCAGTCGGCTTCCATGGTGTTCCAGTAATACCCGAGCCTCATGATTTTTCGGACCAACATGTGAGCATTCATATGCGGGCCGTTTTCACCATCATGTACTTCGGCCATTACTTTCTCGGCCTTATACTTGTCAACACAAAGGAGAAGAGCCCCTTGTGCCGTCTTTTTGTACAGTTGCCCGTCATCAGTACGGATGAACTGGGTGGCTAGCCTCCGTAAGGCTTTCTTGGCTCGACCCTCAGTCCCGGGAGGATATTCTCCGTTGGTCAGGTATGTTAACACAGCCTGGCACCAAGGTTCGGGATCAGTGATCTCGATGTCCTCAATGTCATGGATGTATGCCGGCTCAGACCGTCTTTCGACACAAATTGGCATACTGGTCACGTGGTCGGGAATGTTCAGTAAAGACGACAATTTTGAGAGTGCATCTGCAAACTGATTTTCTTCCCGAGGCAGGTATATGTACTCTACCTTTTGGAATTGTTTCTCGAGATCCCTTACTCGTGCCTGGTAGGCCACGAGATTAGCATTTCGAGTCTTCCATTTTTGGAGTGCTTGGTTAATGACCAAGGATGAGTCGCCATGTACCCGGAGATTTGTGATCCCAAGGTTGGCGGCGGCTTGTAGCCCATAAATGCATGCTTCATATTCTGCTGCATTATTGGTAACATCAAAGTCCAGTTTGATGGAGACGGGAGTATGCTCCCCTCTTGGTGAAATTAGAAGGATCCCGACTCCGAACCCTCGAAAATTAGATGCTCCGTCGAAGTATAGATCCCATGTTTCAGCATCGGTATGGAAAATATCTTCGTCTGGGAAGGACCAGGTGTCGGTGTGTCCTTCCTCGGTTACCGGGCTGTCAGCGAGGAATTCAGCTATTATCCGCCCCTTAATAGCTTTTAACGGTACAAACTTTAGGTCGAACTCTGCCAGCATGAGAGTCCATCTTGAAATCCGGCCGTTAAGG
Source organism: Agrostemma githago (assembly GCA_958450325.1). Lineage (NCBI taxonomy): Eukaryota > Viridiplantae > Streptophyta > Magnoliopsida > Caryophyllales > Caryophyllaceae > Agrostemma > Agrostemma githago. The sequence continues at coordinate 57,580,336 of OY288243.1, forward strand.
ATGGGCTTTTCGAAGAGGTACTTGATCGGGTCCATCTTGGATAGGACATGGACCTCATAGCTGAGCATATAGTGTCGAAGCTTCTTAGTGGCCCAGACTAGAGCCAAGCACGTCTTTTCGAGCATGGTATATTTGCACTCATACTCTAAAAACTTCTTGCTGATATAATAAATGGCTCGTTCCTCAGAGTCAACTGTCTGAGCCAGCATAGCCCCCATGGCTGTCTCGGTCGTTGTTAGGTATAACGACAGAGGCAAGCCAGGTTGAGGTGGCATCAAAACTGGTGGAGCAGACAGAATTTCTTTGATTTTGTCGAAAGCAGCTTGGCACTTGTCATCCCATAGTATCCGTTCCCCTATTTTCAGTTTCTTGAAAATTGGTTCACACACCATGGTTAGCTTGGAAATGAATCGACTAATATACTGGACTTTCCCGAGAAATCCCCTTATTTCTTTTTCGGTTTTAGGAGCTTGCATCTCGGTAATGGCTTTGATTTTGGCTGGGTCGACCTCGATACCTCGTTGGCTAACTATATGACCCCGTAATTTGCCTGACGTTACCCCGAAACTGCACTTTTGAGGGTTTAGCCTCGTGTTGTATTTGCGCAATCGGGTGAAAAATTTTCTTAGGGCGGTGATGTGACCGCCCCGTTCTTTGGATTTGACGATCATGTCGTCTACATAGACCTCTACCTCTTTATGCATCATGTCGTGTAGTAAGGTGGTAGCGGTCCTTTGGTATGTGGCCCCGGCATTAATGAGACCAAATGGCATGACGGTGTAACAGTAAGTACCCCAGGGTGTAGTAAAGGTAGTCTTACTCATATCTTCTTCCGCCATCTTGATTTGATTATACCCGGCATACCCGTCCATGAATGACAGAAGGGCATGATCGGCCGTGTTATCCACCAGTATATCGATGTGTGGTAACGGGAAATCATCCTTCGGGCTTGCTTTGTTAAGATCTCGAAAGTCTACGCATACCCGCACCTTACCGTCCTTTTTAGGAACCGGCACGATGTTTGCAACCCAGTCCGGATACTCGGACACTTGTATGAAGCCGGCTTTGAACTGTTTGTCGACCTCTTCTTTTACCTTGAGAGACCACTCGGGTCTCATTCGACGAAGCTTCTGTTTGACCGGTTTGCACCCGTCTTTGATTGGTATGTGGTGCTCGGCTATTTCCCGGTCTATCCCCGGCATGTCCTTGTAGGACCACGCGAAGACGCCATTGAACTCCTGGAGAAGGTTTATAAATTGTTGTTTCTCCTCGGGATCTAAGGATAATCCTATCTTAAGTATCTGAGGCTCTAAGGTTGTTCCCACGTTTATGGACTCGGTCACTTCAATTACCGGATTCCGGGAGTTCCTTTGCTCTAGCCGCTCGATCAGATGTGGAGGTAAGGGTACCTGTTCGTTGGATTTCTCAATGTCATAGCATAAAACATTTTTGAAAGCAGAATTTAAAAGAGACAAGTCGTAAGCAGAACGGTTGTTATTATTGATTGAAAACTTGGAAAACAGCTCAAAGAGAGCAGCCATCTGATCATTGGTCAGTGGCGGAATTGGTAAAGCACTCGGGACAGACCCCGAAGTGCCAGCAGCAGGAATGATAGAAGGGAGGGGGGTTACAGAAGTGACTCTAGCACCGACTTCTCTAGACTCGACCTCAGACTCTGACTCAGACTCCGACTCAGACTCGGACTCAGACTCAGGCATGTCTCCCTCTCCGGCGACCAGCTTGTAGATCCTTCTTTGACTGTCAGTCCACTTGACAGTCTTTCTCCAGGCCCTTTTTCCCGTCTCGGAACCAACATCCGAGATTAGCTTGGTCGGGTCGAACCTGTTGCTGCGGAGGATCAGGTTGACCAGGTCTTCTTTTGGAGTCGGGGCTATAGTGTCTTCCCCGAAGAGCAGCCCCAGCGCGGGCTCAGCATCATCAGCTCCGTCGGACTGGATGAGGGCGAACACCTCATCCGGGATGTAGTTGCAGTCCCGGGCCAAGTGGGTCCCGAGGTGCGTAGCATTGGGTTGGTATAGTCCAACCTGGATAGCCCCGAATACGGGTGTGACGAAGTAGTCAGACAACCGTGGGCTGTAAGGGCTCAAGTGGATACCCTTCATGATGTTGCAGGCCTTTTCGATTCCTGCTCGGACAACGTTGCCCGGAGTGGTGGCATAGCCAAGGCCGAAGTGAGAGTCTTCGTCCTTGAGGACCTCGATGATCTTCCCAGCTGGAAGGTCGGGTCGAGAGGTAACCCCCGGAAGGTACCCTAGGTTTTGGAGCATCGTGTCAATGCTCGTGGTGAAGTAAGGCCTAAAGAAGTACTCTTCCTCGATCATCCCCACAAAATCGAACCCCCAGAGGTCCGTGCGGCCCGTGGCGTTACAGCTAGCCACGGTCATTGGGGTTGCCTCCAAAGTGATAACATTGTCGAGTAGAGGCATCTTGATCTTACGGTGGAGGGTGGAGGACACGGCTTTCACCGCGTGAATCCACGGCCTTCCTAGGAGCAAGTTGAATGATGAGGTGACATCAATCACCTGGAATTCAAGCTCCTTTTCTATCGGGCCTGTGATGATGGTCAGTTTTATGGCCCCAGCTACCGACTTTGGACTCCCATCAAAGGCTTGGATGGTTTGAGCGGTCGGGATATAGTCAGCCTCGGTAATGCCGAGGGCTTTGGCGGTCCTTAGGGGAAGGACATTCACAGCTGACCCGTCATCGACTAGGGTCATCGGGAGGTATTTGCCCCGGCAAATCACCGTGATGTAAAGGGACAGGTTGTGGGAGGCCCCAAACGGTGGCAGATCGGCTTCGGAAAAGGTGATCATTGGGCCTCCTTCTTTGGCCTTACCCTTTAGGTGGGGTAGGACCGTGGCTACCATTTCAGCAAGGGTAGCCAAAGAGTCGATCTTGACTTGATCGAGAGCCTTTGTAAGTGCTTCTCGATGTTCTTGTGAGCTGACCAAGAGTTGCCATATAGTGAGGTCAACTCGGGTTCTCTTCAGTTGCTTCACAATAGCTGTTTCAGCGGTCGGCTCTTCAGGGGCGACTTCCATCCCGAGTGGATCGGTGATGGTTGCCGGGATAGGGGTGTCCCTAGTGCTTGTGGCTAAATAGGGACGACCAAGGTTGTTGCTGGCTAGGACTCGAGTTTTGGCCTCTCGAATCTGTTCAGGGGTGATGGGAACGGTTTCCCCTTTAGCGAGGTAGATATCATCCTCGTCGTCAAACCAGATCCCGTTCACTTGCGGGATGAAGGGAGAGACAAGGTGAGAGCAGTCAATCACCTCCCCGGTAAAGATGGCATGGGAGCTGAAAGGGTTCTCCTTGTTGCTTGGCTTATCTCCGGGTAGCGGGATTTTACCGCTTTCAATCAGGTCCTGGATCAAGTGCTTCAGCTTCCAACACTTTTCGGTGTCATGCCCATTGCCTCGGTGGTATTGGCAATAGGCCTGAGCATTGTAGTTCTTGGATCGCCGTTCGACCGGAACTTCAGGAGTTGGGCCTATCGGTTGGATTAGGCCTTTAGAGGACAGCCTTTGTAAGGCATAGGTATAGGTGGTACCTATATCCGTGAAGACCCGAGGTGGGGTGTTCTTCTTAGACGGGGCATCTAGTAGATTAACCGCGTCAAAAATGCTACGGGTTGCAGCTTGGGGCTTAGTGGTGGAGGAAGAAGCCCCTTGGTACCCTTTGCTAGCGGCCTTAGTGAGGCCTTCTAGTCTCAGATCGTCTTCAATCCTCATACCCATTTCAGTAAGGGTGGTGAAATTGGGTATGACAGCATATCGGAGGTGAACCCGGTAGGAAGGGAGGAGGTTCTTGACAAAAGCCTCCACCAAAGTCTTCTCATTGGGCTTATCGACCAATTTCACGCTCTCGGCCCTCCAACGCTGAAGGTATTTGGCGAAACCTTCCTTCGGCTCTTGGGCCATAACCTCCAGAGATCGCATTGTGGTTTGGATCTCGGTGTTGTCAGCATAGTTCCGAGCGAACTCGGTGGCCACATCATCCCATGTAGGGTATTTTTTCGGGTCTAGCCTATAGTACCAGGCCCGTGGGTGCTTCTCAAGGGATGCAGCAAAGAGATTCTTGAACATGGTCGAATCCACTCCCTTGATGGCCATGAATTCCTTGAAGGCCCGTACATGTAGTAACGGGTCTTCAGTTCCCTCAAACATGGGCAAACCCGTAAGATTCAGGTTTGCGGGCAGCTTGTCACTCACCGTGGAGTACTCTCGGCTATTCTCCCGGTGGATATTGTTACTCCCAGTCAAATGGACTTGTTCTTCTAGTCGGCGTACTGCGCTAACCAGTTCAGTTATGGGCCCAGTAGTCTCGACATTAGGAGCCCTTTGCTCCACCGTAGCTAGGCGAGCAACAATGGCCACTTGGCCAGCCCTCATTTCAGTCAATTGGGCTTCGATGTCGGTTTGCTTCGCGACCATGGCGTCCAGAGCGGTTTGTAGGATGTTCAAAGTAGCCATCCTTCGAGCGTGTCTAGTTGCTGGCGGCCTGTCTGTAAGAACACCGCGTAATCAGAAACTGAACCCAGATCTCGGAAAAAGAAAGGAAAAGTACATCCCGAGCGACACTAGGAAAGAAGACTAGAGACTCGAGAAAGACATCTAAACGGATGACTCGATGGGTGGTATAACCTCCTTAGGATTTTGGCTTTGTGGGCCTAATCCCGTTCGAAGGAAGGTCCACGTGAGACTTTTCCCCAAACTTTTGACTCGAGTGTATGGACAGACTTTCCTTTGTAGGGGTATGCCCTACGCGGGTCGGTCGTGCCTTGACGGATAAGGCGGACTCGGGAAAGGGGGGAAACTCATGATATAGGATCAGCGGAGTTTCGATGCTATAGACCTTCGACATACTATGCAAAGACCCGACACACGGCTAGACGATAGGTCCTATAATAAGGAAGGTTTACTAGGATAGTTGGATGTTTGAAATTTGAATATAAAGTGGACGAATTTCCGAGAGTTTGGAAATTAAAAACGGAATTTCGAAAACCAAGATTAGAATTTTGAAAATTCAGAAAATCGAGATGGTGTTTGGAAATTCAAGAATTAAGACGGGCAGCATGCCGACTAGAGAAAAAGGATATTTTGAGTCAAATCGTTTGATCCTAAATTTCGGCGGCATTCCGAATTTTGAAAATTGGATATTTTGAAAAGACGGGTCCCGAAACGGACAGCATTTCGGGTTTTTCAAAATTTGGTATTTTTGGTAAGATGCATTTTTTGAAATGACGGTTTTTGAAAAATGACACGGAAACCAAGTAGCACGTAGTCAAACAAGCATTATAACGACGCTTATGTATGCTTTACACTAAGTCTCGGTCGGTCAAAGTAGGGTCTATACCAACAACGATAGCATTCTCACGAAACGGGACGGACTTCCTAGCCGATTTGGAACTAGGACCTGCCGTAAAACCCCGGTGAGTTCCGCCATCGAAGTCTTTAGTGCACCCATGTAGGAATGCACCGTGGTATAGTGGGACGTCGGTCACAAGTAACCGGCCCGGGCAAAATTTGGGTTATGTATGAATCATTAAACTAATGCGCGCACACTAATATTCGAACGATTTCTCTTCGAGTCTCACCCTAGGAACCCCGATGACATGTGGTACATCAGGTGTCCCCAGCGGAGTCGCCAAATTGTGGACATGACGTAGGTCCACCCCGACGCGGCCACGCGCGGGTTTGGGTAGGCGAATGAATCTCGTGGTGAGATTGTTCTCGGGTTCGAAATTTAAGTCAAAATGGAGTCGCCACCGAATTTTGTGGTTATTCGGAACCATACGAGCCCACTCTATGTCGTCATGGGCTATACACAAAGTAAGCTCACTTCGATTACAGAGTTTATTGGGCTCGTCCCTTTGCATTGCAATATCGATACCGTTTAAATCGGCTTTCGTATATAGAATGACTCTCGTGCGCCAAGGGTTTCGGACATCCGGAAACCAAAGGTTCTGAGTAAGGGGTGAGGGTACGTGTTGGGAAGCCCACTAAGGACACCCAACCCCGCCCGCACATGGCGGCCTCTACTAAGACATCGTTCGTGTTCGTGTGCGCGCGCTAGTAAAATGACTAAATGATATGCAAACAGCGTTTTCGGGCTAAGCATATGAATAGTATGTGAACTACGTCATTTAATGCATCTTAATTATGGTCGAAGTGGTTTAGCATGCGAGATTCATTTATAAAGCGGTAAGCAAGTAAATAAATGAAACTCGGAAGTAAATAACGTACAAGTTACACGGGCGGAAATACAATCCGGCCAATACAAAAACAAACGGAATGATAGATAAAAAAGATAGGGACGGACCCGTATGTAAACTTGATCGCGAAGAGTGTAAATGGACTAACCCCGTTTAAATGCACATTACGTTGTACATCAAACGAAAGACGGAGACATAGGGCCTAGGCGCGATGCTAGCTCGATCCTATGCCTCGATGCCTTGTCCCGATTTATCACGTCGATGAAATCGATCAAAGTCGTCTAAGGTGTCGTGATGAGCGTGAGTTTCGAAAAGTGGGTTCACGTGATTGGCTTTACACGTGTCGACTACGAGTCGTAAAAAAGGACGAGGCTTAAATGTTGCATTTAAGCTCTCGGTTTTCTGGGTTACAGGACCCACTCGGTCGAGTCATGGTCTAACTCGGTCGAGTGCATCCTCATGGACGCTACTCGATCGAGTGGCCTAAGCACTCGGTCGAGTAGCCCCTCGAAAAAGGGTCTGCCCAGTCTGATGGACGCTACTCGATCGAGTGGCCTATGCACTCGGTCGAGTAGCTCCTGTACGAGTGTCAACTCGTCTCGTTTTTGAGGTTGAAAACGACGGTCGGTCGAGTTAAATACAAATATCGCATGATTTGAATTTAACTCGACCTCCGGTACTATAATCGTGTACATGTACGATTATAATACCGTTGTCGGGGTTTTATGAAAACGTTTACGTTAGAAAATTTGAATTATCGACGGAATGCCTCCCTCTACGTCACGACATCGAAACTAACCCTTTCGGGTTATGTGATGTCGGTTTTCGTGTCAACGGGTTCCGCACTAATTAAAATGGGATCGAATGCGTTCAACTATGATTAGTCGCGATCACGTCACGCCCTTGAGTACATTGGGGCGGGGCTCCTCGAAAGGGCTCCACCTCCTTCGTTGCTCGTAAAGGGATTAGACGGATTTTAGGCGATAATTATAGTCAAACGAATCCGAAACCGAGTTTTTTGATACTAATATATATACGCGGTATGATAGTAATGTTAGCAACGTAAATAAAAAGTTAGTATGCGAAAATGTAAAGTGTTAGGATGCTAGAGTTAGTGTTAGGATTACAATACTAGTATAGGTATAAAATTAACGATACAAAACATAAACAAAAGTGACAAAGATTGAAATGGGGTTTAGGACACCCTCAACATACATGCTTAGTAGGAACCTCGGAAATGGACTCGCGAATAGTGACGGGACTATAGAGTATCGAGGATGTATGTAAGTTATGGTGTATATGTGTGTGTGTGGATGAATTGTTTCGAGGGACAAGGGACTCGGTTTTTTATGTGTGTTTGCTTGGGGTTGTAGGGTAGAGAATGTGGCTGAAATGTGAAGTGAATGTAGGTAAAAGTGGATGGGTAAAAGTTGTGAAATGAGTGAGGGTCATGGGGTATTTATAGAGTTTACCCCACGACCTAGGGTCACTCGATCGAGTGGCCCTAGTGCACTCGGTCGAGTGCCCTAGAAAATGGGCCTGATCCGGTTTTTGACGCTCCACTCGATCGAGTGGGTTAGGTAAATCGAGACAATTTAGGAAAGGTTGACTTGGTTGATTTGGTTAATCTTTTTTGAAAATGGGGTTGGGCGCCAGCTTCTAGAAGGTGCACTTGGGCTGTTTTTGTGACGGGTTCGTCTTTGACCGGGTTTTGACCCGGTCGCCAAAAGACGGGATTTATTTTTGGTGTCGGTTTTGGCCCAAATTAGTCTTATTTTGCTCGGAACGACCCACTGGGCCTGAATTTGTGGTCTGTTTTGTGAGATTATTACTCCGCTAAAAGTCCATGTCAGATATTATTGATTTCGGGTCCAAATCCGAGTATACTAAGTCACGTTTGCGTCCGATCATCATCGGGTGTTTGTCGGGAACTGCTATAGACACTAGCAGGCAAAATGCGGGTGTCTACACCACTCAAAAGATCGCTTTCGCAAAAGAAAGAAAGACAAAACACGCGAGAAAAGTGGTATAAATCAAGCACATCATTAGACTATTAGTTGTATACTCTAGCCGAGTTAATTCTATATCCTATGTATCGGGGTATATATGGAGACGGTAATTGTACTCCAAGATCAATATTATTATATGGTTTCTAAACTATTTTGTGATACTTTATATAGGACTCTATACATTATGTGACTCGTACGCTTTCAATTGTTCTGAATTATTGGTTATATTAACACTTCGTAAAGTTGATTAGGAGAACTCCTATTACTCTCCACTAAGAGCATCTTCATCCAAGAATGAATATTTTTTCATTCTTCGATGGGACCCACCTCATCCACCTCATTCTTACCTTTTCCATCCTAAAAGAACTCCTCCATCCAAGAATGAAATTTCTATTCTCCAGTGAGTCCCAACACATTTCACTACTTCATTCATTCATTTACACATCTCTTTAATTTATTTTAATATCAATATTTTTATTATCGGGACCCACGATTTTCATTCTCCACTGTATTCATGGAAAAGAATGAATATCTTCTATTTTCCATGGATAATACTTTCTCCATGGATGGAAGAACCATTTTTCTCCATTTCTCCAAGAATGGAGAATGGAGGATGGATGGAGATGCTCTAATTGTGTTACCTCCTTTTCATGTTGTTCTATGGATGCGGTTTCTTGGATGCCTTTGTAGGAAGACTTGTGGCAATAAAGATAACATGTTAAGACTTATATTTGAGCTGGAACACTTAATAATAACGTAGTTGTTAAATTTGTTTTGGAATAGTGATGATTCGGAATCAGTCGGGTATTTCCATCATCTTAACCCTATCTATCTATAACTATGTAACGACAAATTTTGTATCGCAGCTAATTAAAATACAAAATAAGGAAACAAATAAACTTTATTAATATTTCAAAAGTACGTGTACGCGGTACACGTGAGGAACACGTGCGTAGCCGACTTGTACTGCTTCGCGCGCGGTGTAGCTTGATGTTCTTGAGAGGCTCGCCTGGACTTGAATCTCTTTTGAATGTTTGAATTTGTCTTGGATCTTCTTAGCAGGCGGCGCAATTTATCGTGCTTGTTGACTGCTTGCGACGAATTTGATGGAGAGACTTGTAGCGACTTGTGTCTTGTTTTCTCTGGATCCTTTGCTTTAGAAATTTTTCCAATCCCTTCAAATGAATGAGAAGGAGCTCATTTATAGAGTTTTGGTTCTCCTTGGTGAACTTTGTAGTAACAGACCCATTTATGGGCTTATTAGTGACATTGACCCAATTTGTCTTCTTTTCGTATTTAATGATCCAAATATGTCAATTTGTAATCCAAATCGACCCATATTTTCTTTACTCAGAGCAAAACAATTAAATTGAGCTAAAATTTCATATTAACTCAAAATAATTAAATAATTTTACTTATCTGGTACCTTAGTAAATTTTTTAGTGCCTACAAATTGCCCCCTCGGGACCTTGTCAGTTGTCACGTGTGCCGTTCGGGTAATTTGTAGTGGCGAGATCTCGGACATTTTTTTTTACTTTGACTTGGCAGTCGATGTGTACCGAACTTGTCGTACATGTAGCTTTACCCTTTTTATCGTCACCCTGTCATTATCCGACTTGACGGATGGTCAGAGATCTTTTGACTTTACTTGACTTGGAAGCTCTAGGGAGTCTAGGACATCCCGTGTTGGTAGTACGAGATAGTAATTATTATATCACTTTGTCATTGTCTAACTCGATAAATGAGCAACCGTTCCTATTAACGAGACAATGTTATTGCACCACGAGTAGCTAGAACTTCGTTCCTTCCAATTAAACTTGGGATATAATTAAGAAACCTCACGAGTCATGACTTGATGACCAAGGAAGAAAAGACTATTTAATTTAGTAAACCAAGTATAGCAAAAAAAAATATGAGTTTCCTTATCTTGTACCGTAGTCTTCTTGTAGAATTAGGGATGAAGAGATACCTATGTATATATATATGTACGCAATTTATCCCGATTGACGCAAAGTTTAGTCTTAAACTTTGGTACCGCAACCTTGCACCGACACGGGTAATTCTGTATCTCTACCCTTCTTTTGCCTTGTATATCTGATTATTAGTGCATGTAACTTGTTGCCACGGATTTGTTTCTCTGTTTTTCCTCGTGTTTCGTCTTGAATTCTTTCTTTTCCTCAATTTCTACGCATCACTCAATTTATATTTACTTACGTGCAATTCTTTTACTTTGCTTCGACACGTATTCACATTACTCACTTCAAATCTCGCAATTTTGGTGGAAATTTCATTCGCCCATTAATTGCACTTGTGTGTTGCATAGAGATAGTGAATAATGTTGTAATAATCAAACAAGTTTGTTATAAAGACCACCTCTTCTTATTTGTTTGCAGCGTGATTATAGCTCTCATGGGTTTGCTTTCTTCTTTTATTCATCCCACTTATCTTCACGCAAATTCTCATCTCGAGGTGAATGATTTTTCCTTTTATCAATTTGCATATGTTATTTGTGTGTAGACTTGTTGTGCACGTTTATGCGACTATCCGTCTTTATCCGTCGATTCTTAAAGATTTTATTCAACTCTTATGGAAGAAAACTCAGCCGGACAATTTTTCGTCTTCAGTCGAGTTATCATGGGATGAACCTGTTTAGGTCATCACGACTTCCCCTAAAGAGCCATGGAGTAAGAACAATCCGTTAATTCTTTGTCTTCACTCAAGTTGTCATGAGATGAATCCGTTTGGGTCAACGCGACTTCTTCGTGAGGAGCCACCGAGCGAGCCCCCGGAGTTGAGAAGCCAGGGAGGAAGCCACGTCTGAAGACCGTCCTCACCTGAGTTGTCATAAGGGGACCCGTTTGGGTCATCATGACTTTCTTGTGGGGAGCCACGAAGGGAGCAGCCGGAGGAGTTTTTATAAGGTGAACTCGTTCGGGTCATCACGACGCTCTTGCGAAGGAAGCCATGGAGGAAGCCTCGTTTGAAGATTGTCGTCATGACGTTTCTATGGAGGACGTCAATCCCGAAGTGGGCCATCACAACGCTCCTACGGAGGAAGCCTTTCTCGATGACTGGCGTGGACTGCTTTGAAGATACTCAGGGTTGCATCACTTCGTCCTACTTAAGTTGTCATGAGGGGACACATTTGGGCCATCATGACTTTCTAGTAGAGAAACTCTGCTTGATGAAGAATTTTATGAAGCATCGTTCGGTGGTGATTTTTGTGAACCTCCGCCCGATGATGATTTTTTTTATGAAGCTCCGCTTTGAAGACTTTTTCACGAAGCTCCGATTTGAAGATTTTTTTCACGACGCTCCGATTTGAAGATTTTTTCACGAAGCTCCGATTTGATGATGAATTTTATGAAGCTTTGCTCGATGATGATTTTTGTGAAGCTTCGATTTGATGATTTTTTTTGTTTCTTTAGTCGTTCACAGTTAACGCTCTTGCGGGCCAGGAGCAATTGTTTGTTATTTTGAAAGGGGTGGCTTCACTCAAGCTACGTGTTCAGTCGAGCTACCTACGTACTTGAGCCAACGTAGTTCGGTAAAGGGATGGGGGATTTGTTTGGAGGTGTGGCTGCACTCAAGCTACATGTTCACTCGAGCTACCTACGTACTTGCAGAACATAAATGATGTTTCACAAGATTAAGCCAACGTAGTTCATGGGTTTAAATTTGTGTGGTTTCTTTCTATGTGTGTGTGCGTGCGCGCAGTTTAGGCTCTTGCTTAGAAGTCTTCCTTGTCATTTATCCTCTTGCTTATGAGTCTTCCTTGTCGTTTATTCTCTTACTTAGGAGCTTTCCTTGTCGTTTATCCTCTTGCTTAGGAGCTATCCTTGCAGTTTATCCTCTTGCTTAGGAATCTTCCTTGCAGTTTATCCTCTTGCGTAGGAGCATTACTTGTAGTCTAACCTCTTGCTTAGAAGAGTTTACAGTTTACCCTCTTGCTTAGGAGAGTTTGCAGTTTATCCTCTTGGTTGGGAGAGTGCTTGCTTTTCAAAAGGTAGAAGATGTTTTGCCATCATCCACCCTCACATTGGCGTTTGATGGAGATGAGATGTTTTCAATCATTTCACTTTCATGATATTTTGAGGGCTTTTGTTGATTTGTGAAAACTACAACCCGTCTTTTTTATTTAAGGGAATGCACTTGAATGATGTCTACTATCTCTATACGCTTCATGCTAGAAGGGACGAGACTTTTGATATTATCGCTAACTTTCACTTGTTTGATATCTTCACTTAAGGGAGGCACATTACAACTTGTCCTTGTGAATACCCCTAGGTGACTAAAGACTCCACTTTTAAGCGGATCTAAGCGCTTGGGCATTAATGTTTCTCCACTTGAAATTGATGGATTGACAACGAACTTATTGTCCCCTTCACATGCGCCTAGCCTATTGAAGAAGCACAAGCAATTATTCGGAGGAAGTTGATGTCGTTCTTCAGTCACAGCTCTTCCTAACCGACGGAACACAGAAGAACTCGATCTCTTCGTGGGTGAGCGTATTCTATCAAAGACTGAGAATTTCGATGGATGTGCATTACCTTCATTTCCTTTCTCTTCGCTTCCCAGGACGGAAATCGTGTTGACACTACCGTGGTTGATAGTCTTTACAGGAAAGAACTTTCTTTCTTTTGGAGGATACATCAAGTTTCTCCTTCTTTGTTTTCTTTGATGATGGACATGCTATGATTTGAGCTTCTTTTACAACCTTAATTTCTTGTGCATTGTCGTCTCCCAGATCGCAGTAGTTTGATTGGTTGCTATTGTTTCTTCAAGATCCAGAATGATCTTTCCTTCTTTAACAAGTTGCATGATCTTTTCTTTAAGAGTTATACATTTCTCAAGAGGATGATTAATTAACCTGTTATAGCGACAGTAATTCTGATTGTTCGTCATGTTAGCCTCTTCAGATCGTTTTGAGTCTGGTAGCTGTATCACGTTCTTTTTGAGGAGGTCATCCAACATATTTGACAGGTTAGAATCATCAAACAGATACTTTTTGCCTAACATCTCTTTTAAAGTAGATCCATTCTTCTTCTTGTTTGATCTAGGATTTTTCGATGTCTTCGAAGGTACATTGCTGATGTTGATGACCATGTACTCCTTAGATGTCGTGTTGATGCCTTCGCTAATCTTCTTATGTTCTTGTGCTCGTTATGTTGACGTTATGTTGATTTCCATGTTATGAGCTCGCGTTGCTAACTCCTGGAAGCTTTTTGGTTTGATCTCATTCAAGATTTAGAGGAGATCCCAGTTCATGTAGTTGATGCACATTTCGACCGCTGAAGTTTCATTCAAATGCTCCTTGCATTCAAGACATAAGGCATGCCAACGATTGATGTAGTCAATGACAGACTCATCGTCCCACTGGGAAGTGTTTGTCAACTCGTTCATGCTTACAATGCGTCTAGTGTTGTAGAACGTGTTGAGGAATTCATCTTCCATATGACCCAGCTGACGATTGATTCGACTTCCAATTCCTTGTACCAGTCAAAAGCGGTTCCCTTGAGAGAGCGCACAAACTAGTTGATTATGCGGTCGCCATTGGTTCCAGGGTTGTTGCATGTCTCTACAAAGTGCGCGATGTGCTGCTTCGGGTTCCATTTTCCATCGAACTGCGAAACTTGGGGGGTTGATATCCGGAAGGCATGCGCAGACCAACAATCCTTTTGGTGTAAGGCTTGATATATCTTCCAGTGGAGAGACCTTCACCGAGTTGGATCTTGATCGTGTCAGCTATCAGACTTTGCAACTGCTCCGAGGAGTAAGTACCGATCTTGTTCTTTGGAGCCTTCTCACCATCCTTTTTTTCGTCATCTACATCCTTTTCTGTGTTGCTTTCGTGAATAGGGATGGCAACGGATCCGAGATCCGATCCGAATCCGATCCAAATCCGCAAGATCTGATCCGCACGGATTGGATATGGATCCTAAATTTTGAGATTCATTGGATCCGGATCCGCTATCTTTAAACGGATCTGGATCTTAATAAGTAAATCCGGATCCGGATCCGAAATCTGTTTTATTAAAAAATTTAAAAAATTGTGTGTGACTTAGAAGTATAGAACTTTAATTTCTGTTTTTTTGGTTATTTCCAAGACTTTTTTCTTTTAGTTTCTTAATTTTGATTATGAATCTTTCTATTCAATTTTATTTGTACGATTATGAAAATTAATATGATCGCAAATACTTATTAATCAAATTTTTTGTAGAAGGTAAGTAAGGAATTGAATCCGCGGATCCGATTCGGATCCGGCCCAGATCCGGCGGATCTAGATCTGGATTTGCACTTTTGGGATCCGTTACTAGGGGTGCGGATCTGGATCTGGATCCATGCGGATCCGGTCCGTTGCCCTCCCTATTCGTGAACGGTGTCCTTGTCGGTGTCACTGTGCTCACTGGAATTTTTCTTCTCTCTGAGTTCGATCACCTCTTTTTGAAGATCCTCGATCTTCTTGTTCTTCTCTTCATTCTCCTTTTGCATGCTCTCAACGAGCTTGGTCAGATTCAAGACTTGGTCTTCAATACTGGAACCACTAACCACCATCACCGAAGCGCTGGTAAGAGTGGTGACTTTCTTTTTCTTTGGCGACACCTTGGGCTTGCGAGGGGAGGCGGTGTTGCTCTTGGAGCTTTCATCCTTGCGTGAAGGAGAAGAGGCCGCGATCATAGCTTCAGCAACAACAGCAATGGAGGCAGCAAATATCTTGCGCTGCCTAGTAGGAACATGTGCAGCGTGTAGGCTGGTAGCAACAGCGTCGAGGACAACCTTCTTTGCCTTTGCCTTTTTGACCATGCCAGTGGATTGCATGTCGGCGCCAGGAGATTGTTAGAGAGCGCCAGCATAGGTCTTCTTGGGGGTGTTGAAAGTGTTGTTTTGTTTGGTAGACATCTTCTCGAGAAGTAGTTTTGGTTGCTTCGGCGGTAGAGATGAGAGGTAGAGATTTTCACGTCGGATTCACCAAAATTTGTAACGACAAATTTTGTATCGCAGCTAACTGAAATACAAAACAAGGAAACAAATAAATTTTATTAATATTTCAAAAGTACGTGTACAATCGATCTCTAATGTGTCCTCTGATTTTAATGCGCCGTTAGGGGACACGTGTACGCGGTACACGTGAGGGACGCGTGCGTAGCCGACTTGTACTGCTTCGTGCGTGGTGTAGCTTGATGTTCTTGAGAGGGTCGCCTGGACTTGAATCTCTTTTGAATGTTTGAATTTGTCTTGGATCTTCTGAGCAGGCGGCACGATTTATCGTGCTTGTTGACTACTTGCGACGAATTTGATGGAGAGACTTGTAGCGACTTGTGTCTTGTTCTCTCTTGATCCTTTGCTTCAGAAATTTTTCCAATCCCTTCAAATGAATGAGGAGGGGTCCATTTATAGAGTTTTGGTTCTACTTGGTGGACTTTGTAGTAACAGACCCATTTATGAGCTTATTAGTGACATTGACCCAATTTGTCTTCTTGTCGGATTTAATGATCCAAATATGTCAATTTGTAATCCGAATCGACCCATATTTTCTTTACTCGGAGCAAAACATTTAAATTGAGCTAAAATTTTGTAACTCAAAATAATTAAATAATTTTACTTATTTGGCACCTTAGTAAAAAATTTAGTGCCTACAAACTATATACTAAATGAGAAAGCACTAAAGAAGAAGAGGGCACATGCCATGCTCACGTTAAAAAAATATACCTAAATGCATAGATTGATTGACTAATTTTGACAAAAATAAATAAAAATCTTGAAATAAGCCCACCAAGAAAAGTTTGCAGTGCAACGTTTGATTTGATGGATTTTCCGTTAAGTTTAAACATATATTTAAAACTTGATTTGATATACAAACCATTAATATTTTTAATATAAATTCATCTCATTTTAAATTATTTACTGTTCCGGTCACGGAAACAATTCACCCGGCCTAGGATCCGGGCTGTATAATCGGGTTAATTGCGAACAAATGATCGTTTGATTTCCCTTGATCTCCCTTTTCTCTCACTCCTTAGATCGGACCTTCCCGGCGGAAATGGCCTGCTCCCTGCACAATGAACGCACAGGGCCTCGGAGGTTGTCCGAGGAAACCCCCTCCGATGCCTAAGTCAGTCCGTGAAATGCCTTGACGAACCTAGCTCGTGAGGAACTAGGCGGCGTTTTTAGGAGTAAGAGTCTAGAGAGAGAAAATCCAACCCCCCTCATGTGGGAAATGGGGAGGTATTTATACCTTCCCACAAGAGAGAGAAGAGAAAGAGGAATGGTTGGATGGGAGAGTGACAAGTGGTGGCCTCCCATCCCTCCATTCCCAATTACCTTAGGCAAAATGACGGATGGGTCCTTGGTTCCCTTTTGGCTTTATTCAGGCGGGGATGCCCTGGACGCAGGCGGCAGGCCTGGTCTACTCCGTTTGGCGGACGGCCCAGGGAATTGGGGCCACACTTGGAGATTCCAGTAGCTGATGGGAAAAGCAGCCGGACAGATCCTTCCCCCTTCTTGGGGCTCGGTCGCCTTGGGGCCCGATTGGCGGGCGGCCAATGACAGGCAACCAACCCTCATCAATTGGCCCTCGCTGGCTGAGGAGGAACGGGGTTCCAGCTCGGCAGGCGATGTATTTCCCTAGGACAGCGGGAGGTTGCCTCTTTGGGTACTTGCATTTAATGCGTCGCATGTTCCCGAGGGAACATGCTTTAACTTCCCTGGGCACGCAGGGAGTTCAAGCGTCCTTTGTTATGATTACCTTCCTCTGCATAGAGAATTTTTGGGCAGCGTGCCGCTTCGCTGATTGGCCTTCTCCTTCGCAGAGGTGGTTGGGGTGTCATTAATGCGATATTTTCCTTAGTATAAAACCTTTAGCTTCCCTGATTACTTTGTGCTTCATTCCACCCTCAATCTTTACATTTTCTTCATCTTAAACATGGCTTGGATTAAGAAAAGTATTGTCCGCCGCGGAGTCAAACACGTTTCCTTTATCTTCAGAGGATTTTGGCGACTTAGATATGCGCGAGCTGCTTATTTAACTGTCCGCCGGAGCCGTTGCTCCCGACTTCGCCTTTGCCGGAGGAGAGGGAAGGCCTCTGTCAGGATGGGCAAGCGCCCTAGGAGGTCCTCTCCTCCTGCCGTGCCTAGATTTAGGCGTTGCCCCCAGGGAGGGGGCTGCTATGACAGGGGGTGCCATGAGTGTTTTCCATGGCTGCACCCTGAACAATTTGGCCCTAACTCCAATACCGACTCTTCCCTGGAGTCGGGCCCTTCTTCGCCTGTAAAGAAAACAGGCTGTCGTACTTGCGACGATTCTCGAGCCGTCCCTTTTGGAAGGGATTGGGAAGACAGCAGCCGTGATTCCGACGACAGTGAAGGCCTCGGCTGCCTGAGTGATAGGGGCGAGGATGGGGCTGCAACTGACCCCTTTCTGGATTCCCCAAGTTGGGATTGGGGTTCGGCTCTCGGGAGCCCGGGCAGTCCTGGAGATTACTCTCCAGATTTGGGGGACGACTAGGCCTGCGTGGTAGGGCCTTTAATTTCTGTCAGGCTGGAATTTTTCCACGCCTTATGTAATTTTTCTTTCATGTATGCCTTGTGATGTATCTTCCGCTTGCGGTGTTTTCAATGAAATGGATATTTTGCGTATTTGAATTTTTAATATGGGTTTATTAATATTTATTTATTTGTTATCATTCTTTTTCTTGGGAAGCTGCCTAGGGCAACCCTTCCCAGAGGTGACACGTGGACCGCAGCCTTTGGGCGAATTTCAAAGGGTTGAGTGACTCTTGCCATGCCTTCCTCTATAAGAGTGATCCACTATCCATCACTCTCCTCTTTTCCAATCTTTCTTCTCCTTTGACATCTCTCATTCTTTCTTTCTTGTCAAAAACCTTGGAGTATTGACGAATCGTATCTTTTCTTGCATCTTCATTTCTCTGAGACTTCTCTCTTCGGGCTTGCGGCGCGTTGTCAGGCGATCTTAGGTCAGATTTTCATCCTCCACTCTCTTTTTCTCTTCGATTTCCTTTTTTCCGCATCTTTTTAGAGTAATCATGTCTGGAACCCGAGAAAGGATTTTGCCCTTCACTGACCCATCAAAGAGGGGAGAAGGGATGGACTTCGCCTCCTCCTCTAGGGAGGTTGGCCTTGAGGATGAGCGTTCGTCGGGAAGTGGGGGCGGCAATTCTCCTGACCCCCCCTCGTATGATGCTGTTGATTCAGACGACGGGGCGTTGGAAGTTGACCCTTCCAGAACTTCCGGCCCCCTCGTTCGTCGGGAAAAGGGTAGGGTTTATTATCTAGACAAGGTTAAATATCGCATCCCTCTGAGTACTTTTCCCGACCAGAAAAATCGGGAGGCGATCCTTGCTAAGAACGCTGCCGTTGTGATTGAGCGGCTCTATAACTTCGGGGAAGGGTACACAGTTGTTGTCCCCGGCGAAAAAGATACCGTATGCAACCCCCCGGATGGGTGCATAGCGGTTTATCACAAATGCTTAGAGTTTGGCCTTCGTTTCCCCCTACATCCTGCTTTAGAGGAGATTTTCAGGCGCATGAACGTCGCCGTCGCGCAGCTGACAGCCACAGCTGTCAGGGCGCTGATTTCATATGTATGGACCTGCCTTTTCCACCACATGGAGCCTTCCATCGACGCCCTGCGGTTCATGGTGGGCTTGCAGATGGTTTCATCTGGGAGTACGGGCTCCCCTGGTTATTGGTCCCTCTTGAGGCAGAAGGGACATTGTTTGGTGTGGCCTGGTATGGACAGCTTGAGGGATTGGAAGAACAACTTCATTTATATACACAGCACCCATGGGTGGAGGATTCCTCGTCACTTCAGAAACCACGTCCATACCAGGATGGAGACTCCTGAGGAGTACCACCCTGGCGTGGGTGGGAAGGCCTTGGAGGTTAAGTTAAGTGAGAAGGAGAAGGAGTTGACGGCCTACTTTGCAGGCCATACTAACAAGTATGGGGTGTACGGCCCCACCTTATGGCTCCCTCATGCGGAGCTTTTAGCGACTGACAATTATCTGACTCGGCTGGGCATGAATCCGGGTCTGGATAAAGGTAGTTCAGGAGTGCTGGTGATTCCTTCTTACTCTTTTGTGTATTTCGGAAATGCCTTGACGGCCTGTTTGTTTGTTTTGCAGCTCTTGCCACTTTTATCTGGAAAAAGGGGGAGGTGAGACGCCTGGGCCTGGACGAGAACCTCACTGTCATCCAAAGTCGCCCTTCTCTTCCCCCTGGTTTTAAGAGAGGCGAGAAGAATCTGATGAAGCATTTGAAGGGCCTGTCATTCAGTAGGCCAAGGCTTCCCCCTCCTCCTCGTGTTACGCCTGCCAAGACGGCGGTTTCTGAGGCTACTCCTTCGCCAGCGGCGAGGGCGATCGCTTTCGAGGCTACTCCATCGCCTGTTGGCAGGCAAGAGGGCCTTTCAGCAGGGATTCAGATCCCCCCGCAGTCGCGGGCCGCAGGTTCCGAGGAGACTGGGGAGAGTACCCCCCGAGCACTGACCAGAAAGAGGAGTCGGGAGGCCCCTAACGCTGACCAGGTGGTGGATTTGGAGACTGCCACGCCTGAACCCAAGCGTCTTGCTCCGGAGATTCCCGCCACCCTTTTCTCTGAGGAGAACGTTGAGTTCCACTACAATGCGGGTGACAGCCAAGATGTTTCTGCCCTACTCTCAGACTCAGGGGCGGTTTTAACTGACCATCTTCTCAAGACCGTCAAATCCGCTGCCAGTCAAGTGACCCAGTATATTAAGCGCACCTCCCGAATTATGCAGGCTTCCGCGGAGCTGGCTGCCCTTGGTCGCCTGAGTGATGAGGAACTAGCCAACCCCGACCGCCTTTCTGCAGTTGAGAGGGATGTTGCCCTCATTGCTAGCCTGAAGGATCAGCTGGCGAAACAGGAGATTGAGCTAGAAGAGGCCAGGGGTCGGGCTATCCACTGGAAGTTTGAGAGCGAGAAAGCTACGCGGGAAGTGTCTCGCCTGGGAGAGGAGTCCAAGAGAGCACAGCAGGCCTTTGCTGAACTGGAGCGGGCCAGAAAAGCTTTGGCTGAACTGGACCATGCTAAGAAGAGCGTTGTTGACCTTGGTGATCGCCTTTCTAAGGCAAACTCTGATCTGCAGACGGCCCTTGGCGATTTGGCGGCGAAGACCGAGGATCTGGCGACGAAGACCAAGGACTGGGAGAAAGAGAGGAGTGAGATTCTCCAGGAGGTGGAAATGGCGGTGTCGGCGGGCTTCGTTAATGGTGCCAATTCCTGCTTGAAGGTTGTGATGGAGGCTGTCAGGGAGATGTTCCCGGGTTTTGACGAAGATGCTTTCCGGACCCTTTACACAGCTAAGGATGAAGCTCAAATGCGTAGGCTGTCTGAGGGAGAGGCTTCTGGCCCAGACGCTCCCCCTGCTTAACATGGAGGGCAGTCTTCCTCAGAGGGCTCTTGCTCGTCCCCTGCTGCGCCTGTGCCAACGCTTTAATTTCCTTACTTCTTTGCGCGCCGAGCCCTTTGGTGGTCGGCTGCCGTACTCTTGGTTGTAACTGTTTGTCTTGAAAACTTTGAAAACTTATGTCTTGTGTTTCCTTGACGCTGCTTTTTCTTCTGTATGTGAATTCTGTTTGCTTTTGTGCATTTCGATTCTTCATGAGTTTGACTTGCAACCCATCCGCCTGTAGGTAGGAGGGTTTTTATCTGCTTGGCCTGTCCCTGGTTTTTGTTTGAAATCCAGGGAGCCTGCCCCCTACCTGGGGGTAGGAAGGGAGGTTTCTCAGCGTTTTTTATACAAGGTTGAGGGGCCTGCCCCCAGTCCTTGTTAGCCTGGCCGGTCTCTGGCTTTTCGTTCAAAGTCCAGGGGGCCTGCCCCCTGCCTGCCCAGAGGTAAGCAGGGTGGCTTTTGCGTTTTTTATACAAGGTTGGGGGGTCTGCCCCCAGTCCTTGTTAGCCTGGCCTGTCCCTGGCTTTTCATTCAAAGTCCAGGGGGCCTGCCCCCTGCCTGCCCAGAGGTAAGCAGGGTGGCCTTTGCGTTTTTTATACAAGGTTGGGGGGCCTGCCCCCGGTCCTTGTTGGTGTGGCCTGTCCCTGGCTTTTCGTTCAAAGTCCAGGGGGCCTGCCCCCTGCCTGCCCAGAGGTAAGCAGGGTGGCCTTTGCGTTTTTTATACAAGGTTGGGGGGCCTGCCCCCAGTCCTTGTTAGCCTGGCCTGTCCCTGGCTTTTCGTTCAAAGTCCAGGGGGCTTTCCCCCTGCCTGCCCAGAGGTAAGCAGGGTGGCCTTTGCGTTTTTTATACAAGGTTGGGGGGCCTGCCCCCAGTCCTTGTTAGCCTGGCCTGTCCCTGGCTTTTCGTTCAAAGTCCAGGGGGCCTGCCCCCTGCCTGCCCAGAGGTAAGCAGGGTGGCCTTTGCGTTTTTTATACAAGGTTGGGGGGCCTGCCCCCAGTCCTTGTTAGCCTGGCCTGTCCCTGGCTTTTCATTCAAAGTCCAGGGGGCCTGCGCCCTGCCTGCCCAGAGGTAAGCAGGGTAGCTTTCTTTGGTTTGCGTTGGGGGGTTCACTTTTCCCCATTTTGGCAACAGGGGGGCCTCCCCCTATTGCCCCCTGCTCGTTTGTGTGTGAAAGACGCGAGTGTGAACAGGCAACGAGTATAAACCTGCATTTTCTCATTTCTCTTAAATTTTTCTTCTTGACATAGGGGTGGTCGGAGCCGTCGACATTTCTGATCGTCCTCCGCCTTTTTACTCTAGTAAAAGTAAAAATTGCCTACACTCTTGCTTAGACGTAATATTTCTTTAGTGTATCTGCATTCCAATGAGCGTTCAGCTCCTGTCCCTCTAGATTGGATATCCTGTACGTGCCTGGACCCAAAACCTGAGTTATTTGGTATGGGCCCTCCCAATTGGCACTTAGTTTCCCATGCTCTCTCGATTTTCCAGTTGCCTGCGCTTTTCTTAGGACTAGCTCGCCCACCTGAAAGCTCCTCTGCCGGACTTTGCTATTGAAGGCTTTCCTCATTCGCTGCTGGTAGGCAGCGATATTTGTACCAGCTTCCTCTCTTAGCTCACTTACCAGGTCCAGGGCCTCGACCATCACGGCCTCATTCTCAGCCTGGTTGTATAGTTGGGAACGCAGAGAGGGAATCCTTGTCTCAATCGGCAATAAAGCCTCTGCTCCGTACACCAAGCCAAATGGGGTCTGGCCCGTAGACTCCTTCCTGGTAGTTCGGATGGACCAGAGTATGCTGGGGAGTTCATCAGCCCACCTACCCTTGCAGTCATCCACCATTTTCTTCAGGCCATTCAGAATCTGTTTGTTGGCTGCTTCTGCCTGCCCATTGGTTTGAGGGTGACAGACTGCTGAGTAGGCGACTGAGATGTTATGGCTTTCTAGCCAGATCCTTAGTGGGTCATTATCGAACTGCCTGCCGTGGTCGAACACTAGCATCTTCGGTACACCGAACCGGGTAATGACATTCCGCCAGATTACCTTTCGGACAGCCGGCTCAGTGATGTTGGGTACTGCTTCAGCCTCCACCCATTTGGTGAAGTAGTCTATGGCGACTATCAAAAATTTTCTGCCCCCTGTGGCCACTGTGAAGGGCCCTAGAATGTCCATCCCCCATTGAGCAAAGGGAATGGGAGATAGGATTGGCCTGAGCTCCTGGGCCGGGGCATGGATCGACGGGGCGAAGAGTTGACATTTTCTGCATTTCTGGGCCAGGCTCCTGGCATCTGCCAGCATGGTAGGCCAGTAGTAGCCTGCCCTGAGGGCCTTGTGGGCCAGCGACCTCCCGCCGATGTGATGTCCACAAATTCCTGAATGGATATCATCCAACACTTCAGCGGCCTGATCCGCCCGTAGGCATTTAAGCAGGGGATAAGTAAAGGATTTTTTGTAGAGTTCTCCATTAACGAATATGAACCAGGCTGCTTTAGCCTGTACCTTCCTTCTTTGCAATGGGTCTGGTGGTAGGGCACCGTGCCTCTTATACTGGACGAAAGGGGTCATCCAGCTTTCTGGCTCTTCTTCCATGGTATTAATCTCTTGACCAGGATCAGTAGACCTTTCGTGTAAAACGTCCACCCATACCGACCTCCGGATGTCCTGCAGACTGGAGCTTGCCAGTTTTGACAGGGCGTCTGCTCTGTTGTTCTGGGATCGGGGAATTTGTTTGATCTCGTATGATTTCAGGCTGGATAGTTCTCTTTTTACCATTTCTAGGTATGAGGCCATTGTTTGGTCTCTGGCTTCGTATTCCCCATTAATCTGGTTGGCGATGAGTTGGGAATCTGTCGCCAAGATAATTCGTTCCGCCCCTGCAGCCTTAGCTAACCTGACGCCTGCGAGTACTGCTTCGTACTCTGCCTCATTGTTTGATGCTGGGAAGACGAACCTGAGAGCATGTTCAAAGTCGGCTCCCTCTGGGCTGGTTAATACTACGCCTGCGCCTGCGCCGCTGGCCGTGGAGGACCCATCAGTGTGCACGACCCACTCCTGGGCAGGGGCTTCCTCTTCCCCTGAATGGGAGCACTCAGCCAAAAAGTCTGCCAGGGCTTGGGCCTTGATGGCTGTTCTTGGCTGGTAAGATATACCCAGCCCACTCAGCTCAATTGCCCATTTTAACAACCTTCCCGATTTTTCGAATTTTTCCAACACCTTTTCCAGGGGTTGATCGGTGAGGACAATGACTGGATGCGCGTCAAAATAAGGTCTGAGCTTCCGGGCTGCAATTATGACTGCGTAGGCAGCCTTTTCAACCATGGGATAATTCTTCTCAGCTGCCCCCAGCGCATGACTCACAAAGTATATAGGATGCTGGGTGCTTGCTTCTTCCCGCAGGATGACTGCGCTGACAGTTATGTTAGTTACCGCGATGTAGAGAAAAAGTTTCTCTCCTGCTACTGGTCTTGCCAAGGTGGGGAGACTCTTGAGATGGTCTTTCAGTTGTTCGAAGGCTTCTCTCTGCTCGCTTTCCCATTTGAACTGTTTGTTTCCTTTCAGAATTTTGAAAAAAGGAGTGGCTCTGTCTGCTGATCGGGCAATAAATCGTGCCAAGGCGGCCATTCGTCCGGTCAGGCGCTGGATGTCCCTGATGGTCTTGGGTTCAGGGAGGTCTAAGACCGCCTGAACTTTTTCAGGGTTGGCATCAATACCCCGAGAACTGACCAAGAAACCTAGGAATTTTCCGGAGCGGACTCCAAACGTGCACTTTTTCGGATTCAGTTTCATTTTGTAAGCGCGCAGAGAGCTGAAGG
The DNA here is from genome assembly GCA_958450325.1 of Agrostemma githago. NCBI lineage: Eukaryota > Viridiplantae > Streptophyta > Magnoliopsida > Caryophyllales > Caryophyllaceae > Agrostemma > Agrostemma githago. The sequence goes on from OY288243.1 coordinate 57,604,820, forward strand.
TTTCCTGCAAGTCTATCAGGTGTTCCTTGTCTTCCCTGCTTTTTACGATGGCATCGTCAACATAAGCCTCGATGTTTCTCCCTTTCTGCTTCTCAAACACTTTATCAACTAGACGCTGGTACGTAGCCCCCGCATTTTTGAGCCCGAAGGGCATCATCTTGTACATGTACGTGCCCGAACTAGTGATGAACGCGCACTTCACCCTGTCTGGCCGCCATAAGTACACTTGATGGTAGCCTGAAAAGGCGTCCAAGAAGCTTAGCATGGTGTAGCCACTAGTGGCGTCTACCAATTGATCGATCCGAGGGAGCGGGTAGCAGTCCTTCGGGCAGGCTTTGTTCAAATTCGTAAAATCGACGCACATTCTCCATGCTCCAGACGACTTTTTGACCATAACAACATTTGCCAGCCATTCTGGGTAGTCGCAGACTTCAATGAAGTCTGCTTTCAGGAGCTTACTGATTTCTTCCTTGATTGCTGCGTCTTTTTCTGCAGACATATTTCGTTTCTTCTGTTTTACAGGGCGAGCCTCTGTGCTTACGTTCAGCTTGTGAACGATGCATGAGGGATCAACGCCGGGCATCTCGTCTGCGGAGTAGGCAAACACGTCTTTGTTTTCTCTCAGAAGTTTGATCAGTTCGGCCTGGTAGGATTCCTCCAAGCCTGTTCCTACCAAGACCTGCCTTCCTGGTTCTAAGTCCACCAGCATACTGTCACCTCCTGGCTCCAGGCGGTCGGGCATCGGGTGCTCAATTGGGACTTCACCCTCCCTGCAGGGGGAACTGTCAGCTTTTCTTTTTCCTTTCCTGTCCTTCTCGTGCTCTTGTAGGGCCACGGAGTAGCATTGTCTAGCTGACTCCTGGTCCCCACGTATCTTTCCTTCCAGCCCGAAGTCTGTGACATATGCAATGGTGAGAGCTCTGATGGAGATTGCTGCCTCGATTTCATCCAGGGTGGCCCTGCCAATCAGGGCATTATAGGCAGACCTTGCGTCTACAACGACAAAAGTTGCCCTGACATTTCTGGCTGCGGAACCCTCCCCGAAGGTTACGGGTAAGTCGATGACGCCCATGGGCAGCACGCCAGCCCCACTGAATCCATACAGGGATCCGGGAGCAGGCCGTAGATGCCTTTTTTCCAGGCCCATTTTTTCGAAAGCATCCTTGTACAGAAGGTTTGTATATGCGCCTGTGTCTACCATACATCTTCGCACAATATGGTTGCTGATTTCTAGGGACAGCACCAGAGGATCACTGTGCGGATATATCACCCGCCCTGCATCATCAGGGGTGATGCTTAGTGTCACTCCTTTTGGGCTCCCTTCTTTCTCAGCGTAGCAGATTTGGTTTCTCAGCTCTCGCATTTGCCTTTTTTGACTTCTTCGGCTGAGTTGGCCCTCAGTGCCCCCTGAAATCACGTGGATTATCATCCGGTTCTGCGCAGACCCTTCTGGTTTTTCAGGCATTTCCTTCTGAGTCTTGTTTTTAGCTGCATAGTTGGCCAACCATCCGTTTCTGATTAATTTCTCAATTTCATCTTTCAGGTGACGGCACTCTTCGGTGGTGTGGCCAATACAGTCGTGGAAAGTGCAGAATTTCTTTGGGTCGCCTTTTGGGCTGCGAGGTTTGCTTGGACGGTTCCATTTGGCAGTTTCTTTTTCCAGTTCGAAGATTTCCGCCCTGGATTTGTTCAGAGCGGTGTAACTATCGAATCTGGGTTGGTAGACTGGGCGCTCTTTCTTGGGAGTGTCTCCTTCCTCTTTCTGCTTTCCTGGTTCACCTCTGCCCCTTCCACCCTGCGGTCCCCCTTGAGGCTTTGTTTGGCCTGCAGGGGTGTCCGTCAGGCCGTGGAACTCCTCCTGCAGAATGAACCCCTCAGCAATCTTTCTGGCCATGGCCAAGGTTTCGGGCTGGGCCCTGATCATCTGGTTTTTCATTTCCCCCGGAAGTAGGGAGATCGTCAGGGCGTAGGCGGCGGTGGAATCGTCGATCTCCCTAACCTGCTGGTAGGATAGATCGAATCTTCTCATGTATTCTCTTACACTCTCACCCTTCTTTTGTTTCAGGGTCATGAGATCGAAACGGGTAAGTCGTCTTCTCTTATTTCCAGCATACTGCTCAAGGAAGATCTCAGCTAACTCTTAGGAAGAACCTGATTGACCCTTGGCGGAGATCTCTGAACCACCCCTGCGCAAGTCCTACCAGGGTGGTAGGAAAAACTTTGCACCAGATGGCGTCATCTACATCATACATTCCCATGTGGCTCTCAAAGGCTGCCAGGTGGTCTTCAGGGTCCGTCGTCCCGTCAAATTTGATGGTGGGCATTTTGATTTTTGGAATGGGGTACTCTTGTACCTCAGGGTGCAACGGGGTTTTCGTGGGCCTGCCTACCAATCGTGACCTGCTTTCCCCAGACTGGTTACCATGAGATTCCCATTGTCTATGGGTTGGTTTCCTCGTACTGGGGGAGCGGTGCCTCGGTGGCGGTCTGCTAGCTGCCTCGTCCTCTGTTCCCGAGAGGGTCTGCCTGGGCCTCTTCCTCTGGGAGTGACAGAGATTTTCACCCTGATGGTACCTGGATTCAAGCGGTTGTCCTCGGTTGAGTCTGGATTGCAAGCTTTGCGATAAGCCGGGGGCTGACTGTTCCTTGGCCGCAGGTGTTAACCTGGAGAAAACTCCGCCTGGCCTCTCTCCTAGGCGTTTTGACACAGGCTCCCTGGGCCTCATGCGCTCCTGTAGTCCTTGAGATAAGCCTCCCTGCCTTCCAGACGCCGATTCCGTCGTGTGAATAGAGACCGCCTGCTGGGCAGGTGATCCTGGTTTGTCAGTGGTAATGCGCCTCTGCGCATGCGTATACACTTGGGCTGTTCTTCTCGCCTTTCTCTGAGCGTTTCTGGCGGCGGTCCGCCTCGTGCCCCCGGCCTCGTCCCTGCTGCCTGGGGACGGCTGCCTAGGAGCCGACGCGATCCTGCCCACCAGGTCTTCAGGTGTGAACTCCTGATCCAGCATCGCAGAGAAGAACGCGGCTGCCTGTGCCATCTGAGCTGGGGTCAGATTAAGAGCACGTCCAGGGCGTGCCCCCAGCTCGGGTGTCACAGTAGTGTTGGGTCCACCGAAGGGATTGGTTCCCTCAACCCCAAGGATTGTGGCAGGAGGGACCCTCTCCAATAGCGGTATTCCGTACAGGGGGGTCACCGGAGGGACCGTCGGACCCGCTCCTGCACTGTCATCAACGATTTCTGGCATGACTGTGTTTAATTTTGTGGTTATGAGTGGTTGATTTTAGTGGGTAACTCGTGAGCACAACCGTAAGCTCCCCACAGACGGCGCCAAATTGTTCCGGTCACGGAAACAATTCACCCGGCCTAGGATCCGGGCTGTATAATCGGGTTAATTGCGAACAAATGATCGTTTGATTTCCCTTGATCTCCCTTTTCTCTCACTCCTTAGATCGGACCTTCCCGGCGGAAATGGCCTGCTCCCTGCACAATGAACGCACAGGGCCTCGGAGGTTGTCCGAGGAAACCCCCTCCGATGCCTAAGTCAGTCCGTGAAATGCCTTGACGAACCTAGCTCGTGAGGAACTAGGCGGCGTTTTTAGGAGTAAGAGTCTAGAGAGAGAAAATCCAACCCCCCTCATGTGGGAAATGGGGAGGTATTTATACCTTCCCACAAGAGAGAGAAGAGAAAGAGGAATGGTTGGATGGGAGAGTGACAAGTGGTGGCCTCCCATCCCTCCATTCCCAATTACCTTAGGCAAAATGACGGATGGGTCCTTGGTTCCCTTTTGGCTTTATTCAGGCGGGGATGCCCTGGACGCAGGCGGCAGGCCTGGTCTACTCCGTTTGGCGGACGGCCCAGGGAATTGGGGCCACACTTGGAGATTCCAGTAGCTGATGGGAAAAGCAGCCGGACAGATCCTTCCCCCTTCTTGGGGCTCGGTCGCCTTGGGGCCCGATTGGCGGGCGGCCAATGACAGGCAACCAACCCTCATCATTTACTTTCCTAACACATGAATCAGCATAGGAGCTTTTAAATTATTTACTTTCCTAATCCATGAGTCACTATACGAGCTTTGTATTTACACGGGACCTAAACTAATTACTCCTATTATTTATAGTAGTATTTACTATTTACCATTGTTTTCTTATTTAGAAATCCAGGTTGTTATATATACGCTTGTTGGTTGATCGACTGGGTGTCTAGGTAAAGTAAGCAATCAACGAGAATCAAAGCCAATGATAGGCAACGCAAGGAGGGCAATGGATGTCGATGACTTAACGACTTGACTACTTTGTTGATCAACATAACAACTTTGTCGATCCACGGGGATCAAAGCCAGCTTGATCGACGCAAGGAGGAAAAAGATCGACAACTAGCAAAGGCAATAGGAATTCTTCCATTCGATCGATAATGATCAACTACACAAGCTGAATACCAATACATAAGACCAAAAAGGTCGACAAGGGAAAGCACATCGATACTTCCTATACTCGTACTCGTTCAATTCCCATGGTTATAAAGCTTTATTTACTGTCCTTGTTATTTATGGCAACCGGCAAGACTCAAGAGAGGAATAAGAGTCGATTTGAAGCAAATGTTAAGATGCCAAGGGTTCTAATGATGGAGATTAGACATCATGAACCTTGACAGTAGAAATGTAGAATAGAAGGCAAAATGCAAAATATACAATCTATATGTAATCAGAGGGTGTTTGCCAAAAAAAATGTCATCAGAGGGTAGTTTGAGCTAGGTCGATTGATTGATATACAAACTGGTTTGAGCTAGGTCATCATATGGATTGAAATACTTTTGCCAAAAAAAGTATTATTGTCACTGGTTTGATTGATGATATACAATTTACATTTGAACCAAAAAAACAGCGTTACTTAAAAAGATTTTTTACAAACCCAGGTATTACATTATTACTGTAAAATATAGTACTCCATCCATATCTATATGTTCGTCCCCTTTGTCTAATATATGTGAGAAGTATTTTAATAAAAGAGACGGCCATGTACGGAGGGAGTACTCAATTATTTTCAGTTACAAATGAATTTATTTGTTAATCACACAAATAAGGCGTCATGTCAACTTTGACAAAATAGGCTACGAGACCCGTTATGATGCACATAAATTTTACGAAGTTGTGTAATTGCAAAATTGTTGTAGTTATCAGTTTACAAAGAAGTTACAAGTTTCAATGAATTGTAAGAGCAAGTAAAAAGAAATGAAATGAATTAAGGCTAAAGGCCGCTAAACATTCTAATTTAGTTCTATGGACAAGAGATCATGAAAGACAGGTCTGATGTCCGGTCTCTCAGATGCTGGAAGAATGCAACTTAAAGCTACATGTAACATCCTATCCAATACTTTCTGCTCATTTTCAGTGTAATCAACACCTGATCCTGCTTTATAAAAACATTCAGTTGTGCGATTTTCAGCCACCATCAGTTTAACCCAATCTGTCAAGTCGAGTGCACCTTGATTTGCAGAAACAATATCTGCCGAACTCCTTCCGCTTATAAGCTCCAACAAGGTAACACCGAAAGCATACACGTCACTTTTCAAAGAAGGGCACGGTGTGCTTGAGCTAATGAATTCGGGTGGCAGGTAACCAAGAGCACCTGCACTAAGAACTTGATCAGCCGTTCCAGCTGGTGTCAAAAGCCGGTGGAGACTGTAATCTGTGACCAGGGTATTCGCTTCCGAAGGATCTATTAATATGTTTGTCGATTTGAGGTTGCCATGAGGTATTGCTTTCTCATTGTGAAGATAATCCAAACAATGGGCAATGTCCCTCGCTACTTTGAGCCGTTTGGCTAACGATAAGTATGGAATCATACTACGCTCAGGCCCTGCAGGAATGACCAGTCAATATGTTAACCAAACCAGATGGAATAATAAAAAAAGAAAATGTTGAGCATTCTTAGAAATCATGTTTTGAATCTTTTGATGTCTCAATATAACAACATAACCCAACTAACCCTGTTCTGAATACACCAAGAGATTGTGTGACCACGGTCCATACTGAGACATGTATTGAGAATTATTTTCACTACTTTTGATGAAAAGAAAGCACAAAGTTTGAAAAGTCGTTTTGCTTTATTCCAATCATATTTCACGTTAACAATTAAGTAGTAAGTTTTGACTCAGTTTCAAAAGCAAATACTCCATCTCAGCTATTTTTTTTAAGTTGGGAATAAACAGAATCTTAGTTTACAATCTCCGGTTTTATTAAAGTTGGCTAGTTTTTGCAGAACCGAGTTGAAGGATCAGGCAATAATAAAGAAACAGTGAAAGAATCTAGCCAAACTTGTGATACCTTCAGCAATACTCCTCAAGATGGTTACTTGAATTACTTAACCCTTGGCTATGGATCTATACCAGTACTGTATACCCTATCAAGTTCCAGTATAAGCTGGTAACCTATGCTGATCTTATGTCTAGCAACGGACCCAATCTTAAAGGCAGGCAGAAAAGATTGAAACATTCCTCAGACCACCCCCCCCCCCCCCCACCACAATCACATCATTGGAACTCGCAGCAGAGGAGGCTTTCGCACATCTTGATCACACTAATCCAGATATTGCCCCTAAATACTCTTTTATTCCAAGTAAAACAAATTATTCTTATTTTTGGCCCATAAATTTAGCCAACTGACAATCCATGATTTAACATTCGATTTGGTGCGAAGATATTGCTTCAACAACCCTAGTGGCCTACTATAATTGTGTGAACATATGATCAATTCAGAGACACCAGTGGTCATTTCGAAACATACAATTTCTAGAACTCTTAGGGTGTGCTTCGGTAGGTGGACTTGGAGGGAAAGGGAGGGGAGGGACATAATATCCTTCATTTGAATAGCAAATTGGGGTTGCGGAAGGGGGTTGTAGGGAAGGGAAAATGGTCCCTTCATTTCCCACCTCCAAGCCAAAAATGTATCCCCCACCAACAAAAGAAAGAGTTGGAGGCAAAATGGATCCCTCAATTCTCCCTCCCCTCCCCATCCCTTTCCTTTCTCTCATTCCCCCTCTCCTCCTATTTATCTATCCAAACAAAGCCGTAGGAGATGTTCGGGAACAACTATTTACCTACCAAACAAGGGCTTAGGATGTCTTTAGGAACAAAATGAGAGGGAAAGCGAGGAAGGGAGAATGGAGATGGTAGTTGATCCCTCCAAATATTTCCTATGTTAGAAGGGAAATATTTTTCCTTGAGAGAAATAGAGAGAATCGAGAGATTCATTTTCCTTCCCCCTCCAAATACCTTCACCCCATTTTTGCTAACCAAACAAAGAAACTTGCTCCTCTTCCTTTTTCTCTGAATCTCTATCCAAACCAGGATACCAAATTTGTGATACGTCCGATACGAATTCGTGATTCGTTCAAAATAGAGAATCCAATACATAGAGTATTACAAAAAATGCGATTCACAAATATCGATACACTTAATTTACTTAAAGATATATAAAACAAACGAATTAAAAAAAGTTTCTTCTCATAGAAAATCTACATTTATAATGCTATTACATCTCATAAAAATAAACCAAACACCCAAATAAAACATCAAAGCATAGAAAACTTGCTACTGATCATACACTCAATTTCATAAAATGCTACACCTTTCTTTTCCCTTTGATGATCTTTGAAATTGATCCCTCAATTCTTATGGACGAATCCTCCAAGGTAGTATTATCAGGTTCAATGTTCACTTTTTATACATTCTAGATGTGTACTCTATTAATCATATCAATACAAATCAAGAAGATCATACTAATAATTTCAGCCAAATCAATAATCAATCATCCCATCAATCAATCCCTAAAATCAAGGGACACTAATCTTGTTCATACTACAAATTATAGGAACTTTATATTTGTGTAGTCTCATAATTATGACATGATTGTAGCCTTGTACCACTATAAATATGTACCTTGTTCATTTGTAATAATTATCAAAAACATTCTTGTATCCTTACTTATATGGTATCTAAGAGCTCTCAGCGATCCACAACAAACAACTTTCGTCCAAAACGGTTCACCTTCAAACACACAACACCACCCTTGTCCCCACCCTCTTCCACCATGACTAACACCAACCAAGAAACCCTCATTCCCAATCCACATGAGACGGCAAAACCACTAACCGCTCTCAATCTCAGCAATGTTATCAAATTGACCCCACTCAACTACCTACAATGGCAATTTCAATTAACAAAAATCTTGTTTGGTTTTAGCCTCCTCGATTTTTTGGATGGCACCGAGTCACCACCACCCAAAACTGTGGTTGACAATGACAAAAAGGAAACACCAAACCCGGCTTACTTGACTTGGCTCAAGCAAGACGGGTTGACTCGGTGCACTTATGGGCACCATCACCTCCGCCGTACAACCATTCATCGTACGGGCCACAACGGCAAAAGAAGCATAGGATATCCTTGCTCACACCTATGCCAACCCTTCTAGAGCACACATTATGCAACTTAAAGAAAAATTTGATTCCATTGTGAAAACAACAGATCAAACCATCTCCGAGACTCCGACTACATGAATTCAATCAAGGCTTGTGTAGACCAATTAGCTCTTATGGACAAACTTATTGATCCTGAAGATGTCATAGCCAAAGTCTTAAAAGGTCTTGACTATGAATTATTCAAACCCGTCATCCATGTCATTAGAGCCCGTGACAACCCAATAACTTTTTAAGCTTTACATGAAAAATTGCTTCAACATGAACTCACTGTGAAACACCAAACCACCACCAATCAATTTTCACCATTGCTAACCCCGCCTACCGCCAGAACAATCACCACCGTGGTTATTCTCGCAATCACTCTAACCCCAATTATCAACGACCCAACAACCAGAATCAAACCACAACCAACCCTAATCCTCGACCCTTCAAAGGGCAATGTCAGTGGTGCCGTCAAACCGGTCATGTCATTGCTAATTTCCCGCTATTTAGGAACCTTTTTTCCGACAATAGTATTCCCTGACCCACCCTCCAACCGCCAGAACCAAAACCCACCACAAGCCCACTCGGCTACCTATGGTGCACCGTCTCCAAATCCCAACTTCCTACTGGACAGTGGTGCTACTAACCATATTACTCATGATCTGGACACCTTGGCTTTTCACTCTCCTTACACCGGCCTGGACGATCTCATAATCGGCGACGGTTCCGCTCTCCCCATTGCCAACATAGGTTCATTCACTATTCAATCTCTAAAATTTAATACTCCCTCCATTCAAATCCAAACTACACATTTCTCTTTTGCACATTTGTCGAGACGCGTTTTGCATCATCGATATCTTTCATTTTACATTAGCAAAAATTATAAAAATTTGATATTCTTGACCTACTCGTAAAGATGAATCAAACAACATCCCACATGAGTATATTTTGTCCTATAGATTGTCAAGAATAAATATCGAAAATTCTCCTTAGTTGTGAATAGTGTCAAAAAAAGAAATGTGTAGTTTGGATTTGAATGGAGGGAGTAATGTATTACATGTTCCGACAATCTCTCGCAATATTCTGTCAATTTCTCAATTATGTGAAGATAATAATGCTTTTATCATTTTCACCTGATTCATTTCTTCTTAAGGCAATATCAACGGGAAGAATTCTGCTCCAGGGCCGTGTTAACCAAGGAATTTACGAGTGCTGTCCCCAACCTAATGTTCATGCCGCTGTCAAAGGCACCACTCCGCTATCCTAGCATCATAAGTTAGGACACCCATCTTATGATGTAATAAAAATTATTAATAAAAGTTTATCTTCTCCAATATTGAACTATGAAAATTGTAATTCATGTTGTGTTGCTAAGAGCAAAAAGCTCCCTTTTTCCATTTCCTCACTACAGTCCAACGCACCATTAGATTTATTATTTTCATACCTATGGACCAGTCCGGTCCTATCCCGAGACCATTACAAATACTATGTTATATTTGTAGACCACTTTAGCAAATATGTTTGGTTATATCCATTAAAACGCGAATCCGACACCAACCAAATATTTATTCAATTCCGGGCACTAGTAGAAAAATATTTTCAAAAACCAATTCGACAATTTTTCTCCGACAATGGAGGTGAATATATTAAGTTAAATAAAACGCTTCTTGATACCAGCATCTCTCACTCTACCTCACCTCCTCACACTCCGGAACACAATGGATATGCCGAAAGACGACATCGTCACATCGTAGAAACAAGTCTGGCCCTATTAAATCATGTCTTCCAACCACTTATTGGCCATTTGCATTTAGTACAGCTACTTACCTTATAAATCGTCTCCCTACCAAAACCTTAAATGGCAACTCACTATATTTTGTACTACATAATAAACAACCCGATTACACAAAGCTTCATAATTTCGGATGTCTTTGCTACCCGTGGTTAAGACCGTATACACATCATAAATTAGAAAACCGTTCTATTCCATGCATTTTTGTTGGCTACTCGACCACTCAAAGAGCATACCATTGTCTTGACCCGAAAACACATCGTATCTATACTTCAAAGACATGTAAAATTTGTTGATGACGAATACCCATATCGTCAAAATACAATGTCATCACCAGGCTCTTTGCCACATAATGACCCAGATGATTGGTGTAACATATCCATACCTATCCTACCCCCCACTACCACTGTCGAGCTACCACCCAGAACCCCACCAGTCACTACACCACCTCCTCCAAAACCACCCATTACCATCGTCTGCTCCCGCCGAAACCCCTCCCAAAACAGTCAAACCTCCACCTCCCTATCGTCCTCTCAGCCCTCGGGATCGGCTTCCTTAGACCCCACCATTCCCCTAGTCACCTCATCTACCTGTTCTGCCACCTCAACTGACACGGCTCCTACCCTACACCAAACATCCCCGTCGTCTTCTTCACCCCAGACTCGACCAAACTTCGCTAGCGCTGCTCCATCACACAATAAAACAGTCACAACCCGATTCGATAATAACATTCGGAAGCCTAATCCCAAATATGCCAATCTAGCTAACGTTAACCCGTCTCCTGACAACCTACCCAACACCGTTAAACAGGCCCTAGTACTGCCCCACTGGCGCAATGCGATGCAAGATGAGTACGACGCCCTTGAACGAAATCAAACATGGTCTCTTGTTCCTCATTCGCAATCACAAAATATCATTGGTTGTAAATGGGTATTTCGAAACAAATATAACCAGGATAGAACTCTCAAACAACACAAGGCTCGTCTTGTGGCCAAAGGCTTCCATCGGTGTTGATTATACAGAAACTTTTAGTCCAGTCATCAAACCAACTACCCTTCGTCTAATTTTATCTCTCGCCGTAACAAAATCATGGTCTCTCCGTCAATTGGATGTTAACAATGCCTTTCTGCAAGGCCACCTAACCGATAATGTTTTTATGACTCAACCACTCGGCTTTGTTGATCAAACAAAACCCAACCATGTTTGTAAACTCAATAAAGCGATATATGGACTAAAACAAGCACCTCGAGCTTGGTACACAGAACTAAAAACTCACCTAATCACTCAAAATTTTAAACAATCTATTTTTGATTCATCTTTATTTATTTTACAAACCAAAACCACTTGTATTTATATGCTAATTTACGTTGATGACATTATCGTCATTGGACCAAATCCATCACACCTACAAGAATTTATTACGACACTATCTAAACGATTTTCCCTAAAAGATCTTGGACCACTCTCGTACTTTCTAGGCATAGAAGTTACACCAAATAAACTCGGTCTACACTTAAACCAATCTAAATACATTCACGACCTACTCACCAAATACAACATGATAGACGCCAAGCCAAACACTACTTCTATGGCTGCCTCTTCACCACTCAAGCGCGACGATCACCAACCCATTCATGATAAATCGAGTTATCGTGCCATAGTTGGAAGTTTACAATATCTATCTCTAACTAGGCCCGACATTGCCTTTGTTATAAATCGTTTAGCTCAATTTCTTCATCATCCCACCGCCACTCATTGGACTGCTTTAAAGCGTCTCCTTTGCTACTTGCAAGGAACTCAAACCTTTGGCCTACAACTATATCGCCACTCACCCCTATGTCTTCATGCATTCTGTGACGCTGACTATGCAGGTGACAAAGACGTCTACATCTCGACAACCGGCTACATCATTTACCTTGGACGCAATCCTATTTCCTGGTCCTCCAAAAAACAGCGCGGTTTAGCACTATCCACCACCGAAGCAGAATTCCATGTCGTTGCTTCCGTTACCACTGAAACAATTTGGCTTCGCAACTTTCTTACCGAGCTTTGCATCACTGTCACAAAATCACCAGCCATTTACTGCGAAAACATTTCCACGACACTTTAGGCCAAGAACCCAGTTTTCCATTCCCGAATGAAACACATGGCTCTCTCCTTCCACTTCGTCAAAGAACAACTTCAACTCGGCCAAATTCGAATTCAACACATTGCCAGCAAGGATCAACTAGCTGACATACTAACCAAGCCGCTGCCCAAACCTTCCTACCATGACCTAAGAGCCAAGATTGGCCTTACCCATCGGACGTCCATCTTGCGGAGGCGTATTAACCATATCAATACAAATCAAGAAGATCATACTAATAATTTCAGCCAAATCAATAATCAATCATCCCATCAATCAATCCCTAAAATCAAGGGACACTAATCTTGTTCATACTACAAATTATAGGAACTTTATATTTGTGTAGTCTCATAATTATGACATGATTGTAGCCTTGTACCACTATAAATATGTACCTTGTTCATTTGTAATAATTATCAAAAACATTCTTGTATCCTTGCTTATATACTCCATTGTGAAACAGGATAAAAGGCATATATTCGAATGAATAGACACGAGCTTTTCGACGCTAGTATTATTCAGTTTGTTTCTTGCCACACTATGAATGAACTTATAAATACTTCAACTTCTTTTCGAAGATGAACTACTTATCAGCTGAGACAATATTTTAATGGCTATATGTGCTAATTCAAGAGTTTCGGAACCATAAGTGGACCACCAGGTAATAGAGCCAATTGTTACAGCATGCACACGAGCAGCTTTCCTAGCAAAAATTTCTTTCTTCATATGGAATGAGGCAAATTGTCCACTTAAATCAGCTCCTCCATCGAATTTTTGGCCAATTTGTTTCTAAAGATTTCATTAAACCCGTCAGAACTTCTTTATCTAAGTTAGGAACTTTTCTCCCCAGTCAATCTGGAGCAGGGGTACGGAGATAAATTGGCATCATAAAAACGTGGATTATGAGCAAATCCTAAGCAGTGAATCAGTGTGCCTTGTTGGTGGTTCTTGTTGATCATCTTCGTCAGCATACAAATTTGAAGAATCGAAAGGAATTTCTTCTCTTCAATTTGCTTTTCATTTTGCATTCTTTGAGAAGTTATTTTGCTGGACATTTTCATGTTGTTTAAATAAGCAAAAGATTGGTTTGTGGAATAGATTTTGGCTTTTTGATATAATTACGTATAGCCTTATAGGGATGCGAGTGCACATGCTTTATAAATGGAAAGTTGCCATTATGTCTTCTCCTTTGAAAGAGAAGTGACGTCTATCACCTACTTTATGTAGTGTTTTCATTTACACCAATTCTCAAATACGGCAGTCTTACGTATTTGAGATGGCGAAGGCCCGTTGATGGGTAAAATATATGAGAAGATGGACAAAATGTTAGGAGAACTAGATGATGTCATGGCTACAAATAAATATGAATTCAGACTTTAATAATTTTGTTAGTCTATTTGAATATTGATGAGCTTTAATACTCATTAGAAATCTTTTACTCCATATGTCTTATTTACGTAGGTACTCTAGAGATTTTCTGGAGCACCTTATCACTGAAAGATAGAAGAAAATGAACACACAGATTCACAGCTTAGGGTTTGCTCTTAATCCACATTTTTATGATGCCAATTATCCTCGTACCCCTGCTCTAGGTGGACTAGGCAGAAAAGCTCCTAACTTAGATAAAGAAGGCATGATAGGTTTGATGAAATCTTTTGAAAAATTAGCTGAAATTTGATGGAGGAGGCTAATATACGTGGGGAATTTGCCACATTCCATATGAAGAAGCGAATTTTTGCCAGGATAGTTGCTCATGTGGATGCTGTAACAATGGACCCTATTATATGGTAGTCCACTTATGGTTCTGAAACTCTTGAATTAGCACATATAACCATTATGATATTGTCTCAGCCAACAAGTAGATCATCTGCGGAAAGAAGCTTGAGTATCTATAAGTTCATTCATAGTCTGGTAAGAATAATCCTAAAGGTGGAAAGCTTGTGACTATTCATTCAAACCTTTGCTTTTTATCCCGGTTCACAATGGAGTACAAATCTGGAATGTATAAAAAGTGGAACATTGAACCTGATAATCCTACCTTGGAGGATTCGTCCATCATGCTTGAAGAATTGAGGGAGAGGCTTGGTAATGGTGGTGATCAATTTCAAAGATCATCCAAGGGAAAAGAAAAGGGGTAGCAATTTATGAACTGAATGTATAATTAGTAGTAGCAAATTTCAATGCTTTGATAGTTTTATTTGGGTGTTTGGTTTATTTTTATGAGATATAATAGCATTATCAGTGCTGATTTTTTGTGAGAAGGAACTTTTTTTATTCATTTGTTTTATTAATCCTTAAAGTAAATTAAGCATATCGATATTTATGAATTAGCGAATCGCATTCTTGGTAATACTCTACATACCGAATCCTCTATTTTAAGTGAATCGTGAATTCGTATTACGAATTCACATAGGACGTATCACGAATTCGGTAACCCTGGTATAGGCTATGTTTGGTGGGGGAAAATCAGATATAATCAGCATTGAGCTTCTAAACCAACAATGAATGATTCAGTACTAATAATCCAAAGCGTACCTTGTAAGTAGATTCCTAAGCATGGATAATTAACATAATTTGACATGATAAGCTTCTCGTGCTCCCTTGGGCCCCAGTAATAGCCTTGCAGAGACACTAGATTTGCGTTTCGAATATTTCCAAGCTTTCTAACTTCTCTAGCAAATTCTTTTTTCCCTTTCGCTGTTCCCTCCTTTAACCTCTTAACTACCAATATTTGTCCACTTTCTAGTGTAACTCTATACAGCATTCCATGACAGCTTCTGCCGATGACTTCTGCTGGAGAATGTGTGAGTTGATCGGCAGTGAGCACCAAGGATCCATCGAATAGAACCAAATCTCCCCCATTCTCTTCTGAACCAATCTTCATTGCACCAAGATTTTGGAATAAGTTTTGCCTTTTATAAGGTGGTGGACTTGAAGAAGACAGGATGGGAACCGGAGGCGTTATTTCACCATCACTCATCATTGACTTAGAAGGAGCTGCGTCATTGCATATTGTCATCAGGGATCTAGAGTTTTCAGCAGGTGTGGGTCCCATCGTTGATGAGTTAAAAGCGACCTGGTCTGAACTTGGTGTAGCAATAGATGGGTCGATACTTTTGTGGGAAGATGATGTGCTAGGGGGCGAAGGAGATCCACTTTTATCATCCCTGCCTTCATTTTTAGCCATTTGAACCTTTCCACGATTCTCTTTCATGCGAAATCTGTAATAGACCAGCATGAACAATAGAACAAGGATAATAACACCCGCAATAATACCAGCAATGATAAAAAAAATAACAGCCTGATTCTTGCTTCGATCATGCCCAATTGAACTACCGGGTGATATAGATGAAGGAGGCAATATCAGTAGATCATTCCCAGGATGGAAGGCGGCTTCTGGAAACCGCCTTAGGTTTTCAGGAACAATTCCTGAGAGATTGTTGAAAGAAATGTTTAGATCAATCAGCTGGTGTGAGATGTTACTAGGGATGCTACCTTGAATATTATTACATGCCAGGTCAAGAGACAGTAAGTTACGGAAGTTGCTTATTTCAGTCGGAAAATCTCCAGTTAGAAAATTATTTGAAAGATCCAATGACTTCAGGCTCAAATTATCGGAGGACATTTGGAGAGGTATAGCTCCAGTGAAGTTGTTGTGTGACATGTTAAGACTGGTCAACTTTGATGAACTGAATAGGCTTGGGAGGAGGAATCCACTCAGCTGATTAAAGCTAAGATCAAGCACTTTTAGTTCAGGGTATGAGGCAATTATAGACGGGAGGACTCCTTGCAGGAAGTTGTTGGATAGCCCAAATGAAGATAGTCTAAGAAACTGGGAAGTCTCCTTGGGTAATGTCCCTGTCAAAGAATTAGAACTTAACTGGATAACTTCGACATAGTTTCCCCAGTACTTGATTCTTGAAAGATTGCCTGAAATCTTGTTATTGCCTAGATCGATTATGACACATTGCCCAATCTTCAGAGGCAAGGTGCCTGACAGCTGATTTGAAGACAAATTCAAGTTTCTCAAACTTGTTGATGTGATACTTCCCATAGGCCCTGCAGGAAATGAAATACATAAATAAATGCAGAAGAAAATATCTCAACACAGAATGCATACAACGAATAGAATCACCACAAATTCTTACATGAGACAATCTCACGATAATATATCATCGACTGATACATATGAGAATGAAAACCGGATAATAAATTCTATAAAACTAAATGGTACAAGGGAAGAGTTTATAGTTAAGGCTTGTCTGATATGGAGTACTATGTTACCACATGGGATCTTCTTTCGAGGAACTAATAGCATGATTAAAATCTTTCAGCTATACAATGTTTTAAGACATCAATATCCGACTCCTTCAAAATATTTCTTATCCACCTTCCGTCCTGTGGCAGAGGTCGATAATACATATGCAGATCTCAATATCTGTAAATCAGTTGAGTACCTCGCACTGGAAGTGCAATGAGATTGTCACTTTGTATACATGCATAATACACACTGCACAGATATAAGTGACAAAAAAAATGTACCAGCATTTCTCCTCCGTACTTCTCCTGCACCCACCCTGAGTCTTTCAAATATTTCACATTATTACATTATGAACTCCTAACCATTAGACAGCCAGAATTACACATAATATTTGGATATTTGCTGATTTCAGAGGTTGTCAAGACTACCTCAATGTAAAACGGTCTTGACTATGTATTTGGCATTTGACATATCAGGCTTTATGATATCTTCCTAACACAACAGATGCTCAGTCGTAGTTCTATGATTGGTGCTTAGGCAGCTATTTAAGTCATAGGTCTACGTACATATGTAACCAGCTACAAAAGGTTCCAGATACCAAATTTGAGACTGTTCACTATAAGACCCGTGGTGCAGAACAGTGTTGCTTTCTACATTACCACAAGAATGATTAGTCAATTGAAGTCATCATCCCTTTCCTGATTCACCAAAAGAGTGAAAGTCTCTTCGCAAATGCATAACTGAAGCATACAAGAACCTGAATTTGAAATAGTAAATTATACTCCCTCCGAGTTAGAGTAGTATTCCTTTTGGTTTAGGCACCAAAAATAAGGGTGGAATAATGAGTGGCTCAAAAAGGAAGAGAATGAGAGGATTGTGAGGGTAAATTTAGACCACATAATGAGTGACTCAAAAGAAAAGAGGGAACATTGAGTGACTCAGCTCAAAAGGAAATAGGGTGCACGACTCTAACTCGGAGGGAGTATTTTATAGGCGGTCCTCAGTGGAAGCGAAAATCAAAGAACTTCCTTCATAAACATTCTTTGTCAAACACTAAAACATCTACAAACAGCTTGGAACAAGAACAAAGGGGTTCCTGTCACAATTGGTAGATTAAAAGCCAAGGACAAACTGACGTTGCAGGATCAACAGAACTGTTGTGTGTTAAGGCTTATAAACTGGTGTTTCTGTGACTCAATTTTGTAATTATCAACTGAGATAGTAACCTTCCCAAGCATATAGCACAAGGGGTGGTTGTCATCAAGACATCTCCGACTCTCCACTGAGAAGCATCTGTTTCAACCACAAATTGCCTCGAAAAATCAGGTACAGCTAACACTGGGGCTGAAACCAAAGCTTTCTTCAATTGTTCAGAGGTAATTTGTGTACCTTTCTTCTTAAGCTTATCTGTTAAGGGTTTGCATGTAGTAGCATAATCTTTGACAAACTTTCTGCTATAAATGCCCAGTTCAGTACACATTATCTTTTGAGGATCAGTCTGGAGTCTGGACCCCTTGTGATGAGATAAAATGTCCAAGGTACTCAACTTTATCAATAGCAAAGGAAGATTCGCTATCCTTAGACTAGATTTGATTCTCCCTCATAAGGTCAAATACTTTTCTCAAGTGTAATACATGCTCTTTCAAACTTCTTCTATAATCCAGAATGTCATCAAAATATACCATGACACTCTTTCTAAGTAAGCTTCTGAAAATGTGACTCATCCAACTTTGAAAAGAAACTGGTGCATTAGTAAGGCCAAAGGGCATCACCAAGAACTCATAATGTCCATAAAAAGTTCCAAATGCTGTTTTGTACAGTTCTCCTTGTACACTCTAAGTGGATGATAAGCGCAGCGCTCATATCTAGCTTACTGAACACATCTGCATAATCCTTTAATAAGTTCTGAGCAAAGTGGTACCTGTCAATTCATCAATTAACTCATCTACAGCTGGAATAGGGTATTTGTCCTTGATAGTTTTCCCAATTTCGATAATTAGATTCAAAGGAACCCCATTACAAGGGTAATCATCTCCCTTTATCAAAGTTATCCACATGATAAATAACAAAGCTAATCAGAAAAGAAACTAATTTATTACTAGAGCCGAATCGATGGTTACAGCTGCCAAAAGAAGTGTGTTAACCAGAACATAAGCAAGTGGAATAATCAATATCAAAAGTTTAGAACTCTCTCAATTACCTTGAAGCTGGTTAAGGCTGAGATCTAGTTCTGAAAGAAGCATTGAATTGTCTTGGAAAATAGTCTGAGACAGAGCCCCTGATAATTTATTGTTGCCTAGTCGAAGAACACGAAGAGAGACAACAACGTTGAAGGATGGAACAGTGCCATTGAACTGATTATTGCTTGCATCAAGCACTTCAAGGCTGTCAAAATACGGCATTCCATCATGGGCGAAGAGCTCCCCACCTAAAGCATTATTGCTGACATTCAAATACTGAATATTGGACACAAAGCTAGCCCTTCCAAGGCCAATGTCCAAGGGCCCAACAAACTGATTGCAGCTGAGATCAACTACAGTCACGGACCCTAATTCCATGAGTAGATTCATAACATTTCCCGAAAATCTATTCAAATGTAAGTCAAGGTACATCAGCATCTTAAGGTTACGAAAACCAGACGGAAGAAGGCCTTCAAAGTTGTTTGTTGACAGATTAACAGACACTACATTCACCAACTGT
This sequence comes from Agrostemma githago, assembly GCA_958450325.1. Lineage (NCBI taxonomy): Eukaryota > Viridiplantae > Streptophyta > Magnoliopsida > Caryophyllales > Caryophyllaceae > Agrostemma > Agrostemma githago. The sequence goes on from OY288243.1 coordinate 57,624,156, forward strand.
GTGAAACTAGAAGATATTGGCCCAGAAAAGGAATTCTGGGAAATGTCCAAATTCTCCAAAGACTCAATTCTAGCAATGTCAGCGATACTTCCCGTTAATCTGTTACTCGAAATAGACAAGTTTCGGAGCAGTTTGAGGCTGGAAAGGATCTTGAAGTCAAACTCCCCTACAAGACCAGAATCATCAAGCATAATGGCCACTACATTTCCGTTGCTACAAGTAATTCCATGCCAGTTGCGAGGGCAGCCATCAGAAGCAACTGATTTAGCTTTCCAAGTGCCAAATACGAAGCCAGAATAGTCCTTTCTTATCCCTTTTTTAAGCTCCAAAAGTGCATTGAAATCTGAACTCCCAAACACTAGTTGCACCCAGAACAGTGTTATCAAACACACTGCCTGCTGCATTCCTTCCCTCCTCAAATAACCCAACCCCATTTCGAGTTAATGTAAACAGAATCTCCGAGTCTTACTCCTTACGTCCCAATTACGGTTACCTGTGGTTCACCACAAATGCACAACTATGATGGTGAGATTAAAGGGTGCAAGCTCTCTCTCTCTCTCTCACACACACACGCGCGCGTCTCACTTGATTGATAAACACTACTTGGATCACATTGGACAAGTTCCCTTCTACTAGATAGACGAGTAAAACATGTAGTGTATCAAGTATGGCAACACCATTCATTCATACCTTGAGAAATTCATATACAAGTACTAAATGTCTAAATCCATGAAATGAAAATGTTTGGTAAAAGTAAATTTAGTAATGATAGACTAAAAAGTGGAAAGGGTACTAAGAAAAAAGCCAAATGAATCAGATTAGCATAATTATTAGGTAAAATTTGTAATGAATTTATAAAGGTCGTAATTATAGGCGAAAAAGTGAGACGACAACTTACAACAATTGAAATTAAATTAGATTGACATGGAAAAGGTAAACATTACAGTATTTAAACTCATTAATTATCCCCCTTAATGCAGGTTTCCAAGCAGCAGGACTAAAATTTCTGCTACAACCATTAAGACCGAACAAATAAGTAGAAAAACAATTGGAGCAAAAATGGAAGAAAATAAGCAAACCCCATATGTGAAGTTAAAAGAGGTGAACCATAGTAGTGGAGCATTGTAAGTAGCGTTGAAAAAGGTTGACCCGGTCACTCAAGGCTCAACCAAGTGAGTGAGTGAGTGAGCGAGCGAGTGAGTGCAAGAGATAACATGGAACAATGGAAGTAGGCTATTAAATAAAGATAACAAAGAGACAAAGCTGTCAATTCGTACAGCAGCCAATTAAATACTCCAAGGGTTGTATTGTTGGGATCTGACTGTTTGAGAGCATCAACGTCATATTCTCACCTAGCTCTGTTCAACGGATGGGAGTCGTGGGACAATTGGGTTTCGGATTCGGGTTATACGGGTTGTTGTATTCCGAGTTTGGAAAATACGAGTTTTTAATGGATCCGATTTATACAGATTTCGTATCAAATAAGTACATATTATTGACGCACCCTGAAAAAGTTACTCCCTCCGTTTTTTATGTTTATTACCGCTTTTTAAAAATTGTGAGGAGTATTTAATTGAAATGAAAATAAACATAAAAAATGGGGGAGTACATGTCTTTTGTTATAATATAAGGAGAGAAAGAGGAGAATGAGAGAGGTATTCTGTTACATTGATCATTGGTATGTATATATACATATAGATATCTAGGGTTTCTTCTAGGTCTAGAATATTCTATAAAGATATGATGTCGACATAATGTCGTCATAGGACATCCACCAATACAATATATTACATTATAACACTCCCCTTGGATGTCCATTAGTGATGAAGTCATGTATCACTCAAACTTTGCCTAGAAAAAACCCAATGGGAAAAACACTAGTAAAGTAAACGAGTACATAAATCTTCAAAACACGCATAACACGCTGCCTCGTTAAAACCTTTCCATGGAAAACCCAGTGGGACAAAACCATGGCTTAGGAAAAAGAGTACAGCGCGTGTTTACTCCCCCTGATGATTGCACAAGTTGAAACAATATGTATTGAAATGATCCATGTCTTCATGTAACTTCATGTTGTTGAAATGAGTTCGTCGTAATCGACAAATATATCTCGAACAAGTGTCATCTAAACAATGATGATGGTTATAACTATAGCGTTTTTAACACGTCTATAGTGTTATCTCGTTAAAAACCTTGCTAGGAAAAACCCTTTGGGACAAAAAACCTAGTCGAAGGGAAAAAGAGTATAGCTAATATTTCACAACCGATCATTCTTATATCATTTACACATTTATCCTGCATTTTAACAAAACAATAATTGTATGCATGCACTATAATATATATTCTATGTTAATGCAATGACATAATATGACACTACTATGTGATGACAAAATAACTATATTATATGCACATGATATTCAAATGCAAATTGTACAATATCTTCACCAATATTATTCATAATTGGATTGACTTCAAGTCAATACGTGGATTTCAAGTCCATGAGCTCATTCTTAACCATAGATTGTACGTCAACAATCAAAATGGACGCTTATATAAGATCCCCATTAAATTGTCCATTACATATCGCGCGCAAATATTATTCGGTTCCGTGAATTAATATATCGATATAATTACTTATACTGCCGGCATTGCTTAAAGATATCTGAATATATTTTGTACCAATCTTTTCACATATCTAGGCCATCTATTATCGTTCAGATATCTATGTCACTTCAACGACATTCAAGTTTCATCACTCTTCATGAGTACCAACTGCACATGCTTGCCATTTTCTTTCACTTATAATAACATATGAACCGAATATGACCGTCACACTCCATCGTGTGTGATTATTGAAAATATGGCAAGAATCTCAATGTTCATACATTTACTATCCATGACCGAGCTATAGCTCGCTCCACCTCAAGGAGGGTAAATCTGTCTATAGTCAAATCATAAATTTCAATGTATAACATATCTTAATATGATAAAGTGATCAAGCTGGTATATCATTATACATCATTATCAAAACCAAATTATGTAAATCAACATTCATATTTCTTGAATTTTTAGTTGATGTATATCATACTCAAAACAAGTGTCTGAATCTCGGGTTTAGTTGAGGATCAATATTACTTGTTTGTTTTTACCAGCTTATCCTTATCAATCTCCCCCTTAAGGTGGTAAAACTATCATTATTTGATAGATTTAAAAGGGCAATATCCACCTTAAAATTTATCTTATATTTCATAAATTTAAAACGACTAATTCTCTTCATTAGAATAAAATATTAGGGAGCTCGGTTTGATGCAGTTGGTTTTCCACATGCTGAATTAAAATTGCTCGTTCATGAGATCATCATGTTCACATGATACTTATATATTATGATGTACTTGTATAATTTTGCGTGACTACATGTCGCATAATTCAATCATACACAAACATAAATCTCCAACATAATATTTCATCTCAATGTATTGTCTCGCCTTAAATATATATTGATTTAATGATACACGAGAGAGTTTCAGCACTTTATTAAATTTCTTCTAAAAGAAACTTCATATTTATCAAAAAGGGTGTAATAAGAACCCGGATGGCCTTGATTGTCACATATTTAATTCTTTTGTACTAACTTTAATTTGCCTAAAATTCATGGCAATTTTTGTATATATTTCGCATTATCTTGATAAATTCACTAATCGCACGCCACATTTTAGCTGACTGAATTTCATTATGCTAAACTTCTAGTTTAGCTATATTTCATCGTAATGCATAATAATCTTATTCATGTGGCCAAAAACAAATTGTTTATGTGACATGACACAAAATGTCTCATATAAATAGGCGAGATCCGTCAAAATTACTTAATAATTGATCCTGATGGTTATTAATTTTCTTCATATAAATAAAAAAAAATGTTTATAAATAAAGCAAATAACCGGTATACGAATAAAATACCAACTTAAATAACAACAATAATTGTGGACATGACATAGGTCCACCCCGACGCGGCCACGCGCGGGTTTGGGTAGGCGAATGAATCTCCATATGAAACGGATCGAATTGAAATTTAGGTCTATGTGGAGTCGCCACCGAATTTTGTGGTTATTCGGAACCATTCGAGCCCACTCTATGTCGTAGTGGTCCGTATACAAAATACGGCCCATTTCCGATGTCAGAGTTTATTGGGCTCGTCCCTTTGCATTTGATACCAATACCGACATTATCGGATATTGTGTATTGAATGACTCTCGTGCGCCAACGGTTTCGGGCATCCGGAAACCGAGGTTCTGAGTAAGGGGTGAGGGTACGTGTTGGGAAGCCCACGAAGGACACCCAACCCCGCCCGCACATTAGCGGCCTCTACTAAGAATTCGAATGACTTACAATACGCGCGCTAGTAAAACGGGAAAATGATATGCAAACAGTATTTTCCCTAAACATGCGAATGTAATTGAAAGGGTTTCTAAGTCAATTTAATGCAACTAAAATTAACGTCAAAATTGTATTTTAGCATGCGGGTTCATTTAGTACAATAAATGAACAAGAATTAAATTGACAAGAGAAACAAACAAACGGTTAGTAACGGTAAATCGATATTAACGGTTTGTGCAAATAATGAATTGAATTGAAAAGATGCAAATATGAAGATGCATGATTTGAAAAGATAGCATACACGTGATTAATTATGCACATGTTGACCTAAGTCGTAAAATACTATCGAGTTTGAAAAATAGGGTAATGTACGACGCGTGTTTGAGTCGTTATGAGGGCACTCGATCGAGTAGTCGATAGACTCGATCGAGTAGGTCCTGAGAAGATGTTCCTGTTTCGTGTTATAGACCATACTCGGCCGAGTTATTGACCAACTCGGTCGAGTACACGGCCACTCGACCGAGTCATTGCGAGACTCGACCGAGTGGGTGTCGTGACAGACTTTCTGGTTCGATTTTGGGGTGCCACTCGACCGAGTGGGTTAGGCACTCGGTCGAGTGCCCCCTGTACGAATTGTAATTCGTTTGTAATTTTGATGTTGATTTTGAAATTGCTTTTGATTTTTGGGAGTTTGACGATTTTACCGAATCGGACGTAAATATTGCTCAATTTACGCTCGACGTGGTTTTTTATGTAAATCGCAAATTTTTGTTGAACCGAGTATAAATATTGTTGAATTTATGCTCGACCCTAGCCTTGCATACTCGTTGTATCCCATATTCGATTATTTGAATCGATATGGAATATTAGAGTGAAATAGAAAATAAATAAATTGATTTTAGTCGTTTTGAATTAATTATTGCGATATGAACAAATCACATTAATTAATTCATATGACTTGATTACTAGATTCGATATCCAATTATGGGATTAGTATCGAATCTGAAATCGACGCTTTATTTGAATAAATAAATAAAAAGAACTTGATTCCCTCGACTTCTCCGACATCGGAACAAATCCCTAGGGATTGTGATGTCGGATCCGTGTCAACGGGTTTCGACCCTTATTGAAATACGATGTTGTTTTTTGAAGATCGATGCGAAACGCGAATAACAATGATGATACAAACGATATGAGAATTATTGTTGAAGTTGACCTATCTCAATAATCGAGTAATCGGGATATCGGAACAAGCGACCGTCAACTCGTGTGCAGTACACTTGTATATTCGGATTTCCTTATTCCAATATCACTCATACTCGACACAAATTGATAGGCATTTTAGTGCTTTAATACTAGTTATTATTGATATTAACGATGCGATAATAACGATAAAAAAATAAAAAAAAAAATAAAACGACCCGTATGAAATAGACACGACGCGAGAAAAAGGAAGAGAAGGGAAGAAACGGGGTTTTGACACCCTCAACCTACATGTTCTTGTCTCGGTGCGGACTCGTAACCGTGGCTATAACACAAGAGTCTTCGAGGTTTATGGAGGTCGAGTTATGGTGGCTCGGGTTGTTGATTCCTAAACTAGGTCTAGGGTTTGCTAGGATGTTGCTTAGGGTTTGCTTAGGGTTTGTAGAGGATGTAGTATGTGTGTATGAGGTTGCTCTAGGGTTTCGATAATTGTGTCAAAAGTTGAATTAGGGTTGAGTTTTTATGTGTGCAAAAAGATGTCCCCAGATCCTGGAGGGGGGTGCATTAGGGGTGCTTATATAGAAAAAATTAGGGCACCCGGGCTAGGGCACTCGACCGAGTAAGTAGCCAACTCGGTCGAGTGGCCCGTTGCACCAGCCGCCGGGCTCAAAGCAGGCCCACTCGATCGAGTGGATGGGTCACTCGATCGAGTGGCCTAGATGGGTCGTGCGGGTCTTGTTTGGACTTTGACTTTGATGGGTTTTGTGCTTGACTTGGACTTTTGATGATTGATGGGTTGTTTTTGTGTGTCTCGGAAACGACTTTGACCGGGGTCGACCCAATCGTGAAAAGCCGGTTTTAATTCCGGTGTCGGTTTTGGCCCAAATTAGTCTTGTTTGACTCGGAACGGTCCGCTGGGCCTGGATTTGAGGTTGATTTTGTGAGATTTGTACTCTGTAAGTGTGTTAGCCAGCGATTAATGGATTTGAGCCCGTATCCGAGCGCATAGAAGCATGTTAGCGTCCGATCATCATCGGGTGTTTTTTGGGAAACTGCCATAGACACCTGGCAGTCAAAATGCGGGTGTCTACAGAGCCCCCACTCTGACTGAGGCTTGGACAGGGCGAGAGTCAGAGTATCCACCAGGCCAATCGAGGATTGAAACCTGGCGGACTTCCGGCCGGGTCGTTTATAGTCCGTTAGACTTGCGTGAAGGGCTCGCCAGCCGCAAGCTAGAAGTTATACCTGAGCTGATAACTCCGTGGGGGATTGGACCTGTCTCGTAAGTCCTGGGTGTGCCTGTATGTAGACTCATCCCTTGAAATGCCGTCGTTGGCTTCCGCTGGGGAATTATTGTGGGTCGCACTTCCCTAATTGAGTTGTACCTGTATGAGTCACATAAAGCGCATGCAACACGTAGGCAGTAAAATGACTCGCGCTGGGGAGAAATGGTTTGAAAATTTGAATTTTTGAAATCTTGAAAATTTGAGACCTTTGAATTTTGGAAACTTTGAGATTCTTGACTCCTTAACAAAGATTAGGAAAGTTTGGGATGGAAATTCCCGTGCTAGTATTGAGACTAGGATTGTGGTTTGATTCCTAATTAGGATTAGGAAATTTTCCTAAATACTTTGCAAGGTTAATGCTATATATAGCCCTTCCATGCTCTTGATTTTCTTCATAATTCCCAACACAAATCAAAAGAAAGTCTCTCTATTTCCCTTTAGGCAAAAGAAAGTCTCTTTATTTTCTTAAGAAGTTTAGCCATGGGAATTGATAGGTTGACCGTGATGCTGCAGGAGTGGTCCCGTCGCTTTAGGGACGTAGATAGGGTGGCTTTGAATCAGACGGGGATAACCCAATTGTACCCGTTCCGTCAGATGGTGGTTGACCGCTACTTTCTGGATGCTTGCTTGGCTTATTGGGATGACATATATCATGTCTTTTCTTTCCCTTGGGGCGAAGTTTGCCCTTTACCGGAGGAGATTGCAGCTATAGGAGGATGGAATCCGATTCTTCGCCCTGCTGTCCCCTATTCGATCTATGACCCGAGGAGGAAACTGAGGGAATTTCTAGGGCTCTCTCACAATGAGGTATCCCGCATGATGGATGGTGACAAAATTTCTCTGATCGACTTGGCTGAGAAATTCATGAATTCACTCGATGTTCGGGTTAGACCGGCTTACAGCCGCAGGGCCTTCTCTTTTTGCATGCTTCACGTATATGCTTTCGAGGGTCATATGGATTTGTTATCCTGTATGGGAAACACCCGTCTCCTGACCGTAGTGGATCTGATGGAGACCGAGCACAGCCCGGCTTGGTTGATCACAGGCGAGATAATCCAAGGATTGGACGATCGCAAAAGGGACTCATCCATTCGCCTTACCGGTAGCACCCGTTTGTTGCAAGTATGTCACTTGGCTCTTTTTTTTTCAATTCTTGATTTTTTCTTTCTTCTTTCTTTTTCGAAAATTTTTCTTACTGCAGGGGGTACTCGATCGAGTCACCCAAGCACTCGGTCGAGTACCCTCAATTAGACGCTTCTGACCTGTTTTCGGAGGTGCCACTCGGTCGAGTCACCCTGGCACTCGATCGAGTGCCCTCGCAAAGAGTCTCCTGTTTGCGTTCAGGGGCACCACTCGATCGAGTATCCCAAGCACTCGATCGAGTGGCCTTTAGGCGAACGCCTATTTTGCCTATGAGCCTCATGTTTTGTTTTCTTTTGCAGATTTGGCTATATGAGAGACTATCAGTGATAGATCCTCCTCTTGATGCGGGCAACTACCGTCATAACCAGGTGATGACGAGGAGGCGGGCAATTGACTTTTCTCGTCAGATTACGCAGAAGTATTGGGACGAGGTTTTGTCCTTTCATGGCGGCCCGTTAATTCGATGGGTGGTTCCATGGTGGCCCATCTACCTTTGGAGTGGCTTGGATCCGAGGGACAGAGCCCGCTATCAGGTGATCCTTTCCTTCAGGCAGACGGTTCATCTTTATCCTGATCGCATACTAAGGCAGTATGGATGGACCCAGCGAATTCCTGAAGTTGAAGCAGTTGTGAGTGACCCTACCCAACTGACTGATGTAATGTGTGATACCTGGATGCAGAGGTGGTATACACGGCATACTTGGCCCGTTGTCAAATCTCGCCATTCAATCTGGGTTTCAGATTCTTATACGAAGTGGACCAAAGCCGGAGATGCCAAAGCTCGAGCCGCTTTGAAAGTCGATGAAGCCTTCGACCTGCTGAGAAGAGAGCAAGCTAAAGACAACAGGGGGTTCTTTGATGAGGGAGACACTCCAGCTACCCTAGTCCGCCTAATGTCAGGGCAAAAGAAGAAGACTAAGACTCAAGCTGAAGGGTCTAGTGCTAAAGGTGCTTGGGGGAAAGTGAGCCCCCAGACGGACTTAGAAAGGAGACTGGGCCCAAGACTACCCGTGCAGGACCGACTTGGCCCACGGGATAGACTGCCCGAGCACGTGCGGGCCCGACTTGGGCCGAAGACCGTGATTGAAGACCCGTCGCCAAAGAAACGGGCCCGGGCTAAAGAGGTTCCACTCGTGATTCGGGAACGCTCGTCGCCACCCCGAAGACCTCAGGCTCCACGCGACCCGAAGGACAAGGGGAAGGGGAAGATGCCCGGATACTAGTCTCCTTATTTTATTATTTGAATAGTATTATTATTTGTGTGGTGTGGTTTTTTTGTGTGAATGCCGTTTTTTTTTTTTTTTTTTTTTTTTTTTTTTTTTTTTCTGTAATCCCGAGTTTATCGAGATATTAATAAAAGACATATTATTGAACACCGCTCCCGTCAGTGGTTGTACCCTTTTGAGGGGTTGCCTACGTATCCGCAAATGGCGGAATCAAACCTAACGTAGTTCAAAAATTTGATTTGATTGATGATTGCAATTTTCGAAATACATCAAGATTATTAATTCAAGATGTGCGACAGTAGAATAATTAATTCTAGCTTATTGACTTGTCTATAATTTTGAAAATTTATAAAAAGGACAGATTTTTATAAATTTTTGCAAATGACATTGAGATGGGGGTTTATGGGTAATAGCGCTTTAGCTGGTCCAAGTTGGTTGGGTTGACAAATTCGTTCCCGTCCAAGTCTGTCAGCATTACCGCTCCTCCTGATAGGACCTTCTTGACCAAGTATGGCCCAGCCCAGTTGGGTTTGAATTTACCCCTTGGGTCAACCGGTAGTAAGGCACGAACCGATTTTAGGACCAAATCCCCTTCCCTGATGTTCCTGGGCCTAACCCGCTTGTTGAAAGCCCGTTGGATCCTTTTTTGATATGTTTGAATGTTGTTGAGAGCCCGGGATCGCCGTTCGTCTAAAAGGACTAGCGAATCGTATCGGGCTTGGACCCAATCTGCCTCAGGTACTTGGCTTTCAAGTAGGATCCTAAGGGATGGCACCTCTAGCTCGACTGGTTGGACCGCTTCCATTCCGTATGTCAAGTAATACGGGGTTGCCCCGGTCGCGGTGCGGATTGAGGTTCGATATCCCCATAGAGCAAAAGGTATTTTGTCGGGCCAGTCCCGGTAATTTTCAGCCATCTTTTTAAGTATGGTGACAATTGTTTTATTGGCCGCTTCTACCGCTCCGTTTGTTTGAGGTCGGTAAGGCGAAGATGTATGCCTTTGAATTTTGTATTTTGCCAGCAATGCGGCAGTTTCAGCTTGGAAGTGGGTCCCGTGATCGCTGATGAACTCGTGAGGGATCCCATATCGGCATATTATTTTATTTTGGATGAATTTGGCCACGTGCTTGGCGTTCAAGACACGGTATGACTCGGCTTCGACCCATTTGGTGAAGTAGTCGATGGCCACTAAAATGAAGCAATGACCTCCCGTCCCGGAAGGATGCACCTTTCCAATTATGTCAATACCCCATGTCGAAAATGGCCATGGTGATGTCATGGTATATAATAGGGAAGATGGCATATGTTGTACATTGGCGAAGATCTGACAGTTATGGCAGTGTTTGACATACAACTGACAGTCTGTTTCCATGGTGTTCCAATAGTACCCGAGCCTCATGATTTTTCGGGCTAGCATATGGGCGTTCATATGAGGGCCGTTTTCACCGTCATGGACCTCGGCCATGACCTTTTCGGCCTGTATTTTGTCGATGCATAGGAGTAGAGCCCCCTGTGCCGTCTTTTTGTACAATTGCCCGTCATCAGTTCGAACAAATTGGGTTGCTAATCTTCGTAGGGCCTTTTTGGCCCGATTTTCAGCTTCCGGGGGGTATTCTCCCGTTGCCAAGTAGGTTAGGACGGTTTGATACCATGGTTCCGGGTCGGTTATCTCGATATCCTGAATGGCGTGGATGTAGGCTGGCTCGGACCGTCTTTCGACACAGATTGGCATGCTGGTCAGGTGATCCGGGATGTTCAGTAAAGATGCTAATTTGGAAAGTGCATCTGCGAACTGATTCTCTTCCCGGGGCAGATAAATGTATTCTACCTTTTGAAATTGTTTCTCTAGAACCCTTACCCGTGCTTGGTAAGCCACGAGATTGGCGTTCCGAGTTTTCCATTTTTGGAGTGCTTGATTGATGACCAGTGATGAATCACCGTGGACTCGGAGGTTTGTTACCCCTAAATCAGCGGCGGCTTGCAACCCGTGAATGCATGCTTCGTATTCGGCTGCGTTGTTGGTCACGTCGAAATCTAACTTGATGGATAAGGGAGTGTGTTCCCCTCGGGGTGAAATTAACAGGATTCCGACCCCGAACCCTCGAAAGTTGGATGCCCCATCGAAATATAGATCCCACACTTCCGTATCGGTATGGAATATGTCTTCATCGGGAAAGGCCCATGTATCGGTGTGGCCTTCTTCAGATATTGGGCTGTCAGCGAGGAACTCGGCAACTACCCGGCCTTTGATGGCTTTTAATGGTACAAATTTGAGGTCGAACTCGGATAACATTAAAGTCCATCTTGATATCCTACCATTGAGGATGGGCTTCTCGAACAAGTATTTGATAGGATCCATTTTGGATAACACATGTACCTCGTGACTGAGCATGTAATGTCGGAGCTTTTTAGTGGCCCAAACCAATGCTAGGCACGTCTTTTCGAGCATTGTATATTTACACTCATATTCGAGGAACTTTTTACTGATGTAGTAAATAGCCCGTTCTTCTGAATCAACTGTCTGGGCCAGCATAGCCCCCATGGCTGTCTCAGTCGTTGTCAGGTATAACGACAAAGGCAGACCGTGTTGAGGTGGCATTAATACTGGCGGAGCAGACAACATCTCCTTGATTTTGTCGAAAGCCGCTTGACATTTGCCGTCCCATAGCACCCGTTCTCCGATTTTTAGCTTTTTGAAGATGGGTTCGCATACCATGGTTAGTTTCGAAATGAAACGGCTGATGTATTGGACTTTTCCGAGAAACCCCCTTATTTCCTTTTCGGTCTTGGGTGGTTGCATCTCGGTGATGGCTTTGATTTTAGCTGGGTCGACCTCGATGCCGCGTTGGCTAACGATATGGCCCAGTAATTTGCCTGACGTCACCCCAAAACTGCATTTTTGTGGGTTCAGTCTCATGTTGTATTTACGTAGCCGGGTGAAGAACTTTCTTAGGGCTGAAATGTGCCCGCTTCGGTCCTTAGATTTGACGATCATGTCGTCCACGTAGACCTCCACTTCTTTATGCATCATGTCGTGGAGCAAAGTAGTGGCAGTCCGTTGATAAGTGGCCCCGGCGTTGATAAGCCCAAATGGCATGACGGTGTAACAGTAAGTACCCCAAGGTGTAATGAAGGTGGTTTTACCCATGTCCTCCTCTGCCATTTTAATCTGATTGTACCCGGCATACCCGTCCATGAACGATAGAAGGGCATGATCGGCCGTATTATCCACCAGTATGTCGATGTGTGGTAGCGGAAAATCGTCTTTTGGGCTTGCCTTGTTAAGATCCCGGAAGTCCACGCAAACCCGCACCTTGCCGTCCTTCTTGGGTACCGGCACGATGTTGGCAACCCAGTCTGGATATTCAGACACTTGTATAAAGCCTGCTTTGAATTGTTTATCGACCTCTTCCTTGACTTTAAGAGACCATTCGGGCTTCATTCTTCTGAGTTTTTGCTTTACCGGCTTGCACCCATCTTTGATGGGTATTCGGTGTTCGGCTATCTCCCTGTCTATACCCGGCATGTCCTTGTAGGACCATGCAAAGACATCTTTGAATTCATGGAGGAGGTCTGTGAATTGTTTTCTCTCCTCTGGATCTAAAGATAGGCCCAATTTAAGCATCTGAGGCTCTAAAGTGGTTCCCACATTGATGGACTCGGTTTCTTCTATTACCGGATCTCGGGATTCCCTTTGCTCAAGCTGCTCGACCAGATGTTGAGGTAGGGGTACCTGTTCGTCGGGTTTCTCAATGTCATTGCACATAAAATTTTTGAAATTGAAATTTTTTTGGAAATAAGACAAGTCGTAAGCAGAACGGTGTTCGTTATTATTATTGATGGTAAATTTTGAAAATAGCTCGAATAGAGCTGCCATCTGATCATTGGTCAGAGGCGGGATAGGGAGAGGTCTTGGGACAGGTCCCGAGACCTCAGTGGATAAGGGAAGAGGGGTTACAGACTCGACTTTAGCACCAGACCCTCTAGACTCGGACTCAGACTCCGACTCTGACTCTGACTCAGACTCGGTATCCGGCATGTCTCCCTCGCCGGTGGTCAGCTTGTAGACCCGTCCTTGACTATCGGTCCACTTTATGGTCTTCCTCCAAGCCCTCGTCTCGGTGTTGGCACCGACTTCGGTGATTAGCTTGGTTGGGTCGAACCGATCGCTGCGAAGGATCAGGTTGACCAAATCGTCCTTCGGAGCGGGGACGGTCTTGTCTTCCCCGAATAGGAGCCCCAGCACGGGCTCGGAGTCGTTTTTGCCTTCCTTTGTTTCGGTCTGGACGATGGTAAATATATCATCAGGGATGAAATTGCATTCCCGAGCCTTTTTGGTCTCAGGATATGTGATGGTGGGTTGGTAAAGGCCCACTTGGATAGCTCCGAAGACTGGGGTGACGAAGTAATCCGTTAACTTCAGGCTATAAGGGCTTATATAAGTACCCTTGATAATATCGACGGCCCTGTGAATACCGGCCCGAACCACGTTTTCCGGGGTTATAGCATACCCCAATCCGAAATGTGACTCGCCATCATTTAGAACCTCGATAATCTTTCCAGCTGGAAGATTTGGCCTTGAGGTTATTCCGGGTAGGTAACCCAGATTTTGTAGCATCGTGTCGATGCTAGTTGTGAAGTAGGGCCTAAAGAGATATTCTTCTTCGATCATGCCCACGAAATCGAATCCTCGCGGGTCGGCCCGGCCCGTAGCGTTGCAGCTTGCTACGGTAATTGGGGTCGCCTCCAGCGTGATGATACCGTCTTTAAGGGGCATCTTGACTTTTCGATGGAGGGTAGATGACACGGCCTTGACTGCGTGGATCCAAGGCCTTCCTAGTAAGAGATTGAATGATGAGGTGACATCTATCACCTGAAATTCCAATTCCTTTTCGATTGGGCCCGTTATGATCTTCAATTTCACGGCCCCGGCGACAGGTTTTGGGCTTCCGTCGAAAGCCTGGATAGTCTGTGCCGTTGGAAGGTAATCGGCATCGGTGATGCCGAGTGCTTTTGCGGTCCTTAGAGGAAGGACATTCACGGCTGATCCATCGTCGATAAGGGTCATCGGGAGATATTTACCTTTGCAGATGACCGTGATGTATAGGGCCAGATTATGATTGGGCCCAAATGGTGGCAGATCAGCTTCAGAGAAGGTTATGAGTGGGCCTTCTTCTTTGGATTTGCCCTTGAGGTAGGGCATGATGGCGGCTACCATTTCGGCAGGGGTAGCTTCTGAATCAACCTTGATTTCATCGAGAGCCTTAGTCAGTGCTTCCCGATGAGCTTGCGAGCTAACCAATAGTTGCCATATGGTTAGATCGGCTCGGATCCTCTTCATTTGTTGGACCAGAGCCGTGTCTGGGCTTGGTTCTTCGAGGGTAGGCTCCGTCCTGGCGGGTTCAGTGACGGATATAGGAACGGAACGCCCAGCTGCGGCGAGATGATTGGTGGCTAAGGCCTTGGACTTAGCCTGTCGTACCTCTTCAAGGGTGATGGGGACAGCTTCCCCTTTGGTTAAGTACACATCATCCTCGTCGTCGAACCATATCCCGTTGATTTGTGGGATAAAGGGAGAGATGAGGTGGGAACAGTCAATTACCTCACCGGTGAAGATAGCATGAGCGCTGAACGGGTTTTCTTTGTTGCTCGGCTTGTCTCCGGGCAACGGGATTTTCCCGCTCTCGATAAGGTCTTGGATTAGATGTTTTAACCTCCAACATTTTTCAGTATCATGCCCGTTACCCCGGTGATACTGACAATAGGCCTGGGCATTGTAAGTTTTGGGCCTTTTTTCCACTGGAGGTTCTGCAGTTGGGCCTATCGGTTGGATTAGGCCCTTTGAGGATAGCCTCTGTAAGGCATAAGTATAGGTAGTCCCTATATCTGTGAATACCCGATTTGGTGTATTCTTTTTAGATGAGGTGTCGAGCAGGTTTACCTCGTCAAAGATGCTGCGAGTTGCAGCTGCAGGTGTGGGCTTGATTGTGGATGAACTTGCCCCTTGATACCCTTTGGTAGAGGCCTTAGTCAGGCTCTCCAACCTCAAATCATCTTCGATCCTTGTGCCCATTTCAGTAAGGACAGCAAAGTTCGGGATAATAGCATACCGGAGATGGACCCGGTAGGATGGGAGTAGATTTTTGACGAAGGCTTCCACTAGGGCCTTCTCGCCGGGCTTGTCAACCAGCTTCACACTCTCAGCCCTCCACCTTTGCAGATATTTTGTGAACCCTTCTTTGGGCTCCTGGGCCATTACCTCCAGAGTACGCATTGTAGTCTGGATTTCAGTGTTATCGGCGTAGTTCCGGGCGAATTCGGTTGCCACATCATCCCAAGTCTTGTACTTCTTGGGGTCGAGCCTGTAGAACCAGGCCCTGGGATGCTTCTCCAAGGAGGAAGGGAATAAGTGCTTGAACATGGTGGACTTTACCCCTTTGACCGCCATGAAGTCTTTGAAGGCCCGGATGTGATGGACCGGGTCTTCGGTACCCTCAAACATAGGAATTCCCGTCAAGTTGAGGTTGGCCGGTAGCTCGTCATTCAAAGGTGAATAAATGCGAGCATTCTCGGAGTGGATCGAGTTGCTTGTTGACAAGTGGACTTGCTCCTCGAGCCTGCGAACGACACTGACCAATTCGGCTATGGGCCCAGCGGAATCAGCTCCTTCAACTGGGACCGTCTTCTCCACAGTGCTCAGACGGGTGTCCAAAGTTGCTTGGTTAGCGAGGATGGAGGTCAGTTGAGTCTCGATCTTGGCTAAGGCGTTTTTCAGCTCGTCCATCTTGCGTTGATGTCGGGTTGTGGCTGGCCTGTCTGTAAGAACACCACGTAATCAGAAACTAGCCCAGAAATCCCGGAATAGAAAGTACATCCCAAACGAGACTAAAGGGAAATGACTCGAAGAAGACACTTAGACGGGTGACTCGTGAAGTGTGGGCCTTCCTTAGGATTCGGCAAGTGGGCCTAGTCCTGTTCGAAGGAAGGTTCACGCGAGACATCCCCAGACTTTTGACTCGATCGTGTTGACGGGCCCTCCTTTGTAAGAGTATGTCCTACTTAGGTGGGCCTTGCCTTAGTCTAATAAGGCGGACTGGGATAGGGAAGAAACTCGTGATGTAAGATCGACAGAGTTTCGACGCTAGAAACCTTGACAACTTAAGACTCGACCCGACACTGCTAAAAATGGGAAGTCCTAAGAGGAGGGAAGTTTTGGAAATTGATTGATTTTTGAAAAAAGGACCGAGTGGACTCGGTGAATGGCCCAAATTTCCGGAAAAAGTCATTGGGCCATGAGTTTTGAAAGTTTGAGTTTTGATTTGGGCAGCATACCGGCTAGAAAATAGGCTATTTTGAGTAAAATCATAAGTCCTAAATTCGGTATGTCCCGGGTTTTGAAAATCGAATATCTTGAAAAGGAGGATGTAATTTTTGAAAAGTTGATATTTTTGAAAATGACTCGGAAACCAAGTAGCACGTAGTCACACAAGCATTATAACGACGCCATGTATGCTCTACACTAAGTCTCGGTCGGTCTAAAAGGGTCTATACCAGCGTACATAGTCTAGACGTTGATCGGGACGGACTCTCTAAGTCGAATTGAGCTTAGAACATGCCGCGAAACCCACTCGAATCGACTATGGACACCTTTTGACATATCCATGTTGGAGTACATCAATGGTATAGTGGGACGTCGGTCACCAGTACCGGCCCGGGAAAATATGGGTTATGCATGAACCGTAAAACTAACACGCGCATTGTATTTGTCAAACGATTTCTATTCGAGTCTCACCCTGAGGATGCCGATGGTAAGTCACGCATCAGTTAATCCCCAGCGGAGTCGCCAAATTGTGGACATGACATAGGTCCACCCCGACGCGGCCACGCGCGGGTTTGGGTAGGCGAATGAATCTCCATATGAAACGGATCGAATTGAAATTTAGGTCTATGTGGAGTCGCCACCGAATTTTGTGGTTATTCGGAACCATTCGAGCCCACTCTATGTCGTAGTGGTCCGTATACAAAATACGGCCCATTTCCGATGTCAGAGTTTATTGGGCTCGTCCCTTTGCATTTGATACCAATACCGACATTATCGGATATTGTGTATTGAATGACTCTCGTGCGCCAACGGTTTCGGGCATCCGGAAACCGAGGTTCTGAGTAAGGGGTGAGGGTACGTGTTGGGAAGCCCACGAAGGACACCCAACCCCGCCCGCACATTAGCGACCTCTACTAAGAATTCGAATGACTTACAATACGCGCGCTAGTAAAACGGGAAAATGATATGCAAACAGTATTTTCCCTAAACATGCGAATGTAATTGAAAGGGTTTCTAAGTCAATTTAATGCAACTAAAATTAACGTCAAAATTGTATTTTAGCATGCGGGTTCATTTAGTACAATAAATGAACAAGAATTAAATTGACAAGAGAAACAAACAAACGGTTAGTAACGGTAAATCGATATTAACGGTTTGTGCAAATAATGAATTGAATTGAAAAGATGCAAATATGAAGATGCATGATTTGAAAAGATAGCATACACGTGATTAATTATGCACATGTTGACCTAAGTCGTAAAATACTATCGAGTTTGAAAAATAGGGTAATGTACGACGCGTGTTTGAGTCGTTATGAGGGCACTCGATCGAGTAGTCGATAGACTCGATCGAGTAGGTCCTGAGAAGATGTTCCTGTTTCGTGTTATAGACCATACTCGGCCGAGTTATTGACCAACTCGGTCGAGTACACGGCCACTCGACCGAGTCATTGCGAGACTCGACCGAGTGGGTGTCGTGACAGACTTTCTGGTTCGATTTTGGGGTGCCACTCGACCGAGTGGGTTAGGCACTCGGTCGAGTGCCCCCTGTACGAATTGTAATTCGTTTGTAATTTTGATGTTGATTTTGAAATTGCTTTTGATTTTTGGGAGTTTGACGATTTTACCGAATCGGACGTAAATATTGCTCAATTTACGCTCGACGTGGTTTTTTATGTAAATCGCAAATTTTTGTTGAACCGAGTATAAATATTGTTGAATTTATGCTCGACCCTAGCCTTGCATACTCGTTGTATCCCATATTCGATTATTTGAATCGATATGGAATATTAGAGTGAAATAGAAAATAAATAAATTGATTTTAGTCGTTTTGAATTAATTATTGCGATATGAACAAATCACATTAATTAATTCATATGACTTGATTACTAGATTCGATATCCAATTATGGGATTAGTATCGAATCTGAAATCGACGCTTTATTTGAATAAATAAATAAAAAGAACTTGATTCCCTCGACTTCTCCGACATCGGAACAAATCCCTAGGGATTGTGATGTCGGATCCGTGTCAACGGGTTTCGACCCTTATTGAAATACGATGTTGTTTTTTGAAGATCGATGCGAAACGCGAATAACAATGATGATACAAACGATATGAGAATTATTGTTGAAGTTGACCTATCTCAATAATCGAGTAATCGGGATATCGGAACAAGCGACCGTCAACTCGTGTGCAGTACACTTGTATATTCGGATTTCCTTATTCCAATATCACTCATACTCGACACAAATTGATAGGCATTTTAGTGCTTTAATACTAGTTATTATTGATATTAACGATGCGATAATAACGATAAAAAAATAAAAAAAAAAATAAAACGACCCGTATGAAATAGACACGACGCGAGAAAAAGGAAGAGAAGGGAAGAAACGGGGTTTTGACACCCTCAACCTACATGTTCTTGTCTCGGTGCGGACTCGTAACCGTGGCTATAACACAAGAGTCTTCGAGGTTTATGGAGGTCGAGTTATGGTGGCTCGGGTTGTTGATTCCTAAACTAGGTCTAGGGTTTGCTAGGATGTTGCTTAGGGTTTGCTTAGGGTTTGTAGAGGATGTAGTATGTGTGTATGAGGTTGCTCTAGGGTTTCGATAATTGTGTCAAAAGTTGAATTAGGGTTGAGTTTTTATGTGTGCAAAAAGATGTCCCCAGATCCTGGAGGGGGGTGCATTAGGGGTGCTTATATAGAAAAAATTAGGGCACCCGGGCTAGGGCACTCGACCGAGTAAGTAGCCAACTCGGTCGAGTGGCCCGTTGCACCAGCCGCCGGGCTCAAAGCAGGCCCACTCGATCGAGTGGATGGGTCACTCGATCGAGTGGCCTAGATGGGTCGTGCGGGTCTTGTTTGGACTTTGACTTTGATGGGTTTTGTGCTTGACTTGGACTTTTGATGATTGATGGGTTGTTTTTGTGTGTCTCGGAAACGACTTTGACCGGGGTCGACCCAATCGTGAAAAGCCGGTTTTAATTCCGGTGTCGGTTTTGGCCCAAATTAGTCTTGTTTGACTCGGAACGGTCCGCTGGGCCTGGATTTGAGGTTGATTTTGTGAGATTTGTACTCTGTAAGTGTGTTAGCCAGCGATTAATGGATTTGAGCCCGTATCCGAGCGCATAGAAGCATGTTAGCGTCCGATCATCATCGGGTGTTTTTTGGGAAACTGCCATAGACACCTGGCAGTCAAAATGCGGGTGTCTACAATAATAATCATCCAAGCATTACAAAAATATCAAAGCAAAGTACTGCGATAAAAACCAACATATAACTTATGCTTTATTCTATAAGTAATTATAAATATAAACTAATCTTAATGGACCAATTATGCTTGGGTAGTGAAGAAATCTTCTACTTCCAAATGGGTTGACTTATTAGTATCGAAATCAGCTTCACCATCTCCATGCACCATATTTGTCTCTACATTCTTTCCTTTCTGAGACATTTGGTAGAGGTCAACAAAGTATTTTGGAGTGCGGCACACACGGGTCCAGTGACCATATTGTCCGCAACGGTAGCATTGATTGGGGCCCACCTCATTTGTATTTTCCTCTGATTTATGATCATTTTCCCACTTCTGGTGATGATATGACCTTTTGAAGATACCACCCCGGCCTCGTCCGTATCCCGGCGCACAACCACGACCGCGTCCACGGCCGCGACCGCGACCACGTCCTTGACCATAACTATTTGCATAATCATTTCCTTTTTCATATGTCCCCTGATGGGAAGCCACATTCGCTTCTGGGAATGGTTGAGTACCAGTGGGACGATATGAGTGATTTTTCATCAGTAACTCATTATTTTGCTCAGCCACAAGTAAACAAGAGATTAGTTCAGAGTATTTCTTAAATCCTTTTTCACGGTATTGTGTCTGCAGGACAATGTTACTTGCGTAAAAAGTGGAGAATGTCTTTTCTAACATGTCAGAATCGCTAATTTTCTCTCCACATAATTTTAGTAGTGAAGTGATTCTGAACACGGCTGAGTTATATTCTGTTACAGACTTAAAATCTTGTAACCTTAAAGTCGCCCATTCGGCACGAGCACCGGGTAACATCACGCTTTTTAGGTGTTTATACCTTTCATCCAATTCTGTCCAAAGAGTATAGGGATCTTTCACAGTCAAATATTCAATTTTGAGTCCCTCATGGAGATGGTGACGAAGAAAAATCATGGCCTTAGCCTTATCTTGATCAGATGACTTATTTCCTTCCTTAATAGTTTCACCAAGGCCTTTTGCAGCTAGGTGAATTTCACAGTCTAGTACCCAGGCCAAGTAGTTCTTTCCACTTATATCTAGGGCCTCGAAATCAAGTTTTGCAATGTTCGACATGATGAAACTATACAATCAAATATCACATATTAGTTTTATAAAATTATATGACAAACATTCTTGATATACCTATTTTATTACTCTGTATATAATAGGTAAGACTAATAAAATATGATATGAACCATAAATAAGTAAATAAATATGTGACATGTTATTTACACGTGATATTTGATTTGCTATTTACTCGTTCCAATTTACTACGGAGTATTAATAATGACATCTTATCATTAAAGTTATGTGCGATTGGTTAAAAAAAATAGGTTTTAATGAATTAGCATAATAAATGGCACATGGGTAGAATAACTACTATAATGAACACATATTAACTACATTAAAAATTCAATTATATGTTAATGAACAAGAATGTTAATAACTACTCTGTACTATGATGCAAAAAAATATAATATAGTTATTAACATATGAACATATAATATTAACATATGTAGTATAATATTGACGTATACAAATAACATAACATTGACGGAGGGAATATATTGACAAACTTAATATAACACGTGTTAATCATATATTTACTAATGTTATTACAAATTTAATAATCACAAACCCACAAAGGCCACAATATATACATGTGTTATTAACATATATAATATAATCTTGTTATCAATGTATGAGATATAGATGAATAACATAATATCACGTGTTAACATAATAACGACAAATATATGAGATATAATTAGTGTAATCAAAATATAATCTTGTAATTATAGACGAATAAAGTTAAATTAAACATAAATCAATGTAAATATCTGAAGTATGTATTACGAGTAAGAAATATAATTAAGGAAAATATTCTTTGATATTAAAAATTTGATTAGGCAACCGTATAATACTTGAGTGCTATAGGATTATGTTTTATTAGTATGTCTAGCTTGCTATAGATGACTAAATATAAACTATAGATGAATATAGTCATATAGATGAAATTAACTTATGATATAATATAATGATACACCTATGTACGTATTATGTAGACCTAATTGCCATGCACGTATTATGTAGATGAATATAATCGTAGACAATAAATATGTAATATTGGTTATTGGAAATTGCGGAATAGAGGACTATACTGTTACTCCGTATTTGACAATTGCTAAAGTACGTATTGTGAAAATCAAACATGTTTAATTAAGAGCATTACACCGTTATGTTACGTATAAGATCATTATATCAGGCACGTTTGACAATTATATCAGGCAATATGATACATGCTAAACAAATTCTTAATTAGGGAGTACTACACGATTGACAATTGTGAAATACTTCATGAATTAAAATCGTAGAAAACGAGTAACATATCGTAACAAATGCTCTATATGTAATTTATATAAACGTGTTGTACTTGGTATAACGATAAATTAAGTTCATACGAAAAAGTACCTGAATAGCGTGATAAATAAGATCTGAAGATAGTAATAATAATAACGATAATTGTAGTTGCTCATTCGGTAGAGTCTCGTGCTGATAACGTGTTATAATATAAGGAGAGAAAGAGGAGAATGAGAGAGGTACTCTGTTACATTGATCATTGGTATGTATATATACATATAGATATCTAGGGTTTCTTCTAGGTCTAGAATATTCTATAAAGATATGATGTCGACGTAATGTCGTCATAGTGTGGACATCCACCAATACAATATATTACATTATAACATCTTTGTCTTTATTTTTTTAATCATAAATAATGAGTACAATTTAAAATGTACTCCCTCCGTCCCAATAGATAGTTTACGTTAGTTTGTACACAAAGATTAAGGTGGTGACGATTGTGAAAGAGAATTGATTGTTAGTAGTTTATTAAAAAAAAATAAAAAATAGAGTGCGAAACTTATCAAAAAAAAAAGAACGGAATTGCTAAATCATACGCGAACTTTACTATGTTGTACACATTTTGTCATCACAAAATCTTAATTGTGACTAGGGCTGTGCATCGGGTCCGACCCGGACCGGACCCGGAACCGAAATTTAAAAAAAAATCCGGACCGGAATCTCAAAATTTCGGACCGGGACCGGACCGGAAAAATTCCGGTCCAATACCGGACCAGACCGGTTGTGACCCGGAATTTTCAATTTTTTTTGAAATTCCGGTCCAAGATTCCAGACCGGTTGGACCGGTTTGGACCGGTTAGACCGGAATTTTTAAGAAATAAGCATAATTTCGGTCTTTCCGGTCCAAACCGGTCCGGGCCGGAAAAAACCAGGTCATGACCGGACCGGACCGGAACCCGGAATCGCCCAAAATGATGGACCGGAACCCGGACCGGAATTTTTTATTCCGGGTCCGGTCCGGTAGATTCCGGTCCGGTCCGGTCCATTTTTCCGGTCCGACCCGGATTTTGCACACCCCTACTTGTGACGGCCATATCCGTCACAAGTGTGCGACGGGCCAAATACTACCCATGTGGTAGGTAAGACAAAGCATGAGTAGACCTGCTGGTTTGTCATTTATTTTTCCGTGTTTGCCCTTCCTCTAAAAAAACCCTCTAGTTTCTCTATTCCTCTAATCCGATTTGTCTCTTCCCCTAAAGTAGATAAATTTAGCCACAACTTTTCAATTATCGGGTGGAATCGAACCTAGAACAAGTAATCTGGGTTTAACTGATTGTCTCGTTTAATTCCTGATCAATTATACTCCCTCCGAGTTCCTATTATTGTCCCACTTTACTTTTTGGGCTGAGTTTGATTTTTGTCCCACTTTCCATTTTAGGTCATCAATGTGTGGTTCACAATTACTCTCTCATTTCTATCTCTTCTTCCTTCTTTTTTTCACCACTCATTTTCCCTTCCTTATTTTTCACCCCAAAATCTTTTGGGACAATAATAGGAACTCGGAGGGAGTATCATTTATTAGGGTTTACTTAGCAATTACGAACAATTGAACAAACCCAGGACTGAAAAAATTAATGATATTAGGGTTTACTCCATAGCAATGGCGAACAAACCCAGGACTAAAAAAATTAATGAATTACTAATAACAATAGATGATGAATTTGAATAAATCGATGTTAATCTAGGTCGTTTTCGGTTATAGCATAATCTGTTGGAATTGTCGGTGATTGGCGTGAGCAGCAGAGGAGTGGCCGACGAAGGGGAGAACGACATGTTATTGGCCGACGAAGGGGAGAACGACATGTTATTGGCCGACGAGGGGTGACAAGTCGGCAAGGGGAAAGGGAAGGTTGACTGCCAGCGTTGGGTGAAAGGAGTGGAGAAGGTGGGGAGTTCTGGGAAACAATAATTGAGTTTTTTTTCACTTATTAATGGTTTGGGGAAGAAATGGGAGGGGTAAATACGGAAATTACGTGTACAACGTAGTAATAATCCGTCTCAGTCAATAATTCACACTTTTCTCTTTTGGGTATAATCAGTGAATAATTCACACTTTCTTTTTTGGTAAGTTTTACCTCTACTTTTTACGAGTAATTTTTACTAAACAAAACATTAATTCTTCTCTCGTCGCCTAAAATTTTGTTTATAAGCTGCCTTAAATTTTGTTTATAAAGTAAATGTGAACTATATATTGAGACGGAGTAAGTACATTGATACTCTCTCCTTCACTAATATGTTCCACATTTTCGGTTAAGGAAACTTCACTAAGATGTTCATTTTCCTTCTTAGTACATCTTTTGTTGTTCCAATTACACTTTCCGTCGGGGGCTACTCTTTGCCGTCGGCGTTAATTACGTAAAATGATGACTTTGCCCTTGATTACTTTTTGTTTTATTTTTATTTATTTTTAATATTTACGATTTACGAAGTCGATAATATTAACGATTTTTTATTTTAAAACCGTCTTCACCAAATCGATTTTTTTAGTAACCGTGTATTACGTCGTTGTATTATATCGCTTCATATTTTAAAAACCGTGTTTATCATTGTTTTTTGGAACTCGACTCAAATGAATCGTTTTTGTAAAACCGTTTAAAAAACTTGACTTAAGTCTACACAATCGTCCTCATTAAAAGCCCACATTAAATCTACACAATCGTTCTCATTAAAAGCCCACAACTTATTATAAAAATTCAAAAAACATTTAATTGTTTATTTCCCATTTCATCTCTCTAGAAAATTAAAATTACAAATCAATTCATTACGAAGCGATTTTCTAAAATATCGGGTTTCTTATATCACGACCCTTGAAGAACGGCTTTTAGACTTCCACAACCGATGTTAATTGATCGATCGTGCTACTATTGGAGATATTCTTTGATTTGATTTCTCTACTTTTACTTATTTACTCAATTAAATTGATTAATATCGTAGATCGGGATAGCTTTATTGGTTTAGGTCGACTTAGGAATGTCCGTTTGCGCTGTATATGTCGATAATCGAATAAAATAAAATAAAAAGCCGGAAATGGTCTGGGTCGAGCGGTTTTTTTGACTCACCCATGGGTGGGTCGAAAAATCCACTCGGTCGACCGTTGGGTGAGTCAAGTGGATTTTTCAACCATCCATGGGCGAGTCGAAAAAACCGCTCAACCTAACCCTATTTGCGTTTTTTTTTTTATTTTGTATTTGTAATCTTGCATATTGTTTGGCGTATCTTTTGTTATGGTTGGAAGAGTGTGTAATTGTGTTAGGTATATGTTTCGTAGACGTTCATTGTTCTTAATAGTACGGTATTGTTTGTTTTGGTCAAGCACTCATGGACTTATTCTTGTGCTCTCTCTCAAAAATTAATAAATATTGATTGCCGTCTCGTAACCATATGCCGCGACGTCTTAAGCCTAGAATTTGTATTTTAATGGATGCTACTACATGACAATGTAGTAGTGAAGATCGTTATCCCCCTGTTTCCTTATTTCTTTTTTAAAAAAATTTGTAGTGCCTTATCATCAGAAATTAGTGAGTTTTCGACATGATCGAAGTTGATATTCACAAGAATAATATGTGTCGGACTTGACTGTGTTGACCGACATGGTTCAACCGTTTGTAAATTTAGCCCGGAAAAATTTGATTTATTTTTTTCGTTGGTTTTTTGATTATTTATTTCCTTTGTAATTATTTAGTTCATAGTTTTCGTTGTTTTCTTTTGTTGTTCATCTAACTTTTTGTTTAATATTTTATTTGTTTAAATACATCAAAAAACGACATGCAAGCTTTCTTTTATTTTGTTGTGTGCCATTTAATGATTCCTATATTTTATTACATTGAAATATTTTTAAACTCTACTCCTAAATTTTGTTTCTTGTCATTAAACAGATGGCTGGTAAGGGTAAGGTTGTCGCTGGACAAAGTCGAGTAGATGGTCGTACTGTAATGGCTTCTGGTCTTGCTAGGGCATCACAGGCGACATTAGCTCCAACAACATCTCCGACCCCACATGCTGACGGTCTGTCATGATCAATTGCGTCAGGTGATTTTGAATGTGACTTGTCGGAGGATCATGGGGAGGTAGGGGAGGACGAGGTTCATACCACCGAGCAAGAAATTATGGCATTAATGGGGCCGGAAACTGAATCGGCTCCGACGAAATATGTTAAATTCAAGCGTGGTACATTGGGTCGTTTTGAGGGTACCGTTGGTAGTTCAAGTAGTGCCGGCTCCACGAAGAAGGGGAAGATGGATACGTCTTGGTTGATTATGGGGGCTTGTCCCGGAGGTCCTTAGGTGCCAAACGTGATTCCGAGTTTCGATGGTCACATAGCCCATGTCCTTTGGTCTGAACCAAAAAAAGCTCGAGCTTTGTTGAAGGTGTACGAAAGGCATTTGAAAGTCGAGGCATTAGCAAAAATGGCGGTAGACGCAGAGATGCACACTCTTTTATCGGCTAGTGACCTTTGGCACCTTAAAGGTATTGTGTCTAAGAACTTAAATGTCCCCCTTATATGTGCTTTTGTTGAGCGTTCACTACTACAAATTCCTTGGTTTCTTGACGCTTTAAAAGTAGGTTCTCGACGTTTATAAGTGTCGCAAATTTAATTCTCGACGCTTTTCCAAAGCGTGGAGATTTTGGGCGTCAGGAATTCTCGACACATTTTTGTGTCATCATTCTCGACACATTAAAACGTTGAATATTTTATTGGTGACGCTTTGTAACGTCACATGTATACTTAAAATTGATAATATCGACGCTTTTCTATGTCACGATGTTTTTTTACTGCCAACAATTTTTCTATGCACGAAACTTTCTACTGTTAATAGAGTCGAGAAATAATATTATAAAATTCACATATCGACACTTTGACATTGAAAAAGCGTCGAGAATGATGTCATATAAAGTACTCTCCGTTTTTTATGTTTCTTACCGTTTCAATTAAATACTTCTCGCAAATCATACAAGGCGGGAAGAAACAAACCGACATATAACTTTTTTGCGATTGCAAATTTATGTCTTAGCAACTCTAAATTTTACAGAATTTATATCAATAATACACAAAGAGTTGGACTTATTTTAAATAATTATAACAAGAGAGCACATACAAATTAAATAAAATTTCATAAAACGAACACTTTGAATGGGGCATTGCAAGCTACTTTATTCATTGACGTAGACTGCATTTCTACTTAGTATAAACTGGTTCATAGCAGGTTGAATGGGGAATGCTACGCCTGAATTCAGCAGACCCGCTTCCTTCTATTTTCAGCAGAGTATATCAAGCTTCATTACTACTCCTATATTACTGATGCTGCACCTCAATCAATACAAAGCAATTTACTCATCGTACAAATTCATGTTGTAGGGATGTTATGCCCATATCAGGCTGCATTTATGTACGAACAGGCTGCTTTACTGAAGTTAGAGCAGGCTGCGTCCAGTTTCTGTCTTTGTCCATGGTTTAGCTGAAATCTAAAGGCCCACTTTCCATTTGATTTAGAGATTATTCTGTGTACCTGGTAGCAGCGGGGGAAGAGATTAATGTTTGACATTGCAAGCTGTTGTCATGCCTTATTGCACCTTTAACTAATCCACATTTAGCAATGGAGGAAGAGATCAATTTTTCATATTAATGCACCCTTAAAAAAAATATTACTCACGTTTAAGTCGGCTAGAATTGTCTCCTTCTCAATCATGTAGACATTTCACTCCATCCAAATATCAAATTAGCTTATGCTCTTTCAAATTACATGCTAAATTATGGCCACGAAACAATAAGAACACCTATTTCATCCCAACTTACATAGAAATTTAAGTTTTATAAATAGACAAAACTTTTGACATGATTGAGTAAAGTAGTTACATATAGTGATTACATAAAAAGAAGAGAGCACAAGAAGAAACCTGATGTCAAGGAACTGATGACAGACATTGGCTAATACTGAAAACAAAAGTAAAAAAGAAAAGTATACTTATAGATAATTGGTTGTATTATATAGAAAATAGCGGAAGCTATTTAGTTTTAAAGTTACACACTGGCAAAGACATTGAAATGCAAGACAGTAAAGTAGGAGTAACACAGTACATGCGACAATGTATGACACAAATTGATAAATACTCCCTCCGGTTTTTAATGTTTGCCCCCTTTCAATATAATACTCCACCCATATATTCATCAAATGGGACAAACATTCAAAACCGGAGGTAGTATGTAATTTCATCTCCACCTATTTCCGATTAAATTTACATGTTACTATGTATACTTTCCAACGCTTTTCACTTCATACACAATGGAAGAAAGTAGCCGGCATCTAAAAATCCAAGAAAGCACCAGGCATAAAAGGAACAAAAACAAGTATCGACACAAAATCTAATTCTTACCGAGACTAATATTCTCCACAAGATGAGTTTCCAAGGTTTTGTTAATTAGGTGCTCCTGGAAGTTCTTCTGGTGCTTAGTCATGGTAGCATACAAAATAATCTCTTTTTTGCATGGGAGAGATAATTCAACATCACACTTCATTCTTCGCAAGAGAAATGGGCGTAATATTGCATGGAGTTTAGCTACTACCTATATATAGAGTTAGAGATTAGTTGTTAATGACAGATACTAGGAGTGTTGAAGGAGACACGGAACGACATCAAATTTTTTTGGCATACTTGAAGCCTGCTTTTTCTTCAATTTCCTCTCTTACGACTTCATTGTTGCACCTTCCAGACAGATCGAACCTGAAATCAATGCAAACTCATCATATCAGACAGTCAAGCCACCATCCATATGCAAAATCACAGAAAAACTATGATTTCAAACACCTTACACTCAACAAAGGCATGACCTAGGGACCACGACTCCATGAGTAAAACAAATTAACTTCGGAAATATTTGAAATCCAAGAATGCGCGATGGTTTTTATCAACTACTATTACCAATAATGGGTAGTGTAGTGGACATGGTTACAAACACACCGCGACACCGCACAATGACAGCCGGAAGCAAGGTAATAGAAACGTAAAAAATACTACCTGATAATCAGCAATCTACAAATTATAAATTGAAAATTTAACGAAATACAAAACACCGAAGAGAAGAGACATACTGTGACTAGGATCAAACTTAGGGGCAGGAGAAGAATAATCGATCTTCGAAATTGAGTGATGATGCCTTTGCGTTGAGAATTGAGATAAGAGAAACAGTTGGGTGAAAAGTTATTAAGGGTTTTTTTCTTAGGAAGAAGATGAATTGAAGAAAGACGCTTACTATTTTTTTTAACTTTTCATATACACACTCTCTAATAGAATGAGCGGTTATTATAAAAAGTAATTAAAATAGGTTATAATTAGCTCGACGCTTATAAAAACGTCCAGGGGAAAGCTTCGAAAAACAAAGGGATTTGTAGTAGTGACAGTAAGCAAAAATGTAAAACTCCTAAAAAGATCTCCGAAAGTAAATACCGGTGCTATCGTTTTTGGTGTGATCTACAGCTTGTCCAACATCACTAATATGTCACCTGATCTGTAATCCATAAAACAGCAAAGCAACATCAAAGAAATAAATATGAGTACAAGGAACGAAAATTGATATATCGATTTTTTTTGACATGCAAATCTGAAACAGCAACTAGATATTTTGCAAAAACATGCTGAAATCTGACATTATTGTGGCCCCTTGTTGGAAAACAAAACATTAAGAAGAAGAAAAAGGATTAAATCTCGTTTACTAAACACATTAGGAATTTTTTGTAGTAGAGCGAGCAGCAAAGGCAATTTTGAAGATAACGGATCTTAATAAAGTCATGAATATCAACATGCACCAACTTTACGAGCTATGACACCAAACAAGAAAGTGAGAAACCAAATTTAAAGAATGTGTCATTATTTAGAGGGTTTGTAGTAGTGTTAGTTTATTACATCCCAAATCCTCAAAGCTCCAATAGGAATAAAAATTTCAATACACAAGCAAGGAGTGCAACAAGGGGAATACTTTCAACAACCACAAACAAAAAAAATGGATCTCAAATGGTGGCTTCTTATCGAATGCATATTTAAGGCTAAAGATAACGTTTAAATTACCAAAACCATTCCAGAGATGCCACCAACAAAAACACGATTGTACTTTTCCATGGTTTTTAGAGTTGCTTCAACTTCATCCTCCCTGTAACGGTTTGGGGGATGCCAATGGGGGCAAGACTTTTGACATTGTAGAATGTAGATCAAACTATCAAATTAAAGCCTTAAGAATAACCATCTATCTTAATTACAAAGACATTAAACAAGATATGTCACAGAACTGGCAAATGAGAATATGATAAAGACGATCTCTCCATTAGGTTTGTTCACCAGAACCACAGTTCCAGCAAGACTATCCCATTGACGGGACAGTCTAGTACTCCTAGATGCACGAATCCTCCATATTATACTCGAACAAACTCAAAGACAAACGCACGGATCTTGGAGAACAACAAACTAGGTTATAAATGATGTGCCAATATCATCTTACAAAAGTATTCCATTTTCCAGTCGTTTTAGCACTTATAATACCACAGCAGTAGTTTACCATATCAGTTGCAACAATGTTCGTAGGAGAAACTATCAATTGAGCTACACTTACTGGGAAATTACCCAAATTATAAATTAAACCAAACATCAATTCCTTATTTCCCAACATTTGCTACGTTAGGGTTCCAACTTGCAAGAAAGATACAGATCTGATAGAATCAACCATAACCATCAACAAAGCTCTCGATTTTTTCTGCGATAGAACTGATTTGATACAATAAAAAAGCATGATAAAGTTAACAAATACATGATTACGGACTTAAATTAGAAATAGACAAAAATTTTGGAAAAAAGACATATATAATACAAATTCAAACCCTAATGGAGAGGATTATGATTACGAAGGCTAAGACGACATACCCAAAAAGAGAAACAAAATCAAATCCTAGTGGGAAGCACAAGACGAACAAGAATAATTTGATGTTGCGGGGGAAATTGGCGAACAACATGTGATAATCATCTCGCGAGAGATGTTGATGGGAACGAAAGAGTGAGGATGAGAGGAGGAAGTTGCAGGGGCTAATAGTACGGAGTATGTGTGAAAGAGGAGGCGGAGAGTAACCTAAATTATTATTTTAAATTATTTTGTATCTTCTTGACACTCGCATGTTTAATTAGACTCACACCGCCTAATTTCCCTTAGACGCTTTGTCAAGCGTAGAGGTTGAAGCGTCCAGAAATGACGTCATTTGTTGTAGTGGTTGGCAACCAGATACGAACACATTTCACATGCCTTTTGGGGAGATGTCCATCATGCTTCATGATGTTACTCGTATCCTTGGTATACCTATCACAGGGGACGTTTACTGTGTTTTTGACAAAAACGAGAAGGTAGTGGATAGTTGTGGTGATGTTGTGGACTTTTTTAGTGAGACACCTCCAAGGTGAATGGATTCTCACGGTAGAACCGAACGTATCCTTCCCTACATGCAAGTGTCATCATCTGCTCAATACCGTTCCTCCCTTCCCTTCCCGCCGCCCTCAATCTAGCTCCTATGTTGTAAATAGTCACAACGTTGGGACGCGCCTTATCAGGAGCACTCGCATGCAAACCTCGAGGATCTGAGCAGGCCGTATATGTGCTCTAAGCATAGAGATGACACATTCTTTCTCATCTTCAGTCAGTGCGGCTCGTCGACAATGTCCATCGATGTACACGGGAAATGTGTGGTTGTGTATACCTACTTCACCAACACCCAAATACCAGCCTTGTTGACCAACACTCTGAACATCTTTAACGAACAACTTACACCCAAGTTTTATAGAAGACGTTTTACGATTTGTTTTTCTTTTAGAATTCTTTCTTGGTGGACCGTAAGCGTCATAGTGAAAATAATTAGCACGGAGATGCGGCAATGGTCGAGAAGCTGACTTGTTGCTTGCCTTTGTGAGATTAAATCCAAGCTCAAGAGCTATTTCATTCGCATATTCAAAAACGACATCACTTGTCGGGAACACTGTCTTGGCGAAAAGAAAACAAATACGGTAGTCAATACCATAACCGCCATAATCATTCTCATAGTCTGTTCAACACAATACCAAATTGTACACAAATTAGTAACATCGTATATATTAAAAACATTAGAAAAAAATAAACACGGAATCATATAATTACGTGATCAACGAAAATAAAATATATAAACAAGGAATTATATAATATCGAATCCAACGAAACATAGAAATTAAATGAACGAAGATTTTATTAATTACGAAACTAAACAATTAACGAATTTACAACGAGCGAGAGCATTAACTGATTGTCACGAAAACAGGCGAAAAAAAGAAAAAGTCGAAGAACCTGGTCGACCCACGAATGGGTTGGTCGACTAGGTTTTTCGACTGACTGATGGGTGGGTCGAAAAACCTAGTCGACCAACCCATCCGTGGGTCGACTAGGTTTTCAACTGACCCATCGGTGGGTCGACTATGTTTTTTGACTGACCGATCGGTGGGTCGAAAAATCTAGACAACCAACGACCAATTTTGAGATTTTTTAAAAAAAAAAACATTTGCGGGACAATTTTCGAATACTAGAAAACGTAAAACAACGAGAATCGATGAAACAAATTTTTTTTTTCTAAAAAATAAAGTCGTATCGTAAATAAAATTAAGTAAATAAAGTACAAATAACATTATCCTGAAGTGTAAAGGCGGTTTATCATTGGCCATATTCGTAACCCCGGTACCGAAGACAAGACGAAAATAAAAGATCTGAAAATGAAGAAAAAAGGGTAATTTTTTAACCACACCTCATCCGTACACTACCTTTATAGAAACCCAAGTTTCGTATAATACGATAATTGAAAATAAACAGTTTCATTAACGAGTATTAATAAACCGATAATCAATAAATTGTAAATGTGATAATATTTTGAGAAATAATTGCCAAGGAGAACTCGTCATTTTACGTCATTTCGTATACTACCTATATAGGAAGTCGGTTATGGTTTATTACGATAATCGAAAAAAATGGTTTTAATATCGAGTATTAAGATAATTGAAAATATAAAAGTAATATTATTTCGTGAATAAATAGCAAAAACAAAGTCGTCATTTCACGTAATTAACGCCGACGGTAAGAAGTAAAGCGCCGACTGTAGCACCCCGAATTTTTGGACATAATTATTTATTCCATTTTCATATATTCTAATATCCGAAATTATTTATTTAATTCAATTCCTATAATTTTTCTATTCGGATTTTTCTCTTTTCCGGTTTATTGTCCGTAAATCGCATCCTTGTAATTTATTATCGATTTAGCTTGGAATTTAGGCCAAAGCTAACCCATCCTTGCTTCCCACGTGTGGATTGATGAGGGAGCATTGGGATTTGGGCCCAAGTAAGCTTTGCCCACGAGTTTTCCCTATAAATATGTCATTAGGGGAGAGTTCCACCTCTTCTTTTCATTTGCAAACCCTAAAATTAGGTTTTCGCTCTCTTCTCTCTTCTTCTCCTCCTACCCACGACATACCTCCTCCCTCTTCATATTTTTGTGCCTTCTAACACTCACTCAAGCATAGATCTTCATCCCTTTCGAATCCTAATCGATCCTAGCGCAATCCTTCGCATTGTTTCGTAAGTTTCGCTTCTTTTTGCGCTAGTTTTTCGTAGTTCTTTTAGTAGTGTTTGATTAGGGTTTTCTTGTGGTGATTGACACATGATTGATGATGGTTTAGGCACGGAGACGGGTCCAGCTGAAGACATTTACATAATAGAAGACGAGATCGAGAATTAGCACGCTTCGAGGTAACTAGATGTGTCTTTTAATTACGTTTATGATATGTGAATGCCATTAATATGATGAATGAGTGTATAATATGATATTGGATGTTGTGTGGTATTGTTATACACATTTATTATTTCGTTGATACTTGCACGATTTAATTGTATCGTTAAGACGTTAATTACCATTTCTGCGAATTAGAACGTTGTGAATTATTTCGTAAGAGAACGCTAGGACGCGGATGAACCGACCATGGCCTCCCTTGGTGGAGATGCTAGGGTGTTTCATCATTGGCCTTAGGGATTCAACCCTAGGTACTAGATGACTCGGCTTATCATCACCTGATGTTGAGGTTAGGGTTGAGGTTAATATAACTTTATTTGAAGTTAATGTAACTTCGTTGAGAAGTTACTATGCCACTTCACTTGAGGTTAACGTAACTTCAACACGGGGTTATAATCTTGTCGAGGTTCCCGAACTTCGCAAGGTTATAGTCAAGGTTAATGTAACCTTAACTTAGAGTTAATTAAGGTTAGGGCAAAAGTTAAGGTAACCTTAGCGTAGACTTAAGGTTAT
Organism: Agrostemma githago; assembly: GCA_958450325.1. NCBI lineage: Eukaryota > Viridiplantae > Streptophyta > Magnoliopsida > Caryophyllales > Caryophyllaceae > Agrostemma > Agrostemma githago. The sequence continues at coordinate 57,658,753 of OY288243.1, forward strand.
AACTAAGGCTAACGTAACCTTAACAAGAGTTAAGGTTATAGCCCAGGTTAATGTAACCTTAGCAAGAAGTTAATCTTATAGGCATGGTTAATGTAACCTTGATTGAAGTTAATGTACCTTCATTGAGAAGTTACTACACCACTTCACTTGAGGTTAATGTAATCTTGTCGTAGTATCATAATCTTGTTGCAGTTAATGGAACTCCACAAGGTTATGTTTGAGGTTAGGTCAACCTCAACTTAGTAGACAAGGTTATAGCGAACCTTAACCTTGAATACTATATATTAGGCATTAGATATGCAAGGTTAACTTTATGGTTATAGTTAGTTGTACTATTTATTATTCACGTATTATTGAAAGGTTACTTTTATGTATGTTCTTCATAGCTTAGTCAGTTATATTGTCCTATGTTGGAGACATGATTGCTATCTAGTATAGTCGGTTATACTATATTGGATTGGATTACTACCTTGTATAGTCAGTTATACTATACTAGGATGGATTGTCACTTAGTACAGTCGGTTATTATGTATTGGGATTGGAACCGTGACGTTATTCACGAGAGCCTTCCACAGTCAGTTATACTGTACGGTTACACGAAAGCTAGCGGTATAGATGACGTGAGGTATTAGTTATATACCAATCGGAATGAAAAAGCGCCAAATGCCGTAGGTCTATGTTCGGGCGTGCCTTGAGATTTCAGTTATACGCTCTGGGTCCCGTATGTCGTTCGGTGTACAGTTATTGCATCTAGAGCCCTGGCTAGGCTTAGATATATAGTCGTCAGTTATACGACTATACATAGTACCGTGGAGTATCAGTTATATGCTCCACACCGATGGGAAGTCCGTTATACGACCCGTTCGTCAGAGTATCAGTTATATGCTCTGGCAGGTGAGAGTGTCAGTTATACACTCAAGCCGGTGTTTGCTCTATACGCTAGACGTAGTATATGAAGGTTGTTTGTCTGTGATCAATCCGGTTTGGATGTGCAAATTTCTTAGTATTTGAGATGATCCTAATTGATCGAGTATGATAATGCTCTAATGTATCGTTTATCTGTATAATTGATTGTTGCTGATTATTAGTTGCTTTCAACCTATTGTAAACACGACTGAGAGAGCATCTAGTTACTCCCCACTGACTGTGGATCTCCCTTTCAGGTCTTTAAGGTTAGAGTTGATTGGGATGCTGTGTTGGGGAAGACCTGTGGAGAGAGACCTTTTATTTAAGTCTTTACACTTTCAGTTTGAAAACTTCGAATAATGTATTAGTTAACTGTCGAGATAGTGATGATACGGATTTGGTCGGGTGTTTCCGCCACCTTTGACCCTATTATTCATACTATTTATATTATTTAAAGGTTTTTGAAAATCCGGGTTGTTACACCGACGGTAAAAAGTAATTCCGCTTTCGTCCCTAAAAGATTGTTTCATTTCCCTATTATATGTGAGTAGTATTAATGAAACAGGACAATCCTAGTGGTATGGAGGTAGTATTTATGAGCTCACTTCTTTTTTCATCTTCATTTTTCTCCACATATTTCACTTTTCTTAAGGGATGGAGTATTGGAGTACAAATCTATAGGAACTACAGACATATTATAGTACTCGTATTATTTATATTTGTTACACGTATTTGACAAATTTGACTCGATTTATCGATTTTTTTTTATCATTATGCTAATCATGTGATAAAAATTTTATTTAAAACATAGTAAATGGAGTATAAGTAGGGATGGCAACGGATCCGGGATCCGATCCGGATCCGCAAGATCCGGTCCGCACGGATCGGATATGGATCCTAAATTTTGAGATCCGTTGGATATGGATCCGGATCCGGATCCGCTATCTTTAAACGGATCCGGATCCGGATCTTAATAAATAAATCCGAATCCGGATCCGCAAATCCATTTTATTAAAAAATTAACAATAATAAAAAACTTAGAACTTTAATTTGTGTTTTTTTGGTTATTTCTATGACTCTTTTCTTTTAGTTTATTAATATTTGATTATGAATCTTTATATTCAATTTTATTTGTAAAATTATGAAAATTAATATGGTCGCAAATACGTATTAATTAATTTTTTTGTAGAATTTAAGTAAGAAATTGGATCTGCGGATCTGATCCGGATCCGGTCCAGATTCGGCGGATCCGGATCTGGGTCTACATTTTTGGGATCCGTCGGATCCGGACCGGATCCGGATCCACTACTAGGAGTGCGGATCTGGATCTGGATCCATGCGGATCCGGTCCGGATCCGTCCGTTGCCATCCCTAAGTATAAGAATATTATTTCTTAAAATTTTGAAAATACAAAAATACGTCTTAATATTTTTTTAGAAACTTTAGTCTATAATATTAATATTTTTTAATTTACCTATTTTCGGGTCGGGTAACAGGTTGGGCGGGTTTTGACCCAAAATATTCGGGTCGTTATCCGGGTGAGTTTTTTTCGGGTCAGTTTTTTTACAGGTCTATACTCACCCATTTGATTCTCTACATTTGCTTTGTACACGTAGCACGTTTTCTTTTGTCCATATCTTTAATTAGATATTTTAAAAAATTATGAAAATCTGATATTCATAATGGACTCGATTAGACAATTTAAATAAGATCTCATATGACTATCTTTAATCTTATATATTCAAAGTTATATTAACGATTCTACTCACTTGGGACAAGTGTCAAAAAGCAAACGTAAAGAATCAAATGGAATGGATGAAGTATCTTCTACATTCTTCCTCTTTTTTTTCCAGAGGTAAAAATAGTGGTTACAGCAAAGTTCATGCTCGCGATGCAAGGTCTGAGCACACTTATTAAGATAACGAAGTACAAACTTAAAAAAAAACTGTGAAAAAGATTAGTGATGTCAAGGATATCATTGATAATACGACTACTCGTGCCTGGAGTCAATCTGTCTGTCGATCAAATCCAGAAGGGTGAGATAGTCGGTGGCAAGAACAAGATGGATAAAACCTTTCTGGAGAACCCACTTCATTGCGTGGAGAACCGCAATGCCTTCGGCACACGTTGGAGAATGGGCAAGGAAAGAAGAAGAGGGGCGGTCGTTGAGCCGATATGAGGAGTAAAAAACGACCCAACCTCCTGTGGCGTGAAAAGAGTCCTTCCATGAGGCATCAACATTGATTTGGAGCGTAGAGTATATTGAACTATTTCCAGTAATGTAGATGAGCCTACCCATTTTTAGACTATGAGTCTCAAAAAAAGTCTTTGGCAAGCCGAAAGAGTCGGTGGGGTTATCAGTATTAATGTTAAAGGTCCTAAAATCCATAGCATCCTTGGCATAATAGTTGATAAGGTCCATGATTATACCTGGCGTCCAAAAAATGTTGTCGAATTTGATTTTTTTCCTTGCAAGCCAGATAAGCCAAAGAGTGCTGAAAAAGATCGATACCATAGAGGCACACTCTTTTAGTCGCGAGAAAAAACGAATCCAGTTAGTGATCCCAATTAAACTTTTGGCTTGACATTAGTCAAAGTGTTGCTTCATAGCCCTAAAGGACCTCCCAACCGGATTCTAGCTGTGAAAGGACACAACATAAAGAGATGTTCAAGAGTTTCACTTTGCGACGAGTTGCCACAGAACCAACAGCCTTCCGTATCATAGAGTCCCTGCCCCGTCTGGAAAATTCACATTGAAGCGGAAGAGCATCACTAAAGATATTCCACATGAAAATTTTCAATTTGGGGGGCAGGGGAGGGGGCATGAATTTTCCATAAGCAATCTTTGACAAAGGGTTTAATACTATTAGACGAGCCAAATTGGTCCCGGGGATTGAATTTGGTCACCCTTGGTGTGGACATGACATAGGTCCACCCCGACGCGGCCACGCGCGGGTTTGGGGAGGCGAATGAATCTCCATATGAGAACGGTCGAATTGAAGTTTAAATCGAAGTGGAGTCGCCACCGAACTTTGTGGGAGTTCGGGCCCGTTCGAACCCACTCTACATCTTAGTGGGCCATGCACAAAGTATGGCCCATTCGAATGTCAGAGTTTATTGGGTTCATCCCTTTGCATTTGATACCAATACCGACATTATCGGATACCGTATATTGAATGACTCGTGTGCCAATGGATTCGGATATCCGGAAACCATGGTTCTGAGTAAGAGGTGAGGGTACGTGTTGGGAAGTTCACAAAGAACACCCAACCCCGCCCGCACATTAGCGACCTCCCACATTAGCGACCTCTACTAAGATAACGTTTGATTTTTGAATACGCGCGTTAGTAATTCGATGAGATGATATGCAAACAGTATTTTGACTAAGCATGTGAAAATTCGAATAAGTTGCTACGTCGATTTAATGCATCTAAATTAACGTCAAAGTTGTATTCAGCATGCGAAGTTCGTTTTAGTATAATAAAACAAACAATAAAATAAATCGCTGAAAACATGAACAAACAAGTTAGTAACGGTTTGTAAATTGAATAATCAACATGAATATAATGCAATGCATGGTTTTGAAAGGATTAGACACGTGATTGACTTGACATGTGTTGACCGAAGTCATAAAATATTTGATCGGGACTCGAAAGATGCTAAAAACACTCACGGTTTTGATGAACCATGAGCCACTCGATCGAGTCACTGTGGGACTCGACCGAGTGGTCTCCAAAAAAAGCATTCTGCCCGATTTATGGGGTGCCACTCGATCGAGTGCCCCCTGTACGAGCGATGGCTCGTTTTGTTTTTTATTTCGAAATTGCATTTTTGAAAAAAAATCGATAATTTTGCTAAATCGCATATAAATATGGTATGATTTATACTCGACTTAAATTTTCGATATTCGTCATATTCGACACTTGATTATGGAATCAATGTCAAATATTCAGAATGTTTTTTTAGAAAAGATGACTATAGTTTGTTTGAAAATTGATTTGAATGAAATAGATTCTCTCCGCGTTGAAATCGTCGTAATATGTCTTTTAAGACTATGTGACGATTAGCTTAGAATCAACGAGATTGATTTGATTCTTGTAGATACGATATTCGACTATAGAGTCGGTATCGTATTTTAAGAATGACCTTTTTTGTATAAAAATTAGATAGTTGCGATAATATCGGTATTAGAAACGATAAAAAAAAGAAATAAAAAAAACGTGACGATGACTCGATAAAGAAAAGTGGACGGGCGAAAAAACGAGAGAGAGAGAGAGAGAAAGAGAGAGAGAGAGAGAAACGGGTTTGAATTTGACACCCTCAACCTACATGCTTAAACTTCTCGGAATATGGCTCGTCTAGCTGTGGCTTAGGCATGGGAGCTTCGAGGTGATATAGGAAGAGTTATGGTGGTTTATAATTGGGAAGGGATTTGACGAGTTTTGCTCTCGGGTCTTTGACGAGTTTTGATCTCGGGTTTCCTAAAGAATTTCTAGAGGAAAAATCGGGATTGGATGTGTATAATCTGCCTAGCATTGCTGAAATTTAGGTTGTGTATTGTTGGTGTGAGGTCGGGAATTGTAATTGTTATTTGTATGTTGTGAGGGGGTCTATTTATAGTAGAGGTCCCGATTGTAGCTAGGAGAGATAGCTTTGCTTGGGTGAGAAGAAACACCGCTTTGGATAGGAAAAGCATGCAATTCGAGAGGAAGGAGGATTCCGTTGCTTGGTGGGAAAGAAATCCTCATCCGGTTGAAAGAGGAGTCACTCGACCGAGTGACTCTGGTACTCGGTCGGGTGCCCGGTTTTGACACCGGTTCAGCGTGTTTTACGAGCCTACTCGACCGAGTGAGCCGGTCCACTCGATCGAGTAGGTCTAGCTCGGGTAAAATTCCTTCTAGAGATCGAATTCTATCTCTAACGGATTTATTTATTATTTTGTGTGGTTGATTTTTTGTAGTATTGGACTTCAGGTTGGACTTGCGGGGTGTTATGGCAGATATTTAGGCCTCGGAACGTCTTTGACCGGGGTTTGACTCGGTCGCTAAAAGACGGTTTTTCCCCTGGTGCCGGTTTTGACCCAAATTAGTCTTATTTGATTGGAAATGACCCACTGGGCCTGAATTTGAGGTTAGTTTTGTGAGATTTTTACTCCGTAAAAAGTCCAAGCCAAATGCTAATGATTTCGAGCCCATATTCGAGTATGTTAAAGCATGTTTGCGTCCGATCATCATCGGGTGTTTTTTGGAAACTGCTATAGACACCTAACGGCCAAATGTGGGTGTCTACACTTGGCAACTCATAGGAGGATTAATATCCACTTTTAGTAGTGTAGATACTATCGAATTTTCCTTCTTTTTTATTGAGCTCAATACGTTTTTTCTCTCTTTTTCTTGAGTAGTATGGAGTAATTTTTATTACTACGTATTCGAGAATGAAAAACCGACATAGTAGCATAATGGGCGTCATTTAAATTGTAACAAAAATGGTGGGAATATGACGAATCGGTATACAGTATTCAGTAAGGAGACTTTTGAGCCATGGTAATTCAACGATCGTGTTGGCTACAACTAAAAACTCAACTTCGGTTGCAGATCGAGAGAGGCCACACTTCTGTTTTTGAGAACCATGAGACCGGGTTGTGCCAAAGAATAATAGAAAGTAAACCTGACAAACAGGTCAACCGGGTCAGCTTCGAGTCGGACCAAGCCACTTCTGGGTCAGAAAAATTGAGTTGACTTCGGGTTTCGCCGGGTCATTTTAAAGTTTGTTATTTTCAACTTTTTAGAGATATGAACTCGTTTGCTATAATAACATTAGAGTCAATTTCGGGTTAGACCACGTCAATCCGGGTTATGGATCAAACTTGGGTCAGTGTCGGGTTGAGTTATTCATGTTGGATTAGTTTTGCCAGGGTTACTAATTAAAAAGGCACCGATGGACACATAGTCATGTTTGTTTCTCGCCTAATCGACATCACAATAACTGTAAAGTGTCACAGGTGAGAAGCGGTGAAAGTTTACATAGTGATATATAATGCCCTTTTAGTAGCGTGTAATAGCCCTATTAGAGCAACCCATTGATATTTGTCAGGGTGGGTAACAAACTGAGCTAATCTGTTGACACAAAAAGGCTATATCCGAACGAGTTAACGTCAAGTACTATATACTACGCATGATAGCACGGTACGTGGCTTCGTCAAGAATAGGGTCCTCGGGTTGGAGTAGCAATGACAACTCGGTAGACATTGGGTTCAGTACATGTTTAATGTCCACCGTAGCATATTTACGTAGGATAATGTCGAAAATATATTTATATGATTTAAGTGAATACCGTTACTAGTCGAGGTGACCTTGAATTTCTTAAGGGAAAAACGTTATGAAATGTCAACGATGAACTTGTCAATGAGTAACTGATCAACGCATTTTAAATCTATTTTATCATCCCTAACGATCATTTTATCGCGTTTTCTTCTCTTAATTATGCATTAAGTGTCGATATTTGCTAGAAAGTTGATACTACCGTATCTTGAACTGTTTTGCAGGTTGGGTATATTGTTGGATGCTTTTACGAGTTGACAACCTGAAAAAGCTAAGATGAAAACGAGAACGAAAGTCGAGAAGTAAAGCTATGAAAAAAATCTTACTGACGACATCTTCAACGTAACTCGGTCGAGTCATTAATGGACTCGATTGAGTCAGCCCAAAAGTCGCTCTAGTGGACTATAGTCAAGATTAATGGGCTAGGCTTATTCTATTGGGCCGAGAAAGCAAATGGTCGAATTTAATCGGGTGTCTCGATCGAGTCATTGCTGGACTCGATCGAGTCCTCCTGCTTTGGGGCCACTGCTCGTGATTTCCAATTAGAACTGTTTTGGGCCATTTTCTTTAGGATTTCAACCCATGTTTTGGATGAGGCTTGTATCTTTTATACAGTTTTGGCCTTGCTTGGAGACTTACCTAGTTTTCCATTTTACATATGTTGTGCGCCAAATTTGGCCCGATTCTCCACCCATCTAGACGTGTTTTCCTATCGCTTTCGTGAGATTTGTGTGCGATTATCGCCTTATCCAAGTCTTTCTCACACTAGCATCTCTTGAGCATTTTATGTGTTTTTGGGTAGTTTTCCTATTTGTTTTGATAGGAATCTGTTCAAGAGCATATCTGAGCTTCTACGAGCACAGGGGAGTGGAGTATCATCTGAGAGATTGCCACTAAGCTGGAAAAACTGAACCAAAAGAGTGAAACTAAGGAAGGACAAAAAAGAATCCATCGGGCATAGTTTCGCTCGATGAGATTTCATCGGGTGAAGTTTCACCCGACGAAAATTTTGCATCTCTGAAGGTTTTCAAGTAGGAGGGACGACTGGACGAAATGACTGGGCGAAACTTTCACTCATCGGGTGAAGTATCACCCAACAGTAATGACAACCCAGATCTTGCATTTTGGAAGAAGTAACGACCGGGCGAAACCATCGGGTGAAGTTTCACCCGATGGAAAAATCGCACAAATTTCAGAAATCCATAAGGCAAAGTTTCGCCCTATGAAGACCCAAATGGTGAAGATTCATTTAAAGAGCAAAAATCAGTTTTGGGCTTTGGCATTAATGATCCATTTGGGACTTTGTATATATAGAAGAACCCCAGATTCCTTAGGGGGATTTTACAATCATTCAATCATCTTTGCCTCTTAGTTTTAGATCAAAATTTGGGTTAGATTACTTAAGCTTTCTTAGATCAAAGTAGAGGGTTTTTGGGGAGATTTGCAAGGATTGGTGACAAATCCTTTGTTCTTTTCTTCAAGACTTTTATGTTATTATTGCAATCTTCATCTTCATCCTCTAGATTTTCTCCATTGTTGGTATGATGAGTGTTATTTATATACATATTTTCATCCCCTAATTGTTAGTTGAGTCTAGGTTTTTGTGCTGAACTCGTTAATAACGATGCAATATACTTTGAATGTCGATACTTCCGTATTTGTGTGTATTTTGTAGATTTGGAAGCATTTGGAGCTAATTGGAGCATTACGGAATCAATAATTAAAGAATTCACATCTAAGCACGGAATCGAAGGAAGAGGATGCGGAATACACGAAGAAATAAAGATAAAAAAAAGAAAGGATATCAAACGAGATGAAAGAATGATCGCCAACACAAGAGTCAACTTCAAACGTTCATAACGTTTGTTCTACAACTCTAAACATGATGATTAAGGTGGCGTTAGAAAGCTCTTTCTCTTAGCTTTCTAATGGTATATTGCACGTTCAATTTAAACAAGTAACAAAGAAATGACAGCCGTTTGAAGTAAAGCACACGATGCTGTGATCTACAGCGCTACTCGATCGAGTGCCCCTACTGCACTCGATCGAGTGCCAATCCGTGAAGCTCCGCCACCCATCATTCTTATTTCGACTTAGAATTTGGGCCTTTTTTCGAGTCCAAATGCTACTCTTTAAATCATTTTTCCTGACTTATGTCACACACTTTTCATTCTACAGTTTTCTTTTACCTTCTTTTACACACTTTTCATTATTCAGTTTTCTTAGTTTAGTTTACTTTGGGAGATACATTCAACCTAGTTCTCCCTCTCAGATTAGGAATTCTTCGGTATTATTATTCTTAATTTCAATTCCAATTTCAGTTTTCTACTTTAATTTTCGTTTCAATTCGTTCTTCATATTCGTAGAGATTATTGTTTTCATAATTCATATTGCTTTTATCATTTTCTAGCGTAGAATTAATATTGCTTTTCGTAGATTAATTCGTATCATCTTCATCATGTTTAATTGCAATTCGTATTTTGTTAGTTTATTTAATTCTAGTATGCATAGCTAAATTCTACGTAGGGTTTAGGGGGATCTACGCCTATTATTAGGGTTATAGTCAATTGACCTGTTTTTAATCGTATGAACTATTGCCTGAATATCGTTTTAACTCTGATTAATTGTATGATGCATAATTCAATTAATTAGTATCACAAATTAGGACTTTTCACTGACCGAGTTAAGAACTAATTAGGCCATGATAGTTTGGGTAGACTGACTTTATGCTAGCGACCGCAGGTTAAGTTTAGATCTAAAGGTTGTAGTGTACCGACCGGACCTGCACCTTAGGTAGTTCGATTAGTGACCTGTTAGTTGACTCCTTGACCTGAGTAATACTCGTAGTGAACTTGAGACCCTAGACTTTCTTCTTATTGTTATTCTGTCTTAGTATTTAGCTTTAGTTTACCAAACCAACCAAAACTGTGACCAATAACCTAGAGTGTAATTCTTAGGAATAAATAACTAAATTCCGTCTCCTTGTGGTTCGACCCTTGACTTCACTATCTACATTAGTTGGTGTCCTTAGGGTATCTTTGATTAGGGATACGACTTATCCCTGTCAAATTTTGGCACCGTTGCCGGGGAGACGGTGTTATTTAGTTGTTTATTTTTTGTTTTAGATTTTAGGTTATTTTTCGCCCAGGGGAACATCAGTTCTTTGGGGCAGTTCTCACTGGTTTTTTGTAGTTTCCTCTTGTACCCAGGTTACTACTGTAATCCCCTAGAAAATCTAACGGAATACAGTGGCGGAAACACTGTAGAGTTGAGATTAAAACACACTGACAAACTATATCTTATTAAAAGAAATGGTAAGTCAATACAAATGCCACTTTTTACAAAAGGGCTAAACAGAAAATTCTCTAAACGGGTTATACAAATCCATAAATTACATGAATTGAGAAAGAGTAGGATCCACGCTACTCGCTAGTTCACACCCAAAACCCAGCATCAAATACCTGTCATGTTATAAACACAAAAGCCACGTCAGTGGGGAGTAACTCGGACGTTCTCCCAGCCATATTATATCATATGAAAAATAATAGTATTATTATATCAAAATATTTAAAAAGAGAAAACATTAAAACGATATAATAAAATAAGTTTTCAGCGAAACTTAAAGCACTTGTCAACCTGCAAGTCAAAAATCAATCAATAATAATAATATTCAAAAATGGCGTTACGGAAATTCGATCAGTGTGCACAAGGCTAGACTTTCACAAGGGATAATACTGGAAACTAGCTTCGAGAACTGTAGACTTAACTCATAACAGATTCCAGTCTCTAAATAGGCAACTCAACTATAACAGGACTGCGTGCAGCGAGGTCCTGGTTTAAGTAGTATACACCCCTCCTGGATACAAACCATATTCAGTTCAACTCGACGCGACTTATACGATGCGATATATAAGTTTAAGGGCACAATGCACACTCTCCTGAACATAAACCATGCTTAGTTCAACAACCAATGTGCCCCATAAAGACACACCAGCCTTATAGTTGATGGCAAAAACGTACCTCCCGGACTATATTACTCTAACCCCACACTTGTCTTTATTCCATAACTCCAAAACAAGCCATTATCGATATTCAAAAAAAATATATAATCATTACGAGGATAAAAGGAATAAACATTTTATTTTATATTAAAAGGGAAACTTTCTATAAATAGAAACTTAATAATTTTAGAAACTTAAAATAGAAAATCTTACAGAAAATACGTAAGTTATCAAAATAAGTGAAACGTATAAAAAATATCATTTCTAACGAAATCAACATTTTATTATTATCGTCGTTATCGTAACTTTAATATATTTCTAAATTTGTTACTCAAAATATATATAAAATATAATAAGTCAATACATTGTATTTTATAAATAATTAAGAAATCAAGTTAACACTATATATTTTAGAAAAGAGATGTTTTAAGAAAAACGATATCAAAATTAATTGAGTCAACGAGTTTTATAAATTGATTGGGGTGGGCCGCCTGTCAATCAAGCGCCTGCTAGGCAGGCCCCGGGACGGTTCCCGTCAGGGAATCGAAAGACCAGCCCCCCAGCAAGGACCTGGAACAAAGCATGACACTTAAGGTTAGCCGTCAGCCGCCGAGGGCACGGGCTAACCCAGCCTGTCGGAGCTTGGCAGCCCCCTGCCTGGAGACTCTCTGCCCTGGGAGAATCCCTGGCCAGCAGGGTCAGGACCCCCAGGGGCCCTCTCGTCATTTTGCCTAAGGTAATTGGGAATGGATGGATGAGAAGCCGCCACTTGTCACTCCTCTATCCAACCATTCCTCTTTCTCTTCTCTCTCTTGTGGGAAGGTATAAATACCTCCCCATTTCCCACATGAGAGGGTTTGGATTTTCTCTCTCTAGACTTTTACTCCTAAAAACGCCGCCTAAGTTCCTCACGAGCTAGGTTCGTAAAGGCATTTCACGGACTGACTTAGGCATCGGAGAGGGTTTCCTCGGACAACCTCCGAGGCCCTGTGCGTTCATTGTGCAGGGAGCAGGCCGTTTTCCGCCGGGAAAGTCCGATTCAGGGAGTAAGAGGAAGGGGAGACCAAGGGAATTAAGCAATCAATTGTTCACCATTAAATCAATTATACTGTCTGGATCCTAGACCGGGCAAATTGTTTCCGTGACCGGAACAATTTGGCGCCGTCTGTGGGGAACTTACGGTTGTGCTCACGAGTTACCCACTAAAATCAACCACTCATAATCACAAAATTAAACACAATCATGCCAGAAATCGTGGATGCCAGTACAGGAGCGGGTCCGACGGTCCCTCCGGTGACCCCCCTGTACGGTATGCCGCTGTCGGAGAGGGTCCCTCCTGCCACAATCCTGGGGGTAGGGGGAACCAATCCCCTCGGCGGATCTAACACTGCTGTGACACCCGAGCTGGGGGCACGCCCTGGACGTGCTCTCAATCTGACCCCAGCTCAGATGGCACAGGCAGCCGCGTTCTTCTCTGCGATGCTAGATCAGGAATTCACGCCTGAGGACTTGGTGGGCAGGGTCGCATCGGCTCCCAGGCAACCGTCCCCAGTCAGCAGGGACGGGGCCGGGGGCACGAGGCGGACCGCCGCCAGAAATGCTCAGAGAAAAGCAAGAAGAACAGCCCAAATGTATACGCATGTGCAGAGGCGCATTACCACTGGCAAACCAGAACCACCTGTCCAGCAGGCGTTCTCTATTCACACGACAGAATCGGCGTCTGGAGGGCAGGGAGGCTTATCTCAAGGATTACAGGAGCGCATGAGGCCCAGGGAGCCTGTGTCAAAACGCTTAGGGGAGAGGCCAGGCGGAGTTTTCTCCAGACTAACACCTGCGGCCAAGGAACAGTCAGCCCCCGGCTTATCCCAAAGCCTGCAATCCAGACTCAACCGAGGACAACCGCTCGAGTCCAGGTACCATCAGGGTGAAAACCTCTGCCACTCCCAGAGGAAGAGGCCCAGGCAAGCCTCCTCGGGAACAGAGGATGAGGCAGCTAGCAGACCGCCACCGAGGAACCGCTCCCCCAGTACGAGGAAACCGACCCATAAACCATGGGAATCTCACGGTAACCAGTCTGGGGAAAGCAGGTCACGACTGGTAGGCAGGCCCACGAAAACCCCGTTGCACCCTGAGGTACAAGAGTACCCCATTCCAAAAATCAAAATGCCCACCATCAAATTTGACGGAACGACAGACCCTGAGGACCACCTGGCAGCCTTTGAGAGCCACATGGGCATGTATGACGTAGATGATGCCATCTGGTGCAAAGTCTTCCCTACCACCCTGGTGGGACTTGCGCAGGGGTGGTTCAGAGACCTCCGCCAGGGGTCAATCAGGTTCTTCATAGAGTTGGCTGAAATTTTCCTTGAACAGTATGCCGGAAATAAGAGAAGACGCCTTACCCGTTTCGATCTCATGACCCTGAAACAGAAAAAGGGTGAGAGTGTAAGAGAGTACATGAGAAGGTTCGATCTATCCTACCAGCAGGTTAGGGAGATCGATGATTCCACCGCTGCCTACGCCCTGACAATCTCCCTACTTCCAGGGGAAATGAAAAACCAGATGATCAGGGCCCAGCCAGAAACCTTGGCCATGGCCAGAAAGATTGCTGAGGGGTTCATTCTGCAGGAGGAGTTCCACGGCCTGACGGACACCCCTGCAGGCCAAACAAAACCTCAAGGGGGACCGCAGGGTGGAAGGGGCAGAAGTGAACCAGGTAAGCAAAAGGAGGAGGGAGACACTCCCAAGAAAGAACGCCCAGTCTACCAACCCAGATTCGATAGTTACACCGCTCTGAACAAATCCAGGGCGGAAATCTTCGAACTGGAAAAAGAAACTGCCAAATGGAACCGTCCAAACAAACCTCGCAGCCCAAAAGGCGACCCAAAGAAATTCTGCACTTTCCACGACTGTATAGGCCATACCACCGAAGAGTGCCGTCACCTGAAGGATGAAATTGAGAAATTAATCAGGAACGGATGGCTGGCCAACTACGCAGCCAAAAACAAGTCTCAGAAGGAAGTGTCTGAGAAACCCGAGGGGTCAGTGCAGAACCGGATGGTAATCCATGTAATTTCAGGGGGCGCTGAGGGTCAGCTCAGTCGAAGAGGCCAAAAACGGCAAATGCGCGAGCTGAGGAACCAGATCTGCTACGCTGAGAAAGAAGGGAGTCCAAGGGGAGTGACATTAAGTATCACCCCTGACGACGCAGGACGGGTGATATATCCGCACAGCGATCCTCTGGTGCTGTCCTTAGAGATCAGCAACCATATTGTGCGAAGATGTATGGTAGACACGGGCGCATATACAAATCTTTTGTACAAGGATGCTTTCGAAAAGATGGGCCTGGAGAAAAGGCACCTGCGGCCTGCTCCCGGATCGCTGTATGGATTCAGTGGGGCAGGCGTGCTGCCCATGGGCGTCATCGACTTGCCTGTAACCTTCGGGGAAGGTTCCACAGCCAGGAATGTCAGGGCAACCTTTGTTGTTGTGGACGCAAGATCTGCCTATAATGCCCTGATTGGCAGGGCCACGCTGGATGAAATCGAGGCAGCAATCTCTATCAGGGCTCTCACCATTGCGTATGTCACAGACTTCGGGCTGGAAGGAAAAATACGTGGGGACCAGGAGTCAGCCAGACAATGCTACTCCGTGGCCCTACAAGAACACGAAAAGGACAGAAAAGGAAAAAGAAAAGCTGACGGCTCCCCCTGCAGGGAAGGCGAAGTCCCGGTCGAGCACCCGGTGTCCGACCGCCTGGAACCAGGGGGCGAAAGTATGCTGGTGGACTTAGAACCAGGAAGACAGGTCCTGGTAGGAACAGGCCTGGAGGAATCCTACCAGGCCGAACTGGTCAGACTACTGAGGGAGAACAAAGACGTATTTGCTTATTCTGCAGACGAGATGCCCGGCGTTGATCCCTCATGCATCATTCACAAGCTGAACGTAAGCATGGATGCTCGCCCTGTAAAACTGAAAAAACGAAACATGTCTGCAGAAAAAGACGCAGCGATCAAGGAAGAAATTGACAAACTCTTGAAAGCAGACTTTATTGAAGTCTGCGACTACCCAGAATGGCTGGCAAATGTTGTTATGGTCAAGAAGTCGTCAGGCGCATGGAGAATGTGCGTCGACTTTACAAACCTGAACAAGGCCTGCCCGAAAGACTGCTATCCGCTCCCTCGGATCGATCAATTGGTAGACGCCACCAGTGGCTACACCATGCTAAGCTTCTTAGACGCCTTTTCAGGCTACCACCAAGTGTACTTGTGGCAACCGGACAGGGTGAAGTGTGCGTTCATCACTAGTTCGGGCACTTACATGTATAAGATGATGCCCTTCGGGCTCAAAAATGCAGGGGCTACGTACCAGCGGTTGGTTGATAAAGTGTTTGAGAAACAAAAAGGTAGAAACATCGAGGCTTACGTTGACGATGCCATTGTAAAAAGCAAGGAAGACAGGGAACACCTGACAGACTTGCAGGAAACCTTCAGTTCTTTGCGCGCTTACAAAATGAAACTAAATCCGAAGAAGTGCACGTTTGGAGTCCGCTCCGGAAAATTCCTAGGGTTCTTGGTCAGTTCTCGGGGTATAGATGCCAACCCTGAAAAAATTCAGGCAGTTCTAGACCTCCCTGAGCCCAAGACCATCAGAGACATCCAGCGCCTGACGGGTCGAATGGCCGCCTTGGCCCGATTCATTGCCCGATCAGCAGACAGAGCCACTCCTTTTTTCAAAATACTGAAAGGAAACAAACAGTTCAAATGGGAAAACGAGCAGAAAGAGGCCTTCGAGCAACTGAAAGACCATCTTAAGAGGCTCCCTACCCTGGCAAGACCAGTAGCAGGAGAAAAACTTTTCCTCTACATTGCAGTAACCAATATAACTGTCAGCGCAGTCATCCTACGAGAAGAGGCAGGCACCCAGCAACCTATATACTTTGTGAGTCATGCGCTGGGGGCAGCTGAGAAGAATTATCCGATGGTTGAAAAAGCCGCCTACGCGGTCATAATTGCAGCCAGGAAGCTCAAACCTTACTTTGACGCGCATCCAGTCATAGTCCTCACCGACCAACCCCTGGAAAAGGTGTTGGAAAAATTTGAAAAATCGGGGAGATTGTTGAAATGGGCAATTGAGCTGAGTGGGCTTGGTATATCTTATCAGTCAAGAACAGCCATCAAAGCCCAAGCTTTGGCGGACTTTTTGGCTGAGTGCTCCCACTCAGGAGAAGAGGAAGCCCCTGCCCAGGAATGGACCGTATATACTGACGGGTCCTCGACGGCCAACGACGCGGGTGCAGGCGTCGTGCTAACCAGCCCAGAAGGGACCGACTTTGAGCACGCTCTCAGGTTCGTTTTCCCAGCATCAAACAATGAAGCAGAGTATGAAGCAGTACTCGCAGGCGTCAGGCTGGCTAAAGCCGCAGGGGCAGAACGAATTGTTTTAGCAACAGACTCCCAGCTCATCGCCAACCAAATCAATGGAGAATACGAAGCAAGAGACCAAGCAATGGCCGCATACCTGGAGATGGTAAAGGGCGAGTTGTCCGGCCTTAAATCATATGAGGTCAAACAAATTCCCCGATCCCAGAACAACAGAGCAGATGCCCTATCAAAACTGGCAAGCTCCAGTCTGCAGGACATCCGGAGATCAGTATGGGTCGACGTTTTACACGAGAAGTCTACTAATCCCTGTCAAACAGTTAATGCCATGGAAGAAGAGTATAGCTGTTCATGGGACGTACCGTCCGATTGGCCCGTCTCGTCCGGCCCGAATTTTTAGCGGGCTTGGACACAATATTTTCAAAAATATACAAAGGCCCGGCCCGCGAACCCGTCCCAAACCCGCTAACCCGCTTGTCCGTGGGCCAAAATTTTACACTTAGCCCGGCCCGTGTCCGGTCCGAACCCGCAACTGATCACCTCTAAAGAAGAGCTGGAAAGCTGGATGACCCCCTTCATCCAGTACAAGAAGCATGGTATCTTACCATCAGACTCGTTACAAAAGAGGAAGACGCAGGCTAAAGCTGCCTGGTTCATACTCATCAATGAAGAGCTTTACAAAAAGTCTTTTACTCATCCGCTGCTCAAGTGTCTGCGGGCAGATCAGGCCGCGGAAGTATTAGAGGATATCCACTCAGGAATATGTGGACATCACATTGGTGGAAAAGCACTGGCCCACAAAGCCCTCCGGGCAGGCTACTACTGGCCTACCATGCTGGCGGATGCCAAGAACCTAACCCAGAAATGCAGAAAATGCCAACTATTTGCCCCATCAATCCATGCCCCAGCCCAAGAGCTCAGACCAATCCTATCCCCCATCCCCTTCGCTCAGTGGGGGATGGACATTCTGGGACCCTTCACGGTGGCTACAGGGGGCAGAAAATTCTTAATTGTCGCCATAGATTACTTCACCAAATGGGTAGAGGCCGAAGCAGTGCCCAATATCACTGAACCGGAGATCAGGAAAGTAATCTGGCGAAACATCATCACCAGATTCGGTCTACCAAAGATGTTGGTATTTGACCATGGCAGGCAGTTCGATAACGATCCACTGAGAATCTGGCTGGAAAGCCACAACATTTCAGTCGCCTACTCGGCTGTCTGTCATCCTCAAACAAATGGGCAAGCAGAAGCAGCCAACAAACAAATTCTGAACGGCCTGAAGAAAATGGTGGATGACTGCAAAGGTAGGTGGGCCGACGAACTCCCCAGTATACTATGGTCGATCCGAACCACCAAGAAAGAGTCTACAGGCCAAACTCCATTCGGTCTGGTATACGGCGCAGAAGCACTATTGCCAATCGAAGCAAGGATTCCCTCTCTGCGTTCCCTGCAATACAACCAGGCTGAGAATGAAGGCGCAATGGTTGAGGCCTTGGACCTGGTAAATGAGCTAAGGGAGGAAGCCAGTACCAATATCGCCGCCTACCAGCAGCGAATGAGGAAAGCTTTCAACAGCAAAGTCCGACAGAGGAGCTTTCAGATGGGCGAGTTGGTTCTGAGAAAGACACAGGCGACTGGAAAGTCAAGAGAGCATGGGAAGCTAAGTGCCAATTGGGAGGGCCCATACCAAATAACTCAGGTTTTGGGTCCAGGCACATACAGGATAGCCAATCTGGAGGGACAAGAGCTAGGCGCTTACTGGAATGCAGATACACTAAAGAAATATTACGTCTAAACAAAAATGTAGGAAGTTTTCACTTTTACTAAAGTAAAAAAGGCGGAGGACGATCAGAAATGTCGACGGCTCCGACCACCCCAATGTCAAAAAGAATTTTAAGAGAAATGAGAAGATACAGATTCATACTCGTTGCCTGTTCACACTCGCGTCTCTCACACACAAACGAGCAGGGGGCAATAGGGGGAGGCCCCCCTGTTGCCAAAATTGGGAAAAGTGAACCCCCCAACGCAAACCAAAAAAGCCACCCTGCTTACCTCTGGGCAGGCAGGGGGCAGGCCCCCTGGACTTTGAACGAAAAGCCAGGAACAGGCCAGGCTAACAAGGACTGGGGGCAGGCCCCCCAACCTTGTATAAAAAACGCAAAAGCCACCCTGCCTGCCTCTGGGCAGGCAGGGGGCAGGCCCCCTGGACTTTGAACGAAAAGCCAGGAACAGGCCAGGCTAACAAGGACTGGGGGCAGGCCCCCCAACCTTGTATAAAAAACGCAAAAGCTACCCTGCCTGCCTCTGGCAGGGGGCAGGCCCCCTGGACTTTGAACGAAAAGCCAGGAACAGGCCAGGCTAACAAGGACTGGGGGCAGGCCCCCCAACCTTGTATAAAAGACGTAAAAGCTACCCTGCCTACCTCTGGGCAGGCCGGGGGCAGGCCCCCCAACCTTGTATAAAAAATACAAAGAGCCACCCTACTCACCTCTGGGCAAGCAGGGGGCAGGCCCCCTGGACTTTGAACGAAAAGCCAGGGATAGGCCAAGCTAACAAGGACTGGGGGCAGGCCCCCCAACCTTGTATAAAAAAAAATAAAATAAAAAAAACACGGGAGCCACCCTGCTTACCTCCAGGCAGGCAGGGGGCAGGCCCCCTGGACTCTGAACAAAAGCCAGGGACAGGCTATAACAAACGCGATCAAACAGACAAGAAAAAGATCCCTAAAATCTTAAAAGCAGTTATGCCATATAAGGCCAAAAGAGGTATTCCACAAACAAAACCCATGAAGGGTGGAAAGGTCTCTACAAAGTTGAAGAAAAAACCGAGTAGCAAAAATTACAGAAAAACCATGAACACTGGTTCAACACAAGAGAATAAAAGCCTTCGTAAAAGAGAAGGGGCGTCACGGAGCATCCTGGCGAGCGTTGGCATCTGCTTCAGGCTGCCTGGTCACCCGGGCTTCATCCTTGGCAGAGTAAAGGCTCCGGAAAGCGTCCTCGTCAAAAGTAGGGAACATCTCCCCTATCACCTCCATAACCAATTCCAGAGAGGAATTGGCGCCGCTCACAAAGCTGGCACCCACCGCTTCCTCAGTCTCCGCAGCCAGGGTCTCTTTCTCTTTCGCCCATTCCCCCTTGGCCTGGTCAAAAGACGACTTTGCCTGCGACAACTGCTCCTCCAGGACCGTCACTCTCCCCTTCAAATGTCCCATCTCGGCCAGAGATATGTTAGCACGATCCAACGATTGCCGGTTCTCCTTCAGTTCGGCCTCTAACTTGGAAACCTCCTTCACAGCCATTTCCCCCTGCTTCCTGGCCTCTTCCAACTCCCCCTCTAGCCTTGTCATTTTGTCTTTCAAGGAGCTTATCAAGGAGACGTCCCTCTCTATCATGGCCAGGCGGTCGGGAGGAGGAGCCCCAGGGGCAACTGTTAGCTCCTCATCACTCAGGCGGCTGAGAGCTGCCAGTTCCGCAGATGCCAACATGACCTTGGAAGTACGCTGAATGTATTGAAGCACCTGATGAGAAGTAGAAGTCACCATCTTTGTGAGGCGGTCGGCCAAGACAGCCCCAGAGTCAGAAAGTAGGCCCGAAACGTCCACGCTATCCCCAGCCGTGTAGTGGAACTCCACATTTTCCTCTGGGAAGGGAATGCTAGAGGGCTCACGGGCAGGGCGCTTCGCATCAGGGGTAGAAACGTCCGCCTCCAAATCGACCACATCAGCACTAGGAGGCTCCCTCTCCCTTTTCCTCCTTGTGTCCAAGGGAACGCTCTCCCCCGTCCCCTCGGAATCACCAGGCTGCGTTCCCTGCGAGATCCGAGGGCCAGCCGGAGAAGCACCCTGCTTTTGACCAGGGGAAGGAGTAGCTCCTGAAGTGACCTCCGCTTCCCCCTGCTCATGAACGCTGGGAGTAGGAGTCGCCGGCTTCGACGAAGGCAGCCGAGGGGGGAGAGGTAATCTTCGACCAGCGGCAAAATCCTTCACAAGCTTCATGAGGGCCTTGCTTCCTTTTCTGAAATTTGGTGGAAGAGAAGGACGCTTTGAAAGAACGTGCAATTCCTCGCTCAAGCCTAACCTTCTGACCTGCTTCTTGGTCCAGGTCCAAGAGTAGGAATCTGCAGGAAAGGAAAGGCGGTCATTTAAAAAACAGGGAGAAATAAAATCCCTGGAAAATCGTGACAACAAGAAAACCCTAGAACTACCTTCAAGGCCACGAATCAGGCCCATGGGAAGCAGGTACTCGTCTGTCGTGATGAGCTCCGCATGAGGGAGCCAGAAAACAGGGCAAAAGTTCCCATGTTTATCCGTCACGATCTCAAACTTCTTTATCAAAATCTTCTCCTTATCGCTCAGCCTGACTTCCAGAGCCTTCCCCCCAACACGAGGATGATACTCCTCACGTGTCTCCATGCGGGTATGGACATGATTCCTAAAATGTCTAGGAATTTTCCACCCCGACGCACTGTGGACATATATGAAATTGTTTTTCCAGTCCTTGAGACTGCTCATGGCCGGCAAGACCAAGGCGTACTTTTTCTGTCTCAGCAGAGACCAATAACCAGGGGAGCCATCCCCCCCAGATGAAGACACCATTTGGAGGCCAACCATAAAGCGAAGGGCGTCAATGTAGGGCCCCTCGCCATGGAACAGGCAGGTCCAAGTGTAGGCCACTAATGCCCTAATGGCCGTTGCAGTTAACTGAGCGATGGCGACGTTCATCCTCCTGAAAGTTTCTTCCAGGAAGGGATGCAACGGGAATCGCAGGCCGAATTCTAGAGCCTTATGAAAGACGGCTACACACCCCTCTGGGGGACAGCATACTGTGTCTTTTTCCCCAGGGATCACCACTGTGTACCCCTCCCCAAAGTTATAAAACTGCTCGATGGCCTCAACCGCATTACATTCCAAAATCAGATCCCTATTCTTAGCTTCGGGATAGGTCTGTAAGGGAATCGCGTATTTTTCTTTGTCCAAAAAGTAGGTCCTCCCTCTCTCCCTGCGGATGAGAGGACCGGCCACCCTGGCAGGATCCACCTCCAGGGCCTCGTCATCGGAATCAATCACATCGAAGGGAGCTGGGTCGGGTGACTCAGCACCCTCTCCCCTGTGATCGTCTTCCTCCCTGGGGCCAACCCCGGAGGAAGAGGCAACGTCACGACGACCACCGTCGCCGCCGCCAGTTCTTCCGAGCAAAGAATCAAAGGAAAGGGGGTGGACTCGCGACATTTAGGCTACAGAAGGGAAGAAAAGAAGCGAAAGATTTGAAAAATTCTAACCTAAAAAACGCCGGTGAAGTTGTCAGAGACGGCGACAAGAGGTGATCCTTGCTCCTCAAAGAAAAAGCGCTCGGTCAATGAAGGAGATTCAAGAAGTGTTAGGGGGAGTAAAGGTATCAAGAAGAGTAAAAAGAAGAGAATGAAGGGAGAGAAGGGTTTATATAAAAAGCCCAAAGAAGTTCGAAAGGCGGAACCCCTGACAAAACCCTCGAAGACCGTCCACGTGTCACATACTGAACACCAACTGCTCACCTTTTTCAAAAAGAGCCTCGGTAAACGGAAACGTCAGAGAGAAAGGTCAATCAACGACCTCATTCAAAAAAAAAAAAAAAATTCAAATACGCAAAACATTCATTTCATTGAAAACCCCGCAAGGGAAAGATACATCGTGGGACGGGCATGAAAGAAAATTACATAAGGCTCGAAAAATTTCCAGCCTGACAGAAATCAAAGGCCCTGCCACGCAGGCCTAGTCGTCTCCCAAATCTGGGGAATAATCTCCAGGACTGCCTGGACTCCCGAGAGCCGAACCCCAATCCCAACTGGGGGAACCCTGAAAGGGGTCATCTGAAGCCCCGTCTTCGTCCCTGTCGCTCAGGCAGCCAAGACCTTCGCTGTCGTCAGAGTCATGGCTGCTGTCTCCCCAATCCCTTCCAAAAGGGACAGCTCGGGACTCGTCGCAAGTGCGACAACCTGTCTTCTTTACAGGCGAAGAAGGACCCGATTCCAGGGAGGAATCAGTGTCAGAATTGAGGCCGAATTGTTCAGGGTGCAGCCATGGAAAACACTCATGACACCCCCTATCATAACAGCCCCCTCCCTGGGGGCAACGCCTAAACCTAGGCACAGCAGGAGGAGAGGACCTCCTAGGGCGTTTGCCCATCCTAATGGAGGCCTTCCGACCCCTCCGGCGAAGGCGAAGCCGTGAACAACGACTCCGGCGAACAACTAAATAAGCAGTCCGCGCATATCTAAGCCTCCAAAACCCTCTAAAGATGACGGAAACATGTTTGACTCCGCGACGAACTACGCTTTTCTTGATCCAAGTCATGTTTAAAATGAGGAAAATGGAAAGATTGAAGGTGGAATGAAGCACAAATGATCAAGGAAGCTAAGGATTTTATACCAAGGAAAACACCGCATTAATGAACGCTCCAACCACCCTGGGAGGGGAGCCACCAATCAGGAACTCTTCACGGTTCCCCAAAATCCGCCCAGAAGAAAAGAGCAATCATTACAAAAGTGCTCTCGCCTCTTTGCATTCCTGACAGGAGCAGTACAAAGCTCCATTGGGAAGGCGCGAAGCATTAAATGCTACAACAAGACATGGAAGTCAACCCCCCTCCAAGCAAGAGTCGCCAGCAGAGGAGAAGCCTCGCTTCCCTCCTACTGACGAAGGCCAATTGATTGGGGTGGGCCGCCTGTCAATCAACCGCCTGCTAGGCAGGCCCCGGGACGGTTCCCGTCAGGGAATCGAAAGACCAGCCCCCCAGCAAGGACCTGGAACAAAGCATGACACTTAAGGTTAGCCGTCAGCCGCCGAGGGCACGGGCTAACCCAGCCTGTCGGAGCTTGGCAGCCCCCTGCCTGGAGACTGTCTGCCCTGGGAGAATCCCTGGCCAGCAGGGTCAGGACCCCCAGGGGCCCTCTCGTCATTTTGCCTAAGGTAATTGGGAATGGATGGATGAGAAGCCGCCACTTGTCACTCATCTATCCAACCATTCCTCTTTCTCTTCTCTCTCTTGTGGGAAGGTATAAATACCTCCCCATTTCCCACATGAGAGGGGTTGGATTTTCTCTCTCTAGACTTTTACTCCTAAAAACGCCGCCTAAGTTCCTCACGAGCTAGGTTCGTAAAGGCATTTCACGGACTGACTTAGGCATCGGAGAGGGTTTCCTCGGACAACCTCCGAGGCCCTGTGCGTTCATTGTGCAGGGAGCAGGCCGTTTTCCGCCGGGAAAGTCCGATTCAGGGAGTAAGAGGAAGGGGAGACCAAGGGAATTAAGCAATCAATTGTTCACCATTAAATCAATTATACTGTCCGGATCCTAGACCGGGCAAATTGTTTCCGTGACCGGAACATAAATGAAATGAATTTTACAAAGGTTTCAAATTATTTTTAGCAAATAGTTTTTATTAATAAATAATACGAATTTTACTAAAAATAGTCAATTGTAAACAAATAAGAAATTATTAGTGAAAGTAGTTTCGATTAAAAATATATTTAAAATAAAATCGACTATTTTCTCATTTATTAGTATAAATCGTAACACGAAAATTAATTTATTAAACAAGTATACAAATCTCGATTATAGTATAAAAATACGATTTTGAGTTAAAATTATAAATTAACGAAATATGAAAAAAAATATGAAATCGTTATTATTTATTTACTAGTGTCACGATAACCAACAAAATATTATAACGAGCGTAAATAATAAAATTACTAAAGATTTATAAAACGATATCGAAAGTTATAAAAATATAGATAAGGCATACGATTTAAAATTAATATAATTAGCAATAATAAATAGCTAAAATTAGAAAAACCGAAGTTAAAATATTTACTACATACTACTACTCAAACATACGATATAAAATCGAGTAACGTCCTAAAGTTACCTTTATTCGATACTCGAAACGAACTCGTACCCATCCTTGATCAACCCAAGCTTCAAATCAGTAGAAATGTTGTCTTTAAGCTCCAAGTTGTAGAACCGCTAATCTTTAGTTGCATGATTCACCACGACAATCGAGAAGACAAAAATAAAAGAAAGAGACGAAAAAGAATTGAGCCACGGATATGATGCACAACAGCAGCGAAGGTTAACACCACCAGACACGCATATCAACGAAATAGAAAGAGTGGGGACGACGGAGTAGCGGTCACACACAAAGATCGAAACGCAGCAACATGTAAAACCGCAGCAACTATGACAATAACATGATGAATTGGAGATGAAAACACGGACTTGATAAACAATCCACGCACGAAACAGTAACAGGGCAAGGAAAATGAGAGGAAGAGGATTAAAATGAATGACGAAAACGATGGAATAGAAGAACGAAAAGCAATGACGTACTAACAGCGGTGAGTAGTAACATGTACAACCATAAGGAACAGCCACCGAAACAACATCAATAAGAAGCTGAACGAAATGGGAAGGAGAACAAAGAATAGGACAATAGCAACATGAGCGAAAATAGTAGCAACAACAAGGACGCAAGAAGCGGACAATAGCAGCAATATTGAAGAAGAAGAAGAAGAAGAAGAAGGAGAAGAAGAAGAAGAAGAAGAAGAAGAAGAAGAAGAAAAAGAAACGGAAACCTAGCAGCATATGATTAACGCAGCAGCATCAAAACAGGTGAACAAGAAAAATTGGGTCGGCACATAGACCAAGAACAACAGACAACATGAGGAGATGAACCAGCAGAAGAGAGCACGGAACAGCAACAACACAAGGACGAGAAGGGGAAAAAACGAAGAAGAAGAAGAAGAAGAAGAAAGTAAAACAGAGCAGAAGTAGCACAAAATTGACACCCAAAAACGCATCAATAGATACACAAGAATTAGACAACAATAAAAGAGTTAGATCGTCACCTTTTGTCAGAACACGGTGATAGGAACGTAGCAGCAGCCGAAGAAGGGACGATGGATGAAGATTTGATGATGATGATGGTTGCTGAAAAGTTATACTTACAGAGACGAGGGTAGCAGCAACGGTAACGAGACGTAGCAGTAACAGTACACGAAAACAGCAGCAGAAGGTCGACAAAAGCAGCAGCACGCAGTAAAATGATGCAACAAAGGGAATCAGAAGAGAAGAAGGGAGATTGATGAAGAAGATGGGTGATGGACGAAGAAAAAGTCGGGAAAAGGAGTGTGTTTGAGGGTGTTGAAAAACAAAGAAAAAGAAGAGAAAAAGGGATGTATGAGGGGAAAACAAAATGAAGCGGTGAAGGAAAATGAAGGAGGGGGGGGGGGGGGGGTGCACGTTAATTAGAGGGAAGAGCAAAGAATTAATTGGTCCATTAAATAAATAAATAAAATGATACGAAAATGGCTTAATTAAATGAATCGGGTATGAACCGAATTCCAAAATGATAAGTTGACTGACCCATGTAATCGAATTAATAAAATTAATAAATAATCGGGTCGTCAAATAAAATGAGTAAATAAATTGTTCGAGACGAAAAACGAAGCTTACAGAAATAAATTATTAGACGATGAAATAGTATTTCCCGATAAATAATAAATCTTCGATAAAGTGAATTAAATTGGTTTCTCGAGGAAAAGGGAGATAAATGTTTTTGACGAAACTTAATATAAATGAACTTTGAGCCAAAAATAGAAATTCGAGCTTAAATATAAATAAAAAAAAGAATTTAGAATTTAAATCTTCGAAATAGATTTTCGATAAGAATTAAATTAAATGTATAATATAAATAAAAATACGTTTTAAATATAAGAAGAGTTTCCGAGACAAACAGAGTTTTAGGAGTTTGAAACGATTAAACGATAGATTCGTTTTATAAATTTTTTAAGAATTACGAGTTAAATCGCAAACAAAATAAAAATACAAAAATAACTTTAATTTAATTTAATTCATAAAATCAGGGGTTTTACAATTTTACGACTTACCCCTATCAAATTTTGGCGCCGTTGCCGGGAAGACGGTGTTATTTAGTATTTTTTGTTTTAGATTTTAGGTTATTTTTCGCCCCGGGGAACATCAGTTCCTTGGGGCAGTTCTCACTGGTTTTTTGTAGTTTGCTCTTGTACCCAGGTTACTACCACTAGCCAAGATGCCTAAGCTTGCTAGCTATTCCGAGCCAGTATAGACGGCTTTGCCAAAGCCGATCAAACGGCCCACTATCACAACTGGGTCGTTTGAAATCCGTCCTGCTTTCATCACTTTAGTGGAGAAAAATCAGTTCGGAGGTACAGCCGGGGAAGAACCGGCGAAACATATGCAGATCTTCATCGACTATATATTGCTCCACCATTACACCCCCCTCGGGAGTTACTCAGGAGCAGGTGATGGAAATGCCGTTCATGTTCTCCCTACGTGATGATGCTAGGGAATGGATCACCGACTTAGATCGCACAGTTGAGGAGATTACCGACTGGAAATCTCTTGCCTTAGCTTTTTACAAGTATTATTACCCACCTCAGAAGAGGAACATGCTAAGAAGTCAGATAACTAATTTTTGTCAGACTCCTCACGAGAATATCCACGAGGCTTGGGTACGATTTAAGAAGTTGGTAAAAGAGGGCCCACATCACGGGTTTCAGGTATGGTTTCTATGCAATCAGTTTTATAACGGTTTATATGACGATTGTCGTGCTACACTTGATTCCGCAGCTAATGGAAGATTCCAAAACAATGTCGATGACGATAAAGCTTGGAAGATGATAGAGGATATGGCTACTCACCACGCCCGATGGGGTAATCCACGAGGTAACACTCGCGGAACAGGTTTAGAGAGTGAGACAGCCAATGCTGTGGCAGCACATTTAGCGGCGTTGACTAAACATCTTGATGCTTATGAAGCCTCTAACTCCAAACGAGTCAACGCACTTCAAGCTTCCCGTCAGATTATGACTTATACGAATCACCCACCACCGCCACCTCCAAATAATAATCAGGTTGTTGCTTCTGTTTCTCCTCATAATCATAATTTTCAGTCTAACTTTAACAGACAAAATCAAGGGGGACAACAATTCTATCAACAACAACAATTTGATGTCGTTTCGCAAACTCAAGCTCAAGCGAATAATGAATATGCGGAGATAAAAGCGTTGGTCCTACAAGGCTTGCAAGCTCACCAAAAGCGGGAAGCACAGATTAATCAGGTGATTGCACATCATAAGATTTTGGACAATCAAATTGCCCAGCTGTCCGCTCAAAAGCAGCAAAGAATCTCGAAGACTAAACAGGTCAATGCTATTACCATACTACTCCAACCCGGTGAAGGTGACTTAGTGTTGTGTGCTAAATTTAGACCATTTTTCCTCCCATTTAGACCCGTTTTCCATCGTATTGCGAGTTTAGAGTGCGATTATCGCCATATTTTGTGTACTTCTCGCATTAGCGTCCCTCTTGTGCGTTTTACGTGTTTTTGGTAGTTTTTCTATCAATTTTGATAGGATTTGGAACCGAAATCACGATCGAGCTTCCACGAGCACAAGAGAAGGGAATACCATGCAAAGAGCAAAGTACACAACTTAAAGTTTAAAGCCATCCAATCAATCGACGAAGAATGAGACAAGGAAAGAGGCCAGCAGAATGACCGGGTGAAATTTCACCCGATGAGACACCACCGAGCGAATTTTCACCCGACGGTAAAGTGCATCCCCGAAGAATTTTCCGAGCTTCCCCACCGGGCAAAGTTGACGGAGCGAAATTTTGCCCACCGGGTGAAATTTTGCCCGATGGTGAAGAACGTCGGAAATCGCAAAAAATGAAGAAAATCTCACCGGGCAAAATTTTCAACCGGTGGGATTATTCCATCAAGCCGCAGGGCAAAACTTCGCCCTATGAAGATGCAAAGGATGATTGTCTCACTAATGAAGCAAAAGTTGGATTTGGGCTTTAAGTTAGGAGACCCATTCAGGATTACTATATATATGTTACCCTAATTTGTTGCCCAAGGCATCACCTTATTAGTTTAGTCAATCCACCATTAGAGTAAGCAAGTAGTAGAGGCATCCATTAGTGTAGTTACACATCCATTAGTAACAATCTAGTAGTATTCTAGTAGTAATTCTCTATAAATCTAGTAGTTTACATAGTAATTAGTAATAGATCTACTTAGTTTCTATCAACAATTCTCTAGATTTCAAGTTTGTAGAAGATTATTCAAGTTTTAATTGAAGATTTGTTGGCTTTATTGAAGAATTAGTGACAAGTTCTTCATCCTCTCCATCAAAGATTCAACCTTTATTTATGCAATCTTCTTATTTCTTGTAGATCTTCATAGTTGGTACATTTCTCTTCCACTCTCTAATCTCTAGTTTAGATTTATTTTAGTCTTCTCATTATTGTCTTGTTTATATCATCTTAGCATAGTTAGTTTCTCTAGATTTTATTCATGTTGTTCTAGATTATTCTCTAGCTTAATTTGGTAGTTCCATAGTTTAGTGGGTAACTGTTAGATTGTAGTTTTCTCATCATCATGTAGTTATTTTCCTTAGATCTAGTTAATATGCATGCTTTAGTTAGTTTCTCCTTAGTTAATGTTTTATTGTCTTCCATTATGATTAGTGAGTATATTTCTTGTTGGGGGAGGTTTAGGGATGATGACTTGAATTATTTGAATTTAGGGGTATTGGTGGGTGGCTTGCTTGTTGGTTTATCTTGCTTGTGGTTGTTGTGTCATTGTTGTTTTAGTCCGGCCAACTAGTCCGACCTTGACTCATTTCTATCAATATGGGGAAACTCGGGGTAGAAATTACCACAACTAGAGACTTACCCTTCTTCACCGCGAAAGCGGGTTTTTAGGTGGGTTGGGTAAAGAAACCGAAAGGTGACATTCTCCCTTTATCAATGTTGCAACAAAAACTCGATCCCGACCTTCTTAGATCCCACGTTCCGAATCCCGACTTCCCCCTAACGCCTTTCCCTAGATCACCCTTAGCTATTCTCGTAGTTATTTCTCTAGCATAGACTCGACCCTTAGAAACCCCCCTCTAGACATCAAACACACCGCTTTGAATTTGTCAACACACTCCGTTCCCTGTGGACCGACGTTGACTTACCACGAATACTTGTTTGTTTTTGTGTAATCTCGAGTCTTAAAAATATCGTTTGATTCCCCGTCCTTCGTTAACGACCGATCCGATTGGGAGGCGGTCAAAAAGGCGCCGTTGCCGGGGAACGACGAGTAGTTGCGGTGTTTTTAGTTGTTGTGTTCTCTCTTTTCCCTTCTCTCTTTTCCCTTCTCTCTTTTCCCTAGTACCATTAGGTGCTAGGAGTCTCACCGTTTAATTGAGTTTTATGCCCAGGAACACGTCATCGCCCTTGTGGTTCGATCCGGAGCCGGAAAGGACTTTTAGAGCATTGCGTTTTCGGGGAAATAATTCAACCACCATCATTCCACATCCTTCATTATCACCTCCTAACCTTAATCCCATTCTACCACATACACCTTCACACCTTCTACACTACATAATTCCACTCCAAATAATCCTTCCATACCTTCCACTTCGCAAATTCACCACCATCACCACCATTACCAAAAACACCACCACCAAATCAAAATCCATCCCCTCCAAATCATCCAAATTCAAATCCACCATCACCACCAATCCATCAAATGGCGACCCTAGGCTCTGATTCTCAGTTAACACACGAAAAAACACCCTCTCCCGTTGATTTCGGAGAGATTCCCGAGAATTATGAATTAAAAGCCTCTTTGACAAATGCGGTTCAACAAGATACTTTTCACGGTTTTTCTCAAGAAGATGCCCAAGAGCACATTGCTTCATTTAAAGAAAAATTAGTAGGAGCCCGTCTCAATGGATTAATCTCATGCCAATTGCACCGTTTATTATTTCCAAAGACCTTGAGAGATGGAGCTCGAAGATGGCTTCAAGGCCATCCCGCTAATACATTTACAACATGGGCTCAACTATCCAATGCCTTCTTGGAAAAATATTTTCCGCCGTCAAAGACTAACCAATATCGCATGGAGATACAAACATTCAAGCAAGATGAATTTGAAAGCCTAAGTGAGGCTTGGAAAAAATTTAGAGATTTATTGCGCAAATGTCCACACCATGGAATACCCGATTGGCTAACTACCCAAACATTTTATAACACCCTTTCATCGAGAACCAAGGAGAACTTCAATTCGGCCGCCGGAGGAGACTTCTCTTTTCTCACCGATGAGGCATCTAAGAGTCTTATTGAGAAGATGGCAAGGAGTGACTCTAGAATGGGTCAATCGAGGGATTCTAGAAAGAAAGCAGAAGTGAACTCATCTACGAGTTCTAATGAATTGAAACTTCAAGCGGAAGTTGAAGAATTGAAAAAGAGAATGGATGCCATGAGTTCAAGGCCTACTCCTAGAGGTATATACCAAATTCAAGGGAGTGTTCCACCAAGGCAACCATCTCCTCCAAAGCAATTAACATGGGAAGTTCAATGTGATCATTGTGCCAATTATGGCCATGATTCTAGCTCTTGCATTCCTAATGAAGAAGTTTATGTTGAAGAGCCAAATGAAGTCCAAGCTATACAAGTGTATGGGCAAAGACCTCAATTTGATCCCTTTTCCAATACCTACAATGCCGGCACAAGATTTCATCCCAATTTTTCTTATGGAAATCAAAATGTCCAAAATCCGATGCCGCGTGCCCAAGGAAGTCAACCGAGGACATTCAATCAAAGTCGACGAAGGCCCTTTAATCAAGGTCCTCCAAAGATGCCCCCATATATGCCTCCTCATCAAAGGAGCAACTTCAATCAACAAGGTAGCAACTTCCATGTTCCTAACAATTACAATAATTACCATAATCAACAAGGTAATCATTTCAACCATGGATACAATCAAGGGTTCCAAGGCAATTTTCAAGGAAATCAAGGTTACAATCAACAACCATTTAATCAACCCTCTCAATCTTATGGCCAATCAAGCAATTTTCAATTTGGTCAAGGAGGAGTCCCATGGGATAACTATAATGATTTGCAAAGAACCGTTGGGCAATTATGGGATGAACATCAAGATACCAAGGCAAGGCTAAAGGTTTGGGAATCACAAGAAGCAACAAAAGCCTTAGCCGCCCTAATTCATCTACCCCATGGTTTGCCCGAGCAACCCCAAAATCCAAGAGACCCTTCACACCATGCAAATGCCGTCATTTTGAGAGGTGGCAAAGAACTTGAGGACCCATATAAGAATTTGAACTTGAATGCCAAAAGTACTCCATCCAAAGTCAATCAACCAAGTACACCACAAGAATCATCTCCCACTTCCCCCAAACAAAACCGGGGAATACAAGCAGAGTTTGATATCCTTCAAAATGCGGAGAATGAACAAAGAGAACAAAGAAAGAAGAAAGAGCAATTGGAAGCGGAAGAAGCAAAAAGAAAAGAGGCGGAGCGATTAGCCGAAGAAGAAGAATCCAATGTTCCACCGCCTCCCACTTTTGTCCCTCCATTGCCTTTTCCCGAACGAGCTAAGCCACACAAGGAGAATGCCTAATTTAGCCGTTTTGTGGATATGTTGAAGAAGGTGGAGGTAGCTTTACCCTTCACCGAGGTAATTTCTCAAATGCCTCTCTATTCTAAGTTTTTGAAAGATGTCTTGACTAAAAAGAGGACAATAGAGGATAAAGAATGTATCTCTCTCACGGGACAATGTAGTGCCATTCTTATGAATCAAATGCTAAAGAAACTTGAGGATCCTGGTAGTTTTTCTATCCCTTGTCGGGTTGGAAATGTTGTTGTTAATCAAGCTTTATGTGACCTAGGGGCTAGTGTTAGTTTGTTACCTTATTCCATTGCCAAGAAACTTAGTGTGGGGGAGATGGGACCCACTAGTATGTCGATTCAACTTGCGGATAGGTCCGTCAAGTACCCACTCGGGATACTTGAGGACGTGCCCATTCAAGTTGGTAAGTTTTTCATCCCCTCCGACTTTGTTGTCATGGATATGCCCGAAGACACTATTACCCCCATTATCTTAGGTCGACCTTTTATGGCTACCGGAGGTACTATAGTTGATGTTAAGAATGGTAAGTTGTCTTTTAACATAGGGAACAAGTCGGTAGAGTTTTCCCTTTCTCAAGCTCTTAAACAACCAATGATTGAACAAATGCATTCCATTGAAGTTATTGATAGTTTGGTTGAGTATAGCTTGATAGATGATGATAAGCAAGAAGATGAACCATTTGACTCTCCACCCTTTGAAGATGAATGTTTGCATGATGAAAAGGTAGAACCACTACCGTTGGGTAAGAGTATGATATCTTCTCCTCCTAATCTTGAACTTAAACCACTCCCCTCTTCCCTTAAATATGCTTTTCTTGAAGAAACTAATTATCCCGTTATCGTCAATGCTACCCTTGATGGACCTCAATTGGAAAAACTTTTAATTGTTTTGAGAAAGCACAAAAAGGCCATCGGGTATAGCATTTCCGACCTCCAAGGCATAAGCCCAAATGTTTGTATGCATAGGATCATCCTTGATGATGACCACCGTCCTTCGATTGAGGGTCAACGTAGGTTGAACCCCACCATGAAAGAGGTTGTCATGAAGGAACTCTTTAAGTTGTATGAAGCTAACATTATATACCCGGAAGTAAATGGGTTAGCCCTGTGCAAGTTGTACCGAAAAAAGGAGGAATGACGGTTGTTAAAGGAGAAAAGGGTGAGTCAATTTCTAGTAGGACTATTACCGGTTAGCGCATGTGTATAGACTATCGAAAATTGAACACGGCCACCATAAAAGACCATTTCCCCCTTCCCTTTATTGATCAAATGCTTGAAAGATTGGCGCATCATTCTTATTTTTGTTTCCTTGATGGTCATTCCAGATTTCTTCAAATTCCCATTCATCCCGATGACCAAGAGAAAACCACTTTCACATGTCCCTATGGCACCTATGCTTTTAGAAGGATGCCGTTTGGATTGTGTAATGCGCCGGGAACGTTTCAAAGATGTATGATGGCTATTTTTTCCGATTTTATTGAAAAATCTATGGAAGTTTTTAAGGATGACTTTAGTGTCCATGGCACATCTTTTGATTCTTGCCTTGAAAATTTAGATCAAGTGTTAGCTCGATGTGAAGAGTATAGACTTGTTTTAAATTGGGAAAAGTGTCATTTTTTGGTCGAACAAGGTGTTGTCCTAGGTCATATTATTTCTAATAGAGGAGTTGAAGTTGATAAGGCGAAAGTCTCAGTGATTGAGAACTTGCCACCACCTACAAATGTCAAAGGGGTGAGGAGTTTTCTAGGTCACGCCGGTTTTTATAGACGATTTATTAAAGACTTTTCCAAAATTGCCAAGCCTTTGACTTCTTTGCTTATGAAAGATGCACCTTTTGTTTTTGATGACTCGTGTCTTGAGGCCTTTTGCAGGATAAAGACCGCTCTCACTACCACTCCGATTATCAAAGCTCCCGATTGAAATCTTCCATTTGAGATCATGTGCGATGCATCCGATTTTGCCGTTGGTGCCGTTTTAGGACAACGGGTAGATAAGAAGCTACATGTGATATATTACGCAAGCAAGACATTAGATGAAGCCCAATCGAGGTATACAACAACCGAGAAAGAGATGCTTGCCGTTGTCTATGCCATGGAGAAATTCCGAAATTATGTTACCGGTTCCAAAGTCATAATTCACACCGATCATGCGGCGATTCGTTACATCATGTCTAAGAAGGAGACCAAGTCCCGACTCTTTCGGTGGGTCCTCCTTCTACAAGAATTTGATATTGAGATTAAAGACAAAGCTGGATCGGAGAACTTGGTAGCAGATCATCTTAGTAGACTAACGGTTGGTAAAGGTAGCAATGAAGAAGATGGTATACCCATCAATGAAGCTATGAGAGATGAGGCCTTGATGGCCGTTGAAACAATTACACCTTGGTATGCCGATATCGTCAATTTCTTAGTATCTCATTTTATTTCGGACGATTATTCAAAGCAAGAGAGGAAGAAACTACGTTATGAAGCCCGACGCTATTATTGGGACGAACCATATTTGTTTCGCCGTTGTGTAGATGGAATTTACCGACGATGTGTCACGACCAATGAAGGGTATAATATTGTGAAGCACCTTCACTCGACATCTTATGGTGGACACTTGGCCAACCAAAAGACAATCGCCAAGGTTCTCCAAAGCGAGTTTTGGTGGCCTTCCATGTTCAAGGACATTCGAGCTTTCATTCTCACGTGCGATGCTTGTCAACGAAGTGGGAATATTACAAGAAGAAATGAGATGCCCCTTTAACCCATCTTAGAGATTGAATTGTTCGATGTTTGGGGCATTGATTTCATGGGTCCGTTCACATCGTCTTTTGGTAACATATACATCCTTGTCGCGGTTGATTATGTCTCAAAATGGATCGAGGCCGTAGCTTCCCCCACCAATGACTCCAGGGTTGTAATCAAGCTTTTCAAGAATGTCATTTTCTTGAGATTCGGTATGCCTAGAGCCATAATTAGTGATGGAGGCTCTCATTTTAGGAAAGATACCTTTGAACACCTTCTTAGAAAATATGGTATCACTCACAAGATGTCTCTAGCCTACCATCCTCAATCAAATGGGCAAGCCGAGATCTCTAACCGTCAAATCAAGGGAATTCTAGAGAAAGTTGTCAATACACACTGAAAGGATTGGTCATTGAAATTGAATGACGCCCTTTGGGCATTAAGGACGGCTTACAAAGCGCCGATTGGAACCACTCCTTATCGTCCTGTGTATGGTAAAGCTTTTCATTTACCGGTGGAATTAGAACACAAAGCCGAATGGGCAATCAAAGAGCTAAACTTCGATGAGAGTGTTGTAGGAGATAACCGCCTTCTCCAACTAGAAGAATTGGAAGAATTAAGACTAGAAGCCTACGAAAACTCGAAGATTTACAAGGAACGAACTCGCCAATGGCACGATTCTCGAATACTTCGTAAGGACTTCTCCGTTGGTGATAAGGTATTACTCTTCAAATCTCGCTTCAAGCTCTTCCCCGATAAGTTGAAATCAAAATGGTCGGGTCTATTCGAAGTGACCGAGGTGCAACCATATGGATCAATAGAGATATCAAGCCCGGAAACCGGGAAATTTATGGTTAATGGACAACGTTTGAAGATTTATCATCCCAGTCACGTTCGTGAGACCTTCGCTACCATGAAGTTTGGTGAGCTCCCGTTGGGGAGCATTGTCTAACCCCTTCTCGAAGTTGAAGTAGGTTTGGTGGTATCCTCAACAACCACCTTGTATATATGTATCATATTTCTTTGGGTTTGTTAGTTTTTTTAGCTTGAGAAGAGTGATTGAAATTGGATTTCACCATGGAGCATTTATTTGGTTGAAGATCAAGCTTTTGGAGAAGTTATGGAGATAAATTGAAGACCACAAGCATGTTTGTGGGGGATATTGATTATGTAATGTGAGTCGAGTCAATATTTGAATCTTTAGGTGACTATTGAAGAGCCATGAAATGGCAAGGCGGAAAAACGAAGAAAACAAGACCGTCGGGCGAAACTTCGCCCGGTGAGACTTGACCGGGCGAAACTTCGCCCTACGGAAAAGTTGCCAGAATTGCCGGAATTGAAGAAGATACCACCGGGCGAAATTTCGCCTGGTGAGATTTTCACCCGGAGAAATTTCACCCGGTGGAAAAAGTGGCAGAAACGATTTTCATGACGAAAAGTCCGTCGGGTGAAATTTCACCCGGTGGTGCTTGACTGGGTGAAATTTTACCCGGTGGTGCTTGACCGGGTGAAATTTCACCCGGGCGCATGGGCTTGGTCAATCACCTATAACACACCTCCTCACTACAATTTCAATTCCCTCCATATTTACCACACATAACTTTCCCTCCAAAAATTTTTACTCCAAAATTTTACCACCAACTTTGAAACTTTCACTTTCCCTCCTCAACCACCCTTATTTATATCACCCTTTTACCCCACAATTCACTCCACATTTTCACCCATCATAAACACATTAAACCACCTTCCATACCCAATCACATTCAAACCTCCATTTGTAATTCCATCTCCATCCTTGGTGATTTATCTTGGGTTTTTGAAGAGGGAAAAGCTAAAGTTTCCGGATTTTTCTTGCAATTAATATCATGGAGACAAGAGCCCAACGAGCCGCGCGTAAAAAAGGTATGGCTTCAACCTCTAAAGTTTCTAAATGTTCTAAAACTAAACTTTCACCTTGTCCTAATACACCCTTAGCTCAAATTTTCTCCGAAAAGGCCTTTCAGAGCACTAGGTGGCCTTGTCCATTCACAATGAAATTTCTAGGAATAGAGGACGATATTAGAGAGTTATCGTTGAGGACCGGAACTATTGGACTCCTTAGTTTTGTGCCTTGCACAAATAAAGACTTGACATGTGAGTTCTTAGGTACCTTTACTATCGATAACCCGACCACACCAAGAGAGTTTAGATTTTGTTTGTTCGGTAGAACTTATTGTTTAACTGTTTCTGAATTCGGCCTAGCCTTAGGTCTACCCTCATCGGGTACCGGAATTAGTAAACCTTTGAGTGATGTACAAGCTAGTGCCTCTAGAAGAGACCTTTGGCGGTGCATAGCACGTGGTCAACGAGATTTTGAACCTAATTCAAGCTTTACCGCTGAAATCCGTAACCCCGCTATTTGTTACTTTGCCGAGATACTTTCTCATTGCTTGATACCATCTATCGACAATATTATTAATCTTAATGTGCGTGTCTTACAACTAATTTCTGACTCCTTACTTGGTAACCCTAACCCCCTTGACCTACCACTCATCGTAGCGTTGCATTTTCATCAAATTATTGTTGCTCAACACCCCTCCGTAGACTGTGGTGGTCTTGTGACTTTAATCGCGAAAAATCTGGGTTATGCGACCGACCATCTTATCCCACATGACAATTGTGTCTGGCTTGACGAGGCCCACCTTCCCACCTGGATCTTTAACGTACCTGACCACTGCCTCGTCTCCATTTGCCATGACCGTGCTTTAATAGTCCCCAACGTATACCGAACCAATATTTACAATTGCCAAAATTGGGACCTACCTTTAGGTCCCGGTGAATTCCGACTGAACGAATCAGGGGGTATAGAAGTTTGGGAGTACGCCGGTGAGTTAGAACCCACCGAGGGCACGCAACCATCCTCGACGGCTTCCTTTTCATCAAATGATTACTCGATTTAGACCCCCTACATGAGTCGGTAGATAATATGGTTTGTATGTGTTGTGGGTATATGTGTAGGTTGGTTGGTGAGTCTACAATTGTATCTTCTTAGATTAATTTCGTTCCTTGTTCCTTGTTCCTTCATTATAATCATTGTGATTGTTTCTATCCCTAACAAAAATTGCAAATTGTCTCATTGTCCCACTATCCGATTTTTGTGGCCGAAGCGGCCTTGATTTTGCTCCCGGTCTTTAGGCGACGTGATTACGCCATTGACCCTTTTGAAAAAAACAAATTTTAATCAATTTCTATCAATTTTTCTTAATCCGGGCTAGGTGACGTGACTACACCTACGCCCAATTTTTCACCCTTTCGTTTTAATTTTCTTTTCCTTTCTTTTGTTTAATTTTTATTTTCTTAGCCACTTGGCTAGGGTCTAGGTGATGTGATTGCACCTAGGCCCGCCACTATTTTATCGCTTTCTTTATTTTCCTTTTCTCAAAATTTTTAAAAAAATCTAAAAACATTTGAAAAATCATAAAAATCCAAAAAGATTTCCTTATTTTTCTTTTCCGTTTTTTCTCGTCCTTCCCCTACTTGTCCATTGAGGACAATGTACAATTTTATTGTGGGGGAGAAGTCTATCTTTTATTTTTCAAAATCTTTTCAAAATCCATAAAAATTTGTAAAATTGGAAAAATCAAAAACATCTTTCTTTTCTTTTCTTGTTTCTCGTTATGTTTCGTGTCCCGTGTACGGTCTTGTCCTCTACTCTTACAGGTAACCACCACCTTGATAACACAAATTGAAGAGATTATGAAAGCACTCCGCTTGGTAACTTCCTTCCTTTTTTCTTTAATT
This sequence comes from Agrostemma githago, assembly GCA_958450325.1. Classification (NCBI taxonomy): domain Eukaryota; kingdom Viridiplantae; phylum Streptophyta; class Magnoliopsida; order Caryophyllales; family Caryophyllaceae; genus Agrostemma; species Agrostemma githago. Next base: position 57,697,371 of record OY288243.1, read on the forward strand.
TTGTAGAAGGAGTTAGGTTGTTGCTATTGAAGGCTCTCGAGTTGAGCATTTGGGTGTTGTGGTTGATTGTGTGCTTTAATGTCGATGGAGTATGGAGTGCATGACCTTACTTGTGTTTTCTTTTATTTGCTTTTCCTTTTTCGTGTGTTTTCTTTCGTTTTTTGTATAGAGTGTCTAGGACTAAACTTTTCGAAAACCCGATTACAAAGTTTTTACAAGAGTTTACATTCCATTGTAGATAACCCATTGTAGATTTTGGACCTTAATCTAGTAGAATGAATCTTAATCAATGAATTTGTTGATCCTTTAGCTTGAGTCCACCTTTTCTACTAGAGGTTTACTTCGGGGTTTGCATTTGACCACCTTGACCACCCTTGGAGGAGTTAGGCCTTGGTTCCCGCATCCCGTTTTCTAGGTGACCTAGCTCGAATGACCATTGCACCTTCAGTCCAGATTCTTTCCGCTTTTTGTGGGTTATCCGGGAATGGCGCGCGTTCTCGATTACCTATTTTTCCTACACCTATACATCACCACAATAAGTTTGATAGCGGTGATTGGTCGATCCACCCCAATAATTGTAAACACTCCACCCTTTTGTTTGGGCTAATTTAGAAAATTCGAGTTTGGAACGACCCTCTTGGCTTGGCCAAAGAGAGCGCGACTGCACCTACCTACAGTGTCGAGCGAATCTATGGTTCACTTTTTCCACTCCGTTATACGCTCCGTCGTACCCCTTTAGAAGACTAGGAGGACCTAGGCTAAGTTATCAACACTTATATTGCTTAATTGTCATAGTATTAGGCTTTGCTCCTTGTTTACGTGGGTCATTTATCTTGGAAGTTTATTGTTGTTTTAGGTAAGTAATCGGTGTCTTCCCCGCCATCTCGATGAGGGATTCGGTGTTTTATTTTTGCTTTGGATGCGTCTACTCTTTTGTGTTATGTGTTTTTGTGTGTTTAGTCGCATCCACCATTTTCAGCAAGCCCCAATTGCCTTGCATGAGAGTACTCTACCTCATGGGTATTTCGATGTGATTTGAAGGGACGGAGCGGGCCCGTTAATTTCCCTGTATGGGCTTAGCATAGTCTAGCTAGTGGTAGTAGTTTGTAATTTCTTTTTGGGTCTTTGCTCGAGGATGAGCAACGGTTTAGTGTGAGGGAATTGTTGTGTGCTAAATTTAGACCATTTTTTCTCCCATTTAGACCCGTTTTTCCATCGTATTGCGAGTTTAGAGTGCGATTATCGCCATATTTTGTGTACTTCTCGCATTAGCGTCCCTCTTGTGCGTTTTACGCGTTTTTGGTAGTTTTTATATCAATTTTGATAGGATTTGGAACCGAAATCACGATCGAGCTGCCACGAGCACAAGAGAAGGGAATACCATCCAAAGAGCAAAGCACACAACTTAAAGTTTAAAGTCATCCAATCAATCGACGAAGAATGAGACAAGGAAAGAGGCCAGCAGAATGACCGGGTGAAATTTCACCCGATGAGACACCACCGGGCGAAATTTCACCCGACGGTAAAGTGCCTTCCCGAAGAATTTTCCGATCTTCCCCACCGGGCAAAGTAGACCGAGCGAAATTTTGCCCACCGGGTGAAATTTCGCCCGATGGTGAAGAACGCCGAAAATCGCAAAAAATGAAGAAAATCTTACCGGGCGAAATTTTCACCCGGTGGGATTAGTCCATCAAGCCGCAGGGCGAAACTTCGCCCTATGAAGATGCAAAGGATGATTGTCTCACTAATGAAGCAAAAGTTGGATTTGGGCTTTAGGTTAAGAGATCCATTAAGGATTACTATATATATGTTACCCTAATTTGTTGCCCAGGGCATCACCTCATTAGTGTAGTCAATCCACCATTAGAGTAAGCAAGTAGTAGAGGCCTCCATTAGTGTAGTTACACATCCAATAGTAACAATCTAGTAGTATTCTAGTAGTAATTCTCTATAAATCTAGTAGTTTACATAGTACTCCCTCCGAGTTCCTATTATTGTCCCAAAAGCTTTTGGGTGGAAAATAAGGAAGGGGAAATGAGTGGCTCAAAAAAGAAGAAAGAAGAGAGAGTAAATGTGAACCACACATTGATGGCTTAAAAAGGAAAGTGGGACAAAAATCAAACTCATCAAAAAAGGAAAGTGGGACAAAAATAGGAACTCGGAGGGAGTAATTAGTAATAGATCTACTTAGTTTCCATCAACAATTCTCTAGATTTCAAGTTTGTAGAAGATTATTCAAGTTTTAATTGAAGATTTGTTGGGTTTATTGAAGAACTAGTGACAAGTTCTTCATCCTCTCCATCAAAGATTCAACCTTTATTTATGCAATCTTCTTATTTCTTGTAGATCTTCATAGTTGGTACATTTCTCTTCCACTCTCTAATCTATAGTTTAGATTTATTTTAGTCTTCTCATTATTGTCTTGTTTAGATCATCTTAACATAGTTAGTTTCTCTAGATTTTATTCATGTTGTTCTAGATTATTCTCTAGCTTAATTTGGTAGTTCCATAGTTTAGTGGGTAATTGTTAGATCGTAGTTTTCTCCTCATCTTGTAGTTATTTTCCTCAGATCTAGTTAATATGCATGCTTTAGTTAGTTTCTCCTTAGTTAATGTTTTATTGTCTCCCATTATGATTAGTAAGTAGATTTCTTGTTGGGGGGGGGTTAGGGATGAGGACTTGGATTATTTGAATTTAGGGGTATTGGTGGGTTGCTTGCTTGTTGGTTTATCTTGCTTGTGGTTGTTGTGTCGTTGTTGTTTTAGTCCGGCCAACTAGACCAACCTTGACTCATTTCTATCAATATGGGGAAACTCGGGGTAGAAATTACCACAACTAGAGACTTACCCTTCTTCGCCGCGAAAGCGGGTTTTTAGGTGGGTTGGGTGAAGAAACCGAATGGTGGCATTCTCCCTTTATCAATATTGCAACAAAAACTCGATCCCGACCTTCTTAGACGCCATGTTCCGAATCCCGACTTCCCCCTAACGCCTTTTCCAAGATTGATCACCCTTAGCTATTCTCGTAGTTATTTATCTAGCATAGACTTGACCCTTAGAAACCCCCCTCTAGACATCAAACACACCGCTTTGAATTCGTCAACACACTCCGTTCCCTGTGGACCGACCTCGACTTACCACGAATACTTGTTTGTTTTTGTGTAATCTCGAGTCTTACAAATATCGTTTGATCCCCCGTCCTTCGTTAACGACCGATCCGATTGGGAGGCGATCACTTAGTCGACATCGTTGATGAAACCGAGTTGGAGAAGCAAGAGCTCGCCAAAGAAGCATTGAGTCCGCCACAGATTGAGGCTACTCGATCGAGTAAAACTGCACCACTCGATCGAGTAGACCCCCTAAAAATCACCAACGAGCCTTCACGTAGTCCACTCGACCGAGTCAACCCAGACTCGATCGAGTCAGAGGTCACTCGATCGAGTACAGTCAGCCTACTCGATCGAGTAGACACCCCAAAATCGACCAGCAACTTTTCAGCTATACCACTCGATCGTGTGCATCCAGGTGACTCGATCGAGTATGCCGGCACTCGAGCGAGTCAGGCTAGACTCGATCGAGTTGTGCTGCAAGTGTCAAATGCGCCCGTTCGCTCTACTCCGGTTCCTCCCGAGACAGCTAAGGAAGTTCCAATACAAATCGCACTTCCTTTTCCACAGTGACAACGCAAGAAGCAGACTGATCAGCAGTTCAGTAAATTCATGGAGGTAGCAAAAGATCTTCAGGTAACCGTTCCCTTCACTAAATTGATTACCCAGGTACCCGCCTACGAAAAATTATTGAAGGAAATAATTGCCCGAAAGAACGCTTTTGATGAGGCCAAGACCGTGGCATACGCCGAGGAGCACAACGCAGTCCTAAATAGTTAATCTCCGCCTAAGCTTAAAGACCCAGGGAGTTTCTCTATTCCTTGTACTATTGGCACTTTTACTATCGATAATGCTCTTTGTGATTTAGGAGCGAGTGTTAGTGTGATGCCATTTTCTATTTTTACAAAATTGAACATGGGTGAGCTGAAAAGCACGATTATGACCTTGCAAATGGCCGATCGCTCTCTTAAACACCCTTTAGGTGTCTTGGAGGACGTCCCGGTCAAGGTCGGAAAGTTTTTTATTCCTGTAGATTTTGCGATTGTAGATATGGCTGAGGACTCAGTGATTCCTATCATCTTAGGTCGACCCTTTCTACACACGGCGGGGGCGGTTATATATGTTAGGAAAGGAAAACTAACACTATCGATAGGAGAAGATAAGCTTTCCTTTGGTTTTAGCTTGACACCAAAACATATAGCTGAGCCGTGTTATACTATTTCTGCTATTAACACGTCATCTAATGAGTCTGTCAATGCTGTTCGCAGGAATATCGAGGAAGCTACCGTGCCACCTAGCCTTGCCGAGCTGGAAGCGCGAAGATGCAAAGAGGAAGCAGATGAAATTGAGCGCTTGCTCTATGGAGACCCGGTAGACAAGGTTCGTACTTGGGAAGAAGTGGTCGATGAAATTGAACGACTGTTCAATGGTGAAGTTTCCGAAATCAAGGTGGTTCATACGAACGATTACGGCGGGCAATCTGAATTTTAGAAAGTCGAGCTCGATGAGATAGAGGGTGCCCTCCGGGAAGATAGGCCCCTCCGGACGGTAAAAGAGGACGTATGCGCTATTAGTGACACATTTGTTGAGACGAATCCTCCTCCTCCACTGCTCTGGACACTAATTCGAGAACCTCCTACCGAAACTCGTGCACCTGAACTCCCCATGCCTAACGAATTAACCGTTCGAGTTAATTTCATCTTGACTGCTGATTTAGGTGGATGCGATCCACCTAAAGAATTCCCTTTTCCTCATTTTAATTTTTTCAATTTAATTGACAAAAGGGAATTTGAATTTGAACACACAGAACGCTCATATAAACCGTCAACTAAGCTGAGACGGTTTGATTTTCTGAATTTTAACGCCTTCGTGCCTATATTGTGCTATTTATGCTTGTATGTAGCATATGCCCGAATGTTCGATTTGCTTCTATGGGCTTTGAGTTGTTTTGACTTCGACCGGGAGCGAATTGAAGTTTCTTAAAACGGGTAAAAAGGTCGTGCGGGACCTGTCTGAAACCAGCACTTGTCGGAGGCAACCCGACATCATTTGTATATGTTCCCCCCCCGCTTTTCAGCTGGTTTTGGGGAGCTACCCTTGTATACGGTAATTTCTTTCCTTTTTATTTTTTGTTTTTTATGCTTTCTTAGATTTTTTTCTTCCCCTTACGTTGAGTTGTCCTTAGGATTGATTGTGGATTTGTTGTCTTATCTGCTTTAGAGTCACATTGAGGACACTGTGACATTTAGGTTTGGGGGAGAGTTTGTGTGCTTTTGTGTGTCTCATTTTTCGTCGTGTGTTTTACTGCTTTCATAAAATATAAAAATCTAAAAAAATTGAAAAAATCATAAATTTTCAATTTTTTTTTTTATTTTTTACGTGGTGTGTCTGATGTAGAAGCATGCAAAACGACGATGATGATAATGCTCTTAACATGATTTCTCCTAATTTTCAACTTAATTTGTGCCTGAAAATACGTTTTGCCTTGAGATAAGACTATGTTGATATGAATGCCTATTTGAACTTTTAATTGCTGAATGAGTAGACTTGACCACTTGTCGGCAAACCACAAAATTCTGAGGATTTAGAGCTTCCTAGGCCAGTAACATCCATAACTGGTCTCATTATTATTTAGGAATTGAGGGGTTTTCTCCTTGTGGAATGTGTAACATCAATTTGCATAAATATGACATCTGTCTCTTGATATTGAATACGTGTTTAGTTTGAGGAGGAGGTACATGAGGAAAGACAATTCTGTTTTTGATGAGCTCCACATAGCCAAAATGAACCATTTTTACTACATTGTAGATTTAGGTCGTTTTCCTTTGCTTAGCCCATTTCAGTTGTTGTAAGCCGATTTTCATTGCCTATATTAATTAGCCACAACCCATAATAGCCAACCCTGTCGGGACAGTCGCAGTGAACTTAATTGGAATTACTTCACTATTTGGTCATGTTTGGAGGTTTATGCATCTTTTGGATTTAGTGTGTAATATTGTTGTGCGACTTTGTATTCGCCTTCCCCCTACGCAAAATTTGAAAAAAAAATAGAAGCATGGAAAAGAAAAGAAAATGAATTGAAAAGAAAAGAAAAGAAAAAAAAAGATGAAATATCTGCTTCTTGTAATATTTTGGGGAATGGTCGAAAAGATTGAAACTAGAGATTGATTGTGAGGATGAACAAAATTCTCACTTACACCTAATTTTGAATTTATATCTCTAGTTGGTGGTTCGACGTTATTTGTTGGGGTTTTTGATGGATAATTTTTAATGTGTAGCTGCGATTGGGCCCGATTTTAGCTCCACATTCCCATACGTGCTGAGGCATAATCCATTTTCTTCCCTTACTCATTTAGCCACCCTTTGTAAGTCCTTGACATGTACTATGGTCCTGATTGGTGGAACACGTATTTGATTGGGGAGATTGATTTCATGTTCGATTGCACGCATGTTTCATAAGTCGAGTGAGTGTTCTTATTCTTTCTTATCTTCACATTTATATACTCACCCATTCTTATGACTGTTGAGCGATAACCGCGAGGAGGTCCGACATTGATGGTCTTGCAAGATTGAAAGGTTGGCAAGCAATTGTTCATTTAAGGCATGATTATTGATTTAGTTATATTTTTGGCATTGCATGTTTTCTAACCGACTTGAGCCGATTATTAGTAGAATGATTGTAAGCTTGCTCTTAGTCGTGCTTCACATCACTTGTCCTCTCTTGTATTTATATGTGTGGTTTGCTTGAGGACAAGCAAAGGTTTGGTTTGGGGGAGTTTGATGAGTGTTATTTATATACATATTTTCATCCCCTAATTGTTAGTTTAGTCTCGTTTTTTGTGCTTAACTCGTTAATAATGACGCAATATACTTTGAATGTCGATACTTCCGTATTTATGTGTATTTTGTAGATTTGGATGCATTTGGAGCTAATCAGAGCATTACGGAATCGATAATTGAAGAATTCACATCTAAGCACGGAATCGAAGAGGATGCAGAATACACGAAGAAACAAAGATCAAAGAAGGAAAGGATATCAAACGAGATGAAAGAATGATCGCCTACACAAGGGTCAACTTCAAACGTCCATAACTTTTGTTCTACAACTCCACCAGGGTGATTCAGGTGGCGTTGGAAAGATCTTTCTCTTAGCTTTCTAACGATATATTGCACGTTCAATTTAAACAAGTAACGAAGAAATGGCAGCCGTTTGAAGTAAAGCGCGCGATGCAGTGATCTACAGTGCTACTCGATTGAGTGCCCCTACTGCACTTGATCGAGTGCCAATCGGTGAAGCTCCTCCCCATATTTTGGTGGTCACTCGATAGAGTGCCAGAGGCACTTGATTGAGTGCACCCAAACTGGGCCACCCACCATTCTTATTTCGACTTAGAATTTGGGCCTGTTTTCGAGTTCAACTGCTACTCTTTAAATCATTTTTCTAGACTTATGTCAGACACTTTTCATTTTACACTTTTCTTTTACCTTCTTTTACACACTTTTCATTATTCAGTTTTCTTAGTTTAGTTTTTTTGGGAGATACAATGAACCTAGTTCTCCGTCTCAGATCTAGAATTCTTCGGTATTATTATTCTTAATTTCAATTCCAATTTCAGTTTTCTACTTTAATTTTCGTCTTAATTTGTTCTTCATATTCGTAGAGATTATTGTTTTCATAATTCATATTGCTTTTATCGTTTTCTAGCGTAGAATTAATATTGCATTTCGTAGATTAATTCGTATCATCTTCATCATGTTTAATTGCAATTCGTATTTTGTTAGTTTATTTAATTCTAGTATGCATAGCTAAATTCTACCTAGGGTTTAGGAGGATCTACGCGTATTATTAGGGTTATAGTCAATTGACCAGTTTCTAATCGTACGAACTATTGCCTGAATATCGTTTTAACTCTAATTAATTGTTTGATGCATAATTCAATTAACTAGTATAGTAAATTAGGACTTTTAATTTCGTCGACCGGGTTAAGAACTAATTAGGCCACGATAGTTTGGGTAAACTGACTTAATGCTAGCGGCCGCAGGTTAAGTTTAGATCTAAAGGTTGTAGTATACCGACCGGACCTGCACCTTAGGTAGTTCGATTATTGACCTGTTAGTTGACTCCCTGGCCCAAGTAATATTCGTAGTGAACCTGAGACCCTAGACTTTCTTCTTATTGTTATTTTGTCTTAGTATTTATCTTTAGTTTACCAAACCAACAAAAACTGGACCCATAACCTAGACTCTAATTCTTAGGAATAAATAACTAACTTCTGTCTCCTTGTGGTTCGACCCCTGACTTCACTATCTACATTAGTTGATGTTCTTAGGGTATCTTTGATTAGGGATACAACTTACCCCTGTCATGGTACTTTCTCTTCCTCTCCTTTTTCTCTAGTTTAGTTTTTATTCTTATCTCTTCTTTATTTCATCTTTTCCCTTTATTTTTCTTGCATTGTTTATGCTTTGTTGAGTAGTCTTAATTGTTGGTTTTAGTTTTCTCCATTGTGATAGAATTAATTTTTCTAGTTTCTCATCATCACGTATGCTTTTAATCCAATCTCTCTGGTTAGTGTTCTTGTCATTCTCTTCACGAATTGTGAGTAGATTTTTGTTAGGGGGTTAGGGGAGAAGGAATTTGGGTAACATGAATTAGGGGTTCTTGTGATTGATTACACTTGGATTGGTTTGTTTGATTTGAAATTGTTGTATATGTGTTGACTTTACTTGATCAATTTAGTTGACTCGTATTCACCCTTATCAATATGGGTAAACTTGGGATTTGGGTAATTCTGATTAGTGACCCAGCTTTTTCACCACGAAAGTGGGTTTTTCACCCTCATCGATGTGCTGTACATCTAATCCAATAAACCAAGCACCTAACGACACATCTTCATTCGCATATTTATGCAGTACCTGCCTGAAATACATGCGAAAAAAACCATCACAGATAATCCAATAATCGTTTTCCCCTTCAAATTTGATCTGATCTTAATGCAAAACTCACTTGTTTATTGATATGTAATTTGCTAAATCTTTTGAAATGGCATATAACTGTCCTGTCGCATGACGAAAGTATCCGTTTCCTTCATCTCCAAACTTCCAGTGCTCCGGCTCATGGTACCTCTCTCCCCTGCACCACCATAAACACACGTACGACACCCATTAAATATAAACAGAATTGAACCGAGAGTAGATTAGATAATAAACCAATGCAAGCTTCGTACTTTTGAGCAAGGACAGGAGGCTTTGACCGATGTCGAATTAGAGTTGTCGCTAGCGTTCCTGCAATTCACCAAAACAAAATCAACATGTCGTTGTACATAGAACTTACCAAAACAAAATCAACATGTCTTTGTAAAAGAGGACTTCACTAGGGTAACATTTTATCACTTCTGATGCTCAAATATTCCACGGAGAGTTTCCCATTCAAATTTCATCCCTCGTGTGCATATATGGAACTCTGCCATCTCATGTTTGCTAACGATTTGCTCTACATACAATCAATTATGCTCTAGCTACTACTCCATAGCCTTTTCCAAATCCTCAGGTTCCAGTCAAATGGCTATTTTAATGGTATGCGAGCAGAACTAAAGGAAAAAATCATCAGTCTTTGGCTTTGTTGAAGGAAGATTACCATTTAGATACTTGGGTATCTAAAAACCTGAGTTTTTGTTCAGGTGAAAAACTAAATACTCATATGATTGGACCAGGCAGAACCTCTGAGTTAATTGGGCACATCAAGTTTACGTGACGGGAAAGGATTGGAATGAGTACAGACCCAAGGCAGAATCGAGCTGGAGTTGGAGGAAAACTTGCCAAGTCAAGGATGATCTGAAAACTGGGTACAAGGGGTATTCAGATGGGGAACTTTGCTTATACCATACCAGAAGGGTATAAATGGTTAGGTAAACCAGTGCAAAAGATCACCTGGCAGTACCATATTTGATATTACATATTTGGATCGTCGTCCACCTTGACATAGAACTCAGCATCCCACATAGATACAGCAGTCGCGAAATATATTTTTGTTTTTGCCGATAGTTCAAGATACCCCTCCACATGTGGCTGTCCTCGTCGCACCGACACAAAAAGGGAACCAAGATCAAAATCTAGCAATTTATGGAGTATATTTTATGGCAAGACGGTCCGAGTTCATATTAATCAAACTTACCAGCCTTAGTAAGTCTCCATGCTTTTGATCTTCTGCCTCAGTAGCTCTGTCCAAGATACCACCCGTTGTTGCACTGACAATAACACCAGCAGTCAACGACACAATCAACACATCAGCTAAGCAGTGAATTTGGTAAGCGATATAGAGAAAGGGTCCAAAGACAGATCACCAACCTGTGGCCTATGACGAATCTCATGACGATGCCCTTCTCTTCTTCCAGTTTCTTTCTCTTTTCTCCTGATTAGCGACATTATCAAAGATGATTTAGCATCAACCTTGAGGCAATGATGTTATATATATAAGAGGGACTTATATATTACGAGTACAAACCTTGTGGCATCCAAGTAGCACGCACGGAATCCCTTCTCTTTTGGCTACTGAACGCAGTATTAATCCTGACAACCACCAAATAATTCCTTTTGCCACGAGATTCCGACACTGGAGATCCTTCCACCAAATACTAGAACCATGAATAATCAACATCAACATCAAAGCCACCCAATGGCATTCAGAATTCTCGAAAAATCGAGATGCCATGAACAATCAAAACTCATACGACTAAAACAACTCTAAGTCTAACACGCTCCAAGCATATCGAAATCACGACAAATCGACATCAGAATCAAAGCATTCAAAACTTAAACGATCAAACTAACCCTAACCCATTTCAAGCATACTAAATTAACGAAAAATGGATATCGAAATCAAAGCCTTTGGAACTTACACGATTAAACTAACCCTAACACACTCCAAGAATAATGAAATCACGAAAAACCGACATAAAAATCAAAGCCCGTCGAACTTAAACGATAAAACTAACCCAAACCCACTCCAAGCAAACTGAACAATCAACACCTAAATCAAAGCATTATGAACTTTAACGATAAAACTAACCCTAACCCACTCCAAGCATTTTGAAATCATGAACAATCGACATCTAAATCAAAGCCACCCCAAGCATACTGAAATCACGAATAATCGAAATTGAAATCACAAAAAATCAACATCAAAATAAAACCATTTCAAACATAAGCGACTAAACTAACCCTAACACACTCCAAGCATAGTAAAATGCTGAAATCAACATACTGAACTTCTGCCAAATTGTTATCGTATCCAACAAAACATCCAGGAATCGTCACCAACTCATCTACCGTATCCAACTAAAACATCCAGCAGTCGTTGCCATCTCAAATACATTACTTGTACAGTTGTATATTCATTACATTACTATCGGTTGTAGAAGGACTAACCCAAATTCGACCCATCAACTAGACATATTCAACATCACAAAAATTAGGTATTACACTTAGACAATGTGTTTGAGCTAATTTTATATGCCATAGTCTCGTAGACGACTGATTGAACCGTTCCATTCACTTACTTTTCTACTATTCCTACTAATGTTCATTATCTGTTTACATGTAAACTAAGCCCTAAAGTAATGTTCCTACGATTGATTGAATCTATAATCATGCTACAAAAACAAGCTATTAACACAAAATTATTCAGTAAATTAACCTGTATTCAGCAAAAAACATCCTCAATCAAGCGTAACGCACTGAATTCAAGCATGAAGCTCATAATCACACTGAATTCGTGACGCAAAATACAAATAAACTCGATACAATTTGCATTTCGAATTCGATTCGCATCACACAATTCATAACGATCGATTATGATGATATCAGCAAAATTCAAACAATTAAAACCAAAATCAATCAGAAAAACAACCTGCATTACGATTTACGAGATCTCAAACATGCTGCAAAAATCGATTACTTCATAAAAACATGATCAAACGAAAATCAATCGGAGCAATCAATAACCTGAGGATGATCGCGAGGTGGAGAAGCAACAGGAGATGGAGAATCGCCCAAAAGTCGAGATAATTTCTCCGACATCTTTTCCTTTAATGCGAGCATTGGTGATTTTAAATTACAACTCCTGCAAAATTAATCAAAGAAAATAGGAAGAATTCTCACGATGCGATTGTAATCGGAGAAATCCAAACCCTAACCCTAAGAATCGCGAAATTTGGGGGAAAGTTGTCGGTGAAAAATCGCGTGTCGCCGGAGCACGAGAAACGAGGTTTATTATTCCCTCACGTTTGATTTTGGTCACTATTTGTATACTCATTCATATATTTAAAACGGGTCGGGTCGAGTCGAATCTGGATATGAGTATCGAAAGTTCGAAACATGTTGTCGAATTATTTGAGTTAGGTCGGTTTTGGATTTGGACGTGTTCGGGGTCGAGGTGCTACCGGGCTTGTTTGCTTGGGTATGGTTACAGTAGTCATATCGACGTGACGGTCAGTGAGGTCGTGCTTTGTGTCAGCCCACCGTGTGAAACGCCATAAATGACACGGTCTAGGCCCGATTAGACGGGTTATCATGTTCTCGTGCCGTGCTTGTATGCCATTCATCCATCGTGGCCCAGTCTAGATCGTGTCGTGCCCCTTTCTCATCAAGTTTGTCGTCGATTGGTAATATTTTGTTTACAGTTCAAATAATCCTACTCAATTGGTATTTTGAAGAAGACGGGAATACATTTGGTATTTTCAATTTTCAATTTTTGGTTCAATTGAAAATACAATTGATTTTTGGTATTTTGTTTAGTAAAACTCTCCAAGATTGAGTAGGATTGAATAGGATGGGTGTTACATTTTAATAGGATGGGTTTGGAGTATAACCGCGCTTTTAAAATATTTTAATAGCACGGGTTAAACCTACAAGCGTGCTATTTTATTTATGAGGACGGTTATATTGACCGACCGTACTAATAATATAAATAAAAGGATGATTCTCTTGTTGAACCGTGTTATTTAACCAAGGTCATGGGGAGCCAAAATTTATCATGTTATAGAGGACGGTTCCTTATATAAGCGTCCTATTTTGGGCGTCTTCTAATATCAAAATTGTAGTAGTGAGCACAATGCATGGGACTCCATAGTGCTAATAAAATTTAATAAGATGCAAGAATACATGCCACGAATCTCAGTGATCCATTTGATAAGATGCCAGATTAAAAGGGACTACAACGGTGCTAATAAAATTTGACAAGATGGCACAATGCATGTGACTACACAGTGCTAATAAAATGTAATAAGATGCAACTGTGACGAATCTCAGTGATCCATTTGATAAGATGCCTTAATGAAAGTGACTACACAGTACTAATTAAATTTGACAAGATGACACAATGCATGTGACTACACAGTGCTAATAAAACAATAAGTACAATATCTGGATAAGATAAGATTTTATGATGATAAGATACGATTCCATATATTCCCTCCGAATCTGATTTATGTTCCCTCTTTCTTTTTTACGCCGAATCATTCTTTCTTCTCTCTTTCCTTTTTAAGCCATGAATATGTGGCTCATATTTATCCATTCATTTTTCTCTCTTCCTCCTTTTTTTTAGCCACGCATTTCCACACTCTTCCCAAAACCTATAGGGGAACATATCTTAGACTCGGAGGGATTATTAGAATACATTTAGATAAGATATGATTAAGATAAGATTTCAGATACTCTATATATAGTGATGCTCTCCATGATTACAAATTCATAGTTTACTCAGAACTTATTTTACTCATATTAATAACTAAAAATTAAATCATGGATTCAAATAGGAGATGATCCTTCAGTAATTTATTGAATAATATCAATCAAGAAACTCAAGAAAATATGGGAAATCAACCAAATTATTTCAATTATCCATACTCACGATTTTATGGCTACCCAAATATGCCACAACCAAATTATCCAAATATGCCACCACAAAATTATTCAAATATGCCTCCACAAAATTGGCAACAACCAAATTGGTGCCCACCTCAATTGGGACGACCTACAACTATAGTCCAGGTTCAAGTAGGACAAACACAAGACCAATATTAATTCCGGGAGACAATATTTCAGGTGATGACTCTGATTCACCGGTTCCACCTTTCTCTACTCAAGAAGATTTAGAAAATATTCAAGTTGAAGATGATGGTGGTGGTGGTAAAAAAAGTTAGATGGTCAATAGATGAAGAGAAAACACTTGCGCAGGCATGAGTGATGATATCCACAGATCCAAGTGTAGGTACTGCACAGAAGGAGGAAACATTTTGGAAAAGAGTCACTGCTTACTTTAACAAATATAGCAACGGTAATAGTAGAACACTTATAAAGTACAACTCTCGTTTCCATAGAGCTTACACAAAGATAAATGAATTTAATGGGATATTCAACCGTATTAACAACCAATACCTTAGTGGGTGGTCTGATGACCAGAAGAAACAAATTGCACGTGAGGAATGGTCCAAACTGAAGAAGGGAAAACATTTTACCCTTGAGCATATGTGGGAGATTATCAAGGAGTGCGCAAAGTGGAATGACGCTCGAGAAGAGGAATAGAAAACAGAGCCATCAGTGGGATAAAAAATGTCGTCTTATTACGGAGACGACGAAGTTAGCGAACGCCCTATAGGAAAAAAAAGCATCCAAGGCAAGGAAGAAAAGAAAGAACAAAGGAAGGCAACATGGAGAGTCCTCAGTAGATGAGGATTTTGTCAAATATGAAACACATCAGCGAGAAAAATTTCAATGCCAAAGGAAATAAACGAGCAACTACAAAGCACTTCTATGAGGGAAGAACTTACTATACTCAGTGCTGATACAAGTGGAATGAGCAAACAAGCAAGGGCGAGTCAGCAATGAATGTGTGATAGAATTCGTTCAAAGTACAACGTCTAGTCTTCAGTTTAATGTGTCAATGTGTTAGTTGTTTATGTTGGTATTTCATTTTAATTTAGTTATGTTTAAGTTAGTATTTAAGTTATGTTTCATTTAAGTTATGTTTAAGTTATTTTTAAGTTGGTATTTCATTTAAGTCATTTTAATTAAGTTATGTTTAAGTTGGTATTTCATTTCAATTTAAGTTGGTTTTTCATTTTAATTTATTTAGATTTGTATTATCTTAGATAAGACTACACGTTAGATAAAACTACACAATACTCCATTCCGACGTAAAGTTTGCTAACAGGACAACCTATATTCAAAATTAAGATATGACAACTCTACTTTTCTGACAAATACTGTAGTAGATAAGATATCAGAATGAATGTGACTACACAATACTAAATTCCAACATAAAGTTTGCTAACAAGACAACCCATACTCAAAATTAAGATATGACAACTCTAATTTTCTGACAAATACTGTAGTAGATAAGATATCAGAATGGATGTGACTACACAATACTCCATTTCGACATAAAGTTTGCTAACAATACAACCCATATACTCAAAATTAAGATATGACAACTCTACTTTGATATGATATGATTCCATGTGACTACACATTGCTAATAAAACAAAATGTACAATATCCGAATAAGATTTTGATAAGATATGATTCCATATATTAGATTACATTTAGATAAGATTTTAATAAGATAAGATTTCAGATACTCTATATATAGTGATGTTCTCTATGATTACAAATTCATATTCCTCACAACTTAAACTTTTCATCGCTTTCAATAAAAAAAATGGCGAACAATCTTAACAACTATCTCAATAATAATTTTGACAGTAGCTCCACCACAAATAATATTCTTTTATCACAATTTATAGATAACGAATTGGTGGACGATGAAGATGAGGAAATGTTTAGGGCATTAGTCGAAAGGAGAGGAAGGGAACACGCTATAATAAGAAGGCAACCAATCTTAAGAGATCATCTTGATGGTCATAATCACATTTTTGTCGATTACTTTTCCGACAACCCGGTGTACCCACCTGAGATGTTCCGTCGAACGTTTCGAATGCACAAAAGTTTGTTCATTCGTATTGTGGACACTTTATTTGAAAGGTATACATACTTTCAGCTAAGTTATAATGCAGCAAATGAAAGGAGACTTTCTCCAATCCAAAAAAGTATAGCTCCAATTCGACAACTGGCATATGGAAATCCTCTCAATTCTTACGATGAGTACATAAGAATTAGAGAAACTACGGCGAAGGAGTGCTTGTTTAATTTTTGCCGCAGTGTTTTTGAAGTATTTGGACCTCAATACCTTAGAAGGCCAAATGAAGCAAATGTTGAACGATTACTTCAAATGCACTTAGATCATCACAACTTTCCAAGCATGCTTGGAAGCCTCGAATGCATGCTTTATTGACATTGGAGAGCATGTCCAGTTGTCTGGCATGGTCAGTACACGCGAGGTGATCATGGAGTGCCCACAATTATGTTCGAAGCTGTTGCGTCTCAATATTTATGGATATGGTGTACCTTTTTTGGAGTGGCCGGATCAAACAATGATATCAATGTTCTTTGTCAATCTTCATTGTTTAATGATGTTGTCGATGGATTTGCTCCGCA
Source organism: Agrostemma githago (assembly GCA_958450325.1). Lineage (NCBI taxonomy): Eukaryota > Viridiplantae > Streptophyta > Magnoliopsida > Caryophyllales > Caryophyllaceae > Agrostemma > Agrostemma githago. The sequence goes on from OY288243.1 coordinate 57,714,032, forward strand.
AGTTCATTTCTCGGCTAATGGAACTAAATACTCAAAAGGGTATTATTTAGTTGATGGTATATACCCAGAGTGGGTAACCTTTGTAAAGAGTTTCCCCAATTCAATGGACCCTAAAAGGCAGTTATTTAAGAAAATACATGAATCAGATAGAAAAGATGTGGAACGTGCCTCTGGTGTTCTTCAAGTGCGATGAGTGATTATACGCCAAGTGGCTCGTTTTTGGGATAGAAGAAATTTGATAAATATCATGTACGCATGTATTATACTACATAACATGGTTGTTGAAGAAGAAGAAAAGCAGATAACTAATTGGGCGAGTGATGTCGAAGCAGATTCCGTACAAGTAAATGGAGGGTTGTTGAGTGATTTTCAAGCATCTCTTCATAGGTGTGTCGAGCTTTGTGATCATGAAGTTCACAACAATTTGAAAGCGGACTTGGTTGAGCATATTTGGCAACGATTTGGTGGAACTATCGAAATATAAATAATTATATTATTTTAGTTTTTGTTGTGAAGTATTATTTATATTTTTAGAAAGTTAAATTATTAAAAAAATAATGTAATTTAAATTTAGATCTACTGTTTAAAAATGTATGGAGTAATTAATTAGGCATTTATTAAAAAAATATTATGATGTTAAATTAAAAATGAAATATATTGGGTAGAAATTAATTTTTAGTAGTGAGTAAATTGTGGGTGTACCATTTATAAACTCGTATTATTGTTGAGATTGGTTGTATGAAGTTAGAGTTTTTAATTAAGTGACGTGACGATGACATGACGACATATGAAGTTGGATGGACATTGCTTGTTGTGGTTACCCTAAATAGCACAATTTTCCATCGAAGATGTCTTAGCCCAGTGGTTAAGACTAGGTGCTCTGGGACAGTAGGTCTCAGGTACGAATCCCCGCTCCCCCTATATTGTAATGCGACTAAGTGCGCTCTTTGATGAACCAAAAAAAAAATAGCACATTATTGTGGATGTTCGTCCGTACCGCCCGGCGCCCCGCGCGCGCTCGCGCGGGACCGACCCGTTTTTTCAACGTGTGGCGGCGGCCACCCACGCGGCCCCACCCGGTCGGGGGCCGGTCCAATCTCGCATACGGGGCGATGTTTCGGACCTCGTTTCGGATGACGATCCAGACTTGTACTAGACGGGTGCGGGCACCCGTGTTTCCATTTGGAATCGATCGAGTCGTGGTTTTAAATGTTTAAAGGCCGATTCATTTGGTAAGGCGACCTTTTTAGTGAACTGAATTTGTCATCGATTTGTGGAGTCGCCACCGAGTCAATTATGGGGACTCGGAAACCGTTCAAGTCAACTTTGATCCTTAGCCGGCTCAAAGCTGAGGAGCACGGGATCTAAAGATAAAGACTTGTACCCTTAAGTAGTCCATGCCTGGAATGAATCTCATTGCCAATGGTTTTGGACATCCGGAAACCGTCGATTCTGAGTAAGGGGTGAGGGTAGTATTGGGAAGCCAACATCCGATAGATGTCAACACCCAATCCCGCCCGCACTATAGCGGCCTCTACTAATCAATCGGTGGGCTGATAACCTAGTTCTTTTGTTGTGGTGGAAGTACTGTAACGTCCGTTGTTTTCACCCTACACCTTGTCGGTTGTTTAAGGACAAGTAAGTATTGTCGTCAAAGTAGTTGCGTTTACATTCTTTGCATGCGATTTCATGTGACAAGCAGACCATGCAAAGATGCACGTAGGAGAGTAGAGAGTACTAGCATTATACGTATTAGCAAATCAGTTTTAATGCGATAATACGGATATTAGTCATTCTCGTGGTATACCTTACTTGGTATTCTGCTTAAGATGCGTCGGTTCGGTATTAATAGAGATGCATCGAATCTAGTAAGGCGAGCACCCGAACTAATACGGAACCCGACCATCGCTTTGTTCAGTTTTAGTTATTTTACGTTTTGAATTCCGTGTTAGGTGATTTAGCATGCGATTATAAGGTCATAAAAGCGGTAAATCATACGAAAAACTGTAAATGCGAATGTAAGTAAATCACATTATGAGGAGCTGCACCCTCGGAGTATACACTAAACGGGACACGATGCATAGATAGTTGAGAACGGATCTCGGAATTACTCGGGTCTATTTAGTGTATTTTAGTGCTTGTGGTTGAAGTTGGGACGTTACGTATTTTAGTAGACGTTTGTGGACCTAGTGTCCATATCTAGTGTTGTCGTAGTGCATAATAAAAGAAAGTACAAATTTGGAAAGTTTTGTTTAGATGACAACCTAGTGACGATTCGACTTCAGGGCGGATCCTCCTAGTGATTTCAGCAGAGCTCCGTTACCGTTGACCCTTCCTGCGGCTATTCCGGCAGAGCTTCGTTACTATGGACCGGTTCTGCGGCTAATCGGGCAGAGCTTCGCGCTACTAGACTTGAGCTAGTCGAACACAGGCACCTCGGTATCGAGTGGGGTGCTCGAAGGTGAGGAGTAGCGTCGATGTCGCTTTTATTGGAACTACGATCGAGTGGATCGTTTGCCTCGAGTGTCGGAGTGCGAGCCTTTAGCGAGAAAGTAGAGGGGGAGGAGAGAGAGTTGAGATGTGTCGAATGAATGAGGCAAAGGGGGGGTATTTAGAGGTGTTTTCAGCCCTCGTCGCCCATATGGACGCCTGAGTTGGGGCGCACCAAGACTCAGGCGCCTGGGCTTAGGCGCGGGGAGTCTAAGACGCGTGAGGTGAAGCGATTGGAATTTTGAAAATACGATTTTGATACTTTCCAAAACCGAGAGGGAGAGTATAATACATAACTTAGGGCTTAAGGCTTCCGGTGTGTTACCCTAGCGCCATGAACATTAGTGGTCCTCGGGTGTGCATCCCGAGGTTCGCTTGGCGCGGTGCTGACTCGGTTTGAGTTTCGGGATCGATTCGGGATCCCGGTGTCAAAATTGACTCTAATTAGTGTCTATGCGATCGTAACAACACGATTAAGGCTGCCATCATGTTAGTTTTAATTTTTCCGAGTAATTATTTGATCCGTTCTATAGAAAAGCAACCTAAAACATCGTGAACCCGCGTCGCGTTGCAGTACTATCGTCATTGGGTGTTTGTTGGGCACTTCTGCAGCCACCAGGTCCAAATCTGTGTGTCTACAAAAGCCCCCACTTTGACTGAGGCTTGGACAAAGCGAAAGTCAAAGTATAGCCGCCCAGGTCAATCGAAGATTACGACCTGGTGGCTGTCCGGTCGGGTCGTTTTATGTCCATTGAACTGCGTATTGAGGATCGCCAGCCAAGGCTTAAGAATCATCCCTAACGTCTTTGCTCGCGGTTGCTTACTTGGGCCCGGGCCGCTGCTTGTCATCTTGTTCTTTAATTCTTCATGCTTTAGCGCTTTGCCCTTTTAAGTTCGTTTAATTTTAAATGTTGTCGCGTTAAGCGTAAGTGCAAAGAATACTCATATTTGTTGGCTTACATTTGAACAAATATTTTTGGGACACTTGTGAACCCATGATAAAGCATTCGAGGGCGTCATTATCCACTTGAGTGGTCGTCTTCGGGATGCTTGTGACCCCTTGGGCGAAAGAAAGTGAAATAAAACTATTCGAGGGCGTCACTCTCCACTCGAATAGCTGTCTCTCGGGATGCCTCTAACCCCTAGGACAAAACAAAATGATATAAACTGCTTGAGGGCGTCAGTCTCCACTCGAGTAGCTGTCTTTCGGGATGCCTCTGACCCCTAGGACAAAACAAAATGATATAAACTACTCGAGGGCGTCAGTCTCCACTCGAGTAGCTGTCTTTCGGGATGCCTCTGACCCCTAGGAAAAAACAAAATAAAATGAGATAAACTAGTCGAGGGCGTCAGTCTCCACTCGAGTAGCTGTCTTTCGGGATGCCTCTGACCCCTAGGACAAAAAAAAAGAGATAAAAGTATTCGAGGGCGTCAGTCTCCACTCAAACAGCTGTCTTTCGGGATGCCTCTGACCCCTAGGATAAAACAAAATGAGATAAACTACTCGAGGGCGTTAGTCTCCACTCGGGTAGCTGTCTTTCGGGATGCCTCTGACCCCTAGGACAAAATAAAATAATATAAACTACTCGAGGGCGTCGGTCTCCACTCGAGTAGTTGTCTTTCAGGATGCCTTTGATCCCTAGGACAAAAAAAAAGAGATAAACTACTCGAGGGCGTCAGTCTCCACTCAAGTAGCTGTCTTTCGGGATGCCTCTGACCCCTAGGACAAAATAAACCATTCGAGGGCGTCGGTCTCCTCTCGAATGAAAAATGCTGTGGAGGTATTAGACTCCTTCGAGAGCGTTGGTATCTACTCGAAAAATTGCTGTCGAGGGCGTTGGTATCCACTCGACAAATTGCTGTCGAGGGTGTTGGTATCCACTCGACAAATTGCTGTGGAGGTTTCAGACTCCTTCGAGGGTGTTGGTATCCACTCGAAAAATTGTTGTCGAGGGCGTCGGTATCCACTCGACAAATTGCTGTGGAGGTTTCAGACTTCTTCGAGGGCGTTGGTATCCACTCGAAAAATTGTTGTCGAGGACGTTGGTATCCACTCGACAAATTGTTGTGGAGGTTTCAGACTCCGTCGCCCCTCGGATAACTAAGACCCTTTGAGCGAGAAATTGCTGTTTGTTTATCTGTTTTAGTTAAGTGTTTTTTGTTGTGGTGAGTTTGTCTTATTTTGTTCGGGTTTGTTCTTGCTTTGTTTTAATTCGTTATGCATTTGAGATTTGTTTAGAGTTCGTTTAGAGTAATTTGGTTCAGACAGTTTTGTTACGCGTTTGGGTGCAGCGTCCGTGTTAAGTGCGGTTCTTATGCTTGTCCTATTATCGAGCGTGTTTTGTCGATGTTGATTAGTAATTGTTCCATCATTGTTGTTTTGTCTGTCTTAAAAGGCGCGTGTTTTATGTGTATCGAACTTCGGGTCTCGTTTGCTTCTGTTTTAGCCTGTACTGGGCCGCTCAGACGTGCACCCATCAGCGCCCTAATACTCAGGCGCCTAGCCCCCAACGCATTAGGACTCGGGCGCGTCACTTGGGGCGGTTGGAATTCAGTGGATCGGGTCTGTTTAAGTAATCGAAAATTGGGGGTGTTGGTTCATCTGATCTAAAACTCGAGCGCGTCACCCCCTTCACCTTCAAATCGATTTCTCGACTTTTCTTGCCAAATTCGTCTCGATTTTCGTCGTACGCGACAATGTCGATTCCGGGTAAACGTTCTTTACTTGTTTATTGTCGGTTTTGTTTGATTTGATTGAGCTTGTTTTGTTGAAAATCCTAGAAAATCGATTTGGGTGTTTCTGATTTACTAAGTTTCGATGCTTGTGCTTAATCCGATTGTTAAATTAGGGTCGATTAGAGGTTGTTAGGGTAGTTATAAGTTCGATAGGGATTTTCGAGGTAGGACAATGGCTCCCTATGGAAATGTGTTTGGAATGCTAGGGTTAAGGATCGTTTTCCCGATTATTCCCGTATTTATTTTGTGTAATCTTGTTCAAATAGTGTTCGTGAGGATGTGGGTAGCTCTCTTGTCGATTCTTATGGGCTAGGATGACTTTTAGGACTCTCCGTGAGGTTTTGTGTGTCTTAAGACGGACCAAAAGGTGTCGTAATTATGCCGGATCTTCCCGAAACCACTTCCATCGTGACCGGGATCGAAAATGGGTGCTAGCGGCCTTTTCGGAATTTCGATATCCTTATCCAAAATTTTGACCCTATTTTGACTTTATTTTGACCTGCTTGAGCTGCTTTAGCCTGACCTGAGGCACGAATTTTCATTTTTTTGTTTGATTTTGTAGTTAGAGGTAACATCGAGCGTCCCAAGGGAGCTCCTTGTGGTGAGACTGTCGGGACGAGTTCACAGACTCCCTGAGGGATTCGCAGGAGACGACGGAGTATTTCGTCTCTGCGTCGCGACCCCGAGGCCATTAATGAGGCCGATTTTGATAGAGTGAGGAAGCGCAGGCTTCCGGAGACGGTTTCTAGGAGGGCTCATGTTTCGGTTTCTGTACCGGAGGATGAGGAGATTGGTTACGAGGATCCCGAGTGGGCTCGGGACTGGGATGGTCATCAGCTGCTATTTCACCTTGACCTTCACATTTCTCGCCGCATCGTGCGGGGTATGGTGAGTGTCCTATTTGTACTTATTAGTTATGTCTTAGATTTTTTGCTCTGACTAGGTTAGGTTGGTTTTGTTTACACTTGTGTTGTTTTGGTTTGCAGCCCCCAGGTCCGATGAGGACTTTCTCGGGCTTTACTACGTGTCCCGACCGAGATGGGGCCGCGTGGGTGGCCGCCGCCATACATTTAAAAACCAGGTCGGTCCCGCGCGGGCGCGCGCCGGGCGCCGGACGGTGCGGACGGACGTCCACAGTTTGGCGATGATGAACTCATTTCGTATACATATTTAACCCCAACTTTTCCTTTATTTTGATTTGTTTTATGTGTCCGAGGAGTCGTTTTTCTAGCTTTTTATCCTTCTTTGTTATGCCGGATATTTTGTTTACGTTTTGTAGGAAACGAGACAAATAAAGGCGGTTGAGCTATATTTTGGGCAATGACAGGAGTCGAGCCATGAAATCTACAAGAAGAAAGTGATAAAAGTTAAAGGATACTAATTGAATACTTGAGGAAGGTGTAGACACCCACATTTTGACCGCCAGGTGTCTATAATAGTTCCCGCCAAACACCCGATGATGATTGGACGTAAACGTGCTTTGATGGACTCAGATATGGGCTCGTAATCATGGACATTTGGTTTAGACTTATTACAGAGTACAAATTTTACAAAACCAACCTCAAATCATGGCCCAGTGGGTCGTTTAGAGTCAAATGAGACTAATTTGGGTCAATTCCTACACCAGGGGTAAAACCGTCTTTTAGCGACCGAGTCAAAACCCGGTCAAAGATATTTCCCGAGACTCACGGACCAACCGTGACACCTCACGTGTCCGGTTTGGACTCCAACTGTTTCAAAAATCAACTTCGAAAACATTAAATAATTCCGTTAAAGGTAGAATTTGATCTCAAGTGGAATTCTATCCGAAAAACTAAAGCAATTACCGACCGAGTGTCAAACACTCGGCCGAAATCAGCCAAACCAGCCGAGTCCTTTGCCTTCTTCACCAAGAAAGCGAGTTCTCATTCCTTTCGAACTCTTACGTTTCCTATCCAAACCGGTGTTTCTTGTTGTCCAAGCAATACACCTCTCCTAAACCTCTGCTCCTATAAATAGGACCCTCACGACACACACATAGAACAGATCCAACATCCACGATCATTCATCAAAAACTCAGAATTAATCTAGAATTATTCATCAACCTCGACACACATTCATCAATCATACAAGCACCGAAATACCAACGAATCCGACCCCGAGAAACCGGCCGAAACCCGTCCCCATCACACTTCCAAAATAACACCTTAACTCATCCCGCATCATCTCGACGCTCCCAAGTTTAAGCCACTTTCCGACGAGCCTTATCCCGAGAAAACAAAGCATGTAGGTTGAGGGTGTAAATCAAACCCGATTCATCTCTTCTTCTCTTCCTTTCTTCACGTTTTTTCGTTTTTTTCGAGTCGTGTCGTCGGTCGTTTCGTATTTTTAATATGGGTCATTCGTCACATCTTTTTTATTTTCTAATATCGATACTATAAAAACTATTTTCATATATAAACGTTCTTAAAATACGATATCGATTCTCTAATCAAATATCGTATTAAACAAGGGCTAAATTAAATCTCGTTGATGCTAAAAAATCGTTACATCTTTTTTTAAAACAAAATACGACGATTTTAACGCGGAGAGAATTAACATTTTTTTTTTCTTCTTTTCGACCAATTTCTTTTCTTTTTCAAAACAATTTTCAAAACACTTTTTTCACTTTTTCTAAAATCATTCTAACTATTTGATATCGATTTCATAGTCGAATATCGAATACGACGAATATCGAAAATATGAATCGGGTATAAATTAATCCATATTTGTACGCGATTTATAAAAATTAACGATTTTCAAAAAATAAGAAAAGCGGGACAGACTCCCGCGCGAGTCGTGCGCCTCCCAGGCGACTCGCGCGAGAGCCTGGAAGGTCGACCCTTTTTTTCTTCGGTTTCTCGTCTTTTATTCTTTTCGTTCCTTACATAAAATAGCGACTTTCGCGACATATTTCGATAAATACTTTTTTTGACCTCGGTCAACACGTGTTAATCTATCACGTGACTTAAACCTTTTTTTCAAAATCATGCATATTATTTATTTACACCTTTATTCAATTTATTCATCGTTACTAACTCGTTTTCTCGTGTTTGTAGCAATTTACTTATTTCTTTGTTTTATTAGACTAAAACGAACTTCACATGCTAAAATAACTTTGACGTTATTTGTTTAACATGCATTAAATGACTTAGCAACCCATTTATTTTTCTCTCACATGTTTAGGGAAAATATTGTTTGCATATCATTCAACCGTCGAACTAACGCATGTACACCAAAAACGAACGATATCTTAGTAAAGGCCGCTAAGTGCGGGCGGGGTTGGGTATTCTTAGTGAACTTCCCAACACGTACCCTCACCCCTTACTCAGAACCATGGTTTCCGGATGTCCGAATCCATTGGCAACGAGAGTCATTCAATATTCGATTACCGATAATGTCGGTATCGGTATCAAATGCTAAGGGACGAACCCGATAAACTATGACATCGGAAATGGGCCATATTTTGTATGTGGCCCACTACGACATAGAGTGGGTTCGAATGGTTCCGAATAACAACAAAATTCGGTGGCGACTCCTACTTCGATTTAAATTTCAATTCGACCCATCTCATATGGAGATTCATTCGCCTCTCCAAACCCGCGCGTGGCCGCGTCGGGGTGGACCTATGTCATGTCCACAATTTGGCGACTCCGCTGGGGATCAACTGATGTGTCACTTACCATCGGCATCCTCAGGGTGAGACTCGAAAAGAAATCGTTCGATTAGTAATGTACACGTTTTAGTTCAATGGTTCATGCATAACCCAAATTTTTTCCGGGCCGGTTACTTGTGACCGACGTCCCACTATACCACGGTGCATTCCTACATGGGTGCACTAAAGACTTCGATGGCGGAACTCGCATGGGTTTTACGGCAGGTTCTAAGACCAACTCGGCTTAGGAAGTCCGTCCTGATTTGCGAGAATGCTATCGTCGTTGGTATAGACCCTATTCGACCGACCGAGACTTAGACTAAGAGCATACATGGCGTCATTATACTGTTTCCGTGACTACATGCTACTTGATCTTCTTTGGTCTTTTTTTCAAAAAACGTCATTTTCAAAAATTTGCATCTTTTCAAAACCATCTATTTTTCAAAACCCGGAAAGCTACCGAATTTAGGACTTATGATTTTGACTCAAAATAGCCTATTTTTAGCCGGTATGCTGCCCAAACTTTCCAAAAAAATTCAAAATCTCGGCCCGATAACATTTTTTCTCGGTTTTCAAAAAATCGGACCATCCTACCCGACTTTGTTCGGTTTTCAAATCCAAATTCTCTTTTCAAAACCCTCTTCTTCTTAGGACTTCCCGTATTTAGCAGTGTCGGGTCTCGTCATAGGTTGTAAGAGTCTGTAGCGTCGGAACTCCGTCGATCTTACATCACGGATTTCCTCCCTATCCCAGTCCGCCTTTTTTGTCAAGGCACGGCCCACCTTCGTAGGACAAACTCCTGCAAAGGGAAGCCCGTTTACACATTCGAGTCCAAAGTCTGGGGAATTCTCACGTGGACCTTCCTTCGAACGGGACTAGGCCCACTTTGCCAAATCCTAAGGAAGGCCCACCGTCCACGGGTCATCCGTCTAGAAGTCGGTTTTTCGGTCTTTTTCTCGTCTAGTCTTTTCCTTTCTCGGGATGTACTCTTTGATTCTAAGATCTGGGTCAGTTACTGATTACGCGGTGCCCTTACAGACAGGCCACCCCACACCCGAGCCATGACGCAACAAGCCATAGACGAATTGAGGGCCTCTTTGACCAAGCTGGAAAACATGATCACGTCGATGAGAGGGGACCAGATCGCCATCCTTACCCGGGTAAGTGCCGTGGAGCAGGGAACTCCAAGTGGCAGTGTTGACACTACTGGGCCTTTAGCTGAATTGGCCAGCGCAGTCCACAAACTGCAGGAACAGGTCCATCTGTCAACCCAAAACTCCATCCACACGGAGAATGCTCGGATCTACACACCGTTGACCGACGAACTACCCGCCAATATCAATCTGACGGGTCTGCCAATGTTCGAGGGTACTTAAGACCCGGTCCACCATATCCGGGCTTTCAAGGAGTTCATGGCCCTTAAGGGGGTTAAGTCCAACATGTTCAAGCACCTGTTCACTTCTTCTCTCGAGAAGCACCCAAGAGCCTGGTACTACCGGCTCGATTCCAAGAAATACAAAACTTGGGATGACGTGGCAACGGAATTCGCTCGGAACTACGCCGACAACACAGAAATCCAGACCACTATGCGCACCCTGGAAGTAATGGCCCAGGAACCTAAGGAAGGATTCACGAAATACCTTCAGCGCTGGAGGGCTGAAAGCGTCAAACTGGTCGATAAGCCCAGTGAAAAAGTGTTGGTTGAAGCCTTCGTCAAGAACCTCCTTCCAGCTTACCGGGTCCATCTCCGGTATGCCATCATACCTAGCTTCGCGGTCCTAACTGAGATGGGAACGAGAATCGAAGATGATCTAAGGTTGGAAAGCCTCACTAAGGCCTCCGCCAAGGGATACCAAGGGGCCAGCTCATCAACAAGCAAGCCCACGTCTACTGCCGTCACTCGTAGCATTTTTGACGAAGTAAACGCACTTGATACCTCGTCCCAGAAGAATACCACCCCCCGGGTATTCACTAACATAGGCCCACACCTGATCTCCCGGTCGAGCGACGCTCCAAGGCTTACAACCTCCAGGCCTACTGTTAGTACCATCGTGGTTAGGGACACGATACCGAGAAATGTTGGAAGCTAAAGCACCTTATCTAAGATCTCATCGAGAGCGGGAAGATCCCTTTGCCCGGGAGCAAACCCAACAATAAGGATAACCCATTAGCCACTCACGCCATCTTCTCCGGGGAAATAATGGATTGTTCACACCTCATTTCTCCATTTGTCCCGCAAATAAACGGGATCTGGTGCGACGATGTAGACGACGTCTATCTCACCAAAGGGGAAGCTGTCCCCATCACACCCGAGGAGATTCAGAAGGTTAAGTCCAAGGTCTTAGCCACTAGTCAAGCCCTCATCATTGCCGAGCCACTTAGGGTGGAGCCCGCCCCGGAAGAGCCAACTACTGAAAAGGCTCTTGTAAAGCAGCTGAGCAAGACTCGAGTTGACCTCTCTATATGGCAACTCCTACTTAGCTCCCAAAAACATCGAGAGGGACTCACTAAGGCCCTCGATCAGGTCAAAATCGACTCTATGGCTACTCCAGCTGAAATGGTAGCCACGGTTCTGCCCCACCTAAAGTAGAAATCCAAAGAAAAAGGCCCACTGATTACCTTCTCCAATGCTGATCTACCACCATTTGGGCCAGCCCACAACATGGCCCTCTACTTCACGGTCATCTGCCGTGGAAAGTACCTACCTATGACCCTAATTGATGACGAGTCAGCAGTCAACGTCCTCCCCTTGAGGACCGCCAAAGCCCTCGGCATCACCGAGGCTGACTACATTCCCACAGCTCAAACCATTCAGGCTTTTGACGGAAGCCCAAAGTCAGTAGCCGGAGCCACAAAACTCACTATCATGACAGGCCCAATAGAGAAGGAGCTGGAGTTTCAAGTGATCGACGTGACTTCTTCCTTCAACCTTCTTTTAGGAAGACCTTGGATCCACGCAACCAGGGATGTATCCTCCACCTTACATCGGAAAATCAAGCTACCTTTGCACGACACCGTCATCACTCTAGAAGCCACACCTATGACTGTGGCTAACTGCAACACCTCGGGCCGCACCGATCTCTGGGGGTTCGATTTCGTAGGGGCCATCGAAGAAGATCATCTCTTCCGTCCTTACTTCACGGTTAGTATTGACCGGATGTTGCAAAATCTGGGCTATTTGCCGGGGGCTACATCAAGGCCCGATCTCCCCGCAGGGAAAATCCTCGAAGTCCTAGATAACGGGAGGACTCAAACCGGCCTGGGTTATACCATAACCCCAGAGAATATGGGCCAAACAAGGACTAACACTGTCACTTTTATTACTCCAGTATTTGGACCAGTTCAAACAGGCTTATACCGGCCAATCACCACACGCCCTGGGACCCACTTGGCCCAGGATTGCAACTACATACCAGATGACATCTTCACTCTTATCCAGTCTGAAAGAATGTCGAGCCCGAGCTAGGGCTGCTTTTTGGAGAGGAACCCACGGCCTCAACACCGAAGGAAGAGTTGGTCAGTCTCATTCTCCGCAGTCGCACCTTTGATCCATCTAAACTAATCTCAGAGGTCGGATCCGGGACCGGAAGCAGAGCCTGGAGGAAGATTGTCAAGTGGGCTGACAGTCAGGGGAGGACTTACAAGCTGAGTCTGAGTCTGAGTCGGAGTCCGAGTCGGAGTCCGAGTCTGAGTCTAAGATTGAGTCAAGTGAGTCCGGTGCTAGGGTCAGTCTTGTAACTCCCCCTCTCCCTTTAGCTACTCCTGGTGCCTCGGGGTCTGTCCCGGGCACCATGCCTATCCCGCCACTGACTAGTGATCAGATGGCAGCTCTTTTCGAGCTATTTTCTCAATTCATGATCAATAATAACAACCGTTCTGCTTACGACTTGTCTCATTTTCAAAACTTTCTCAATTCCAAAAATATTATGTGCAATGACATTGAGAAACCCGACGAACAGGTATCCTTGCCTCCACATCTGATCGAGCAACTAGAGCAAAGGGAATCCTGCAATCCGGTAATCGAAGAAACCGAATCCATTAACGTGGGAACAACCTTAGAACCTCAGATGGTTAAGATAGGATTATCCTTAGATCCCGAGGAGAAACAATAATTCATAGTTCTCCTTCAAGAATTCAAAGACGTCTTCGCATGGTCCTACAAGGACATGCCGGGGATTGATCGCGAAATAGCCGAGCACCGTATACCGATCAAGGAAGGGTTCAAGCCGGTTAAACAAGAACTCCGACGCATGAGGCCCAAATGGTCCCTCAAAGTCAAGGAGGAAGTCGACAAACAATTCAAGGCTGGGTTCATACGAGTCTCCGAGTATCCAAATTGGGTTGCAAACATTGTACCAGTCCCTAAAAAGGATGGAAAGGTTCGTGTCTGTGTAGACTTTCGGGATCTTAACAAGGCGAGCCCGAAAGACGATTTCCCGTTACCACACGTCGATATACTGGTGGATAACACAGCTGATCATGCCCTTCTATCATTTATGGACGGGTATGCGGGGTATAACCATATAAAAATGGCAGAAGAAGATATGGATAAGACCACCTTCATTACACCTTGGGGTACTTATTGCTATACTGTTATGCCATTTGGTCTCATTAATGCCGGGGCCACCTATCAACGAACCGCCACAACTTTATTACACGACATGATGCATAAAGAAGTGGAAGTTTACGTGGACGACATGATCGTCAAATCTAAAGACAGGGACAGTCACATCACCGCCCTGAGAAAATTCTTCACCCGTTTACGCAAATACAACATGAGGTTAAACCCTCAGAAATGCAGTTTCGGGGTAACATCTGGCAAATTACTGGGTCATATCGTTAGCCAACGAGGTATCGAAGTCGATCCAGCCAAAATCAAGGCCATCACTGAGATGCAGCCCCCTAAAACCGAAAAGGAGATAAGAGGGTTTCTCGGAAAAGTCCAATACATCAGCAGGTTCATTTCAAAGCTAACCATGGTGTGTGAACCAATCTTCAAAAAGCTGAAAATAGGGGAACGGTTACTATGGGACGACAAATGTCAAGTAGCCTTTGATAGAATCAAGGAAATTTTGTCCTCGCCGCCGGTCCTGATGCCACCTCAGCACGGTTTGCCTTTGTCACTATACCTAACCACGACAGAGACAGCCATGGGGGCTATGCTAGCTCAAACGGTCAACTCGGAGGAACGGGCTATATACTACATCAGCAAGAAATTTTTTGAGTACGAGTGTAAGTACACCATGCTCGAAAAGACGTGTTTAGCTTTGGTCTTGGCTACCAAGAAACTCCGACATTACATGCTCAGTTACGAGGTACATGTATTATCCAGAATGGATTCGATCAAGTACCTTTTCGAAAAGCCCATTCTCAATGGCAGGATATCAAGATGGACCCTGATGTTGGCAGAATTTGATCTGAAGTTCGTACCATTGAAAGCCATCAAAGGACGAATAGTAGACGAATTTCTCGCTGACAGTCCCATAACCGAAGGACCCACCGACACTTGGTCCTTCCCGGATGAAGACATTTTCCACACTGACACCGAAGCATGGGACTTATACTTTGACGGGGTATCCAATTTCCGAGGATTTGGAGTCGGGATTCTCCTAATCTCGCCAAGAAGGGAACATACTCCCGTGTCCATCAAATTAGACTTCGACGTCACTAATAACGCCGCTGAATATGAAGCATGTATCCACGGGCTACAAGTCGCCGCCGACTTAGGGGTCACAAACCTCCGAGTACACGGTGATTCATCTCTGGTCATTAATCAAGCACTTCAAAAATGGAAGACTCGAAATGCAAATCTCGTGGCCTACCAGGCACGAGTAAGGGATCTCGAGAAGCAATTCCAGAAGGTAGAATATATATACCTACCTCGGGAAGAGAATCAGTTCGCAGATGCACTTTCAAAACTGGCATCTTTGCTAAATATTCCCGATCATATGACCAGTATGCCGATCTGTGTCGAAAGACGATCCGAGCCAGCATATATCCACGACATCGAAGAAATCGAGATACCTGATCCCGAGCCATGGTATCAAGCTGTGTTGACATACCTAACAACCGGAGAATATTCACCTGGAGCTGACAACCGAGTCAGAAAAGCCCTGCGAAGACTGGCAGCCCAGTTCATCCGTACCGACGATGGGCAACTCTACAAAAAGACAGCACAGGGGGCACTCCTTCGATGTGTCAATAGAGCCAACGCCGAAAAAGTTATGGCTGAAGTACATGATGGCGAATGCGGCCAACACATGAATGCCCAAATGTTAGTCCGGAAAATCATGAGGCTCGGATACTACTGGAATAGCATGGAAATCGACTGCCAGCTGTATGTTAGACATTGCCATAATTGTCAACTTTTTGCCAATGTACAACATATGCCACCATCCCTGCTATACACCATGACGTCACCCTGGCCATTTTCAACATGGGGAATCGACATAATTGGAAAGATAAACCCCTCGGGAACCGGAGGACATTGCTTCATTTTGGTAGCAATTGACTATTTCACCAAATGGGTCGAAGCTGAATCCTACCGTATTCTCAATGCCAAGCATGTCGCCAAGTTTATTCAAAATAAGATAATATGCCGATATGGGATCCCTTATGAATTCATCAGTGACCACGGGACCCATTTTCAAGCCGAGACCGCAGCGTTATTAACCAAGTACAAAATTCAAAGGCATACATCTTCACCCTACCGACCCCAAACCAATGGAGCGGTAGAAGCGGCTAATAAAACAATTGTCACCATACTAAAAAAGATGGCCGATAATTACCGGGATTGGCCCGACAAAATACCATTTGCACTTTGGGGATATCGAACCTCGATTCGAACTGCGACCGGGGCAACACCGTATTACCTTACATATGGCATGGAAGTTGTCCAACCTGTTGAGTTAGAGGTACCGTCACTCAGAATCCTACTCGAGAGCCAAGTACCTGAAGCTGATTGGGTCCGAGCGCGATATGACTCGCTAGTCCTTTTAGACAAACGACGATCTCGTGCCCTCAATAATATACAAATCTATCAGAAGAGGATCCAGCGGGCTTTCAACAAAAGGGTAAGGCCCAGAAACATCAAAGAAGGAGATTTGGTTCTCAAATCTGTTCGAGCTTTATTACCAGTAGACCCAAGGGGAAAGTTCAAACCTAACTGGGTTGGGCCATATCTGGTAAAGAAAATTCTATCAGATGGAGCAGTAATGCTAACGGATCTGGACGGGAATGAATTTGTCAACCCAACTAACCTGGATCAGCTGAAGCGCTACTACTCTTAACCCACCTCTCTCAATGTCATTTGCAAAAGTTTATTAAAAACATTTTTTCAAACTTTTAAAGACAAGTCAAAAGCTAGAATTACTTATTCTACTGTTACGAGCATCTTGAACCAATAGTCTTGATGTATTTCGAAATTGCAAATTAAGTCTGAACTACGTTTGGTTTGATTCCATTTATTGTGGATACGTAGGCAGCCCCTCAAAAGGGCACAACCACTGCGATCGAGAAAAGAAAACAGGAACGGTTTTTAATAAGTTTCTTTTATTATTTTCCAAAAAAAAATCCGACAAATTCGGAAAAGTTACAAAGAATAAAAAAACACAATAAATAATACTAATACTTAAATAATAAAAAAACTAAGGCATTTTTCCCTTTCCTTTGTCCTTAATTTCCTTTTCCACCCACCGGCGTCGACGTGGAGGTGAACGCTCCCGAATCACCAAGGTAATCTCCTTAACCCGGGCTCGTTTCTTCAAACTCGATTCCCCGGTCACCTCACTCGGTCCTAGGCGGGCCCTCACTCTCTCGGGTAGCCGATCACACGGACCTAGCCTATCTCGAACCGCTAGTTTCGGTCCGAGCCTTCTCTCCAAGTCACTAGCACCGGTCTCATTAGCTCGAGTCTTAGTTTTTGACTTAGAACCCGACCCCGGCTCAGCGAAGATAGTTGGAGTCTCCTCTTTATCAAAGAACCGCCTATTGTCTTTCGCCGATTCTCGACGGGCCAAGTCAAAAGCCTCGTCAGTCTTCAAAGTTTTACGGGTCTCCTGGGATTCTTCAGAAGTCCATTTTCAGTATGACTCAGAAACCCAAGTGGTTTGACAAAGGCGAGGTATAGTCCATATGACACGGGTAAACCAGCGTTGTAGCCACGTGTCGCACATAGCGTCCGTCAATTGGAGCGAAACGCTAATGATTGCTTCAGTCTCGGGGATCTGCTGAAACGAACCGAACTGTCTCAGAATACGATCCGGATAAATATGGACGGTCCAGTCCAAAGACAAGATCACCAGATAACGGGCCTTGTCCCTCCTAGCTAACCCCGTCAGTCTTGAAAGGAACCACCAGATGACGTTCCATCTAATCAAAGGCCCACCATGGAATGTTAGCTCTTCATCCCAATATTTCCGATTTATATGATGCCTTGAGCTTATTCGCCGGGTCCTGGAACCGATCTGACAGCTGCGATACCTGGATATGTTCACTGGGGGCTCTATGATTGACAGACGCTCGGATAACCAGATCTGCAAAATTTTCGAAAAGTCAAAAACTTTCGAAAAATAAAAAAAAATTCAAAAATTCAAAAAAAAAAATTCAGAAATTTTTTTGAAAAAATCTTATTAAAATTTTTTGGAAAAATCAAAATTTCGAAAATTGGAAATTTCGGAAAAATTTCGAAAAATCGGGCAATTTTTCGAAAAAAGAAAAAAGAAAAAAAAACGGTTAAATACCTGCAGAAGACGGATGCTTCCTGTCAATTGTCGATCCGAGTCAAGTCTTCTAGCATCAAAGCCCATAATAATCTCCCCAGTTATCAGCCAAGCCGGGCTGTGACCTGTCTCCATTTGGTCAACTATGCTAATCAGCCTGATCTCACCCAAGCACGAGTCAGCATCCATCCGACCTTCAAAGGCATATCGATGCAGCATACAAAAGGCGAAAGCCCTACGTCTATGGGTAGAAGTAATTCTTGCGCCAACTGGATTCATGAATTTGTCAGCCAGGTCAAATAGGGAAACTGAATCTCCCTTTATCATACGGGCTGTCTCAGGATGTGACAAGCCTAGAAAATCCCTTAATCTCCTCCTTGGGTCAGGATAAAACGGGGGAATGGCAGGACGAGCATTAGGGCACCAACCGCCTATAGCTGCAATTTCTTCAGGAAGAGGACATATTTCTCCTCGAGAAAATACGAAAACATGGTGAGTAGTATCCCAAAAGGATAAGCAAGCATCGAGAAAGTGCGAATCTACCCTAAGTCGCTGAAGTGGGAATAAAGCCACAATTCCCATTTGAGTTAGCTGAACTTTATCTTCGTCTCGAAAGTCCTGAGCCCACGCCTGAAGCATCACAGTCAAATGATCAATACCCATTGCGAGAATAGTTTCTTTTATTTATCCTAAAAAGTCTAAGGGATTTTAAGGTAGAAGAAAAGATTTGGGTTGGAATATGAAAAATAAGAAGACAGAACTCTCTATTTATAATAGAGAATATCCCTTTCCCTAGTCATCACAGGAATAGGACTTTATATCACATCCCCTACTTCATCTAGGCATACAGGCCTAACCAGGAAGTTTCAGGAATCCGTGTCAGAATCCGATTAGGAATCAAAGTCATCCCAAGCATCCTTATTTCCAAACTTTTCAAAAAAATTCAGCGTTTTTCTTTTCAAAATTTTCGAAAAATCATCATTTCTTCCCCAGCATGAGTCGGTGTTTCACCTAAATGTTACATACAAATTATGTCAGCATACAGGTACACCCAAGACTCCCAAGAAATTCTAAGAAAAGTTCCCCAGTGGAAAGCTCAGGCGACGTTTTCTACTGAAGAATCAGGATATATCTGTAAACAGATATGCCCATAGCTTCCAAGGCAAGCTCCCGCGCAATTCTAAGACAGGATGGACCTGTAAACAGGTATACCCATAGCTTCCAAGGCAGCTCCCGCGACATTATCAAACTCAACCCAGGTATGATTTCTATCTAATGGCTGGCGAGCCCTTCACGCAGGTCTAATGGACCATAAACAACCCGATCGGAAGTCTGCCAGGTTTTAATCCTTGATTGACCTGGTAGCTACTCTGACTTTTGACTTGTCTAAGCCTCAGTCAGAGTGGGGGCTCTGTAGACACCCACATTTTGACCGCCAGGTGTCTATAATAGTTCCCGCCAAACACCCGATGATGATTGGACGTAAACGTGCTTTGATGGACTCGGATATGGGCTCCTAATCATGGACATTTGGTTTAGACTTATTACGGAGTACAAATTTTACAAAATCAACCTCAAATCCAGGCCCAGTGGGTCGTTTCGAGTCAAATGAGACTAATTTGGGTCAATTCCTACACCAGGGGTAAAACCGTCTTTTAGCGACCGAGTCAAAACCCGGTCAAAGATATTTCCCGAGACTCACGGACCAACCGTGACACCTCACGTGTCCGGTTTGGACTCCAACTGTTTCAAAAATCAACTTCGAAAACATTAAACAATTTCGTTAAAGGTAGAATTTGATCTCAAGTGGAATTCTATCCGAAAAACTAAAGCAATTACCGACCGAGTGTCAAACACTCGGCCGAAATCAGCCAAACCAGCCGAGTCCTTTGCCTTCTTCACCAAGAAAGCGAGTTCTCGTTCCTTTCGAACTCTTACGTTTCCTATCCAAACCGGTGTTTCTTGTTGTCCAAGCAAGACACCTCTCCTAAACCTCTGCTCCATAAATAGGACCCTCACGACACACACATAGAACAGATCCAACATCCACGATCATTCATCAAGAACTTAGAATTAATCTAGAATTATTCATCAACCTCGACACACATTCATCGATCATACAAGCACCGAAATACCAACGAATCCGACCCCGAGAAACCGGCCGAAACCCGTCCCCATCACACATCCAAAATAACACCTTAACTCATCCCGCATCATCTCGACGCTCCCAAGTTTAAGCCACTTTCCGACGAGCCTTATCCCGAGAAAACAAAGCATGTAGGTTGAGGGTGTAAATCAAACCCGATTCTTCTCTTCTTCTCTTCCTTTCTTCACGTTTTTTTCGTTTTTTTTCGAGTCGTGTCGTCGGTCGTTTCGTATTTTTAATATGGGTCGTTCGTCACATCTTTTTTATTTTCTAATATCGATACTATAAAAACTATTTTCATATATAAACGTTCTTAAAATATGATATCGATTCTCTAATCAAATATCGTATTAAACAAGGACTAAATTAAATCTCGTTGATGCTAAAAAATCGTTACATCTTTTTTTAAAACAAAATACGACGATTTTAACGCGGATTTTTGCTAAACATTTTTTTTTCTTCTTTTCGACCAATTTCTTTTCTTTTTCAAAACAATTTTCAAAACACCTTTTTCACTTTTTCTAAAATCATTCTAACTATTTGATATCGATTTAATAGTCGAATATCGAATACGACGAATATCGAAAATATGAATCGGGTATAAATTAATCCATATTTGTACGCGATTTATAAAAATTAACGATTTTCGAAAAATAAGAAAAGCGGGACAGACTCCCGCGCGAGTCGTGCGACTCGCGCGAGAGCCTGGAAGGCCGACCCTTTTTTTCTTCGCTTTCTCGTCTTTTATTCTTTTCGTTCCTTACATAAAATAGCGACTTTCGCGACATATTTCGATAAATACTTTTTTTGACCTCGGTCAACACGTGTTAATCTATCACGTGACATAAACCTTTTTTTCAAAATCATGCATATTATTTATTTACACCTTTATTCAATTTATTCATCGTTAAAAACTCGTTTTCTCGTGTTTGTAGCAATTTATTTATTTCTTTGTTTTATTAGACTAAAACGAACTTCACATGCTAAAATAACTTTGACGTTATTAGTTTAACATGCATTAAACGACTTAGCAACCCATTTATTTTTCTCTCACATGTTTAGGGAAAATATTGTTTGCATATCATTCAACCGTCGAACTAACGCGTGTACACCAAAAACGAATGATATCTTAGTAAAGGCCGCTAAGTGAGGGCGGGGTTGGGTGTTCTTAGTGAACTTCCCAACACGTACCCTCACTCCTTACTCAGAACCATGGTTTCCGGATGTCCGAATCCATTGGCAACGAGAGTCATTCAATATTCGATTACCGATAATGTCGGTATCGGTATCAAATGCTAAGGGACGAACCCGATAAACTCTGACATCGGAAATGGACCATATTTTGTATGTGGCCCACTACGACATAGAGTGGGTTCGAATGGTTCCGAATAACCACAAAATTCGGTGGCGACTCCTACTTCGATTTAAATTTCAATTCGACCCATCTCATATGGAGATTCATTCGCCTCCCCAAACCCGCGCGTGGCCGCGTCGGGGTGGACCTATGTCATGTCCACAGAAGGACGTGAAGTTGAAGAAACAATAAGACACAGTAAAGAAATAAGTTGGAAGCTAGAGCAAATGCAAATTGAGAAGAAAGAGTGATCGCTAAAACAAGGGTCAACTTCAAACGTGAATATCTTGAGTTCTACAACTATGATTGAGCTGATTTTTATGGATTTGGAAAGCACTTTTTGGCCCTGGTCTCCTGGGCTTATATTCAGACAATTTCAGTTCAGTTCAGTTCAGACACATTCAGTTCAATTCAGTTCAGTTCAGTTCAGTTCAGACACATTCAGTTCAGTTCAGTTCAGTTCAGACAAATTCAGTTCAGTTCAGTTCAGTTCTGCTCAGACACATTAATAATAATAATAATATTATTATTACTATTAATTATAATAATGGTAATAATAATAATAATAATAATATTATTAATAATTACTCGGTATTATAATAATATTAATATTATTAATTTTATAATTAATAATTAATAATAATAATAATAATAATATTAGTATTATTATTATTAATACTTACTCCGTCATATTTATAATAATAATATTATTATTAATTAATAAATTAATTTTATTATTTTTATTTTTATTATAATTAATAATAATAATAATAATAATAATAATATTATTATTAATTATTAATTATTATTAATTATTATTAATTTTAATATTAAAATTAAAATTAATTAATTAATTATTATTATTATTATTGTTTTTTTAAGATTGATATTTATAATATTATAATACTTAATATTTATAATAATTTTAATATTAACATTGATAATAATAATAATAATAATAATAATAATATTATTATTATTATTAATTAATATTAATATTAATTAATTAATTAATTTTATTATTATTATTATTATTATTATTATTATTATTATTATTAGTAAATAATAATAATAATATTTCTATTATTTATTACTTTTATTAATTATATTTATTATTTTATTTTTATTATTTTTATTATTATTAATTATAATCATTATTATTAATTAATATTAATTTTAATTTGAATATTAAAATTAAAATTAATTTATTATTATTATTATTATTATAATTAATAATAATAATATTAACATTAATAATACTTCATATTTATAATAATAATAATATTATTATTATTATTAATTAATATTAATATTAATTAATTAATTAATTTTATTTTTATTATATTTATTTTCTAAATAATAATATTATTATTGTTAAATAATAATAAATATTTATAATTACTTAATATTTATAAATAATAATAATGTTTCTATTATTTATTACTTTTATTAATTTATTATTATTATTATTATTATTGTTATTATTATTATTATTATTATTATTATTATTATTATTACTACTACTACTACTATTATTATTTGTCATTAATAATAATATTTAGTATTATAATAAAAATAAAAATAAAAAAAATAATAATAATAACAACAATTATTGTAAATTATTGTTATTATTATTATTATTTATTTTAGTTAAGTTAAGTTAAGTTAAGTTAAGTTCAGTTCAGTTCAGTTCAGACTCATTCGGTTCAGTTCAGTTCAGTTCAGACCCATTCAGTTCAGTTCAGTTCAGTTCAGACCCATTCAGTTCAGTTCAGTTCAGACTCATTCAGTTCAGTTCAGACACTTTCAGTTTAGTTCAGTTCAGTTCAGTCATTTTAAGTCCAGGAGAACAGGGCCTTTCTTAGCTTTCCAACGGTATATCACCCGTCCAAATCCGATAAGTAACGAAGAAACAACAAGCATTTCAAATTCGTCGCGCAGTGTAGAGAAACCCGAACCGGTCGGGACGAACCCAAACCGGTCGGGACAACCTTGAACCGGTCGGTTCAGACCTGAACCGATCGGTTTGAAGCTGTTTCGCGGGATTTCTATTGTTGGAATCTTTAACTTACCATAACTCTTATCTTACGTAATATTCTTAGCTTGTTAGTTTTTCCTTATTATTTAGGAAAGGAGATTATTATTAGTATATACCCCATCCTTGGGGTTAGATTTATTTACACTTTCTCATTGAGTAGTTTAGTTTTAGACTTTTTATTTGCATTAGAATTCATCTAATTTCTAGCCATACTTTTATATCGTTAATTTTTCAGTTCTACATAGTTGGTAGGTTTTCTTATTCTTTTATTTTCATATTGATTTTTATTATGCTTAATTTCTTTATTGCTGTACGAGTAGGTAATTTATTTTTCTAGGGTTGAAGGGGATCTATGTTAATTGAATTGGGAATGTTAGCTTGATTATTTGTTTAATTGATCATTCATATGTTATTGCCTTACTACTTGTTTTGTATCGTTATTCGATTAGTTTGAGACATCGAACTAGTTGAATGTTTAGGAACCCGAACCTAAGATCGAAAGCCTGGTAAGGGTAGACTTACAAGTAAGTGGGTAGGATAATCTGGTAAGTTGCGAGAGCCCGTCAGAATCTAACCTAAGGTGCCGTGTCTTTGCCTTAAATAACTGTGATTGATTGATTGAATGATTAATTAACTTTACCCAATTTATGTAACACCCCTGATTTTATAAAATAAAATAAATTAAAGTTATATTCATATTTCTATTTTATTTACGATTTAACTCGTAATTCTTAAAATTATTATAAAACGAATTTATCGCTTAATCGTTTCAAACTCCTAAAATTTTATTTGACTCGAAAACTATTCTTATATTTAAAACATATTTTTATTTATGTTTCGATTCATTTTATACATTTAATTTAATTCTTATCGAAAGTCTATTTCGACGATTTAAATTCTAAATTGTTTTTTTATTTATTTATATTTAAGCTTGAACTTTCTATTTATTTATTTTTGGCTCGAGACTCATTTAATTTAAGTTTCGTAAAAAAAAAAAATTTATTTCATTTCCTCGAGAAATCAATTTAATTTACTTTATCAAAAATTTATTATTTTTCGGGAAATACTATTTGATCGTCTATTTATTTATTTTTATCAGCTTCATTTTCGTCTCGAGTACTTTATTTATTCATTTTATTTAACGGTCTGATTATTTATTTAATTTTATTAACTTGTTTTGATTCAACTCGTGGTTCAGTCAACTTGTCGTTACGGAATTCATGTTCCTAACCCGATTCACTTAATCTATCCGTATTCTCTTACCCATTTTAATTGAATAATTCATGCCCCTCTTACTGTTTCTTTTCCCTTTCTACGTGTCCCCTTCTCTGCATTTGTCTTCCACATATTCAACGTAACTCCCCTCACCTTCTTTATCTATTTTTTTTGTCACAAACTCAACCCCCTTTGCTAACCGTCACCCCCTTTCATCTCCTTCTTCTCTACTTTCCATCAGCGCTCCCTTTCTTCGTCCTCGGCCTGCGTTTTGTCGATGTTGCTGTTCCGCTGCTATGCCGCTGCTATTTGTTTCCGTCTCCCTCTCTTTTTCACGCACTTCTCCAGCCTTCATCTCGAACCCATGTCCATGTTCCGTACCCATGTTACTGCTGCTGTTCCGCACCCGTTCCGTACCCGCGTTACTGCTGCTGCTGTGTTTGCCTCTCTGATCACCTCTATTTTAGGCGTCATCTGAGTCGAAAGGTAGACCTCCTCCTTCCTTTTCTTTCTCTTCGTTCCTTGATGCTCGTGTGTGGCTGCTGCCATTTGTGTCGTTATTTTTTTTCCCCTCTGTCTCATCTCGTTTTCTTTTTCTTCCGTTTTCTTTCTTCTGCGTTGTGTTGCTGCCGTTCTATGTCAATTTCCGTTCCATCCTTTCTGTCCTGTTTCGGTTTCGTCATCTGTTCGTTGCTGCTACTGTCTTCGTCGATTCGGGTTCGATTACTGCTGTGTTTATCGCTGCTGTCCGTCCTTGTATTGTTTGCTGCTCGTTGCCCCTGTATTTTCTCGTCTTTGTCATCGAATTCTTTTCCGTCTCTCCTGCTCTTCCTGCCTTATATTTTGTCATTCCCGTTGATGTCGCTGCTGCTGTTTATTGCGCTATTACTGCCTGTGTGTAATGTTCCTGCTGCCCCTTTTCGGTCTTCTTCTTCTTCTATGTATGACGTTAATTCTGCTGCTGTCCTGATGCTTCTACTGTTGTTCCGCTGCTTCTTTTCGATCCTTTTCTTCTTCTTTGTTCTGTCTTATACTTCTGTCTTGTCGTTCTTTCTTTGACGATTCGGATCTGTTGCTGTTGTTTTCATGTACTGTTGCCGCTGCTGTTGTGACCATACTCGTTTTTATTCTTCTTCTTCTTATGGTTGCTGCTACTTATTATTTCTTCTGGTGCTCGTTGTTGTCCTACGGATGTCCTTTATTTCCATCTCCTTGATCGGTTCTTTTCGGTCCGTATCTTTCTTTTACCTCTAGCCCTGATAATTCGACCGTAAATCCAATCTATTTTGTTTCCGTCTTATGTCAATTTCGCTCGTCTCATTCTTTTGTTTTGTTCTCCCGATTTCCGGGGTGGATCATGTATAGAAGACTAATGATTCTGCAAAAGACGTCATTTCTACTGGATTGATCAAGAAGGACGAGTACGAGTTCGTTTTGGATATCGACTTGAGGTAACTTCAGGACGTTACTCGATTTTATATCGTATGTTTGAGTAGTAGTATGTAGTAAATATTTTTACTTCGGTTTTCCTAATTTTAGCTATTTATTATTTGCTAATTATACAAATTTTAAATCGTATGCCTTATCCATATTTTTACAACTTTCGATATCGTTTTATAAATCGTTAGTAATTTTATTATTTATAATCGTTATAATATTTTGTTGATTATCGTGACACTAGTAACTAAATAATATCGATTTCATATTTTCGTCATATTTTATTAATTTATAACTTTAACTCAAAATCGTATTTTTTATATTTTAATCGAGAGTTGTATACTTGTTCAATAAACTAATTTCGTTTTACGAATTATATTAATAAATAAGAAAATAGTCGATTTTGTTTTAAATACATTTTTAGTCGAGACTAATTTCCCTAATAATTTCTCATTTATCTACAATGGATTATTTTTAGTAAGATCAGTATTATTTGTTGATAAAATCTATTTGCTAAAAATAATTTGAAAGCTTTATAAAATCTCGTTTAATTTATAAAACTCGTGGACTCAATTAATTTTTGATATCGTTTTTCTTAAAACATCTCTTTTCTAAGATTTATAGTTTTAACTCGATTTCCTAATTATTTATAAAATACTATATGTTGACATATTATATTTTATTTATATTTTGAGTAACGAATTTAGAAATATATTAAAGTTACGATAACGACGACAATAATAAAGTATTAATTTCGTTAGAAATGCTATTTTATACATTTCACTAATTTTAATGCCTTACGTATTTTCTATAAGACTATTTTTAGTAAGTTTCTATTTATAGAAAGTTTCCCTTTTAATATAAAATATTTATTCATTCTATCCTCGTATTATTTATATTGATTATATCTTTTGAATATCGATAATGGCTGTTTTGGAGTTATGGAATGAGGACAAGTGTATGGGTAGAGTAATACAGTCTAGGGTATACGTTTTGCCATCAACTATAAAGCTGGTGTGTCTATGTTGAGACGCATTGGTCGTTGAACTGAGCATGGTTTGTGTTCAGGAGTGTGTATATTTTGACCTTAAACTTAGATATCGCATCGTGTAAGTCGCCGTCGGGTTGAACTGGATTACGGTTGGTGTCTAGGAGGGGTGTACATTACTTAAACCAGGACCTCGCTGCACGCAGTCCTGTTATAGTTGAGTTGCCTAGTTAGAGACCGAAGTCTAATTTGTTTTGACTAAGTTCTCGAAGCTAGTTTGAGTATTATCCTAGTGAAAGTCTATTCCGTTGCACTGATTGATTTCCATAACGCCATTTTTGAATATGATTATTATTATCGATTGATATTGACTTGCAGGTTTACAAATGCTTTAAGTTTCGCTAAAAACTTATTTTTATTATATCGTTTTAATGTTTTCTCATTTTAATTATTTTGATATAGTAATACTAATATTTTTCCATATGATATAATATGGCTGGGAGAACGTCCGAGTTACTCCCCACTGACGTGATTGTTATGTTTATAACATGACAGGTATTTGCTGCTGGGTTTTGGGTGTGAGCTAGCGAATAGCGTGGATCCTACTCTTTCTCTATTCATGTAATTTATGGATTTGTATAACCCGTTTGGAGAATATTCTATTTAGCCCTTTTGTTAAAAGTGGCCTTTGTATTGACTTACCATTTCTTTTAATAAGATATAGTTTGTCAGTGTGTTTTAATCCCAACTCTACAGTGTTTCCGCCACTGTATTGCGTTAGATTTTCTAGGGGATTACAGTTGGTATTAGAGCATTGTTGCTCCCGACGCTTACACCTGATTCTAGGAAAAATACCAGTAAATGATTTGAATAGTAAAGAAGTTATAGTGAGAAATGGGTAGAAACCAAATAAAGACTTAATTGTTAGGTTTATATGTTCTTGTAACTCAATGATTAGCATTGAATATTTGTTTCTTTTATCGAGAAGAAGATGAATGAACAATATGTTGATAGGATGCTGCTTTAGATCGGGACAAGACCTGCTTAGAACTCTCAACGCCTGTTGATTCGAGTGGACAACTTTGTGCTACAACAGGGTGACCTTTCAGCTCAGATTTAGTTGGTCCAGCTACAGGCCAGATGATCAAGAGTAGATTCATGTTCCATGATGTCGCAGTAAATCCAGATGGAGCGACCCATGACTTGCGTGCTTGTTCCTCTACAAGAAGATGAAGTAATCCATTTTGGATCCCCTCGTGAACTCTGGAGGCCCGAAGATTCTCCTCTGGTTCAAGAACTTAGTAATATAGGATCATCGATTCTTTTCTTCCTTCCTCTATTTCTTCCAATTCTTCTCTTATATATTCTCATCTTCATTCTCTTGGTGAATCCTTGTTCTATTCTTCTATTCTACCATCTTTCTCTTGAGATTCTTTGGTTAGAACGGATTCTGTCTTAGTGAACCCGTGTTATAGATGTTTGAGGTTTAGTAAACCCTTGTTACCTGGTTTGAGGATTTTGAGTCTGCCCTACTTTCTAAGCAAGTAAGAAATTCTTGAGGATTAATTTGAATAGCAAAATGTTGCTTGATGGAATTAGGATGATACTTTAGACACTGAACCTTGGGTTATAGGTTACCTTGATTATTTTGGCGTACTTAGAGTTGGATATATTTGGGAGTAGTAAGAGAGTATGTCATATTTGATGGATACCTAGTACCTAACCTAGAACCAAACTAAGGGTAACTGATAATATTACCTTGGATTCTTTACCTAATGCTTATTTAATGAATGCATCGCGAATATTTGGGATCATAGAGTATTGTTTAAGGTGTTAGACTGAGTGTTGTGGTACCATTGAAGGTTTTCATTAATGTCGTTAGAAATTTTGGTTGACATAGATTACCCGCATTTCTTAAGGATTAGATCGTTGATCGTCGTTTAAGGTTGTAACTTATGAACTTTGGAGTTGAGTGATCTAACTTGGGATAAATTGTTGTTGTCCCTAGAGAAGAGAACTATCTTGCACAATCACAGTTTGGTTTTATTGTGCTGTTTTGAGGAATATTATAATACGGATCATCTTTGGGACTGTTATAACCTTAGACCAACGAGATTGTGGCTTCGTTGATTTAATAAATATTTTAGTGGTTTCGCTGTTACGATATGAAATTTGATGGAATTCTCAGAAACCTTAGTCGAATGACGTGTTTGAAGATGTGAGTATCTGTCGTTACATGTCAGGCTGAGTGTGTTTAAGGGTTGGCGTACTTTACTAACCTCTGTCTAGTGATGATGTTAAAAAAAATATGTTGATGATCATTTTGAAGTTTTTGTGTCCGGACATTGTGAATTGGTGGATTTTATTTAGTGTTCCTTACTCGAGAAATTTGAAGTATACCTCGAGTTTAGACCTTATGAGCTTTGAATTTATGAGCCTTAGTGATTACAAGTTTGGGTATATTTTGATAACCGTCTAAATCATTTGTGGATTTTTACCGTACTAATTGAAATATTATATAAGTATGTAAGACTTAATTTTGGAGGCTGTAGATTGAGTTTGACCACCCTGTACCGATTTTGGACTTAGCGTTATTTGATGGGCCAATTAGGAACCCGTGTTGTGGGAATCGTATCGGGAATCTCGAGATGGTTAATTTATTTTCTGTTCTTCGAGGGCTCTTTTGACTCTCAATTTTGTCCTCTTCTTAACTTCCCTTATATTCTGTCACCTCTTTTGCTGCCAATCCCTCCGACTTCCTTTCTGGGTTTGAAAACTTTTGTTTCGGGTCGTCGTTGACCATGACTCTATTTATCCATTTATCTTTTCCCCGAACTTATGTTATGAAAAGTTTGACTAATTAAAAAAAAAAAATTCATGAGATTTTAACATTTTGAGTTATAAATTTCGAAACTTCGTTTTCGTATTCGTTTTTGGTTGATAACATATATTTAGTCCTGTTTCAAAAAGGCCTTAATAATTTATTTTAAAGTATTTCGAAATTGTTTCAATTTTCAATTTTCAAGCGTGTTTAAATTTTACGAAAATTTTCATAATCGCTAATATTTTGATTTTTATAAAATTGTTATGTAAAACGATTTAATATTTTTGAAAAACTTCGTTTGTCTAAAATTTTTGTTTTATTGTCGTTAGACTTTAAATCTGTTATCGAAAATGTTTTGTCGACTGATTCGATTCTTATTTACTAACTATAAAACTTGATTTCTCAAATTGTTTGGTTTGATCTTAAAACAAAGTATTGTTGAATTTCTTAATTAAAACGTTTTATTGTTGTTTTGAAAATATTTAAGTACTCTTACCCCTCGAGTTCGTCTACAAATATTATTTATCGTCATTATTCTATAAATTAATTTTTTTTAACTTTCGATTTTATTAATTTTAATGATTTTAAACTTGGGATAGAGCCCAACTCTTCTTGAAATAAATTTTTGACTTCGATTTCGATTTCATATCACGTTCAAAGATGTAAAAAAAAAAAATTAACCGAGATTGTGATGCAAGTTAAGCATTTTCTTCTGTACAAATGATATACCCTCGTTTTTCATCCTAATGATGTTTTTGATAGTTTCGAGGACGAAACTTCGTTTTTGTGGGGAAGATTGTAACACCCCTGATTTTATAAAATAAAATAAATTAAAGTTATATTCATATTTCTATTTTATTTACGATTTAACTCGTAATTCTTAAAATTATTATAAAACGAATTTATCGCTTAATCGTTTCAAACTCCTAAAATTTTATTTGACTCGAAAACTATTCTTATATTTAAAACATATTTTTATTTATGTTTCGATTCATTTTATACATTTAATTTAATTCTTATCGAAAGTCTATTTCGACGATTTAAATTCTAAATTGTTTTTTTATTTATTTATATTTAAGCTTGAACTTTCTATTTATTTATTTTTGGCTCGAGACTCATTTAATTTAAGTTTCGTAAAAAAAAAAATATTTATTTCATTTCCTCGAGAAATCAATTTAATTTACTTTATCAAAAATTTATTATTTTTCGGGAAATACTATTTGATCGTCTATTTATTTATTTTTATCAGCTTCATTTTCGTCTCGAGTACTTTATTTATTCATTTTATTTAACGGTCTGATTATTTATTTAATTTTATTAACTTGTTTTGATTCAACTCGTGGTTCAGTCAACTTGTCGTTACGGAATTCATGTTCCTAACCCGATTCACTTAATCTATCCGTATTCTCTTACCCATTTTAATTGAATAATTCATGCCCCTCTTACTGTTTCTTTTCCCTTTCTACGTGTCCCCTTCTCTGCATTTGTCTTCCACATATTCAACGTAACTCCCCTCACCTTCTTTATCTATTTTTTTTTTGTCACAAACTCAACCCCCTTTGCTAACCGTCACCCCCTTTCATCTCCTTCTTCTCTACTTTCCATCAGCGCTCCCTTTCTTCGTCCTCGGCCTGCGTTTTGTCGATGTTGTTGTTCCGCTGCTATGCCGCTGCTATTTGTTTCCGTCTCCCTCTCTTTTTCACGCACTTCTCCAGCCTTCATCTCAAACCCATGTCCATGTTCCGTACCCATGTTACTACTGCTGTTCCGTACCCGTTCCGTACCCGCGTTACTGCTGCTGCTGTGTTTGCCTCTCTGATCACCTCTATTTTAGGCGTCATCTGAGTCGAAAGGTAGTCCTCCTCCTTCCTTTACTTTCTCTTCGTTCCTTGATGCTCGTGTGTGGCTGCTGCCATTTGTGTCGTTAATTTTTTTTCCCCTCTGTCTCATCTCGTTTTCTTTTTCTTCTGCTTTCTTTCTTCTGCGTTGTGTTGCTGCCGTTCTATGTCAATTTCCGTTCCATCCTTTCTGTCCTGTTTCGGTTTCGTCATCTGTTCGTTGCTGCTACTGTCTTCGTCGATTCGGGTTCGATTACTGCTGTGTTTATCGTTGCTGTCCGTCCTTGTATTGTTTGCTGCTCGTTGCCCCTGTATTTTCTCGTCTTTGTCATCGAATTCTTTTCCGTCTCTCCTGCTCTTCTTGCCTTATATTTTGTCATTCCCGTTGATGTCGCTGCTGCTGTTTATTGCGCTATTACTGCCTGTGTGTAATGTTCCTGCTGCCCCTTTTCGGTCTTCTTCTTCTTCTTCTATGTATGACGTTAATTCTGCTGCTGTCCTGATGCTTCTACTGCTGTTCCGCTGCTTCTTTTCGATCCTTTTATTCTTCTTTGTTCTGTCTTATACTTCTGTCTTGTCGTTCTTTCTTTGACGATTCGGATCTGTTGCTGCTGTTTTCATGTACTGTTGCCGCTGCTGTTGTGACCATACTCGTTTTTATTCTTCTTCTTCTTATGGTTGCTGCTACTTATTATTTCTTCTGGTGCTCGTTGTTGTCCTACGGATGTCCTTTATTTCCATCTCCTTGATCGGTTCTTTTCGGTCCGTATCTTTCTTTTACCTCTAGCCCTGATAATTCGACCGTAAATCCAATCTATTTTGTTTCCGTCTTATGTCAATTTCGCTCGTCTCATTCTTTTGTTTTGTTCTCCCGATTTCTGGGGTGGATCATGTATAAAAGACTAATGATTCTGCAAAAGACGTCATTTCTACTGGATTGATCAAGAAGGACGAGTACGAGTTCGTTTTGGATATCGACTTGAGGTAACTTCAGGACGTTACTCGATTTTATATCGTATGTTTGAGTAGTAGTATGTAGTAAATATTTTTACTTCGGTTTTCCTAATTTTAGCTATTTATTATTTGCTAATTATACAAATTTTAAATCGTATGCCTTATCCATATTTTTACAACTTTCGATATCGTTTTATAAATCGTTAGTAATTTTATTATTTATAATCGTTATAATATTTTTTTGATTATCGTGACACTAGTAACTAAATAATATCGATTTCATATTTTCGTCATATTTTATTAATTTATAACTTTAACTCAAAATCGTATTTTTTATATTTTAATCGAGAGTTGTATACTTGTTCAATAAACTAATTTCGTTTTACGAATTATATTAATAAATAAGAAAATAGTCGATTTTGTTTTAAATACATTTTTAGTCGAGACTAATTTCCCTAATAATTTCTCATTTATCTACAATGGATTATTTTTAGTAAGATCAGTATTATTTGTTGATAAAATCTATTTGCTAAAAATAATTTGAAAGCTTTATAAAATCTCGTTTAATTTATAAAACTCGTGGACTCAATTAATTTTTGATATCGTTTTTCTTAAAACATCTCTTTTCTAAGATTTATAGTTTTAACTCGATTTCCTAATTATTTATAAAATACTATATGTTGACATATTATATTTTATTTATATTTTGAGTAACGAATTTAGAAATATATTAAAGTTACGATAACGACGACAATAATAAAGTATTAATTTCATTAGAAATGCTATTTTATACATTTCACTAATTTTAATGCCTTACGTATTTTCTATAAGACTATTTTTAGTAAGTTTCTATTTATAGAAAGTTTCCCTTTTAATATAAAATATTTATTCATTCTATCCTCGTATTATTTATATTGATTATATCTTTTGAATATCGATAATGACTGTTTTGGAGTTATGGAATGAGGACAAGTGTATGGGTAGAGTAATACAGTCTAGGGTATACGTTTTGCCATCAACTATAAAGCTGGTGTGTCTATGTTGAGACGCATTGGTCGTTGAACTGAGCATGGTTTGTGTTCAGGAGTGTGTATATTTTGACCTTAAACTTAGATATCGCATCGTGTAAGTCGCCGTCGGGTTGAACTGGATTACGGTTGGTGTCCAGGAGGGGTGTACATTACTTAAGCCAGGACCTCGCTGCACGCAGTCCTGTTATAGTTGAGTTGCCTAGTTAGAGACCGAAGTCTAATTTGTTTTGACTAAGTTCTCGAAGCTAGTTTGAGTATTATCCTAGTGAAAGTCTATTCCGTTGCACTGATTGATTTCCATAACGCCATTTTTTAATATGATTATTATTATCGATTGATATTGACTTGCAGGTTTACAAATGCTTTAAGTTTCGCTGAAAACTTATTTTTATTATATCGTTTTAATGTTTTCTCATTTTAATTATTTTGATATAGTAATACTAATATTTTTCCATATGATATAATATGGCTGGGAGAACGTCCGAGTTACTCCCCACTGACGTGGCTGTTATGTTTATAACATGACAGGTATTTGCTGCTGGGTTTTGGGTGTGAGCTAGCGAGTAGCGTGAATCCTACTCTTTATCTATTCATGTAATTTATGGATTTGTATAACCCGTTTGGAGAATATTCTATTTAGCCCTTTTGTTAAAAGTGGCCTTTGTATTGACTTACCATTTCTTTTAATAAGATATAGTTTGTCAGTGTGTTTTAATCCCAACTCTACAGTGTTTCCGCCACTGTATTGCGTTAGATTTTCTAGGGGATTACAATTTAATTACATAGTGAACCGTAAGACCCTAGATCTCTTTAATATTGTTAGAACCTCGATTAATTTACATTATTGCATTAGTATAGATAAAATTCAAATCAAACAAACCGAAATTTAAATAGTTTATAATCGACTATTAGATAATTGGCGATTTTCATCCGTCTCTCTGTGGATTCGACCCTTGCTTACTGCTAGCTACCTGTTAGTTGTTCGTTAGGATTATTTTGATTGAGATGATACGACTTTAGCCTTGTCAGGCGACTCTGCTGGGGATTTGGAAACAAGTTTTCAGCGGTGGTGTAACTTGAACGAGGTCGGTGAAGCTCATTTCCTAGTTCCTAGTTGTGGTCACTACAGGTTTTGGCTCTAAAAAGCCCACCCTAACCAATATCAGGACCAATCGACCTCTTTGCGATAAGATCCTTAGGGACACGCGGAGAGATCCTCGATTGACGCTCCGACCGCCTAACGCGTACCTCGCGGGAATAATAAGCGGATAGTTCCGAACGGACGGTATGACACTCGTCTCCCCAAATGATTTGTCAGTACCTAAGTAAAGACTATTCGTGGGCGGTAGCCTACCCTAACCTGCCCGTGTCTGCATCCTGCATGAGTTTATACATTCCTAGTTATGTGTAGCGTGTTTGAACAACCCAAATTAAGCACTAAAATCTGGATTCAACCACGCCAACATATTCAACCGCACCCAATTCCGTTTTCGAAAAATACCTCCTCTTTTCAAAACGACCTTTTGAACGCCGATACTCCGGTCAAACCATAGTTTCCAAAAAAAGAAAAAAAAAGGAAAGAAAACATTTTAGATGCCGTTATCATGGCAAATTTTATACCCACTACTTTCAAAAAAAAAATTAAGTGCCATCACTTTGGCCAAAGTAAAACCCGTCAACAACGAATGCCGTTAATACCACTGAGACTCCCGATCAATGGGATCGAGGTACCTCAAACGGTTACATTTTATTTCAAAAATAAAAGAAATGTTTTACACACATACTGTTAACACAACCAAAGCTTCAATTAATGAAGTCAAGGAACCTGAAACGGTCACACTCACAAAACATCATTTTCAAAACACCATCACCAGGCATCACGCTCTATCACGAGCACCACATACACCATAAGAATCGAACTGGCTAATTAATAGTAGTTTCGATAAAAGCGCCATGTCATCATTTTCAAAACTGATTCCCCTCAGAACTATGCTCCTTTCAAAAAAAATATTTACACTTTTGCTATCGTCGGATTCCCGACGCACGCATATGGCAACACACTGTCACATCACAAGCGATGTCGTCACGCCAGCGTCACCCCATTTTTACGAGTCGTCTTGTTCAAAAAATTCTCCTTTGCAAGGATTGGTCGTTTTAAAAAAAAAACATATATCAAAATTCTTTGATCCTGAGTCGGGATCGCAATCAACTTCTTACATCGTACAACCGTGTGATTAACTGTCTGTGTTAGCTACTAGGGTCGCCTCTGCTCGAGGTCATATATTTTGGGTCGTCTCATCCTGAGAAGTCCTCTTTAAACCTCACCTTCGAGGTTTGTATCAGATCGTCTCGTTACAGAGACATAAATTCATTAGGCGTTTCGCCGAATACACCGAGAGTCTAAACCACTTGAGTCCCTAAGCCAGCGACCGCACACACGCACAAGTCAAGGGTCTCATTTCCGCGTCGCTCAGTTACGAGCATTCCTCGAATCCTTAATTCGTCTGGTGGATTCAGCCTCACCTTCAGTCCTGTTTCACAGATCTAGAAATGTCCTCCAACGACAACACGGAACCACTCAACATAATGCTAGGGCTTGTTAAAGAACTCAAAAACAACATGGCTCAAATAACTGCCACCCATGACAACATCCTTCTCCAGCTCGGCAAGCTTGAGGGCGCAGCCAATGGGACATGAAACCTCCCTCAGAAGGAGGTGGACGAGAATCTCTTCATCCCTAAGGGCGGGATGAGACTCGGGCCGGCTAGGTTTGTCCCAGCCCTTGGGGGTGCCCCTTCAGAAGCCTTACCGACCTAGGCATGACCTATGCGGAGGCTCTTAGAGTCGCCAACGAGGACTGGCAGTTGTCACAGCTCGTCCCTACTTCGGATCCACCCCGCGAAGCCCGGGGGCGGATTGGGATCCCATTGCTTATTGCCTATATCATCAGGGTAGGGGGCACGATACGAAGGACTGTGATTGCCTCAAACACGACATCCAGGACCTGGTGGATGCCGGAACCTTCCCTTTTCTGAAGGCACAGACGCCACAACCCGTTGTTGGCAACACTAGCGACAAGACGAACGCGTCTGTGATAGTAAAGACAAACGGCACCATCAAGGTGCTATTCCCTGGAGGAAGCCTCGATGCTTAGAGGCATGGCCGGTCTTAGTCAGAGTCTAGTTCATCGTAAGGCCTAGGCTTGCTAATAATAATAATAATAATGTCTTTTTTTTCAAGTCCAGTGAGATGCGAGGGGACATGTCCTCCACCTCCTCCAAAACAAACTTAATCACGAGCATCTAGCCCGCCTAATATGCATCAATAAAACCACTCTTTTTTTTTTACAAACATGTCTCAACAATCGCTTGATTTCTTTCAATAACTTACTTTAACGCTTATAGACTCGACATTGTGCCACTTATCGATAACAATTGACTAAAATGCAAGGGCTACAACAAACGGCCCGCTTAACTTCACCCTAAAAAGAGTTCGGGAACAACAACCCTAGGTTCAACCTATCACTGACCCCCCCCCCCCCCCCCCCCCCGACCAAACGACAATGAGCCTGCAACGAACGAACCCCCATCAAACTAGACTTCCCTAACGCAGCTGAATACGAAGCCTGCCTAATAGGTCTAAAAGCAGCCATATCTCTATGAGTTAAAAGCCTTAGAGCACACGGGGATTCATCCTTAGTAGTCAACCAAGCCACGGGTACCTTGAAGGTTTATAGCAAAAGCCTAACCCCATACCAAACCAAAGTAGAAACAATATCCCAGGAATTCACCAAAATCGACTTCATACACATACCCCGCGAAGAAAACCAATTCGCTGACGCGTTATCCAAACTAGCCTCACTAATAAACATGCCCGATCACCTTTTCTCTATGCCTATCTACGTAGAGAGAAGCGAACAACCAGCCCACATCCATAACCTCGAAACCGACGATAACCCCGAGGAACCCTGGTACAAAGCAATCCTAGACTTTAAAATCCACGGGTCATATCCACCTAACACTAACACCAAGAACAAAAGGGCCCTACGAATACAAGCCGCCCATTACGTCCTGAATCAAGGACTATTATACAAACAAACCCCACAAGGAGTCCTCCTTAGGTGCGTAAACAAAAACCTATCCGTGAGAGTCATGGAGAGGCACATAACGAAGAGTGCGGACCCCATATGAGCGCACACCTACTAGCCCAAAAAATAGTGAGACTGGGCTATTACTGGATTACCTTAGAAGCAGACTGTCGACGTCACGTTCGCCACTGCCATAATTGCCAAATATTTGCCAACATCCAACACCTACCGCCATATCCTTTCCACACTATAACCACACCCTGGCCTTTCTCTACTTGGAGAATAGACATCATAGGAAAAGTGCACCCATCCGGGACCGGCGGGCATTGCTTTATATTAGTGGGCGTCGATTATTTCACCAAATGGGTAGAAGCCGCCTCTTACACCGTACTAACCTCAAAACAAGTAGTCAAATTCTTACAAAATAACATCATCTGCCGCTACGGTATTCCTCACGAAATCATCAGTGATTAGGGGGCTCACTTCAGGCCGACACCCAAAAACTCCTCGTCAAATACAAAATCCAAAGACACAAGTCCTCACCCTAGCTATAGACCTCAAACAAACGGGGCCGTAGAAGCAGCCAACAAAACCATCACCACGATCCTTAAGAAAATGATAGACAATTATCGGGATTGGCCAAACAAAACCCCTTTCGCCTTATGGGGGTACCGAACATCTTATCGAACACCCACTGGAGCCACACCATATTACCTAACCTGCGGTTCTGAAGCCGTACAACCCGTAGAGCTAGAAATACCATCAGTAAGGATATTAGCTGAGAGCGGTATTCCCGAAGAAGAATGGAACCAAAAAGGATATGACGAGCTAGTACTCTGAGACGAGCGTAGGATACATGCCTTATCCAACGTACAAGCCTACCAGCAACGCATACAACGAGCCTTTAATAAACGAGTGAAATCCCGAAACATACACGAGGGAGACTTAGTAGTCAAATCCATTTAGAGCACCCCTTCCCGTTGATCCTAGAGGGAAATTCAAACCAAACTGGGCGGGCCCCTACCTCGTCAAGAAAATACTCTCGGGGAGCGCCGTGATCCTCACCGACCTAGACGGTCAAGAGTTCTCAACTCCAACCAACATGGATCAACTCAAACGATACTACCTATAAACATCCTGAAAACCACATCCCGACCTCCGATTCAGGGGGAAGCCGTGCAAAATGACAAAACAAAAAAAACGAATTCGCATCGATAATTGGCATAACGAGTCTAAAGCAAAATCACTAACATTTTTGAAAGAACTACGAACATGGTTTGATTTCGTTTAAAAGCGGATACGTAGGCAACCTTCCTTCGGGTACAACCAAACAAACAAATAAAAAAAATCGATTACTCGATTCATGTACAAACCGGAACTCTTTTCACATTCCGGCAAATGAGTGATTTAAGTGACAGAGCACAAACGACGAGCCGAGGACGGGGTGAAAACCCGAAAGGGCGCCCCAGACAAAATGAAGAAATGAGTTGCGAGCCGTCGTAAAAAAATGACCAGCCGAGGACGAGGTGAAAACCCGAAAGGGCGCCCCGGGCAAAATGAAGAATCGAGTTGCGAGCCGTAAAAAAAAAGAGGAAAAAGAATGATATAACAAAAAAAAGGGTGAGCCGAGGACGGAGTGAAAAGCCGAAAGGGCGCTCCGGGTAAAATGAAGAATTGAGTTGCGAGCCACCACAAAAAAAAATAATAATAACAATGTGCTTCTCATTAACAATAAAATTTGGTTGAATCGAGCCTATGTCGAGGCATTTACATCAAGCATCCGAAACCCGGATATGTCGGAAAGCAACAACGTGTCAAAACTCCACAAAAAACTAATACTAATACGCCACATAATATCAACTAATAAGACATAATACAAAATGACTGAACTCTACCGGTCCAACCTTTTCTTTCCCTTGCCATTCGGGTGTATCTGTTTGTGTTTCTCATCATCGATCCTTTGAACACAAGCTTCCACCGCCCTAGCCAAAGGCGAGT
Organism: Agrostemma githago; assembly: GCA_958450325.1. NCBI lineage: Eukaryota > Viridiplantae > Streptophyta > Magnoliopsida > Caryophyllales > Caryophyllaceae > Agrostemma > Agrostemma githago. Next base: position 57,753,561 of record OY288243.1, read on the forward strand.
CCAGCCAATCCCACATTCCTTCCTTACTCACATTTTCAATATGGGTCTCGTTAGTCTTGGCCCGCATAGATGAACTGACGGAACTAGGATCGGTAACACTGTCTTTGGTCAGGCACTTAGTGACATTCCATTGAGTCACCTCCTCGTCCCTTAGCGGCACTGTCTTCCTAACTTTTGAGTTGCTCTGTCCTAACGGGTGTCCACGAACTCCCTGCCGGACGGGAGCAATGTCGGGCAGGCGGACGTTCTCAATAACGACGGTACGCGAAAACCTTTGTCCCCAAGACACCCAAAATTCCTTAAGCGAATTCTCGGTCCATGAGTCGAACCTAGAAATACCCTTAGCAGTCTTCGAGGTGGATGGTTTAATGCCCATTTGGTTCGACAACACGCACGGATAAATATAAACCGGATCCCTCATGGATAGTATTAACAAAGCCTTGGTCGAGGACGGAAAAGGAAACCCGGCATGCCCACTGATGTTCCACTGCCCTTTAGCCAAGTAGGAGAGTCACTCCCCTTCGGTATGACCTTTACTCCACACCTGCACCGTCTTCCGGCCCGTGAAGCCCCTGTAGTTATAACCTTTGAAGCCCCGGGGAGGGTCGACCAAACCGAGCTGCTCCTGTAGCCAAACCTGCACACACCACGACAAAACGTCACACCTCCAAATCAACCACAAAAAGAAAAGAAAAGCCAAGCAAGAAGGAAACATGACACCAAAAACACCTGTAAAATGATCCGGGAACCCCGGAAAGATGTCTTATGGAGTCGAGCACGAGCATCGAGACCTAGAATAAGCTCACCCAAAATAAGCAAAGAGGGTGATCGTCCATGTTCCATTCCCATCACCACATCTAAAACTCGAGGGTTACTCCAACCTTCACGCGCCCTCGCATCCTCGAAAAGATAATAACAAGCCACCGCGATGTTAAAAGCACGCTTACATGCTAAGGCCGAAATATCGTAGGAACCAGCCTGTGAGAATGTCCTAAAAAGCAACCCTAAGTCAATGCCATCTCTCCCAAAGAAAACCTTAGCCTCCTCCAATGAAGAAAGGTCCAAAAAGTGACAAAATCGCTCTATATAAGCATCATCCCCCGAAGGCACGCAAGGCCGAACCGAATTTCACCCACCTATAGCATCTATCTCTTCGGGAAGAGAACAAATTTTACCCCCGGGGAAAGCAAAAACATGACCTTTGGAGTCCCAAAACTTAGAGCATGCCAATAAGAAGTCATCTTGTATCTAGACTCGACTCAGCGCAACAACCGTTGACAAACCGTCATTTAAACAAACCTCGGGGTCGCATTTCTTAAAAGAACCCACCCACTCGGTTAGGAGACTCCCGAAACCTGACATGACCCTAAAAGTGGACGTTCTAGACCCTATGGATATTCTAGTATGTCTAAAACAAGCACCCACAACCCGTATATATAGCCCTAATCCCACAACAATTAGGAAACGACAAAAATTTCCATAAACGAGGCTCGAACCGCCCTGGCCCAGGCGCCCGAGTCTCCAGCCGCCCGAGCCAAGACAACCCAGAACCCGAGAGCCTTAGCCCAGGCGCCTATCCCTAGGCAGACAACATCTAGTGCGACCCAAAAAAATAGAGACAGTGATCTCGTACTATCACCATAAGCTACCACATGACACCTCGGACATCGGGAACGATCTTCCGAAGTCACTAAAGCCCGCTCTGGAGACCGAAATACCCATGCAGTTGCTACAGGAACGCGAGTTAACCCGTCGGATACTCGAGACTTAAGCGTCTTTTTATTTTTTTTAGGGGGATAAGCTACCCCACCTAGGCGTGTTGTAGCCTTTTAACGGTTATTGTCAAGTCGCTTTTGTAGCCTAATAAGGCAATGTTATGAGTATGCAAAAAAGTGGTCTAACTTTTTTTTCAAAAGTTGCACGGATTTTAACTCCGACCTCGTTCTAAATTTCAAAACAACTACACTCATCTCCTAATACACTCGGTTAGAACACGTTAATGTTTGACATCTCGCCCGTCTCAAGTCAAAATATTTTAATTGACGTACTATCTGATCCGATTCCCGGCTCAAACTAACGTATTAAAAAAAATCCAAAAGGAACTGTTTTCGTACTCTCATGTAACGCCAACGCACCCTAAACTAAGATCAAATCGCAAATGAATGAACGCAAAAATGATTATTTGTCCATCTAGGTAAACAATTCACCAAACGAAAACACAGGACAAATCCAACTAATTCAAATACTAAAAATCTCAAGAAAATATACAAACATACAAATCCATACACAAATCGAGACTAGGGAGGACCCTAGAACCCGCACCGATTGTTATCACGAGCTCACCAAGGTTATCATCCAAACCTAGGTCCTCTAGAACAAATGTAGGAGACTTACTACCGTCCATCCCTGATAACATATCTAGGGTAGCCGTCTCGGGGACTCCTCCAACCTCCTCTGTAGCACCCGTAACGTGACCTGTAGCCTCAGCCTCAGCCTCCCTCTCAATCCGATGCCTAGCCTCACCCTGCGCGGAGGTCTGGCTCTGAGACCGAGCCAGCTGCTTCTTAAGTTGGGCAATCTCGTCGGCCCGAGATTGTAGGAGCTATCGCGCCTCAGCCGCCTCCGCCTCAAGCTCGGTCACCCGAGTCTCCAGCTGCCCCACCATATCCGGGACATTCTACAAATACACTTAAGCATTAGGGAAACACGCAAGCAACCTAGAAAACCACCCTAGTCACACAAACTCACCGATCGAGGTCCCGAAGTGTCACGGGAAACCCTCGAGGCATAGGCCCGGAAGCGGTTGGCGGCCTGCCACAACCGCTGATGGCAAGCTGATTAAACCCAAAAGGTGAAACCGCGGAAGTTAGACAAACCAACCCTAACTCTTAAGACCCAAACCAAAAACGAAAGCCAAAACTCACCCGGAATACCCGGTCACGCCACTCTGTCCCAACGTCCATCTCCTCGGCAGAACACGGGGGGAGAGGCTCAGTGTAAGCTATCCCGGCCGCATCCACCTTGAGCAGCGTCAAAGGGAATTCTGGGGGCTGAGTAACATCAGCCGAATCGGCCATCTGAGAGAGCAACAAATTTGTCGGTCAGGGGGCAAGAAAACACTAAACCATGAAACAAACCTTAGAAACAAAAATTAAAAGTTTAAAACCTTACCACTTGGCGGTGGCAAGCTAGCCGCTGGCTGACATGAGATGGATAGGAGGCACCAGGCACTAGGAGCGCATCGCCTCCTTCTCCATCCCTACCCTCGAGGACCTCTGCGGTCGTCGGTGGTCTAAACGTGGTCCGGAGAGGATCAACCGGCACCCTAAAATCGTCATACAAACACTAACGAACCAACCGCTTGCCCAGATACCAAACCGGACGAAACAACGCAGGAAGGAGCATCCTCCTATAACTCTGAGGCCTCAACTCCGCAGCCACATACTCAGGCACGCCCTCATAATTGGCCCAAGGGCGGGCCACAAACTACACAAGCAAAATTAGCATTTCAACAACCCTAAACCCATGATAGACGCTGAATAAAGCAAAACATACAGAGAAAACTTACATCCTCGAGGCGTAGCTGGTTAACCAGCACGTTCTCCGACGGGTAGTGGCTGATTGTACTCTTAGACTGAGCCAGCCTCCACTCGATCCCCACCGGGAATCTCGTCGGATGAACCTGCACTGTTTTAGGTGCCAAACAAGGGAAGTAGGAATAGATCCAAGCCTGCAAAATCCCGAAATACCTTTAGCAAAACTAAGCCAAAACTAAGCAGAACCTGAGATGCAAAAATGAGAATAGCAACTAACCTCCAGTATAAAGGCCCGGACCCACGATGGGCAAGGCTGAGGCCGAATCCACCTTCAGCGGCCTCACTGTGACTTGCACGCAACGAGTCATCTCCGTAAAAGCCGCGGTTACCCAATCGAAATGTCCTAGCTGAGCCAGATCGGCCAGGAGAGGCAAAATCCTAGTACTGAACCTCTCACCTTTGTCCGAGAAGTGGGTCGATCCTAGGAAGTACCACAACCACAACCGGGCATCCTGCTCCGGCGTGTTTGTAACAGCCCTAAATTTTCGCGACCAAAATAACAGAATAAAACCGGAAAATTTAAAGTTGTTACTCCGCATTTAGCTCACAAGGCCAAATGCAAGGCAAAAGAATAGTATAAGAATTAAAAAGAAATATAAATCCGATAAATAATTAAATGAAAACGTTGCAACGGAAGACTTAAGTCCCACAAAATCCAAAACGGTTTAAAACAACTTCAACCCAAAATTCAACATAAATATAAATAGTTTGGAGATAAACATTAAATAATAAAATCCTTCCTCGCTCAGCATCCCGAACCAAATGCACCCATGAAGCATATTAGTTGTACCTATCAACTGTACCCAAAACACAAATAGGTACAGGTTCCAGCGGGGGAACGACCCAAAACAAAAGGACGTCAGCAAAGCTGAGTAAAATATATTATATTGAAAACGTAAAACAATAATTATAATTTGTAGTAAACTGAAATCAGAGTTAAATATTATTGTCTCAATACCAAACCAAAAGTACTGTAAAACGGTAGTCAAAACCAAAACCAACCAAAATATATTCTCCACCTGTGTGCCAAGGTCCTACCCTTTTGCACGATCTAGAGGTACCACCTATGCTTAGCTAGACTTACTATAGTGCGCACTACTCACATTTGGGCAGTCAGTAGGATGAGGCTGCCAAAGGAGGAAGTCTAACTACCTAGCAAGTGGGGGGTCGGGAAAACCCCACTTAACACAACTCGGGCCAGGAGTTCAGTTTCGGGACGAAATCCCAGGAACGTCTCAAACCCACCTTAAACCTCATAGACCAACAGAGCTCCCAGAGTCTGTTATAACTACCAAAAATTGTACCAAACAATGACAAGATGTGACTTGTGTCACAAAGTTCCAATATCCAAAATATCACAAGAGTATCATAAAAATTCACCATTGACAAAATAATTATAAAACTGTTTCAAATATATAATTTAAACCGAACATGCTCTTTACTTAAAGGTGAAAAGGTCAAAACGTCCTTACCTCTCAAGACGGTCAATCCAAGCTAATATTAATCCAAAAATTCTTTCTCCTCGAATCCACAAGTTACAAATAATATAAATGGTTCAATGAACTAACCAACTAATGTTAAGACGACCCAAACTTACAAACCGATATAACTTGTCTGAATTCTCGTCCCGTAAGTAATCCATCTAAATTATATATAGCTGTCTTGAACTGACGTAAATAGACCTATCCCAGGACTAAAAAGAAAATCTAACTTACTAATTGTCTTATAATTTCCATATAAGACACTTGTGTGACAAACAAGATAGGAAATTCAAAGTTCTTAACCTCTGTACACGTACTTGCTATGGACATATGCACAATTTAATTGCCACGCATCATCATCCTTATCAATTTAATATGTAAACAACCCCCCGATACCTCTAAGCCATCATACCTCTAAGCCACCACCAACTCTCATCAAACTGATTTACTAATACAAAGAAAACAATCGTCCTACTAATCATCCAGATTCAATGTCGACAAAATTCGATCATGCCAATTAAACTTTCACAACAGCGGTCCCTAAAACGAAATATAGTAACAATTGGAATAACCCAGAATCAAATCGCTGGACACCATGTCTCTTAACCCGACCCATGTTATTATGAACCGAAATCGATCTATAAAATTGCACAAAACAAGATTTAAATAAACTAGGATTAGTAAAAGTTGATACTTACAAATAATCCGATATTGAAAAAGGGACAAGAAGCAATCAAATGGAATCGAACGGTGATTGATTGTCGGAAACCGAGAACGAACGAGGGGAGAGAGCAGCGCGTCAATTGGCAGTGTGATAAAATTTAGCTTGAAAGATGGGAAAAAGACACTGTGGGGGAGGTATAAATAGATGTTATGTTTTTTTTCTTGTATTGTTTTGTATGTGTTTGACTCGAAATCGAACTTGATACAAAGTCGGTTTATATATAAAGTTCCACTTTTAAAAATAGCCAAAACCAATTTGTAATAAGATGACCCAAAATACTTTAAATTTTATAACGACATTAAAAATATTTTTCCAACTTAAAAACCCGATTTATATAAAAGTAGAAAAGTCAAGCTTTATAATTGACTCCGAAAATAACGGGGTGTTACAGTGTTAGGCGCTCAACCCTCTAACACCGCCACCCGCTCAAAGTGATCGGTGATATACGAGCTCACCAGAGCATGAGGCGCACTATATGCCTCACGCTCTAAACAATCCTCGATGAGGCCTCGCACCTCATCACTATCTAGCCTAGGGCCCTCGGCAGCCCACCTAATCCTCTTCGAACCCCAGGGTAAACCGGTAATCACCCCGAAATCCTCTAAAGTCATCCCGACCTCCCCAAAAGGCATATGGAAGGTCGAGGTAGTATCATGGAAGCGATATACCATCGCTCTAATCACCATAAGGTTGCACTTATCTTGCAACCCACCAACCGGACCCACTGCTCGACCACGGAACCTAGACCTGTCCTCGCAATAATTTCCTTTACTGCGGGGGTCAACTTCTGAGAATAAATCTCGAGACACGTAGTAAAGCCCGAAAAAGTCCTCATCGGACCTGGGGGTTGCAAACCAAAAGAATACAAGTATAAACGAAACAAACCTAACCCAACCCGAGCCAAAATCCTAAAAATAACTAATAACACGAATAGGACACTCACCAGACCCTGCACGATACGTTGAGAAACGTGTAGGTCGGGGCGAAACAACAACTGATGACCATCCCAGTCCCGAGCCCACTCGGGATCCTCGTAGCCAATCTCCTCATTCTCCAGTACAGGAGCCGGAACATGGGCCCTCCTAGCAACTGTCTCGGAAAGCCTACGCTTCCTCACCCTATCAAAATCGGCCTCATTTATGGCCTCCGGATCACGACGCTGAGATGAAATGCTCCGTCGTCTCCTACGAATCCCACGGGGAGCCTGTTAGCTCGTCCCGCCGGCCTCGCCCCTAGCACCAACTGTGGAAGCTCCCTTGGGACGCTCGGTATCACCTCTAGCTATAAAATCAAACAAAACGTGAAAAACCTATGCCTCAGGGCAGGCTAAAGCAGCTTAAATGGGTCAAAATAGGGTCAAAATTTTGGATAAGGGTATTAGAATTTCGGAAAGGCCGCTAACGCCCATTTTAGATCCCAGTCACGATGGAAGTGGCTTCGGGAAAATCCGGCATCGTTACGATACCTTTTGGTCCGCCGTAAGACACACAAAACTTCACGGAGGATCCTAAGAGCCACCCTAACCTATAAAAGTCGACAAGGGAACTACCCGTATCTTCACAAACACTAATAGAGTAAGATTACGCAAAACAAATGCGGAAATATCCGGGAAAACGGTCTCTAACCCTAGCATCTTGAACCTATCACTATAAGGAGCCATTGTCGTACCTCGAAATCCCCTATCGAGCTTATAACTACCCTAACGATCTCTAATCAACCTTAATTTAACAATGGGACTAAGCATAAGCATCGAAACTTAGTAAATTAAAAACACCCAAATCGGTTTTCTAGGGTTTCGACAAAATAAACTCACAATCAACCAAATCAAGCAAAATTGACAATAAACGAGTAAAGAACACTTACTCAGAGTCGACATTCTCGCGTATGGCGGAAATCAAGACGGAAATCGCGTAGAAAGAATCGAGAAAGCGATATAAGGGCAAAGGGGGTGACGCGTTCGACTTTTGGGTCGAATGAGCGAATCGCCCTAGCTTTCGTTTACTTAAACAAACCCGATCCACGAGAACCCGACCGCCTCAGGTGATGCGCCCAGATTCTGAGCCACTGGGGGCTAGGCGTCTGAATATTGGGGCGCAGCTGTGCGCGCGTCTGAACAGTCCAGCACAGACTAAAGCGGAAACAAACGAGGCTTAACGTTCGATATACACGAAACATGCACCCTTTTTTAAGACAAGCAAAATAACAATGATGAAACAATTACGAATCAATATCGATAAAGCACGCCCGTTACAAAAAACGATAATGAAACAAGCATAAGAACTGCACTTAACATGAACGCTTCACCCGAACACGTAATAAAACAACCCAAATCGAACTAATCTAAGCAAACTCCTAACAGATCCCAAATGCATAGCAAACCAAGACAAAGCAAAAGCAAACCCGAACAAAATAAGACAAACCCGCAAAACAAAAGCAACTTAACTAAAACACATAAACAACAGCAATTTTTGCCTAACAGATCTTAGTTATCCGAGAGGCATTGGAGTCTTATACCTCCACAACAATTTTTGCCTAACGGGTCTTAGTTATCCGAGAGGCATTGGAGTCTTATACCTCCACAACATTTTTTTGCCTAAACGGGTCTTAGTTATCCAAGAGGCATTGGAGTCTTATACCTCCACAACAACTTTTGCCTAACGGGTCTTATTTATCCGAGAGGCATTGGAGTCTGATACCTCCACGGCAATTTAATTCGAGTGGAGACAAACGCCCTCGAAGGATTCTGATACCTCCACAACATTTTTCATTCGAGTGGAGACTGACGCTCTCGAATGGTTTATTTTGTCCTAGGGGTCAGAGGCATCCTAAAGACAAGTGTTCCAGTAGAGACTGACGCCCTCGAGCATTTTATATTGCTTTGTTTTGTTCTAGGGGTCATAGGCATCACGAAAGACAGCTATTCGAGTGGAGACTGACGCCTTCGAGTAGTTTATCTTGTTTTTCTTTGTCCTAGGCTTCATAGGCATCCCGAAAGACAGCTATTCGAGTGAAGACTGACGCCCTCGAATAGTTTATCTTGTTTTATTTTGTCCTAGGGGTCATAGGCATCCCGAAAGACAGCTATTCGAGTGGAGACTGACGCCCTCGAGTAGTTTATCTTGCTTTATTTTGTCCTAGGGCTCATAAGCATCCCGAAAGACAAGTGTTCGAGTGGAGACTGACGCCCTCGAACATTTTATTTCGCTTTATTTCGTCCAAGGGGTCATAGGCATCCCAAAAACGACCGCTCGAGTGGAGACTGACGCCCTCGAACATTTTATTTCATTAAGTCCAAGGGTTCACAAGCATCCCAAAGACATTTGTTCAAATGGAAGCCAACACATATGAACATTCTTCGCATCTACGCTTAACGCGTCACCTACACACGAAGTCATTAAGTCCAAGGGTTCACAAGCATCCCAAAGACATTTGTTCAAATGGAAGCCAACACATATGAACATTCTTCGCATCTACGCTTAACGCGTCACCTATACACGAAAGCATTTAAAATTGAAGAAACTATTAAGCAATCCGAAAAAGGCAAAACACACAAGCAAGAAGAACTGAGAACGAGATGACAAGCACCGGCCCGGGCCCAAGCAAGCAATCGCAAGCAAACATGTCAGGTACGATTTCTAAGCCTTGGCAGGCGAGCCTCAACATGTAGTCCAATGGACTTAAAATGACCCGATCGGACAGCCACCAGGTCGTAATCCTCGATTGACCTGGGTGGCTATACTTTGACTCTCGCCTTGTCCAAGCCTCAGTCAAAGTGGGGGCTTCTTTAGACACCCAGATTTGGACCTGGTGGCTGCAAAAGTGCCCAACAAACACCCGATGACGATCGGACTGCAATGCGACGCGGGTTCGCGATGTTTTAGGTAGTTTTTCTATAGAACGGATCAAATAAATTACTCGAAAAAATTAAACTAACATATTGGTTGCCTTAGTCGTGTTGTTACGGTCGCATAGACACTAATTAGAGTCAATTCCGAAACCGGGACCCCGAGTCGGTCCCGAAACTCGAACCGAGTCAGCATCGCGCCAAGCGAACCTCGAGATGCACACCCGAGGCCCACTAAACTCACAATGCTAGGTCATAACCGGGGAAACCTTAGTCCCTAAGCTTCATATCATACACCCACTCCTTGGTTTTGGAAAGTATCAAAATCGTATCTTCAAAACACCGAGCGCCTCACCTTGCGTGCCTGAGTCTTTACACGCCTGAACCCAGGCACCTGAGTCTTGGTGCGTCGGGACTCAGGCGCCTATATGGGTGACGAGGGCTGAAAACACCTATAAATACCCCCCTCACCTCATTCATTCGACACACAATTCACAACTCTTCTCTTCTCCCTCTATTTTCTCGCTAAAGGTTCGCACTCCGACACCCGAGGTAAACGATCCACTCGATCGTAGTTCCAAAAAAAAGCGACATCGACGCTACTCCTCATCTTCGAGCACTCCACTCGATCCCGAGGTGCCTGTGTTCGATTAGCTATAAGTCTAGTAACGAAGTTCTGCCGGATTAGCCGCATAATCAGTCAATAGTAACAAAGTTCTGCCAAATTAGCCGCAGAATTAGTCAATAGTAACGGAGCTCTGCCGGAGTAGCCGTAGGAAGGGTCAACAGTAACGGAACTTTGCCGAAATCACCAGGCAACTAGGAGGATCCGCCTTTGAAGACGAATCGTCACTAGGTTGTCGTCTAAACAAAACTTTACATTCTCACACTTTTATTATTATGCACTACGAATATACTAGGCATGGACAATAGGTCCGCAAACACATACTAAAACATGTAACGTCCCAACTTCAACCGCAAACACTAAAATACACTAAATAGACCCAAGTAATTCCGAGATCCGTTCTCAACTATCTATGCATCGTGTCCCGTTTAGTGTATACTCCGAGGGTGCAACTCCTCACAACGTGATTTACTTATATTCGCATTTATAGTTTTTCGTATGATTTATTGCTTTTATGACCTTATAATCGCATGCTAAATCACCTAACACGGAATTCAAAACGTAAAAAAACTAAAACTGAACAAAGCGATGGTCGGGTTCCGTATTAGTCCGGGTGTTCGCCTTACTAGGTTCGACGCATCTCTATTCATACCGCGCCGACGCATCTTAAGCAGAATACCAAATAAGGTATATCACGAGAATGACTAATATCCGTATTATCGCGTTAAAACTGACTTGCTAATACGTATAATACTAGTATTCTCTACTCTCCTATGTGCATCTTTTCATGGCCTGCTTGTCACGTGAAATCGCATGCAGAGAATTTAAACACAACTACTTTGACGACAAAACCTACTTGTCCTTAAACAACCGACGTAGCAAAAGGTATAGGGTGAAAACAATGGATGTTACTGTACTTCCGCCACAACAAAAGAACTAAGTTATCAGCCCACCGATTGATTAGTACAGGCCACTATAGTGCGGGCGGGATTAGGTGTTGACATCTATCGGATGTTGGCTTCTCAATACATACCCTCACCCCTTACTCAGAATCGACGGTTTCTGGATGTCCGAAACCATTGGCAATGAGAGTCACTCCAGGCATGGAGTGCTTAAGGGTACAAGTCTTTATATTTAGGTCCCCTGTGCCCCTCAACTTTGAGCCGGCTAAGGATCAAAGTTGACTTGAACGGTTTCCGAGTCCCCATAATTGACTCGATGGCGACTCCATAAATCGGCAACGAATTCAGTTCACTAAAAAGGTCGCCTTACCAAACATATCGTCCTTTAAACATTTACAACCACGGCTCGATCGATTCCAAACGGAAACACGGGTGCCCGCACCCGTCTATTACAAGTCCGGATCGTCATCCGAATCGAGGTCCGACACATCGCCCCGTATGCGAGATCGGACCAGCCCTCGACCGAGAGGGGGATGCGTGGGTGGCCGCCGCCATACTTTGAAAAACCGGGTCGGTCCCGCGCGGGGCGCCGGTCGGTGCGGACGGACGTCCATGGAATGACAATTAGGCAAAGGAAATTTATTTATCATCGACTAGCCTCTAGTCGATTTCCCCCCAGTAGACTACTCCTCTCTTACCCACAGTAGACTCCATCCAACCTGACTCAGCCCCCCTATACCCGACTCCCTACCCCGACTTTGCTCCCTAGGTCGACTAACCTCGAGTCGACCTCATACCCACCCCCTCCTAAGTCGATTCTATCCACCCGACCCCCCACCCTCTTCACTTCCCAGTCACCCAACTCCCTCCCCAGTTGCCCTCTCATGCCTTCTCCATCCAACCTTTTCTACTACTTCAAATCCTACCACCATCTTCAACCTCCCTTTTTCCCTCCATTAATCTTTCTCCATCCTAATACTACCGGTAATTCCCCCATCACCACTACCCTCCGCCTCCACACTCCCGCCATCGACTTTCATCGCCACCCTTCAACCCTTTGTCGTTCCTCACCTGACACCTGTCATGTAACACCCGTTATTTTCCTTGCGTTTTTATCCTTTCCGTTATGACTTCGTCATAACTCTGTCATATTTCGGCCTTATGTTTCATCATTTTTTCAAGCTTTATTTTCATTTTTGAGTCTAATGATATTTATTTTTATTTTAAAAGATTTTAAATCTTTTAAATCTATTTATTTGATTTTCTTCGTGAACTAATTATCTTTTCGCGAGGAATTCTACTTCTCTACAAATTAACGTTTTAAGCCCGGATTTAAGCTATTTCTTTTCCTACAAATGTCTAAACATATTTATATAATATTTTCAACTAAGAAATATTTTTATTTACGAAAATTTAGCCATTAATGATTTTATCACGAAGTTTCGTAAATAATTATTTTCCAGCGCGAGGTTTACTCGTATTGTTTTGAAATACATGTAATGATTTTATGATTATTCTTTTCATCAACTTACAAATTATTTGGGACCTTTCTCCCATGTTATGGACCGACACACCTCCTTGTCACACCCTTACTACATTTTTCTTTATACGTTTCGTTTTATTATGTTAAAACGTAAGGATATAATACTTTTCTTACCCATTTATTTGATACATAATGAACAAACTTTTCATTCTCCCTTGCATCACCTTTTGGCTGGTTTATGAAGTGTGTTGGAGCATAGTTTTCATCTAAATTTTATTATCATTCATGCTTAAAACCATCAATTTCCTAAAACATTCATTTTGCTATTAAACAAAAAAAAAACTCCTCTCTTTTTCCCTCAAAACCGTGACACCCGTCAGCATTTCAAGGCCGATTCTTGCTTCAATTCGAGTCATAATCGTCTTGTTTTCATCGTCATAATCCTTATTCCGATCCTTCCGTTAAGGTAATAATCGATGTTTTTTCGATCGTTATTTGCCTTGATTTTCTTAGTTTTCTCATGATATTTTTCTACCATGATTTTCATGTGTTGTAGAATTTGTGGACGATCCCGAAGCCGACGAGTATATTATCGATTCAGATTTGGATTAGAGGTAATGTCGATGTTAATCGGTATTGCATGATTTTATTTGTGTAATTGCATGTATATTTTTATATTTTTAATTTTGACAATATATGTATGTCATATAATCTGGAAAACTTTTAAAATTTGAAAATTTGTATGTTTCGATATTTTTATCGCTTTTACGAGATTAAAGATTAAATTGTTATATTAATTTGTAAACCCGTAATATTCGGCCTAAACATGTAATATATGTATATATACTGTAAAAATGAGTTTTTTGATGATTTTTTATAATTTAGTATTTTTTTGATATTTTAGATATCGATTATTGAATTATTACCGTTTACGGATAAAAACGATTAAAAGCCAATTTTTAGTTCTAGCACTTAAACATTTTATTTTAATCTGATATTTGACGTGAATAATCTTTCTGATCAAAAAGAACTTTATGAATTTATTCATAATGTTTCGGAATTTTTAAGTGCGTGAATTAATTAATCACTTTAAATCATCGTTTATCTTTAAAACCGTGTTTGTCGTTTTAATTTCCGATTTCTGGTTTGTGTTTTAAATTAGGAGAAAATGTGTCCCTGATGGTTCTTTAAAAAAAAATTATTTTTATGATTTTAGTACTTTAATCAATTATTAAGAACGACGGGTTTTATTGAGGAAATCGTTAATTGTGAAAACGGGTTTTAAAAGACGGTTTTAACGGAATTTGTTAAATCTGGAATTTTAAAAATCTGAAAAAAAAAATTAGTAGTTTCTGGAAAATCGTGATTTTTGAGTTTAATAATAATTTTTCGATATTAATACTTAAATCATTTTTTAATTACTATTTTTATTAATCGTTATTGTCGATATTAGACGATTAACGAGAAAATCCTTTAAAAAATTGAGTTTAAGAATTCTGGAAAAAATTATTTTCTAGACAGAATGTCCAGAAATGTGTTTTAACTGTTTTATGTAATTTTTGTACTATTTATTAAAGTCTTTAATTAATAGTAATGATTTTTGGAGAAAATTACGATTTATCGTTAAAATGCTCCGTTCTACCTAAATGTATTGTTTTTCCAGCAATTTTTAAAATACTTAAATCTGAAACTTTAAGAGTTAAATTACCCCTTCTCATATTCTAAATTTGTTTAATGGTTTAATTAAATAAAAGACGTTAAAAGATTTATTCTTACATTTGTCGTAAAATCCTATTTCTGTTCGTTTTGTCAAAACTAATAATAATTAGGGAATTTTAGTTTTATAAATTTTGAAAACACCCTGATTAATAGTATTAAAATGTTTAAGACATTTTTAATCACTTTATAAACACTCGTGTGATATTTCAATAATTTCATAAACCCAAATGTTCTGATTTTAACAATTAATATCGTTAAGGCCGAAAGTATTAGTTTTATAAATCTATATCGTTTACTAAAACTGTTGTATTAGTATGAACTAATATTTTCGATATTTTGATACGATGCTATTTTCAGTAAGTTCCTAAAAACAAAAAGTGTCATCTTTTGGAAAGTGATCCTTTTTCCGTTTTGTTCTCTTATTATTTATAATGATTATAACTTTTGAATATTGATAATGGCTTTGTTTTGGAGTTATGGAATAAGGATAAGTGTGGGGTTGGAGTAATACAGTCTAGGATGTACTGTTTTGCCATCAACTATAAGGCTGGTGTATCCATTTGGGATGCATTGGTTGTTGAACTGCATACATTTGGTGTCTAGGAGTATATGTGCATTGTGCCCTTAAGCTAGATATCGTATCGTGTTAGTCGCCGTCAGTTGAACTAGATACATTAGGTATCCAGGAGGGGTGTATATTACTTAAGCTAGGACCTCGCATTAATAAGTCGCCGTCCTATTATGGTTGAGTTGCCTAGTTAGAGACATTGGATCTTCGCTGCGCGTGAAGTTGGTGTTTGAGTTCTCGAACCTAGTTTTTAGTATATCCCTAGTGAAAGTTTAGCCTTGTGTATACTAATTCTATCCATAACGCCATTTTGAATATTTTATTATCGATATAATTTGGTTTGCAGGTTGGCAAATATTTTATGTTTTCTTCGAAAAACTTGTTTTTATTATATTGTTTCGACACGTGAAGATTTTCACTGATTATTTTATTATAATGTTTTATTGTTTTCTGTTTTTACTATTTTTCTATAATATTAATTACAGTTTTGAAATCCTATTATACGGCTGGGAGAACGTTGACGTTGCTCCTCACTGATTGTGGCTGTTATGTTTTAACATGGCAGGTATACGTGTTTTTCCAATGGGTGTGGGCTAACGAGCAGTTGGATCCTGCTTGTTTATTTAAATAATTATGTCTTATGGATTGTTCAAACCCATTTATGGATTGTTTTAAATTTTGGCCACTTTTATTTATGGCCTATTGTTTGACTTTACCATTTTAATTTTACTAAGACATAGTTATAGTGTTTTTTAATCCCGACTCTACAGTGTTTCCGCCACTGTATCGCGTTAGATTTTCTAGGGGATTACATGCAACTATCCCACAACTTTCGCCGTCCAACCTCCCCACCCTCCGCCGTGCTTCAGTCCTTTCGTCGTCCCCACCCTAACCAAACCCTAACCTGTCGCCCTTCGTTTTCCTTCATCCTCGTCGAAACACTCCACCCTCCGTCGTTCGCCTGCACGCCCCTCGCCGTTTACCGCCATCGCATCTCCCTCCTTCACCGTTGCTTTTCACTACTCCTCCGTTTCGCCTCACTTTCTGCCTCTCCGTCATCTCAGTTCGTATCAGCCATCACCCTTTGTTCCGATGCTCGCCTGTCATCTACTTTGTCCCACTTCGGCCTCTCTCGTTATCCCATGTCGTATCTCCCTTCCTCGCTTGACTCCAGTCCGTCTTCCACCTTCATGTCGTCGTTCACCAATATACTGCTCGCCGTCCTATAAGCCTTCACCGACCGTCCCTCCGTCTTCCAGTCGGTCTGCTGAAGTTGTTGGTTGATTGTGTTCAGCTCTTATAGCTGAATTCGGAGTGTCGAGTTTTTGGGTTTTGAATTTTACGTGTTTCCATGCTAATTTTCAAGCTTACGGGTAAAACGGAGCACGAGGAGCCGCCCACTGAGACAGCTCAAACAGAGGATAAGAACAGCACAGACTCAGGTCAAGTAAGCACGAAAATTGAGGATGAAACCGAGGTCGTCCCAGGCACTACCCGGGTCGGATTCTGATCATAAGGGCCTGGTTTGGGAAAGCTCGTACATAATCGGTATCTCTCACCCTCACTACATAGTTATGCTTATTAGTTACTTTTTCCCTTCTCTTCTGTTGTCTGATTTGTGTTTGATACAATGAGGACATTGTATTGTTTGGTTTGGGAAGGTAACTAATTTGCATTAGTTGCATATTTTCTGCATTTCAACATGCATATTTTTCAATTTTTGAGTCATTTTAGGTGTCGGAGGGGTTAAACGGCAATGATGAAATCACTTTTGCCCTTCTTTACTCGTTTCCTTTACTCTCTCATTTTAGTGATATCTTTGAATACTTGCTCGAGTCTTAGGTTATGGCATATTTCGATTGTAATTTCAGTGAATGAATAAACTTGGCTAAAATTGTTGGCAAACTACTTAAAATTTCTGAGATTAGAGCCTTATGAGACTGATGACATCCATGATCGGTCTATCTAGGAATGAGAGTAGTTCTCCTTATTTCACATGTAACATCAATTTGCATAAGTGTGAAGTCCTTCTCTTAAATCTTTGTGTATTCGGGTCATAACTTTAGCATGTGTTCAGGCTTTCTTATTCCCCTTGTATTTCCCTTTCCGTTTTAATTTTCTCGCCAAAAAAAAATCCAGTTATCCCTTCACTACAATATTTTATACACGAGCCTAAATTGGCTACTCTAGTCGAGCTAGTCATGGTGATATTGATGTATTGTTGAGATAAGTCGGTTTGTTGTATATACGTTTCGGTTTTATATATATCTATGTCTCCAAAAAAATGAAGAATAAAAGAAAAGCGGAAAGAGAATTGAGTTGTGGACTCCGATGCTTTATTGTGATAATATTATGGAGTCGATTTGGGTGAAATACGCATGATATGGAGAATACGTCCTTAATTGACGTTGATTTTATCGTTTGTGTGATTTGGTATTTTGGTGATGTAATTTGGAAGTTTGGTTTGTCTAGCTCGACTATTACCTCCACATTCCCAAATTTATAACCCCTTTTTACCCGTTACTTAATCCATTTCATATTTCATCATTTTATGCCTCGATACGTGTTTTGGCCTCGATTATCTAGAATGCGCAAATGATTGGTAGAGATTGTCATCACACTCGATTGCATGCATGTGTTTATAGGTCGCAGTTAGGCGAGCGTCTTTCTTCTCTATCTTACATATACTTGCAGTATTTTTCTCATGCAAGTAGAGTGTAACCACGAGAGTCCGACCATAACAAGCCTAGCAAAGTTGATGGTTCACTGTTTTTTTTATTATTATGCCATATCTTGAGTCCATTCACGTATTCTAAGAGTCTTTAGTTTGAGTTAGTTTTTGTACGTAATGAGTCAATTGGTGTAACTAGCTTTGAGTTGTTTCCGCTCCTGCATATGTGTGTGTTCGATTGCTTGAGGACAAGCAATGGTTCGGTTTGGGGAGATTTGATACGTGCCTTTCCTATATGATTTTTCATATCTTTTGACGCGCAATTTCGTGTCATTTCGCTATTTTTAGGAGTCGGTTTACGTTATTTTCTCCCATTTGTACTACTCGGGTTTGCGTCTCATATTTTGCAGATATTTTAAACTAAGAAGCTAAAAGAGCTTAAAACACGTCAAAGACAAACAAGAATTGAAGCTCTAAATCGAACTACACGAGACTTGAATGAGAGACGACGGATGAAAATTAATTTGACTGAATATGGAGGAGAGGTCAATCGGTCTTTGTGCTCAAATGAAGCCAATCAACCCAAACTCTAACTTATGCCAATTAGTTGAAGCAAGCACTACTAATTGATGGGCCCAACTTATGTCAAACGATGGTGAGGAGGAAGTCTATCAGCACAAAGAAACAAGACCAACCGATGGATTTTGGTCCAAATGCAAATGCTTCAGCCCATCCATTTGTATTGTCCAACCAAGAAAAATATGTGGGCCAAACTCAATATCAGTCGACCCAAGCAACAATTCAATTCAAGTCGACCTGACTCATTAGCAAGTCGACCCCAAGCAAAATGCTTCAGTCGACCTTTCCCAAGCTTCTGTGGGACCAGGCCAAATCTTTAGTCGACCCAAGCATTTCACCAAGTCAACCCAAATTTTCTCGCTGAATACCCCACGTTCTCCCCCCTTGTGTACTACGCTTACTTTACCCCCACTACTTTATGTTTTTACGTATACTGACAAGTTAGTGGGGATTGAGGTGTTATCAGTTAGTGGAGGGAGTTAGTGGGGAAGTGAATCCTTGGGTTGATTTAGTATAAATAGGCTTTAGTCTTTTCATCTTTTCATCTATCTTTTCTCAGTAATAAATCATTCATTCACATCCTTTTAGTCTAGTTAGTCTACTGTAAATATTAGTTCTTCTTTTATTTTATTTTTAATTACAAAGCAAGTTTCCGAATTTTAGTGTTTATATTCTTTAGATTTATTTATTTCCGTCTTTATTTCTTCATCTCCACTCTACTAAATTCCGGTCTCGGTACTTCTTCTCTTCTTCCCTAATCTCTTCTCCTTCTCAATTATTGTTACTGTTATTTTCTTTTCTTTTCTTAATTTCTTATGTTTCCTGTAACTTTTCTTTTCTTTTTTTAGCTATTTCTCACTGTCTTTCATCATGTTAGGTTCATCATTGTATTTAGCTAAATTCTTCATCATGTTTAATTTTGTTATTTTCATTATTATTGTAAATATGAGTAGCTAATCTTTCCGTCACTAAATTTTAGGTGAATTACGAATTGAACGGTATTTATGTGATAACTAAATAATCGACCTTCATGAGTTAAATCGCTCTTGCAACATTATAACGACGAGTAATTAATTATAGGCGGTAATTGATTTCTTGTATCTTGTAAATCCCGACCTAAGATCGAAAGCCTGGAACGGATTGGACTTGTTGTAATCGATAGAATTTCCTAATAAGTAGCGAGAGCCCGTTAGGTGATTTCTTGGATGACTAGTGATCCGAGAGAATCATGTCGATATTCTTTAACTCGTCTTAACTCATTATCTGGAAATCGTATGTATGCCTGTTTTGATTCGTGGTGATTCGATGACTCTGATGCTTTTTTTCTCTTATTGATTTAGTTTATTAATTAGCTTTAGATTATTAATTTAATTAGACTGTTAGCTTATAAAAACTCATTATAATCGTGACCCGTTAAGTTAATTGACTAGCTTATAAATTTCACCCTGCCTCCCTGTGGAATCGACCCTACTTACAGTTATCTACCCGTTAGAAGTAATCTGAGATTATTTTGATTACGGTGACGCGACTTAGCCGTATCAATTATATACAAAGCAGGCTCTAAATGTATTGTTGTTGTGTGTCAAATTTGGACCGTTTTTCCTTCCATTTAGGCCCATTTTTTCTCCGTTTTGCGAGACTGGAGTGCGATTACCGCCGTATTTTTAGTATTTCTCGCATTAGTGTCTCTCTTTTACATTTTACGTGTTTTTGGTAGTTTTCTGTCTATTTTGATAGAATTTTCGACCAAAAGCGTGTCTGAGCTTTTATGAGCACGAAAGAGAGGGAGACCGTCCGAAGAGCAAAGCACATAACTGAAAGTTCAAGTAATCTAATCAATCGGCAAAGAAAGAGACCGGAAAAGAGGTAGAAAACCATCGGGTGAAGTATCACCCGATGAGATATCACCGGGGGAAGTTTCGCCCGACGGTATTTTCCACCTCCCCGAAGATGTTCGAGAACACTCACCACCGGGCGAAATGACCGGACGAAACTTTCAACACCGGGTGAAGTTTCGCCCGACGGTAAAGAAGCTCCGAAATATGCAATTGGAAAAGAGTTTCACCGGGTGAAATGATCGGGTGAAGTTTCACCCGGCGGTACTAGCTCGTGGATGCCCTTTAATCGCAGGGTGAAGTTTCGCCTTATGAAGATGCATAGGGTGAAAGTCTCATTAAGGAAGGAAGATTGGATTATGTGCCTTAAGTTGTGTGACCCATTAAGGGTTTAGTATATATAGTAACCTTAAGTTTTCATCTTAAGTATGCCTCACTAGTGCCTCCATTAGATTAGATTAGTTCTCCATTGTAGTAAGCTTCCTTAGAAAACTCCATAGATTTAGAAAGCTTTCTTAGTTTAGATTAATTCTACTTTACATTTTGTAATCAAGCTTATTCATTTAGTCTAGATTTATTTAAAGATTTAAGGGTTTTGCAAGGATTTGGTGACAAGATTCTTGTATTATTTCTTGAAACTTCATATTTATGTTAATCTTCATCTTCCTCTTTTGAGTATTTCTTCCATAGTTGGTACTTTCTTTTCCTCTCTCTCTCTCCTTATTAATTAGTCTCCTCTTTAATTTCTTACTTGTTACTTTGTGTTTGCCTTTGTTTAGTTATGTTTAAAGTTGTTTCACATCTCCATTGTTAGTAATTTCTTGTTTTCTCTCTCCTTTGTTTGTTCCCTTCATTTTCATTGCTAGTATTTGTTTCTTTTGTTTTGCCTTGTTGTTTATTTTCTTTCTTTATTGTTGTTTTGTTAGTGTAGTCCCCATCATTGTGTTAGATTAATTTTCTTTCCTCTTGTTCATCATGTTTTGTCCTTCTTCTAGCTTCCCTATTATTTGTTTTATTATGTTTTGTATGGATATTGAGTAGATTTTAGTTAGGGGATTAGGGGCGGAGGAATTCTAGATTCGGGTTTCATTTTATGAGAACTATTGCATTTGAGGGTGATATGTCTTACATGAGATTGTTGTGTCCGGTCGACTTAGCCTGATCACCTAGGTTAGCTTGACTCACTTGAACCAATATGAGGAAACTCGGGGTTCGGGTAATCTTATCTTGAGACTTTAGCTTCCTCGTCACGAAAGCGGGTTTAGGCTAGGTCGGGTAGGGAAACCGAAAGGTGGCTCCTCCTTTTATTCATCTTGTGATAATTCTTGTGATGCTTGTACCCTTGTCTTAAATTCCGAATCCCCGACTCTCCCTAACGCCTTTCTTATTATTGTTTCTCGTTTTAGTTGTTTAATTTGTTTGCCTTAGTTTAATTACTTCGTCCCAAAACCTCCCTTTTAGACCCCAATCACAATTACTTCTAGACTTGATCGATCACATTTCTCTGCCTCCCTTTGGTTCGAACCCGACTTACCACTACTACATAGTTGCTAGTTGGGACACTAAATATTGTTTGCATGTGTGTCAGCGACAGTGCGCATCAAAATGGCGCCGTTGCCAGGGACAACGGTAATTAATTGATTAAGTCTTTGTTTTAGTTGTGTTTGGTTAATTGTTTTAGTTTTATTTTTCTTTCCTCCTACCCTAGTGCCATTTGGTACTAGGAGTCTCATTGTTTGTTGAGTTTTTGCTAGGAATACTTGTGATTTAGGTTGCTTGATCCTCATTTGGAAGACGAGTCTCTTGAAAATATCGTGTGCCGAAGCAACAACTTAATATTGTGATCTCGCACCGATTTCTTCATTCCTTAACACCTCTTCATTGTTCAATCAACATCCAAGGATTCAAGTATGACTACGCTTGGATCCCATTCTCAACCATCTAGTGAGGAGATTTCTTCTCCCGTCTTCGTCAGAACTATTCCGGAGAGTTTCGAGCTCAAACCTTCCATCATCAATCTAATTCAAAAGCATACTTTTCGAGGATTGTCGGATGAAGATGTGATAGAACATGTTTATCTTTTCAAGGAGAGTTTAATTGGCATCAAGCTCGAAGGCCTTACCAAGTGTCAACTACACCGGATTCTTTTTCCCCAAACCTTGCATGATGGGGCAAAGAGGTGGCTACAAAATTTCCCTAGTAATACTTTTCACACTTGGAAGCACTTATGCAACACTTTTCTTGAGAAATTTTTCCCACCATCCAAGACCAACAAATTTAGAAAGGAAATTCAAACATTTCAACAACAAGAAGATGAGAACATAAGTGAAGCTTGGGATCGATTTCAAACCTTACAAAGAAAGTGCCCACACCATGGTATTCCTCATTGGCTTTGCTCCATACATTCTTTAATTCTTTATCTGCCGATGCAAAGGAGAATCTCAATACAGCTGCAAGAGGCAACTTTTTCCTACTCAACGAGAATGAATCCCATAAGCTTCTCGAGAAGATGGCAAAAGTGGCGAGGGTTCTAAAGAAATACAAGGTGGTGAGTCAATCAAAAAGTCAAAATCATCAAGTGATATGGAGGCTACTCTTGAGGCGAGAATCGATCAATTAATTGAGAGATTTGAAACAATGGTTTCTAGAGATGCTTCTCAACCCAAGATGAGGCCCCCATCAAGGAGAATTACACCACCAAGAAGAGTCACACCACCAAGGCGAACATCTATCTCACCTCCCAAGCTATATCGAGTTGAAATTCCATGTGATCATTGTGGGAAATATTATCATGATTCCGATCTTTGTATGAGGGAGGAAAATGTATATCAAGCAGATACCCAAGGAACCTATGAAAAATCTCACACAAACAATCCTAATTGGGGAACCGGATCTTATTCCATGCCACCCGAGAATCATATTCTTACCAAGATCATACAATTCCAAGAGCCCCCAATCAAAGGGTTTATTCTAATTCCTATGGGTTCAACCATCAACAAAGATTCCCTCATGCAAATCGTTTCAATCAAGGTTATTCCTATCCTCAAGGACCATCTCAACCTAGCTATGGTCCCTCATTTGGATTTTATCCTCAATGTAATCAAGGTCCTCCAAAGTATTCTCAAGGTAACCCTCAACCTTCTTATGATATTCAAGGAAAACTCAAGTATTTATTGAAGGAAAACGTATCAAATCGAGCTAGACTTGAAGCTTTAGAGGCACGTGTCGTCTCACGCGCCCGATTTTCCCATGAACCGACCTATTCCTCGAATTATGCATCCGTGAATGCTATCAAGGTAGTGAGCAACAAGGGACCGGTGAAACCCTTTGACCCAAAATCTTATACATCTCATCCTTCAATCAATGAATTTGATGAGAATGTGGTCAAGGACATAACCGAAAAACCAATTAGAGTTCCCTCTAAGTACCTTGTAGGAGACTTCACCTATGTTATTGAACAAATTCCAATAGAGGCCATGAACTTAGTTTCTAGAATTGATGTGCCACCCTTGAACGACATGCCTTAAATCCCTTTAAATAACCAAGCTAAGCTTTGGTGAGGATAACTTTCACCGATTTAACATTGATACAAGCCCTTCCATGCCAACCCCATTTGAGTATATCCGGGACATTATCTTGAAACCCATTGTAAGGGAAGAATCTTCCGTTTCACCAAGAGTTACCCCGAAGGTTACAATCCCCATCGAACTCGGTGATCCTGGTAGCTTTTCCATACCTTGTTCCATACACCATGCTTTAATAGACCGAGCTTTGTGTGATTTAGGCGCCGACATTAGCCTTATGCCCCTAGCCATTGCCCGAACCATCTACATTAGGGACATGGATCACTTTCCACTTAATATGCAAATGACCGATGTGACTACATAGGAGCCTTATGGTTTAGCACGCAACCTCATGGTCAATGTGGGAAATCTATACATCCCCATCGACTTTGTTATTCTTGATATGCCTATAGAGGCACAGAACCTTATTCTCTTAGGGCGACCTTTCCTAGCTACCGATAGGGTGATCATTGATGTAAAGCAAGGACGATTATCTTTCAATGTTGCTAATGACACGGTTCAATTTGTGCTACCCGCTTTCCTTCCTGAAAATTCTTTTAGCGGAGAGTTATGGAATCAAATGGTGGAGTTCCTCTCCAATGAAGAACCATCCTTTGAAGATATCAACTATGACAGTGATGATGACGACGACGCCCTATTTATACTCGGTCCTACCTCCGAAGAAGATATTCCGGAAGAATTTGCCATGCTTCCCAAGGTAGCGCGACTTATGGGTTTGCCAGAGTTGAGAATAGAGTTCAGGATTGGCAACACTAATTTTCAGATTATGAACCAAGACCATCCGGGTTGCTTTTCAAGCAACCCCACTTAAGCATGAACAATTTGATTCAGTTTGGTGGTGTCCATAATAACCACCTTGTAAATATTTGTATATTTGTACTCTTTTTATTTTCTCGGACAATTGCTTTTGTTTTTCCGTTAGAGCTTGTGTCTATTGACACTTGCAGGAGTTGTGACGATTTCTTTTGGAGTATTTGGGTTATTCTACAGTGATTATGAGAGTTTTTCCCCATGTAGTTAATACATGGATTGAGAAGATCGGTTTTATTGAAGAATTAAGGTTGGTTTGGACCAAGTCAAGAAGAACTTTTCAGCAAAAAGCTTGATTTGAGTGGCCGGATAGAACCATCGGGTGAAACTTCACCCGGTGGAGTTTGTGCCTAAAGTCCGTTGGGCGAAACTTCGCCCGACGGCAATTTTGCTGGAATCAATGGAATTGACGGAAAACCTGTCGGGTGAAATTTCACCCGGTGGAATCTCACCGGAAGAAACTTCGCCCGATGGTGAATTGTGCAGAATTGGCGAGAATTGGTTCGAAGACCATCGGGTGAAATTTCACCCGATGGTGACCACCGAGTGAAACTTCACCCCTTGTCACCTTATACGAAAAAAATCATTGGCTTATCAAATTATCTATCGAGCCGTGAAAAAGATTCAACAAAAGACAGAAACAAATCCCCCCAACCCAACCTCCTTTCTTCTTCAAATCACCCTTTTTCCCCTCTCTCTCTCCTCAAATAAACCCAAAAAAACACAAAAAAAAACCCAATTTCTACCACCTTCAATCTCTTCCAATCCTCCATTTCCTTCACCAAAATCAAATCTAATTCCACCTTTCTCATCCTTATTACATTCCTAACATCTTCTTGGAATTACTTTTGAGAAATCGGATCAACCTTGACAAACCCAAACCCTAACCTCCATCACCATATCACCCAATTCAATCATCAAGAATGAGGAGAATTAAACAAACGGCAAGGAAAAGGTTTTCATCTGTGTTTCATCGTCAATCGGGTTCAGCATCTTCTTCGCACACGGAGGAACCGGTCGAGTTCCAAGAGGAGCCTACTTCGATGTCGGTTCAAATGCCGAACTCAACCCCGCGTGAACAACCTGTTCCGTTAGAGGTACGCTACCCGACCATTCGTCGTAATTTTCGTCATTTTGAGTCTGGTGTCTGTTTTGCCAAGAAATCCCACCATGAAAAGTTTAATGAATTTTGGATTTGTCGCCTCTAACCAACTCGTTGGGCGGCTCGGGATGTTCTTGAGCGTATGGGTATTGAATCGCAATTCCGAGCGATGTGCCAAAATCTTGGTTTGATAAATTTTTACACCTCTACCGAGGAAACCTTTCAAAAACTGACTTGTGAGTTTTTCACGACTTGAGCTGAGTGGTGGTGATGACACTACCATCACTTTTCAGTTGCGTGAGACTCTCTATGTCTTCACCCTGAAAGATTTTGGTGCATTGCTCGGCCTACCCACTTCTGTTTTGGGAAAGCCTCGGGCTGGGCAATCTAGAGATGAGAAATTTGCCCGTTATCGATTTTGGTTTAATATTGCCCGTCAAAGGACTTTTCAGGGGGTAAGATGCGTTCGTTCTCCATTCGGAACCCCGTCCTCAAATATTTGGCGCGTATCATAGCAAATTCCTTTCTATCAAGCTATGATACGCACCATAACTTAGGTGCCACAGCCGTGCAACTGCTGGAGGATGCGGTTCTAAACAGAGGCCCATCGATCGACATGTCTGAGGCCTAGCTACGCATTTTGCCTAGGTTGCGAAGGGCAACCGCAAGAAAATTTCTTGTGGTGGTGTTGTAACTATGATAGCTAGAGCCTTGAACGTCGATTTTAGAGCATGACACCAGTAGTCGGAGGGGGGAATTATTTAGACGAGACTTATTGCCCTTTTCAGGTTTGGCCTATGACAGTTTGTTTTTGTACAAAATTACTGATTTGCGAGCCATAGCAATGCCCAATCCCGAGTGGGTTAGGCTCGATCATGAAGAGAATTTCGGCAGGCCGAAAAGGTCAGGGGGTACATTCGGGATAACACCCATGGTAAGTTTTATCAAGTCAATTACCTTGTTGGACGATTAGACTATGGTGATGATGAGGTAAAGGTAGTAGATGTGTCAGAGGAGGAACCAGAGGTCGAAACCTTCCGGTACGAGGGTCAGAGAACATTAACATCTTCATCCCGTGGACCCTCTTCCTCCCACTAGTCTGAACCACAGACCTCTCAGTTTTTCACCCCCAATTTCACTGACTTTACCCCGCACGAACACTCCACTTTCACCCAGTCTACCCCCGGTTTTCAGGAGGACGTGAACATGAGTTCTTCGAGACACTCTTTGTTCTTCGGATCGGAGGACTTTTATAACCAATGGGGGGAAGTTTATGATCGTACTCGTCAGACTTGGGAGAACTCTACCACCTCACTCAATTTGGCCCAAAGTGCCTATAACGTAGCCCGGGATGCGCGCAATATTGCGCATAACTCGTACACGTACTCTAGAGACGGTTTTGAGTACGCCCGAGACAGCTACGAGACGGCTAGGGACGCTGCTAGGGATGCCCAAGCAGCGAGGTTGGCAGCAGAGGAGAACCAGAGGATGTTGCAACATCAGCAGCATTATTTTGATAGATTTTTCAGTATGCCTCCGCTCGGGTCTTACTACCCACCACCTCGTTCCCCGGGTCCTATGTGATTGGTCGAGTGTTGTTAGTGCTGGTGTGGGGGGGTGTCGGTGTCAGTCGTCGGTTGTCGTTTCTCCTATTATCAGTAATTTTTGTCAGTCTCTGCAACGCCAATTTTTTGGCATTTGATGATTATTGATTGTTGGTTGTTTGTCGTTGATAATTTTTAATGGTTTGGTAAGTTGTCAGCCCCTCCGTGACCCTACTTGGGTCTTTACATACGTGAGGTTTTATTGCAGGTGCCTTAGAGAAGAAGGACCAGATTGTATGCTCTCGGTCTTAGGTGAATTGATCGCACCAAGACCAATTGGAAAATCCAAATTCTTCTTTTTCTTTTATTTTTCCCGATTTGCGCGGAATCGGGGCGAGGTGACGTGAATACACCTCCGCCCTTTTTCCCCTCTCGGTTTTTCTCATTTTCATTTACATTTTCATTTTCTTCTTTCATTTTATTTTATTTTCGCCTTATTTTATTTTCTTTTCTTCATTTAGTTTCATTTCATTTTCTTACTTAGTTTTATTTTCTCATTCCACTTGATTTTCCTCTTTGGCTAGGGTCTAGGTGACGTGATTACACCTAGACCCGCCACTTTCTTTTCTTCATTATATTTTCTTTCCAATAATTATTGTGTACAACCGTTGTACCATGCGACAGTAGTAAAAGTTTGCAACTTACGATAAAAAGTGATCATTTTAGGTTAGTTAGTTATCACTTTCAGATAAATAGTTACCACTTTTTCATATTAAAACATGGTCACTATTTAACTTAAAGTGGTCACTAAATTACATAAAGTGGTAACTTTTTACCATAAATTAGGTTCGTCGTACGGTACAACGGTTGTATACTATAATTTGTGTTTTCTTTTTCCTCTATTTCGTTTCTTCTCTTTTCTTTTCTTTCCATTTTCATTTTCTTTATTTTGAAAAGCACAAAAAAAATCGAAAAAGCATAAAAATTCAAAAAGATTTTCCGTTCTTTTCTCTTTTTCTTCTCTTTTGATCTTTTTTCCTACTCGTGCATTGAGGACAATGCACAGTTTTAGTGTGGGGGAGGTTTCTACTATCCCTTTCTTCATATTTTTCTTCCTTTTCTTTTTCATTTTTCCTTTAAAAACCAAAAACCCAAAAAAAAAATCCATCCTTCTTTTTCTTTTTATTAGTTTTCCTTTTATTTTCCTTTTGTATCACTTGTATTACTTTGCTTTCTCCTTCTTGTAGGTACACCACCGACCATTTAGCATATGGACTCGAGGTAGTGAAATCGAAGACAATTTGGTAATATCCTCTACCCTTGTTCTTTCCCCTTTCTCTTATGCATGGGAGTATAGGCATGTATGCAATTTGGAGGTTCACTTGGTGAACATTTTGGAATTGGTGGTTGTGGATTGTGTTGACTTGATGGAGTTTGGAGTGCTGGGCTATACATGTGTATTTGTTTTGTTCATTTCATGTTTTGTTCTTTTTGTGTTCGTTTTCATTTTTGTATAGTTTGTCTAGGTAAAGTTTTCGAAAACCTGATTTTGAGTTTAGGCCGAGTGTTTAATACTCCCTTGTTAGGAACCCTTTTTGATTTTTTGGACATTATTCTAGTAGAATGACCTCGAACCAATTGTTGCATTGAATTTTTACCATGAGTCCGTCTTTTCTACTAGGAGTCTACATCGGGATTTACATTTGACCACCCCTGGAGTGATAAGGCCTTGGTTACCGTTTCCCGCTCTCTTAGGTGACCTTATTTGAGAAGCCATTTTTAGTTCAAATTTTCATCTTTTTGTGGGTTCGGAGGGGGTGCACACCCGACTTGCCTATTTACCTACCATTCACACACATCCACAAATAAGTTTGCAAAAATACACTTTATATAATTAGCGTGATCTCAAATGCACTATCTAGCCAATTATGGGCTACTCAAAAACAAAAGGGAAAAAATGAAGAAGAAGGGCATCTTCCTAAAAAAAAGGCCCTCAAACCGAAAAATGGGGAAAGGAAAGAAAACCGAAAAGAAATTCAAAATCTCAAAAACCGTTCGCCTACTACAAAACACTTGGTTTCTTGATGCTTAAAAGGTAGGTTCTCGACGCTTTAAAGTGACGCAAATTTAATTCTCGACGCTTTTGAAAAGCATGGAGATTTTGGGTGTCGGGAATTCTCGATGCATTTTTGTGTCATCATTTGCGACGCTTTTAAGCGTTGAATATTTTATTCATGACGCTTTACTGCGTCACCACATGAACACTAAAATATGCAACCTCGACGCTTTTATATGTCGAGGGTTTTTTTTCCCGGCCAAATTTTTTTCTAAGCTCTCGGCTTTCTACTACTGAAAACGTCAAGAAATAATAATATAAAATTCAACTATCGACACTTTGACATCATAAAAGCGTCGAGAATGTGATCATAAAGAATATATTAATAATATGTTTTGATCCAACACCTTACTCCTTGCGATTGTTAATAATTATAACAAGAGTCATATACAAATTAATAAAGGTTCATAAAACAAACACTTAATTAGAATAATCTGCAACTATTATAAATCTCGCAATCGAATAAAATTCCGTAAGAGGAACACCTAGAGTAATATCCAATCATTTATTTCGCAATCGAAAGTAACATAAAAAAATCCTAAACAATTATTATTTTAAAAGGTACGCATGTGTTCGTCCCAAAAAAAATCTATAAGTGAGCCGATTTTGTCATCCATCAATTTCGTCATCTCCCTCTTTGTGCTATAGAACGTCCTGCAATGGTATAAAAAATATGATAAGGACCGTATATAGTATACTTTCAAGACGCATCGGAAGGCAGCTTGTTCTTGTAAGTCGGCTAAAAGTATCTGCAAGATATACGACAAGCTTTTCTTAGAGAAGGAAAACATATGATCTTATAGTATCAATTGACACCTCGATTTATTATAGCATATGATCATATGTCTACCTCTGCAACTCATTTAAAGATGTTCATTAGTCATCATCTTTTGCAGCAGTGATTTCGTAACTATCCACTTTCCAACATTCAGATCAAGAACTTCTACCTCTGAGAAAGCGTCTTCTGAATCTCCACCTCCTATGGCAAAAATCTTGCCAAGTAATGAGACGGCAGATAAACACCCTTTCTTCCTATTCAATGAAGGGTAACTAGCACACTGATGGCTTTGCAGATTGAATTATTCAACTTCATAAAGCAGGAAGGTAGGGTTAAAACTTTTGGATTAGGAAACCATATAGATTACATGAAAGAGAGAAGTCTAAGAATGACAGAGAAAGTATCCACCACCCAGATGTACCTGTGTCGTACCAAGATGCATCATATTTACCACCCAGAACATACAATTCTCCATCTTGCTTCACTGCAAACGAATATGAACGGGCCGATTTCATGTGTGCAAGGGAACGTGTGACATCCTCAAAAGGACAATAGCAATCCAAATTTTGCAGCCATGTGGAGCCATCAAGCCCACCCATCCAAAAGTATAGATTGGTAGATATCTTGATTATCAAACAGTAATTCATCCAAATGCATGGCAGAAAGCAAGGACCCTGAATGCGCAGATTCCTCACGATGGGATGAAAGTTATTAAACTGTACATCAAAAAGAAGCAAGACAATAGAAATTTGAAACTTTTTACCAACTCCAGCTCCAAATTATGAATCTTCATGGTTTGCCCATACTGCAATTCCTTAATCTCTCCCATGTCTTGGATCAACTACACAGAACAGGTGAACAAAGGACAAAAGAGGATGGAGATACATGCTGGAAAGTGAATTATACCTTATTTACAGCTTTGAGTTCCCCTCCAAAATTGTGCCTTCACCTAAATAAGGTGCATCTGAAATAAGGGTGAGAGCTTCAGCTAGAGTAGTCATCTCAGTGATCATAAGAGATGCTAAATTGAAAGAAGTCGTTCCCAAAATACTAAGAGGTTTGTTATCTGATACAATAGGAAGCCCTTCACTATTGAGATCTTCACATTCTTTACTTTGAGAAAGGGTTAACTAAGGTTTAAAAAGAGAGCTCCACTTTTTCTCTGAAATAGAGATCATGCCATTTTCTGAACCATTAGCCACATGTTGATCCAATAGAACTCCTGATCCCTCTTCTCTTTTCACGGTGGGTGTAGAATTGCAGAGCGATTCCTGGTCTATAACTACATTTGTCACCCTAGAGCTGCTCTCTTTTTTATGAGCACCTGATTGTCTAAATAATGTGTTCCACCTTGCTGCAGTTGGATGGGGTGATACACTAGGACTAAATGGAGAAGTTGAGAACAATGAAATCTACTCATTGGTCTGTACTTGATCTAGTTCAAACCATAGATGATTAGGCTCATGCTCGAGGTATTTTTTCGCTAAGATAGGTTTATACTGGTCCTCGCTTAAAGTTTGGCACTGCATTTGAATTTGAACACGAACCTAAAAGGAAGACATATGAGCAAAGGTAGACATATAATCTTATAGCATTTTGGAAGCATATATATATGGGTATAAATAATTGACACCTCGATTCTTCATCTTCAGTTAAAAATGAACAGTTTTAGAAAACAGCCTGGACTGACATTTGCAGCAAAGTAAGTTATACGGAGTAGCAAGTAGCAACACTGGTGTGTAACTGTAGGATTAACAATTGGCAAAATGACAAATGACAATCAAGGATAGTCATACGCATACAGCACATCAGATTAGATATAGACGGGGAATGGAGACATATTAATCTGAAAATTACAATAATCTATGTATTAAATGTCACGGGTACTTTTAAATACTGCGCTGATATTGTAGTTTTAACACAGGTCCTCAAAATAAATAAGACGGCTCTGGAAAAGGAACAAGATGAAAAGACGAATAGAAAGGAAAAGCGAGAGTTAATTTCACCTGTCTTTTGTGAAACCAAGCACCATACGGGATTGTGATTTTTAATCTCATGCTGTGTGTAAGCTCACGTACTAGAGTTCGAGATCTAAGTAATGGTACAATAGAGTCTTAGTCTCCACTGTCAATACAAAAGCAACAGGCAATTTTCTTAGCAAAAGGGGTAAAAGAACCCTAGCTCATGATACAGCGAAGGCAAAACCCTAGTAATAAAAACTCATAGGGTAAAATTTATCAGTAACTTACATAAAAATCAAATCAGTAACAACAAATGGGTAATTCATAAAAATCATCAAAGTGAAATATGAATCAATAAACAATCAAATCAAATTAGGGAAAAAAATGGGGTAAAAGAAAGTTATACCAACCGAGTCTAATTGTCGATATCCAAGTTTAATAGCAGTAAAGATGAGATATTTGATGTCTTTCTTCTCTATGCGACATACCACACATTTAAGCTCAAATAATTGAGTGATAATGTTTGATATACGACAGACCCACATAATAACTAGAATTGAAGTAGAGAATCATCAAAATTTCAACACTAAAACTACAATCGCATTGAACATCTTGACTCATAAAACAGCACCCAAGAATTTCATCCTCGGGCGGCATAAACCATAGTTAAATATGGATCTGCACTCAACATTAAATAGCAGCCCGCACTCGATTAGAAACTCAGTAAAAACGATATGTATTGTGTTTCAGCATCAGATTATGTTAACAACTTGGTATAGTTTGTTGGATGAATACAGTGGACCGGATTGGATACAAACATGCAACAGCAGTAGCGACAGTCAGCAGCCACAACAGAACGAATAACAACAAGAACAACAATAAGACTACAGGAGCGTAACACGACAGCAGCGAACAGCAGCAACAGTAGTGAACAACAATAGCATTGAGATGTACATCAATAGCAACAAACAACGACGATAACTTAAAATGGCAAAACGAACGAAATAGTGTAGGAAGAGAGAAAAGAAGAAAATAAATGAAGAACGAAAAAAACAGCAAAGTAACAGTAGAACAAACAGCAACAGCGATGAGTAGAACCAGAAATAGGAGGAAGAAGAAGAACAAGGAGACCACGTAGGATAGGGGCTCGATAAATGACCGAAACAGCATTAGCATCAGTAACAAACAACAATAATAACACACCAATAACAATGAAGAGACGGCAAAAACAACACAAACAAAACGACGACAGCAGAAATAACGCACGTCATCAACAAAAACAGCCGCATTAGCAGCTGTATAAAAGAGCACCGATAGCAGCAGATACACACACATCAGCAATGACCGATTGACCGCAACATCAATTCAAACAAATGTTGTATCGAATAACAAGAACACAGCAGCAGCGAAAACGATATAGCAGCAGAAGTGAAAACAACAACAGCAGCAGACACTAATACCACGACAAACAACATCAATAAAAAGTAAAGAAACAGGATGACAGGGACAATAAAAAAAAGAGGAGAAAGGAGCTACCTTTCCTGACACCAAGCGACACACCTGCAACAGAAACAAAGGGGATGGAGGCACCAGACTTACATTCACAACCTAACAAATCTATTTCAACGAATATTTAACCAGAATCACAATAGAAAAACACAATAAGAAACTCGTGATCATACAAAAAATCCCGATATCTAGCAAAAAAATTCAAGAACCCTAATTTAATTTCAAAACTGAACTTATAAAACACCACAGAAATAAATAAAAAATGCCCTAAAGAGGAAAAAAGACAGTAAAAACCCTAACATCTGATCTCGAGTAATCAATCAATCAAATTTGTGCAAACAAAAAAAAATCATAGAAAGGAACTAATGGAAATTTAGATCGAAATGATGTTACGTGAAACACAATTTAAGATAAAACTTACCATCAATATGAATCACCTTTTTCTTCTTTCTGGGACGAAAAGATTGTTGATGATTGTCTATTCGATAGATTCATTGAAGGGTATAGTTTCAAGATTTTCAATTTCCAGTCAAAAATAGGGTGATAAAGAGTTAAGACTTGCGTATTAGTCATGGGAGAGAGAGAATATTAAGCGTATGAAGGAGTTTTTTTCGGAAAGAGGCGCTCTTCAAATAATTGTTATTGCGCCAAATTAAAATTTTAGAATACAAGGATTAAAATAATAGGTGTGAAGGAAAAACAGTTGACGTTTCTAGAAGCGTCGACCCAAAAGCGTCGAAAAAATAAGGGATTTGTAGTAGTGATTATATTCCCAAACCCCAAATAAACCCTTGGTTGACTATTTTCCGTGAAATGCCTACTAGAGGACCGAGTCCCGAGGAAGGAAAATAGCGGTGATAAGTCAATCCTTACCATTTTGCAAACACTTGTTCACTTTTTGTTTGGTCTAATTGGCTTTCTCGAGTTTAGGACGACCCTCTAGGCTTAGCTTAGGAAACGGGATAACACTTACCTCTAGCGCTTACTAACTCCATGGTTCTCCCATTTCCACTCCATTTTTTGTCCCGTTGTAGGCATCTTTAGTGGAATTAGAAGAACCTTGGTAAATTTTCAATGTTTTTATTGATTGATTGTCATCCTATTAGAATTTTGTCCATGTCAATTTAGGTAACTAACTTGGTAGTGTTCTCACTTGTCTTAAGCTTAGAATCGGTGCTTTCCTCGCCGTTTCGATGAGGGATTCGGTGATTTGATTTCTCTTTGGTTGCGACTATCTTTTTGTGTGTCTTCCTTGTTTTATGTGTTTTTGTATGTGATAGTCGCAACCCCAATTTTGAGCAAGACCCGACTTGCCTTGGATGGAGGTACTCTACCTCATGGGTATCTCGATGTGAGTTGAAGGGACGGAGCGGGGCCGTTAATTGCCTTGTATCGGCTTAGCATAGTCTAGCTTAGTAGTAGTAGCTAATTTCTTTTTGGGTCTTTGCTCGAGGACGAGCAACGGGTTTAGTGTGGGGGAATTGTTGTGTGTCAAATTTGGACTGTTTTTCCTCCCATTTAGGCCTATTTTTCCTCTGTTTTGCGAGACTAGAGTGCGATTATCGCCGTAGTTTTTATATTTCTTGCATTAGTGTCTCTCTTTTACATTTTACGTGTTTTTGGTAGTTTTCTGTCTATTTTGATAGGATTTTCGACCAAAAGTGTGTCCGAACTTTTATGAGCACGAAAGAGAGGGAGACCGTCCGAAGAGCAAAGCACACAACTGAAAGTTCAAGTAATCCAATCAATCGGCAAAGAAAGAGACCGGAAAAGAGGCAAAAAACCATCTGGTGAAGTTTCACCCGATGAGATATCACCGGGCAAAGTTTCGTCAGACGGCATTTTCCACCTCCCCGAAGATTTTCGAGAAAACTCACCACCGGGCGAAACTTTCACCACCGGGTGAAGTTTCGCCCAATGGTAAAGGAGCTCCGAAATATGCAAATGGGAAAGAGTTTCACCGGGTGAAATGACCGGGTGAAGTTTCACCCGGTGGTACTAGCTCGTGGATGCCCTTTAATCGCAGGGTGAAGTTTCGCCATATGAAGATGTATAGGGTGAAAGTCTCATTAAGGAAGGAAGATTGGATTATGGGCCTTAAGTTGTGTGACCCATTAAGGGTTTAGTATATATAGTAACCTTAGGTTTTCATCTTAAGTATGCCTCACTAGTGCCTCCATTAGATTAGATTAGTTCTCCATTGTAGCAAGTTTCCTTAGAAAACTCCATAGATTTAGAAAGCTTTCTTAGTTTAGATTAATTCTACTTTACATTTTGTAATCAAGTTTCTTCATTTAGTCTAGATTTATTTGAAGATTTAAGGGTTTTGCAAGGATTTGGTGACAAGATTCTTGTATTATTTCTTGAAGGTTCATATTTATGTTAATCTTCATTTTCCTCTTTTGAGCATTTCTTCCATAGTTGGTACTCTCTCTCTCTCTCTCTCTCTCTCTCTCTCTCTCTCTCTCTCTCTCTCTCTCTCTCTCTCTCTCTCTCTCTCTCTCTCTCTCTCTCTCTCTCTTTCTCCTTCTTAATTAGTCTCCTCTTTAATTTCTTGTTACTTTGTGTTTGCCTTTGTTTAGTTATGTTTAAAGTTGTTTCACATCTCCATTGTTAGTAATTTCTTGTTTTCTTTCTCCTTTGTTTGTTCCCTTCATTTTCATTGCTAGTATTTGTTTCTTTTGTTTTGCCTCATCTCCATTGTTAGTAATTTCTTGTTTTCTCTCTCCTTTGTTTGTTCCCTTCATTTTCATTGCTAGTATTTGTTTCTTTTGTTTTGACTTGTTGTTTATTTTCTTTCTTGATTGTTCTTTTGTTAGTGTAGTCCCCATCATTATGTTAAATTAATTTTCTTTCCTCTTGTTCATCATGTTTTGTCCTTCTTCTAGCCTCCCTATTATTTGTTTTATTATGTTTTGTATGGATAGTGAGTAGATTTTAGTTAGGGGGCTAGGGGAGGAGGAATTCTGGATTCGGGTTTCATTTTATGAGAACTATTGCATTTGAGGGTGATATGTCTTGCATAAGATTGTTGTGTCCAGTCGACTTAGCCTGATCACCTAGGTTAGCTTGACTTACTTGAACCAATATGGGGAAACTCGGGATTTGGGTAATCTTATCTTGAGACTTTAGCTTCCTCGTCGCGAAAACGGGTTTAGGCTAGGTCGGGTAGGGAAACCGAAAGGTGGCTCCTCCTTTTATTCATCTTGTGATAATTCTTGTGATGCTTGTACCCTTGTCTTAAATTTCGACTCCCCGACTCTCCCTAACGCCTTTCTTATTATTGTTTCTCGTTTTAGTTTTTTAATTTGTTTGCCTTAGTTTAATTACTTTGTCCCAAAACCCCCCTTTTAGACCCCAATCACAATTACTTCTAGAGTTGACCGATCACATTTCTCTGCCTCCCTGTGGTTCGACCCCGACTTACCGCTACTATATAGTAGCTAGTTGGGACACTAAATATTGTTTGCATGCGTATTAGCGACAACGCACATCAATTGCTTCCAGACTCAGGAAATTTGTGGGCTCTGTTGTCAGCCAGAATCAAAATGCTTTTCTACCAAATCGACTTATTGGCGACAGTAGTTTTCTTGCACATGAGATTCTTACATTGATAAACCACAGAAAGAAAGGAAATCGATGTCTCGGAGCCATCAAGCTTGACATGAACAAAGCCTTTGATCGTGTATCTTGGCCTTTTCTATTTAACATACTCAAATTATTTGGATTCTCGAAATGCTTCCGGAAACTTATTAAAACATATGTCAGGACTGTCTCGTTTCAT
Organism: Agrostemma githago; assembly: GCA_958450325.1. NCBI lineage: Eukaryota > Viridiplantae > Streptophyta > Magnoliopsida > Caryophyllales > Caryophyllaceae > Agrostemma > Agrostemma githago. Next base: position 57,790,776 of record OY288243.1, read on the forward strand.
ATTCTCATTAATAGTACGCCTCCCACAGCATTATACCTTAGTGTGGCCTTCGTCAAGGCGACCCCATCTTGCCTTATCAGATCATTCTTTGTATGGAAATTATGTCCCTTATGCTGAAGAAAGCTGAAAGCGAGACCCTTATCGAAAGCATAAAGCTGACTAGATACAGTCCGCCGATATCTCACCTCCTTTACGCAGACAATTCGCTTCTCTTACATAAAGTTCAGCCCCAATACACCACCAAACTTCCAAGAATACTTGCTTCGTATTTTGAAGTTCCAGTCAAAATCTAATTTTGGTTTGTACCTTGGCATACCAATTGACCTCGGCAGACGGAAAATAGCAGCTTTTCAATTCCTACTGGACAAAATCTCAGATAAAATACTCTCATGGGGACCTGCAAAATTCTCTCAGGCTGCTAAACTTCTTCTAATTAACACTGTTCTTATGACTGTCATCAACTATGTTGGATTTGTCCTTCCTATTCCCCTTCAAATTTGTGCTAAAATAAATTACTTAATCAACATTTTTTGGTGGAAGAAATCTAGCAAGATAGCTTAACATTGGCTCCCACTATAAATTCTTCAAGAACCAAAGATTGACGGAGGAGTAGGACTAAAAAATGCAGTCCTTATAAGTCAAGCGCTTTTGACGAAAATATTTTGGCGTGTGCATCATCAACCTCATTCTCTCCTTTCTCATACTCTCAAATTGAAATACTCTAAGGATTTGTCTGTCCCAGGTAGAGCCGGCAAAAAATGACACGACACGAAAACACGACACGAACCCGGCACGAAATAAACGGGTTTGGGTTGAGGGTTGATGACTCATTTATGTAAGTGGGTCGACACGAACACGACACGAGATTTAATTGGGTCGGGTTTGGGTTGGGGTCCCAAAACATGAATCTGACACGAAAAACCTGTTTATTAAATTAGTCAAAATATTTTTAATCATTTTTAACATAAATATATTAACACTTTTCAAATATGGACATGACACGAAAACACGACACGAACCCGACACGAAATAAATCGGTTTGGGTTGAGGCTTAATGACCCATTTATGTAGGTGGGTCAACACGAACACGACACGAAACTTAAATGGGTCAGATTTGGGTTGAGGGGTTCATGACCCGTTTACCAATGACACGAACACGAACACGACACGACCCGATCTGTTTGCCAGGTCCAGTCCTAGGTACGCGTTCTAAATACCCCGTTGCATTATTTGCCTGGAAAGGTGTTGTTAAATCAGTATCTCTTCTTCGAAATGGTATTGCCTGAAAATTTGGAAATGGTAAGCAAATAAATATTCGGACCGACAACTGGGTACATGGTACAGTACCAAATATTTTATCGCAAATGCGAGATAAGGAGATCCACTTCATAGATTTCATCACACCGACAAGACAATGGAATACTTCGTATCTTCCACAGGTTTTTGATTCAGTTTCTACAAAAGCAATATGCAGTGTTGAGATCCCCCAGAATCAATGGATGACATTATCTACTGGAAATTCACTAGAGACGGATATTATTCCACCAAAACAGGTTATGATTATCTCTTACACGCACAAACATCAACTTACAGGAACAATCACGGGTGTACGTTCAAATGGAATTTAATTTGGAACCTTCCATGCCAACCACACATCAAGATTTTTCTATGGCATCTCATCCACGAAATACTGCCAACATCGGATCTACTTCTTCGTTGTGGTGTTTCGGTGGACCCCATCTGCTGCCTTTGTCAAAATAACAATGAAGATATTGTGCATCTCTTTAGAGATTGCGAGATCACTCAACACATATGGTTGGGCAGTCACCTTGGCGTCCACAGTTCCATACCATCGAGCTTCCCCTTTCTCCCCTGGATTCAGAATTTGCTTAGCTATCTTCAGACATCTTCCTCAACAGATATATGGAGGACCCTTCAGTTTCCTCTCATCCTTTTTGCAATTTGGAAGCACAGGAACGACATCTTTTTTAATAGACATAACGTTAACCCATCAAACATACTGCAACTGGTTCAGCGACTGACTCTTCAACAAGAAAAATTTCTTCACAAACTCCATAAAAGAAGTACTGCAATCACTCTTTTCCTCGAAGCACAGCCTCCATAGGAAATAAGTTGTCTCATTTCGAGCACATTTACAGCATCAAGGCACATTTTTTCGAAAAGACAGAAACATTCTTTTGCCAAGTTTTTCAGAATGGTAGACAACTCCAATTCACAAAACCACCCTTCTGCTCTTCACTTCATCACGCGTGTGTTAAGACTCTGCTTTGGACTACGACACCTGCTCAGCTTCTCCGTCAACAGAATGTCATCTTCACAATGACGCATAGTGAACTAATCAAGTTACTCCAACGAGACGTTAGTCTCACACCCCCCATTTCACTTAGTCATAGTATAACTTCCATTAGACAACTACTTTGTAAAAATGTTTCTTGGGTTGTTGGTTACTTTCATGAATCATGTACCACTTAATATAATACTCCGTATAATAATATTATTGTTGTCAAAAAAAATGTTTAGTTAATCAAAATATTTTTACGAGGTATGAAATGTCAAAAATATAAAATTTTGATTTTTCACAAAACCACACTACTAATTACAAGTTACGACATAACCTGACACAAGCCCACTTGTATTTTGAGTGCCGTCTAAGATTGACTAAGAAAAAGGAACGAGGGCAAGTGAAATTGGAGGGAGGGAGTGAGGGAGACATGGGTGATCCCTCTCCTCATTTCTGTCCAGCCGTCCAGGCTTACAGACCAACCAATGACATGAATTATCCATATCTCACCCATTCACCCTCGGTTCATCCCTGCCTTGCCTTGCCTTGCCTTGCCTTCTTCTGCTCTCTTTACTTTCCCCCATTTAGTAGTAAACCATGGTCATAAACCTCTCTATTACCTTCCCACCTTCTTCTTCATCCTTCACAAAACTCTTCCACGCCAAATCATTTAATCCAAATCCAAAACCAAAACATCGAATTTCAAAACCCCCGTTTCTGAGTTCAAGCCTGAGCTTCGAAAAACAAAATGAACCTTGTTTCGGCAGAGTTATCGGACGTGGGAGGAAGAAACCATACAGTTTGATATGCAGTGCATTCGATATTGGGGGTCCTCAATCTGTGATTGAAGCTGCTGCTGTACTTACTGCAATCATCGTTGTTCATGAAAGTGGTCATTTCTTAGCAGCCTACCTTCAAGGAATACATGTGAGTAAATTTGCAGTTGGGTTTGGTCCAATTTTGGCGAAATTTAATTCAAACAATGTAGAATATTCAATTAGAGCGTTTCCACTTGGTGGCTTCGTTGGCTTTCCTGATAATGATCCTGAAAGTGAAATTCCTGTTGATGATGAAAATCTACTCAAGAACAGACCCATCATCGACCGGATTCTAGTTGTTTCGGCTGGCGTGATCGCCAACATCATCTTCGCTTTCTTCATTATATTTGCTCAGGTGGTGTTTGTTGGTTTGCCAGTGCAAGAGGCCTTTTCTGGGGTGCTTGTGCCCGATGTCCGCCCCTTCTCAGCTGCTTCCAGAGATGGTTTGCTCCCTGGGGATGTCATTCTGTTTGTCAATGGAACCCAGCTGTCCAGTACAGGGCCGAGGACGGTTTCTGATGTTGTTCAAGTCATCAAGAAAAATCCCAATAGAAAGGTGTTGCTTAGAATTGGAAGGGCGGGTCAGGAACTTGATCTCAATGTAACCCCAGACGAGAATTCCGATGGAACTGGTAAAATTGGAGTTCAGTTGTCTCCCAATGTATTTCTCAAGAAGCTTCGGCCGAATAATGTCCTTGAAGCTTTCAGCTTCACAGGCAAAGAATTCTGGGGTTTGTCTTCTAATGTGATAGACAGTCTAAAACAGACTTTTCTCAACTTCTCACAGTCTGCTGAAAAGTTTTCAGGTCCAGTTGCCATAATCGCAGTCGGGGCTCAAGTGGCTAGATCAAACATCGACGGGCTTTACCAATTTGCAGCTGTTCTGAATATCAATCTTGCTGTTATAAATCTACTTCCTTTGCCAGCATTAGATGGGGGTTCTCTAGCTTTGATACTTGTGGAGGCGGCCAGGGGAGGGAAGAAGCTTCCTATTGAAGTGGAGCAACGGATAATGTCGTCCGGTATCATGCTCGTCTTGTTTCTTGGCTTATATCTCATTGTTCGGGATACTCTTAATCTTGATTTTATCAAAGAGATGTTATGATAAGAGCCAGTTATGCGACTGAGTTTCATCAGAGTGTAAGCAGCTGTAGGCCAGTGGATTAGTGGTTTTGAAGCTTATTAAATGATCCATGTCCATACTATAGTTTACTCGTCAAGCCTTCGTAGTGATGATTCACTGATCATGGTTCAATACTGCAAATTCTTTGTCCATTTGGCACATCCATGAAGGGCTTGCGAACCTGTTTTACATTCTCAGTTCTGTATTTCGATCCTGAAACACATTCTGTATACCACCAGTAATTCGGTTTCAATGTTTAGAAATACTATGCGCCAAAGAAATAAGAATATGGCTTCTATATCAATATATCATACATTTTGTAATGTGAATCCTTTGAGCAAATTTGCTACTCGTAGTTGCTTATTACTTCTCCCGTTCTATTTGATTCTTTACGTTTGCTTTATACACGTATAGATAATTTAAACAAGATCTCACGTGACTATCTTTTAATCTTATACTCGATTCTACTCATTTGTGAATAGTAGTCAAAAAGCAAACATAAAGAATCAAATGGAACGGAGTGAGTATTATTTCCCTTTGTTTTACTCCGGGTATTTATTTATGAAAGGGGAAGGGATTGTTTGAATTGGTACTGTTGGTAGACTCCAACGTAACACTATAACAAGTGCAGAGTATTACTCCGTATGTTATGGACATATAACACATATTAATATAGCATGACAGAAAAATTAGATGACGAACATATCACTCTCTCTACAAAAATGAAAATCCCACCATCACCAAAAAGAAAATGCCCCCAATAGCAGCAAGGTTTGTAATGATCAGTGACGAACTATACAAGAATCCTACTCCTCGCTTCTCAAATGTCTAACGGCAGAATAGACGTACGAAGTCCTAGACGTAAGAAGTATATTACTCACACCGAGTCTATTTGGACGCTTTCGTTTACAGAATTATTTTCTTCAGGGTTTAAGAAGATCCTACGGTCAGGGATATTTGCATTGGGTTTATTGGAAATAAGGATAGGAAGATGATACACTTACACGCGGTGTATGGGATTTTCATACACAACCAACTATATCGCGCCACGTGGCAAACCAGGTGATTAGTTTAGGGTTAGTTTAGTAATTTTGCATCTTCGGTTAATTGTTAACCTAAGTGTAGTTAACCTTATTTTGGAAACTTTTTTATTTTGCATTTTTGATTAATTTAAAATATACCATTATATAATATGATTACATTTTTGTGTTTTTTTTAAATTTTGATCTATTATTATTATTATTATTATTATTATTATTATGCTTATTATAAATAAGCGAATTTTATTGAAGAATCAAAATACAGTTTTTAAAAAAGAAAAAAAGAAAATATATATAACGTATATATATATTATTATTATTATTATTATTATTATTATTATTATACATAACGTAAATATATTAAAATAAATAATTAATAGTTAAAAATTTTGAAAAAAATATATTGAAATTTTCGAAAATAAAACTATATTAAAATTTTCTTTGAAAAAAAAAATGTTGAAATTTTCGAAAATAAAAGTATATTAAAATTTTCGAAAAAAAAAATATTGAAATTTTCGAAAATAAAAGTATATTAAAAAATTTTCGAAAAAAAAAATATTAAAATTTTCGAAAATAAAAGTATATTAAAATTTTCGAAAAAAAAAATATATTGAAATTTTCGAAAAAAAAGTATATTAAAATTTTCGAATATAAAAAAAATAAAATTACTAAACATATATAAATATTGTAATATATTAATATCTTTCACAAATAGGTAAATATATAGAAAGTTAACTAATTAAATTAATTGCAATGTTAACAAATAAGGAATATTTTCAATTAATATTTTATTTCATTCCCTTCTATATTTGTAGAGATCTTTAAATATTTTTGTGTAATCTTTTTATAATGGAACATAAATTTGTAATTAATATTTTTTTTAGATATGTAATAAAAGATGAGTATAACCCAAAAATTAATTAGAACTTTCATAAGAAATTGAGCTTATTAAGAATCGAACTCTAGACCAACTGACAATGATTTTATGACTTCATGTATCAGCCATTACACCACTGTACCTTTACTGATAACAAAAATGTCATTCAACTTAGTTATCATGTTGATCTCGTATTTTTGGATACGTAACAATCCACTACGATCATCGCTTAAGCACGATATTTTACATAAAATATTTATCAATTTACCTCGATCACTGCTTAAGCACAATATTTTATTATAAATATGTATCAACTGACATCGACCGTATAGAACATACGTTTTTACGCTGTCGATCATTGATGAAATACGCATGTTTCATGTAAAATACGTAACAATATTTCTCTGGGCAGTGCTTAACCGCGATGTTTTATGAGAAATACGTATCAACTTACACCGATCTTATAAAACATACATTTTCGTGTACGAAGTTGGGCCGATCATTGATGAAATACGAGGTTTCACGTAAAATTCGTTTGAATTTACACCGATCACTCTTTGAGCTCAATATTTCATGTAAAATGCGTAACAATGTTACACCGATCACAACTTCTAGTCAATATTTCATATAAAATACGAACAAATTTAAACACGGATCATGTAATATAACATAAGTGGTTGATGTACGAAAGTAATTATTGGCTTATTGCTACCCCAAAGTCTACCAAGTAATCGTAGTTAATCACTCATTTAATGCTCAAATGAATCATAAGATTTCAAGTGGTGCAACGGTTAGCACCGGTGGCCATTGCATTGTTGGTCATGGTTCAATTCCTGGTCGCAGCAGGTGTATAATATTTATTTTTTTCGTAGGCATATTTTGCTTCTATTATTGTTTCATCATCGACTGTACACTTTTCTACCTCCTTACAAGATTTAGAATTAAGAATAGAATAAAATATCAACGGAGAATATTTCTTATATATGTTGACAATGAATATATTGGAGTATATTATTTTAATTTATAAATTTAGATAGTGTAAATATATTGTGGGTTAATTTGGAGGGAAAATCGTTTTATTGGAGGGAAAATCGAGATATGGAGGGAAAATCAATATTTTTTTTTTTAATTAATTGAAATGTTTGAAGTATATAAACACACTACAAGCATCATATATACAATTAATTATAACTTTATTTTTCTTACATTGTTTTAAAAATCTTTTACCAACATCGTAGTGAAAATGGCTGATAATACAGCATTATTGGCAATGACAACGCAAGCTTTGGTAGAGGAAAAAAAATGCGTCGAATCTTATGGAAGCTAGGTTTTTCATCCGAAATTTTTTAAAAGAGGTTGGCCCTGAAACGGTTGAGAAGGTATTGGACCATATACCTCGCAATACGCAAAATAGTCTTAGGTACATATATGAAGAAGAATATAATCATTTCTTAATTCATTATGTACATAACGAACAATTAAGATGGCGTCAGGTCGGTGATTACGAATATCTCCCGATGCCAATAGTGGACCCCTCAATTGTTGTTAGGATCGAAGGACAAACATACCGTGAAACACCTACACCTCCTCCTCCTACGAATGATCGATGGAGGAAGCGACGTCGATATCGCTATGGTAACGCACAATATTGAATTTTGATGAATTATGCCATTTTTTCACTTATTAAATTACTTTCATTTTTTATGATAATATTATCAGTTCGACTCTTGTTTTACATGTATTTCAAATTGCTTCATTATTAAAAATAATTTTTTATTTATTTATGTGCAATTTACTTATTATTTCATATTAATTTAGGCCTTATTAATTTCATACGTAACTAGTTCATTTATTGTTTCGTAGGTGCTAGTGGAATCCCTGACTTCGTAACCAATCTACAAGGACCTGTCAATATACATGGAACTAACGAGAACAGTAGTGCTTTCAAACTCGCTTCTTACAACGATTTAGTGTCATTCCACATATTCACTCGGGCTGACGGATGGACAAGGATGGAAATGATTCAAGTATGTAAAGCTTGGGCACATGGATGGTTAGAGGCAAAAACCGTTCTTGGAAAAAAAGAGCTACCCGGGAATTAGATGCGGGGACGGAGTTATAGGTAGGCGGGAGCGGGCCATGTCCCGGGGTGTTTAATTTTTGCTTTGTTTTAGGCTAGGAAATAGCCCTCTTTGGTCTCATGTTTGACCCTTGTTGCCAACCTTTTTTATTTTATTTTTCTTACATTTCTTAATAGGTCGTGTAACGCTACATGACAACCAAGCGAAATAAACACTCCTAGCATTTATTGAAACTAAGTCTATTATCTTACATTAATATATCTATGTAAAAAAAGTTACTCCGTATTATTTACTGTGAGCCTTTTTCTTAACAAAAAATCTCATATAAAATGATCTAGTTACGTTATTTTGCACGACAAGTTTTACCTCCAATAAAACATGAGGGGATATTGATGAATAAGTGTTGACCTAATTCATGAAAAGACAAGTTAACAAAATAAACGCGATAATGAAACCAATAGAAGGATACCACTCCATCTTCTCTTCATCTAATTCACGAAGGCTACATTGGCCAAAAAAAAAAATCACGAAGGCTATACAGGGCAAAACAAACACAGAAAAAAATAAAACTACAAAAAGTCAGGAAAAAAATAAAACTACGAAAAATGTTAAACTTGGGGATCGAACCCATGTCTTGAGAGGAGTAGACACTTGACCATGCCACTTGTGCAACCTCATATATCTCACCTTACTTTAACTTCAAATGTTACTAAAGATAAATTAATTAGTACTCCTACTACATATGCACTGTATAAATATTAATTTATTCAATGCAATTTTAGTCATTGATAACTACCTTGATGTAGTGGTTAAGTTGTTTGTCTTTCACTCTTGAGTTACAGGGTTCGATCCCCCTTGGTACATAAATTTAACGAAATTTTGCAAGGATCAAACCCAAGACTATCGATGCTCACACACAACCAATTCTACGAAAACTACCAATTAACCAATTTCACGAACACGCTTCTCCAAGATGTTACATATTATAAATATGCATCATATAAATTACTCCCTACAAGTTGTCCATTTATAAATAAATTATCCGTCTTAATCACTAGATTAATCTATTTTATAAACCGTATCGTATATCAGTTTTAAAAATCTAACATATATCGTATATCGTAACAAGTATTGAATAATCTAACAAAACTTTGTGTGAATCACATATCTTCACTCAAATCCAAAAAAAAAATTGCAACTATCGTTTACTAAGCAATCCAATAAGAAATAAATAATGTTCAAATACACCATAATAAATTCTATTGTGTGTTAGGTGTGTCCCTAACTAATCCTCTTCTTCTTTGCGGTGTTGGTTGTGAAGAACCTGCTTCGTCAACGGTTAAAGCCCTCCGAACTGTCTTCTGTCTAGGCCTAGGAGCTCTACCCGTGCCTCTCTTATCAACAGGGTCCTTTAAGCCGCCTTCTCTAGCTGGATTAGCATTCCTTACCATGTGACGTTGATTGTTTTCCCTTGATTCGTTATATTCGATAGTTGACTACGAAATCAATATCAAATACTCGGAATAGTTTTGGAAAAGATGTAAATTTTTAGAAATCGTTTCGTAGAATAAATAATAAAACGACCGAAAAAGTTGAAAAAGGGAGCGCGGGTTTCAGACTCGTACGCGAGTCGCCTGTGAGAGGCGCGACTCGGGTGCGGGCCTGTCCCGTTTCGCTCGTTGTTCGAAAATTGTTATTTTGATGAATCGCGTACAAATTATGAATTAATTTGTATTCGATTCATGTTTTCGATATTCGTCGTATCCGATGTTCGATTATGAAATTGATATCGAATATTCGGAATGAATAAAAAAGGGTTTTGAAAAATTGTTTGTTTCGAACGAAAAGTAAAAGAAAAGAATTTTGAACGAAAAAGAATGTTGTAACGATTTTTAATATCGTCGAGATCTTAATATAATTCTTTTCGATACAATATTCGATTATAGAAAAATCGATATTGTATTTTTCAGAATGTTTGTTATGAAAATAGTTTTTCGTTAATAACGATATTAGAGAAAAAAAACGACTCTTGACCCATAATGAAAACGGACGAAGAGAGGGAAGGAGAAGAAAGGAGAAATCGGGTTTAGTACACCCTCAACCTACATGCTTTTGTTGACTCGGATCGGGGCTCGTCGGAATGTGGCTAGGCACGGGAGCGTCGAGTGATGTTTGGTTTGGCTAGGGGGGTACGGTTTGGACGAGACGGGTGAAGGGTGTCGGGTATAGGGCCGGTTTCCTTCGGGTTTGAAATATCGGTTTATCGATGCTAAGGAATTATGTGTGTGTTATGATATTTTCTGATGCTCGAAAATTGTATGTATTGCTAATAAAAATCGTGTCTCTAAAGTGTTGAATGGGAGGTCCTATTTATAGGGGTTCCCGACCTTGACTTAGGAGAGATGTGCTTGTACTAGAATTACCGCTTGGGTAAGAAGCTGAGGAGAACGAGAATTCCGTTTTCTTGTGAGGGAAGAAAAGGAGTATCGGCTGGTTTATGCTACTCGGCCGAGTGTTTTGCACTCGGTTGGGTGTTTGAATCGGTTTTCGGATAGGATTCCTACTTGAGATCGAATTCTACCCTTAAACGAACTTATTTATTATTTTGTGTAGCTGATTTCGTAGAATTGGAGTCCGAATTGGACACGTGAGAATCACGGTCAGCTCATATGTCTCGGGAAATATCTTTGATCGGGTTTTGACTCGGTCGCTAAAAGACGGTTTTACCCCTGGTGTCGAATTCGACCCAAATTAGTGTTATTTGACTTGAAACGACCCACTGGGCCTGAATTTGAGGTTGGTTTTGTGAAATTTGTACTCCGTAAAATGCCTAGGCCAAATGCCATTGATTTCGAGCCCATTTCCGAGTACGTTAAAGCACGTTAGCGTCCGATCATCATCGGGTGTTTGTCGGAAACTACTATAGACACCTGGCAGTCAAAATGTGGGTGTCTACAGAGCCCCCACTCTGACTGAGGCTTGGACAGGGCGAAAGTCAGAGTAGCCACCAGGTCAATCAAGGATTAAAACCCGGTAGCTTCCGGTCGGGTCGTTTAAGGTCCATTAAACCTGCGTGAAGGGCCCACCAGTCATGGGCTAGAAATGTACCTGAACTGATGATAACTCCATGGGGAATTGAATTCGTCGCATAAGACTTAAAATGGGCTTGTATGTGGGCTCATCTTGTTAAATGCCGTTGGGGAGTTACGTGAATTGCGCTATCGTGATTTGTACCTGTATAAGTTACATAAAATTTTGCATGCAACATGTAGGCGAAACAAATATGACTCGCGCTGGGGAATAAAAATGATTTTTGCTGCATTTTGAAATCGAAGTCCTGAAAGCAACTCACGTGCTAGGAAATAGGTTTTCAAAATTGAAAGAGGTGGAAAAGAAGTTTGCCGTTTAAATAGACTGAAATTTGACCTTGTCGAAAAGGATTTTTTTTTCAAATGGCTTAGTTTTTGCAAATTTTAAAATGAGAATTTGAAAAGAGAGGCCTACTGGCAGACTCGACTCTGGACGCGACAGGACGAGTTGACAGACACGACTTGGACTCTCTAAGGGTTGGACTGTGATTTGGTAAGGAGGTGGGCCACCTATGATGACAAGACTCTTAAGTTGCGCTATTCCGTAGCCTAGGCGAGTAGCAACACGGTCGTACATCGAAACGAGAGGGATGCGTTATAAGGGAATTGCAGTAGTCTGTAATGAGACTGTTTTTGCAGGACTTAGCAGTGGAATGTTGTAGACTAGTGCTCTTTTGAATCCTTTTTGATTTTAGGGTACATTTCCAAAGTGGGCATTGCCTCGAGTCCAGATAGATTCTTGTCCTCGAGTGAGCCGAGTACTAGGACACACTATAGAAAGGAGGCTAGATTTTGAAAGTATTTGGATTATGTGAGTGGATGGAGAACTTCTGCCTAGGAGAAGCCCCCAGAATGACAAAGCTAACTGTCGAGAACATGACAGTGTCGTGACCGGAATGATGGTGCTTTTTGAATGTGTGTCAATGTGGGTGGTTGTGCCTCTGTTGAAAGGCTGCCTACGTATTCACATGTGGTGAAATCAAACCAAGCCGTAGTTCAGTGGATTATGGTGCCTAGTTTATTAGGGCTTTGTGTGTAACTAGCCATAGCGATGGTGTAGGCTAGGTGCATTCCCAGTGATGTCTTGATCAAAGGGCTAGAATGGTTAGGATATAGATCCTGTGACTGTGAGCGTTCTCCGGGATAGCCCCCAGAGGTGGTGTGCACTATTTGGGCATGTCCTATGCCGACCGCAAGTTGAGTTCCCGTGTTTGGGGTTGGTAACTGGTTTGAATGAGAAGAATTGGGATGAGATTTTAACAAGTTCTGCTCTCGGGGATTTTAACGAGTTCTGCTCTCGGGAATTTTAACGAGTTTTGCTCTCGGGGATTTTAACGAGTTCTGTTCTCGGGGATTTTAACGAGTTTTGCTCTCGGGGATTTTAACGAGTTTTGCTCTCGGGGGGATTTTAACGAGTTTTGCTCTCGGGAGGGATTTGACGAGTTTTGCTCTCGAGGGGATTTGACGAGTTTTGCTCTCGGGGATTTGACGAGTTTTGCTCTCGGGGATTTTAACGAGTTTTGCTCTTGGGGATTTGACGAGTTTTGCTCTCGGGTCTTTGTAAGGTGATTGTGAATTTTGTTATTATGTAAAGGGGAAGTCGAGTAAAATGGCTCGAACTTTGATCGGGATAAGTTTTGATAATGCGAGATCTGATTTCCATGTCTGTCCCAAATGGTTAGGGGTATCCTATGGAGCTTGAATCCTCAAAATTCCGGGCTGTCTCTGGCCTGGGTCTCGGGAAGGTCTTGAGGGTTGTAATGTGGGAAGGCTAAATGTGGTGTTAGCTGACCAAGTTGATTGTTTCTCCCCTATTTGATGGTATGATAATTGACCGTACCCTGGTCATGGGGCTCCCACTTGAATTGACCGTTGATCATGGTCATGGGTTTTTGGGAGTTCTTTTTTATCATGGCCAGTTCTTTTGTAGAGTTCTTTTTTATCATGGCCAGCTCTTTTGTTTTGGGCCTTTTGCTTTTTTCTTTTTTTTTCTTGGACTCTTGATTTTTTTTTCGTCCAGTTTTTTTTTTTGTCATGGCCAGCTCTTTTGTTTTGGCCGTTTGCTTTTTTTTTCGGCTGGTCAGACTAACACCTAAGGTAGGGACCGGTTAGTCTTATTGGATGGGTGTTTTATTGTGGGAAATGGGCTTGCCTCCCGTCTTTAACCCAAACTAGGAGATTACCTAGATTTGTCATAGGATTCGATACCGCTCCTGCTAAGGGTAGTTGTGTGGCTTTCTATACCAGACATGGAATATGTAAAGGAAAACACGGGTCTCATTTCCTGCAGTCATTATAGATGTGCCTATAATAGTCACGTGCGTGTGCTCACAGTGTATGATGGTGTTCATCATGTTCTCGGAAACACATAAGGAAAGTATATATGAGAAATAGAAAAGTTGATTTTATTGAATTTTGAAAAAGAGGACAGAATACAATTGACTCTGACTCCGACTTTGAAGTTGAAATAAATAGTATATCCTAGACTCGGACTCAAACTTGGACTTAAATCAAATCCGGACTCTTGGATGCATGAGAGGTAGATTGGATGCTTTGGTCATCGGGCCCTGTATAGTCCATGAGGGGCTTTGCAAGTGACAATGTTTCCAAAACGGGAGTCTTCCCGGCATCGAGGAAGTCTTGAATGAGGTGTTTCAGTTTCCAGCACCGTTCTGTATCGTGTCCCCTCCCTCTGTGGAATTTGCAGTAATGCTCGTCGTTCCATGCTTTGGAGCGTTTTTCCAAAGGTGGGTCGACTGTTGGGCCTATAGGTAGTATTAGGCCCTTCGGAACCAACCTCTGGAAAGCGACGGTGTAGGACATATCCAAGTGGGTAAATGTCCTTTCCTTTGACTGGTTCTTGATTTTCGGAGAGGTGACTTGAGGGTTACCTCTCTCGGTCTTGCCATCTTGAGGGTATCGGACAGTTTCGTAAGAGTGTTCACCTTTCAAATGGCTCAGTTGGGTGATAGGCTGTCTTACCCACTCTAGTTGTGTTATACGGGCTCTGGTTCTTATAAGGTCTTCTTCGATGATGGTTACCCTGGAACTTAGGTTATCTAGGGCAGTATTGATTTTCGAGAAGATATTGTTAATGGAGCAAGATAGCATAAGCATACTCCCTTGGATATCCCATTTCTCGACGGTGCTTGATTTGTTATGGTTTGGTAGTGTCTCGTTCATAGGGTCCCTGATCGGAAGAAACGACATGTGTTAGAACTCGCCTAAACTCGGTTTTGCGCAAATGCTAGAGAGAGAGTCAAACTAGGTACGGCCCGGGGGCGGGAATGACTAAGATTCTATGACCGGGCTACTTAAACGTTAATCCAGACAAAATAACGACTGTGACCTAGACTCGACCACGAGACTCGAGCTGTACAAGGATAAGTCCGAAAATGGGGCGACCGTATTTGACCGTGCCGTGTGCTTGGACCAACCGAGGTGACCTAACCCTAGGTGACCCGAGTATTCGTAGCGTGGGTACGACTCGAAGAAGGCATCATAAGGACGCTGGTGTAGAATGAACGTAGGGTACTCTCTAGGGTAACCGTGGTTGACTGTTCGGGTGGAGGACAGCCCCCTGAGTAAGGCCAGAGACTCAAATGGTGTGACATCTAAGTGACTCGAAAGTGGGATACGTGAGACAACATGTGTAAGACATGACCCTTAGAGCAACCGTGATTGATCGCTCTGCTGAAGGGTAGCCCCCGACTGGGACTGAAGATTTTGTTAAGACTCGAATGAGTGACCCTTAGACGTAAGGACCGTGAACCTTTTGTTATAGGGCTATGCCTTGTAAAAGGTTGACTGGGAAAAGACACCTAGACGGGTGACTCGTGAAAGGTGGATCTCCTTTAGGATCCAGCTATGTGGGCTGGGCCTTGTTCGAAGGAAGGTTCACGTGAGACATTCCCAGACTTTAGACTCGATTGTGTAAACTGGGCCAACCTTTGTAGGAGTATATCTTACGTAGGTGGGCCTTGCCTTAGTAAAATAAGGCGGACTAGGATGGGGAGGAAACTCGTGATGTAAGATCGACAGAGTTTCGACGCTAGAGACCTCAACGACTTATGACACGACTCGACACTGCTAAATACGGGAAGTCTAAGAAGAGGAAGTTTTGAAATATGATATTTTTTTGAAAAGCCCGAAAAAAAAATCCGGGGAGAACCGGCCCTTTTTCGAGAAAAACGGAAAAGGTGGGCCGGGCGAAGGTTTGAAAATTTCGAAAATAATTTCGAGTTTTGAATTGGACATAATACCGGCTAGAAAAAGGCTATTTTGAGTAAAATCATAAGTCCTAAATTCGGAATATGTCCGGGGTTTTGAAATTGGATATTTTGAAAAGGATGCAAATTTTGAAAAATGACGGTTTTTGAAAAAAAAAGACATGGATCAAGTAGCACATAGTCATGGAAACAGTATAATGACGCCATGTATGCTCTTAAGCTAAGTCTCGGTCAGTCTATAAGGGTCTATACCAGTGTACATAGCCTATCGAGAATCGGGACGGACTCCCTAACTCGAGTTGAGATTAGGACATGTCGTAAAACCCATACGAATCGGCTAATGGACAACTTTGACATAACCAATTTGGACTATATCAATGGTATAGTGGGACGTCGGTCACGAGTACCGGCCCGGGAAAATGGGTGTAATACCTGTGATTTATATAGAAGTCAAACTCGAGTCCAGTCAAGTAAAACCGAGTATTCCGTTCTATGTAATTATTAAGCTAAACCCGTTCCCGAGAACAACTAGTGCGACCCATTATAATAATAATAACAATCATAATAATCAAAATAATAATAAATAATTGTCATAGGTGGAGTGGAGAAAAGTAGGTTATTTAACCCATATACATGCTTTCTACGTACATCACGCCGCTCACCATTCAAAACCGCTATTTCAATCTCCTTCCTCTCTTCATTCCATCGTCTTAAACTCGTCCCTTGCCTGTCCTTCCCTTATGTTCATCCATCTCCACCTTCATCAACCAACAGACCACCACTTGTTCCAAGTCCTCCCTGCCGTCGTGTAAACACCAGGCACCACCGTGTCGGTGCCCTATTTCGACATAAACACCAGGTTCGCCTCCCCTGCTTTCCTATGTCGTCCTTGTCGTTTTCCTATTTGTTATGTATCGAGTCTTAGATGTGGCTGTCGGTCTTGGATTGTTGTATAGGATGTTGGTCTTGTCATGGGTTGTTGGCTGGACATCAGAATGATTGGGTTCTTTCAGCGTAGTGACGGTTATGTCGTAGTGATAATGTTGTTATGGGTTGCGACCGCTGGTTATCGTTATTGTTGGTTGTCGGCTGGTTGTAATGTTATTGTCGGTGTAAATAATGCGTCGTGAGACTTTGTTTTCGGGGTTGCTATCGTTGAGTGGTGGTTGCTGTCGTAGTCGAAGTTTTATGCTACTGTTATTTGTGTTGGAGTTGGTCTTGCATGTTATCGATATTGACGGGTCTCATTTTATAGTTTAATTAGTTTGGGCCATCTCATGTTATAGTTTAGTTAGTTTGGGTCAGATTTGTATTATATTTTAATTAGTTAGCTTGGGTTCGTTTCATATTATAGTTTAGTTAAGGCGGTCTGTTCATCTTATAATCTATCTAGTTAGGTGGGTATCAGATAGGTTATAATTAATTATGTTAGGTTCGTTACTAATTTAAGTGTATAATATTATATTAGGATCGGACTTCGTAGAGTTTCCGTGGTGAATACTACTACCGATGCGGTGGTGACCTGCTAACTAGGTAAGCTTATCCTTACTCAGTTTACGTTGTATGTATGCATTTTGTATGATATGTAATGGTATAATGGTTATATTGAGATTGAGGCTGTGTGCCTATATTGATATTGAGGCTGTGTGCCTATTGATATTGCGGCTGTGTGCCGATTGAGAGAAGCTAGCTAGGACTAGCTAGGCCCGGTTGATCTCGGGACCTTCCCTGATGTTTCCTCCTAGGAGAGCGTAGGAGGGGTGTGCACACTCGGACTGACGGGGTGTGACTGCGGTCGCGATAGATAATGGGAATGATGATGATGATGATGATACTGATACTGATGTTTGTGATGTTGGTTATACTAATGTTATTTATTTAATGTTATCGTAAGCTGACCTTGTGTGTATGTCTGATGTGTCTGTGATGATCCGATTGACGTTTCCGATCAATTGGGGAGCAGTCTATTATGCAGGTTATGTATATCGTGATGTGTTTGGATGCTGGGATACATGTACGGGATTGGGGTGAGCGCAACTTATGAGTCCAGACGTAGCACGGGTGAATGCATAGGCATTCCCGTTTTTAAATAGATTGTATAACTTCCGCTGTGTAACCAGAGTTAATAGTTAATGGGTTGTAATTGTTTAAATCTTGTGGCCGGTTTGGTATTCCATATTGTATTGTAATGAGCTACTACCTTGGAAAACCGAGATGGTAACATCCTTAGTTACTTGGGAATGTCTGGTAAGGCTCCTGGGTAAATGGGGGTGTTACAAAGTGGTATCAGAGCGATCGATCCTGGAGCCTGAATAAATGAACCTAAGAAAATAAAATGAACACCGGTGATGGACCATCAGGAGCCCCTCTAAAACTCGGTTGAGGAGACGTCCTTATACCACCTCTGGCCCTCCTGGTCTTGACCCGGTAACAGCGTGTGAGGAATGAGATGGGGTACAATAGGTGGGATACGTTGTGATGCTATGAATGTGGTGATGATTCTTGTGATAATTAGCTGTGTTATTTGACGCATACTATGTAGTGGACTACATGAGATGATGTGTGATAGTACGTAGTTGCTGTATTATCAGGGTATATTATTTAGTATACGATGCCATATGAGTAATAGGTTAAAGTACGTAAGGTTGAATTAGGAATCGATCATCCTTTGTGGGAGAAAGGTCATAGTCAAGATGGTAATAATGTTAGACACAATGTCACGATGTTTGTACGTAGAAGTATCGTATTGGTGGCAAGCTGTGTCCGTCTCGTCGATGTAGTATACTAGTGCAGTTTTCATGTTACTTAGATGAGGTTGACGACTGGTGATGGTTTGGGTATCGTAGTATCTTATTGGTTAATAATTTGTGTGGTTTAAGTGTGAGTTAATATGAATGTTGTCAAAATTACAGGGATAATTGTGTGCTCCGTTTCGTGTATTATATGCTTTCTTATCGATATAACGTACTAGCTCCCTTCACTTTACCTAATGAGGATTTATAGTTGAAGTGTAATGGGTCGTAATGTGTTCATCAAGTTTTTCATATGCTAATAAAGTACGAGTAATGAAAATGATAGTCAGACAATACGTAAATATTTGGAATTTGCTTTGAGCTAATGTGTCCTTGTTTCATGCCTTTACTTCATATTGGAGTTTCATTTCAAGTTTACATATGTGCTCTCTTGTCAATATGATATTTATTGAGTCGTTACCGTCTTCTGGATTCTTGTTTTGATGGCCTAAACAAACAGTCAGATTAAACATGTCGAGATAATGTCAAAACAATGTACCACAGCTTCGTTAACATGAACAATATGTTTACCGAATTGTTTCACATGTTTAGAGTGCCTATTTCACAAAAGTTTGAAAATATACTCATGCTTATTTTAAGGCTAGTTCACTATAAAATTTTGTGATTTAATTCCAAGTTCTTCAGTATGAATAAATTAATTGTGAACATGGGTCATACGTGTCTGTGAAATTGCTCGTAGTCAAGTTTATCATTATAAACTTTACGTAGAGGTTGAATCATCATTTGGAACTTTTACTATGTCACTTTGAAGAGTCTGTATAATGATGGAACTTGATTTTTGCTCACTTTGAAGAGTCTGTATATTGAAACTCGTTTTATCAAGTGATTTTTTTTTTCAAGGTCAAATTATGTCGGTTCATGAAAATGAGTTTGAGAATCACTGTCTCGTTTATAATCTGAAAAATGATTTGAACCTGAAAGTCCTATATTACTATCTTGAGAATATGAGCTCGTTGGTTCTACACTATCTCTATTTATAACGATTTAACTATGATTTTCCACCGTGACTGCAATGTTATGAAAACGTGTTTAAAGTCACTAAAATGATCATTGTTTTGCCTTGTTCAAGTGAATGCGCTAAGGTAAACATGTGTACCTTATGGTATGATGTAATGGAGTCAAACGTATATGCTAATGATGAATTGGGAGTAAAATCGAGTCACGAGATGTCATGTTGGTGCATGTTGCATAATGGTTTTAACGTGGATCTTGCAGACCAAATGTGTAAATGTCAAATAAATTTATCATGGTCATAAGTCGCTTATGTGATAAAGAACATCGATACGTGTATCTATTAGGTGGGATTGTTTCACTGAGGAGTTAAGAAACATCAAGTCTTTAAACTACAGACAGAGTTTAATATCTGCATCCAAGTGATTAAGACGTCAGTTTCGAGCTTTGGTCGTAATGTATGTAAAGAATTTCGACATGTTTGTCATTGTTAAACCAGCCAAATATTGGTCATAATTGTCTTCATTCAACCGTGATGAGCTTTCGTCCTTAAGTGACCTGTCATTGAGTACATATGCTCAGATAAATGAATGTTTTATGATGTCGGTGGAGTGGTTCTTGTTTTAAGTCACATGCTAATGTCTAAATCAAATGTTATGCAGTCCTAAGACCTGATGAACTACTTGATCTATTGTTGGAGTGCTGAGGAATGAATGTCATATGTCATCTGTCTAAGAGTCTGAGGTTATTGACATGGTGACATGGTCATTTAATAGTGTCCAATTGTGTTACCGTTTTGCCGTAATAGTTATATTACTTTCCTAAATGTTTTTCTCGCACATACGCAAGCATGTGAATTCGAACTTGTTCACGATACAACCGTGTCAACATGTTATCATAATATAGATTGAGAGTACGTGTCTTAATAATAAAATCGAGTTGTGAGATATGATGAAGGAATGACCTGAGAATACGGTGTCGTTTAAATTACTTGTTAGAATATCGCAATAAGGGTTGTTAACGAGCCTAACAGTATAAATAAATGTAATAACATCAACAGGGTGAAAAGAGAGTCATGATATTAAATCCATTAAAGGAGGATAATAGGTACATTGATGTATGAGGGTCCGGAATAATATATAGTAAGGGGTCCAAGGTGTATACGTGGACTCGTCGTGTTATAACTTATGTTTCGATGTCAGTAGATCGTTATAGTACAAGATAGTAACATCACGACCACGAATCCTTGAAGCAAAGTAGAATTTCACTGAGTATCATGTCCTGAATGTGGGAAAACTGTCTTTGTGTGAACTAATTGTCTTATCTGTGTGATAGTCGCAGTGTCCAGATATTTAAGAGTGTCTCAGTCTGAGGGTTCACGCAATTATGTAAAGTTACAAGTGCATTAGATATGGCATGCCAGCATGTGAATTGAGTCATGACATGAATAATGAGGATAAAAAAAACAATAGTGCTAATAAGTGATTTGTTCTCTTAAATTATGTGAAGTATGACATACATATGAGAATGAGTATACAAATATTCTGTTGGTATTTATGTCGAACCATGAGAGTTTATGTTGTGAAATGTGGAGGAAAGCGGGGATAGAAACCCCTCGTGACCACTTGATGTGTGAGTAAGTTGGGAAATCTATTGTAAACATGAACGGCTTGTTGCGTTAGTCATGAAATGAGTTGAGGTATATCAAAAATGAGTTGAGAAACACTGTTGATAACGTGTGAATTGATTCTGCATATTATTAACTTACATACCCCTTGTCAGTGCTGAAGAGTATATTCGTTTGGAAAGGGTTAATATGATGTCCTTTAATTTAATGATTGAATAGTGTCTTATATAAGAGAGTCGGGGAAACAGTGATCTCGTTACTGTCAAGATAATGTCGTGATATACTATATGTGTTGAGTAGAGTGAGACTGTGATCATGAACTTCGAGACGAAGTTCTTTATAAGGGGGGTAGGATGTCATACACTGTTAATTCCGTTATTTCATATGATATGTGTACTTAATGATCGTGTCAACGTCGCGTAATAAGTTGAAATGATCGTTGTTAGACTTAAGTGTGTATATATAGTAAGTCAGTAGTATGTGATGCAGATACAACAAGTAGTTATATGACGAGTCATGTGATGTATTCGATTAATCGATTAAAAGTGAATGGTGGGAGACATCGTTAGTCGAGAAGTGTCGTTATTGGTTGGATCTTTGAACTTCAGGACGAAGTTCCTTTTAAGGAGGGTAGACTGTGATACCCCGTCCCGATTATCCACGTTACGTTACTTGTGTTAGTTCGGTGATTGGTCGATTGTTCAGTTATTGATTAGTTGGTCGGTTAAGTTGGTATAGTTTGTCATTCCATATTGGGAAATGAACTTCGGGACGAAGTTCCTTATAAGGAGGGTAGATTGTAATACCTGTGATTTATATAGAAGTCAAACTCGAGTCCAGTCAAGTAAAACCGAGTATTCCGTTCTATGTAATTATTAAGCTAAACCCGTTCCCGAGAACAACTAGTATGACCCATTATAATAATAATAACAATCATAATAATCAAAATAATAATAAATAATTGTCATAGGTGGAGTGGAGAAAAGTAGGTTATTTAACCCATATACATGCTTTCTACGTACATCACGCCGCTCACCATTCAAAACCGCTATTTCAATCTCCTTCCTCTCTTCATTCCATCGTCTTAAACTCGTCCCTTGCCTGTCCTTCCCTTATGTTCATCCATCTCCACCTTCATCAACCAACAGACCACCACTTGTTCCAAGTCCTCCCTGCCGTCGTGTAAATACCAGGCACCACCGTGTCGGTGCCCTATTTCGACATAAACACCAGGTTCGCCTCCCCTGCTTTCCTATGTCGTCCTTGTCGTTTTCCTATTTGTTATGTATCGAGTCTTAGATGTGGCTGTCGGTCTTGGATTGTTGTATAGGATGTTGGTCTTGTCATGGGTTGTTGGCTGGACATCGGAATGATTGGGTGCTTTCAGCGTAGTGACGGTTATGTCGTAGTGATAACGTTGTTATGGGTTGCGACCGCTGGTTATCGTTATTGTTGGTTGTCGGCTGGTTGTAATGTTATTGTCGGTGTAAATAATGCGTCGTGAGACTTTGTTTTCGGGGTTGCTATCGTTGAGTGGTGGTTGCTGTCGTAGTCGAAGTTTTATGCTACTGTTATTTGTGTTGGAGTTGGTCTTGCATGTTATCGATATTGACGGGTCTCATTTTATAGTTTAATTAGTTTGGGCCATCTCATGTTATAGTTTAGTTAGTTTGGGTCAGATTTGTATTATATTTTAATTAGTTAGTCTGGGTTCGTTTCATATTATAGTTTAGTTAAGGCGGTCTGTTCATCTTATAATATATCTAGTTAGGTGGGTATTAGATAGGTTATAATTAATTATATTAGGTTCGTTACTAATTTAAGTATATAATATTATATTAGGATCGGACTTCGTAGAGTTTCCGTGGTGAATACTACTACCGATGCGGTGGTGACCTGCTAAGTAGGTAAGCTTATCCTTACTCAGTTTACGTTGTATGTATGCATTTTGTATGATATGTAATGGTATAATGGTTATATTGAGATTGAGGCTGTGTGCCTATATTGATATTGAGGCTGTGTGCCTATTGATATTGCGGCTGTGTGCCGATTGAGAGAAGCTAGCTAGGACTAGCTAGGCCCGGTTGATCTCGGGACCTTCCCTGATGTTTCCTCCTAGGAGAGCTTAGGAGGGGTGTGCACACTCGGACTGACGGGGCGTGACTGCGGTCGCGATAGATAATGGGAATGATGATGATGATGATACTGATACTGATGTTTGTGATGTTGGTTATACTAATATTATTTATTTAATGTTATCGTAAGCTGACCTTGTGTGTATGTCTGATGTGTCTGTGATGATCCGATTGACGTTTCCGATCAATTGGGGAGCAGTCTATTATGCAGGTTATGTATATCGTGATGTGTTTGGATGCTGAGATACATGTACGGGATTGGGGTGAGCGCAACTTATGAGTCCAGACGTAGCACGGGTGAATGCATAGGCATTCCCGTTTTTAAATAGATTGTATAACTTCCGCTGTGTAACCAGAGTTAATAGTTAATGGGTTGTAATTGTTTAAATCTTGTGGCCGGTTTGGTATTCCATATTGTATTGTAATGAGCTACTACCTCGAAAAACCGAGATGGTAACATCCTTAGTTACTTGGGAATGTCTGGTAAGGCTCCTGGGTAAATGGGGGTGTTACAATGGGGTTATGCATGAACCGTAAAACTAAAACGCGCATTCTACTAGTCCAACGATTTCTATTCGAGTCTCACCCTGAAGGATACCGAAGGTTATTAACGCATCAGTAAATCCCCAGCGGAGTCGCCAAATTGTGGACATGACATAGGTCCACGTCCACCCGACGCGGCCACGCGCGGGTTTTGGGGAGGCGAATGAATCTCCATGAGATGGTCAAATGGAAATTTAAATCGAAGTCGGAGTCGCCACCGAATTTTATGGTTATTCGGAACCGTTCGAGCCCACTCTATGTCGTAGTGGGCCGTGTACAAAATACGGCCCATTTCCGATGTCAGAGTTTATTGGGCTCGTCCCTTTGCATATCGATATAGATGCCGACTGAAGCGGTTAATCGTATATTGAATGACTCTCATTGCCAATGGTTTCGGACATCCGGAAACCACGGTTCTGAGTAAGGGGTGAGGGTACGTGTTGGGAAGTTCACTAAGAACACCCAACCCCGCCCGCACATTAGCGGCCTCTACCAGGATATCGAATGACGTTTTAATGCGCGCGTTAGTTGAACGATGAATGATATGCAAACATTGTTTTCCTAAGCATGTGAGGAATTGAACGGGTTGCTAAGTGGTTTAATGCATGAAAAATTAATTAACGTCAAAGTTGAATTTAGCATGTGAGATTCGTTTTAGTATAATAAAACAAATGAAATAAAAAGGATGAATTTGCTACAAAAGATGAACAAACGAGTTAGTATCGACTTGTAAAATAATAATAGCAAGAAATAAATATACGAAATCGAGAAAAATCGAAATCTGAAAAATATCGTTAAAAATACGTTGTTTTGTATAAAAAACCGATGTTCGAAAAATAATTAAAAAACGAAAGACACGCCGAGACAGCCGACCGCGCGGCTCGCCCGGGTTGCCGACGAGTCGCGTGGTGGCCTGCTTCGGGAACGGTTTTCGAAAACTCGATTTTTTTTATTAAATCGCGTATGAATATTGAATGATTCGTACTCGACTTAATATTATCGATATTCGTTATATTCGATAGTTGACTACGAAATCAATATCAAATACTCGGAATAGTTTTGGAAAAGATGTAAATTTTTAGAAATCGTTTCGTAGAATAAATAATAAAACGACCGAAAAAGTTGAAAAAGGGAGCGCGGGTTTCAGACTCGTACGCGAGTCGCCTGTGAGAGGCGCGACTCGCGTGCGGGCCTGTCCCGTTTCGCTCGTTGTTCGAAAATTGTTATTTTGATGAATCGCGTACAAATTATGAATTAATTTGTATTCGATTCATGTTTTCGATATTCGTCGTATCCGATGTTCGATTATGAAATCGATATCGAATATTCGGAATGAATAAAAAAGGGTTTTGAAAAATTGTTTGTTTCGAACGAAAAGTAAAAGAAAAGAATTTTGAACGAAAAAGAATGTAACGATTTTTAATATCGTCGAGATCTTAATATAATTCTTTTCGATACAATATTCGATTATAGAAAAATCGATATTGTATTTTTCAGAATGTTTGTTATGAAAATAGTTTTTCGTTAATAACGATATTAGAGAAAAAAAACGACTCTTGACCCATAATGAAAACGGACGAAGAGAGGGAAGGAGAAGAAAGGAGAAATCGGGTTTAGTACACCCTCAACCTACATGCTTTTGTTGACTCGGATCGGGGCTCGTCGGAATGTGGCTAGGCACGGGAGCGTCGAGTGATGTTTGGTTCGGCTAGGGGGTACGGTTTGGACGAGACGGGTGAAGGGTTTCGGGTATAGGGCCGGTTTCCTTCGGGTTTGAAATATCGGTTTCTCGATGCTAAGGAATTATGTGTGTGTTATGATATTTTCTGATGCTCGAAAATTGTATGTATTGCTAATAAAAATCGTGTCTCTAAAGTGTTGAATGGGAGGTCCCATTTATAGGGGTTCCCGACCTTGACTTAGGAGAGATGTGCTTGTACTAGAATTACCGCTTGGGTAAGAAGCTGAGGAGAACGAGAATTCCGTTTTCTTGTGAGGGAAGAAAAGGAGTATCGGCTGGTTCATGCTACTCGGCCGAGTGTTTTGCACTCGGTTGGGTGTTTGAATCGGTTTTCGGATAGGATTCCTACTTGAGATCGAATTCTACCCTTAAACGAACTTATTTATTATTTTGTGTAGCTGATTTCGTAGAATTGGAGTCCGAATTGGACACGTGAGAATCACGGTCAGCTCATATGTCTCGGGAAATATCTTTGATCGGGTTTTGACTCGGTCGCTAAAAGACGGTTTTACCCCTGGTGTCGAATTCGACCCAAATTAGTGTTATTTGACTCGAAACGACCCACTGGGCCTGAATTTGAGGTTGGTTTTGTGAAATTTGTACTCCGTAAAATGCCTAGGCCAAATGCCATTGATTTCGAGCCCATTTCCGAGTACGTTAAAGCACGTTAGCATCCGATCATCATCGGGTGTTTGTCGGAAACTACTATAGACACCTGGCAGTCAAAATGTGGGTGTCTACAACTTTCTATATATTTACCTATTTGTGAAAGATATTAATATATTACAATATTTATATATGTTTAGTAATTTTATTTTTTTTATATTCGAAAAATTTTAATATACTTTTTTTTCGAAAATTTCAATATATTTTTTTTTTCGAAAATTTTAATATACTTTTATTTTCGAAAATTTTAATATTTTTATTTTCGAAAAAATTTTAATATACTTTTATTTTCGAAAATTTCAATATTTTTTTTTTCGAAAATTTTAATATACTTTTATTTTCGAAAATTTCAACATTTTTTTTTCAAAGAAAATTTTAATATAGTTTTATTTTCGAAAATTTCAATATTTTTTTTTCAAAATTTTTAACTATTAATTATTTATTTTAATATATTTACGTTATGTATAATAATAATAATAATAATAATAATAATAATATATATACGTTATATATATTTTCTTTTTTTCTTTTTTAAAAACTGTATTTTGATTCTTCAATAAAATTCGCTTATTTATAATAAGCATAATAATAATAATAATGATGATAATAATAATAATAATAATAATAATAATAATAATAATAATAATAATAATAATAACTATTGCTGTTGGTACGATTTGGAGACGGCTTGTCTCTAAGGTTGGTGCTTTCCTGATTGGTCCATCGCTGAGTGGATATTTTTCCGGTCTCCAGTTTGGAGTTGGGGTATCTGGTGGGGGTGAGGCTATCTTGCATGCTTTGAACCGACTTGTTGAGGTTCAGGGTGGTGAGGTAGGGCTTTCTATGCTCTTGGTGGACTTTCAGAATGCTTTTAGCATGGTTGATCGAGAGATCATGTTACAGGAGGTTCGTAATCGCTGCCCTGTTCTCTCCCGGTGGGTGGAATTCTGTTATTCTCGTCCTGCTCGTTTATATTATGGTGAGCACAGTCTTTGGTCTTGTCAGGGGGTCCAGCAGGGTGATCCTTTGGGTCCTTTGCTTTTTTTCTTTGGTGTTACATCCCTTGGTTTGTAAGATCCGGGACACTTTTGACTTGAGATTGCAGGCTTGGTATTTGGATGATGGCACTATCGTCGGAGATACCTTGATTGTAGGGAAGGTTTTGGAGCTGATTAAGGATGATGGTCCTCGATCGGGACTTCATCTTAATATCAGCAAAACCGAGGTTTTTTGGCCTACGGAAGATCCTAGGAGTAGGCTCCCTGGTGTTTTTCCCCCTGCTATTGCCAGACCGATGCGTGGTGTCAAAATCCTTGGCGGGCCTGTTAGTGTGTGCCATGATTTCAACAGTGAGCTCGTGATGAGTAGAGTGAACAGAACCATCGCGCTTATGGGTTCTGTTGCTCTGCTTGATGATCCGCAGTGTGAGTTGCTGTTGCTACGGGCTTGTACTGGTATTTCCAAACTTTATTTTGTTTTACGTACTTGCTCGCCAGCTGTTTTTGAGTCAGCTAAGCTGGCTTTTGATGAGGCGCTTCGTTCTCACCTAGAACGTATTGTCGTTGCGTCCGGACCTGGTTTTGGCGACTGGCAATGGCGGCTTGCCACTCTTCCCTTTTCTTTTGGAGGGCTTGGAGTGTATGCAGCTGGAGATGTCCTTAAATATGCCTTTGTGGCATCTCGGCTGCAATCAGCTGGTTTGCAAGCCTCGTTGCTTCGTGCTGCGGGTGTCTCAGCCCCTGGTCCGACTTTTGATGCGGCCTTGTGTGGGCTTAGAGAGGTTCTGGGTCCTGTTGTGTGTGATCCTAGTGAGATCGCTGCCCCTAAACTTATGAAGTCTTTGGCAGATATATATTTCACGAGGGTTGTTGCTACTGCAGAATCAGATTTCTCTTTAACCCCCCGTCAAGTTGCGCTGTGGAAGTCTCAGCTAGGTGGTCATGCTACTGATTGGCTGCGAGCTGTCCCTATTTCAGGTTTGGGTCAGACTATGAACGGTCGGACGTACCGCTGTGTGCTTAGCTATCGGTTGGGCGTTCCTTTGTTTTCCGTGACTGGACCTTGTCCTGCCTGCTCTCGAGTTTTCGACGGTGATATCTATGGGGACCATGCTGTGTCCTGTGCGGGGGCTGTTGGGATAAAACACCGACATAACCTCGTCCGGGACACTCTTATGGATATTTGTTTCTGTTCTGGGGTCTCGGTAGGTAAGGAGGTCGATATTGGCCTGATCGACAGTCATGACAGATCCTTGCGTCCCGCAGATTTGTTGCTTTATTCGTGGGACAAGGGACGTGATGTATGCGTCGATCTTACTGGGTCTTCTCCTCTGACTCAGTCCGGGCTCTCGGAATTCACGCCGGGTCGTGTTGTGGTCGATGCTGCTCGGCGCAAGTGCGCTAAGTACCGAGACCTGTGCGCGCGACTTGGATATGGGTTTTTGCCTTTTTCCTTTTCTTCGCTGGGGGAATTGGAGGCGGATGCTATCAGCTTGCTTAAAAGGGTCCAAAAATTTTCGATGGCACAGGACGCCGGAGCACGCGCTGCTCCTTTTATTTTTACTCGGCTTAGTTTTGCTATAGCCAAGGGGGTGGGGGCCCAGATAGTATCTCGGCTGCCCACCAATTTTTTGTAAACTTTGTTCTGATCTATCAATAAAATTCTCCATTTATAATTAAAAAAAAAAAAAAAAAAATAATAATAGATCAAAATTTTAAAAAAACACAAAAATGTAATCATATTATATAATGGTATATTTTAAATTAATCAAAAATGCAAAATAAAAAAGTTTCCAAAATAAGGTTAACTACACTTAGGTTAACAATTAACCGAAGATGCAAAATTACTAAACTAACCCTAAACTAATCACCTTTGGTTTGCCACGTGGCGCGATATAGTTGGTTGTGTATGAAAATCTCATACACCGCGTGTAAGTGTAGCCTTTTCGATAAGGATACGAGATAATATTTCATTATTTTCTCCTTAATTGTTTATATTGAATCTAATTGTTTAATCTCTGTGATATTTGTGTTTACAGTAATTTTAGATTGTGCATATCATTAGGTTACGGCTCATAGATAGTGTTAGCACTATGTGTCAATTGTATTTATATAGCTGTTTACTCTTCAATATAATTCAATCATTCAAGCATATATCTTTTACATGGTATCAGAGCTATAATCGTTCAGGGGCGTCTTAAAACAAACGGAAGCCTAGTGCCAGGCCCGTCGGAAAGGGTGTTCACCCGGTTCTAAGAACCGGGGCCCAACCCCAAGAGGGCCTCATAATATAGACAGTTTATGCAAAGTTATTAGCAGTAATTGCTTCTGAGCCCCGTGGTAAATTGCTTGTCCAGCATTAGGGAGGTCGTGGGATCGAATCCCGACTTCACCAGATTATTTTTTTCCCAATTGTTAAGTACGTACAATTAATGACCCTTGGAAACATAGTTTTTTTCAACCAATCATAGTGCTTGAATTGCATTTTCTCTTTTTATTAACTCATTAGTGCTATTGAGAATGTGAAATCATAATAAATGGTTAAAAGACTTATAAAAATTTTTATCCATAAGGTGACTTATATTATACTACTCTGTATGAAATGGAGATAGTACAATATTAGTATTTGAAAATATTATGTCTCGTTACTTGTACTTTATACACTTAATATACAAAAAATATACGATATTAGTATTTGAAAAACGAGTGCAATATATAGGTTAAATACCTAAGTAGAAGGTATTATATTTGCACCGGTAAAAAATTAACACAAAATATTTTTAAAATTATATATCAGGCAGTTTATTTGAATTTAATACACAAATATACGATACATTATTTTTAATACGAGTGCGATTCTTCATTTTAATATGGGCCTCAATTTAAAATTTAGAACAGGGCCACCCGTAACCATTTGACGGCCCTGCCTAGTGCAACACAAAAATATGAGGCCCTAAGAATACAAAGCGAAACTTTTTTTTTCTAGTAAAACGAAGTGACGTACAAGACACAAAACAAGCCGAGAGACACACAAAAGGAACATGAACGAAAGACAAGAAAACTACAACACCTAAAACGAAAAAATTAAAGAGGAAACCGAACAAGTCAAGGCCACGATACCCCACCTATGTCATTTTGGATGAGTCGAAAGTGCTCCACTGAAATTTCCGAGCATTCAATTAGGGAGTCAACCCAAATATAAATTTTTTAAAACACAAATATGTAGTCATTTTTCTGATTTGTTTAATGAATAATGAAACTGGAATAGTAAACTTTTGATGATAATAATAATAATAATAATTCCATGAAACTGGAATAGTAAACTTTTGGGGATCACGCGGTTTCCTGTGCTGGTACTGTGGGGATTAAACATCGCCCGTGACACACCGTTGGATATTTGCTTCCGGACAGGGATCTCTGCTGGCAAGGAGGTGGAGATTGGCCTCTGCGATAATGACGACAAGCCTTTGCGACCTGCCGATCTTCTGCTCTACTCGTGGGACAGGGGGCGCGATGTTTGTGTTGATCTGACCGGATCCTCTCCTTTGACCCAGTCCGACTTGACTTCTTTTGAGCCCGGACGGGTCGTTGCTGATGCTGCTCGTCGTAAGTGTGCCAAGTATCAGGCACGTTGCACGGCGATTGGGTATGGTTTCCTTCCTTTCTCCTTCTCCTCTCTCGGCGAGCTCGACACGGAGGTTGTCTCTCTGCTCCAGCGGATTCGTAAATTCGCTATGTCACAGGATGGTGGAGCGCGTGCCGCAGTTCATATTTTCACTAGAATTAGTTTCGCGATTGCTAAGGGAGTGGGGGCCCAGATAATATCTATGCTCCCCTCTAACTTCTAGTATTTTGTTCTGGTGTTAATGCAAGATCCGTTTTATAATAATAATAATAATAATAATAATAATAATATACTCACCAATTTTACTTGGAAAATAACTTTAATATAAACCAAATAAAATCAATAAAAACTAACCGGTCTACCTTCGACAGAAGTGAGGCAAACCGATAATCATAAAAAAAAACAATCAAAAACAAACGGGAAACCAAATGAAATCCACGAAAAAGTTAAGAAAATTGAAATCTACGAAAGTATAATTAATCCTTACCAGAATTTTGAAGCCCCTATGCACAGGGACGAAGTCAGAATCAAATTCTTGGTGGGGCCGAAACTTAAGATTTTCGTCCCAGAATTGTTAACGTGTTATTAATTTTCTTATAAACCTGTTTCGTACTAAAATGTATGAAAAATTATACGGAGTAATTGTACTGTAGTAGTAATTTTTCTTTAAAAAAAGCTTTTTCAATTTGTTAATAATGTAATTGAATAACGATAAACCGATTGAATAAATGGGGGTACTTTATTCATTAATAAAAGACAAATAAGAAAAACACATATAATGGGTGAGTAAAAAATTTCAAAAGATTTTTAAAAACAAAAGCAAAAAGAAATATTTAAACAAATAGGGAAAAAAACATAAAGGTGAGTAAAAAATTTCAAAATGATATAATTATATTGTATACGTATGGAATAAGAATACAAGAGAAACCGTTTATTGTATGCAAAGAGATTGTATCTTCAGTAACACGTAATACATGACTCGATACATATATATAGATATCGATACAAAGGGATATGTTGCTTGGTGAAGGGTTGTATTGTTTGGGGATGATAACATCCATATCATAACACTCCCCCTTGGATGTTAATCATCCAAAAATATAACATCTTCTATGTTGCCTCATTAAAACCTTACCAGGAAAACCAGGGGGAAAAAACCATGGTGAAGGAAAAAGAGTACAACTTGCATTACTCCCCCTCATCATTACATAACTTAATCTTCGGATAACTCTTGATCCTCGATGTAGATTCCATTGTAGCTAATAAACTTGATATCTTCGATTAATAAAACTCTGTGATACTTGTAAGCTTCATGTTCCTCAGAACTCATCATATATGAATAATTCACTAACGATATGATCCATTTCATTTGCTTAAAACCATTTCAATCATTCGCAATATGAACAACATGAGCACAGCTACCTCGTTAAAAACCTTGCTAGGTAAAACCCAGTGGGACAAAAACCCTAGACGAAGGGAAAAAGAGTGTAGCAATAATTATTCATTCATTTGATCTCTTCTGGAGAATCAATCTGATTAACAACTAAGTCATTTCACTCACACTTCCTTAGATATTACCTAGAAATCATAGTGTCGAAGTGATACATAATCTTAGAATCTTTATATTATCAATCCATTTATGAATCTCAATTTCATGATCTTTTAAAACAAGCTCCTTCAAGGAGTCATAGATCATGACAATGTTTATAATTCTATATATTTATCCTGCAATAAAACATTTGATAACAATAATAGTGTGCATGCATGTAATATAATATAAACAATGTTTTATGATAAATGTCTTAAACTAATGATGCTAATGTATGAAACAAAAATGAAATTCATTTACATGCACATGAAGACCAAATGTAAATTACACGGGATTTTTAACCAATATTCATAATTTGATTGACTTCGGGTCAATAGGTGGACTTCATGTCCATGAGCTCATTTTAACCATAAATTATATGTCGACTTTCTAGATGGACTTTTATATAAGATCCCCACTAGTGTCCATTTTATATCGCGCGCAAATTGTATTCGGTTCCAAAACGTAAATATATCGATATAATTTCTTATGTTATCAGTACTGCTTGATATCTGAATTCACATATTTCGTATAGGCCATCTATTTTCTTTCAGATATCTATGTCACTTCTGGGACATTTATTTTTCTCTAAACTTTAATACCAACTGTACATGCTTACCATTTTCTTAATATATGGACCGAATATTATTTTCATACTACACATCAAATGTGATTAATTTATGATTTTGGCAAGCTTCTCAATTTATATCTTTGTATGATAAGATGCTGATATATCATCGTCATCATATCCAAGTGATGTAAATCATAATTCATACGGAGTTTTCTTGACTCTCGGATTGATATAATCATATTTTAACAAGTCACTGAACTTCGAGTTCAGTTGGGGACCAATTATTACTTGTTTGTTCTTTTTACCAGCTTATCCTTATTAATCTCCCCCTAAGGTGGTAAAACTATCATTATTTGATAGATTTATAGGGCACCAATATCCACCTTAGATTTCATCTCATACACAAATTTTAATCAATTGTTACTCTTCATCCGAATACTATATTGGGGAGCTGGATATAACGCAGTCGGTTTTCCACGTGCTGACTTAAAATTTGCCCATTCAGGAGATCATCATGTTCATGCTAAAATTGTGAACTCTGTTTACACGAGCTACTCGTAAAATTCTGTGTGACTAAAAGTCAGATAATTAACCAATACATAAACGTTCATTATTTTCATTATCCAATTACGAGTATTATTTAGATCTCCAATATAATTTTCCATCTCAGTGTATTGTCTTGCCTCAAATAATATTTCATTGATACACGAGAGGAGTACATCACTTTATTACATTTCTTTCAAGATAAACTACGGGTTTATCAAAACGGGTGTAACAAGAACCCGGATGGCCTCAATGTGTCACATCTTTATCATTTTCTTGTTGACTTTGGCTTTAATTCATTGCAATTTTCTTATGCATTTGACTATATCTCGATAAATCCACTTATCGTACGCCATATTTTCAGTTAACTGAATCTCATCATGCTAAACTTCCGGTTAGCTATATATATCGTATGTGCACAGTAATTGTATTTTATCATATAGCCAAAACAAAAATGATAGATGTGACATGACACAACTGGTGTCTCATATAAATAGGCAAGACCCGTCAATTTTCCTTCCGGGAATATGACACTCTTTGAGTATTTTAAACAGCGTAATTTATCCATTTTACGCTTATATTGAGTATGCTATGTCATACTTATCGATTGATTAATATAATATTTCGCGAACTTCAGGTTACAAAAATGAATTAGTAAAATTGCAAAAGATTAATATATAATACTTCATAACGATGAACTATACATAATATAACTAGTAAATTAATTAAAAAAAATAATAAAATCCATTTAAGATACATATATATCATGTTCATAAAAATACTTAAACACCATAAACAATACAACCCTTCACCATCGTATGTATCATCATAATCAAAGTCACCTTCACCATCGTCTATCACCATGTTTGTCTCAACATTCTTTCTCTTTTGCTTCATTGATTGTTGATAGAGATCTATTAGGTGCTTTGGGGTACGACAAACGCGAGACCAATGACCTTTCCCACCACATCGGAAACATATATTGGTCACATCCTCACTTTTATTGTCCATATTTTGTTCTTCATTCTGGTTCCACTGCGGGTGGTATTGTGTCCTTTTGAAATAACCTCCACGACCTCTAAGATATCCATCATAACCACGTCCACGACCTCGCCATGATCCTCGACCATGACCACGACCACGGCCTCTCCCGCGACCACTACTACTAGCATCATCTCTATTATAATATGTCGCATTCGCTTCAGGAAATGGATTAGAGCCAGTAGGACGTGATTCATGATTTTTCATCAACAACTCGTTATTTTGTTCAGCCACCAATAAACAAGATATTAGTTCAGAATACTTTTTAAATCCCTTTTCACGATATTGTGTCTGCAGGACGATATTATTAGCATGAAAAGTAGAGTACGTTTTTTCTAGCATATCTCCATCGGTAATTTTCTCACCACATAATTTCAATTGAGAAGTAATTCTGAACATGGCGGAGTTATATTCGCTTACAGATTTATAATCTTGCAAACGCAAATGCAACCAATCATAATGAGCCTTTGGTAATATAACGGTTTTTTGGTGGTCATACCTTTCCTTCAGATCACTCCAAAGGATTTGTGGGTCTTTAACCGTCAAATAATCATTTTTAAGACCGTCATGGAGGTGATGGCGGAGGAATATCATGCCTTTGGCCTTTTCTTGGCATGTTGTCTTATTTCCTTCATTTATCGTTTCACCTAGTGCTTCGGCATTTAGGTGCATTTCAGCATCTAATATCCATGACAAATAATTCTTCCTGGAAATATCAAGGGCCTCAAACTCGAGTTTTGTAAGATTCGACATGGTCACTATAATTTTAGCAATATATAAATAAATAAATACTCATATTCCGTAAACAAATAATGATGAGTATGAACATACACATTAAGTAATATTATAAACAATTACACTTAACAGCAAAAAATTAGAAAATATTCACGTTGTATGGATGCAAATATACAGAAAACATTCAATATAGTAGTGTCAATCAGTAAATTAATTTATTAACCCAAGGTTACAGGCAACGTAGAAAAGATAACGACTTAATTTAATCAATAAATTAATTTATGTATAATTAGTAAATTAATTTAATCAGTAATTTTAATCAGTAATTTAATCAGTATAATGACTTAATTTAATAAGTAAACGTATAATCAACGTATAATTAATCAGTAAATTAATATAATGACTTAGCAATTTTAATATATATCAAGTAATATATATCAGAAATCTATTGAAATCCAAAATAAAATAAAATTGTGGAACGGATTATCATCATCATGAAGGATTTAAGCAGAAAAACATCATCAGATTATCATCATCATGAAGGATTTAAGCAGAAAAACATCATCAGATTATCATCATCATGAAGGAATCATCATCATCATCATTAGATTAATATACAATCAGAAACAGATCATCATCAGGTTAGAGAATTATCAAACAGTAGTATATACGGAACATGCAATACGGAACAATACGTAGAGAATTCATTAAAAAAAATTCAGATTTGATGAAGAATGCAGATTCATTAAAAAAAATTGAAGAGTAGTATGCAATACGGAACATGCAGATTGGATTGAAAATTAAACTGAATTTCATATGGAGTAAAAAAAATCGGCAAATTAATTAAAAAATTGCAGAGTAGTAATCATCAAATTAATTTCTGCAAATTGATAAAATTTGAATATGAGAATGGCTTACTGTAAACTGGCGAAATTTGTAGATAATAATTCAATATGAGAGAATAATAATAATAAGTCCCGATTATCCTTTGCACTCAACCCCGATATGAACGATGATGATCTTATAACGATGATTATCCTTTGAAAAATGATCGTAATAGAATTATAACGTAATACTGAGTGATTGTTGATTTGAAAAGACGATCGTGCTGATAACGTGATAGAATTATATTGTATACGTATGGAATAAGAATACAAGAGAAACCGTTTATTGTATGCAAAGAGATTGTATCTTCAGTAACACGTAATACATGACTCGATACATATATATAGATATCGATACAAAGGGATATGTTGCTTGGTGAAGGGTTGTATTGTTTGAGGATGATAACATCCATATCATGACACAAAAGATTTTTAAAAACAAAAGAGAAAAGAAATATTTAAACAAATAGTGAAAAAACCATAAAAGGAAGGAAAATGTTTGAATGGGGGTTTGAACCCATGACGTCCCCCATGCTATTCCTATAATCCCTTCATCAACCAACTGAGATAACACATCACACATGTGTGATTGCAGTTATTTAATACTTATTCTAAAAAAAAGACCTGGGGCCATAACCCACGTTTGCCTAAAGGTAGCTTCGTTCCTGCCTATGCAAATTAAATAATCAATCAAAGTAAAAATCGACATGTAGTAGAATCAAACTTGAAATTTGTGGAAACATATATACAAAAAAAAAATGGTTATTTAACAGGATGGTCTTCCATAAATAAAACAAACTTTAGTTAATCTGGGAATAAACTCATGTATGAGACACATTAGACACGAATGGATTCGGGTTACCTGCTACCTACTAAGCCGGTACACTATTATACTAACTACACACATTAAATTCCATCTTCTTCAACTTTTAACTTCAATAATTTCGAATTCTAATTTACTCTACTTTATCTTCTTCACTTCTTTCTTCATTGCTCTTCCTTGAATGTAATCTTTTGTCGAAGATTTTGTTTGTGTATCAACTATAAAGCTTCGTCTATCCTTATAATTAGCATTAATATTGACGAAAATTCATTTTTAAGGGTTATTGTTGCACAAAATTAGGGTTTAGGGAGAGAATTTGGGTTTAGGGAAAGGATCGACATTGATGTGGAATGAAGAAGATGAAGTTGTGTTAATTAATGACCATGGGACCCATATAAACCCGCTGAAATCGGTCATTAATGAGGCAATTTCATTCCTGTTTGACGTATCTCTGTACACACTCACATTTGGCTGTTAGGTATCTATAGCAGTTTCCGACAAACACCCGATGATGATCGGACGCAAACGTGCTTTAACGTACTCGAATATGGGCTCAAAATCGTTAGTATTTGGCTTTGGCTTTTTACGGAGTAAAAATCTCACAAAACCAACCTCAAATCCAGGCCCAGTGGGTCGTTCCCAGTCGAATAAGTTTAATTTGGGTCAAAACCGACACCAAGGGCAAAACCGTCTTTTAGCGATCGGGTCAAACCCTGGTCAAAGGCATTTCCGAGACATAAAAATCAGTCAGGCAAACTTCGAAAGTCTGACTCGAAGTCAAAAACTACAAAAATTAGCTACAAAGAGGATTAAAGCAATTAAACCTCCTCATTAGAGATAAAACTTTATCTCTAAGGAGTCTTCCACCCGTCTAGACCCACTCGATCGAGTGGACCGGCCCACTCGGTTGAGTAGGCTCATAAAACCCACAAGAATCGGTGTCAAACCGGGCACTTGATCGAGTGACTCCTTTTCTATCTGAGACCGGACTCATTTTCTATCCGAAATCAGAATCCTTTTCTATCTAAAACTAAGTACCTTTTCTATCCAGAACCGGGTACCTTTCCTATCCAAAGCCGGGGTATTTTCCTATAAATACACCCCCTTTGCAACACACAATAAAAACAACAATCAACATCAAAAGTTTCAGCGATCCCAGGCGATACAATCCCATACAATCTTATACAATCCTACACACAACTTTACAACCCTGATCTTTCCTCTAAAAATCCTTTAGGAAACCCGAGAGCAAAACTCGTCAAATCCCTTCCCAATTATACACACCATAACTCTCCTATATACATCTCGATGCTCCCGTGCCTAGGCCACTACTATACGAGTCTATTTCTGAGATAATTAAGCATGTAGGTTGAGGGTGTTAACTAAAATTCCGATTCTCTTCTTCCTCTTCTTTTTTTATATTTTATTTCATCAATAGCGTTTTCATCATTATCAACATCATGCATATATCGATTTTCTTAAACATATTCGATTCTTTTTTTCAAGGTTAGAACGAACCCTTTGATGCCGAATTAATCGTCACGCGATCCGAAAGGATCAATCACGACATTATAACGTGGAGAGAATAATTTTGTTCTAGTCAAATTCAAATTGATTTTATAACACTTTTTCTAAAATTCTCGATACTTGTCTCGTAATCATAAAATACATATTACGAGCATCGAAAACCGAGTTGAATACAAATTATGTCATATTTTTATTTGGCTCGGTTGGCTATCAATTTCAAAATCAATAAAAATCGGATTCATCATCATCCGAGCTCGAGTATTCCCTCGAATAGGGGGCACTCGATCGAGTGCCATGGGCCACTCGATCGAGTGGCACCCCAAAAATTGGGCAGAAAGTTTTTTGAGGGACACTCGACCGAGTCCCTCCTATGACTCGGCCGAGTGGCCCCGGTTACGCCTAAATAACGAGCCTTCTACACACTACTCGTCTCGACAAATCTTTTTTAACGACTTCGGTCGTCACGTGCTAAGTCCATCACGTGTTCATCTTTTCAAAACCATGCATCGTATCATATTTACATCATCTAATTTATTTACGCTCCGTTATTATCGCAATTGTTGCATATTGTCGTTTGTTGTATTGTATATCCGGGTGGTATGTCGCTCGCGTGTTTGTAATCTACTTTCGCACTTTTATTTCGTTGTTTGTTTTATTATACTAAAATGAACCTCACATGCTAAAATAACTTTGATGTTAGTTTAGATGCATTAAATCGACGTAGCAACTTATTCATTTTCTATATCTCGTAAAACACTGTTTGCATAACATTCAACCGTCAAACTAGCATGCGTACACGAAAAACGAACGATAACTAGCTAAGTAGAGGCCGCTAAGTGCGGGCGGAGTTGGGTGTCCTTTGTGGACTTCCCAACACGTACCCTCACCCCTTACTCAGAACCATGGTTTCCGGATGTCCGAAACCGTTGGTACACAAGAGTCATTCAATACACGATTCCCGATAACTCGACGTCGGTATCGTAATGCAAAGGGACGAACCCCTAAACTCTAGCATTGAAAGCGGGCCGTGCTTTGTGCACAAAACGCCTAAATGTAGATTGGGTTCGAACGGGTCCGAATTCCCACAAAATTCGCTGGCAACTCCTATTTCGATTTAAATTTCAATTCGAGATCCATCTCACATGAGATTCATTCTCCTCCCCAAACCCGCGCGTGGCCGCGTCGGGGTGGACCTATGTCATGTCCACAATTTGGCGACTCCGCTGGGGATACCTGATGTACCACTAGTCATCGGGGTTCCGAGGGTGAGACTCGAAAAGAAATCGTTCGATTAGTAATGTACGCGTTTTAGTTCGATGGTTCATGCATAACCCAAATCTTTCCCGGGCCGGTTACTTGTGACCGACGTCCCACTATACCACGGCGCATTCCTAAATGGGTGTGCTAAAAACTTCTATGCCCGAACTCGTATGGGTTTTGCGGCATGTTCTAAGACCAATTCGGCTTAGGAAGTCCGTCCTGATTTACGAGAAAGCCGTCGTTGTTGGTATAGACCCGATTTCGACCGACCGAGACTTAGTGTAAAGCATACATGCTGTCGTCATAATGCTTATGTGATTATGTGCTACTTGATTTCCGTGTCATTTTTCAAAAACCATCATTTCAAAAATGGATCTTTTCAATTTGAAAAAAAACTAAAATACCGTTCGTTTCGGGACCCACTTTTCAAAATATTCAATTTTCTAAAACCCGGAATACTACCGAAATTAGGACTTATGATTTGACTCAAAATAGCCTATTTTTAACTGGTATTCTATCCATTTCAAAAATTCAAAAAACTTTGGCTTTTCAAAAAAAATTGGGCCCGACGACACTTTCGCCAATTTTTAAAAAGTCGGGATCCTGTTTACAATTTTCAAATTTTCGGAAATTCGTTTTCGATATTCAAAATTCCGAAATTCCAAAAATGCATCTTTTCAAAAATCGGAATGCTGCTGAAGTTTAGACTTAAGATTTGACTCAGAACAAGCCTATTTTCTAGCCGGCATGCTACTCGTTTCAATATTCAAATTTCCGATCCCTATTCAATTTTTTTTTTCTCGAATTTTCAAAATTCAATTTCAAATCTTCGAGATGCCATCTTCGAGATGCCATCCTCGATTTTCAAATCTCCGAGATACTGTTATTGATTTTCAAATCTCTGGGATCCCATTTTCGATTATTTTTTCAAATTTTCAGAAATTTATTTTCGATATTCAAAGTTTTCAAAATTCCAAATATTCAACTTTTCAAAAACCCGGTCCTGCCGTCATGGTGCCAATTTCAAAAGACGGGACCGTCTCCCAATTTTCAAAATGCGAAATTACTCGCAACCATTCTAACATTTCAAAATGCCCGGTCCTATTGGCTCACTACCAATTTCGGGACCGTTATCTCGATTTCCAAAATTCAATTCTTTTCCAAAAAAAAACCTTCCTTATTATAGGACCTACCGTTATCCGTGTGTCGGTCTTTTCATAATTTGTCGAAGGTCTTATAACATCGAAACTCCGTCGATCCTACATCACGGGTTTCTTCCCCATCCCAGTCCGCCTTATTCTAAAGGCATAACCAACCAACACGAGTCATACACTCGTAAATGGAAGGTTCGTTTAAGCACTCGAGTCCTAACTAGAAAGTCCCACGCGATCTTTTCCTCTAACAGAAAGGTCCCCACGACCTTTCCCAAGCGAATCTCGCCCGTCTTTCAATCCGTTAGTCGAGTCATCCCAATTCTAGAACTCTTTAACTTAAGGGCCATCCTTTTTCAAGTCAAGTCAAGGGTCTCTAACGTCGAAACTCTGCCGATCTTACATCGCAAGTTTCTTCCCTTACCCAGTCTGCCTTTCCTCGAGGCCAAGTCAACCTTTTACAAGGCATAGCCTTATAACAAAAGGTTCGTGATCCTTACATCTAAGGGTCACTCGTCCGACACTCGAGTCTTAACAAAGTCTTCAATCCCACTCGGGGGCTGCCCTTCAGCAGAGCGATCCATCACGGTTGCTCTAAGGGTCATGTCTTACACGTGTTGTCTCACGTACCCCACTTTTGACTCACTCATACGCCACACCACCTGAGTCCAATCAGAGTCTTTAGTCTCACTTGGGGGCTGTCCTTCATCCGAGCATTCGACCACAGTCACCTTAAGGGGTACCTTACGTTCATCATACACGGCGTCCTTGTGATGCCTTTTTCGATTCGTACTTATGCTACGAACACTCGAGTCACCTAGGGTTAGGTCACCACGGTTGGCCTGAGCATGTGGCGCAGCCAAACACGGTCGCCCCATTTTCGGACTCACCCTTCTGCAGCTCGAGTCTAATTCGCGGTCGTTACTTCGTCTAGGTCATTGTCCGGGTAGACCGATACAAGAATTTTAGTCATTCCCGTCACCCCGGGGCTGTATCTACTTCAACTCTCTTGCACTTGCGCAAAACCGAGCTTAGGCAAGTACTAACACCTGTCGTTTCTTTCTATCAGGGACCCAATGAACGAGACACTACCAAACCACGACAAATCCCGCGCCGTCGAGAAAGGAGATATCCAGGGGAGTATGTTTATGCTATCTTGCTCCATTAACAATATCTTCTCGAAAATCGATACCGCCCTAGATAACCTAAGTTCCAGGGTATCCATCATCGAAGAAGATCTTGTAAGAACCCGATCCCGTCTAACACAACTAGAGCGTGTAAGGCAGCCAATCACCCAACCAAGCCATTCGAAGGGTGAAGACTCTTATGAAACTGTCTGATACCCCCAAGATGGCAAGGCCGAGAGAGGTAACCCTCAAGTCACCTCTCCAAAAATCAAGAACCAGTCAAAAGGAAGGACATTTACCCACTTGGATATGTCCTACACCGTCGCTTTCCAAAGGTTGGTTTCGAAGGGCCTAATACTACCTATAGGCCCAACAACAGACACAGCTTCAGAAAAATGTTCCAAAGCATGGAACGCCAAACATTACTGCCAATTCCACATGGGGAGGGGGCACGATACAGAAAAGTGCTGGAAACTGAAACACCTCATCCAAGATTTCCTCGATACCGGGAGAACACCCATCATGGAAACATTGTCACTTGCAAAGCCCCTCATGGACTATACAGGGCCCGACGACCAAAGCATCCAATCTACCTCCCATGTATCTAAGAGTCCAGATTTGATTTAAGTCCTAGTCTGAGTCCGAGTCTAGGATGTACTATTTCTTTCAATTTCAAAGTTAGAGTCAGAGTCAGCTGTATTCTGTCCTCTTTTCAAAATTCAATAAAGTCAGCTTTCAATATTCTATCTCTCATATATGCTTTCATTATATGTTTCCGAGAACATGATGAACACCATCATACACTGTGAGCACATGCACGTGACTATTATAGGCACATCTATGATGACTACATGAAACCGAGCCCGTGTTTTCCTTTACCTGTTCCACGTTTGGTATAGAAAGCCACATAAACTATCTTTAGCAGGAGGGGTATCGAATCCTATGACAAATCTAGGTAGTCTCCTAGTTTGGTTCAAGACGGGAGGCAAGCCCATTTCCCATAATAAACACCCCTCCAATAAGATCGACCAATCCCTACCTTAGGTGTTAAGCTGACAAAAAAAAAGAGAAGAAAAAGGCTGGACAAAAGAGCTGGCCGTGATAAAAAAAACTCTCAACATCCCTCGACCAGATACGGTCAATCCCTGACCAGGGCATAGCCAACTCAAATCCTATAACCAGGGCTAAGAGGTCAACCAAAAAAACCCATGATCGTGGTCAACGGCCAACCCAAGTGAAAATCCCTTGACCGGGGTACAGTCAATTCAAAAATTATTAATGCCCATACCATCCAATAGGGGAGAGATAATCAGGCTGGTCAGCTAACACCACATTTAGCTTTCCTACATTACAACCCTCAAGACCTTTCCGAGACCTAGGCTAAGAGACAGCCCAGAATTTTGAGGATTCAAGCTGCATAGGATACACCCTAACCATTAGGGCCAGACATGGAAATCA
Source organism: Agrostemma githago (assembly GCA_958450325.1). Classification (NCBI taxonomy): domain Eukaryota; kingdom Viridiplantae; phylum Streptophyta; class Magnoliopsida; order Caryophyllales; family Caryophyllaceae; genus Agrostemma; species Agrostemma githago. The sequence goes on from OY288243.1 coordinate 57,834,142, forward strand.
TATCCCGCTTTATCAAACTTACCCCGATCGAAGTTCGAGTCATTTTTACTCGACTTCCCCCTTTCCTACCACATTGCAATACCTTACCCTCGAAGCTTTAGCTCCACAAAAATCGAGCTCCAGATTTCGAATCATCAAAGCCACTTACTTCCCAGCACTACATTTTCAAAAACATCCAAACCAGTTACCAGCCCCAAACACGGGAACTCAACCTGCGGTCGGCATAGAACATGCCCAAATAGTTTACACCACCTCTGGGGGCTACCCCGGAGAATGCTCACAGTCACAGGATCAACATTCTAACTATTCTAGCCCTTTGATCAAGACATCATTGAGAATGCACCTAGCCTACACCATCGCTATGGCTAGTTACACACAAAGCCCTAATAGACTAGGCACCATAACATATCTTTTAGTCCACTGAACTACGGCTTGGTTTGATTTCACCACACGTGAATACGTAGGCAGCCTTTCAATAGAGGCACAACCACCCACATTGACACACATTCAAAAAGCACCGTCATTCCTATCACGACACTGTCATGTTCTCAACAGTTAGCTTTGTCGTCCTGGGGGTTTCTCTTAGGCAGAAGACCTCCATCCACTCACAAAATCCAGATAATTTCAAAAAACCAAGCCACCTTTTTAACAAGTGTGTCCTAGTTACTCGGCTCAGTCAAATACAAGAATCCATCAGGGTCTCAAAGCAACACTCACTTTGGGAATGTATCCCAAAATCAAAAAATTCAAAAGACCACCAGACTACAACATTGCTACTACTGAGTCCTGTCATTACAGAGTACATATCTTTCCCATTTCGAGGATCCGACCATGTTGCCACTCGCTTAGGCTATGGAATAGCGCAACTGTCTTGTCATCTTAGGCGGCCCACCTCCCTACCGAGTCACGATCCAACCCCTCGAGAGTCCAGTTCGTGTCTGTCAACTCGTCCTGTCGCGTCCAGAGTCGAGTCTGTCGGTAGGCCTTTCTTTTCAAATTCTTGCTTTGAAGTTTGCAAAACTTAGCCATTTGAGAAAATCCTTTTCAACAAGGTCAAAATTTTAGTCTATTTAAACTGCAAATTTCTTTTCTAACCCTTTCCATTTTAAAAACCTATCTCTTAGCACGTGAGTTGTTTTCAGGACTTCGATTTCAAAATGAAGCAAAAATCATTTTCCCCATCGCAAGCCAGTCTATAGATGCTAACTGCATTTCTTATGTGCTATCTTGTCATCTGCTATGTTTGCTATTTCTGCCTATATATCTAACATTTCAGGTACCAGCTTGTGCTTCCCAACGGAATGTCAAGTTTTTATCTCCCCAGCGTGAGACGGAGTTTCACTTAAAGTGTCACATCCGAATTGGGATGTATATGCAAACAGATACACCCAGGGCTTCTTAGGCAAGCTCCCGCGTAATTCCGAATTGGGATGTGTCTACAAACAGGCACACCCAGGGCTTCTTAGGCAAGCTCCCGCGTAGTTTCGAGATGGGATGCGTCTGCAAACAGATACACACAAGGCTTCAGAAACAAGCTCCCGCGCAGCTCCAAGATGGGATGTATTTGCATACAGATACACCCAGGGCTTCAAAAACAAGTCCCCACGTAGCTATCCCAAGATAACGGAACTCAGGTATGATTTCTATCTCATGGCTGGCGAGCGTTTTACGCAAGTCAAATGGACTATAAACGACTCGACCGGAAGTCTGCCAGGTCGTAATCCCCGATTGGCCTGGTAGCTACTCTGACTTTCGCCTTGTCCAAGCCTCAGTCAGAGTGAGGGCTCTGTAGACACCCACATTTGGCTGCCAGGTGGTCTATAGTAGTTTCCGACAAACACCCGATGATGATCGAACGTAAACGTGCTTTAACGTACTCGAATATGGGCTCAAAATCGTTAGTATTTAGCTTGGGCTTTTTACGGAGTAAAAATCTCACAAAACCAACCTCAACTCCAGGGTCATTTCCAATCAAATAAGTTTAATTAGAGTCAAAACCGACACCAAGGGCAAAACCGTCTTTTAGCGATCGGGTCAAACCCCGATCAAAGGCATTTCCGAGACATAAAAATTAGTCAGGCAAACTTCGAAAGTCTGACTCGAAGTCAAAAACTACAAAAATTAGCTACAAAGAGGATTAAAGCAATTAAACCTCCTCATTAGAGATAAAACTTTATCTCTAAGGAGTCTTCCACCCGTCGAGATGATGGTGGGATTTGTCGTGAATCCCGCCGATCAAATAAATAACAACCTAATCCTAGTGGGTAGCTAGGGTAAGTCAGGTCGAATCCACGGGGACGGTAAGAGGCGTCTAGGCTAAGGTCACCTAAAAACGAGACTAAGTCCACGAGCTAAACTAAAATAGAGTAATAGGAAGGGGAAGAAGGTTAAGACTATGGCTAAGGAGACGGAGAAAACAAAGAAGGAAAACGGGTTAGGATTAGGTCGGGTTGAAAGGGGTAACGAAATGGTCAAGGAAGAGCTAGAGTGAAGGAGGTAGTAGGGTAATCTAGGTATAGTCCGGGCTCTCGCAACTTAGAATCACCTAGAGGTTCCACCTAAAACCCATTTTGGCGACACACATGACAAACGGGGTTACTAGCGTGTTATTGTGGCCTAGATCGCATCCGGGCTCTCGCAACTTAGACCGACCTAGGGGTCGTCCTCACCGGGCTCTCGCTACTTAGTGAGGGAACCGAACCCACAAACAAACTATTACCCACAAGAGAAAAGCAAGAAAAACAAGCATATGCACATACTAGTCATTCAAGCATTTCAACAAACATGTGATATGCATCAAACCAAGAGGAAACCCAAATCTTCCACCAACATCTCCAACAAACCCTTAATCATCCAATTAACACCCTAATCACCCTACTAACCCTAGCAAGAGTACTACTCTAACATTATCAAACTAATTCTAACATAAACAAGAGGAAACAACACAAACATCAAAACATACATAATGAAACTACCAAGTATGATGAACAAAACAATAAACAATAACTAAAGATTGAAACTTGAATTAAACAAATAAGATAAAGAGTAAAAGGAAGAAAGGATTATACCATACTAGTGAAGGATGAAAATATGAACACTTGTATATAAAGAAAACCCAAATTCATCCACCAATGTTGTCAAGATTGAATGGATTCTTCAAGAGATCTCTTAATACAAGATTAAACTAAGATTAAGGACTAATTACCGACTAATCTACTCTAATCTAAACTAATCTAACCTAAAATAGTCTAGGGTTTAGTGGGAAGTGAAGAACATAAGCTAAGATTACAAGAGGGGGGGTATATATAGGGTTACAAAGGGTGGAGGAATGGAAACAAGTGACGCGGGCCTGTAATGGGCTCATCCCGGTCGGGATGAGTTGGTCCCGGTTGGGATGACGTGGTCCCGGTCGGGATGAGCTCATCCCGGTCGGGATGGACCCAAAACAGGAGCCCTCTCTTTTGTGCACTTCATCCCGGACGGGTTGAGGCTATACCCGTCGGGGATGAGTCTTGTAGGCCTCCAATATGATCTTTAAGGTTCCTCCTTGCTTCAAATGGACTTCTCATCGATTCTAGGGACTCGGGATCGGGTCTCGGAGGCTCGGGATTGGGTCCCAAGGTCTCGGGGTCGAATCCAAGGCATCGAGTGATCGTTCCTCCGCTTCGTTGGCTCCGAAGAGTGTATGTATTGAGTCGGAATCGCTCCAACTCTTCATGAATGGTCTCGGGAACCTGAAACGAGCTAGAGGAAGCATAAGTAGCCCATGAACCGCTCCCAAGGAGAGATTCCGCAAGGAAATGGGACCAAAACACTACGAAATAGGCACTACAAACTACATTTATCAACTCCCCCACACTTAACCCTTACTCGCCCTCGAGTAAGCACATACTAACTACTAAACTAGCCGAGTGGGTATTAGCGCACCCTACGCCAGTTCAACTCACGCGAGTACACTTAGAGGAAAAGTATACTCCGCAAGGCAAGTGGGGTCTTGCGACAAAACTGTGGATGCAACCGGACACAAAACACATAAACAACAATCACACAAACAAACAAACAAAAATCGGTTGCACCCAAAAGAAAACAAATACCGCTTCCCTCAACAAGCGGTGAAGGAAGCACTGGTTTAGGACTCAAGGCAAGTGACAACGTTCCCAAACTAGCAATACAAACCAAAATGGACTAAACCCTAATAGTATGACGACAAAGCAACAAAAACGTTGGTAACTTACCTAGGTTCCTCCTAACCTTCTAAGAACGTACTACGGGACGATCGGCGGGATGGAAAGTGATGAACCACGGTGTTAGTCGACACTGTAGGTAAGTGAGACCCCGCCCCCTTTAGCAAAGAGCCAAGAGGGTCGTCCCATGTCCGAAACCGCCTAACTAGTCCAAGTAAAAAGTGGAAATGATTGCAAAATGAGGGAAGACCGACCACTACCGCTATCATCCTTCCTAGGGACTCGGTCCTTTGGTAGGCTCTTCACGGTAATGATCGGAAAAAGGCTTATTTTGAGATGTGGGGATTATTTTTGTGAGACGGTTTTCCTTTGGCATTTTCTTCTTCTTTTGCATTTTTGCTTTGTTTTGCCATGCCATTTCTTTTTCTTCTTTTCTATTTTCTTTTTGGCTTTTGTGCCTTTTCTTTTTCTTCATTCTTTTCTTTCTTTCACTTTCTTTCATTTTCTTTTCTTTGCCCTTTTGGCATGATTTGGCATTTTTGGCAATTCTTAACAATTAGGAAAGCGAGAATTCAACAAGTTGCAAATTATTGTGTGGATATGTGTAAGAGGTAGGTGAATGGGTGAGTCGGGGGTGCGCACTCCCTTTCAAACCCACAAAAAAGGGAGAACTTGGACTAATCAAACAATCCTAAACACGGTCACCTAAGGGACGGGACTCGGTAACCAAGGCCTTTTCACACCGTGGGTGGTCATAATGGTCAAAAGTGCAAATCCCGCAGTAAATCCCTAGTAAGCTAGGTAGACTCAAGGTAAAGGACCAACAAAATCATTGATTTAGGGTCATTCTTCTAGGCTAAAGTCCAAGACTCGATTTACACTACTAGGAAAGGAAAGTAAGCACTCACACACTAGCCTCTAAACCGGGTTTTCGAAAACCGTTTACACACAAGACACAACTACACACAAACAACGAAGACACGACGAAAACGAAAGAAAAGGAGATAAAGGGCCACAAAACAAAAACAAACAAAACAAACAAACAAACAACACAAACACCACCCCAAGCTTCCAAACAAGCCACCAAATCAACCAAACTTTACAAAGCTCCTCCCGAGCACACAACATCACAATCTCCTCCAAACTCCACAAGAGATTATGAAGAAAAAGGGATAAAGATGTTACCGGAAGTCTTGAAAGCTCTCCAAAGCTATCGGTGATTCAAGCAACCTATAAGGAAAAAGAGAGGCAAAACACGCAAAACACAACAAATACACGATACAACGACATAAAAGGAAAACACACAAAAGGAAAATCTTTTTGATTTTATGAAAATTTTTCAAATTTTTAGGATTTTTAAAGATTTTTTTTTTTGGAAAAACTACGAAAATAAAACTAACTACGATAGAATATCGCTCCCCCACACTTAAGCCGAGCCATGTCCTCATGCTCGACCGTAGTGCATGGGAGCACAAAAGAAAAGAAACTACGAAAATAAAGCTAAAAATCAAAAAGAAAAGTGGAGAAAATGGTAGAATGTGTCCGGCCGGGGTGTAGTCAAGTCACCATGGGCCGAGACGAGAAAAAGATATGGATGGGGGAAGAAAATAAAAGGATGAAAATAAAAGGAAATGGGAGGGGAGGGCTAGGTGTATTCAAGTCACCTAGCCCGGATTCCGCCTATATCCGACTAAATCCGACAAAAAAGGGTGAAAAACTTGTAAATTTGGATTTTGAAATGACTCTCGATGTAGTCACATCATCGAGAGTCGGGAGCAACCATATACCAAGGCCTCGAAGGCCACCATGACAAAGGGGAAGGGGATAAACAAGGGGAAAACAAGCAATAAAAAAAACGGAAAAGAAAGGATAGTTGCCATACCGACCGGTTAGCAACTCACTCGCTCCATCGTCTCAATGATCAATATAGGAACTTGCTTGTTGTCGTCATTGTCATCCTTCTTCAAGCTTGAGAAAACCGCATGGCTAAGGTAGTGGGTTTATAATGGTGTGAGGGGGTGGAAATTGGTGTGTATACCGGTCTAAAGTAGATAGAAGATGAAGTGAGGATATGAAAATGAAGTATTTGTGGGTGGTATGATATGAGCAAGGAAGGTAGGGAGGTTGGGTGGGGGTATATAATGGTTAGGTGGGCTTGAATGTCAAAGAAGAGGCACCAAAAGGGAGTAGGGGACCATCCCGGTCGGGTTGATAAACCCTTCCCGGTCGGGAAGCCTCCTTCCCGATCGGGATGACACTCCAGTGGACTCGATTTTTGGCACCCTCATCCCGATCGGGATGGCCCCATCCCGGTTGGGACGACACACCCTTCCCGGTCGGGAAGGGTCTTCATGACTCCCATGACCCCAAAAACCGATTTCCTTACTCACATTCCAAGCTCTATCGATAACCAATTCTTTCAAGGAGTCATCTTCACTTCACCTATCACAATAAACTCAAAATACACATCAAATTCACTCCCTCACATCGCTCATCAAAATACCAAAACAATTACAAGAGTCCCACAAAAACAAACAAATCCAAGAAACAAAGCACACAAATACAAGCACAAGTACTCTAAAGAAGAGGAAGGGGGAATATACAACATGACGGTTCTTTAGGAACTCCGTCAAACCTAGGATGGTGGACTCTTCTTCAACCGTAGCCCTCAAGGGCATGGAGGAGCAAGTCGAACGCGCTACCGACATCATAATGAAGACCCAAGAAGCGCTCGAGCCTAGCCAACCTCCACGGCCTCCAAGGTGGAGGCAAGAAGTAGGAATCCCAAGACCCATCGTCATCATTCATGTCATTTCCGGGGTCTATCCATCCTACGAGCTTCACCGACCTCTTCCTCTCTAGGCATCGCCTCCAATCACAAGCAAGCTTCATCTCCAAGAAACAAGGCACAAAAAGCTGTTTTGGCCTCATCTCCTTAATGCACACCCCCACACTTTCCTCAAGTTGTGGTTCCCCATCTTCATCACTTGTCCCCACGTCATCTTGGAGAGGAGAATTGAAACTTGTACCGGCGGTTTCAACCTCTTCCAAACCATTGCTCGGTTCACTAGCTAGGGGCTCTTGATGCTTATCCACATTCTCGCACAAGGGCAACTCGAGGCTATCAATTTCACCCAACATCCTCACAAATTCCACCAAACCATCCAACTCACTATCCTCCTCCAATTCTTCACCAACGATGCCTTCACCAAGAGTCATATCCTCATTCGTCTCTTTTTGGGTAGACGATTGAGGCTCTTCAAAGCAAGACTCGCTCCTTATAGGGAATTCATTAACGGCCTCGTCATTGGGTTGTTCCCCTTCCCCAAATGAACTTCCCTCATCAAGTTGTGAGGATCGAGTTAAGATCATTAGGGTTTGAGCCGTTAAAGCATGCAATCTAGCTTTAGTTTCCTCCCTCTCTCTAAGGATTTCGGCCAAGAGTTCATTATTCTTTTGCGATTGGATGGCCATTTCTTGTTGAATTTGAAGCATCGATTGAAACACCTCCATGTCGGGCAATTGGTGATCATTGTGGTCTTGTAAAGCTCCTTGAAAATCTTGATGATGCCCAAGGGGTGGGGCATCATATTGTTGGTAGCAAGGTTGGGGTGATTGGTAGTATTGTGGGTCATGGGGTTCATATTGTAGTTGGGGTGGAGGGTAATATGGTGGGTTTTGGGGGTATTGGCTTCCATAAGGTGAATCTTGAGCGAACATGGTGGGTTCACAATCATAGCTTGAGTAATAGCCACCATGATCGTAGGATTGATAGTCATTCACTTGTTGGTAGCCATTTCCATATTCTTGAAGATCATACCCGTCTTGATTACCCCAAGAAGCTTGATTATGGTAGGAGGACGTCATGTCATAGCTTTGGTTCAAAGAAGAAGAGGAGTAGCTCATATCGGCTTCCATGTGTGGGGAGTTTAGATCAAACCCCATGCTCGCTCGAAAATCGTGGTCCATAGCCGGTTGGAAACCTCTCACTCTAGCAACCGTCCGTTAAAGCGGCTCTAAGTTGCAAGAAGAAGATAGTCACCACCTCTAAGCACAAACTGTAGACTAAGAACAAACGTGAGAAGCCTAGTGCTTTTTGGGCACTAGACAAGAGAGAAATAAACTTCACACACACAAGAAGCAAGGTAACAAAAAGAAAAAAGAAAAACACAAACACAAATACAAAGTCAAGTAACTAGGAAAACAAAGTCCAAACTAGCAGCGTCCCCGGCAACGGCGCCAAATTGATGGTGGGATTTGTCGTGAATCCCGTCGATCAAATAAATAACCAACTAATCCTAGTGGGTAGCTAGGGTAAGTCGGGTCGAATCCACGGGGACGGTAAGTGGCGTCTAGACTAAGGTCACCTAAAAACGAGACTAAGTCCACAAGCTAAACTAAACTAGACACTAGTAGAAAACTATCCATTGGAACCGGTTGTAAACTACCCTTTGAAACCTTTTTTCATAGGTTCTACTGCCACGGATTCCTTTGGTCCAGAGCTTTGGAACCGGTTGTAGGAAGGTTCCAAAGATGACCTTTGGAACCGGTTGTTTATGTAACCGGTTTCAAAGGATATACCAGTGGAACCTTTTGTAATTACAACCGGTTCCAAAGGGTGTACCAGTGGAACCTATGTAATTACAACCGGTTCCAAAGGGTGTTTCATTGGAACGTGTTCTAACTCACAACCGGTTCCAAAGGGTATACCATTGGAACCTATTGTAATTCACAACCGGTTCCAATGATGTTAATTTAAATTAAAAAAGATACATATTAAAATCAACAATAGCATATAAAAGATAAGCAGGCACGTCTATATATACATACTTGATACATTAATTTCATAAAGATAGCCAGAAAATTGAAAAAGTATTATTTTTATTAATACTATAAAACTGAAAATTACACCATAAATCATTTTTACACATCATACATAGCGCAATCCTCCTTATATAGCAAGTAATCGGCCACTCACACATCATACATACTGCAATCTTCTTAATTTCGTGGTAATATACCGTCTAGAAGAAACCCACACTCATCTTTATAGATACGCTCGTCTTCATCTTCAATACTTTGAAGAGCTTTATCAACCTTAATACATGAATAAGAAAACATAAGAACTTATCATTTGAACAACATAGTATAATTCCTGGGATGTAAAGGACGTAAATTTAGACTCAAAAGGGTTACAAATTAAGCCCACTTAATTAAGATGGAAAATTTTCGATGCAAAAAAGGATACGTACAGAAGGAATTGAAAATTCAGAAGTAGAGAGAGAGACAACATTAAAATTCATAATCGGTATATGCTCGTACCAACCCTAGATATTATCCCCCTCACTTCATTATTCTTGCAATTAAAACAACAAACATAAGCAAAATCTCAATCAAACACCAAAAAGAGGGCCAAGATTGAAAAAATTAAATAAAAAACAAGCAACCAACAATCTATAGCATTAGTTTAAGTTTATGTGTATATGTGCAAAAATCATCAGTTCCTATCCCCGTCTGGATGCTTCTTATATGGGTGTACATGGTAGAATCTATATTACTAATATTGATTGAAAATTTCGCTAATTAATCGAACAAATTGCAGCAAAATTGAACTCTACTGATTGAACAAAACTATAGGCCTACAATCAACTTCTAAAAAATCGAAATGGAAACTGAAAAAAACCTCTTGGTATTAAGGAAGGGCATAGATGGCGGGGTGCAACGCCAGCGTATAAAGGAACGACGGTGGGCACAATTGGTGCGACGGCTTGTAAATGGAATTAACTCTTATCCGTTAAGCAAAAATCTTGGCCAAAACATGCAACTCCAAAATAAATAAGAGTAAACGCTAATCAAAATTTCTCCCAAGGCCCTCCAATTTATACTGACATTAAAATGACCAAGTCTTTGTTCAACAGCTAGTGAGCTTACTTAGCTTGTACAACGTGAAAAGTAAAGAGAAGGTACCTTCATAAAATGATTCTGATACCTCAATGGCTCTACTTAGCATTTTGAATGAAGATTTCATTTTACGCTTTCTTTAACTCTCCATTTCTAATATTTTATTTTTATTTTGCTCTTGGTTACACTATCCATTTCTAATCATTTGAACTGTATTGTTAATGTACTAGTTTCTTTGAATTTGCAATTTTATGCTCAAAATCAGCTGAAATCTTAACAATTTATGAACCAAACATGAAAAAAGGTTCATCAGTTAGGCATTTTTGTAAGCAACAAAGAATTCATGAAGTAGTAAATAGTGTTATACTTGCTGAAACATGGCTAAGAAATTATGTCTTGGATTATTGCCTTGCATCTAACATAACCCACATTGTAGTTGCCCATAATCTCCTTTGTTCACACAAAACCCATGACCACCATCTACATCATAATCTCATCTTGTAGCACCACTCCTAGGGTCTCACGTGTCGGAACGATAGTCTTAATTGTAAATGTCTGAGGAATGAAAGTGATAAAAAGAAGTGATAGGATAGTGGCAGCAGTGTCGTTCCAGGTACTGCTGTTCACAAATATTTTAGCAATACAAGTAAACAAGAAACTACATGCAGGTAAGTACATCATACCTGAGACCATCTTCAACCAAAATGCCGGCTGAATTAACCTTAAGAACTAGCCTAGTGATGACAATTGTACCAGTGGAAATCAAACAATGAATCAGTCTACTTGCCTATATTATATAGAGAGCACACTCTGGTTATTAATAAATGTGTCTTCTTTTTTTTGTCGCCCACTCCCTCAACAAAATAGCTTTTTCCTAAAAATGAGTAGGGGTCAATCAACGTGAATCATTAAATCAATGTAACACAGTATAGAACACGCATATAGACAGCCTTAGCTAGCATTGCGTTGATATTTTCTAAGTCGACTTTCCTTTCTTTGTCATTGGTTTGGTTAATACTACAATACCATGTTACCCTTCCTTTCCACACCATTTGCGGGGGACTCCCTTGAGGGCCAACAGTGCGTAAACCTTGTTACTTCTTGACCTCCACTTCCTAAACTCCACTAATTCCTCTTATTTAATCCACTCACTTAACATGCTTAGGTTATACCTAATTTAGAACAAAAACAACATAAATGAGGATCAAATTGACAAAAACGGAAAGAGGAGCTGGAAAACCTAAATTGAAAAGGTATAGATTTCCCCAGTGGATCTATCATCATGCAAGACCGAGGTGACTACTCTAAATTGAGTACATCAACCATACCCCCACCAGAGGAGAGTCGAGACCGAGGTGAGTGATTCACAATAAAAGTTGTGTCGAGAATCGAATCACTTAAACAAGAATCCATTTTCTGGTTTAAATTTTTTTTTAAAAAATGAAGAGGATAGATTTACAAACTGATTTGGGATCAGTAGAATTTAGCTTAGGCTCGACAAGTTGACCGATATCAAAGATCCCAACTCCTTTTTCGCAGTCCAAACAATGAGAGAAACTCTTCTCTATCTTTCCAGCTGCTTCAAGCTGTGACAGTACAGATGAGTTTGCTTCTCCAAAATTCATCAGTCGAACTCAGCTGCCCCGATTGTTTCGAACCACATCTAACCAAAGTATTCTAATATCTTAGCAAAGAAAACAACCCAATATAAAGTTTAATCAGTCGGTGAAAAAAAACAAGGGTTACCCAAATATTATTGTCGGTGATTTGGGAGAAATAGAAGATATCCAGAAGTAGCGCTTCAGTCTCCATAGGTAACTTCAGACTGATATGCCATATCCGACTTGCATCCAGATAAGGTTCTCGGGTCGTATTCCGCGAGACATTACTTGACTCGATCAAGAGGAGAATGAGGTGGACAATGGCAGTGACAAATGCTCTTTGAGCGGTTTCCGAGAGTGACGTGAGGGAGAATGACGAAAAGTGAAGAGGATGAAGAATTACTGAGTGATAGCGAGCGAATCTAGGATTTTCAATATACTGGAGCAGAAGTTCTTTAATTGGGATCACTTCATTGTTATACCGGTTTCATAAATGGTCTTCCGAACCGGTTCAATTTATGAGAGGTTCCAAAGTAATTTAATATGGTCTAAATATTTTACCAAGTATCTTTGGCACCATTTTTGGGCAACAACCGGTTTCATTGATAAGGTCTTTGGAACCGGTTCAATTTACAAGAGGTTCCAAATCATTTTAATATGGTCTAAATATTTTACCCAATATCTTTGGCACCTTTTTTGGGTAACAACCGGTTTCATTGATAAGGTCTTTGGAACCGGTTCAACTTACAACAGGTTCCAAAACATTTTTTTATAGTCTAAGGCACCTCTTGTGTTTACAACCGGTTCCTATTAATAGGTTTCAATGGCATTATTTGTACTAGTGAGAGTAATAGGAAGGGGAAGAAGGCTAAGACTATGGCTAAGGAGACGGAGAAAACAAAGAAGGAAAACGGGCTAGGATTAGGTCGGGTTCAAAGGGGTAACGAAAAGGTCAAGGAAGAGCTAGAGTGAAGGAGGTAGTAGGGTAATCTAGGTATAGTTCGGGCTCTCGCAACTTAGAATCACCTAGAGGTTCCACCTAAAACCCATTTTGGCGACACACATGACAAACGGGGTTACTAGCGTGTTATTGTGGCTTAGATCGCATCCGGGCTCTCGCAACTTAGACCGACCTAGGGGTCGTCCTCACCGGGCTCTCGCTACTTAGTGAGGGAACCGAACCCACAAGCAAACTATTACCCACAAGAGAAAAGCAAGAAAAACAAGCATATGCACATACTAGTCATTCAAGCATTTCAACAAACATGTGATATGCATCAAACCAAGAGGAAACCCAAATCTTCCACCAACATCTCCAACAAACCCTTAATCATCCAATTAACACCCTAATCACCCTACTAACCCTAGCAAGAGTACTACTCTAACATTATCAAACTAATTCTAACATAAACAAGAGGAAACAACACAAACATCAAAACATACATAATGAAACTACCAAGTATGATGAACAAAACAATAAACAATAACTAAAGATTGAAACTTGAATTAAACAAATAAGATAAAGAGTAAAAGGAAGAAAGGATTATACCATACTAGTGAAGGATGAAAATATGAACACTTGTATATAAAGAAAACCCAAATTCATCCACCAATGTTGTCAAGATTGAATGGATTCTTCAAGAGATCTCTTAATACAAGATTAAACTAAGATTAAGGACTAATTACCGACTAATCTACTCTAATCTAAACTAATCTAACCTAAAATAGTCTAGGGTTTAGTGGGAAGTGAAGAACATAAGCTAAGATTACAAGAGGGGGGGTATATATAGGGTTACAAAGGGTGGAGGAATGGAAACAAGTGACGCGGGCCTGTAATGGGCTCATCCCGGTCGGGATGAGTTGGTCCCGGTTGGGATGACGTGGTCCCGGTCGGGATGAGCTCATCTCGGTCGGGATGGACCCAAAACAGGAGCCCTCTCTTTTGTGCACTTCATCCCGGACGGGTTGAGGTTATACCCGTCGGGGATGAGTCTTGTAGGCCTCCAATATGATCTTTAAGGTTCCTCCTTGCTTCAAATGGACTTCTCATCGATTCTAGGGACTCGGGATCGGGTCTCGGAGGCTCGGGATTGGGTCCCAAGGTCTCGGGGTCGAATCCAAGGCATCGAGTGATCGTTCCTCCGCTTCGTTGGCTCCGAAGAGTGTATGTATTGAGTCGGAATCGCTCCAACTCTTCATGAATGGTCTCGGGAACCTGAAACGAGCTAGAGGAAGCATAAGTAGCCCATAAACCGCTCCCAAGGAGAGATTCCGCAAGGAAATGGGACCAAAACACTACGAAATAGGCACTACAAACTACATTTATCAACTCCCCCACACTTAACCCTTACTCGCCCTCGAGTAAGCACATACTAACTACTAAACTAGCCGAGTGGGTATTAGCGCACCCTACGCCAGTTCAACTCACGCGAGTACACTTAGAGGAAAAGTATACTCCGCAAGGCAAGTGGGGTCTTGCGACAAAACTGTGGATGCAACCGGACACAAAACACATAAACAACAATCACACAAACAAACAAACAAAAATCGGTTGCACCCAAAAGAAAACAAATACCGCTTCCCTCAACAAGCGGTGAAGGAAGCACTGGTTTAGGACTCAAGGCAAGTGACAACGTTCCCAAACTAGCAATACAAACCAAAATGGACTAAACCCTAATAGTATGACGACAAAGCAACAAAAACGTTGGTAACTTACCTAGGTTCCTCCTAACCTTCTAAGAACGTACTACGGGACGATCGGCGGGATGGAAAGTGATGAACCACGGTGTTAGTCGACACTGTAGGTAAGTGAGACCCCGCCCCCTTTAGCAAAGAGCCAAGAGGGTCGTCCCATGTCCGAAACCGCCTAACTAGTCCAAGTAAAAAGTGGAAATGATTGCAAAATGAGGGAAGACCGACCACTACCGCTATCATCCTTCCTAGGGACTCGGTCCTTTGGTAGGCTCTTCACGGTAATGATCGGAAAAAGGCTTATTTTGAGATGTGGGGATTATTTTTGTGAGACGGTTTTCTTTTGGCATTTTCTTCTTCTTTTGCATTTTTGCTTTGTTTTGCCATGCCATTTCTTTTTCTTCTTTTCTATTTTCTTTTTGGCTTTTGTGCCTTTTCTTTTTCTTCATTCTTTTCTTTCTTTCACTTTCTTTCATTTTCTTTTCTTTGCCCTTTTGGCATGATTTGGCATTTTTGGCAATTCTTAACAATTAGGAAAGCGAGAATTCAACAAGTTGCAAATTATTGTGTGGATATGTGTAAGAGGTAGGTGAATGGGTGAGTCGGGGGTGCGCACTCCCTTTCAAACCCACAAAAAAGGGAGAACTTGGACTAATCAAACAATCCTAAACACGGTCACCTAAGGGACGGGACTCGGTAACCAAGGCCTTTTCACACCGTGGGTGGTCATAATGGTCAAAAGTGCAAATCCCGCAGTAAATCCCTAGTAAGCTAGGTAGACTCAAGGTAAAGGACCAACGAAATCATTGATTTAGGGTTTAGTGGGAAGTGAAGAACATAAGCTAAGATTACAAGAGGGGGGGTATATATAGGGTTACAAAGGGTGGAGGAATGGAAACAAGTGACGCGGGCCTGTAATGGGCTTATCCCGGTCGGGATGAGTTGGTCCCGGTCGGGATGGACCCAAAACAGGAGCCCTCTCTTTTGTGCACTTCATCCCGGACGGGTTGAGGCCATACCCGTCGGGGGTGAGTCTTGTAAGCCTCCAATATGATCTTTAAGGTTCCTTCTTGCTTCACATGGACTTCTCATCGATTCTCGGGACTCTGGATCGGGTCTCGGAGGCTCGGGATTGGGTCTCAAGGTCTCGGGGTCGAATCCAAGGCATCGAGTGATCGTTCCTCCGCTTCGTTGGCTCCGAAGAGTGTATGTATTGAGTCGGAATCGCTCCAACTCTTCATGAATGGTCTCGGGAACCTGAAACGAGCTAGAGGAAGCATAAGTAGCCCATGAACCGCTCCCAAGGAGCGATTCCGCAAGGAAATGGGACCAAAACACTACGAAATAGGCACTACAAACTACACTTATCACTAGACCCACTAGATCGAGTGGACCGGCCCACTCGGTCGAGTAGGCTCATAAAACCCACGAGAATCGGTGTCAGACCGGGCACTCGATCGAGTGCTATGCACCACTCGATCGAGTGACTCCTTTTCTATCTGAGAACGGACTCCTTTTCTATCCGAAATCGAAATCCTTTTCTATCTAAAACTGAGTACATTTTCTATCCAGAACCAGGTACCTTTCCTATCCAAAGCCAGGGTATTTTCTTATAAATACACCCCTTTGCAACACACAATAAAAACAACAATCAACATCAAAAGTTTCCGTGATCCCAGGCGATACAATCCCATACAATCTTATACAATCCCACACACAACTTTACAACCCTGATCTTTCCTCTAGAAATCCTTTAGGAAACCCTAGAGCAAAACTCGTCAAATCCCTTCCCAATTATACACACCATAACTCTCCTATATACATCTCGACGCTCCCGTGCCTAGGCCACTACTATACGAGTCTGTTTCCGAGATAATTAAGCATGTAGGTTGAGGGTGTTAACTAAAATTCCGATTCTCTTCTTCCTTTTTTTTTATATTTTATTTCGTCAATAGCGTTTTCATCATTATCAACATCATGCTTATATCGATTTTCTTAAACATATTCGATTCTTTTTTTCAAGGTTAGAACGAACCCTTTGATGCCGAATTAATCGTCACGCGATCCGAAAGGATCAATCACGACATTATAACGCAGAGGGAATAATTTTGTTCTAGTCAAATTCAAATTAATTTTATAACACTTTTTCTAAAATTCCCGATACCGGTCTCGTAATCATAAAATACATATTCCGAGCATCGAAAACCGAGTTGAATACAAATTATGTCATATTTTTATTTGGCTCGGTTGGCTATCAATTTCAAAATCAATAAAAATCGGATTCATCATCATCCGAGCTTGAGTAATCCCTCGAATAGGAGGCACTCGATCGAGTGTCATGGGCCACTCGATCGAGTGGCACCCCAAAAATTGGGAAGAAAGTTTTTCGAGGGACACTGGATCGAGTCCCTCCTATGACTCGGCCGAGTGGCCCCGGTTAAGCCTAAAATAACGAGCCTTCTACACACTACAAGTCTCGACAAATCTTTTTTAACGACTTCGGTCGTCACGTGCTAAGTCCAGCACGTGTTCGTCTTTCAAAACCATGCATCGCATAATGTTTACATCATCTAATTTATTTACGCTCTGTTATTATCGCAATTGTTGCATATTGTCGTTTGTTGTATTGTATATCCGGGTGGTATGTCGCTCGCGTGTTTGTAATCTACTTTCGCACTTTTATTTCGTTGTTTGTTTTATTATACTAAAATGAACCTCACATGCTAAAATAACTTTGATGTTAGTTTAGATGCATTAAATCGACGTAGCAACTTATTCATTTTCTATATCTCGTAAAACACTGTTTACATAACATTCAACCGTCAAACTAGCATGCGTACACGAAAAACGAACGATAACTAGCTAAGTAGAGGCCGCTAAGTGCGGGCGGAGTTGGGTGTCCTTTGTTGACTTCCCAACACGTACCCTCACCCCTTACCAAGAACCATGGTTTCCGGATGTCCGAAACCGTTGGTACACGAGAGTCATTCAATACACGATTCCCGATAACTCGACGTCGGTATCGTAATGCAAAGGGACGAACCCCTAAACTCTAGCATTGAAAGCGGGCCGTGCTTTGTGCACAAAACGCCTAAATGTAGAGTGGGTTCGAACGGGTCCGAATTCCCACAAAATTCGGTGGCGACTCCTATTTCGATTTAAATTTCAATTCGAGATTCATCTCACATGAGATTCATTCGCCTCCCCAAACCCGCGCGTGGCCGCTTCGGGGTGGACCTATGTCATGTCCACAGTCTCGTACATCGGTTTATTCACAGATTAATTAAAGTTGGTTTTATTTATGGAATACCACCCAAAGTTGGGATTATTCCTGTTAAATAACCAAAAAAAAATCAAAGTCATTACATAAACATTGAAGCAAGGCCACTTAGAAGAAGAATTTAGAAATGAAACACAATAACAAGTAAAATGACAACTTGATTAATGGAAGTGAAAAAATAATAATAGATTGAAAATAGTGGTTGTGACTTGTGAGAAATTAGATCTTGGGAAATTTATATTAATTTAATCGGAATATTGAAGAGAGATAAGTTAACAAAAATTTACAACAATATTGAAGATTTATCCAAGATTTAATCACGGAGTACAAGACTTGGGAATCCAAACATCATCCTAGGGAAAGAAAAAGGAGAGGAGAAAGATAAGACTGCAGTTAATCAGTACTTAATGCATTTTTCAAAAAAAATTTACGTTAAATACAGAGCATGACTCCTACTGACTTTGGGCCCAAATTTTGGAGGCCCAGTTCATTCGCACCGCCTAAACTGGGCCTAAGCCGCCACTGTACTCGCTCCACTACCCAAAACAACCCACAAAATCTGTCCGGCAGCCCCTTTTTGCACTGCACCTTAGCCATCATGACAGGATCGACAACCATATTCACAAACCCAAATGATGTCACGACCCCCTTTGTCTCGGTCGAACTCACAGGCATCGACAAACTTACTCTGTCGACATACAGAAATTGGTCTCGTACTATCTCTGACCTTCTCCTTGGTTTTGATCTCATTAAATACCTTGATGGATCATATCCTTGTCCCGACAAAACTTTATCTACTCCAGGCAAAGATGACAAAGTAGTTGTCAAACCCAACCCGGCCTACGAAACTTGGGTCCGTCAAGATGCTCTACTCAAGGCGGCTCTCCGTGGATCGGTGTCCTCGACTATTGCACCCCTTCTCGGAAAATGCACCACATCTACCGAAATATGGGCTCATCTCCTCAAGACTTACGCAAATCCATCGTGTGGTCATATCATGCAAATTAAGCAATGTTTTAATTCTATTTCTAAAAATGATCTAAACGCTATTGAATATATGCAGGTTATTTAATCTAGAGTGGATGAATTGGCCCAACTTGGGAAGACCGTGGACGACGAGGGTGTCGTTGCCAGGGTCCTAGATGGGCTCAACTATAATATATATTACTCTCTGATTGATGCTATAAGGAACCAGGACACTACCATAGCCTTTGACGCTCTTCATGAACGTCTGATTCAGTTCGATCTCTCTCTCTCTCTCATCCACAATCCTCATCCCGCTCACCCTAACCTTCCTGCTTCCGCCCATGCCGTTTACAACAAAAACTCGCACCCTAATTCCCGGTCTAACCCCGAGCCCCCTCTCCTTCCCACACCCACTGACTTTAATACTACCCCCCCCCCCTTTTAAAGGTTGTTGTCAATGGTGTCACACTCAAGGTCACTTTCTTCGGAACTGTGTTCCTTTTAAGAATCTATATGCCAACATTGTTGTCCCCCCCGTCCCACACCAACTGTTACACTAACCCACCACGTGCCCATATAGTCGCCGCATCACCTAACCCCTCATCGGCTCCATGGATCATTAATAGTGGAGCCACCCACCACATCACAAACGACCTTAACAACCTTGAACTTCATGCTCCTTATGATGGCACCAACGACCTTTCTGATTGGCGATGGCTCACCTCTTCACATCGCAAATATTGGTTCTTTTTCTATTCCCCTTCCTTACTTCTCATCCATTCAATTTAATCATGTTCTTCATGCCCCTCTCATATCTAAAAATATAATATCCGTCTCTCAATTTTTTCTTGACAATAACGTCGTTGTTAATTTCTTGTCTTCTTATTGTGTCTTACAAGATCGGTTGGCGGGATGGGAACTTTTGCGAGGACAACTTAGTTCGGGCTTATACGAGTGGAGGAACCTGAGCACTTTACCCTTGGCGTGCTTCACGGCCGTCGTGTCGTTCCCCTTATGGCATCACAAACTCGGTCATCCTTTCCCTCCTATTATTTCTACTATTTCTAAATTAGCTCGTCTTTCCATTTCTAATAAATTTTCGTATTGTAATGTTTGTGCGGCTCATAAGAGTCATAAACTTTTGTTTGCTACTAACTCCTTAGTCTCTACTATACCGCTCGAACTACTTTATTCCGATGTTTGGACTTCTCCAATTCATTCTGTTGATGGGTTTAAATATTATGTTGCTTTTGTTGATCATTTTACTCGCTATACCTGGATTTACCCGTTAAAACAAAAATCCGACACTCTCCCCATTTTTATTCGTTTTTGTGCTCTTGTAGAAAAATATTTTAATCTTCCTATTATTCAAATCTTTTCTGATAAAGGGGGTGAGTATCTCAAACTCACACCCACAATCTTTTTGTGGTTGCTGATCTCAAACTCAGCACTTCTGCCGCCTCCCTGGGCTTTAGGCACCTTAGGATGGGTACCGACACCCTCTTTTAATATAGCTAAAGTTGGCATACATCTTGCCCTCGCCGGATTGCTTGGCAACTTCTTGCTTGTTATGTATTCTATGACAGGCACTCTCCAGTCATCGTCTTCTTCGCTTTCTATGTTGTGAATATTGTTTTGGGCTTCTGCCCCCAGCAGGATGCTCTTCTCTTGTCTAACATCCAGCCAGACGGACCAACGGATATCCTGCAGGCTAGAACTTGCCAGCTTGGATAGGGTGTCGACCCCGTTGTTCTGGGACCTTGGTATCTGTTTTACTTCATATGATTTTAATGGGGACAATTCTTCCTTTACCTTTTCCAGGTACAGTACCATTGATGGCTCCCTAGCTTCATACCCCCCATTGATTTGGTTTGTCACCAGCTGGGAGTCAGTCGACACGACGACTCGCTCGGCGCCAGCGGCTCTGGCCAGGCGGATACCTGCGATCACGGCCTCATATTCTGCCTCGTTGTTGGACGCCTGGAAAGTGAATCTTAGCGCGTGCTCGAATTCTTCCTTTTCGGGACTGGTTAGGACGACCCCGGCACCTGACCCATTGTTGGTAGCCAATCCGTCGGTGAACACTTCTCATGCCCCTGCTGGGGGGGGGGGGGGGTCATCCTCCTCTGAGTGCGAGCACTCCGCTAGGAAATCGGCCAACGCCTGTGCTTTATTGTCGTCCTCGACTAGTAGGCGATCCCAAGGCCGCTCAACTCGATGGCCCATTTTAGCATCCTTCCTGACTTTTCGAATTTTTCTAACGCCTTTTCCAGAGACAGGTTTGTCAGGACGGTTACTGGGTGCGCATCGAAGTACGGGCGCAACTTCCTGGCGGCGATTACTACTGTGTATGCTGATTTCTCCACCATTGGGTAGTTCCTTTTCGCTGGCCCTAGCGCGTGGTTGACGAAGTATATAGGCTGTTGAGTTTTGCTCTCTTCTCAGAGTATGACGGCATTTGCCGTCACATCTGTCACAGCGATGTATACATATAATTTTTCGCCCTCCGTTGGCCGTGCTAGAGTCGGCAGCGTCTTTAAGTGTTCTTTCAAGCTCACAAATGCTTCCCTTTGTTCCAGTTCCCACCTGAACTGCTTATTTCCCTTCACCTCTTTGAAGAACGGGGTGGATTTGTCGGCTACCCTAGAGATAAATCGCGCCAGGGCCGCCATCCTCTCCGTTAGCCTCTGGATGTCCCTTATCATTTTTGGCTCCGGCAGGTCTTGTATGGCGTTGATTTTTTCCGGGTTGGCATCTATTCCCCTGGCGCTCACCAAAAAGCCCAGGAACTTTCCCGACCTTACGCCAAACGTGCACTTTTAGGGTTCAGTTTCATC
The DNA here is from genome assembly GCA_958450325.1 of Agrostemma githago. Taxonomy (NCBI): domain Eukaryota; kingdom Viridiplantae; phylum Streptophyta; class Magnoliopsida; order Caryophyllales; family Caryophyllaceae; genus Agrostemma; species Agrostemma githago. Next base: position 57,855,602 of record OY288243.1, read on the forward strand.
TTGTATTTCCTCAAGGACTGAAATGTTTCCTTCAAGTCGTCCAGGTGCTTCTTGTCTTCCTTGCTTTTAACAATCGCGTCATCCACATACATTTCCATGTTTGTGCCCCGCTGCCCCTGAAAATCTTATCCACCAGCCTTTGATAGGTGGCGCCGGCGTTCTTCAAGCCAAACGACATCATCTTGTACATGAATGTCCTGTCGCTGGTGATGAACGTACACTTGACCTTATCCGGCCCCCACATGAAGACTTGGTGGTAGCCGGAAAAGGCATCTAGGAAACTCAGCATGGAATGGCCACTGGTGGCGTCCACTAGCTGGTCTATTCTTGGCAGCAGGTAGCAATATTTTGGGCACGCTTTGTTGAGGTTAGTGAAGTCGACACACATCTGCAGGCTCCTGACAACCTTTTCACCATCACCACATTTGCTAGCCATTCGGGGTAGTCGCATGGTTCAATGAATCCTACCTTGAGTAGCTTCTCTACCTCTTCGCGGATGGCGTCATCCTTTTCTGTTAACATGGTTCTTTTTTTCTGTTTGACCGGCCGGCAGACAGGGTCTACGTTGAGCTTGTGTACCGTGACGTTGAGGTCTACGCCAAGCATCTCGTCTGCTGAGTAAGTGAAGACGTCGGCATTTTTCTTAAGTAGAGTGACGAGACGTTGTTGGTACTCTGGTTTCAATTCAGCTCCCACTAGCACAGGCCGGCCCGGCTTCAGCTCCACCATCATGCTCTCCCCCAGGCTATAGGTGCTCTGGGATGGGGATCACCTTGTCGGCGATATTGAGGGTCTTCGAGGTCGTGGCTCCGGAGTCGTCGGGGCTGGAGTCGGCTTTAAGCCTACCCTTCATCTCTTCCTGGGATCTCTTCAAGATCTAGCTGACTCTTGATCGTCGTATAGCTTGCCTTCAGTGTTGTTGTCAGTGACATACGCCATGGTCAAGGCTCATATAGACACCAGGGCGTGCACCTCGTCGAGGGTTATCAGGCCGATCAACGCATTGTTGGCTAATTTGGCGTCCACTACAACAAACTGAACGGTTGCTGTCGTAGCTGTGCCTCCCTCCCTGAATATGACAGGAAGGTCTATCGTTCTCATTGGTATCACACTGGTTCCTGAGAATCCATACAACGCCCCAGCTGTCGGCTTAAGATGCCTCCTGGCGAGTCCCATATGCTTAAAGGTCTCTCTATATAGCAGGTTGGTGTAGGCGCTGGTATCTATCATGCATCTTTTGACTAAGTGATCGCTAATTCTGACGGCTAAGACCAACGGGTCGCTATGGGGGTAAATCACTCGCCCGTAGTCGTCAGCGGTGATACTGAGAGTTGGGATGCTTCGCCGTCCACTATGTGGATGACGTTGGATTCTTTCCTCCTTTTGGTTTTGTCTTTTTCTTTGTCGACGTTGTCGTTGTTATTGTTGTTGTTGTTGTTGATACATTGGGTCCTTGCTTCACACGTTGCCAATGAGCCTCAGCGTATGAGGCCCAGGATTTTGTCCTTCAGGTTGCGGCGCTCCTCAGTGGTGTGCCCCTTCTGATCATGGAACGCGCAATATTTGATTTGATCGCTCCTGGGTCCAACCCTTACCGGTTTCGGGTTCCCCCAATTCCCATTATGTTTCTCCATATCGAAGATTTATGCTCTCGGCCGGTTCAATGTGACGTAGTGCTCGAATCGTGGGACGTACACCGTCTTCTCCTTTCTCCTCTCGCCACGCCCCATGTTCCTTCTGGACGACTCCTTATCGTCAACCGGGCTCGCGACCCTTTCTTTGGGAGGACGGCGAGTTCTTGGCGGCGACAGGTCGTCATGACGAGTCTTGTATTCTTCCTCATTCATATATCCTGCTGCTATCCGCCTGGCCTCCACCAATAAGGTCGGCCTCTCACGTACCAAATGACTTTTGAGAGGGTCGTCTAGCAGGGTGTGGGTCAGAGCGCAGGCGGCGATTGATGTGTCTACTGTTCTTATTTGATGGCATTCCAAGTCGAATCTTCTGACGTACTTCCGAATCGTTTCCTTCGGACCCTGACGCATTGTCATGAGGTCCATCGTCACAATCTGTCTGCGACGGCTGCCAGCGTAATGAACTAATGATCCACAAAGGCTACGCCGAGCTCCTTGAAGGTGCGGATAGATACTCTTGGCAATCCCCAGAACCATGACTGTGCGAACCCAGTAAGGTTGATGGGGAATGCCCTACACCAAACGGCGTCGTCAAGTTCGTACATGGCCATGTAGCTTTCGTACGCCACCAGGTGATTTTCGGAGTCGGTTGTTCCATCAAAATGGAGGTTTGGCACTTTTACCCTTGACATGGTGTACTCCGTTATCTCTGGGTGGAATGGCGACACTGTGGGTCGTTCTTTCTGCAAGGTCTTCTTTGCGGGTGGAGTCGTCCAGTTGGACTCACCCTCTTCCTCCCTTGCCGTGACATACTTCGTTCTGCCGATCTGGTGGGTGACCGAGGCCGCCTGCTCTGGGGAGGGGTTCCTACGGGAGTACTCGCTCCCCCTGTCGGCAGTCCGGCTTGACTGCCGCGTGAAGAGTGATCCCCTCCGGCCTGGGCTGTCGGATCGATCCCTCACTTCTCTTCTGCCCAGCCTGTACTTCAGGGTTTTGGTGGGCGTGCCATCCCTATCTCTCTGGCCAAGACGGTGATGAACTGTCCTCTGGGGGCTATGACTTCTCATGGCCTTCCGAGAGTTGGGTCCCAGCCTATGACGCCTCTCCTCCAAGAGTGGCTAAGGTTCCTCTCCCGCCTTCTCTCCTCCGAGGGAGAGTCGGCGGCCCTTTGCCTAGCACTGACAACAGGTGTTATGACACCTTGCCCTGCCCTCAAGTGGTGGGGTGACGGCTCCCGAGGCATGTATCCATGTCTTCTTTTGTTAAACTCTATCCTCTCCTAATCTAGGCGTTGACATTTCTCCAGATATAGTAGTCTCCTTTCCTCGAAGGTCTGCCGCTCAGGGAATAGCTCCCTACGCGAGACGTTGGCCCTTTGGGGGGGCTATGACGATTGTCACTGGGACAACCCGAGCTGGAGCTGTAGCTGCGACTGCCGTGGAGGTCGACGCCTTTAGGAGTACCATGAAGAGATGCTGAGCAGCGGACAGTCGTTCAGGGTGAACATGTCCGCTGGCGCATGAGCTGAGGCGACCATCGCCGGCCTGGAGGTCTCCGCCATTGTTTCCTTTCCCTTGTCCGCGTTTCTCGGCTGCGCACCAGGGGAAGAGATCTCTATCGGCTCAGAAGTGGCGCTAGGGCCGGCCTCCCGAGGCATGTTATACGCACCTAGCTCGGTCATGCTTTCGATTAATTCTTGAGAATAGAGAAAATTTTCGTTCAAAGTATCCCCATAGACGACGCCAAATTGTTTGAGATCCAAACTATCTTCCTTCCCAGCTAGTGTTGGCCGGCTGGGTGCTTCCTGACCTACGTCACCGTGTAGCCTACCGTCTGGACTCTGCACAAGCAACACACAAGGGCCTCGGAGGTTGTCTGAGGTTGCCTCTTCGACGCTCAAGTCAGTAATGGGATTTTTGGATGATATTTAGTCTATGAGTGGGGGTTTTACCTCTATTCTAGTGAGATAAGTGTTTTCTGTTGCTAATTTTTTTGTGAACCTCTAGTTGGTGGCATGTGGTCTCATATTTATAGGCTTGAGGTTGCCCTGACGGCAAGGCTTCCATCCAAACACTACTAGCCGGCAAGGTTTCCCATCGGGCTCATGGGCAGCGGGATCCCTTGTTGGCCGACGAGGACATGCAGGGGGGATGGTCGGCTAGGCCTAGTCAGCCGAAGTCAACCCCCCATCAAGAAGGATATTGACAAAATTGCTTTCAAGCCGAATGGGGTCACACTGGTTAAATATAAAACTAAGGAAAAGTTAGACCAAGTTTTGCGTAGGGGGGTATATATTCTTTGACAACAAGCCAATAATTGTAAAGAAATGGTCTCCCTTCTGCAAGCTTGAGAAGGAAGGGATGGATAGAGTACCAATCTGGATTCATTTGTATGTGCTGGATATTAAGTTCTGGGGGATGCTCTATTCAAGACAGCTGGTTTAGTGGGCAAGCCTATTCAAGGAAAATAATTTCATAGGGTATGCTCGGGTTATGGTTGAGGCAAAATTTGGTGAGACGTTGCCTGACACTATTTCCTTTTATGATGAACTTGACATACTGCAGTCTATGAATGTGTACATTATGAGTGGAAGCCTTGCCAATGCACAAAGTGTCAAGGAATTGCACACGAAACAAAAGATTACATGAAGGGGAAACCGGTGAGAAAATGGCACCCTATGGTAGCTCTAGCACAGCAATCTTCATCGCCAGAAACAGTGATTCAGGAGCCACTGGTTACAGAAATGCCTGTGATATAGGATGATTTGGTGACCCCGATGCCTGTGCAAGGATTGATTACTACAATTACCCCAACACGGGCTGTGACTAGGGTGACTTAACAGCAAAGAGGAGGGTTCAATATTGTTGGAAAATCTTTTTATGATGACTTAAACTGCTCGCTACATCAAAGTAATGGGCGGATAGTTGAGCTTGGACCCATAAATGAGGTCATTGGTTGTGATCCAAGTAATAAGGATCATGGCTAATGTAGGGAATATTAGAGGAATAAACAACCCGATCAAACAAAAGGAAATTAGTTGGTTTTTTCATAATAATAAGATTGGGTTGTATGGGTTACTAGAAACGAGAGTTAGTAGCACTTCCATAAATAAAATTCGTAAGGGACTAGGGTAACATGGGGAATTAGTAACAAAAAATGGTGTTTGTAATGGAGGACGCATCTGGATTCTCTAGTTACCACGAGTGTTTAGAGTACATGTGTTGAAGTGTGAGGAGCAAGTGGTACATACATATGTGACGTATTTGCCAAAAAAATATAAGCTGGTGGTATTCTGTGGTATATGGGAAGAATAGGGGTACTGATAGACAACCTTTATGGGATTCTATGAGAGAGATGAATATGATTGTTGATGGACCAAGGCTGGTGGCAGGTGATTTCAACAATGTGCTGGCAATGGATGAAAGAATAGGGTATGTGGTGACACTGGCAGAAACGCGAGAGTTTTAGAGCTGCAATGATGATTGTGGGCTGAGAGATCTGCCAGCTAGAGGTGCGATTTCACGTGGAACAATAAGCGTGAACAAGGAGCACGTATCTTCAGTAGGATTAACCGGGTTCTTAGAAATGATGAGTGGGTGATTGAGATGAATAATGGGTCTATACAGTTTCTCCCAGAAGGCTTGTATGACCATTGTCCATGCTTATTGATTGACCTATGGGATGAAGAACACAAGAGGAAGGGTACTTTCAAGTACTTTAATATGTGGGGGAAGGATGAGCAATTTCTACCATTAGTTACCAAATGGTGGACAAAAGAGGTTGTTGGAACACCAATGTATCAACTAGTGAAGAAGATGTATAGCCTAAAACAACCACTTAAGGAGCTAAATCGAGAGAGTTTCCATTGAGCATACCTCGGCTATTGCACTTCCGCATTTGTATGAGGAACAGAGGTGTTTGCACTGTGCACCTGAGGATTTGCAACTTCATGCTGCTGAAAAGGTTGCGACAACTGCATATAAAAGTCTTGAGGAGGCTAAAAAGAGCTTCCTAGCCCAACTATGTAACACCCCTGATTTTATAAAATAAATTAATTTAAAGTTATAATTGTATTTTTATTTTATTTACGATTTAACTCGTAATTCTCAAAATTATTATAAAACGAATTTATCGTTTAAACGTTTCAAACTCCTAAAATTCTATTTGACTCGAAAACTCTTCTTATATTTAAAACATATTTTTATTTCTATTTCGATTCATTTTATACATTTAATTTAATTCTTATCGAAAGTCTATTTCGGCGATTTAAATTCTAAATTCTTTTTATTTATTTATATTTAAGCTCGAATTTCTATTTTTTTCGGCTCGAAATTCATTTATTTTAACTTTCGTCAAAACATCAATTTTCTTTCCTCGAGAAATCAATTTAATTCACTTTATCAAAAACTTATTATTTGTCGGGAAATACTATTTCATCGTCTAAATATTTATTTCTATAAACTTCATTTTCGTCTCGAATAATTATTTATATCTCAAGAACCGTTTATTTACTAATTTTAATAGTCGACCCAACTATTTATTAATCTTCTTTTTGACTCAATTTTTAATTCGATTCGTGGGTCGGTCAACTTATCATTAGGGGATTAACTCGTATTTCTAAAACCGCTTAATTTAAGACCACTTATTATTATTTTAACAACCCCCCTTGTCTTTTGTCTTCCCTCTTCATTTCACGTGTCCAACTCCTCACATTTCCACCGTTTCACTCTTGTCTTTCACCTCCTCTTCCTTTCTTTTTATTTATTCGCCCCCTTCCATCCTCCTCTTCATCGTTCATCATCTATCCTTCCTCTTGCATCTCGCTCGATCTGCTGTTTCGTTGTTTCGGGTGCTAATCTGGCTGCCTCTGTCCATCGTGCAAGGGTGATGATTGTTTCCGTCGTTGCTGCTGCTATTAGCCACGGTAGACCCCTTTTTCCGTCCTGCTTCCTGCTTGATTTCTTCTCCTTCGCCTGTAATGACTTCCGTATTGTCGTGACTTGTTGATGCTGTACGTATTGCTGATACATTTATGTATCGATGTTGTGGTCACCCTTTTATCTACTTTTCTCCTCTTTGCTGTATTTTTCTGCTGATGCTGCTACTGTCCGTTTCTTCCTTCCGTTTCCGTCTTCTTCTTATGCTTCGTTGCAGCTGTCTTGTTTGCTGTTGTTGTTTTATGCCGATCAGTTGCTGTTTCCGTCTCCCTGTTTTGCTTCTTTTCTTCTTTTTCTTCCTTCCTTTCTTTCTTCTCCTTTGTGCGCTGCTGCTACTGTCTTTGTCGATTCGGGTCTGATTCCTGATGTCAGTTGTTGTTGCTGTTACTGATCGTGCTGCTGTTTCATGCCCTGCTGCTGCTGTTTCTCACGATTATTTTGCTGTTGTTTCCCCCTTACACCATTATTGATGCTAATAAGTTATAGTCGTTCTATTCGTTTGTTGTCGGAGAGGAACTATTCGTCGTAATCCTTATGTTTTGCTGCTGTTTGTTGTGTTGTGTCACACTTTTACTCGTTTGTTGCTCGGTTTTAGTAGTATCCTGTTCGTCACTACTACTCTCGTCATTTTGTTGGTATTATGGTACGACAATGCTGCTGCCCCTGACATTCGCGGCTGCTGCGTTTTGTTGTGTTGCACGTTATTTCTTCTGTTTTCGTCACCTCTTTCGTATCCCGGTTTCATCCGTATTTGCCTCTTTTTCTTTTCTTCGTGCCTGATCGTCTCCCCTACTGATTTTCTCGTCTCGTGGCTGTTGTTTATTGTGCCCTTATTCTTCCATCACCTTTTGTTCTCTTCCTTCGAATCGTTTCCCTTTCCGTCTTGAATCGTATTCATCTCATTCTCTTATTTTTTTTGTCTACTCGACTGTCGTGGTGAATCGAACTCGAAGACTAGCGATTCTACAACTTGAAGCTTAAAGACGTTCTATTGAGGTTCCAGAGTAAATATTTTTAACTTCGGTTTTCTAATTTTAGCTATTTATTATTTGCTAAATATTTTTTTTTTTTTTAAATTGTGTACCTTATCAATATTTTACGAGTTTTCGATATCGTTTTATAAATCATTAGTAATTTAATTATTTATGATCGTTATAATATTTTGTTGGTTATCGTGACACTAGTAACTAAATAATAACGATTTCATATTTTCCTCACATTTCGTTAAATTATAATTTTAACTCAAAATCGTATTTTTATATTATAATCGAGATTTGTATACTTGTTCAATAAATTGATTTCGTTTTACGACTTATATTAATAATAAGAAAATAGTCAATTTTTTTTTAAATATATTTTTAGTCGAGACTATTTTCACTAATAATTCTTATTTGTTTACAATTGATTATTTTTAGTAAAATCCGTATTATTTATTAATAAAAACTATTTGTTAAAAATAATTTGAAATTTTTGTAAATTCAATTCATTTATAAAACTCGTTGACCTAGTTAATTTTGATATCGTTTTCGTAAAACATCTCTTTTCGAAAATTTATAGTTTTAACTCGATTTCCTAATTATTTATAAAATACTATATATTGACTTATTATATTTTATTTATATTTTGAGTAACGAATTTAGAAATATATTAAAGTTACGATAACGACGATAATAATAAAATGTTAATTTCGTTAGAAATGCTATTTTAATACATTTCACTTATTTTGATAACTTACGTATTTTCTATAAGATTTTCTATTTCAAGTAAGTTTCTAAAGTTATCAAATTTCTATTTATAGAAAGTTTCCTCTTTAATATAAAATGTTTATTCCTTTTATTCGTATTATTTGTTCTCAATATCGATAATGGATTGTTTTGGGAGTTATGGAATAAGGACAAGTGTGAGGTTAGAGTAATATATTCTAGGGGTTATGGTTTTGCCATCAACTATAAGGCTAGTGTATCAGGAATCGGTACATTGGTTGTTGAACCGGGTGACAGGTATCCCGGGAGTTGTGTACATTTTGACCTTAAGCTTAGGCCTCACAGTAAGTCGCCATCATAAGTTGAACTGGGTGACAGGTAATCCCAGGAGGGGTGTGCATTGTCTTAAACTAGGGCCACGCATTTATAAGTCGCCGCTCTATTATGGTTGAGTAGCCTAGTTAGAGACCGAAGTTTGATTTGTTTGAACTAAGTTCTCGAAGCTAGTTTTAGTATTCTCCTAGTGAAAGTCTGACCGTCTACACTAAACCTATCCATAACGCCATTTTGAATATTTTTATTATTATCGATACATTTTGATTTGCCGGTTGGCAAATATTTTAAGTTTTCGTCTGAAAACTTGTTCTGATTTTATTGTTCCAATATTTTAAGTTTCTCCGAAAGCTTATTTTTATTATATCATTTAATGTTTTCCATTTTAATTATTTTGATATAGTAATACTATTATTTTTCCATATGGTATAATATGGCTGGGAGAACGTCCGAGTTACTCCCCACTGACGTGGTTGTTATGTTTATAACATGACAAGGATTTGCTGCTGGGTTTTGGGTGTGAGCTAGCGAGTAGTGTGGATCCTACTCTTTCTTCATTCATGTTGATTTATGTATTTGTATAACTCTGTTTGGAGAATTTCCTTTTAGCCCTTTTGTAAAAAGAGGCATTTGTATTGACTTACCATTTCTTTTATAAGATATAGTTTGTCAGTGTGTTTTTAATCCCAACTCTACAGTGTTTCTGCCACTGTATTGCGTTAGATTTGCTAGGGGATTACAAGCTAAGTGCAAATGGATTGACGAGGGAGATGATAATACATCTTACTTTCATAGTGTGATCAAAGGAAGGAGAGCTCGAAACAGGGTGTTCTTTATAAATGATGAATAATAAATTTAGCCCATTTTTCCTCCCATTTAGACTCGTTTTCTTCTGTTTTTGTGAGATTAGAACGCGATTATCGCCCATTCTTAGTCTTTCTAGCATGAGCGTCTCTCTTGTGCATTTCACGTGTTTTTGGTAGTTTTTCTATCTATTTTGTTAGGATTCGTCGCCAAGAGCATGTCCAAGCTTCCACGAGCACAAGAGAGTGGAATACCATCCAAAAGCAACACACGAAATCTAAAGTCCAAACAATCAAACGACGAAGTGCGAAACCAGAAAAGAGGTCAAAGAAACCATCGGGTGAAGTTTCACCCAATGGCTCGTGAAATACAGAAGTTCGCAGGGCGAAGTTTCATCCCTTGAAGATTCATTGAGCAAAAGTTTCACTCAAAGTGCAAAAATCATATTTGGGCTTGGTTTAGTGATCCATTAAGCTACTACTATATATAGTTAACCTAATAAGATGCACAAGACATTACATTAGATCATTCAACATATTACACTACTTAGATTAGCTAGAGGCACATTCATAGTTTTTATCAATCTTCATCTAGCTTTAGATTCAAGTTATTGTATAGAATTCTAGCTTTAATCAAGAATTTCTTGAGAGATCATCAAAGGATTAGTGACAAATCCATTATTTTATTCATCAAGGCTTCCCCTTTATTTTCATGCATCTTCATCTTCCTTATTGTTATTTCTCTCCATTGTTGGTATAACTCCTTTATTCTCCCTTTTCTCTAGATTAGTTTTTACTCTTGCTCTCTCTTTATTGCATCGTTTTCATTGATTTTTCTTTCATTGTTTTTAGATCGCTTTGTAGTTTCATTTATTGATCGTAATTTCCTTCGTTGTTCTAATATTAATTCCTCTAGTTTTCATCATTATGCGTGTTTTTGGTATTATCTCCATTGTTATTGCTTTTGTAGTTTTCTTCATGAATTGTGAGTAGTTTCTAGTTAGGGAGTTAGGAAGGAGGATCTTGGGTAATATGAATTGAGGAATTGTGGTTTGGTTGCATGCTTGTTGATTTTTCATGTTTAAGGTTATTGTGTCTTTGTTGACTTAGTCCGGCCAACTAGATCGACCTTGACTCACTCTTATCAATATGGGGAAACTCGGGGTAGGAGTTACCTTGACTTGAGACTTAGCCTTTTTCGCCGCGAAAGCGGGATTTAGATAAGTTGGGTGAAGAAACCGAAAGGTGTCATTCTCCCTTTATCGACTTTGTGACCGACTCCATAATTTTGAGACTCATAGAACCCAATTTTCGATTCCCGACCCCCCCTAACATACTTTAATTATTGATTAATATTCGTGATTTATCGCATTATTAGTATAGACTCGACTCAAAACCTCCCTTTAAGACCCCAAATGCATTCGCTCTTTCTCAATCAACTCACTGTCATCCCTGTGGACCGACCTCGACTTACCACGACTACATTTATTTGTTTTTGTGTTATCTTTGAGTCATATAAATATTTTTTGATCCCCTGTCAATCGTTAACGACCGATCCTAGATAGTGGGCGACCATACATGGACGAATCCAGCAGATATCGAAAAAGCAATCCTGAGACACTTTGAGGGGGTACTTAGAACGACTCAGACAACAACAAGAGTTAGCAAGAGGGTCATACGAGGGGGGGTGATTCTAGACGTGGACAGAGTTGTTAGAATATGCAGAGAGGTGACAGAAGAAGAAATCAAAGCTGCTTTATTTGATATCCCTACAAATAAGGCCCCGGGGCCTGATGGATTTTCAAGTGAGATCTTTAGAGATGCATTCCCTATTGTGGGTAGGACGGTTATTACTGTAGTTAAGGACTTCTTTAAGCACGAGAAGATGCTTAAATAACTCAATGCAACTATTCTCACCCTTGTATCGAAGAAGGATAGGGCAGAATGTGTTACAAAATATAGGCCAATCGCGTGTTGCAACGTAATATACAAGTGCATTACGAAAGTCATATGTAACAGATTGATGGAGGAAGTACCTACTATTGTTAGCCAAAATCAAAGTGTCTTTATTGAAGGTCGAGATATAGTTGATAACATACTCATTTGCCAAGACATTGTAAGGTTGTATAATAGGAAAAGTTGCTCGCCCAGATGCATTATGAAAATTGATCTCAGTAAAGCATATGACTCTGTGGAGTGGGAGTTTATACGACAAATGTTGGAGGGTTTAAACTTTGCTCCAATCATGATTCAGTGGATAATGGAATGCATCACAACCACGACATTCACATTGTCTATGAATAAATCTCAATTTGTTTTTTTTTTCCGGGGAAGCGTGGACTTCGACAAGAAGATCCAATGTTGCCCATTGCTTTCACGCTGTGCTTGAGTACGTGACAAGAATTCTATCTGTAACAGCTGCGTGTGATGGATATAAGTATCACCCACTATGTAAAAAGGTGAAATTGAATCATCTATGTTTTGCGGATGATATTTTACTGTTCTGTCGTGGTGATAGAGGGTCTGTTGGGATACTGATGAAATCATTCTGGGATTTTTCACGGGCTTCTGGACTTAGGATTAATAAGGGAAATCAGAGATATTAATGAATGGGGTTAGTACTGATGCTGCAAACCAGATGCTACTTCTTACGGGTTTCTGTCAAGGATCGTTCCCTTTTCGATACCATGGCATTCCCATATCGTACAAACGTATTGCACCTAGAGATTTTAATCGACTCATTGAGAAGATGGTGGAACGTATTAGGGGATGGAAGTCTCGCAAGCTGAGTTACGCAAAAAGATTGGTCTTAGTTAAAGTAATTCTATCTCATATCCAATCTTACTGGACACGAATTTTTCTGCTACCAAATGAGGTGATGAAAAGGATTACTGCTATATGTCGGAATTATTTGTGGGCGGGGCAGGCTAACTATGAAAAAATCCTTCTAGTAGACTGGAGTACATGCTGTAAAGCCAAGAAGTATGGTGAGTTAGGAATAATAGATGGGGTAATATGGAACAAAGAAAATATAGGTAAGTACACATGATGGTTAGCAAGCAAGGCCGACCACTTGTAGGTTAGATAGGTTCATGCCATTTATTTCAAAGGGACGCATTGGACTGAATATAAACCTTCATATTCGAGTAGCTGGACCTGGCGTAAAATCTGTCGAGTAAATGATTTGTTTAAGCTAGCTTATGTTGAAGATGGATGCCGTAAAGTGGGTGGACAGTATACGGTGGCCGCGGGTTATAAATGGATTCAAGGGGACCAAAGCAAGGTTGAATGGTCCTTTTTGGTATGGAATATGATGAATACACAGAAGCATTCGTTCATTGCTTGGTTGTATGCACAGCAGCGCCTTCTCACAACTGATAGAATGGCACGATTTGGGATAACAGTAGAAAAACCTGTTTGCTTTGTGGTGAAATGGATGAAAGCCACTATCATCCATTTTTCACTTGCAAATTTAGTGCTCTATGTCTGGAGTTGGTAAAAGAGTGGCTAGGGATAGGAAATATATATATGGACATATGCTTACTTGGTGTAAGAAATGGAAGCATTGGTCTCTTTTATGGAAGCAAGTGGTAATTTCATGTCTGATGGCATTGATATATCGTATTTGGCATGAATGAAATTGTTGCAGACTACTGAAGTGTGTGCGTCAACCGAAGTACATTCTGCAGCAGACTCGGCGAGAGGTACATGACAGGTTCAGGAGGTATAGGATGCGGGTTCCAACTATTATTGAGGCGACACTCCTAGAACGTGTTTATAATTAATGATTCTGCTGATTACTTGTTGAATGTAATGGTCAAATTGTGAGTCATGGTTTGTACAAGGAAATGATCGAGACACTATCTATATAATACTTACCTTTTACCAAAAAAAAAAATCACTAAGATGTTCCACTTTCCTTCTTAGTACATCTTTTGTGGTTCATATTATTTGTGACCTCACTTTCTTTTTTTCTACTTTCATTTTCCTCCACATATTTTGTCTTTCTTGGTTTCTTCCCAAAAATAAAGTGGAAGAAGATACAGAAGGGGAGGGAGTATCTATTATAGTAGTACTTAACAATTACTCAATTTCAAAATACACATTTTTAAACGAAAATTTCTCATGGTACCCTCGAACAATGTCATATTACACATGGTATCCCTACTTTTAAGTTTGTTCCCATGGTGACCTTGAGTTTTATAGTTTAATTTCCAATTTGAGTTTTATGATACCATGGGGACAACTATGAAAACTTTTGAAGAAAAGTAGTTAACAATCAATCATCCAAAAATTTTCCTCCAAAATTAATTAACAACTAATCATTCAACTTATAGTCATAATTTAATGGTGTCATGACAAAAAATTGGGTAAGGGCAAATCGGGAACTAAACTATAAAACTCAAGGTTACCATGAGAACAAACTTAAAAGTAGGAGTATCATGTGTAATGTGACATAGTTCGAGGGTAGCATGAGACTTTTCCCTTTTTTAAAATTACATTCTTTTGAAATTTTTGTTAAAAGTAACCACAAAATATGTTAAAAGTTCAAAAAAATTGCTCCAAATTATATTTCACTTTCGCTTCTCGTCATCCGTATTTTTACTGATTTACCCCTTAACTTATTCAACCCTTTTACCTACCATTCTCCCTTTATTCATTTGAGTACACTCAATAACTTTTATACTTCAGTTACGTAATTATAAACACAATTATACGATATATAAGACGATACGTAATTACGATATATGATTGTTACTAACTCAATTAACGTGCCAAACCTTAATATAGATTATAATTCCTGAAATCTGAGCACGTTAAACAAAGTAATCCAATATACTAACGTAAAATATTAATTAACCACATAAAAAAACTATAAAGGCGTGGAATCAATCCACCCAAATGTGGGCAGGGGAGTAGGAGTTCTACGCCTGAACCCACACTCGGAAGCAGATTTTCCACTTCTGTTCCTGGGACAGAACATGGGAGTTCTATGACTGAATCTGCGCCCAGGCGTAGATCTTCCACTTTTGTTCTTGGGCCGGGGGGTGAGAGTTCTATGCCTGGTGCCACGCCCAAGCGTAGAAATTCAATGTTTGTTACCACGTCTAGGTTTTTTTTTTCCGCGATTACAATTACGAAAACGAAAAGTAAGGCGAAGAATCATAACTATGTTGACAATGATTAAAAGAAAACTAACTAACTAACATCGATAACGTTGTCGTTGTTTGTTTTCGTTATAGGGCAAATTAAAATCAATAGGAAAATTATTTTCCGCGTTTGACATGTTCCTCTCAATCGTCTAATAGTTGAAAATTAAAAATATAAGCGTTATATTAATTCGAGAATGAATGTTGTTGTAGATTTTGTTAGACTTTGGCCATGATGATTAAGGCTTAAATGATTTCATTGATTAATCTTAGAAACAGTAGTACACTGAGTTTTTCATAGATAAGTTTTTTGTGATGTCTTACATCAAAGAACCATTACACACACACACACTTACACACACATATTAAGAGTCTTGTCTATTGCTAAGGGACTACAACAAAGTCTAAGGATTGTGACTGTCACTGCCATCCATAAGTAACTTCAATTCATTCAAATTCCCTTTCTGTGGTCCATAATTGGTGCTCCTTCATTTTAAGCTCAACTGATGCTATGACAATTGCTGCAATGCACTAGCATTGCAGTGGCTTCATTGACTTTTCTTCTCCTTCTTGGCCCTATGCCACTACAAGAAATACCTCCATTAGTTACCATACGTGCGTGACCAAAATTGTCAGTCGCTCGTTTAGCGACTGAAACTAACATGCGCGACCGACATAAGTTGCTGGACGAAGAGACGGAATTGGAAAATTGACTCCCCGTAGCGACCGATATCGGTCGCTAAAAAAAGGATGCGCGACCGATATCGGTCGCTAAAAAAAGGATGCGCGACCGATATCGGTCGCTACGTAGCGACTAAAATAAAAAAAAACGCGCGACCGATATCGGTCGCTACGTAGTATGAATTTTTTTAAAGCCGCGAGCACCCCCCCCCCCCCCCCCCCCCACCCACCCCCACAAATCTCATTTCTCTCTCTCTCTCTCTACCCGACTCCTCATTCTCTCTAACCCGTCTCCCCCTTCATCCTTCTGTATCATTCCTTCTCCTTTCCTCCATTTTTTCTTAGTTACGGTATGTTTTTTTATCTATACATAATTTAAATTATTTTTTAATTTTTGCATTTATTGATATAAATAAATTAGTTATTGAGTTAGATGTTTTTATAGTGTAGTGTTGTTGTGGTTGGAGTATTTAGTGTAGTTAGAATGTTAATTGCCCATAGGTTCCCCAATTTGAAATAGGTAGATTGTTAGTATAAAGTTAGGGTTTGTGGTTAAGTAGTTGAATGAATTGGGTTGTTTTGATGTGTTAGAAAATTGGAAGTGAAAATACAATTATGCCACTTTAGTGACGTACTTATAAACGGTTTAGGTGCGAATATTATTATGTTTAGGTGAACTGAGAATTTTACTAAATATGTGAGTAGTGTCTATTA
Source organism: Agrostemma githago (assembly GCA_958450325.1). NCBI lineage: Eukaryota > Viridiplantae > Streptophyta > Magnoliopsida > Caryophyllales > Caryophyllaceae > Agrostemma > Agrostemma githago. Next base: position 57,871,557 of record OY288243.1, read on the forward strand.
GTAAATTACTTTAGAGAAAATAATGTGTATTTGGTTATTGTCTAAATTTTTTTAGAAAAAAAATGAAGAGATTTGAACGAAAATGGATGTATGAGGAACGATTTGATAAGAGACGACGTCCCACAATGGAATTTTTGGAGGGTGTTAATAGTTTTCTTAAGTTTGCTAAAACTCACCCCAAATACGCGTCAGAGGGTAAATTTAGATGTCCTTGTGTGAAATGTAAGAACCTCAGATTCTTGGATATTATTTTGATTAAGGAACATATCATCTCAAATGGATTTTGCCCAAATTATTATTGTTGGATTTGTCATGGTGAGACGTCTGTTGTTGAGGAATCTGAGGTTGAACAGAATGAGGGCGGGTTGAGAGAAATGATTGTTGATGTGATTGAGTGCAATGTGTTTAATGATGAGAGCATGTATACTAACGACGATGACCAACCCCACAAGAGCCAAACCCACGAGCGAAAGCGTTTTTTGATATGTTAGAGGCAGCGGAGAAGCCATTATATGGAGGGTGTGATGTGACATTGTTAGAAGTCGCGGCTATGGTAGTGACCCTTAAATATGAGTACAACCTACCGTTTGGGTGCGTAGACGGTGTCGCTGCGTTGATTGAGAAACTCATCCTAAAAGACAACATTATGACCAAAACATTCTACAATACCAAAAAAAATGTTAAAGGTCTTGAACTTCCGCATCAAAAGATCGATGCTTGTCCCGATGGATGTATGTTTTTTTGGAAGGACGATGTCCTGCTTGAGGAATGTAAGATATGTGGTAAGGGTAGATACAAAAGTGTAGATGGGAATATTGTTTTGAGGGGTAGAAAGGGAAAGAGTGTTGCGAGGCATAAAAAACCTATACCACTTAGTCGACTCACCTACTTTCCCATCGCCCCTAGACTCCAAAAATTATATGCAACCAGAACCATTGTCGAACAAATGCGGTGGCATAAAGAAGAAACTCGTGTAGAGGGGAAGATGTGTCATCCTAGTGACGGGGAGGAGTGGAAACGCTTTGATAAGATTTACCCTGAATTTGCTGAGGAACCCCGTAACGTGAGACTTGGGTTGTGTACTGATAGGTTTGCCCCTTTCGGTCAGTTCGGTAAGTCATACTCATGCTGGCTTGTCATGGTCACACCATACAACTTACCCCCATGGCTGTGTCTAAAACCACCGTTCATCTTCCTTTCTCTTATTGTTCCCGGCCCAAAAAATCCAAAAAACCACTTGGATGTTTACTTATAACCAGTGATAGAGGAATTGAAACAATTATGGGAAGTAGGGGTGGAGACATATGATGTGTCGTTGAAACAAAATTTTCAGCTTGGAGCATCGCTTTTGTGGACTATAAAAGATTTCCCTGCGTATGGTATGCTGAGTGGTTGGTCTACGGCGGGTTAAAAAGCTTGTTCTTGTTGCATGAGTGAAAGTAAAGCGTTTTACCTAAGTAATTCAAGCAAAATTAGTTGGTTTGACTGTCATAGACAATTTCTACCCGAGGGTCACATGTACAGGAAGAACAGAGGAGCTTTCAAGAAGGGTGAGGTGGTGCTAGATGAGGCACCGATTCGTCTCCAAGGAGATGAGATATAGGAGGTGATTTCAGAGTTCCCATCTACTGTTGACGGGACCGATCAAGAGTTCAAGGATCTTAAGAAATTAAAAAATGGTTGGTTTAAAAGAGGCATCTTCTTCGACCTTCCATATTGGAGTACTTTATTACTCCGACATAATCTGGATGTGATGCATATTGAGAAGAATTTCTTTGAGCAACTGATTCACACCGTCATGGATGTAGAGAGTAAGACATGTAACACCGTAGGATCCCGAAAATATTTGAAAAAAAATTGTGACCGTCCGAAATTGCATATCAAGCGAGATGGGTCCAAGCCTAGGGCCTTGTTTAGCCTTGATAAGGCTCAGAGAAAGGTCGTGTTAGAGTGGGTAGAGAAATTGAAGTTCCCTGATGGGTAGGCATCCGATTTTAGTCGGTGTGTGGACATTAAGAACCTAAAGCTGCAAGGCTTGAAGAGTCACGATTGCCACGTGTTCATGGAGCGGTTACTACCTGTGGCGTTGAAGCACCTGCTGCCGGAAGGTGTTTGGAATCCTATCACTGTGATATCTCAGCATTTTCGAGATTTGTGTTCGTTGACAGTTACAATTGACGACATGACTCGTTTGGAGGATCAAATTCCTCAGATACTATGCAAACTTGAGATGATCTTCTCACCCTCCTTTAACTCAATGGAGCATCTACCGGTCCACTTGCCCTACGAAGCTAAAGTGGGAGGACCGGTCCAATTTAGATGGATGTACCCGTTTGAGAGGTGAGAACTTTCAACTACTTATTTACCCACTAACGTTAGATACTGTAATTTGCTAATAACATAATTGCTTGATTGTCATAGATTTCTCAACCATTTGAAGAAAAACATTGGTAACAAGGCGAGGGTCGAGGGCTCCATATGTAATGCTTATCTAACAGAGGAGATAGCCAACTTCTGTTCTCTGTATTTTGAGAAAGAAGTGAACATCAAAGCCAAGAATCTTAACCTAGAAACACCCGAGATAATGATTGACCCCAACATACCAGACTTTTTTCAAAGTAAGGAAGGTGAAGGATCTTCATCAGCTGGGGGTGGAGGGTATTAGATGAGAAGGAGTACAATCGTGCTCACCTTTACTTGTTATCAAACTGCGAAGTTTTGCAGCCATACAAGAAGCAGTTTGTAACTGAACTTCTAGCTGCTAGTCCACATTTAAATGCTGATGATGTTTGGAATAAGCATGAAGAACATTTTCCCAGTTGGCTGAAGCAGCATGTAATTTCAGAGAATATTTGGGATGATTTGGTTAGGAGTCTAGCATTAGGTCCTCTGTGGAAGGTTAGAACTTGGAACCGATATTCGGTTAATGGTTACAATTTCCATACATTTGCCCATGGTAGCAGTAAGGCTAGATGTAATTTTGGTGTGAGTGTGTCGTCACTTGATGGTGATGACTACTACGGTCTACTGGAGGACGTCTTAGAGTTGTGCTATGTTGGATATGATCTTGGGTATAGAGCTGTGGTATTTAAATGTGAATGGAAGGACAACTCAGTGCATGGTACTAGAGTACATGAAAGGTACAAACTAGTTGAAGTTAATCATACCAAAAAATACTCCAAGTACGATCCGTTTATACTTGCACATCAAGCCCACCAAGTGTACTTTGCTCTTTATCCAACCACAAAGAACGATAGAACTGTAAATCAGTGGTGGACGGTGTTTAAAACTAAGCCACGGGGGCACTATGACACTGACCTCTTCCAAAAGGAGGTCATTTCTAGTGGTACAACATTGTCTCCAATTGATGAGAATCTTTTCGCAAGGGATGATGACAATAATGAGATGGATGTGGGGGAGGATTTTGAAGACGATGAAGGTGGTGAGGAGGAGGAAGGTGCTTCTAGTGATATGGTCGAGGAGGAGGAAGATACCAATGATTTGGAGGTCGAGGACGAGGAGGAGGAAGATGACTACGAGGAAGACGATGTAGTTGGTTCAAGTAGGCGAGTGGAAGATGATAGCGACGATGATTGCTAGTAGGTTATAGTTTTAGTAAGTTATATTATTTCAATATAGTAGTCTGTAGTTATATTATGATGCCAATTTCTAACTTCCTACCTTTGTCTGCAGATATGATGTTGGGCAGAAGAATACGGTTTGGGAGTGGGAGCAAGAACAGGGCGTCCCAGCAGCAACAGCAGGAGGACCCGCAGAAGAATCAGCTGGAGGACCAGAACGAGGACCAGCGGAACGGGGAGGAGGCGGAAGATGATAAACAACCTGAACAACCAAAGCAGGGACCTGGCGGGCTTAAATATCGAAACGACGGGCGCCTAATTATGAGCCACGAGAAGACATGGTGAGACATTACATTATTATCAAACTTTAATCACTTTAGCAAGTTCATTTTATTTCATTTTTTTTGAGACATCATCTTATTTCATTCTTTGGCGTAGGTTTCGGGATCGAACGGTGGTGACTGGTGTGTCGGACAGCTTCATGAAAGACTTGACTACTTACTTCACTGGTTGGACCAAGGTGCCTCGGTGGCAGCAGGAGAAGTGGTTCGACAACTTTAAGGTGCACCAATATTTTTGTTTTATTAATTAAATTTTATTGTTTAAGGATTACTAATACACTAAAAACAAACAATCTTGCAGATGAAACACTATTGGAACCAAAGTCTGGAGGTGGCTGCGAGAGACAGATACGTGGACGTCGCAAAGCCAAGGTACAAGGACAACATGTGGAAGTTGGCGAGCGAGGGAAGGGCAGACAAATACCTTAAAGGTTTGATTACTCAATTAGTGTTCGTACTTGAATAGAAAGTTGTATATATCTTACGGATCTGTTCATATGTATTGTAGGTGAAGCCATTGAACAGTTCCAAAAAGCCCGGTCCGACCCGAAGTTCCTTAAGAGAACCGTCCAGGCGAAGAAGAACAAGAGGCGGGGAGGAGACCCCGAAACGGAAGCGGAGGCCACCCACTACGGTGGATCGCAGTCGTTGCATCAGCGGGCTATGAATTTAAGTATTTCCTTTCCCTTGATTTTTATTTTGGATTCTTATTGAATGTTTTCATTGTAAATGTAAAATGAGAAATCTACATATACTCTCAACAGTTGAAGAAGCAAACAGGAGAACTCCCCCCGCCTGTGAAGTTGTTTCTTGACACGAAGAGCAAGGGGAACTCCACCACTGGTCGAACCTTCGTTATGAAGAGGGACGCCGCCATTTGGGTAAGTTTCTAACATAATGCTTCTTTACATTGTTCTTTAAATCTCATCTAATCATCACTACAATTTCTTTTAGGGAGCATATTTGGAGGCCATTAACGCGCTCGACGGTGAAGGTGAGGACCCGACCGAGATTTGGTTCAAAATCGTGCAAGGGTACCGCAAGGGAGCGGTGTACGGTACGGGGAACGCTCACACCCTGTACTGGTCACCACCCAACGCTCGGGGGGGCATGTGACCTCGACGGAGTATGTACCGTCCGTCGTTGCTGATATGAGGTCAGAACTGCAAGAGGAGAGGGCGCAACGGGCTGCTATGGCTGAGAAGATGAGGGAGCAGGAGGAGAGGATGAGGGATCCGGATGAGAGGTTGAAGATGCAGGATGAGCGTATCCAGCGACAGGATGCGGTCAGCTTGCAAATACTAGAGGAGCTCGCCCGCTTGAGGAGCATGCAGCAGCAGAATTGCAACTCCGGCCCCATTCCCTAACACTGAGATCTTAGAGTCCCCTTCAATGGGGGTGGTAGTGGTGCTTCACTAGTTTCCCTGTTAGCTGAATAGATTGAAAACGGTTTGTAGTTTATAAATATTTATCGAAAACAGTTTGTAACATTACTCTTAATTTACTGTATTAAAGACATTTGCGTGCTTGGTTGCCAATTCTGGAGTGTGAAGCTGGCGTAACGTTTGGAACGACGTTTGGAATGTTTGGAATAATGTGTGGGACGTATTTTGGTTGTTGGTTTGTTTTTGTGTAGATTTTGGCTAGAAACGAAATAAATAAAATCGGCCTACTACAGGTCCCTTAGCGACCGATATCGTTCGCTATAAAACCTCTAAATGCGACCAATATCGGCCTATTATGGTGCCACGTCAACCCCTTCAGCGACCGATATCGGTCGCTAATCTTATCCCCTTAGCGACTGACATCTGTCGCTAAGGACACGTCTTAGCGACTGATGTCGGTCGCTACATGTAGTGACTGATTTCGGTCGCGCGTGTTTTTTTAGCGACTGAAATCAGTCGCTCAAAGCGACATATGGGTGCGACTGTTCCTCAGCGACGGTCGTCTGTCGCGCGTCTATTTTAGCGACGGATGACGGTGGCTTAGATCAGTCGCTCCAGGCCTTAATTCTTGTAGTGTGCCAATTGTTAACTCTGCCACCAACTTCATTGTCTTGTTCATTGGCCTTGTATCTTCTATACTCCCCTTCACGATGTGAGTGGGGACATGGTAACACTCTTTTCGTATATATATTTAACCCCAACTTTTCCTTTAATTTGGTTCTTTTATGTGTCCTAGGAGTCATTTTTCTATCTTTTTATTCTTCTTTGTTATGCCGGGTATTTTGTTTAGGTTTTGTAGGAAACGAGACAGATGAAGGCGATGAAGGTACATTTTGGGGAATGACCAGAGTCGAGCTATGAAATCTACATGGAAGAAGTGATAAAAGTTAGAGAATACTAAGTGAATACTTAAAGAAGGACGTGAGTGAAGAAACAATAAGAATCGACAAAGAAATAGGTTGGAAAGCTCGAACGAATGCAAATAAAGAAGAAAGAGTGATCGCTAAAAAAAGGGTCAACTTCAAACGTGAATATCTTGAGTACTATAACTCCGATCAAGGTGAATAAGGTTGATTTAGAAAACTATTTCTCTTAGCTTTCCAACGGTATATCACAAATCCAATTCCTAGAAGTAACGAAGAAACAACAAGCATTTCAAATTCATCGCGCAGTGCTGAGACACCCAAACCTCTCGGGACAGATCTGAACAGACCGGTTTGAAGATGTTTTGCGGGATTTTTAGTTTCTAGACTCCTTAACTTACCATGATTCTTATTTTACGGGATATTCTTTCCTAATTAGTTTCTCCTAATCCTTAGAAAATTAGGAGTAATGAGACTCCTTATCATTACCCTCTTGGGGTTAGATTTATTTACACTTTCTCATTCAGCAGTTTAGTTTAGACTTTTTATTAGCATCGGAATTCTTCTAGTTTGTAGCCATACTTTTAGATCGTTAATCTTTCAGTTCTACGTGATTGGTACATTTTCTTATTCTCTTATTTTCATATTGTTCTTTATTATTCTTATTTCTTTTGTTGTTTTATCTTTCGTTATGAGTAGCTAATTTATTATTCTAGGGTTGAAGGGGATCTATGTTAATTGAATTGGGGATGTTAGTTTAATTAATTGTTTTATTGATCATTCGTAAATTATTGTCTTACTACTTGTTTTGTGTCATCGTTTGATTAGTTTGAAACGTTGAACTAGTTGAATGTTTAGGAACCCGAACCTAAGATCGAAAGCCTGGTAAGGGTAGACTTACAAGTAAGTGGGTAGGATAATCTGGTAAGTTGCGAGAGCGCGTCATAATCTATCCTAATGTTGACATAAGATCCGAAAGGTCGTGTCTTTGCTCTAAATAACTTTGATTGATTAATTGATTGAATGATTAATTAACTTGACCCAATTTAATTGCATAGTGAACCGGAAAACCCTAGATCCTTTTAATTGCATAATCTGGTAATGTGTGATATGTTGTAGGCTGGTGTGGATGATGAGACACGGGCTAATATAGAGGCAAACTGCGACGGTATGTTTAATTACATGCCTTATGAGGAGCGATGAGAACTCCTTAAATATTTAGCCCGAAACAGTGTTGAGTCAGAGAAGAGGTGGATTGCTTTCATAGCGGAACGTAAGGTGATATTGCAAAAATTAACGGCTACTCTATGTGAGTCAAATATTATAGTTGATCCTGCACCATCAACTGACTATGGTATGAGTACGTCTGTTGCACATGTTAGAGAGGATATTGATCCATTTGATGACGATAATGATGAGCTTTTGATTTTTGCTTCGAAAGTCTATTCTCCGGTCATTGAAGTTGATTATGTTATGACTGACAATTTAGTGATTCAATCTTTGACTAAAAATCCTGAGGGTTTGAGCATTGATAATAAGCCTAATTGTGATTCAATTGATAATTCTAGTTGTCAGCCTAATGAGCCTTCTTTCGAGATCACCGTGCCTAATTCATCTATTTATGTTTCTGATGAGATTGATGATGTTGATGATTATTCAACACAAGGGCCCCTCACTGAGGCTCCTTTAGAGGATTTGATGTGTTTTGACAGTTGTGCAAGAGAAGTAAATCCTTGGAAAGCTGAGGTAGATGCGTTAGAAGCGGCACTAAATCATCCGGGAACCCTCGAAATAGAAAATCTTGAGGTATATAGAATTGTGGATATACCCGTTGTGCTAATAAATCATTCTCATCCACTTGAACTTCCTCCTTACTTTGATGCTAGTACAGGTATTCCTCTTGTTTTGTATGAATTAATTGTGAAAAATAATATTGTTGATTTGAGAGGTATTAAGTTGTCTTACATGCCTGATAATTTACGTTATTATTTTCCAGCATTTGTTGACGGTTGTGATTATATGTCGAGGCATTATGAAAATTTTCAAAGTATGACAAGCTGAGACGGTCCTTAACATTCATTTTATATGATGTCTTTGCTATATCTTGGTGCTACTTATGCTCTTGTGTAGCACATGCGCAGACATTTGATCTACTTCTGTGAACCTTGAATTGCTATGATTTTGATACTGATGGCTATGAGTATGATTCTTACCCCCATGTTTGTTGCTGGTTTGGGGGGGGACTTCTTTGTACTCCCTCGTTCCAATGAATTGTTTGCCTATTCCATATTGGGGCGTCTCAATGAATTGTTTGCCTATTTCATATTGGGGCGTCTCAATGAATTGTTTGCCTTTCTATTTTAGAAATGCTTTTTATATGTAATTTGACCTTCTCATGAGTTTTGCTCTACATGTCACTTCTCCATTGGTTCCATTATCCTTAGTACCAAAAGCAAAGGCAAACAATTCATTGGAACGGAGGGAGTAGTATATTGTCGGCACCTTCCCTTTTATTCTCTTTTCTCCTTTTTATTTACTTAATTATTTTGTTCCCTCCTTTTGTCGGTTATATTTTGTCCTAATTTAATTGCTATGGTTCACAATGAGGACATTGTGTAATTTGGTTTGGAGGGACGTTTTGTGTGTTGTGTGTTTATTTTTCAAAAAAAACGTTTTTAATATTTTTTTTCGACTTTTTGTGTGTTTTAGTATAGAGTAATGTCGGTGATGATGACATTGCATTTGTCGCATGCTTTTCCCCAGTTTTTTGCTCTTTCTTGTGAATGACACTTATTTCCCGTTATTTGAGTTTAATATTTCTTTGATCTTGTCGCCGATTATGTTCTGAATGTAAAATAAGTCAATTGACCTGTTGTCGAGTAAACTACTTATTTTGTAAGGATTAGAGCCTCTTTAAACTGATGACATTGATGATCAGTTTCATATAGGTTAAGAGAAGCACTCCTTATGAGGCATGTAACATCAAATTGCATAAGCATGACATTCGTCTCTTATATACTTGTATGCATTTGGTTTGTTATTATGATGATACATGTAGAAGAGGCAATTAATCCCCTTTCTTTTATCTAATTCTCATGACCTTCACATAGCCATAATTTGACCTGTTTTGACCCGTTTATTAACTACATGCCATATTTGCCTACCCTAGTCAAGCTAGTTCGGTTAACTAAACGGGATTTTTTTTTGCAGGTGAAATTTGGTACCATATCATATTGTTTGGAGAAGGGAATTGAAAAAAAATCAATGAATTGAAAAAAAAAATCAATGAAAGAAAAGAAGAAAAAGAAAGGAGATAGTTGAAAAAGAAAAAAAAAATTAAACAAGAAAAGGAATATGTTTTTTCTATGAGAAAAGAATTGATCTCTCTGTTTTCGTAGTAGTTGGTGCGAATCCGGTTATGAAAGGTTGAAAATAAGGTGCTTGGTACTACTTGTAAGGCCCTGTTCTTTTCAGCTTATTTTCAGCTCGTTTCAAACCAGCTCGGCTTCTATCAGCTCAGCCCAGCTCGTATCAGCTCAGCTCAGCTCCTATAAGCTCAGCTCAGCTCAGCTCTTACATTTTCAGCCCAGCTCCAATATTTTCACCTCTTAAAATAAATAAATAAATAATAATATATAATATTATTATTATTGTTATTATTATTATTATTATTATTTATTTATATGAAACGGAAGTTGCATTAAGATCGAAACAAATTACAATAAGTTATTATTATTGTTGTTCTTGTTGTTGGTGTTATTATTGCATTTCGATATTAATGCAAGTTTTTTTTCATAAAAAAAAATAATAATGATAATAATATTGTTGTTGTTATTTTTATTACTTGTATCTCTTAATGTTAACGATAATAACAAATTATTATTAACATCGTCATTGTCGTCATCATCATTGTCATTGTTATTATTATTGTTATTATTATTATTATTATTTTCTATTCTTTTATCATTATTGTTATTATAAAAATTATTAATATTATTATGCACTCCATAATATTTTGAGGTCTTGAAATAGATGTTACACTCAAATATTTACAACTCACACACACAATATAACATATGAGTATTATTTGTATTGTATTAAGATTTAAGAATATGAAAATTTAAAATTTTGTATATTACGTAATCAAAGATATATGCATAACATTTTCTATTGCCAAGTACTAAAAAAAACAAAAGTAGAAATCAAATGAATTGGAATGAGTACTATGTTGTTGTTGTTTTTGTTATCATTACTATTATTACTATTTATTAATTAATTGTTTTTAATTAATTATTATTAATTAATTAATTATTATTATTATTAATTAATTAATTTATTATTATTATTATTATTATTATTTAGTGTTATAATTTTTTTTATTTTTTCTCATTTTTTAAAAATTATTAGATAATTTATATAAGCAGGTATTAGTTTCAGCTTCTTTTCAGCTTAGCTTCTATCAGACCAGCTCACCTCCTATCAAACCAGCTCAGCTCAGCTCAGCCATGTTTCAGCCGAAAAGAACAGGGCCTAATTCCTTTGATTGAATTTTGGTAATGATGAAATAATTCTAATGTTGGTCACGGTTGTACTAGCTTGGTTTTTACCTCCACATATCCAAATCGTTTTACCCCTTCTTACCTGATTAGCCTCACTTTATGCCATATATAAGTCCTCGGCATGTGTCTTGGTCCGATTGAATGTGTATGTACGGTTGGTAGAGATTGATATCATGTTAGATTGCACGCATGTTCTTATAAGTTGCAGTTAGGTGAGTGTTTTGTCTTTCCAATTCTACATAAACTCACAATATTGCCCTTATTGAGTGACGAGTATAAACCGTGGGAATCTCGACATAGATGGTCGCGCAAGATTAAAAGTTTGGCATTTTAATATTGATTGGTGCTTGATCTTTTTTTTGTGGTAAAGGGTAAGTATATTAAAAAAAGGGGAAACACAAAAACCAACAAAAACAATGACTACATCAAGTTATGTAGCCATTTAGCATCCTTAGCCGTTACAGAGTATTTAATTTTACACAAAATCCTATTCTTAACATCCGACGCGATCAATTTGACTATCTCCTGTGGATGTCGCACCACCTCATCAATTCTGCAAGAATTCATTTGTCTCCAAATATGGTAAATAGTCGCATTGATAATCGCTCGAAGAACATTACATTGCAACTTCGAACCCCGCAATTTCGTTGCCCAGACCATCCCCGTGATACACGGGATTGGTTTCCTCACCCAATTGCTCAACAGATTCATCACCCGAGAACTCCAACTGCAACCAAAGAAAAGATGTTCTAAACTCTCTTCTTCCAGCTCACAGATAAAGCAATGATCCGAATCTGCAACCCCGATCCTAAACAGCTTCTTCCTCGTATAAAGGGCCCCTCGAAACACTAGCCACGAGATGAAGCTATGTCTCGGGACACTCCACGCGCTCCACACTAGTCTCGCCCACGGAACAAGCGAGTCGCAAGATCTCAAGTCCTGATAGGCTCTCGCAATCGAGAAACATGAATCCGCTCCATGCCAAGTACCATTGACGAACATATTCTTTATTTTCTCCTTAGTCTGACAAATTTTCCTCCACGCCCACGTAACATCTGAATGAGGCTGATAATCATACCACTCCCCCCCTTCAGATAGATGCTATTGACCCACCGAACCCACAACCGGTCCGGTTGATCAAACACCCACGAAGCTAGCTTTGCCACAGCAGCTTCATTCCAGATATACAGATCCCTAATTCCCAAACCTCCTTCATCTTTAAGACGACAAATTTTTTCCCAACTAACCAGAGCTCGATTATTTCCTTCTACACCTCCTTCCCATAAGAAATTACGACATAGTGAAATAATTCGAGCCATGACAAACTTAGGAATGATAAAAATCATAGCCCAATAATATGCAGTTGAGACAGAACAGATTGGACAAGAGACAGTCTCCCAGCATAAGACAGCTTACGGGCTCCAATACCAGAGATCCTCGAGATAATACGGCCTATCAAGGTTTCACAATCAAGCTTACCTAAACGAGTACTTTGGATAGGTAACCCAAGATACCGAAAAGGAAACGTACCTTCGACGCACCCCGAGAGCTGAAGGATCGCCATCTTCTTGTCCTCATCCACCCCAGCGAAATAAGCATGAGACTTACCCACACTTACGCAAAGGCCCGAAGCCCTGCTAAAGGTAGCAAAGGCACTCCACAAGAATTCCATCGAATCCCGGTCCCCTTTACAAAAAAGGAGGAGATCATCCGTAAAGAGCAAATGAGTCAGTTTCAAAGGACCACATTTCGGATGGAATTTAAAATTCCTATCCACTCTTCCAAAATCCATAATTCGAGAGAAGTATTCCATGCATATCGTGAATAACAAAGGCGACATAGGATCCCCTTGTCTCAAACCCCTTTTCCCTCGAAAAAACCCAAAATTATCTCCATTAGCACAAAGCGAATAGGAAACGGTCTCGACGCATTCCATAACCAACCGATGAAAGTGGTCAGCAAAGTCCAAAGCTCTCAACATCTGGTCCACAAAACTCCACTCAACACTGTCATACGCCTTATGGATATCAACTTTAAACAGGCATCTTGGCGAAATTCTCCCCCTCTTATACATACGCACCAAGTCCTGACAAATCAGCACATTCTCCACAATACTACGGCCTTCAAGAAAACCTCCTTGATTAGGAGATATTATCTGAGGCAAAATTTTAGCCATCCTTGCACATATAATTTTAGCAATACACTTGTACAAGACATTACAGCAAGCAATCGGCCTGAATTCTTTCACATTTTGAGGCCTATTCACCTTAGGAATCAGAACGATATTCGCACAATTCAGTTGTTTTAAAAGCTTACCTGAGATAAAGAAATCCTGGATAGCCATCACAACTTCCTCCTCAATAATGTCCCACGAATCAGTAAAGAATTGACTCGAGAAACCATCCGGTCCCGGTGATTTATCTCGAGGAATACTAAAAAGAGCCCTCTTGATCTCATCTGGTGTCACGATAGCTTCCAGAATCAGTTTATGCTCCTGTGAACAAATGGGGCCCCGTCTAATCAAGTCAACATCAATATCCTCAACAACCCGTGAATCACCAAGTAGCCCACGATAATATCGCGTGAAGGCATCCTCGATCGAGACCTTATTATCACACTCCAGGCCGTCCGCATCAGAAATCTTAGCTATAGCGTTGTGAGCCCGTCGACCACGAAGGAGACCGTGAAAGTATGCCGAATTGACATCCCCGTCACGGACCCATTTAAGCTTAGATTTTTGACTCCAAAAATCAGCCCTAGCAGCCTGTAAGATCATAACCTGCTTGTTCATGTCGCTCTCTTCTTGCATTAGTTCCACAGACAAATCAGACCTGAGACGCTGCTGCAATTGGTCGAGCCTGAGCTCAGCCTGATTACACCGACTTTCTATATCCGAGAAACAATCAGCATTCATCATCTTCAACAGTCTTTTAAGACCGCCCAATTTCTTCACTATCCGAAACATAGGCGTCCCAAAGATCGTCTCCTTCCACGCATCCGCGACACAAGTACAAAAATTCGGCGCTTTGCTCCACATATTCATGTACTTGAAGCTACGATTCTTCCTTACCGGAGGATGCTCCAGTTGAACAATACAAGGACAATGGTCAAAGGTTCCTTCAGGTAAGAAGTTCGCAAACCCATTCGGAAACAGACCCATCATCTCATCATTAGTTAAGCACCTATCAATACGACTATAAACTCTAGTTTCAGCCACCCTATGTTTATTATTCCAAGTGAACCAAGACCCACTAGCCTTGCAATCATTAACCTTACAGTTCGCCAAACAGTCACGAAATTGATTCATAGCTTCCTCCGAAGGCGTCCCCCCCCCCCCCCCAGACGTTCACGAGCTTCCACAACACAGTTGAAGTCCCCCATAATCATCCAAGGCCCTTTATGAGCATAATCCTCTAGTCTTCTCCAAATCTCCGTTCTCCCCGAAGCCGAGTTAAAAGCATACACAAGAGTGAGCCAATAATCCTTCCCCGATAAAGTAGTAACTTTGATATGAATACTTTGATTACTATACTCCATAATCGTCAAATTAACCCTTTCATGTTTCCACAAAAGCCAAATTCAACCTCCTTCATGACAATGATTATGAGTCGTAATACTCCATTCAGAGAAAATATTCTGCTGAACTTTAGCATACGATTTATTTTTAATTTTAGTCTCAAGGAGACCAAAAATATCAACCTGCTGTTTCCTAACAAATTCACAAATTGCACGCTGCTTGCTTATGTTACACATGCCTCGAACATTCCAACATCCTATATTATGAACTTCCATGGACAACCAATTCCAGGCCAGCCCCTTCCTTTTCCTCCAATCTCAACATACTTGGTGAACCTCGTAGCATTTCCACGTAAGGAATGTCAGAATTTACAAAAGAACTCGTCGAATGTAACCTGGCAGCAGCTGCTTTGGTAAGCCCGACAGGCCGAACTGCATTAGCAGCCCCTGGCCGAATCAGGTGCTGAAAAACAGCCGCACCGCCAGCAGCCTGCAAACCTGCCGAAACAGACTGCATGTCCTGCTGAAACCCGGTACCAGCAGCAGCAGAAACAGAAGTCGCAACAGCAGCGTTCGCAACAGCAACAGCAGGGCCAAAGCGAACAGCACCACTCTTCTGCCCAGTAGCATTCACAGCCCGCAAATTCTTGGTCTGCAGACCAGTACCGACAGCAGCCTGTTTGGTTGAAACCCCTTCCCCATTTTGATTCTTTTTAGCTTCCATTCTCGCTTTTTTCAGCTCCTCTTTCTTGCATTCACTAGAATCATGACCATACCCTCTGCATTTAGAACACCAAATGGGTTTCCACTCATACTTAATCCTGACCTCAACAACATTCTCAAGCTCATCTATGAATTTGATTGAGCTCTTGAATTTTTGCCCCACTTTGACCAACACCATGACCCGAGCATAACCTAATCTAGTGCGCTCATCCGTAGCTAAGTCAGACTTAACGTACGGACCCACCAACGAGGCGATCCGGGTTAGGCATTTGCCCCAAAATTTTAAAGGTAAGTCATGCAATTGTATCCAAATAGGCACTTCTTGCACATCATCCTTGTCCAATTTAGCATTAGAAGTCCATTCTTTCACAATAAGCGGTTTGTTATCAAACATAAAAAGTCCATGATTGAGAACAGATACCTTGGCATTCTTTTCCTTGAACCGAACTACAAAAATTCCATTTGGGAGAAAGGAAATTTTATCAATCCCATGCTCCTTCCAAATTCTTCTCACATACCCTTCAATCACTTCCCATGGAGGGTTAGCTCCCATGATAAAGCAATAGACGCATTACTCCAATAATCGATTTCTTCTTCAACATCATCACTAGTAAACTTCATCATTTCTTCTTCCTCCTCAATGTCAATGATTTTTTTCCCATCCATTTGTTTCCACCCAATACAATCAATAGGGTTAGTTTCCGGCACAACTTGAGAATCAAGCTCTAAAACTTCATTCTCCTCAAAATCAAATTCATTGTTCAATCCAGGGATCTACTTGATTTTCTCATTGATGGTTTGTTCATCTTCTACTTCACTAGTATTAGGAATCAATTGAAAAGAATTAGGTTTTAATTGATTATTTCGAATCAATACCTCTTTCGCAATGGAACGGATCGAAGCCTTAGGGCCCTTCCCCAGAATGTGGTTCTTCTTTCTCATGGAGGCACCGGAAAACGGCTGTCAGAGTTAGTCCGGGATCGGAGCACAACAAGGGGGACGGACAGGGCAGAAATCGCCCTTCTCTCTACAACTTAATTTTTTGATCTTTGGAATTCTCTACTCTTCATCTTATGCTTTAGAATTTGTTTCTTTAGCCTTGGTGTCATTCGCTTGTTAGAGTATTAGGTCTTGGGATTCATGTCGATGAAATCAGCTCTGAGCCATTGTTCTAAGTATTGTACATATTCTTTGATGATTCACAACTACAATTAAGATTAAATAGGATGGTTCTTAACCATCCTATATTGGATAATGAACCGTCCTTTAGGTCGACGTCCTATTAAATCAAATAGTGCATTTCCCAGAAGGTCAAACTGTGATATTAAATTCAACCATAATAGGACGGTTAAAGGAGGAACCGTTCTCTTTAATGTGTTATTTAAAAGCACGGTCCATTGAAGCGTGCTATTACACCTATATTAAACATCACGGTTCCATCAAAATCATCCTGTTATCTACTGATATAAATAGGGTGGTTGGCGTACGAACCATCCTATTAATTCTTTTGAATAAAAACAAAATATCATCCACTAAATAAGACACTTACGATAACCGTCCGGTTTGTGTTACATTTTTTAAAAAAAATATTTCGATATAATTGTACGTCAATCCAAAAATCCAATATTTACATTAAAACATTAAATCAACATTCAAAAGCCCGACAATTGATCCAAAAATCCAATATTTACATTAAAACATTAAATCAACATTCAAAAGCCCGACAATTGCATCACATGTACCAATTCTTTACCAAAAATTAGGAATCAATAAATGTGGTCCCAATAGTTGTGGTTGAGTTATAATAACAATGTCTAGGGATATTTCTCCGATGATTCGGCTAGTCTTCTGTGTACAAGCTCTAGTAACACCACTCTCACACAGTCGACCTCCATCTTTTAATTATCTACTTGAAACCCAAATGCCTGCAATAAAGCATGTTTTAGAAGTGGAGGTTGTACACAACCAAAACCCAATAACACAAATCATCCTTTGGAACAAAACAATTAGAGATAAAAGGCCAACGATAGGCATAACACACGACAAAAACAAGTGCAAGTCGGTCGCTATTGGCTCTGTCGAATTCATAACACACAACAAAACTAAGGTTCTAATCGGCGTAGCAATTGGGTCTATCGAGTTCAGGACATGACTTGGTAGATTGGTTTTATTCGTGTATTCTATATCTTATTTCAGGGCCAGTTCACTTTGTTTCAAGTTACTTCAGTTTGGATCAATAAGGTACTACCATATAGCAGGGGCCCTAATGTGCGTAAAACTGATTCATCAAACTACAAATGACAACGAAAAAAATCAATATAGAAAAGACTGATCAGGAAAAGGTACCTGTGGAGAGTTATCAATGATTATAACGCGCGACAAATCACGACCAAGAACAGACAAATCTTTCAAGTAGTTTCCTTCCACAATAACATATGATTCACGAAAAACTCGATGCCGAATGATCCTTCTCTTTGGGTCCAACACATTGAGAAGCTGTTGAGCATAAATACTTTGACTGACAGTAAAAATGATTATCTCAAAATGACCTGCAACCCTCTCCATAAAATCCTGCAGGTAAGGGCGACATCGTACATATACGGTATGTTCCGTCTGGTTGAAGTTGACAGAAAATGTGAAGTCTGCATCGTCACAAGGTTCAAGACTGGAATGGACTAATCTCTCTGCCACCCAAAAAAAGAGGTATTTCATAAAGGATATGACATAATGCCACATGTTATAGAAGTAAAGAACCACCAACTGTTGCAAATAATGGTTTTTGTAAATGCGCACACCCAAATAACATCTAATATGCCAGGCAAATTGATATTTAACCCTCTAGTACTTGTTATTTGTCAGGTTGACATATTCCAATCTAATTTGGCCACAGTAACCAAAAGACCGAAATAGAAATATGGCCACATTCCAATCTAATTTGGCCACAGTACTCATACCCTGTACCCACTGAAAGCTTCAGAAATAGAAATATTGTATGGGTAAAGTAGAGGAGAAAGTGAAACAAATTGTTATCCTGTGCAACATGAGTGCATGGTTTGGAATTCAATAAATTAGTGACTATTGATTATATTTGCACATACATACCATCCAAGTCTAAGACGAGACTATTGGGTGGACATCTTCAAGTTTGTTTAGGTAGCAGCAGACGCCGAAATGTTGGGACAACCGATGATAATGCAGGCAAGTTCTTTATGAAAAAATATGGATCAAAGTCATCGAAGTCTTCGTATTCTTCTTCTACTGATGTATCAACCATTTTAGAATCCGTCCCTTGTCCATCTACACATTCCTGTTTTGAGTTTTTCATTGCTCCAGGAGACAGACAATCCTCACTGATATCTGCATAATTCGACAACATCGCCAAACAACATCAAAAACATGTATAGGAATGGCTTTTTCATTGCGATGAACACTTCAGCCCCAATATCAAGGCATCTCACGAAGAACTGGAGGATATAAAGATCTTTCCAAAGCACTACAATGAATGACTTATGTCAAGAGTCTATATTCAGCACTCTAATTTTTCTATATTATCACCTAATCACATCAAAATTTAGAGAAAGGTAATCCGAATTCTGACATGTTACTGTCAGCTGTCAAATAAGTATCAACAGGAAGATGCGTGTGTGATAAGAAATACTCCGTATATAAAAAAAACAGGGGGATGTTCACACTACCTGTATGAGTGTAGTCTTCTTCAATGCCTTTAGACAAATGAAACGACGGCGAAAAAATGGTTTCTGACTCACAGTCTGTAGTTCCCTCATTTTGTTCCTATGACATTTCATATTTGAACATTTGTGAGTTTATAGATACAACATTCTAACATTTGTGATTTTCATATTTGTACATTAACAATTGAACAGTTGTGAGTCTACAACTAATGAAAATAAGAACAAAGTAAAAGCTGCTTATGGGAATGCGTTTCACTTGCACCATCAACACACTTTTTAAGGAGTTTCAATTTGAGGGGATGAGTTTGAAGTCGGGGTTCAGAGTTTGCTTTGTATAGTGAATTGTGTTCAAGGTGTTACTAAGTACGTGGTAATTATTATTTAAGTTTTCATGAAGATGAACAAACTAAATATAAACACAAACACAACCTAAAATATATGTCCAAAGAAAAAGAAACCCAATGATTTTAAGACTATAACCTTATAAACTACAGGTTCTCAATTTTCAGCATGCACCAAGAACTTGAATACCAGAATTTTTCAGAAATGTAGAGTAACAGCAGCAGTAATAATGTTTTAGGTCGATTATAAGACGATTATAAGCAAATGAAGGAGACAAGGATGAGAAGAATGAAGAAAACAGACAGTAGCAGCGAGTACTAGCAATACGACGAAATAGAGAAACAGAATCACAAATAAACACAAACAACAACAGCAAATCAGTAACAATATCGACAGCAGCAGCAAGTGCAGAACGAAGAAGGGAAGAAGAAGAAGAAGAAGAAGAAGAAGAAGAAGAAGAAGAAGAGCGTTTATCACCTTTAAGCAAGGAACAATGGCGGAGCAGGGGTGTCGATTCCTACATCACTCGCCAAAATTCAGTCAACAAAAACAAAAAAATCGGTCAGATAGTGATGACGCATGAAGTAAAAACCCTAGAATTGACCTGCAATTCGACGAATTGGCGTTTGACGAAGCGGAGTATGTAATCAATTTCCCAATTTCTCAATTTCCCCAATCTCCAATTCCAATTCCTATATTTCTGAATCTTGAAACCTAATTATGATTCAAGAAAAAACAATGAGCGACACACAATTGTTAGAGATCAACTTGATCTCAGAGCAAAATCTGAAACGTTCATCACCGAAGTTCCGAAAATCGCAAATGTATGCCGTGGTTTACATCAACACAAAGCAGAAGCTCCGAATGCGAGTCGACCGAGTCGCCGCCGAGTCACCGACGTGGAACAACAAGTTCATCTTCCGAGTCACCGACGAGTTCCTCAACCGCGATACATGATGAGGACCGATTTGATTTGATTACATACTCCGATTTACCAGCTCCCATATCTCCGAGAAGAACCTGAAAAAGATGAAATCAAATCGGATTGAAACGGTTATTACCAGGACGAATAAAGAGAGAGAGAAGAAGAAGAGGAGTGATCATACGAGTTTAGCATTGAGATTGTTGTGAGCAACGGTGGCCATGGAAGAATTGAGATCAGAATTGGGGGAAAGTTTCTGGTGAGATAGGCGATGAGTATCTCTATTGGAATGGAAGGATGATTGTATTTGGTGATTGCGGGTTTTGTCGACAATGCGCGTAGTGGAGTAACGAGTACGGCCCAAGTATCGGCGCGCCTAGTTGTACTCTTCGTCTCCTTACTAGGCCGAATACAATAACGCGTAAATAAAATGTTTATCAGGGTCAAAATAAATACTCCGTACTTGAGATAAAAATTAAGTCTATGAATATCATTGATTAGTTCGAGTGAATATTTAAAATATATCTCAGGTGTAAAACCAAACGTTTACGAGTAAAATAACGTTTCTTGAGAAAACTAACGAATGTACGACGAAAATGAAATAGATTGATTTCTCGAGGGAAGTAATAAATGTTTTGACGAAGCTGATTAAAACGAGTTCGAGTTGAAAAATAGATAACCGAGTTTAATTAAAAGAATTTAGAAATAAAATCGTCGAAACAGAAGTTCGCTAAGACTGAAATGAGTAGATACATCAAAACAAAATTAAAAATTATATTTTAAATATATAAAAAGACTTTTCGAGATAATTAAAAATTTTGAAGTTTAAATCGATTAAAACGTAAATTCGTTTTATAATAATTTTAAGATTATTTACGAGTTAAATTGTAAAAAGAATAAAATATGAATAAAATTTAATTTATAAAAATCAGGGGTTACACGACAGCAGGCGAAAGGTCGTGATAAGGGTTTGATAGGTTTTAATTTGCTAATTAAGAAGCGTGTAACTGGGTTGAATAGGATGGTGGTATAATGTTAATAGCATGGGTTTAGTTATAACCGTGCTTTTTTATCAATGAGGACGGTTCCTTTGACCAACCGTGCTAAGAGTAAATATAATAGGACGGTTCTTTTATTGAACCCTGCTATTTAATCAAGCTCATGGGACGCCAAATTTTAACAACATATAGAGGACAGTTCCGTGTATAAGCGTCCTATTATAAGCGTCCTGTAAATCAAAAATGTAGTAGTGATTGCTTTGCTTAGGGACAAACAAAGGTTTGGTTTGGGGGGATTTGATGAACTCATTTCGTATATATATATTTAACCCCAAGTTTTCCTTTATTTTGGTTCTTTTTATGTGTCCTAGGAGTCATTTTTCTATCTTTTTATTCTTCTTTGTTATGTCGGGTATTTTGTTTACATTTGGTAGGAAACGAGACAAATGAAGGCGATTAAGCTACATTTTGGGCAATGACGAGAGTCGAGCCATGAAATCTACATGGAAGAAGTGATAAAAGTTATATAATAAGTGAATACTTAAAGAAGGACGTGAGTGAAGAAACAATAAGAATCGACAAAGAAATAAGTTGGAAAGCTCGAACGAATACAAATCAAGAAGAAAGAGTGATCGCTAAAACAAGGGTCAACTTCAAACGTGAATATCTTGAGTTCTACAACTCCGATCGAAGTGATTAAGGTGGCGTTTGAAAGCTCTTTTTTTATTAGCTTTCCAACGGTACATCACAAGGCCAACTCCAATAAGTAACAAAGAAACAGCAAGCATTTCAAATCTATCATGCAGTGCTGAGACACCCAAACCAGTCGGGACAGCCCCGAACCGGTCGGGACACATCTGAACCGACCGGTTTGAAGCTATTTTACGGGATTTTTAGTTTTTAGACTTCGTAACTTACCATGACTCTTATTTTACGGGATATTCTTTCCTAATTAGTTTCTCATAATCCTTAGGAAATTAGGAGTAATGAGACTCCCTATCATTATTAGTATAAATACCCTCTTGGGGTTAGGTTTATTTACACTTTCTCATTCAGCAGTTTAGTTTAGACTTTTTATTAGCATCAGAATTCTTCTAGTTTGTAGCCATACTTTTAGATCGTTAATCTTTTAGTTCTACGTAATTGGTACTTTTTCTTATTCTCTTATTTTCATATATATTGTTCTTTATTATGCTTATTTCATTTGTTGTTTTATATTTCGTTATAAGTAGCTAATTTATCTTCTAGGGTTGAACGGGATCTATGTTAATTGAATTGGGAATGTTAGTTTAATTAATTGTTTGATTGATCATTCGTAAGTTATTGCCTTACTACTTGTTTTGTACCATCATTTGATTAGTTTGAGACGTTGAACTAGTTGAATGTTTAGGAACCCGAAGCTAAGATTGAAAGTCTGGTAAGGGTATACTTACAAGTAAGTGGGTAGGATAATCTGGTAAGTTGCAAGAGCCCGTCAGAATCTATCATAATGTTGACATAAGATCCGAAAGGTCGTGTCTTTGCCCTAAATAACTATGATTGATTGATTGAATGATTAATTAACTTGACCCAATTTAATTGCATAGTGAACTGGAAAATCCTAGATCCTTTTAATATTGTTAGAACCTCTTAATTTACATTATTGCATTAGTTTAGAAAACAAACACAAACAAGTCGGAATTAGAATATTTTATAGTCGACTTATAGATAATTAGCGATAATCGTCCGTCTCTCTATGGATTCGACTCTTACTTACTACTAGCTATCTGTTAGTCATTTGTTAGGTTATTTTGATATAGGTGATACGACTTTAGCCTTATCAACTTTGTAACTAATGAAATGACAATCTACTTCAAGGTGCTTTGTCCTTTCATGATGTACTGGATTTGCAGCAATAAAGATGACAGCTTGATTGTCACACATTAGTTTTGTTGCATTCAAACTGGTTATTCCCAATTCCTTAAGGAAGGTCGCCAGCCATGTTACTTCACAAACAGTAAGTGTCATTGCTCTATACTCTGCCTCGGCAGATGATCTAGCAATCACGGTTTGCTTTTTGGACTTCCAACAGATAGGTGAAGATCCAAGGAGAATGTAATATCCTGGGGTAGAACGTCTAGAGAATGAGCAAGATGCCCAATTTGAGTCACAGTAGGCAGTAAGTTGAATTGGGGAGGACTTAGCCAGTAATATTCCTTGCCCTGGGGCAGTTCTGATGTACCTTGAGACTCTTCTGGCAGCTTGCATATGATCATATGTGGGGGCTTGAAGGAATTGACATAGTAAATGCACTGAGTAGGTTATGTATGGTCTTGTGATGGTGAGGTAAATCATTTTTTTCTATCAATCTTCTATAGATCTCAGGATCAGGAAGTGGAGTCCCTTTTTGTGGCTCAAGTTTGATGTGGGCATCAAAGAAATCTTGAGATTTCTTTCTTTGTGAATACCAAATTCAAATAGTAGATCTATAGCATACTTCCTCTGAGATATAAACAACCCTTGACTTGTATAAGCTATTTCCATGCCAAGGAAATATGATAGCCTTCCCAAATTTTTCATGTGGAATTGTGTCCTTAAACACTTTTTGAGTAGACGAACTTCTGTAATGTTGCTTCCCAGGTTCGTCCAAGGGCAGCGCAGTAGGCGCAATAGAACCGGGCCTCCAATTTTTTGGGGCCTCAATCCAATAATGATTTGTTTTATAACTCTAATATAAAAACCTGACATAAAGAGGCATTGAATCATTGTTGTTGGAGTGGTAGTATGATTGCCCTATGTTGGGTACATCTTGGGTTCGGAACCCGGTGGGCGTTTTTTTTCTCATTTTTACTCTTTCCCTATTTTTATAAATTTTGTCTACGTTAGTGCTCTTATATTTCGATTTTCGTACAAGTTAATTTAAAATAAACTAAAGATAATTAAAGCTCAAACTTAAGTCACTTTCATAAATCTCGGTAACATATTACAGAAATAGAAGTCATAAATCTCATAAGCTTTTTTTCACTCTTTCCGTCTCGGTCGTTCGTTATCCTTGATTAAATTACTCCTCACAATTTAGTCACAAATAATATAAAAGGACAACAAATGACCGAGACGGAGAGAGTTTAATTTTTTTAATTTTACTCTTTCATTTCCGAGAAAAGATCGTTGTCGTTAGTTTGTTGTGTTTCTTTATAATTTTGCATAAAAAATCCGACCACTTGTAACAAAAGGGTCTCATTTTTTATTTTCGCTCTAGGCCTCTCTTATATCTGAGACGGCTCTATTGTTTCCTGTGATGACCATATCATCAACATACACAAGGACTGTAGTTATATCACCCCCTTTAGTTTTGATGAACAATGAATGATCAGCTTTGGATTGAGTAAACCCTGAATGTGTAAGTGTATGAGAGAGCTTAGGAAACCACTATCGTGGGGTCTGCTTGAGACCATACATGGATTTGTTGAGTTTGCATACAAGAGGTCCTTTATACTTTGGTCTGGACTTGTGCCGACCTTTATTTTGTCCCCCAAAGTTTGATATCCCTTTGGTAGTTCCATGTACACTTCTTCATGAAGGTCACCATGCAAAAAGTCATTTGTGACATCCATTTGAAATGTGTACCAGTTTTTCATGGAGGCAATGGCAAGTAGAGCCCTAATAGTTGTCATTTTTGTTATAGGGGCAAAGGTTTCCTTGTAGTCTAGCCCATCCCTTTGTCTACAACCTTGTATAACCAATCTGGCCTTATATCTATTGATGCTACCATATGGGTTCAACTTTATCTTGTATAGCCAGCTGTTTCTAATGGCCCTATTCCCTTTAGGTAACTAAGTAGTATCCCATGTTTGATTTTGTTCTAGGGCTTGTAGTTCAGTATTCATTGCCTCAACCCACTGTGAGTGTTGTATAGCCTCATGAAAGTGATATGGTTTTGGTGTGCCAGTTATAGTCCTCACCATGTTGGCATATGCTTCTCCTACCTTCGTGTCAACAAGCATCTCCGCCTCTGCTATGCTTTCTCTAGTGTTGTGACCCTTGAAGTTGATCACAAATTCTGAGATCCATTTAGGTGGGCTTCATTCTCTCCCTCTGGGATCTTCTTAATGGTACCTCAGGATCAGATTGAGACTGGTGAGACTTCTCAAGGTCTGCTTCTGTTTCCTCAGGTGGAGAATCAGATTCCCTCAGGACAGTAGAATCAGTGGATTGTATCCTTAACTGGTGTGAGAATTCAGTAGGTATATGGTGCATTACTTTTCCTTTATTGTGTTGAGAGTAGGGGTATATTTCTTCATAGAGTGTTACATCTTTAGTGACAAATATTCTCTTGCTATCTAGCTCCTGAACCCTATAACCCTTCTCATTTAGGGGGTAACCAAGAAACACACATGTCACCCCTCTAGCTTGGAATTTATTCTTCACTCTTTCAGGATTATATGCCATGACTAGGCATCCAAAGCTTCAAAAGATCATCATATTTAGGAGCCCTGTCATGCATTACTTCAAAAGGTGTCTTATTCTTGAGAGTAGGTGAAGGAAGTCTATTGATAATGTGAGCTGCAGTTACGACACAGTCACCCCAGTAACCTAAAGATAGATTAGACTGAAACCTTAAGGCTCTGCTTATTTCAAGCAGATGTCTATGCTTTCTTTCAACTATCTCATTTTGCTGAGGTCTGTCAGCTATGCTAGTTTGATGAACAATCCCCTTCTTTGAGAAGAAGGACTTGCACTTATGATCTTCAAATTCTAAGGCATTGTCTGACCTAAAGACTTCGATTTCTATATCAAACTGAGTCTTAACATACCTATAGAAATGTGTTATTATTTCAAATGCTTTTGACTTATGAGCAAGTAAGTATACCCAAGTTCCTCTAGACAGATCATCCACAATGGTGAGGAAATATCTGTATTTTCCTTTATATGCAACCTTATAGGGTCCCCATATGTCATTGTGAATCAAATCAAAGGGTTGTGCAGTTGTGGTTTTGCTTAAAGGAAATGGAGCTTTAGTATGCTTAGCCATAGGACAGGTGAGGCAAATATTATGACAGTCCTTATAGTTCTTTAAGGCTAACTGATTTATATTGATGGGTTTGGATAATGGGGCATGTCTAAGTATGTGGTGACAAAGAGAGTAGTTAAGATCATTTTTTCCATTTAGTTAAGAAGATCTATTATAAGTCCTAGCAGTTGGGTTTACAAAAGACACTTGAGCCTTGGGGTTACAAAGATGATTACTACTAGAGTTAGCTACATTACTATTGCTGCCCCTTTGGTTATAGTAGTAGTAGAGGCCACTAGCTTCCCTTCCCAAGACCTAAGGCCCCCCCTTAAAATAGCCCTGCACACAACAATGTGTCTTATGAAAGGTTATCACACACTTATTGTCTTCACTTAAGCATTGAACAGACATTAAATTCTATATAAAATCAGGAACATATAGGACATTTCTTAGCCACAGACCATTTCTAAGAAGGATCTCACCTTGGTGAGTTACCTGAACAACCTCACCATTTTGAAGGCTGGTCTTAGGCTTTTTATGCATTTCCCTCACATTAGAGAGAAGGGACTCATGTGCAGTCATGTGATTTGATGCACCTGAGTCAATCATCCAGTCATTTTGTGTGACATAAGAGTGGGAACAAGTCATTCCTACATAGTTGCAGTCAAGCTCATCATCAGTTTCTCCCCTATCTTGGATCCACTGTTTCTTGAAACTATGTTCAAGAGAGACTCAAGTTGCTGTGTGGCAGTTCCAATTGCAGCAGCAAGGTCAGAATCTTCACTCTTGGCATTGGCAGCCACCTTTTTGTTTCCTTTGTTATAGGGTCTTGAGGGCTAACGATGCGGGTTCGATTCCCTCTACCCGCTCTGCGCTTTTAGCAGTTTTTGATCCACTTGGGCCTTTCTGATTCATCTTTGGATTCCCTTGCTTGTTCTTAGGATATCCAAATGCTTCCCAACACTGTTTAGACTTATGGTTTCTCCTTCCACAGTTCTAACAGATAGTCTTGGGTTCCTTGATCTCTGACTTGTGGTTTGACTTTCCACAGTGAATGCACTTCTTCTTTCCCAGGCTTCCCTTGCTTATTAGGGCAAATGCTTCCAGGAACTACCCTTTATGGACGTTTTTGCTTTGTGTCTCCTCTTGTATCATACTTCCTCCGTTCCAATAGGTTCTTTACGTTTACTTTTTGGGCACTATTCATAAGTGGGGGGATTGTCGATATAACTTCTACTCCCTCCTTTTCACTATCTTCTTCTTGGTGCTTTTGGGCACAACATTTTAGGGAAGGAGAATATGTGGTTTTGGTTGAGTGGAGTAAAAGTTGGTTAATATTAACCATGTATTTTGTATCGAAATGGAAAGAGGAAGATCTTAAAGAAACTACCCAAAAAGGAAAGGAAAAAGATGTTAGTGAAAAGGAGGGAGTAATATATAAGATAAAATATAGTCATGTGAGATCTTGTTTACGGACAAAAATATGGACAAATGGAACTAAAGATATGGACAAAAGAAAACGTGCATTGACAAGTGTGAAAAAGTAAACGTAAAGAATCAAATGGAACAGAGGGAGTAATAGATACAACAGTATCCACATTTGGTAAAGGATTCATCAAGAGAATATTACTCCTTAGAGTGGCATATTCACTATCTAGTCCATTTAAGAACTACGGAGTATAATAGTATTCTTTCTTCAGCTTGGTTCTCCACAAACTTGAAGTAGGCCTTCATTTCTGTTGTGACTGAAGTTATAGTTGGATGACAAGTCATATTTGCTAGTTCATCCCATACAATTTGCAGTTGTGTGTAGTAATCTTCTATGCTTCTTTTATCTTGATGAATTTCATAATCCCTCTGTCCCAATGAATTGTTTGCCTATTCCATATTGGGGCGTCTCAATGAATTGTTTGCCTTTCTATTTTAGGAATGCTTTTTATATGTAATTTGACCCTTTGCTCCACATGTCACTTCTCCATTGGTTCTCTTCCCCTTGGTGCCAAAAGCAAAGGCAAACAATTCATTGGAACGGAGGGAGTAACTCTCTTTATTGAGCTTGTACTTTTTGGCTCCATTTGAGACAATATACCTCCTCTTGAGAGTTTCCCATATCTCTTTAGCAGTTTCAGTGTAGATGATAACATGTTTAATCCTCTCACTCACATTCTGCAGGATTCAAGATATAACCAAGTTGTTTCTTGCTACCCAATCTTCCAGTTTGGGGTCTTTTGTCCCTGGTTTTGCTACCTCATCAGTGACACACCCCAACTTCCTCTTTGTTGAGAGTGCCAACTCCATCTGGCATTTCTACATGATGTAGTTGTTTGCACCATTGAGTTCAGGAGTGACTCTGAGGGTTCGGGTTCCTTCTGATGGGTTATAGTATAGAGGGTCTGTGGTACAAGGTTTGCTTGTCTTATCAGAATTTGAGTTGGTCATGATGAGATTTTGTGTTAGGTTTGTTTTAGATTGAAGTAAAAGAATAGACACAATCATCAAGAGCGCAAGGGCTCTGATATGTAGATTTTGTTAGACCTTGGTCATGATGATGAAGGCTTAAATTATTTCATTGATTAATCTTGGAAATAGTACATTGAGTTTTTCATTGATAAGTTTTTTATTATGTCTAACATCAATGAACCATTACATATATATACACACACACACTAAGAGTCTTGTCTATTGCTATGGCACTACAACAAAGTCTAAGGATTGTGTACTGTCACTGTCATCCATAAGTAGCTTCATTCTACATTCCCTTTCTGTGGTCCATAATTGGTGCTTCTTCATTCTAAGCTTCAACTTCTGTTGTGACAGTTGCTGCAATGCTATGGCTTCATTGACTTTTCTTCCCCTTCTTGGCCTTACGCCAATCGTCAACTGTGTCACCAACTTCATTGTCTTGTTCATTGGTCTTGTATCTTCTACAGTTGTTGTTGTTGTTGTTGTTGTTGTCCGAGTTGTAATTTGAATTAGGTTAGTAATAAGTAGGGTAAATTATGTTAAAGAACAGTTAGGTTAAATTAGGTTTGTAAATTATAAAAGGGCAAATCGGTAATTTACTCATATAAAATATGGACGACGCTAAGTAAATTTGCGGATGACATGAAGTAGCCCCCTTATATTTTTAGGTGCAAATGCCCTTGGTTGGAAGTTGAGGTGCAGTAATTTTTGTCCTGAAAGCATAATTCGGAGCAATTTTTTAATTCTGAAACATTTTGCGATTGAGATATTTTTAGCAAAAAATTCAAAAGGTAGTACTCCGTAATTGTTTATTTAACTCTTAATATTATTAAAATTACTAGTTCGATTCTATAAATTTAGTTCGATTTCAATAGATTCATTTCAACTCCTACACATTCAACGAAACTCTACTAACTTCAACTCAATTCAAATTGGCCCCATTTGAAATGACTTTGGGACCTTGGTGTATAATGAAAGCAAAGAAGCAAAAAGAACAAAATATGAATAGGTGAAGGGTGAAACTTGTCCTCAATCAATTGGAGGGATGCGTGATATATTTTGACTGATATATCTATTACAAATTGGTGACGAGTCAAATACGAATAATGAATATTGTTAGATGTTAGATAAATGCAAAACTACTTTATTCAACCCTCAGGAGTCTTTTCAAGACTTTATTCATAAGAATGAAGACTACTTTAACTGTGGGGGTCGTTTGGTCTCGGATTTGGAGAGTGAGATGTTAATCAGAGAATTGTCTAACAAAGAAATCCGTACAGCCGTTTTTCAAATGGGATCTTTCAAATCTCCTGGTCCGGATGGCTTTCCAGCTGAATTTTTCAAAATCCACTGGAAACTGGTAAAAAAAGGATGTGTGTAGAGCAGTCAGAGCGTCCACTCAGTCTGGTTATATTTTGAAGGAAATGAATAAAACCTTTATTACTCTCATCCCTAAATCCTCTAATCCGGAAAAGGTGGACCAATATCGACCTATTAGCCTATGCAATGTTATCATGAAAATCATACTAAAATGTATGGCTAATAGGATGAAAGGGATTATGAGCAGAATTATTGGAGATTACCAGAACGCGTTTGTTCCAGGAAGAGATATCGCTGACAACATCCTTATCGCTGATGAGACTATAAGACACATCAATAAGAAAACGTCTGGCAATATTGGTTTGTTGGCTATTAAAGCAGATATGAGTAAAGCTTATGACAGAGTTAACTGGAATTTCCTTAGAGGAGCTCTGAAAGGATTGGGTTTCCCCGACAGATGGATTGATCTGATTATGAACTGTGTGTCCTCAGTCACATATTCTATTCTTTTGAACGGAGAGCCTCTGAAATTTTTTTCCCCAAAATGTGGCCTGAGACAAGGAGACCCTCTATCTCCGTATTTGTTATTTATCTGCTCAGAATTTTTTTCAAGCCAGATGGAACTAGGCTATAATGGTCACGGGATTGAAAGAATAAAAATTGCTAGAAGATCCCCGGAAATCTCCCATTTATTTTTTGCTGATGACTCACTTTTCTTCCTTAAGAGTTCTTGGAGTAATTTAGTGAGTTTCTATAAGGCCATGCAAAAATATTGCATTCTTTCAGGGCAACAAATCAATAAGGCTAAATCTTCGATGCTTTTTAGCCCAAACTGTAAGCTTCTAATAGTTCAGAGAGCCCTTCTTCTGTTCGGTTTTAGGGCTAATGCAGATTTGGGAACATATCTAGGAATCCCAGATATAGGAGGGGTTAAGAAATCAAAGACTTTTGATCTTCTCATTGATAAGATCCGACAACGTATCACCTCTTGGAATGGTGTTTTCCTTTCCCCTGCCGGTAGACTCACCCTTATTCATTCTGTTCTGGCCAACCTTTCAAGTTTCTATCTATCGGTACTCAAAATGCCGATAAGTGTTGCTAACAAAATCAAATCTTTGCTAGCACATTTCTGGTGGGTTGGGACCAGAACAGGTGGATCGGTCTCCTGGAGGGCTTCTAGGTACATTTCACTTCCTAAATCAGAAGGTGGTCTCGGGATCAGGGACCCTATACACGTCAATCAGGCCCTTCTCGCCAAATTGGCCTGGAAACTATTGACTCAGGATTCCTTATTTACCAAGGTTTTGGTTGGCAAATATGGATCCATGAAAAATGGGATGACCAAATATATGCACTATAATCAGACTGGCCCAGGGAAAATATGGAAAGATATCTTATGGGGGAGTGAAACCATTTATAAAGGTCTTAACTGGAATCTTGGGAGCAACATGGTGGATAACTTCAACATGATCAATATCTTTCAAGACCGGTGGGTTCAGGGATGTATACCTGTTCCAAAAATAGGTATTAACTGTCTCTCTAAAGAGAATGGTGATCCGTGGAAGATTATTGATTTTGTCAATAGGGATTCCTCTTGGAATCGACTGAAACTACAATATGTTTTTGATGATGACTGGTGCAACAAAATTCAGTCTATCCACCTTCCAAGAACTAGATCTGACATTACGCCTTGTTGGATTAAAACGAAGGATGGTTTCTACAATGCAAAGAGTGGATATAGAGAAGGCATGAACAATGATGTGAAATTCATCAAACATAGGATTAAAGCTCCTAAAGGTGTTCAAGCCTTTCCGAGTTTTTATTCTAAGAAGGTTTTATGGAAATTACCGGGGCCTCAAACCTGGAAAATTTTCATTTGGAAGATCCTGGCATCTGCCCTCCCGGTTGGAAGTGAAAGAATGAAACGTAATCTCTCGGGCTCCTACGACTGTGTCCTAGGCAAGGATTTTTATCCCTCAGGACCGATTTGTGTGGTCGAAACCCTTGAACATCTCTTCAGAGATTGTGCTTTCACCTCCAGGCTTTGGGCTACATGCTCCTTGGGTATTCGGGTGGAAAATGATTCCGGTATAAATTTCAAAAGTTGGATGCTGAATTGGTTGTCTTTCCTTGCAAAAGCTCAAGACTCGGAATTCAGAACTCTGAGTTTCATTAACATGATATATTCTATTTGGCTTTTTCGGAATGGTATCATCTTTGGCAAATGGAATACTTCTACTTATGGGTTTTGGAAAAAATATGAAACCTCTTGTATTGACCTTAACATGTTCCTTCACAAGAACTCTTGTCCTACTTCTACGGTTAAGGATAAGAATGTTACAGCTTCTATGAATGAACATCATAATCGGAGCTCTTTTCCTCAAAAGTCCAAGGAGGTCCTCATTACTACAGACTTGGGTTCTAATTCTCCTTGTGCTAGAATTTCTATAGAAGTAGATGCAGGGTGGCTTCCTTCCTTTTCGGCTGCTGGGGGATGGGTATGTAAGGACGAAAATGGAATCTTTGAGGAAAGGCAAGATAAATTCTATGCAGATTCGGCCTTCCAAGCGGAAGCTTTGGCGCTTTACAAGGCGATAAAGTGGGCTAAGAAAGAAGGATTCCTTCACCTTCATTTCAAGACTGACTGCTTGGCATTGGTAATGCATATTGATTACCCCAGATTACACCATGCCCCTTCAGCATCCCTGATTGAAGACATTATAGTTGATTGTGCATGGTTTCATTGTTGCACCATCTCCTTTATCCCTAGAACACGAAACACGGAAGCCCATAGACTGGCATGTTTGGCGCTTAGTGTTCCGTGAGTCTTCCCTGTTCTTTCCTTTGGCAAAAAAAAAAAAAAGATAAATGCAAAACTAGAGAGTTCAAGTACAAATTATTTATGGGTTATTTAATAGAAATAATACCAACTTTGGGTGGTATTTCATAAATAAAACCAACTTTAATTAATACGAGAATAAAACCATGTATGAGACATATTATACACGAATGGAATATCATTACCTGCTACCGCCTACCATAATCATATTTCACTAATACAATTATTATTGACTGAATATAGAGTAAACTCACACATTTAACTTTATTAATTTTCAACTTTTTAAGTTCAAACGTCATCTTCATCTTCATCTTCATCTTCTTCCTCAACTCATTTCATCACTTCATCTTCTTCTTCATCAATTTATCTTCTGTTTCACTTCATTTTCTTCTCATCTCTTGTCGAAGATAATTACTTTTCGAAACTTTTGTTTGTTTATTTTCAAACTTTGTCGAAAATCACCATTAATATTGTCGAAAATTCTTTTTCAAGGGTTATAGCTCTAAAGAAGTTCATTCCTCAATCCTTTGCGTCAGCAATGTCAATGGTGAGTATTGTTTTCATTTTTCTCAAATCGATTTTTCTGGGTTTCCTTACTAATTTAGGGTTTTCCTATTCTGGGTTTAATTTAGGGGTTTAAGTGTCCTATTATTGTTCTTTTTAATTGATTTGATTAAAAACTTAGGTTGATCCATGAAGACTTGTGACCTTGAAGTTTTGTTAATTATGAAGGTTCATTTATCAGACATGATGTGAGTTTAGGGGAAATCGAGTTTGTTCTGGCAAAGAAGATGAAAATATGTGATAATTAATAATATGGGATCCACAAAAACTGACTACAGCCGGTCATTTAAGAGGTAATTTCATTCGTGCATAATATGTCCCATAAATGGTTTTATTCCCGTATTAATTAAAGTTGGTTTTATCTATGGAATACCACCCAAAGTTGGTATTATTCCTTTTAAATAATCAAATTATTTATACTCCTTCCATTCCAATCAATTCCATACATTTTCCATTAACATCTGCTCCAATCATTTCCATACATTTTCTTATTTGATCACAAATTTGGTTAGTAAATGACAATCTTACCCTTATTTACTTTCAATAATTACACTCACCAATCCCCCACCCAAAGGTAAATTAATAACTTCACCAAATAAATACCCCCTTTTCAGTACCACCTAAATTCTTGTGCTAAAAGCAAATGCATATAAATCATTGGAACGGAGGGAGTATTTATTATCGAGTAAGTCTTCTTAGAGACGGTCTCTCATTAACTTTACTAAGAGACTAAGTACAAATGGAAGTAAAACGCTTGTTATAAAAACAGGTACAAAACAAAGTTGTTTTAAGGGTACGAACATGACATAAAGTGTTACTGAAGAATGATCTCTCAATAAGTTATTGAGAGACCGTCTCTCCCAAGATTTTGTGTTTATTATCTTGAGTACATGTTATTCGATTCGTCGCAAATTTAGGACGAATATTTTTGCCAATATATTTTGTTTACTTCCAACTTCCAAGATAGAGGAGGTGGTAAACCTTAACCTCTTCGCATCACTTTCTTCTAAATCAACCAGATCTCTTATAACCCAGGGAGTAATAAATAATAATCGCACCTTGTTCTAACATCTTCCTACTCAAATACTCCTTGAAGAAGAGCTAAAATTAAACTTGATTATTATTGCTGTTGTTATTATTGCATTTTACTAGTAACATTTTTACATGCATACAAATTGAACAAGGGTAGAGAAAAGATGAGCTCATCATCAAGCTGGAATAATAATAACAACAATCAGGGGCAAAACAGCAGCAGCAGCAGTAGCAGTAATTACGATGCGTCGTTCAAGATCTTGTTGATCGGAGATTCAGGTGTCGGCAAAAGTAGTCTGCTTGTCACTCTCATCTCCAATTCTCTTCACGATCTTCCTCCTACCATTGGTATTCATTCATTTCCCTCCTTTTTTTTAATTATCATGCATTATTAATTAATTATTTAATTAATTGAAGCTGTTAATTTGCGAAACCATTTTCAAACGTACTGTGTAAGCTAAGGCCAGGGACCAGGGTGGTGGTAGTAGACGACGCGCTAATCAACTTTCGGTTGGTGCTTAATTTGTTACTGTTCTTTCTTTTCGTGATCACACTTGTGACGACGAACGTATGGGTCACACGTTTTGTGACGTTTTAAATATGCATAAATAAAGACACATCATTTAATATTTTCTAACCGCTCAACTGTGGGATGGATATATCCAGAAGGGAGACTTAGGCCCTATGGCTAGCTAGGCCTTCTTCTTTGTGGCTTAAGTAGGGTGTTAATGAGTCGAGCTTGACGTTGCTCATTAAGCGAAATTCGAACTCGAGTTTACCCAAGCCCTCAAAAAATTGGAGCATACATGTATTAGGTTGTGTTTGGTTACTCGGAATTGATTTGAATATTATGAATTCATTTCTTGTATTTCAAATCCAAATGCAAAATTGTGTTTGGGTACCTTGGATTTGGAATTTGGGCGGGTGGAGTCAGATGAAGGTCTATCAATTTTTTTAAAAAAAAATTTATCATTAGAAAAAGTACAAATTTTCAAATACGGGAAAAAAATAAAGAAAAAATATATTTTCTAACAAGATTATGAGGAAAAAAACAAAAAATAATAAGCAAGGGATTTGAAATGACTTTCATATACTAAGAATTTGAGGGGCCAAATTTGAACTAGGTTGGATTTTGTCAAAATTTCAAATCTAAATTTTAAGGTTTCCAAATGCTTGAAATATTTCAAATCCAAAATTCAAATCAAATTCAAGTTTCCAAAAATACCATTAAGGAAATCAAAACATATACTCCGTAAAAAACATATGCAAAGGAAATCAATAAAAACATCTTATATGGTGAAAAAACTACCCCATCCGTCTCGGTCATTTGTTTATCTTTAATTAAAATATTTCTCACAAATAATATTAAAGATAAACAAATGACCGAAACGGAAATAGTGTATAATTGCTATTAATAATTTTTTGAATAAAAGCAAAATACTCACTTCATTCGTATTCCAATTGTGTCATTTGTTTTTTTTTCATATTTGCCGAAACGCATGTTATACCATTAATATTTTCATTTTACATTAGCAAAAATTATAAAAGTTTTGATATTCTTAATGTATAAACCAAACTAGATCTCACATGACATGACTATATGTCTATATCTCTTATAGATTTTCGAGAATGTTAAAGATTCCCTTAAGTTGTGAATAATGTCAAAATAGGACTGATACTATTGGATATGAATGGAAGTGTTAGTTATTCAAATTATTTTGAGCTGAGTTGCTCAGCTTGACTCGTTATGTTGTCGAGTTGCGTCTGAGCCGAGCTCAAGTTGCTCGCGAGCTGTCTCGTTTTATTATCACCCCTCACTGAACTAAATTTAAAAGAAAGAGGGTGGGCCTAGTTGAGTTGAAGTGAGGAGTAAAAATTAAAATTAATGATGCTAGACTTAACTATTAATAAGGGTGAACATTTACATAAGAGGGCCTTAATCATTTGTGATTGTTTTGTGTGATGTACAGACTAGGGTAGATAATTTTAGATTATACGTCCTAAGTTTGAGGTAGTTTGCTAGATAATTGCCTTCTTATTTCCCCCAAAATTAATTACACTTGCCTCATTTAAGCAGCTTACCCATTAGTATTATGTGTATGTCTCTTTTTTTTTTTTAAATCCCTCTTTCGAAGATTAGTTTAGTAACTCAAAAAAATTAAAATTTGCATCATCATCTTTTTACAAATATAAAGAGAGTGATCTATTATTCCTAACGGGGTTTGTTACCATAACACTAAAATAAATCTCTTTTCCACTAAAAGAATAATTCAACTATCATTTTTTTCCGCCTACTACTACATGGACTTATGTTTGGACTGGCTTGGTTGGGTCACTTAGTGCTTAAGCCCAGTGCTAATTAAGTTACTATAAAATGTTAGATATTAATTAGTGGTTAAGCCCTCATATATTCATGAAAGTATAATTACATTAGGAAAGTATAATCAGAATGAAATGATCCGGTTAATTAGATCACAAATTAATAATATTTAGGCCCTGTTCTTTTCGGCTGAAATTTGGCTGAAATAGGGCTGAGCTGAGCTGGTCTGATAGGAGCTGAGCTGTTCTGATAAGAGCTGAGCTGGACTGATAGAAGTTGAGCTGAACTAAAAGAAGCTGAAACTAATAACTACTTATATAAATTATCTAATACTCCCTCCGTTTCATTGATTTCTTGCACATTAAAAGTGACACATTTCTTAAGAAAAACAATAAAATATATAAAAGTAGAGAGAAAGTAAAGTAGGTGGGCCACCTAGGTAAGAGAGAAGTATAATACCAAAAAAAGGAGGTGGAAGAAATCAAATAAATGGTTGAAAAAGGAAATGTGGAAGATATCAATGAAACAGAGGGAGTAATATTTTAAAAAATGAAAAAGAAATTATAACACCAAATAATAACAACAACAACATTAATAATATTAATTAATTAATTAATTATTAATAATAGTAATAATAATAACAATAAGATAGTACTTCCTCCAATTCATTTGATTTCTACTTTTATTTTTCATACTTGACAATAGAAAATTTGTTATGTATATATATCTTTGATTACGTAATATACAAAATTTTAACTTTGATATTCTTAAATCTTAATACAATACAAATAATACTTATATGTTATATTGTATGGTAAATTTATTAGATATCTATTCACTCAAAAATAGTGTAACAAAAATGTAAATTAATCGTAATGGCAGTGAGACAGAGTTATAAATATTTGAATGTAATATCTATTTCAAGACCTCAAAATATTATGTAGTGCATAATAATATTAATAATTATTATAATAACAATAACGATGATAAAAAAAATAGAAAATAATAATAATAACGATAATAATAACGATGATGACGACGACAACGACGGTGACGAAGATGATAATAATAATTTGTTATTATTATTAACATTAAAAGATATGAGTAATAAAAATAACAACAACAATATTATTATTATTATTATTATTTTATGAAAAAGAAACTTGCGTTAATATCGAAATACACAACGACGACGACGACGTATTTTTTTTCGATCTTAATGCAACTTCATTTTCATATAAATAAATAAATAATAGTAATAATATTTATTATTACTCCTACTACTATTATATTATTATTATTATCATATTTTCTATCATCATCATTATTATTAAAGTATTATTTTAGGAGCTAGAAATATTGGAGCTGAGATGAAAATATTAGAGCTGAGCTGAGCTTATAGGAGCTGGGCTGAGCTGGTCTGAAACGGACTGAAAATAAGCTGAAAAGAACAGGGTCTAAATTATGTAATATTATGTAATTAGGAAAGACTAATTGACACTATTAAGAAATTATTATGTACTATTTTATGGATCACAAATATTAAAGTTCGACTAAATTAGCTAATATTGATTTCATCCCCTAATACTAAGAGATTAACTGTCTCTTAGTTTTCCCCCCTAAATGCTAATACCTAAATACAGAAACAGTCATTAATAGTAATTAACTCTAATGTGTCAAATATTATATATAAATGCAATTAATTAAAAGAAGGTTAATGATTGCCCTTTTCGTCTCGGTCATTTGTTGTTCTTTGATTAAAATACTCACAAATAATATAAAAGGACAACAAATGACGAAACGGAGGGAGTATATTAGTTGTATTATATAAAATCTTACCAATTAAATGCAATTTAGCAAAATAAAAAAGTAATTAAGATAATTTGAGCAAATTTATCTACTTAATTATTCACTTCATGTTGAAATGAATATTGAATATCTGTAAAAGTTACAAATACTCCCTCCGGTTTTTATTTATCACCCCGTTTCATCAATATATAGGTGGAGTATTTTAATGAAACGAGGCAATAAATAAAAAGCGGAGGGAGTAAAATATATCGTGCGAATATGCACGGGTCTATATGAATAAATGCATTAACATATTAACTGCCACTAATGTCAAAAGAAATTGGCAAAAAAAACATTATAGGGAAATAATTTAAGAATTTTTGTAATATGATGTGATTAACTTTGTGACAAAAAAGGAGTATTTCATTGTATTGCAATTTAATTTTAATTTTATTTTCGAGATAGATTTTTTACGTTAATTTTTTTTTTAAAATATATATAAAATACGAGGTATACCAGTAAACACCATACGAAAAAGTTTCACAAATAATGGATTAAGAATATCAAATACATGAGACGGTTCATTTT
The DNA here is from genome assembly GCA_958450325.1 of Agrostemma githago. Classification (NCBI taxonomy): domain Eukaryota; kingdom Viridiplantae; phylum Streptophyta; class Magnoliopsida; order Caryophyllales; family Caryophyllaceae; genus Agrostemma; species Agrostemma githago. The sequence continues at coordinate 57,910,443 of OY288243.1, forward strand.
GTAAAAATATTCTTCATTTAATATTGAAAAATAAGACTTTTTTTATATAAAACCATGAGATCATTCACACAATGACTACTAAAAAAGTTTTCATTACTACTCATTTATTAAAAGAATAGTTATATATTTTATAGTATATTAAAAAGATCGGTGATCAGTATCTCGAAATGCGCGATGACATATCCGAGAGTATGAAAATATAGGAAATGTTTAAAATTTTAAAGAAATATGTAAAACGAGATGAATTAATATTTAAAATTTAAAGAAATATACTATAAAATATTTTTATTATAAATACCGTGCATAATTGCACGGGGTCTATACTAGTTTAACTATCATTGTAATACAACGTGCTTATACTAATTGTCATTGTAAACAAATTTAATAGTAATCCAATGTACCAGGAAAAAAAACTTAGTAATCCACTAATTACCAAACAGGGTACTAGTATGTTTTGTGGGTCTGAATTTAGAAGACTAGAAATCCCACGATTTCCCAATTATTCTATATTGAAAATAGTAAGTAAGAATTGTCTTTACCTAGTCCCTAGGTAATTGCAACCAAATGCTTTTGCTTGCTAGGTAGCCATATATGCAACCAAATGCTTTCACTAGAGACGCAAAAATATCACGAGAGAACTCAATTCATGTGGAGTTGGAATCTTGCGGCCGACTAAACGATAATTGGCAAAGGAATTTAAGTTCCTACATTATGTAGGGAGTTACTTACCTTACCCCCTTCTTTGCCATATGAATCTAATTCACATGCCAACCAAACCCTCTTTGGACAATACCCATTAATTTTCTTATGATATTGTTGTACCCATATGTCAACCAAACAACCGCTAATTTTCTAATATATCAAAAAAGACAAGAACAAAATGATAGATAAACTATCTCAACTAAAACCTTAAGCTGGATTGAGGTCCAAATAATATATTTATGTTTTGTTAATGCCCCTCATTCGAATGCCATTGGGTTTGAAAAGTGGTTGGGGCCAGGCTACCTTGTACCATGTCCTGAGTTTTCACTTGAGAGTTTACAGACGCCAGAATTTGAACTCGTGACCTTTGGTTACGTTGGCTATGAGGCGACGTAGGACATAACGAGGAGTCGGACTCAGAGTGGGAGAAGCAATCGTGGAAGCAATGGTGGCAAGCGTCGTCGTCGGAGCCGGGGAGGAAGGAGTATAGAGCGGAGTATGCGACGATCAGAATCAAGAAGGGAGAGGAGGCTGACAAACGGGATCGGGCTTAGAGCATCAATTCCCACTGAGAATGCACTAGGTCTAATTCTTACGTCAACAAACTCGGAGATCAACTATTTGACGGTGATGGGTGTGAGAAATATGAAAGAAGAGAGAAAGATGAATATAATTGATATTGAATTGCATATTTGCATTATTCATTAAGTTACAGATATGGGCAGCGGTTGACAGGTAGGTTCAGGCCGATTAGATACCATGTTAGAATTATGAAAGAATATAGAAAGTGAATGGAATGATAATGAATTGCATAAATTATAACTGATGAACAAGAGTCCTATGTATTGGATTACATGAGAGACACAATTTACTTTATTGTAAAAGTATAACATCACTAGAATATTCTAAGAGATGGAGATTCTTAAATTAAAGATTCTAAGAATTATATATTTCTAAACTAAAGATATTATTGCAACCAATAATATAGAAAAATATTATTTTAAAATATTCTAGTGATATTCTAATAATATCTCTAATACTCCATAGTTAGTTATGAAAGAATAGATGATTGAGAGAAAGGTGAATTATTGTGAATGAATTGCATGAATATTATTGATGAATAAAATTTCTATATATAGGACATTACATGAGATACAATTTGCCTTATGGTAAAAGTATACAATAATTAGAAAATTCTAAAAGATACAAATTACCTATATTTATCACAATCAATAATATGAGAAAATAATATCCTAACATATACGAGTATACGATATCTCTAATAATAATGTGGCCAATGACGTTGGGTAGTCGGAGGCTAGCTAAGTTACGGTTGATGAAGCAACCAGGCAAATCCGGTTATCGTGACAACAGACAACGACGATGGTGAGAGCAAAGTCGACAGGGACGGAATTAACATAACAGTGTCGGCATAGCACGATGGGACAGCCAATAGAGAGAAATGAGGGAGATATATGAATCAAGATTTGGGGAGAGAGAGAAATGCGAAGTTTAGAATTGAATTAAAGTTCTCTCCCAAAACAAAAAGTGTGGAGAATATGATAGGTTGATAACCGAAAAGCTATACAAGGGACTAAGGGGAACGAAGAACCGGGATACTTTATTTGATAGAATAATACTGCAATATAAATATTACTTCCTCCGTTCCAATGAATTGCTTACCTTTGCTTTTGGCATCAAGGACAAGAGATCAAATGAGAGAGTGACATGTGGAACAAAACTCATGAAAAGGGTCAAATTACATATAAAAAGCATTCCTAAAATAGAAAGGCAAACAATTCATTGAGACGCCCCAATATGGAACAGGCAAACAATTCATTGGGACAGAGGGAGTATTAATAATAATACATATGACCGAATAACTAATACTCCCTCCGATTCATTTGATTATTTACGTTTGCTTTATCACATTTGTCAATGCACGTTTTGTTTTGTTTATATCTTTATTTACACATTATTAAAAATTGTAAAAGTTTGATATTTTTAATGTACTCATTTAAACGATTAAAAAAAATCTCAAGTGACTTTGTTTTAAATTATCCATTAGAAGTTATATTAGAGATTCTCTCTCAGTCATAGTGTCAAAAAGTAAACGTAAAGAACCAAAAGAATCGGAGGGAGTATTAACAAAAAGGAATAGTTATAGTATTATGTATACCCGCCAGAGATGGTATAAGGGGCAATTTTACCACCAAATTGTAGCATGAAGAAAAGTTTTTGATGGGATCGATTTTAGCTTTGATACCATGTAAGATGAACTATGTTAACCAAAACTCTAAGATGATAGTTGCGGGCCAACTAATATATTTATGTTTAGTACAAGATTTTACGTGGTCCACTAACAACTTGTTAGCTACGTTCATTGGCAAAGGAAAAAACTTTTACTATATCGATAATGCAATGCAAATTACAGATTCGTATGAGCTCTCTCTAAGTAATTACATAAGAGACTCATATTTTTGGATGATTCCTATGGTGGAAAGGTGACTCCTATTTATAACTATTTATAGTAAATACATTTACCATACCTCACTTTCCTGTATGGGACAAACCTACCTACATAAGACAATCCAAGTGCAAGTCACCTTTCAACAAAATATTTCACGTAGATCATCCAGATTATTGGTATCAGAACACCAATAATACCACTCATAGTACAGGATTAGGTGAAAGGTAAAATCCTTTCTTATAATTTGCTAAGACATGCAAAGCTAAGTCATTTCTTGTTGCCTTTGTCTAGGAGTGGATTTCAAGATCAAGTTGCTCACGGTTAATGGAAAGAAGTTGAAGCTGACAATATGGGATACGGGTAATTACCTTTTCGTTGAATGTTATCTGAATTCCTCATCAAGATGGTTCGAGGCCTGGAGACTTTGAGAGCAATGAAATATGATTGTACTTTAAGGCTAATATGCATGCTTAAGTTGCTCTAACATAAACTAGAAAAGTTTTCTGATGATTTTTAATATTTACATAGAAGCTTCAAATTCGCTGATGTATGCATATTATTCTTTGCAGCTGGACAGGAGAAATTTAGGACATTAACAAGTTCTTACTACAGAGGGGCCCAGGGGATAGTTCTTGGTATGCTGGCGAAAGCATTTTTTATAAAATTTTCCACTTACCAGACCATAAAAGCAACTACTTCACTGAGAACATGTAATGGAAATCGTGAGGATTAAATTTTGGGTGGTTTCTTATTCTAGATTTTCAAAAATCAAAACTTTCTAGTAGGGCTGTAATTCCTGGCTGGTTGTCAATTTGGCTTCTATCAAACAGTAATTTTGTGTTGACACATCCGTGTGTTTCTTCATGATGTTCGATGTGCTTGTGCAGTCCTCATGGAAATGCTCCATGTCTCTGCAGATTTGCAAAATATAGTTTACAGACAGTGGACATTACTGTGTTTGCTAAGAATTCCCCACGGACAACATTAGTTAGCTACATAATTCTGACAGCAGACTTATGTGAAAATTTCACATCTTCTGGACTCATTTGTTCTTTAAATTTGGTTTCCCGTGTTTCTATTTCAGTGTATGATGTAACCAAAAGAGAAACATTTTCCAATTTGTCTGACGTCTGGGCGAAAGAAGTGGAACTTTATTCCACGAATCGAGATTGTGTGAAGATGCTTGTTGGAAATAAAGTTGATAAGGTGAACTTGATTTTCCATTCTCATGTGCATTGTATTTTTAGCATAGTTATTCGTGAATCGTAAACATGGTGTTCTGTTTATTTTGAAGTTGTACTTTACACCTTTCTTAGTTGGACATTCTCGTGATAGTGTTATTCAGAGTAGTGGTGGTTTTAAAATTTGGAATCAACCCTTGTATTGGCCAACATCACCCAGTGTTAATTATGAAGTTGGTTTTTAATGCTTGCTTCGTCCTTCATTGTGTTAGATGACTATTTCATTTTACAATGTGTACCCGACGCCTTTTACTCTTTTTGAAATCCAGTTAGGGTTTGGAATATTCTTAAAGAAATTAGCGTCTATACAAGAATGCACTGAAACATTGAAACTAGAGTGCAATTTCGTTAACTTCTTCGCAGACCTTGACCTCTATTTTAACTTACAAATTCCACGGTTATTCTATTGATAATTGAATTAATATTTATTTGATCATACATATACTTCTCCTCAGATTGCATTTTTATCTATTACTCCCTCCGTATCTTAATGTTATTTCTCTGTCTCTAATATATGTGAGAAGTATTTTATTGAAAGTGGAAGAACATTAAGATACGGTGGGAGTATGATTTTGCCGAGTAATATATATGGCTTCAAGCATATGACACTCATGACAGTTGACATGTTGAGCTGAGGTATTCTACTCACGTGTATATTGGTTTCAGGATTCTGAAAGAGGTGTAAGCAGGGAAGAAGGGTTGGCTCTAGCGGAGCAGCTAGGAAGTCTATTTACTGAGTGCAGCGCTAAAACTCGAGAAAATGTTGAGCAGTGCTTTGAAGAGCTGGCTATGAAGGTATTATATGATGTCTCACAAAATGAGGATCTTGATTTGTTCGGAAACTGAGAAGAATTAACAAGAATCTTAGTCTTTCTTGCTGCTATGTTTATTAGAATGATTTCGGTTATTCCAAGTCATCCTCTTTTTATAGATTGATACTTAGGCAATTATCTCCAAACTGAAAGAGTCTAACAACACCTTATGGACATTTCTTTTATCAACTTACCTCTCAGATTCGTCACACACTCCAAAACAATGTAGTAATCCTGTTTCTATCATTCATTAATTATTAGTGGTCATTGTTGTCTAAAAAAAATATTAGTCATCATTCTTTAATAGGGTTTTAGAAATTCTAGACCCAGCTTGACCCTGGAAAATGAGGTCAATATATTCCAAGCCTCATGCTGACTCATGAATTTCTCATGCTAAGATGCATCTCAAACTTGCATTGAAGCCAACCCTATGCCAACTCTATTTCAACTGCGAGGAATTAGTCTGCACCTTCGGCTATGCTGCAAAACTCAAAGTTGGCTTTATAGTAAATGAGAGTGTAACTGACTAACCGTAGATAGTAAGTGAGCATCAAGTCTTTAATGATTCAACGTTAATGATTTGTGGGTGTAAAATAGTCTTAGATGCGTACACATGAACCTGAAGTATGGATGTGAATATAAAATGCTACTCCGTATTATGTTGGAGGTACTCTGAATCTGATGGTTTAGTTTTATAGTTGAGAAGATCCTGACTTTTAGCTATGCTGATGAACCAAACCAAACAATTACTGTATCATAGAATACACTTTGTAGAAGATGAGTAAGCTTAGTACAAAATTCTAATTTGTGTTTGCTATACATGCACAGATAATGGAGGTTCCTAGTCTATTAGAGGAAGGGTCTAATATTGTCAAAAGGAATATCTCGAAACAGAAGCCAGAAAACAAGCCTCCCTCAAATTGTTGTTCCTGAATTATGGGGTGAACCAATTAATCGGGTTTTAGTAGTGTGATTATGGGGTTGAATGATAACATTGTCGCTCGTCAAAGCTAGGCCTTCTCAGATTATGTACATTCTTTCTTCTTTTTCCCATTTGTTTGTGGTAGTTGTACAAGCTTGGTGTTTTTGCGATCAGTATACTGTAGAATTTTTAAGCTAGTTTTGTGTGTATGAGAGCGCCTGTATGTAAGAGTTAATGAGTGTGGAATTTGTGTTATGAAACTGGAAATACAAGAGTTGGGACTTTTTTATTAGAAGCAATTGGTGACATTAATTTGATTCCCATTGTAGACACAAAAATGTGTTTATTATTTAAGTCAAAGGCAAAGGCAAAATGTTGACAATTCATTTAGATTGGGTCAACCTTCATTTAGATTGGGTCAACTTTATTAAGATGGGTCAAGCTCAAAACCCAAGCTTAGAAGGCTCATTTAGGTGCCTATTAAGTCCAACTTCTGCTAAGTCCAATTAGGTAAAGCTTTAGTCTCATTTGTAAACTAATGATTCTACAAAAAAAAAAAAAAAAAAAAACTTACAAATTTGGCACGATGATGCGTGCTGTTCTTATAAGATTTTACACCTCTTTTGGCATGCGTTTCCGTGTCATTTTGTCATATTAAGAGTCGGTTTACGCTATTTTCTCTCATTTGTGCTACTCGGGTATATGTTTCGTATTCTGCAGATATTTGAAGCCGATAACTTAAAAGAGCCTAAAATACGTCAAAGTCAGGAAAGAATTCAAGCTCGAAATCGAACTGTATGAGACTCAAGTAATGATGAAGGCTAAAGGCCGATACAATGAAGATCAACAGAATTATTAAAAAAGCTTGAGGAAGCAAAACACTCCACTTATAGGAAGAGCCAAGCCCAGCCGAGCCAGGCTAATCTCAACCTGGCTCTAATCGCAGCCGAGCCAGCCTAATCTCAACCCGGCCGAGAATTCGGTCGAGCCAGGCTGAACTCAGCCGACCCTCCTACGCTAAACCTAGTCGAGCCACACAGCTTCCCAGCCGAGCCGGACTAATCCCTCGACTACACTCCACGTTCTTCCCCTCGGGCATCACACATCTTTTAACCCCCACTACCTCTTTTTACATCTATTGTAAAGTTTGTGGGGATCAAGAAGCCTGATAGTTAGTGGGGGAGTTAATGAGATAGTTAACTTAGGAATTGGATTAGTATAAATAGGAGGCTATCATTCATTATTTCATCATCTCTTCATTCTGTAATCAATCAATCACATATTTTCTGCTTTCTTAGTTTTTTCTGTAATCAATTCTTACTAATTAAATTCTAGCAAACTTTTCGGAATTCCGGTGTTGTTATTATTTCGGGTTTTATTAATTCTTATTCTTCATCTCCGATTCTATTGATTCATGTTTCGGTAATTTTTTCTCTTTTTTCCTAACCTCCCTCTTCCAAGTACTACTCCGTATTAATTTCTATTTTTCTTTTTCTTTTTAGTTTTTATTAGTTTAACGTAATTAGAATTTCTCCTGTTAATATTTTCTTAATTCTTAATTCTTATCGCCTTCTGCTTCTATAATCTTTTAATCTTTCTGCATCTCTGTTTCTCTGCTTCTCATTCATCTATCCTGTTTATATAATTACATTATTTTTTCATCTTGTTTATCTCTGCTATTCTTAGTAGAAATCATGTCTTATTCCGCCATCATCATCATCACTGTAAATATGATTATTATTATTATTACTGTAAATATGAGTAGCTAAATTTGCATAACTAGAGTTATAGGTGATTTATGAATCAAATCATATATTTATGCATTAATTGAATAATCGGTTTTTATGAACTAAATCGCTCTTACAACATTATAACGACGAGGAATTAATTAGAGGCCTTAATTGATTGCTTGTATCTTGTAAATCTTGACCTAAGATCGAAAGCTTAGAACGGATTATACTCGTTGTAATCGATAGAACCCCCTAATAAGTAGCGAGAGCCCATTAGGTGATTTATATGGTGACTAGTGATCCGAGATAGCCGTGTCATTACTCTTTAGTTTGTATTACTCGATTGTTTGAATATCGTTTTTATGCTTTTCTTAATTCGTAATGATCCTGCAACTCTGGTATCATTCTTTTATTGATCTCCCTGATTTTTGTGTTTTCATTTTGTTGACTGTCATTAACATTAGCTTTATCTATTTTATCGTTTACTGTCATTATTAGCCGGTTAGTTTAGCACACCAAAATCAATTTACTCGTAACTTAGACTTATTAATCGACCAACTTATAAATTCAACCTACCTCTCGGCGGAATCGACCCTACTTATCACTAGCTACTCGTTAGTTATAATTTTGGTTTATTTTTGATTACGGTGACATGACTTAGCCGACTAGCCGTATTACATGCTCGGTGGGACATATTTACTGCTCATCTCTTTTTCCACACTCCAGTTTACGACAGTCACCACTATGGCCTCAAGCAAGATTGTTGCTGCTTCAAATAGGGCGACGTCCAAGTCTGATGACGAAAGCTATGTCCCTCCCGGCTCGACTGTGATTAATCAACCTCTCGGCGTTTGCGTTTCCACAAGGAGTAGGGCCAAAGTACAGTTCTTCTCCTTGATGCTGCAGCAGAGAGACTTCGATCCGCGTCTATGCCCACAAGGCCTCACAAGTCCGGTGCTACTGTCAATACCGCCAAGGATTCATATGGTGTCGTCGACTCTAGGCCATATGAGATCCCCATTTTTGGATCGATTCCTCAAGCCAAAGTTGTTGAGTCCGATGATGAAAAAGAATCATATGGTGTCGTCGACTCAATGCCATATGAATTTCCTGTGTTTGATTCATTTCCTCAAGTGCAAGGCGACACTACTGTTGATGGTGGATCGTATGGTGTCGTCGAATCTATGCCCTACGACCAATCTGCCTGTGTTCATAACCATGCCACGTGCGTAGATCGACGAGTCTCAGTTTGTCTGTTTTAAATTCTGCGAGAGTGTCGGCAATGCACTTGCGCTTAGCTTGAGAGAATGATTATCCGCACAAGTCCACTATTCGAATCACTCTCCATCGAGGGGAACCAAAGTAGTGCAAGTTCATTTCCGTCATCTTCAAAGAAAGGTAGCCAAGAGATGTCATGTCAGCAATCGGACGCCATACTGGCACCCATAACGAGAATCGGGACATCGTCACTGAAAGAACAAGTTGGCCAAATGAAAGCCTTACTCGAGAGACTTACGAAAGAGAATGAGGAGAAAACCAAACCGATAGCCGTCCTGACCAAGAAACTAGAGAAAAGACCTGAGAAGTCATACCACAACGACAATAGTGGCAATGACAGTGATGAAGGTGCGAACTCATTCACCGCAGAACATGTCCAAAAGATGATCGAGAAAGCCTTCAAGAAACAGTTTGGTGGAGGTTTTGAACATGGCAGCCACCGATATATCAAACCATAAACCAAGAGGATTGATAACTTAAGGATGCCTCTCGGCTATCAACCTCCCAAGTTTCAACAATTTGATGGCAAAGACAACCCTAAGCAACATATTGCCCATTTCATTGAAACTTGTAATATCGCTGGTTTTGGGGATGATCTTCTAGTAAAACAGTTCGTCAGATCTCTATAATGCCCTATAAATTCTAACGCGATACAGTGGCGAAAACACTGTAGAGTCGGGATTAAAACACACCGTAACTATGTCTTAATTAGTAAAATTAAAATGGTAAAGACAAACAATATTTCTTAAATAAAATGGCCAAAATTTAAAACAATCCATAAAAGGAGTTTGAACAATCCATAAGACATAATTATAAAAATAACAAGCAAAATTCACACTACTCGCTAGCCCACACCCGGAAACACGTATACCTTCCATGTTAAAACATAACAGCCACAATCAGTGAGAAGCAACGTCAACGTTCTCCCAGCCGTATAACATGATTTTAAAACTGTAATTACTACTATACAAAAATAGTAGAAACGGAAAACAGTAAAACATCATAATAAAAATAAGCTTTCAGTGAAAAACTTCACGTATCGAAATAATATAATAAAAATGAGTTTTCCGAAGAAAACATAAAACATTTGCCAACCTGCAAATCAAAATTATATCGAAAATAATAAAATAGTCAAAATGGCGTTATGGATAGAATTAGTGTAGAATCTAGACTTTCACTAGGATAATACTTGAAACTAGCTTCGAGAACTATAGACTTAACTCATAACAGAATCAAGTCTCTAACTAGGCAACTCAACTATAACAGGACTGCGTGCAGCGAGGTCTTGGTTTAAGTAGTGCATACCCCTCCTAGACAACAAATATGTCTAGTTCAGCAGACGGCGACTAACACGATGCGATATCTAGCTTAAGGTCAAAACATACACTCTCCTGAGCGAAACTACGTTCAGTTCAACGACCAAATGTGCCCCAAATAGGCACACCGACTTTATAGCTGATGGCAAAAACGTACATATCAGAATATATTACTCTAAACCCGCACTTGTTCTTATTTCATAACTCCAAAACAAAGCCATTATCGATATTCAAAGGATATAATCATTATAATAATAAGAGAACAAAAGAGTAACCATTATATTCTAAAAAAGGAAACTTTCTATTTTCGGAAACTTGACTTAAAATAGCATTATATCAAAATAGCAAAAATATTAGTTCATACTAATACTCCGTACAACATTTTTAGTAAACGATATAGATTTATAAAACTAATAATTTCGGCCTTAACGATATTAATTTCTAAAACAGAAACAATTGGGTTTATGAAATTATTAAAATATCGTACAAGTGTTATAAAATGATTAAAAATGTCTTAAGCATTTTAATACTACTAATCAAGGTGTTTTCAAAATTTACAAAACTAAAATTTCCTAATTATTATCAGTTTCGACAATACGATTAAAAATACGATTTTACGGCAAATGTTAAATTAAATCTTTTAACGTCTTTTTATTTAAATAAACCTTTGAATTTATTTAGAGTATGTTAAGGGATGATTTAACTCTTAAAGTTTCAGATTTAAATATTCTCAAAATTGGTGGAAAAACAATTCATTTAGGTGAAACAGGACATTTTAACGATAAATCGTAATTTTGTCCAAAAATCAATATTATTAATTAAAGACCTTAATAAATAGTACAAAAATTACATAAAATAGTTAAAATATATTTTTGGACATTCTGTCCAGAAAAATAATTTTTTCCAGAATCCTTAAACTCGGTTTTAAATGGTTTACTCGTTAATCGTTTAATCTTGACAATAACGATTAATAAAAATAGTAATTACAAAACGATTTACGCATTAATATCCAAAAATTATTATTAAACTTAAAAATCATCATTTTCCAGAAACTAACTTTTTCCCCAGATTTCAAAAATTCCAGATTGCACAATCAATCAATATTATATAATTAAAGGAGGTTTTTTTTATTTTACAATCAATATTAACTACGTATATTATTATTTAATTTTCGGGGTTTTATTTTATTTCCGGGTTTTGAGTAGACTTCTTAATTCTAACCTAAAATGGATTTTGAGTGAAAGTAAAATTCTATTTATAAACAACACAAGTCTACTAATTACTTATTACATTACGATGATTACTATACGCAACACGGGTAATATGTCATATTATATATAATAATAACAATAATGCATGGGCTTAAAATTGATTGATTATGTAACATGTAAACATGATTATCATTATATTGAGTATATTGATTATTATTATTAGTAATAGTATAAAATAATAAATTTTGATTGAAAGTGAAATTCATACTTCTGACCTTATAAGACATATTTTTTTAATGTACATAATTTTAAACATGTCGGGTCAAAATACTGAATACGACTCAGTTTAATTACGGGTCGTGTTATATGGGGCGAAACGGATTATGGTCAGAATACGGATAGTTTCTAATGTTGATTTTTTTACCTCTTTTAATTTAGGGTTATTTAACAACAATAATACCAACTATAGGGCGTCTTCCCAAAATAATATCAATTTTAATAAATCTGAGAATAATACGTATTATTGAAGTAGTTAAACGAGAGTAGTATGGGTGACCAGTTACCTGTAGAACCCTTTCACCTTCCTTTTTCACTTTTAATTTTATTTAACGGCAATAATATCAACTATAGAGTGTCTTCCGAAAATAATTCCAATTTTAATAAATCTGAGAATAATACATATTTTTGGAGTAGTTAAATCAGAGTAGTATAGATGACCAGTTAACGGTAGAACTCGTCCACCTTGCTTTTTCGCCTTTGATTTGTTTCATGTTCACTCTTTTTCACTTACTCAGTGTACGAGGCATTAAACGTCATTAACGTCTTTGGTCTTCCTCTTCCTTCAACCTCACCAAATCTAACTAACAACACAATCCTACACCAAAATAAACACGTTAATCTAAACGAAACGTATAGAAAAAAAACGAAAGAAGGATGAAGGGTAATGGAGAGAGAGGGTGAAGAAGAGAAGTAAGGAGGAGTAGACTTGAGAAAACTGACCCGACCTGAATTAGCCAAACCGAACCCAACCCGACACCCAAACTGAAGCATGATTTTGACCCGAGTTAACCCGAAACTGATCCGACTATTATTATTGAAAACTAGTCGATATCCCTAAAAAAGTTGAAAACAGCAAACCCGAGAATGACCCGAACTCGAAATTATCCGACCCGACCCGAAGTCAACCCTATTATTATAACCCGAAAGTGACCTAACCCAAAGCTGACCCGACACAGTTCACCCGTTATCCGGGTCAAAGGAGGAGGATAGAGGATAAGTAGCAGGTTAAATATTAATTAGGTGACCTGATGTAGCAGGTCATAAAGTCACTTATACTACTCTTGTTTAACTACTCCAATAATATGTATTATTCTCGGATTTATTGAAATTGGTATTATTTTGGGAAGACGCCCTATAGTTGATATTATTGTCGTTAAATAACCCTTTAATTTATTTTAATAGTACTTCGTATTATTTTTATACTACTTAATTATGATGTTTTTTTTTATTATTTAAACTAATATTCATCGCACGGACTTTATATTTCACTAAATTTTTAAAATTCTTTTATAATTAAAAGATAAAAAATTAAATTGAATATTAGTTTATATTTTTAATTAAAATATCGAGTCATAGATCAAGATTTAGAGATCTTGACTCTTGACCTACAAAAAAACGAGTTGGGCATGTTGAGTACTATTTAATATGAGAAAACAAATTTTGTCTCCTATGTGCAACTGTACAAGAGAGTAAGTTACTAAAAATGCTAAATGATTTAAGTTAACAATAGACATAAAATTATATTCAAATAAAAGGATAATATATACGGATTAATAATTAATTTTTTCCTGCATTTTTTTAATTAACCTCATATGGGTTTGGTAAATTTTTTTAAAAAAGTGAAAAAGTGAGAGAAAATTAGTGATATAGTGCATGTGATGAGAGAAAAATATTAATTAATAAATTTCCATATGAAGAACTGAAGCTAACTAAAAAAAATTCCTAAAATAAAATGAGGCTAAATAAAAAAAATGGAGTATATATATTGAATTGCTAATAGGTTAATATTAGAGTTTTAACAAAATCTAGGCATAAGAATAGATTGGCTAGAATGTGCTTTAGGCTTTATAGTCTCTTCTTTTCAATGGGTTGAACGGGTCATGCTATGTCATGTCCCTAAATTAACAGGTAATTTTGGATTCGTGTAAAAAAAACTGGGTTCATGACCCAAAAAACAGCAGATTGGGTGGGACGGGTGTGCGAGTCATGTCAAATTTAAAGCGAGATGGTTGCATGCATCATGCATGCAAATATATATTAGATGTAGTAGAGTCAAATGATTAATGATTAAAACACATATATAAACTCAATGTTCGCAGATGAGTTGTCAGGTCTCACGGATATATTAATATTACTCACAGACGCAAGACTTGGTATTTTGATGAGTGTCATTTGTTTCACCCAGGTAATTAATGTAGACACTAGGACTGTCGAGTGGGTCGGGTGAAATACCGGTCCCGTATTGGGTTATGGTCAGAGTATAGGACATAAATAGTTTCAAACGCCTAATTTTTTTACCGCTTTTTAAGCAAAAAAAATACTTTTGATATTAAATTTTTATTTATTTTAATACTATTAGTATTATTTCCTTTAAATTATCATTTTTTTATTTAAAAAAAATCAATTTTTTTTAGCCTGTCTCACTTCTTGATTTCTCTCGGTGTTGTCCCCTTAAGATAAACATTGATAAGCGGTGTCAAATCTTCGAAATGACAATGCTTTGAAATAATCCTAATCACTTCGTCGCATAACTAATACTCCCTCCGTCTCACTAAAAGGGTCACCTCACCTTCCTTCTTAGTGAGAATTAAGATGTATTAAAATGTGTAACGGAAAATGAAAAATGGAAAATAAGTGTGGTTAAACCAATGTTAACCACAAAAATCAGACAAAATAAGAATAAAGCAAAATGTGACTTTTAGATAGACAACCCAAAAAAAGGACTGTTTTACAGACAGAGGAGTATTATTCTGTATGTTAAAATTTGAGTTTTAGCAAAATCCAGACATAGAAATAGATGACTAGAAATTGGCTTTTAGACTAAAATATTGTGGTCTCTTCTTTCCAACGAATTGAATAGGTCGAGTTAGATCATGACTCAAAATCGGATAATTTAGGATTCAGGTTAAACAGGTTGCGAGTAAAAAAAAGGCTCATGCCTCTAAAAACGTGTCAGGTGGGTCAAGTCAAATTTAGAGTGAGATGCTGACATATATACAAATAAATTTAATGTGAAAGTCAAATGCTTAGAGAACAAAAGACACAGATAGATCCAATGTTCCAACCCAAATGAGTTGTCACAGACATTAAAATTGCTAACCAGGTATTATGATGAGCATCGTTTATTTTAGCCATGTAGCTAATGTACACACTAGACTTGTCACCGGTCGGGGTATACGGGTCATGCTCAGAAATAGTTTCGAACACCTAATTTTGTTACGTCTTTTAAAGTAAAAAAATAATATGTACTCCGTGTTAAATTAGGGTCGGGTTTATGGGTCGAGTCGAATTTGACAGGTCTAACCATCTATGTATAGTATTATAATCCGCGTCTGCTACTTTTCGTATAAAATACATGCAAACGTGGAGTGCTAATCCTCTAAAATGACAATTATTTGAAATAATCGTACTAATTCCATCGCAGTCAATAATTATAAAAGAAAGTATGAAGGTTGATTTAGTAACGTTATTGTTACACCCGTTCATCGTACGGGCATCAAAACTAGTTTCCATTAAAACCGTTTTTTAAAACCCGTTTTCACAATCAACGATTTCATTAATAAAACTCATCGTTCTTAATAATTTATTAAAGCACCAAAAGTCATAAAAATATATTTTATCATGAAATCATTAGAAACATTTTTTCCAGATTTAAAACAAATACCAGAAATCGAAAATTAAAACGACAAACACGGTTTTTAACGATAAACGGCGATTTAAAGTGATTAATTAATCCACCCACTTAACAATTCCGAAAACTTATGAAAAAAATCAGAAAATTCTTTTTCATAAGAATGATTACCCACTTCAAATTTTAGATTAAAATAAAATGTTTAAGTACAAGAACTAAAAATCGGCTTTTAATCATTTTTGTCCGTAAACGGTAATAATTCAATAATCGATAACTAAAATATCAGAAAAATACCAAATTATTAAAAATCATCAAAAACCTCATTTTTACATAATATAATCATATATTACAAGTTTGGGCCGAATACTACGATTTTACAAATTAATATGACAATTCAATCGTTAATCTCGTAAAAACGATAAAAATACCGAAACATGCAAATTTTCAAATTTTAAAAATTTTCCAGATTATATGACATACATATATTGTCAAAAATGAAATATAATGCAAATACACAATTAAAATCATGAAATATCGAGTAACATTGACGTTACCTCTAGTCCAAATCGGAATCGATAATATACTCGTCGGCCTCGGGATCGTCCACAAAACCTACATCACATGAAAATCATGGTATAAAAATACCATGAGAAAAACTAAGAAAATCAAGGTAAATAACGATTGAAAACAACATCGATTATTACCTTAATGATAGAATCAGAATAAGGATTAATTTGACGATAAAGATGAGACGATTATGACTCGAATTGGAGCAAGAACCAGCCTTGGAAAGGTGGTAGAAGTCATGGCCAAAGAGAGAGCAAGAAGGAGTTTTAATATTTTTTTTATGACAAATGAATGTAAGAAAAAATGGATGGTTTCTAATGCTTGAATGAAATTAAATAATTGATGAAAACTAGGTAAAAATGGACTAAATGATCCGGCAAAAAGTGAGGGTGAGGGAGTATGAAGGGTTTGATAATTACGCAATGGTTAAATAAAAAAATAATTTTTAAGTTGATAAAAAGAAGAATTGTAAAATAGTTAAAGTCATTTCAAAGCAATTCGAGTAAACCTCGCGATAGAAAATAATTATTCGCGAAACTTCGTAACAAAATCATTAATGGTTAAATTTTTGTAAGTAAAAATATTTCTAAGTTGAAACTATTATACAAATATGTTTAGACATTTGTAGGAAAAGAAATAGCTTAAATCCGAGCTTAAAAACGTTAATTCATAGAGAAATAGAATTCCTCGTGGAAAATAAATAGTGTACGAAGAAAACCAAATAAATAGATTTAAAATAATTAAAAAATTTTAAAATAAAAATAAATATCATTAAACTCAAAAATGAAAATAAAGCTTGGAAAAATGAAGAAACATTAGGCCAGAATGTGACAGAGTTATGGCGAAGTTATAACGGAAATGATAAAAAAACGCTAGAAAAAATAGCGGGTGTTACAATCCTCCCCACTAAAAGAAAGTTTCGTCCTCGAAACTGAGAATAAGCAAACAGGAAATCAAGGTTTACCTTACTCGAAGAGATGAGGATGCTTAGCTCGCATCGAAGACTCGGTTTCCCACGTTTCTTCCTCAAACCGATTACAGCGCCACAGAACTTTTACCAGAGGTACAACCTTGTTCCTTAAGCGCTTCTCACGGCGGTCAGTAATCTTCACCGGCCTTTCTTCGTAAGTCAGATCTGGTTCAAGATCAACAATCTCGGATTCCAACACGTGCTCGGGGTCACTAACATATTTCCTCAGCTGGGAAACATGAAAGACATCGTGAACCTTACCCATGGAAGCAGGCAATTCCAGCTTATAAGTGACTTTGCCCACTCTCTCAACAACAGGATACGGACCAACGAACTTAGGGTTGAGCTTGCCCTTAATCCCAAACCGTTTCACCCCTTTCATGGGTGATACCTTCAGGAACACAAGATCACCAACCGAAAACTCCAAATGTCAGCGACGAACATCCGCATACGACTTCTGTCGATCCTGAGCGGACTTCATCCTAGAACGGACTACATTCACCACATCGATAGTCTGAGCTAACAGATCCGGACCCAAAATCTTCACTTCACCGGGAACATCCCAACAGACGGGACTAAGACATTTACGACCATACAGTGTCTCGAACGAGGACATCTTAATGGAAGCATGGTAGCTGTTGTTATAGGAAAACTCTACCAGCGGAAGATGTTGGATTTAATTCTCTTGGAAATCCAAAGCACAAGCCTGATGGGAAGGATTTTGTCGTGGAATCCCGCCACCAAATAAAAACCAACTAACCTAACTAGGGCAGCTAGGGTAAGTCGGGTCGAATCCACAGGGACGGGAGGTCGGACTAAAGTATGCTACGGTCTAGGACTAGGTTCGAGACGAGCTAATCAAAGGAGGGGGAGACTAGGACTAAGCTAGGTCTAAAGCAAGAAAACAAACAAAGGAAACGGGCTAGGATTAGGTCGGGGTCAAAGGGGTAACGGAATGGTCAAGGAAGAGCTAGAGTGAAGGAGGTAGTAGGGTGATCTAGGTCGGTCCGGGCGGTCGCAACTTAGACCGACCTAGAGGTTCCTCATTGTACCCATTTTGGCGACACACATGACAAACGGGGTTCTAGCGCGCTATGGCCTAGATCGAATCCGGGCGGTCGCAACTTAGACCGACCTAGGGGTCGTCCTCACCGGGCTCTCGCAACTTAGTGAGGGAACCGAACCCATAACAAACTAACACCCACAAGGGAAAGGCAAGAAAAACAAGCAATCTAACTTACTTAGTCATTCAAGCATTTCATCAAACATGTAACATGCATCAACCAAGAGGAAACCCAAATCTTCCACCCCCATCTCCAACAAACCCTTAATCACCCAATTAACACCCTAATCACCCTACTAACCCTAGCAAGAGTCTACTCTAACATAATCAAACTACAACTAACAAGAACAAGAGGAATCATCATAAGAAACAAACATACCTAAACAAACTCTACCAAACTAACAAGAACAAGAACAAACAATAATAAAGATTCAAACTTGATTAAAGAACAAAGATTAAGAGAAAGGAAAAGAAGATTATACCATACTAGAAGATGAAAGGAAGAAAGAAACTTGCATAGATGAGAAAAACCCAAAACAAACATCCAAGTTTGTCAAGCTTGGTGAAGATCTTGAAGAATTCCCGAATTACAAGCACTAAACTAAGATTAACGATAATCTAAAGACTAATCTACACTAATCTAATCTAATCTATGCTAAAACTAGGCTAGGGTTTGTGGGTAATGAAGAACATAAGCTTTACAAAACAAGGGAAGAGTATATATAGGGTTACAAATGGAAGGGAGAAGAAAGAAAGGAAATGCGGGCTGAAGCTGGGTGGTCCCGACCGGGACGGCTGGGTGGTCCCGACCGGGACGGGTTGATCCCGACCGGGACGGCCTGTCAGTGGCTCCCTTAAACTCGCACTTCATCCCCGACGGGATGAGGTGCATACCCGTCGGGGATGAGTCTTGTAGGCCTCCAATATGACCTTTTTGGTTCCTCCTTGCCTCACATGGACTTCTCATCGATTCTCGGGACTCGGGATCGGGTCTCGGAGGCTCGGGATTGGGTCCCAAGGTCTCGGGGTCGATTCCAAAGCATCGAGTCATCGTTCCTTTATCTCGTTGGCTCCAAAATGTGTATGTATCGAGTCGGAATCGCTCCAACTCTTCCAAATCGGTCTCGGGAACCTGAAACGAACTAAAGGAAGCATAAGAAGCCCCTAAACCGCTCCCAAGGAGCGATTCTACAAGGAAAATGGGACCAAAACACTACAAAATAGGCACTACAAACCACACTTATCAACTCCCCCACACTTGACCCTTACTCGCCCTCGAGTAAGCACATACTAACTACTATACTAGCCGAATGGGTATTAGCGCACCCTACGCCCTTTCAACTCACGCGAGTGCACTTAGAGGAAAAGTGCACTCCACAAGGCAAGTCGGGTCTTGCGACAAAACTGCGGATGCAACCGGACACAAAACACATAAACAAACAAGCACACAATCAAACACACAAAAGGTTGCACCCAAAAGAAAAGAAATACCGCTTCCCTCAAACAAGCGGTGAAAGAAGCACCGGTTTAGGACTCAAGGCAAGTGACAACGTTCCCAAGCTAGCAATACAAACCAAGATGGACTAAACCCTAATAGTATGACGACAAAGCAATAAAAACGTTGGTAACTTACCTCGGTTCCTCCTAACCTTCTAAGAACGTACTACGGGACGATCGGCGGGATGGAAAAAGGATGAACCATGGTTTTAGTCGACATTGTAGGTAAGTGAGACCCCGCCCCCTTTAGCGTGAGCCAAGAGGGTCGTCCCGTGTCCAAAACCGCCTAACTAGTCCAAGTAAAAAGGTGGAAATAATTGCAAAATGAGGGAAGACCGACTAATGCCGCTATCATCCTTCCTCGGGACTCGGTCCTTTAGTAGGTTCTTCACGGCAAAAGTCGGAAAAAGGCTTATTTTTGTGGTGTTAAGATCTTTTTGTGAGACGATTTTCTTTTGGCATTTTCTTTCTTTTCGACTTTTTGATATGTTTATTGCCATGCCATTTCTTTTTCTTCTTTTCTATTTTCTTTTTGGCTTTTGTGCCTTTTCTTTTTCTTCATTCTTTTTTTTCTTTCATTTTCTTTCTTTTTCTTTTCTTTGCCCTTTCTTGGCAAGATTTTGCTTTTTGGCAATTCTTATTGCAAGGAAAGACGAATTCAACAATTTGCAATTTTATTGTGTGGAAATGTGTGGGAGGTAGGTAAATGGGTAAGTCGGGGGTCGCGATCCTCCTTCAAACCCACAAAAGTGGAGAACTTGGACTAATCAAACAATCCTAAACATGGTCACCTAAGGGGCGAGACTCGGTAACCAAGGCCTTTTCACACCGTGGGTGGTCATAATGGTTAAAATGCAAATCCCGTAGTAAATCCCTAGTAAGCTAGGTGGACTCAAGGTAAAGGACCAACGAAATCATTGATTTAGGGTCATTCTACTAGACTAAAGTCCAAGACTCGATTTACACTACTAGGAAGGGAAAGTACACACTCACACTAGCCTCTAAACCGAGTTTTCGAAAACCTTTTACACACAAGACAAGACAACAAAACACAAAACAAAGACTCAACGAAAACGAAAGAAAAAGAAACAAAAGCAACAAAACAAGAACAACACAAAACGAACACATACACAACATAAACACCACCCCGATCATCCAAACAAGCCACCAAATCATCCACACTTTACAAAGCTCCACCCGAGCACACAACATTACAATCTCCTCCAAACTCCGCAAGAGGTAAAGAAGAAAAAGAGATAAGATGTTACCGGGAGTCTTGAAAGCCTTCCAAAGTTAACGGCGATTAAAGCAACCTATAAGGGAAAGGGAGGCAAAACACGCACACAAAAAAAATATACGACACAATGACACAAGAGGAAAACACACAAAAGAAAAATCTTTTTGATTTTATTGAAAAATTTTCAAATTTTTATGGATTTTTAAGATTTTTTTCCAAAAACTAAGAAAATAAAACTAACTACGATAGAATATCGCTCCCCCACACTTAAGTCGAGCCATGTTCTCATGCTCGACCGTAGTGCATGGGAGCACAAAAGAAAATAAAGGAAACTACGAAAAGAAAGCTAAAAATCAAAAATAAAGTGAAGAAAAGGGTAGAAAGTGTCCGGCCGGGGTGTAGTCAAGTCACCATGGGCCGAGACAAGAAAAAGATATGGATGGGGGAAGAAATAAAAAGAAGGAAATAAAAGGAAATGGGAGGGTAGGACTAGGTGTAATCAAGTCACCTAGCCCGGATTCCGCCTAAATCCGACTAAATCCTCAAAAAGAAAGAGTGAAAAACTTGTAAAATTTGGATTTTGAAATGACTCTCGATGTAGTCACATCATCGAGAGTCGGGAGCGACCAAAACCAAGGCCTCGAAGGCCACCATGACATCAAGACACAAAAGTGTACAAGGGGAAGGGAATAAACACAAGAGAAAACAAGCTATAAAAGACGGGAAAGAAAGGATAGTTGCCGTACCAATAAGTTAGCAACTCACTCGCTCCATCGTCTCATAGCTCCATATAGGCACAAAACTTGTCTTCGTCAATGCTATTCCTCTTCATTCTCGATCAAACCGCATGGTGAGGTAGTAATGGTGTGAGGGGAGTGGGATTCGATGTGAAACTCGGTGTAAAGGGAAGAGAAATGAGGTGAGGGTATGTAAATGAAGTGTAATGGTCATATGACATGAGCAAGGATGGGTAGGGAGGTTGGGTGGGGGTATGCAATGGTTGGGTGGGCCCAAATGTCAAAGAAGAGGCCAAAAGAGGGGAAAGGGGACCATCCCGGTCGGGAAGACACACTCGTCCCGGTCGGGAAGCTACCTTCCCGGTCGGGACGGCACTCCAGCAAGCTCCAATTTTTGCACCTCCATCCCGATCGGGACGGCTCCTTCCCGGTCGGGATGGCATAACCTTCCCGGTCGGGAAGCTCCCTTCCCGCCCGGGATGGATCTTCTTGACCTCCAAAACCCCAAAAGTTTCACCGAAGCTTCAAAAACCGACATCCATACTCGCGACCCAAGCTCTATCATTAACCATTCTTCTCTAGGAATCATCTTCACTTCACACCTATCACAACGAGCTCAAATACAACATCAAATTCCCTCCCTCACATCGCTCATCAAAATACCAAATTCCAAGAATTCCACAAAACCTAACAATCCTAGAAACCAAACTATCCAAACAACCATATATACACAACCAAAAGCTAAAAGGAAGAGAAAAAGAGATATTTACAATAATGTACTCTCACCAACTACACCTCCATAGCCATCAAGAGCTCGAAGGAGTAAGTCAAATGCCCTAGCAACATCTTCAATTAAGCTCACATGGCCAAGCCTAGCCACTTTCAAAAGTTTCCAAGTCGGAGGTGAGAAGCGATCATCTTCATTAAGCTCGGGGTTCTCGTGATCTTCCGGGTCTTCGGAACCAACATAGCTACGACTCTTATGACCATCCGGTAGGTATAGTGGTCTAGAGTCGTGCTCGGTGTTATGATGTGGGAGATCACACCCTAGGGGTGTCGCTTCTTCTACGGGGTCGAGAGTGGGGTTCTCTCCCACCGCCCGACAAGGATCCTCTTCAACAACCGTCTCACAAGACAAGGGACTAGGCATCGAGTGCGGTAGAGGAGGAGAAGGCATCAAGTTTTCTTCATTGGAGGGTTTAGGATCCTCCGATTTCCCATACAAGGCAAGTTCCAAGGCATCTACTTCTTTTTCCCAAGTATTGCGCTCCTTTTCACTCACCTTGTCTATATGGCCTAGAGGAGGTATGTCTTCACTTGGCCTTGGATTGTCATCCGGTTCATCACAAAGAAAATCGAACAAATCCAATTTGATAGCCAATACATCGGCTCCCCAAGAGTTATCTTGAGAATCATGTTCACTCCCCTCCCCATTGTTGGCCCTTGAAGCTTCAACTTCCTCTATTCTTCCCCTATCTTCACCTCCCAAGCAACACTCAACAATGGTCTCATGATCGACCCTCTCTTCTTCATTTGTAGCTTCAAGGTTGGGTTGCCTTTCTTGTGGAGGCACCCGACCTTCTTGCCCAAATGAACCTTCCTCAACATGTTGTGGAGCTCGAGTGGCCGACATCGTGATACGAGCCATGAGTGCATCGATTCGAGCATCTTGCACCGCTATTTGGGCCCTAAGCTCCTCTTTAACCCCCTCTATGTGAGTCAACATCACTTGGTGACTCTTTTGCATTAAAACCGTCATCACTTCGGACTAAAGTATGCTACGGTCTAGGACTAGGTTCGAGACGAGCTAATCTAAGGAGGGGGAGACTAGGACTAAGCTAGGTCTAAAGCAAGAAAACAAACAAAGGAAACGGGCTAGGATTAGATCGGGGTCAAAGGGGTAACAGAATGGTCAAGGAAGAGCTAGAGTGAAGGAGGTAGTAGGGTGATCTAGGTCGGTCCGGGCGGTCGCAACTTAGACCGACCTAGAGGTTCCTCATGGAACCCATTTTGGCGACACACATGACAAACGGGGTTCTACCGCGCTATGGCCTAGATCGAATCCGGGCGGTCGCAACTTAGACCGACCTAGGGATCGTCCTCACCGGGCTCTCGCAACTTAGTGAGGGAACCGAACCCATAACAAACTAACACCCACAAGGGAAAGGCAAGAAAAACAAGCAATCTAACTTACTTAGTCATTCAAGCATTTCATCAAACATGTAACATGTATCAACCAAGAGGAAACCCAAATCTTCCACCCCCATCTCCAACAAACCCTTAATCACCCAATTAACACCCTAATCACCCTACTAACCCTAGCAAGAGTCTACTCTAACATAATCAAACTACAACTAACAAGAACAAGAGGAATCATCATAAGAAACAAACATACCTAAACAAACTCTACCAAACTAACAAGAACAAGAACAAACAATAATAAATATTCAAACTTGATTAAAGAACAAAGATTAAGAGAAAGGAAAAGAAGATTATACCATACTAGAAGATGAAAGGAAGAAAGAAACTTGCATAGATGAGAAAAACCCAAAACAAACATCCAAGTTTGTCAAGCTTGGTGAAGATCTTGAAGAATTCCCGAATTACAAGCACTAAACTAAGATTAACGATAATCTAAAGACTAATCTATACTAATCTAATCTAATCTATGCTAAAACTAGGCTAGGGTTTGTGGGTAATGAAGAACATAAGCTTTACAAAACAAGGGAAGAGTATATATAGGGTTACAAATGGAAGGGAGAAGAAAGAAAGGAAATGCGGGCTGAAGCTGGGTGGTCCCGACCGGGACGGCTGGGTGGTCCCGACCGGGACGGGTTGATCCCGACCGGGACGGCCTGTCAGTGGCTCCCTTAAACTCGCACTTCATCCCCGACGGGATGAGGTGCATACCCGTCGGGGATGAGTCTTGTAGGCCTCCAATATGACCTTTTTGGTTCCTCCTTGCCTCACATGGACTTCTCATCGATTCTCGGGACTCGGGATCGGGTCTCGGAGGCTCGGGATTGGGTCCCAAGGTCTCGGGTTCGATTCCAAAGCATCTCATCGTTCCTTTATCTCGTTGGCTCCAAAATGTGTATGTATCGAGTCGGAATCGCTCCAACTCTTCCAAATCGGTCTCGGGAATCTGAAACGAACTAAAGGAAGCATAAGAAGCCCCTAAACCGCTCCCAAGGAGCGATTCTAGAAGGAAAATGGGACCAAAACACTACAAAATAGGCACTACAAACCACACTTATCAAAGCCTGTAACATATCCTCCAAAGTTTGGATCGTTTTCTCGGACTGTCCATCAGTAGCAGCATGGAAAGCGGTATGCATCAATAATTTACTCCCTCCGTTCCAACCATTTGTATCCATTTGCTTTATGTACGTATGTCGATACTCGTTTTCTTTTGTCTATATCTTTAGTTACATAATACTAAAAATTATAAAAATTTGATATTCATAATGTATTCGATTAGACAATTTAAATAAGATCCCACATGAATATATTTTATCTTATATATTAGAAGTTATATCGAAAATTCGTCCTACTTATAAATAGTGTCAAAAAAGCAAATGTATACCATTCGTTGGAACGGAGGGAGTACTTCCCAAAGCATCTTGCAACGCTTTCAAGAATTTAGAGCAGAATCTCGGATCCTGATCCGAAACAATCTCGAGCGGTACGCCATGATGACGGACGATCTCGACAACATACACCTCTGCGAGTTTCTCCAAACTCCAACTGTCGCGAATAGGGAGGAATCATGCACACTTGGTCAAGCAATCCACCACAACCCAAATACCGTTTCTTCCATTCACGGTTCTTGGTAATGCCATCACAAAATCCATCGATATGCACTGCCACTTCCATTCCGGAACAGGGAGTGGTTAAACCAAACCTCCAGGCTTCTTGTGCTCGAACTTCACTTGCTAACATGTTAAGCACTTACTTACAAACTCCGCGATGTCCTCTCACATATGAGGCCACCAGAAGTGGAGCTTCAAATCACGATACATCTTGTCACCACCAGGATGAATAAAGTATCTCGTCCTATGTGCCTCGGTTAGAACTTGCTTTCTCACCTTAGCATCACTAGGGACATCCCAGCGGTTCTTAAACTTCAGTGCTCCGCTGGAATCCACAGCAAAATCTAGAGCCTTACCAAGATTCATCTTTTTTCGGATATCGGCTACAAAAGGATCTTCCAACTGCTTCTCACGAATCTCACGGAAAAGAGTTGGTTCAGCAACTAGGGCATTGAGGTGACCATCGAAACCTTCATCTACCACATCAATAGTCATCTTGGCAAATTCTCGGGCCAACTTCTTAGATAAGCCAGAACAAGGAGTTAAGTAATGGAGGGTCTTTCTGCTAAGAGCATCAGCAACCACGTTAGCTTTTCCCTCACAATACATCAATTCAAGGTCATAGTCGTTCACTAACTCGATCCAGCGTCTCTATCTCGCATTCAGATCTTTCTGCGTGAAGAGATATCGCAGGCTCTTATGGTCAGTGTGAACCTTGCAACTCACTCCATACAGATAATGCCTCCAAACATTCAAGGCATGCACTACTGCTGCCAACTCCAAGTCGTAGGTAGGGTAATTCACCTCATGGACTTTCAACTGTCTAGAGGCATAAGCGATCACCTTACCACTGTGCATAAGGACACAACCCAAACCATTCTTAGAAGAGTCACAATATACATCGAAACCAACGCCTTCTTTAGGTAGGGTCATGATAGGAGCAGAAGCGAGCTTCCTCTTGAGCTCAGAAAAAGCATCTTTGCAAGCTTGACTCCACAGAAATTTATTCTCTTTCTTGAGTAATTGAGTCATAGGCCGTGCTAACTTAGAAAAGTCCTGCACAAATCTTCGATAATAGCCAGTAAGACCTAAGAAACTTCGGATCTCACCAACATCTTTGGGACTCGCCCAGCTCTCGATAGCCGAAATCTTAGCGGGGTCAACTTTAATACCTTCTTTTGCGATAACATGACCCAGAAAAGCTACCTCGGAAAGCCAGAACTCACACTTGGAAAATTTAGCATACCACTTTTGATCTCGTAGAATGTCGAGAATAATCTTGAGATGTTCTGCATGTTCAGCTTCTGACTTGGAATAGATCAGGATATCATCAATAAAGACAACAACACACTGATCCAAATACTCCCTGAAAGTTCTATTCACCTGATCCATAAAAACAACAGGAGCATTGGTTAGTCCAAAAGGCATGACTTTGAATTCATAATGTCCATACCTCAAACTGAAAGCCGTCTTCAGAATATCTGATTCTCGGACGGGGATTTGATGGTATCCAGATCTTAGATTGATCTTGGAAAATACAGAAGCACCCTTAAGTTGATCAAAGAGAGCATCAATTATGGGCAAAGGATATTTGTTCTTGATCGTAACCTTGTTGAGATCACGATAATCAATACACAGGCGCATCGAACCGTCTTTCTTCTTGACAAAAAGTACAGGAGCGTCCAAGGGGAAGAACTTGGACGAATGAAATCTTTCTCAATCATTTCATCCAATTGCTTGCGTAACTCTTGCAACTCAGTAGGAGCCATTCTGTAAAATGCTTTGGCGATCGGGCCAGTACCAAGCACGAGTTCAATAGTGAATTCCACATCTCGTTCGGGAGGAATACCTGACAACTCCTCGGGGAATACATCTGCATAGTCACACACTATACGTACTTCCTCGAGTTTAGGGAGTTCAGCAGTTACAGTTACCGTACATAAAAATGCTTGGCAACCTTTTCTTTACCGTACAGTTACCGTCATTCCAGGCATAGAGTGCTTAAGGGTACAAGTCTTTATCTTTAGGTCCCGTGCCCCTCAGCTTTGAGACGACTAAGGATCAAAGTTGACTTGAACGGTTTTCGAGTCCCCATAATTGACTCGGTGGTGACTCCACAAATCGGCAACAAGTTCAGTTCACTAAAAAGATCGCCTTACCAAACATATCGGCCTTTAAACGTTTATAACCACGACTCGATCGATTCCAAACGGAAACACAGGCGCCTGCGCCCGTCTAGTACAAGTCCGGATCGTCAACCGAATCGAGGTCCGACACATCACCCCGAACGCGAGATCGGACCGAACCCCCGACTGGGAGAGGGCTGCGTGGGTGGCCGCCGCGATCAAAACCAGGTCAGTCCCGCGCGGGCGAGTGTAGGGCGTCGGGCGGTGCGGACGGACGTCCACACTTTGGCGACTCCGCTGGGGATTTGGAAACAAGTTTCCAGCGGTGGTGTAACTTGAACGAGGTCGGTGAAGTTTATTTCCTAGTTCCTAGTTGTGGTCACTATAGGTTTTGGCCCTAAAAAGGCCACCCTAGCCGATATCAGTACCAATCGACCTCTTCGCGGTAAGATCCTTATGGACACGCGGAGAGATCCTCGGTTGACGCTCTGGCCACCTAACGCGTATCCCGCGGATATACTAAACGAGTAGTTCTGAACGGACGGTACGACACTAATCTCCCCAAATGACATGTCGACACCTAAGCAAAGGCTATTCGTGGGCGATAGCCTACCCTAACCTACCCGTGTCTGCATCCTACATGAGTGTATGCATTCGTAGTTGGGTGTACCGTGTTTGAACAACCCAAATAAAACATTTAAATTCGGATTCAACGACGAGAACATATTCAACCGCACCCAACTCCGTTTTCGAAAAAAAATCTCTTCTTTTCAAAACGACCTTTTGAGCACCGATACTCCGGTCAAATCATGGTTATCTTCGATAAAAAAAAATGTTTTAAATGCTGTCATCATGACGAATTTTACACTCATCACTTTCAAAAAAAAAGAGAAAACTTTTTTTGAACGCCATCACCTTGGCCAAAGCAAAACTCGTAGTTTTCCAACAACAACGAGAGACGCTAATAAATGCCGAATTCCCAATCAATGGGACCGAGGCACCTAAAGCGTTTACATTTTATTTTTGCACATGCCGTTGACACGACCAAAGCTTCAATTAATGAAGTCAAAGAATCCGAAAAGGTTACATTCACAAAACATTTTTACACGCCGTCACCACCATCGGGATTCTAATCAATGAGATGGACAAATGTGGCCACACATTTTAAAAGTTTTCTTAAAAAAACACTTTCACCACCTAAATTCTGTAATGAGGATTTAGTCACACCTTTCAAAAGCACCGTCACGAGACATCACGTTCTGTCACGAACACCGCCTACACCACGGATATCGAACTAACTAATTAATAGTAGTTTCGATAAAAGCACAATGTCGCCATTTTCAAAAACTGGTTCCTTTAAAAACCGTGCTTCTTTTGAAAAAACTGTCATTTACACTTCTGCTGTCATCGAATTTTCGATGCACATGTAGCAACACGTTTTCACGTCACCAACGATGTCACCACACCATCGTCACCCCAATTTTACAAACCCTCCCTTTCGAAAGAAAAGGTTTTATTTTTTTCAAAGGCTCGATCGTTTTCAAAAAAACATCAAAACTCCTTGATCCTAAGCCGGGATCGCGATCAACTTCTTACGTCGTACAACCGTGTGATTAACTGTCTGTGTTGGTTACTAGGGTCGCCTCTACTCGAGGTCTTACATTTTGGGTCGTCTTACCTCGAGAAGTCCTCTTTAAATCTCACCTCCGAGATTTGTGTCAAATCGTCTCATTTTAGAGACAGAAATTCACTAGGCGTTCCGCCGAATACACCGAGAGTCTAAAGAACTTGAGTCCCTAATCCGATGACCGCAAACACGTGCAAATCAAGGGTCTCATTTCCTTGTCGTTCAGTCAAGAGCATTCCCCGAGCCTCTAAGTCATCCGATGGATCCTCCCTAACTTCCGACGTCATCTTGCAGAAATCACTCCCCAACATGTCCTCAGAGCCAGGAGTGATCGAAAACCTCTGCATCAACGTCAATACCCTGACCGAGGTGGTTCATGATATTCGCACCTCGATAGATCATCTGTCCTCCTTCGTTCGTCGCATTGGCAGTCGCCTCAATTTCCTCGAAAGTGGAGGAACGGAGAACGAGGCAAGTACCAGTTCAATCAATTACCATACCCAGGAACCCACTCCGAACGAATCACCCCGGTACTCCGAAAGGGCAAGATCCCCTAAAGCCAGTAGAGAAGTAATTAACCTTGATATCCCGCAAAACATTACCCAGCAAAGCAAGAACGCATCGAAAAGAGTTTACCAAGATCAACTCGTCGTATACTAAAACTCTTAAACACTAAATAGATCAAGGGTTGCTCAAACCTTTAGGTCCCACTCCAGACCCACCGGTTGGTAAACGGAGCAAAACGTGGAGTTCCAACGCTTACTCTCTCTTCCATCAAGGAAATGGGCACGACACTGAGGCATGTTTCACTTTGAAACACGTCATCCAAAACCTAATCGAAGCAGGAACATTCTCCCCGGCAAAGCGGCAAAAGGCAGACTTTACCTTCTCAGTTGCCGAGGGAGAAATAGTGACATCAGTGGTCGTCACGAGTAATTTTAGACCCCTCAATGAGCCGCCTCAGAGAGGCACTTCCAAACACCCCTTGAGGGGGACGTCTTCAGAAGGCCATGACAGACTCTGAGGCCCGAACGACGTGTGATGACAGTGTCACAATGTGGTCAAGTCATAATAGTCGCCCCTAAAAACAATAAGTCGATCTTAGTCAAAGTCTAGTACGTCCATAGGGCCTGGGCTTAAATAATAAACATTTTCTCTTTTTTTTTATCGAGTCAGGGAGGTGTGAGGGGACATGTCCTCCACCTCCCCCACCAAACAAATCGCGGGCATCTAGCCCGTTTACTATTATATCAATAAAATCGGTATTATTCTTTTACAAACATGCCTCGACGTACTATTAATAAAATCCGTGGGAGAAGGGGTTTGAGACAGGGTGACCCAATGTCTTCGTTATTATTTACTATATGTATGCAATACTTCTCTTATATTTTAACTCATGGTAATTTGGATTCGAGTTTTAAATACCATCCGAAATGTGGCCCGATGATGCTCAACCACTTGTTGTTCGCTGATGACCTTCTCCTTTTTTGCAAAGGGGAGACGGAATCGATGGAGTTCCTGTGGCGGGTCTTTGCTACTTTTAGTAGGGCCTCGGGTTTAAGCATCAGTGTGGGCAAATCCCATGCTTATTTTGCAGGAGTAGATGAAGATAGAAAGGCAGCTATACTGCAATTCTCAGGCTGTGTGGAAGGTACGATGCCTTTTCGTTATCTTGGTTTACCAATTCAAAGTACTCGATTAGGTAAAAAGGATTGTGAAAAATTGTTCGCTCGCATTATCTCGAGAATTTCTAGTATTGGCGCCAGGAAGCTTTCTTATGCTGGGAGGTTGACATTGATTCAGGCTGTGCTGCCTCAGCTGCATAATTATTGGGCTATGGTTTTTATCATACCTAAATATATTATGGCTCCTATTATTTCTGTATGCCGCAGTTTCCTTTTGGATGGTGGTGTGGAGGGTACTAATAGAGCTCTTGTTAGTTGGGATAAAATTTGTTGTCCCAAGGAGGAAGGTGGTTTAGGTCTCAGAGATCTATATTCGTGGAATGAGGCAGCTGTGGCGAAGCTCGCTTCATGGGTGTTTGATCTTCCTGATCGATTATGGGTCCGCTGGGTTAATAGCATTTATCGAAGGGGCGTGTTTGGGGTGAGTATCAGCCTCATGCTGATGTCACTTGGGCATGGAGAAAGATTTGTCAGGCGAAAGGAAAAATCAAGAGCACGTATGCGGATGGAGTATGGCACGGGTCGCGGACTAGCTATTCTATTTCTGAGGGCTATGATGGTCTTCGGTCTCCTAGACCAAAAGTTCCATCGGCTCGTCTTGTTTGGACTGGGTGGAGCATTCCGAAACATAGCTTTATTTATTGGCTTGTGTTTAGGAAGACTCTTAACAATAGGACAAAATTATTGAGGTTTGGGGTGGCAGATTCAGACCTCTGTTATTTATGTGAATCTCAAGAGGAGAGCTTGGATCATCTATTTTTTGGGTGTGTTTGGAGTTCTCGAATTGTGGAGATTTTGAGTGCTTGGGTGAAGAAGAGATTACCGAGAAATGGGGGCTTGATGGGGGCGTGTCGTTTGCCAGGCACGAAATTGCAGCGCAATATTCTACGAGCTTTGTGCAATGCCATGATTTATCATATTTGGAGACATCGAAACTTGTGTCGAATTGAAAGATCGGTGCAACAACCTGATCGGGTTGCTAAGTTGATTAAGATGGATGTAAGAAGTAGAATTATGTGTAAGATTAAATTTTCGTTACATGCTAAAGACACTAGATGGTTACAAAACTTGTTGTAGTCATATCTTTGTAAATTCGTTACACTCACATCAATATACTTACCTTTTACCAAAAAAAAACATGCCTCGACAATCGCTTGACTTCTTTTAATAACTTACTTTATCGCTCGAAACTCGATACTATGCCATTTATCGATAACATTTAACTAAAGCGCAAGGGCTACAACAAACGGTCCACTACAACTTCACCCTAAAAAAAGAGACTAGGAACAACTACCCTAGGTTCAACCCACAACTGACCCCCCTAACCAAACAACAATACGCCTACAACCAATAAGTGATCATACAAACTGAAATTTCCCCGTTACCAACGACGCAGCCGAACACGAAGCTTGCCTAATCGTGCTAAAAGGTCGCCGTAACTCTAGGAGTTAAGAACCTTAGAGTACACGGAAATTCGTCCCTAGTAGTCAACCAGGCCACGGGCACCAGGAGGGTTTATAGCGAAAGTCTAACCCCATACCAAACCAAAATAGAAACAATATCCCGGGAGTTCACCGAAATTGACTTCATACACATACCCCGCGAAGAAAACCAATTCCCTGTTGCCCTATCCAAGCTAGCCTCATTAATAAACATACCTGACCATCTTTTCTCTATGCCTATCTGCGTGGAGTGAAGCGAACAACCGACCTACATCCATAGCCTCGAAATCGACGATACCCCCGAAGAACCCTGGTACAAAGCAATCATAGCGCTTTAAAGCCAATGGATCATACCCACCCGAGACAAACAGCAAAGACAAAAGAGCCTTAAGAATACAAGCCGCCCATTATGTCCTAAACCAAGGACTAATCTACAAACGAACCCCACAAGGAATCCTCCTTAGATGCATAAATAAAACTCAATCCGAGAGAGTCATGGAAGAAGTACTTGACCGAGAGTGCGGATCCCACATGAGCGCACACCTGTTAGCCCAAAAAATAATGAGACTAGGCTACCACTGGATTACCCTAGGGGCAGACTGTCGACGTCACGTCCGTCACTGCCACAATTGCCAAATATTCGCCAACATCCAGCACCTACCACCATATCCTCTCCATACCATAGCCGTACCCTGACCCTTCTCTACTTGGGGAATTGACATCATAGGAAAAGTACACCCATCCGGAACCGGCGGACACTGTTTTATACTAGTGGCCGTCGATTACTTCACCAAATGGGTAGAAGCCGCCTCTTACATCGTACTAACTTCCAAAAAAGTAGTCAAATTCCTACAAAATAACATCATCTGCCGCTACGGCATACCTCATGAAATTATCAGCGATCAAGGGGCTCATTTCAGAGCAGATACCCAAAAACTCTTAGACAAATACAAAATACAATGACACAAATCCTCACCCTACAGACCTCCGACAAACGGGGCCTTGGAGGCAGCAAAGAAAACCATCACCACGATCCTTAAGAAAATGATAGACAACTACGGGATTGGCCGAGCAAAATACCCTTCGCGTTATGTGGATACCGAACATCCTACCGAACACCCACTGGAGCCACACCGTACTACTTAACCTACGGCTCCGAAGCCGTGCGACCCGTAGAGCTAGAAATACCCTCACTAAGGATACTAGCCGAGAGCGGCATCCCCGAAGAAGAGTGGAACAAAAAACGATATGATGAGTTAGTACTCTTAGACGAGCGTAGGATACATGCACTGTCCACCGTACAAGCCTACCAATAACGTATACAACGAGCCTTTAACAAACGAGTGAAATCTCGAAACATACATGAGGGAGACTTAGTAGTCAAATCAATTAGAGCACCCCTTCCTGTCGACCCTAGAGGGAAGTTCAAACCAAACTGGGCGGGCCCCTACCTCTTCAAGAAAATACTCTCGGGGGGCGCCGTAATCCTCACCGACCTAGACGGCCAAGAGTTCTCAACCCCAACTAACATGGACCAACTTAAGCGATACTACCCATAAACATCCTGACAACCTCATCCTGATCTCTGAATTAGGGTGAAAACCTGCGGGAAAAAAAACAAAAAAAAACAATTCGCATTGATAATTGGCATAGCGAGTCTAAAGCAAAATCACTCACATTTAAAAGAACTACGAACATGGTTTGATTCCGTCTAAACACGGATACGTAGGCAACCCTTCTTCGGGTACAACCAACAAAATGACAAAATCAATTACTCGATTCACATGCAAACCGGACCCTTTTTCTGCGCTCCGGTTAACGAGTGATTCTAATGACGAAGCACAAACGACAAGCCGAGGATGGAGTGAAAACCCAAAAGGGCGCTCCGGGTAAAATGAAGAAACGAGTTGCGAGCCGTCGTAAAAAAAAAGAAAAAAAATGACGAGCTGAGGACGGAGTGAAAATCCGAAAGGGCGCTCCGGGCAAAATGAAGAATCGAGTTGCGAGCCGTAAAAAAAAACAAAAAAAAAGAGCAAAACAAAAGGTGAGCCGAGGACGGAGTGAAAACCCGAAAGGGCGCACCCGGCAAAATTGAAGAATCAAGTCGCGAGCCACCACAAAAACAAAATAAATGTAAAAAAAATAAATGTGCTTCTCATCAAGCACCCGAGAACCAACTATCTCGAAAAATGACGGCACGTTAAAACACCACAAAAAACTAGTACTAATACGCCACATAATATCAACTAATAGAACATAATATGAAACGGCTGGGCTCTACCGGTCCAACTTCCTGCTTCCATCGCCATCTGGGCGAGCTTGTTTGGGTCTTTCACCATTGACCCCTCATAATACAAGCTTCCATCGCCCTAGCCAAAGGCGAGCTCAGCCAACCATGTTTCTTCTCATTAGTAGCCCCTTCAACATGAGTCTCATCAGTCTTGGCCCACATAGATGAACTGACGGTACTAGGATCGGTAACGCTGTCTTTGGTCAGGAACTTAGTGACATGTCCTCGAGTCGCTTCCTTATTCTCTAGCGCCGCTGTCGTCCTAACTTTTGAATTGCTCTGTCCTGACGGGTGTTCACAAACCCCCCGCCGGATGGAAGTATTGTCGGTCGGTCGAACACTCTCTATAACAACGGGACGTGAAAATTTCTATTCCCAAGACACCCTAAAATCCCTGAACGAATTCTCCGTCCACGAGTCCAACCTAAGAACGCCATTAGTAAAATCCGAGGTGGTAGGCCTTAAACCCATTTGGTTCGACAATTCGCTCGGGTAAATATAAACCGGATCCCTCAAGGATAATATCTGCATAGTCTGGGTCGAGGACGAGAAGGGAAACATGGTATGCCCACTGATGTTCCACCACGGGACAGTCCACCTAATGACCAACCGCCCTTTAGCCAAGTAGGAAAGCCACCCATCTTCGGTGTGACCCTCACTCCATGCCCGCGCCATCTTTCGGCCCGGGAAACCCCTATAGTTATAACCTTTGACGAAAATTTCTGTTCCCAAGACACCCTAAAATCCCTGAACAAATTCTCCGTCCACGAGTCCAACCTAAGAACGCCATTAGTAAAATCCGAGGTGGTAGGCCTTAAACCCATTTGGTTCGACAATTCGCTCGGATAAATATAAACCGAATCCCTCAAGGATAATATCAGCATAGTCTGGGTCGAGTACGAGAAGGGAAACATGGTATGCCCATTGATGTTCCACCACGGGACAGTCCACCTAATGACCAACCGTCCTTTAGCCAAGTATGAAAGCCACCCATCTTCGGTGTGACCCTCACTCCATGCCCGCGCCATCTTTCGGCCCGGGAAACCCCTATAGTTATAACCTTTGACGACTCGGGAGGGAGGGGGGGAGGGGGCGACCAAACGAAGCCGCTCCTGTAGCCAAACCTACACAAACCACAAAAGTCACACCTTCAAACTAAAGCAACCACAAAAAAAAACAAAGCAACAAAGAAACATAACACCCTAAGCACCTGCAAAATGATCCTAGAACCCCGAAAAGGAGTCTGATGCAACCGGGCACGAGCATCGAGACCTAGAACAAGCTCACCCAAAATAAGCAGAGTGGGCGATCGTCCATGTTCCATCCCCATTACAACATCCAAAAACCGAGAATTACCCTAACCCTCACGCGCTGTCGCATCCTCGAAGAGATAGTAACAAGCCACCGCGATGTTAAAAGCCCGCTTACATGCTAGAGTTGAAATATCGTAAGAATCAGCCTGTGAGAATGTCCTGAAAAGCAACTCTAGATCAATGCCATCTCTCCCAAAGAAAACTTTAGCCTCCTCCAACGAAGAAAGGTCCAAAAAATGACGAAACCGTTCCACAAAAGCATCATCTCCCAAAGGCACACAAGGTTGAACCGAACTCCATCCACCTATGGCGTCTAGCTCCTCGGGGAGTGGACAAACCTTAACCCCGAGAAAAGCAAAAACATGACTTTTTGTGTCCCAAAATTTAGAGTATGCTAGCAAGAAGTCATCTTGCACCTTAACTCGGCTCAACGCAACGATCATTGACAAGCCGTCACTTGGACAAACCTCGAGGTCACATTTCTTAAAACAACCCGCCCACTCGGTCAGGAGATTCCCGAAACCCGACATGACTCAAAACAATACAAGGAAACTATAAGCACTCTTTGGGTATTTTTAGTTTGTCTAAAACAAGCACCCGTAACTTGTATATATAGCCCTAATCCCACAACAATTAGGAAACAACTAAAATTTCCATAAACGGGATCTAGACCGCTCAAGCCCAAGCGCCCAAATCTCCAGCCACCCGAGCCCAAGCGACCCGAAAAATTGAGGTATCAACCCCACGTTATCACCGTAGCTACCATTTAACATCTCAGAAGTCGGGAACGACCTCCCGAAGTAACCAAAACCCTCTCCTTAGACCGAAACACCCACGCAAGAGTTGCGAGGTCACATCTCACCCGTCGGACCCACTGGACTTAGACGTCTTTTCATTTTTTTCTTTAGGGGGATAAGCTACCCCACCTAGGCGTGTTGTAGCCTTTAATGGTTATTGCCAAGTCGCGTCTGTAGCCAACACGACATTGTCATGAAATACAAAAAGTGGTCTAACTTTTGTTTGTGGCCTAACTCTAAATATGAATGTCAAGACAACTGCACTTGCCTCCTAACACACTCGGTCAAAGCATGGCTTCTTTTTACGTTTTGCACCATGTCGAGTCAAACATTTTAATCGACGTGCTATCTGATCCAATTCCCGGCTCAAACTAACACAATTCAAAAGTCCGAAAAAACCATTTTCCTACTCTCATGCAACCCCAACACATTTTAAAACGTCCTAAACTACGATGAAATCGCAAATAAAACGAACGCGAAGTGATTACTTGTCGATCTAGGTCAACATTTCACAAAACGAAAACACAAGACTAAACCAATCAATTCAAACACTAAAAGTTAAAAATATACAAAACCATATACAAACCGAGTTCATAAAATTTGAAATATGCATTCCTAGATGACAAGGGTCTAAACCCCGTAATTGTCAACGCTGCACTCACAGATAGCCAACTTTCGGAGTTGTTAGTTATCTTACGACGACATAAGAAGGCTATTGGGTACAACATTGATGACTTACGTGGCATTAGTCCCGAATTTTGTATGCACCGCATTCATTTAGAGGGAGACCATAGACCGTCTATTCAGGGACAACGTAGGTTGAACCCGAACATGCAGGTTGTGGTTAAAAAGGAGGTTATGAAACTCCTAGATGCTGGCATTGTCTATCCCATTTCCGACTCTAAATGGGTTAGTCCAGACCAAGTGGTCCCTAAGAAGGAAGGGACCACGGTTATCACGAACGAGAAGAATGAGCTTATTTCTACTCGATTAGTGACTAGATGGAGAATGTGTATTGACTACCGTAAGCTGAACGTAGCTACTAGGAAAGACTATTTCCCACTCCCCTTCATTGACCAGATGCTAGAGCGTCTTGCATGCCATAAGTACTTCTGCTACTTAGATGGCTACTCGGGATTTTTCCAAATCCCAATTCACCTAGACGACCAGGAGAAAACAACATTCACTTATCCCTACGACACCTTCGCATACCAAAGGATGCCATTTGGCCTTTGTAATGCCCGACCACTTTTCAACGTTGTATGATGTCCATATTTTCGGACCTTATCGAGTCTGTCATGGAAGTTTTCATGGATGACTTCAGTGCATATGGCACTGATTATAATACATGTTTACTTAATCTTTCACGGGTCTTGCAACATTGTGAGGAGACCAATTTGGTCTTAAACTGGAAGAAGTGTCACTTCATGGTGACCGAGGGAGTCGTTTTGGGTCATTTAGTGTCCGAACGTGGCATCCAAGTGGATAAAGCAAAAGTCGAGGTGATTGAGCAATTACCATACCCCGTTAATGTTAAGGGTGTGAGGAGTTTTCTTGGTCACGCGGGTTTTTACCGCCGTTTAATCCAAGATTTCTCCAAGATTGCCAAGCCTCTGACTCAGCTGCTCCTCAAAGATGCCTCGTTCGTGTTTACTAACGAGTGTGTTCAAGCCTTTGACAGGATTAAG
This sequence comes from Agrostemma githago, assembly GCA_958450325.1. Taxonomy (NCBI): domain Eukaryota; kingdom Viridiplantae; phylum Streptophyta; class Magnoliopsida; order Caryophyllales; family Caryophyllaceae; genus Agrostemma; species Agrostemma githago. The sequence goes on from OY288243.1 coordinate 57,948,886, forward strand.
AAAGCTCTTATTTCTGCACCGATTATTCAATCGCCCGATTGGGGTTTGCCTTTTGAGGTTATGTGCGACGCTAGCGATTAGGCTATAGGAGCTGTATTGGGTCAAAGGAAAGACAAGGCTTTACATGCGATCTATTATGCTAGTCGGACGTTGGATATGGCGCAGGTTAATTATGATACCACGGAGAAGGAATTATTGGCCATTATCTATGCTCTAGGCAAGTTTCGAGCCTATCTCATTGGCTCGAAGGTGATAGTATATACAAGTCACGCAGCCTTGAAGTACCTTCTCGCGAAGAAGGAGGCCAAACCAAGACTTATTAGATGGATCTTATTACTGCAGGAATTTGACTTGGAGATTCGTGATAAGTCCGGGGCCGAGAATGTCGTAGCCGACCACCTATCCCGGCTAAGATATGATGGTGGGGATCTTGCCCCAATTGACGATTCATTCCCGGATGACCATTTGCTCGCTATTACCATGGATACTCCATGGTTTGCTGATTATGCCAACTTTCTAGTTGGAGGTACTCAACCTCCCGACCTTCAGTATCAGCAGAAGAAGCGATTTCAAAATGATGTGAAGAGGTATTTCTGGGACGACCCGTATCTCTTCCGAGAATGTGCAGATGGCCTATTTAGGAGGTGTATTCCCGAGAGTGAGGTACATTCTATCCTCACTAGATGCCACTCCTCCCCTTATGGTGGACATCACGGTCCTTCGAAGACTTTTGCGAAGGTAATGCAATCGAGCTTTTATTGGCCCACTATTCTCAAGGATGCCACCATTTTTATCCATTCTTGCGACGCATGCCAACGAACGAGAAATATTTCTCGACGACACGAAATGCCTCAAACCAGGATTCATGAAGTAGAACTATTTGACGTTTGGGGTATTGATTATCAAGGACCGTTCCCGTAGATTATCAACGAACCGGTATATTTTAGTCGCCGTAGATTATGTTTCGAAGTGGGTAGAAGCCATTGCATCATCCACCAATGATGCTAACGTGGTGATCCGACTCTTTAAGAAGACAATCTTTCCTCGTTTCGGAGTCCCACGAGCTATTATTAGTGATGGCGGTTCACACTTTCATGAACGCCAACTCACTAAGCTATTGAAGAAATATGGTGTTCACCACCGTACCGGGCTAGCTTACCATCCACAAACTAGTGGACAAGTTGAGATCTCAAACCGAGAGATCAAATCTATTCTCGAGAAGGTTGTCCATACTTTGAGAAAAGATTGGAGTTCGAAATTCGATGATTCTCTTTGGGCTTACCGGACCGCATTCAAGACTCCTATCGGGACATCCCCGTATAGGCTCGTTTATGGCAAAGCTTGCCATTTACCGGTGGAGCTCGAGTTTAAGGCAATGTGGGCCTTAAAGGAGCTCAATCTTGATCCAAAGCTAGCCGGAGAGAAGCGCCTCATGCAATTGAACGAATTAGATGAATTTCGTCTCCATGCTTATGATAATGCAAGAATTTATAAGGAGCGGACCAAAATATGGCATGACAAGCGCATTATCTCTCGTGAGTTCAATATCGGCGATAAGGTACTTTTATTTAATTCCCGACTTCGACTCTTTCCCGGGAAACTTAAATCCCGATGGTCTGGACCATTCACGGTAACTGAGGTGAACAAATTCGGGTCGGTTACACTCACTACCGAGAAAGGCGAAATATTCAAGGTGAACGGTCAACGCCTCAAGCTTTATCACGAAGGTGCATACGTCGGTGTCGTAGAGGTCATGGACCTCAACGACTCTCTCGATTCCACCTAATCCAATGGAGGTAAACCGGTCGAGCGGGACTGTAAAAACCAGCGCTAACCGGGAGGCAACCCGGCACCTACCTCTTGTATATATTTGTAATTTCCCTTTCAGCATTTTCATTTTTTTATTTTTATATTTTTAGCTTGGTAGCTCTAATTGGGAGTTAGTATTATTTATCGAGTGAGAACGAGGGAATTTTACGGTTTAATTGATTTAATTTCAGGATTTTTGAAGCAATTAATGAGGAATAATCAAGAAGTAGCAGGTGCAGTGGTCACTCGATCGAGTGGCTCAAGCACTCGATCGAGTGCCCTAACGGATAGCAATCTGCCTAATTTTTCAGGGGTTACTCGATCGAGCCCTGACGCACTCGGTCGAGTGCCCCTGAACCGGGGTCCATATCGGTTTTTCGTCCTCTTTTATTTGTTTTTGTTCCTTATTTTAAATCAGTTTTATGACTCCAAAACCCCCCTCTCCCCTCATAACTGTTAAGAACCCTAACCCCCAATTCACCCAAATCACTCCTATTTCATCAATTCTTCACCAAATCTCACGATTTTTGATTCTAAATTGCAATTGGGAGTGTTTATTTGTATTTCTTGGTGTTGGTTTCTGGAATTTTCGTCCCCTCTCCCCTGAATTTCGTCCAAAGCGTCATACTTGAGGTATATTTTGGGTTTTCGATTTTCTTGCTTCCTTTCTTGATTTTATGGTTTAATTTCATCCTTAGTTATATACTAATCCCATTGCATGCTTGATTTTGTGTTGATTTCACCACTTTGTGCTCAAAAATTGAATTTTGTGTATGGTGTCTGATTTTGGCCGAGATTGTGTATTTTTTGTGGGATTTTTGTATGATTCTGTTTTGTTATTATGCTATAGTCATGGCAGGAAGAAGGATCCACCCCGGAACAACAATAGGAACATGAACGCAAGGCAGCCAGCTGTCCCGGCTGTTCAGCCTGTACCAGGCTATGAAGAAATTGTTTGCAGGGACGAGGCCCAGAGAGCTCGTTTAGTTGCATTGATACCAAGGAAGATGGAGGCCACCCGGTGCTGCTCGTCACAGTTCGCAATCGAGCTCGGTTTGAACGAGCAATTACTGCACCTCTTGTCCATGACCGGATTCGGTTGACTATGGACACTACTTGAGTTATCTTACCGAGTACTCACTTTAGAATTCCTTAGCTCCTTTGAGTACGATAGACAAGACAGCAGGATATCCTTTCGCTTGAATAATGATGAGCAATCCATTGCCCTTAGCACCCTGTCCGAATATCTAAGGCTTACCTTTGACCAGGAGGAAGACATCCTCGACATACCCGATAGTTCGGAGGCCCCCCTTATTTTAAGTTATTTACGGGTCGAAATGTCAGTGTCACTGCGATGGCACTCAACGCCATCCCACACCCTACTATCCGCTTCTTCTTGTGGATTCTGGGTCATTTGGTTTTTCCACGCTCCGACATGAGTAAACTTTACTTATTGGAGGTGTTGATTTTAGGACACTACCTAAACCCCTTTAGGCGATCCCTGAAGGCGTTTAGTGCACCGAGCATGATCTGTGTAGGAATTGAGTGCCAGATCAGTGGATCTAGACCGCTCGGTTGTGAAGCCTTTGTCACCGCGCTAGCAAAGCGCTATATTATGGGTTTTGGGGGAAACAGTCACTTTTGAGAGTCTCACCGACCGCGTCCCTTTGCTAGACCGTAGCTACCTCTTCTCCACTTTGAAGTGGATTTGGGGCAATCCCCCGGACTTTATGTGGCGCGTCCGAGACAAGGTTTAGATGAAACTCCCGGTTGCCGAAGGGACAATCCTACCGCCACTCCTCGCCTTGCAACCCACTCCCGCAGGCGAGGACACACCCGACCCACCGAGCTACCTCATTCCTGAGGAGCTCTTCATTTTTGACGAGGGCGTTCAACCCCCTCAACGTAGGGTTCGCATTGAGACTGAACCCGACGAGACCGAGCCCCCTGGGGCCACACCTACACCCACCCCGACCTTCCCGTTCCAGACTCCGGGTGCCGAGTTTTCGTACCCGTATCCGTTTATGTATGATCAAGTTTATGAGCACCAGCGACGAGTACACGAGGGGATTAATCAGAGCATCGTCAATCAAGAGATCCACGAGTTCTTGCTTACTCAAGGAATCTCGGCGCCTCAGCACCCGTCCTACTGGAGAAGTCCGGGTGATACTAGTGGTATTTTCCACGATTATGGGGTCGATCAGCCTGCTTGAGGCCCTGACTACGGGCACACCTACGGCGGCCTAGGAGCACAGTGGTTGAGAGACTTGCGACAGTCGGGTCAGCAGGGTGGCACTAGCGGTTCAGGCCAGGGCGATACTGGAGTCGGTCCATCTGGGACCGGTGGAGATGAGGAGATGGCTGATTAGCCGGTTTGGGGGAGCTACCATTTTATATACGGTACTTTCTTTCCTTTTTATTTCTGTTTTTATTGCTTTCTTAGATTTTTTTCTTCCCCTTAGGTCGAGTTGTCCTTAGGATTGGCTGTGAAATTTCTTGTCTAATATGAGGTAGAGTCACATTGAGGACACTATGACATTTAGGTTTGGGGAAGAATTTGTGTGCTTTTATTTTCTGTTGTGTGCTTTCAAAAATTCTAAAAAAAATTGAAAAATCAGAAAAAATTCAAAAAATTTTAATTTTGTGTGCTTTGTGTCTGCCTTGTGTCTGATGTGAAACATGCAAAATGGCGATGATGACATTGTGTTTTCCATGATTTCTCCTAATTGACAGCTGACTCCGTACCTGAATGCATGTAATACTTGAGATGAGATGATTTCGATATGATTGCCTATTAAACTGTTAATAGCCAAATGAGTAAATTTGACCATTTTGTCGGCAAACCACATAAATTCTGAGGATTTAGAGCTTCCTAGGCCAGTAACATCCATAACTGGTCTCATTTATAATTAGGAATTGAGTGGTTTCTCCTTACGGAATATGTAACATAAATTTGCATAAATATGACGTCTGTCTCTTGATATTGAATGCGTGTTTGGTTTGAGGAGGAGGTACATGAGGAAAGGCATTTCTGTTTTTGATGAGCTCCACATAGTCAAAACGACCCATTTTTACTACCCTGTAGATTTAGGTCAGTTTTCCCTTGTTTAGCCCATTTCAGCTGTTGTGAGCCTGTTTTTATTATATTTATATCAATCAGTTACAACCCAGAATAGCCTACCTTATCAGGACTGTCGCAGTGAGCATAATTGGAATTACTTCACTATTAGATCATAATTTGGATTTTTACATCTTTTGGATCCTAGTGTAGGATGTCATTTTTGTGCGACTTTATATTCGCCTTCCCCTTGTCTGAATTTAAAAAAAATATAGAAGCATGAAAAAGAAAGAAAGAAAGAAAAAGAAAAAAATGGAATTAGAAAAAGAAGAAAAATTCCGAGAAAAAGAAAAGAAAAATACATATATGCTTCTTATAATATTTCGGGGAACGGTCGAGATGTTGTAACTAGAATTGAATTATAATTAGGAGGATGGCAAAATTCCCTCTTATGCTCTTTTGAGTTTTATTTCTAGTTAGTGGCCAGAATTCATAGATGAGGTTTTTGGATGGATAATTTTTATTGTGTAGCTGCGACTACTGGTCTTAGCCCCATATTCTCATACGTGCTTTAAGCACAATCCATTTTATCCCCTCACATATAAGCCACCCTTTGTAAGTCCTTGGCATGTACTATGGTCCTGATTGGTGGAACACGTATTTGATTGGGGAGATTGATTTCATATTCGATTGCATGCATATTTCATAAGTCGAGTGAGTGTCTTTATTCTTTCCTATCTTCACATATATACTTACCCGTACATATGAGTGTCGAGCGACAACCGTAAGGAAGTCCGACTTTATTGGTCTTGCAAGATTGAAAATTTGGCAAGCAAATGTTTGATTATGGCATGATTATTGATCTCGTTGCATTCTTGAGCATTACATGTTTTCTCGTCGGTTTTAGTCGATTTTAGGAGAATGAATGTAATTCAGCTCTGAGTTGTGTTTCACATCACTTGTCCTCGTATGTATATATCTTAGTCGTTTGCTTGAGGACAAGCAAAGGTTTGGTTTGGGGGAGTTTGATCAACGTATTTTATATCACATTTTATAGTCCCCCGATACCTATTTCTGAGCTTTTCTTCTTCCTTATTTATATATTTAATGTCGATTTCTATTCGAACGTCGTACTGTCAATTCTCGTGCTACTTTGTAGGTTAGGTACAATTTTAAGCATATTTAGGAGTAATAACTCGGATAGCCGAGACGAGGACGGAAGACGAGGAAAAAAACGAAAAGCCGAGAAGCAAATAAAGAACTCAGCTACGAGTTCCAGCAGCACCCACTCGATCGAGTAGTGCTAAGCACTTGATCGAGTGCCTCATAGTCAAACCCAACGGGAGTGCATTGGAAATTTGGGCCGATTCCTATTTCCAGCCCAAAGACGAACTCAGCTTGGAGCAGATACGGATCCACTCGATTGAGTGCGTCACACCCAGGCCGCGAAGTGGATTTTTATTTACTTGGAATTATGGGCCCGTTTTTAAGTCCAACTGATTTCTTTTAAATCAGTTGGAGGAGGATTGTCAGACACACTTTTAAACATTCATTCAAACATCACGTTAAACTTTTGCTTAGGATAGAAGTATTAAGCTTTTCCCGTTTTCCGTCGCATGATTCATCAAATTCCGTTCTTCCCTTTTCAGATCTCAAATTGTTCGGTATCGATACTCTTAATTTTAATTTCAATTTCAATTTAAGTTTTCTAGTTTTAATTCTTGTCTTAATTCGTTCTTAGTTTTTCGTAGTTATTTAATTTCAGTCTTGCTTATTATCTGTTAGTATAGAATTGTTATCGTTTGCGTAGTTTAATTTAATTCGTGTTCATCATGTTTAATTGCAATTCACATTTTGTTAGTTTAGATATAATCACCATGAGTAGCTAATTTTTATCTAGGGTTTAAGGGGATCGATGGGTGTTAATTGGGTTATAGAAAATTGACCTGTCTCTGATCATATGAACTGTCGCCTGAATGTTGTTTAAATTCTGATTGATTAATTACTGACCAGGATTAATTAGTTAGTATCACAATTAGGACTTTTCGCCGACCGGATTAAGGACTAATTAGGTCACGATATTTTGGGTAGACTAGCTTAATTCTAGCGACCGCAGGTTAAGTTTAGTTCTAAAGTTTGTAGTAGTACCGACCGGACCTACACCTTAGACAGTTTGGTTATTGACCTGTTAGTTGACTCCTTGACCCGATTGATATTCATTGTGAACCTGAGACCCTGGACCTTTTTATTATTGATTTACCTTATAGCAGTTAGTTGTCAGTCCACTTAAACAACAGAAAAACAGTGACCTGTAGTCTTAAGTCTAGACCTTAGAGCAAGTAATTGAGTCCCGTCTCTTGGTGGTTCGACCCCTACTTCACTATCTACATTAGTTAGTGGACCTTAGGGTATCTTTGATTAGGGATACGACAACCCCTGTCAGTACCCTTCCACGATACGGAACCATACCTCGTTCGGATCTCTACCTTCAGGGTCGTCAGTGGAAGTGGCCTCAATATATGCATCCTAAAAGAAATTGATTTGATAATTAGGTGAGAATTCATTAACAAAGTCACAATCTAAAGAACAATGTAAAGAAGCCTCATGTTATAACCTCACCCAAATTTCTTGGTCCCTGTCCGAAATGAAGCCCCTTCGACCCTTGCAGTCCACCTTGCTCTTCGTGTCAAGGAACAGTTGCGCAGCTGCGGGGAGTTCTCCTGTTTTCTTCTTTAATTGTTAACCGTACATGTAAATTTCTAATTAACATTTTTAATTAAAACATTAAATAAGAATCCAAAATAAAAATCAAAGGAAAGGAAATACTTACCTCCATAGCCCACTGGTGCATCGACTGCGACCCACCGTAGTAGATGGCCGCCGTTTCCGTCTCAGGATCTCCTCCCTCCTTTTGTTTTTCTTTGCTTGTAGGGATCTCTTAGCAAACTTGAGGTCGGAGCGGACTTTGTAGAACTGTTCAACTGCGGCACCTACAATTCATATGAAGTGATCAGCAAGCGAAGATATACATAACTTTGTATTCAAGTTGTAACACTAATTGAATTGATCAATAATCAAACCTGTAAGGTATTTCTTCTCCTTCCCCTCATTCGCTATCTTGAACATGTTGTCCCTGTATCGATCGACTGCGACCTCCATGTACCGGTCTCTTGCAGCCACCTCGAGGCTGTCCTCCCACCAGTGTTTCATCTGCAAGATAGTTTGTCGTTATTAAATTAATAATCGGTAAAAAACAGTAATATGCATCCACTAATGTAAACCCAAAAATATTGTGCACCTTGAAATTAACGAACCACTTATCCTGCTGCCACGTAGGCACCTGGGTCCAACTTGTGCAGTAGGTCGTCAAGTCAGACAGGAAACTATCGGTGACAACGGTCACCACCCTGCGGTGCCGAAACCTACACCAAAATAGGAAATAAGATTGAAGTGTAAAAGTATAATTAACCGGTTCACAATAATGAAGTTCCTAATATGATTGAAGTTTACCACATGTTATCGGGGCTCAGAATAAGGCGCTTGTCACGCTCCCGATATCTAAGCCCCTGAGGTGGTGGTGGAGGGGAGGAGGGAGGGGGGTTTCTCACTTGCTCCTCTGTGCCCTGCTGGTTCCCTGTGACCATCTGGTCCTCGTTCAGCTGGTTCTCGTTCAGCTGGTTCTCGTTCCCCTGCTCATCCTCCTGCCCTTGCTCCTGCCCCTACTGGCTCCTTCTGCTACCGCCCCAGCTCTAAATCGTCTGCCAAACACCATATCTGCTAACAAAGATAGAGAGTTAGAAATTAAAAACATAATCAACAATAAACTACTAGCAATATAGATTATTACTATTCAAATAACATAGATTATTAAAACTGTACCCTACTAGCAATCGTCGTCGTCGTCGTCGTTGTCGTTTCCTACTTGCCTACTCGACCCAACTACATCCTCCTCCTCGTAGTCGTCCTCCTCCTCATCATCCACCTCCAAATCATCGATGCCTTCGACTTCGCTGTCTTCCTCCTCCCCGACCATATCATCAAAAGCACCTTCGATGTCCTCACCACCTTCATCCTCTTCATCCTCCAAATCCTCCCCCATTCCCACCTAATTATCACCATCACTTGCGAAAATATTCTCATCGATTGGAGACAATGTCCTACCACTAGCAGTGACCTCCTCTTGAAAGAGGTCAGTGTCAATGTGCCCCCGTGGCTTAGTTTTAAAAACTGCCCACCATTGGTTTCCACTTCTATCGTTCTTTGTGGTTGGATAAGGAGCAAAGTACACTTGGTGTGCTTGATGTGCAAGTAGAAACGGATCGTACTTAGAGTATTTTTTGGTATGATTAACTTCAACTAGTTTGTACCGTTCATGTACTCTAGTACCATGGACTGAGTTATCCTTCCATTCGCATTTAAATACTACAGCTCTATACCCACAATCACTTCCAGCGTAGCACAACTCAAAGATGTCCTCCAGTAGACCGTAATAGTCGTCATCATCAAGTGACGACACAGTCACACCGAAATTACATCTAGCTCTACTGCTACCATGGGCAAATGTATGGAAATTGTATCCATTAACCGAATACCTGTTCCAAGTTCTATCCTTCCTCAAAGGACCTAATGCTAGGCTCCTAACTAAATCATCTCGGATATTTTCTAAAATTACATGATCCTTAAGCCAACCGGGAAACTGTTCCTCATGATAATTCCAAACATCGTCACCATTTAAATGTGGATTAGCAGCTAGAATTTCAGTTACAAACTGCTTCTCATACGGGTCCAAGACTTCGCAGTTTGATAAAAAGTAAAGGTGAGCACGATTGTATTCTTTCTCATCTAACACCCTCCACCCCCACCCGATGAAGATCCTTCACCTACCTTACTTTGAAAAAAGTCTGGTATGTTGGGGTCAATTGTAATACCCCGTATTTTTAAATAGAATTAAAATTTTAAACATTTATTTAAACCAAGTTTAACGTTTGAAAAATTATTTTCGTGAATAAAATATTTTATTTTCTTTAAATAAAAAAATATTCCGTATTAAAAACTTGAGAATTTATTTATTGAATTATTAAAAATTTTATCTTTCGTTAAATAAAGTTTAAAATTCGAAAATATATTTTAATAATGACCTGTCGTTTTGACATTTTGTCGCCGCCAAAAAATTTTAGAAATTATTTATCGATTGATAAAATAATAATTTCTTATAAACTATTGTCCCATAATACTCTACTATTTACCGTTTCACAAATTTCTTTTTAAAAATAAATTTTATGGTTTTCATTATTTTAATTTTCGTAATCTTATATTTCAACTTTTTAAGAAAAAAAGAAAAACATTTGTACGAAAAATGGACCGACACTCGAACTCCTGATTGAGTCCCACGTTTCCTACCTACTCCCTTCCTTTACCCCCCACGTTAGCCTACTCCTAACTCCCTCTCTCACTTGCTGTTATTCCTATCTCCCTCCTCACTCACTCAGAGTACCCCCTCCTCCATTTCATACATTACGTATATCTTCCTCACCTTCAACCTCCATCATCGTCCTACTCCTTGCACCTCCATTTATGCAACTCCGGCCATAGGCCATCGGAGAACCACCACCACCACCACCACCGATACTTTTTCCCTCTGTTCACGCGTGCTCGACCAACGCTGACGGGCTCCGGCCGTCACCACCATCATCTCCGTCCTAATGCTGCCACCTCGTCCTGGTGTCGCTGTCCGGTCCGGCTGTTACGGCCGCTGCTGTAAGCCGTTGTTGTTGTTGTTACTACTGGCACGACCCCGAATGAACCCTCCTCGACTTTCCCCTGTTCCGACAATTCCGTCCGACACTCACCTTGTTAGCTCAGATGAACAACTCCGGCCTCTTCCATCTCCCCGCCTTCCTCGTTCGTGGTCTACCGGCATCGGAGCAAGTCCTTTCTCCATCGTCGTCCGTTTCTGAAGGTAGTCCCTTTAAATTACCTCCATTTTCCTTCTGTCGATTCCGTGTCTATAATCGACTCTAATCGATTTCGTTCGCTGTTTGTTTGTTCCTCAACCCATTTCCCGCCAATATTGGTTTCATTTCGTTTGGAGTGATTTTCCCCTGGTCTTTGTTTGTGTCTCGCCGGCACTTGTCCAATTCTTTTCGTCTCTATTGTCCGATCTCAGAAGGTAATCCTCATCTCGTATATTTGGTCCTTATTTCGGTTTGATGGTCGTCTCGGCAGTCTCGGTTTTGTTTGTTTGAATCGTTCCCGGTTGTGTTCTTGTTGTTGGGTTATAAATTATTATTATGATTGAGATTAATAATATTATATTATTATTACTACTACTACTTTGCTATTATTATTATTATTATTATTATTATTATTATTATTATTATTATGTTGTTATTATTTTGTTGTGGTACGGCTGTGAGTTGTGGCTAGTATGGTTGATACTATTATTATTATTATTATTATTATTATTATTATTATTATTATTATTATTATTATTATCAGTATAATATTAGTATTTGTACTACATGTCCTAGTACTATTATTATTAGTAGTAGTAGTCGTATTGTTAGTATTGTTATTCTTATTATCATTATTACCAGTATTATTATATTTACTACGACCGTCGTTGCGTCCTTATGAGCCATATCTATTTTTACTCAATTTTTATCAAATGTCATATCAGTCCTGCTACTATTTTTGTTCTCATCGTTACTGTCCACATTTTCAATCACCTGTCTTCTGTTCTATTCTTACTTCATCTTCCGTAATTATCATTCATCCTCAGCTCACATCTTGTTTCAGTCCTATGTATCACTCTCTCAATTTAATGAGTTATTCGATTACTCACTCCTCTTCCGTTCTGCTCGTGTTATATTGTTATATGGTATTTTATACCGTATGTTTCTATTTCGTAGGATTTCGTGCTCCTGACAAGGACGTGCATATTGAAGACTATAGCTATCATTGTAACCAAACTTTTCTTCTAACAACATTTCTTATATATAAGTATATTATGTTAGTAATTTAATAAATTGCTTATTTAAATATTTAGGCTTATTTGTATGACTAAATTACTTATATATATAAAAATGTTAAGTGATATTTTATTTGTGTTATATACGACTAAATTCAACTCGACTAAATTATCACTTGTTTGATTTATTTATTTATCACCTTTACATTTCTGTTTATATAAAAAATGAGAAAATGAATAAAAATACTTAAAATAATAAAATTTACATATATCATTTTCATTGTATTTTATTTGTACGTTTAATTCTATTTGCTATGTATGTTTTTTCTATGTACTTTATATTTTGTATAATTGTAATTTTAGTCATATTTAATTTTCTTTAGCACTTTTACATTTGTTTATATATTATAATAATAGAGTAAATTAGTAACTTGTAAAATGTTTTATTTTAATAAAATTTCACTTATTATTTTTATATAGGTAAAAGTTTATAAATTTCATTTTCTAAAATAAATGGATTTATTTTATTCCGAAACTTTTACACAACATTTATAAATATTTAAAAAATGATTTTACGTCAAAATTTATAAGTCGACTAAGTACGACTTAATTTATATTTTTCAGAAACTTATATATTTTTCAGAAATTATAAATTTTAAAATAATATTTTATTATACCTTAATTTTATTTTAAAATAAAACTTTATTTAAAGAACTTTTAAAAGAAGTTATACGATATTTGAGATATAATGTTTCGGGTGACACTTGAGGATTAAAGTATAACGTTGTCACACTGAAAGTAAGTATTTGAGGATTTGACTGTTTCAAATGAGTCCGACCAATTATTAAAAGGTCACCAAATAAAGTACTACTTGTTCACGGGCGACTTTTATATAAAGTTAACGATGCGAGTCTGGGACGAATAGCTTGTGTCACTACTACAAAATACCTGAAAATGGCGACGCTTTTAAGGGACATTCTCGACGCTCAAAAGGGTCATCATTTTTATTCTTGACACTTCTATAAAGCGTCACCTTTTTGGGCGTCAGGAATTTTTTACGCTTTTTTGCGTCGTGCTTGGCGTCGCTTTATTCTGTCGACAATATCGACGCTTCATTGCGTCATCATTGATTTCAAGTAACGACGCTCTTTGGTGCAAGAATATTCATACTCTCGACGCTTTTTTATGCCACTTATTTTTGTGGTCATTTATATTTCTGGAGTTTTTATTTCATTTTAAACGCACTATATATGAAAAAATATATACGGAGTAGTAAACAACAGCAATTTGGTAAGTATATTTCCAGAACAAAATTTTATACCATAAAATTGCACGTCAAATTAAATACATCACGTATTCGAAAGAATTATTGTACTTATTTCATCCGAACAACAAGAAATCAGGGAAAAAAACATCGGCACTATAATAAGATGCCTTAAAAATGATCAAATCCCATAAAAAGAAGCTAAGAAGGGCGGCTAATCAACTCCCAAAAGTGGTAACTATCTATTAAGCCCGATAGAAGTGAAACTATAACACACAAACGAAGCAAACCCGCTGTATGAAAGTTAATGCTCCCCGCACGAACCCTTACTTTACCAGAAGCTAAAGAAGATAAAAACCCTCATCCTTTAACTGCAAAAAAACATTAGTACTTCTCATCTCGCATCTAGGAGTTGAAGTTCCAGAAAGTTCAAAATTGGTATGTAGTTGGTAATCCTCTGAAAAATCATGCAAAGAGATTAAATTAGCAGCTAAGTTCAAAGTCTAAATGGGCCTCTTGAACAACTGAACAATTAAAGTATTCTCTTTGATCAAATCATCAAAATACCAAGTAATTCAGAACTACACACTAGCAACCAAATTTAGTTGAACATAGTTTTCGACTTCTATTATGATACTCCGCATGTATTCACATTTCTATGCCTGCAAACAACTCTTTTATAAGTAAATAATTGTCGCGATTTATATAGTATGGTCGGTTGTCATGTAAAAAAGTGATACAAAGTATATTTATCAATCATGGTTAACATCAAATGCTTGGCAGACTCGTGCACCTACTGCAAAAGAGCGCAGTAACAGGCCAACTGCTCTCGGCTAGTGGATTTTCACGACTCTGTTAAGTGGCATTTAACTGTATTCAACTCTAAAGCATACTTAACAAAAAAACCTTCTCAACAACATAATAAGGCTTTATGGGTATTCCAAGTTTTTTTAGATCATCGATGATACTAAGACTGGATTTGGAATATAGATGTCCTGATTGAAATGAGATTGAGATAACAATCCAAACCACAAAAAAAAAATATATAAACAAACAATCATACGAAGCAAGCAACCATACACACTTTTGGCTGTAGTTGAATTTAGAATAAGTTGTGAAGCTTAAGGGTCCCAGCATACGAGTCATCGTCATATATATTGGGGATAAGCAAATTTATTTTTACTAAATAAAAAAAGTTCAAATGGCAAAAAAATTATATAAACAAACACTCAAACACCCACATCAACATCAACCAGCTGCAATCATCTAGCAAAAAAAAAGGCAAACAAGAAATATGCAATTTATTTTGACCAACCACTTTGTAACTCATTATTACTTGTTGGCTGTTGTGGTCACAACATCAACGTAATCAAATGATGATGGTACAACCATAGCAACTACCAATACACTAATGTGAGCCATGACTGCCTTATGTCTGTCACAGACCTGGTGAAAGAGCATAAGTCAAATATGAATGTATGATAAAAAGCAGAACTCGTAAGCGGAGAAGAGGTGACAGTTGTTATGCAACAAATTGTATGGAGAAAATCAGGAGGGCAAAGTTTCCTTGATTATGTTACCTTCCGGATATGGTTATATTCATAAAGTCTTGCGTACGCACTTTTTCCTGCAACAACTGGCTTTGGCAGGAACAGTTTAGCACTTTTTTTCAACTATAAAACAGCTTTCCCAGCAAAACTAGTGAGTCTTAATTAATTATACAACGAAGTAGCTGGTTAACAAAAGTACAAGGGAAAACTTGTACATACAATCTGAACAGATGTAACTCCTTCGATTAGCATTCAATATTCGACCAATGCAAAAGAACATGTTCTAGGTTTTAGAATGTACTACAGTATGAAAACTCTTGAACAAAAGATTACACCTGGCTGTAGCTGTAATAAAATGGGCTGATGCCTTATAAGAATAAGAAGAATTCATTAAGGCAGGTACAGTAGCCTACCTGATCATAATCGATATATCCAGTGCTTCCGTTCCGTCTGTAATCAATAATAAAAGAACTAGACTTAACTAAATAATCATATATTATTGTCTTCGGGTTTCGATTTAAGAAAAGAAGTTGTGCGTGTTAGTTGTAAGAACACACACAATAAAAGGACTTTCATGATTTTCATAATTCTCATTCCACACCATTTCCTTGTGCTGCAAAATATTACATTTTCTATGATTATTTCTCTTCTCCACGTATAAGTTGCTCCTTATTATTAATAAGTATACAAGTCTCTGGTTAATGTCTTCATACTTTACAAAAACAATTAAGGTACAACAATCGATGTGATTAATTCTCTTTTGTTTTCCTTGCAATTATATATATATATATATATATATATATATATATATATATATATATATATATACAGTACATGTTTTAAAAAATTGGAAATCACTCTATAAATCTAGGCAAATGATATATGTTGGTACAATACTACTTAAGTTAAAGTATTAACATGAATGACATCTTAAATTTGTCACACATTTTTACTTTAATTCATTTGGGAAATTCTTTTACTTTTAATTTACAATGCTAAAGATTTTATTATCCATAAATCTATAATCAATGCAATTTGATAGATACTCTAAGATGACATGGTCTCAAAAAATATTGACACGGCCTATACAATCAGTCTGCACCATAATAAAGCAATTATAAAGTTGTTTTATGCAGATATTGGTTATTTATTACTCTGTACTACATTATTAATACAATATGGAAGCAAAAAAACTTAATAAGTCGCATTAAACTTTTCAAAGGTGCGTATGATGGAGCAACAAACCAGATATCCATGTAAAAGGTGTCTACCATGGGGAAGATCAAGAGCCATGATTCTTTCGTAGGGCTTCAAAAGAGAGGTGTAGACATAAAAGTTAGATGGTGATCCAGAAACAGGCTGGACTTTCATTGTAGGAAGATAAATTACAACAACCCAAAATTAAAAGAAAGCAAATGAAACACAATAATGGGTAAATATTACATATACACATATGTCTGCAACGAGAATGAGCTTTCTTATTTTTAAAAAGGAAGTAGTCTATCTACTAGCATTGGTATTACACAGTAATATAACGTACCCACAGGTAAAATTTGAAGCATCAGGCATATCAATGAGAAAAGGAACATTCATTCATCAGAATACAGACAGTATACCTCCCCATTTCACAGTGTCAGACATAAATGATTCCAACGCATGCTTTGGGGTTAAGGTTTTAGCCATGTCGATAAACCTGTTAAAAAATTGTTGCAGCATTACAAGTACTGTGTGAAAAGGGGGGAAAACAAATAAATCTTCCGTGCTTGGAAAATAAACAGGTTCAGTCAAGAATGTATAGGATGACTAGATTGAATGGATTATTAAATTAAAATGCAAAAGATTGAATCCTAACACCCATATATTGCAGCCTGGTTATGTTAGTCATTCTAGTTGTCATTGTAATCCAATTAACGATCGTTTTCAAGGTTAAACCCCCGAATCTGAAGCTGGTTTCGACCGGTGTGGAAAGTGTTGCTCCAAGGATCAGCTTCCCGACTATGCAAGTGGAGCTGAACATCACACATAAACTCACCTCTCTAGTCAAAAATCTGAATCATGTCACCTTCAAATTCAGGCAAGGAGAAGCAGTGGTGTTGTACAAGGGGGAGCAGGTTGGGAGCGTTGTGGTCGGTCCCGGGTTGATTCCTTCCTAGAGTTCGGCAACCTTGGTTTGTTTGCAGACACTGGAGGCTGATCGATTCATTAATTCTGGAGTAATGCCCCTCTTCAGGAACATCACTGAGGGAGAACTCAAGTTGAAAGTGAAAACTCAGGTTACGATAAGGGGCAAAATTCTGTCATTTAAGAAACATGTTACCTCTTATGGTAGTCAGATTATGATTGGATTTCCAGATATGACGATCAAAAGTCAGGCTTGCAAGCAGCATACTAAACTATGACCTCTTCCTGGTATCATTTAAGACTACATATAGGATTCATAGTTCCTCTTTCGCAAAATTTACTTGGGTCTCTTGTTAATTAGTGGTCTCCAAGACAACGACACTACTTTCTTTTACATAGATGGAGGACGACATCGATGATACTTATTCTGTATAAGTTGTACTTTTCCGACTCAAACTCGCTCTGTGATACGGCTCTGTTAGCCATATTTACTTATAGAATCAACAGAGCAATAGAGTACTCGGTTCATTTCGACAAATTTCTTAATTGAACAACACGATTTAAAAAAATTATGTAATGATGAAACGTACCTGCTTGCTTCGATTATCGGCGAGGAGATCAATCAAAACATTGATGAAACAAGATGAAAATGATGAATGAGAAGTGTGAGGGACCATGGATGAGCGATTGATCGATAAACGTTCGAACGATGGAGAAGGTTAGGTGATGGAACAATTTTGATGAACGGTAGAATGACAAATTGATTAGGTTTTTGCATTAATTAATGAAATTAATCAATTAGATGGAGGGCGGTTGTGGCTTTAGAAGAGCGGGATAATGAAAATAGTAAAAATAAAAGGCGCAATACTGTACCTTTGGTGTATCAGGCCGATTTTCTTAATAAATCAATTTATATGCATTAAGACAGCGTCGACGCTTACAAAAGCGTCAGCCTCAATGTGTCGAGATAATAAGGTATTTGTTGTAGTGTGTTGGATTCTACCATGCGTGATGTTTCGACTGCACTTGTAATGAAAAGCAGACTCGGAGGCTGCGGTCCGAGAGTCGACCTAGTGTTTAAGGTAGTCGTCCTACGGCAGTGAGTTCTGCGGTTCAAGAGTCTGCGTAGGGTATGTGGCGCACATATAGACAAGTACTTGATCAGTATTACCACCTAGGTAGCGGGGGCAGAACAGGATTCTGAAAACTGCGGGTTCCCTCTTGGTGATGCAGAGAATGTAATCATCAGCTTTCATTTCAGCCCAGAGCCCCGTTTGAGTAAACGTATAATATAATAGAAGTTCGGGCCCAATTGAACCTTGTGGGGAGATGTAAACCTCATAAGATCGGTTCGGTCTACGAGTTGGTAACACGGTTACTTCTATTGGTGAGATGCAAGCCAATATGGAGTAGCGGTGATACTAGGAGCCACGACTTGTGTGTTTATTCTCTGTTTACGGGAAAAATGATTTTAAAAAGAAATCAAATGGCTGCCAATGTCCCATCTTTTAAACTTTACCATTTTCATCACCTCACATATTGGTTAATTGAATTAAAGGAAACTATCTGTTACGTGATATCCTTTAATATTTTTATAAGCATATTATTTGTTATTCACATGATTATCTTATGTGTATGAGGTGATATTAGTTGAACGGTTTGGTTGCTGTCCCGCTCAGCGGTCTCTCTACTCTATATATTTGTGCAGGTCTAAGACGTTGGGGAAACAAGCGAGAGAGATTTAATAATATGTTCAGTTTAAAAATGAAATTTATATTCTGTACTAAGTGAATCAAGACTATGTAATTAATAGTCGTTTATTATTGTAAGGATCCGTAGCTGTTCCGGTCACGGAAACAATTTACCCGGCCTTGGATCCGGGCTGTATGATCGGATTAACGGTTAACAATTGATCGTTTGATTTCCTTCAGCCTCCCCTTCCTCTCACTCCCTTGGTCGGACCTTCCCGGCGGAGTTGGCCTGCTCCCTGCACAATGAACGCACAGGGCCTCGGAGGTTGTCCGAGGAAACCCTCTCCGATGCCTAAGTCAGTCCGTGAAGTGCCTTGACGAACCTAGCTCGTGAGGAACTAGGTGGCGTTTTTAGGAGTGGGAATCTAGAGAGAGAAAATCCAACCCCCTCTATGTGGGAAATGGGTAAGTATTTATACCTTCCCACAAGAGAGAGGAAAAGAGAAAGAAGAGGAGGGAAATGAACGGATGCTGGTGCGACACGTGGACTCACCTTGTCCACCCATTTCCCCTTACCTTAGGCAAAATGACGGATGGGTCCTCGGCTTTCCTTTGGTCCTGCTTAGGCGGGAGCGCCTTGGAAGCAGGCGGGAGGCCTGATTTGCCCTGCATGGCAGGCGGCAGGCGGCTAAGGGATTAAGGCCATACTCTTGGAGATTCCAATGACGTTGACGGACAGTCTGCTGGGCAAGCCTCTCCTCTTTCTGGGACTGGTCACCTTGGGGCCTGACTGGCAGGCGGCCCGAGGTAGGCAGCCGACCCCCATCAATTGGCCCTCGCCGGCTGAGCAGGAGCAGGGTTCCTGCTCGGCAGGCGACGTCTTGTTTTGGGACGGTGGGAGGTTGACTCCTTGGACACTCTTGCATTAAATGCGCCGCGTATTCCCGAGGGAACATGCCATAATTTCTCTGGGTATGCACAGAGTTCAAACGTCTCCTCTTATGATTATTCTTCTTTACACAGAGAATTTTCGAGCAGTGTGCAAGTTTGGTGATTGGCTCTCTTCTTTGCAGAAGTGGTTGGGGCGCCATTAATGCCCTACTTCTATTTCGTGTATAAATTGCATCCTTCACTATTTTCACAACCCATTTCCAACCTTCCTTTCTTTATCTTCAATCATGGCTTGGACCAAAAAAAGCGTAACTTGTCGTGGAGTTAGACGTGTTACTTTCATCTTCAGAGGGTTTTGGAGGCTCTGATATGCTCGTGCTGCTTATCTGGCTGTTTGCCGCAGCCGCCGTTTACGGCTTCGTTCCCGCCGGTCGGGTCAGAGAACTTCTGCTAGGAGGGGCAAACGCCTCCAGAGGTCCTCACCTCCTGCTGCGCCTAGGTTTAGGCGCTGCCCCCAGGGAGGGGGCTGTTTTGACAGGGGATGCCACGAGTGCTTTCCGTGGCTGCACCCCGAGCAATTTTACCCCAACCTTTCGGACACTGATTCCTCCTTGGCGTCAGGTCCCTCTTCGCATGTGAAGAAGACAGGCTGTCGTACCTGCGACGAATCCCAGGCCGCTCCCTTTGGCAGGGACTGGGAGGACAGCAGCCATGACTCTGAGGACAGTGAGGGCCTTGGTTGCCTGAGCGACAAGGATGAAGATGGAGCTTCGGATGATCCTTTCCAGGGCTCCCCAGGCTGGGACTGGGGCTCGGCTCTCGGGAGTCCAGGCAGCCCTGGGGATTATTCCCCCGATTTGGGCGACGACTAGGCCTGATAGGCAGGGTGTTTGCTTGTTGGGCCGGAATTCCTGGGCCCTTGTATATTTTCTTTCTTTGTTGGGTACTGAATGTAACTTTCCCCCTTTTTAAGGCTTTATGAAATGAAATTCGGGCGATGTGTTTGTTATTGTATTCTTAATATGTGTTTATTACTTTTTATTTGAAGTGGAGTGGAGGCGTCATAGGATGATCAATCCCCTGACACCTTTTGGTCCTTTCGAGGTCATTCTTGGGAAGCTACTCAGAGCAAACCTCTGCAGGGGTGACACGTGGACTGTAACCTTTGGGCGAATTCCTGAGGGTTGGGCGACTCTTGGCATGCCCTTTTTCTTTCTATAAAAGCGACTAGTCATCCACTCTTTCACCTTTTCCATCTTTCTTTTCCTTCGAAACTCCCTATTCTCTTTATCCGTTAAAACCCTCGAGTGTTAACGAATCGTACCCTACTTTGCACCCCCCTTTCCCTGGGAGATTCTTTCTTCGGGCTTGCACCGTGCTGTCAGGCGATCCTAGGTCAGATTTTTGTCCTCCATTTTCTGTTCTTTCCTTTTGATTTCCTGTTTTCCGTTTTCGCTAGAGTAGGATGTCTAGACCCCGCGAGCGGATTTTGCCCTTTACCGACCCATCCAAGAGGGGGGAAGGGACGAATCTTGCCTCCTCCTCTAGGGAGGTGGGTTTCGAGGAGGAACACTCGGCGGGCAGCGGGGGTGGTAACTCTCCTGACCCCCCCCCTCGTTTGATGCCATTGACTCGGACGATGAGGCGTTGGAAATTGACCCTTCCAGGACCTCTGGTCCTCTTGTTCGGCGGGAAAAGGGTAGGGTATATTACTTAGATAAAGTTAAATATCGTATCCCCTTGAGTACTTTCCCTGACCCGAAAAATCGGGAGTTGATCCTTGCAAAGAACGCCACTGGTGTGATTGAACGGCTCTACAACTTCGGGGAGGGGTACACAGTAGTTGTCCCCGGCGAAAAGGATAGCGTATGCAACCCTCCTGATGGGTGCATAGCGGTTTACCATAAATGCCTGGAGTTCGGCCTTCGCTTTCCCCTCCATCACTCCTTGGAAGAGATCTTCAGGCGCATGAACGTTGCCATCGCCCAGCTGACAGCGACGGCTGTCAGGGCGCTGATCTCGTATGTCTAGACCTGTCTGTTCCACCACTCTGAGCCTTCCATTGACGCCCTGCGGTTTATGGTGGGTTTGCAAATGGTGTCTTCTGGGAGTGCGGGCTCCCCTGGTTATTGGTCCCTTTTGAGGCAGAAGGGACATTGTTTGGTGTGGCCTGGCATGGACAGTTTAAGGGATTGGAAGAACAACTTCCTCTATGTACATAGCACCCATGGGTGGAAGATTCCCCGCCATTTCAGGAATCATGTCCATACCAGGCTTGAGACCTCTGAGGAGTATCACCCTGGCGTGGGTGGAAAAGCCTTGGAGGTGAAACTGGGCGAGAAAGACAAGGAGTTGACGGCCTTTTTTGCTGGCCATACTGATAAGTATGGGGTGTACGGCCCTACATTCTGGCTCCCCCATGCGGAGGTTATTGCGTCTGATAAATACTTGACCCGGTTGGGCATGAACCCGGGTATAGATAAAGGTAGTTCAGGAGTGTTGATGGTTTCCTCTTACTCCTTTCCCTTTAAAGTGCCCTGACAACTTGTATGTTTGTCTTGCAGATCTTGCTACCCTTATTTGGAAGAAAGGGGAGGTGAGACGCCTGGGTTTGGACGAGAATCTCATTGTTGTCCAGCGTCGCCCTTCTCTTCCTCCTGATTTTAAGAGAGGCGAGAAAAATCTGATGAAGCACTTAAAGGGTCTGTCGTTCAGCAGGCCAAGGCTCCCCCCTCCTCCTAGGGCAACGCCTGCAAAGACGGCGATTTCTGAGGCCACCCCTTCTCCAGTGGCGAAGGCGATCGCTTTCGAGGCCACCCCTTCGCCTGTTGGCAGGAAGGAGGGCCTTTCAGCAGGGGTCCAGATTCCCCCGGGGCCGCGAGCTGCAGGCTCTGAAGAGACTGGGGAGAGTACTCCCCGAGCGCTGCTTAGAAAGAGGAGTAGGGAGGCTCCAAATGCTGACCGGGTGGTGGACCTGTAGACTTCCACGCCTGAGCCCAAACGTTTTGCTCAGGAGATTCCTGCCACCCTCTTCTCCGAGGTGAATACCGAATTCCACTATACCGCTGGAGACAGTCAAGATGTTTCCGCCCTACTTTCCGACTCAGGGGCGGTTCTAGCGGATCACCTCCTCAAAACTGTCAAATCTGCCACAGACAAAGTGTCCCAGTACATCCAGCGCACTGCCCGGATTATGCAAGCTTCTGCCGAGCTGGCGGCCCTCAGCCGCCTGAGTGATGAGGAACTGTCCAACTCTGACCGCCTTTCTGCCGTCGAGAGGGACGTTGCTCTCATTGCCAGCCTGAAGGATCAGTTGGCCAAAAGGGAGACCGAGCTGGAAGAGGCCAAAGGTCAGGCGATCCACTGGAAGTCTGAAAATGAGAAAGCTATCAGGGAGGTGTCCCGCTTGGGGGAGGAGTCAAAGAGGGCTCAGCAGGCCTTTGCGGAATTGGAGCAGGCCAGGAAAGCTTTCGCTGAGCTGGATCATGCTAAGAAGAGCGTAATCGACCTCGGGGAGCGCCTTTCCAAGGCGAATTCTGATCTGCAGGCGGCTCTTGGCGATCTGGCGGCGAAGACCAAGGATTGGGAGAAGGAGAGGGATGAAATACTCCAGGAGGTGGAGACGGCTGTGTCGGCGGGCTTCATTAATGGTGCTAACTCTTGCCTTGGGGTCGTGATGGAAACTGTCAGGGAGATGTTCCCTGGTTTTGATGAGGACGCTTTTCGATCCCTCTACACTGCTAAGAACGAGGCTTTGATGCGCAGACTGTCTGAAGGAGCTGCTACCTCCGGCCCAGATGATCCCCCTGCTTAACATGGAGGGCAGTCTTCCTCAGAGGGCTCTTGCTCGTCTCCTGCTGCGCCTGTGCCAACGTTTTAATCTTCCTTACCTCTTTGTGCGCCGAGCCCTTCGATGGCCGGCTGCCGTGTTTGATTGTAATTATTTGTCTTAAAAACTTACTTATCCTGTGTTCCTTTGACACTATTTCTTTTTATGTAGACTCTCTGTTTGCTTTTGTCTGTTTTCGGTTTTTCACGGTTTTTGATGCGTAGCTTGTCCCTGTCCTCCTGTAAGCCTTATCGTTTTTCGTGCAAGGTTGGGGGGGACCTGTCCCCAGTCCTTGTTGGTCCGGCCTGTCCCTGGCTTTTGTTCAAAGTCCAGGGGGCCTGCCCCCTGCCTGCCCAGAGACTAGCAGGGGGGCTCCTGCGTTTTTTATACAAGGTTGGGGGGCCTGCCCCCAGTCCTTGTTGGTCCGGCCTGTCCCTGGCTTTTGTTCAAAGTCCAGGGGGCCTGCCCCCTGCCTGCCCAGAGGCTAGCAGGGGGGCTCCTGCGTTTTTTATACAAGGTTGGGGGGCCTGCCCCCAGTCCTTGTTGGTCCGGCCTGTCCCTGGCTTTTGTTCAAAGTCCAGGGGGCCTGCCCCCTGCCTGCCCAGAGGCTAGCAGGGGGGGCTCCTGCGTTTTTTATACAAGGTTGGGGGGCCTGCCCCCAGTCCTTGTTGATCTGGCCTGTCCCTGGCTTTTGTTCAAAATCCAGGGGGCCTACCCCCTGCCTGCCCAGAGGCTAGCTGGGGGGCTCCTGCGTTTTTTATACAAGGTTGGGGGGCCTGCCCCCAGTCCTTGTTGATCCGGCCTGTCCCTGGCTTTTGTTCAAAGTCCAGGGGGCCTGCCCCCTGCCTGCCTAGAGGTAAGCAGGGTGGCGCTCGGATTTTTTGCTGGGGGGGGCATTTTTCCCGATTTTGGCAACAGGGGGCCTCCCCCTATTGCCCCCTGCTCGTTTGTGTGTGAAGAACGCGAGTGTGAACAGGCAACGAGTATAGATCTGAATATTCTTCATTTCTTTGTAAAACTGTAACATTTTCGGGTGGTCGGAGCCGTCGACATTCTTTTGACCGTCCTCCGCCATTTGTTTTTAGCAAAAAAGTAAAAACTACCCTTAGATTCTGTTTAGACGTAGTATTTTTTCAAAGTGTCTGCATTCCAGTGAGCATGCAGCTCTTGCCCTTCTAGGTTGGCGATTTTGTATGTGCCTGGTCCCAGGACTCGAGTCACCTGGTATGGACCCTCCCAGTTGGCACTCAGCTTTCCATCTTCTCTTGACTTTCCAATCGCCTGTGTCTTTCTCAGAACCAGCTCGCCCATCTGGAAATTCCTCTGTCGTACTTTGGTGTTGAAGGCTTTCCTCATTCGTTGCTGGTAGGCAACGATGTTGGTACTGGCCTCTTCCCTTAACTCATTTACCAGGTCCAAGGCTTCGACCATTGCAGCTTCGTTTTCAGCCCGGTCGTACTGCAGGGAGCGTAGAGAGGGGATTCTGGCCTCGATTGGTAATAATGCCTCGGCTCCATATACCAGTCCAAACGGGGTCTGGCCTGTAGACTCTTTTCTGGTAGTTCGGATTGACCAGAGTATACTGGGGAGTTCGTCAGCCCATCTACCCTTGCAGTCATCCACCATTTTCTTCAGGTCGTTCAGGATTTGTTTGTTGGCTGCTTCTGCCTGTCCGTTGGTCTGAGGATGGCAGACGACTGAATAGGCGACTGAGATGTTGTGGCTTTCCAGCCAGATTCTCAGGGATCATTATCAAATTGCCTGCCATGGTCGAATACCAACATTTTTGGCAGACCGAACCTGGTGATGATATTTCGCCAGACCACCTTCCTGACCGTCGGCTCAGTGATGTTGGGCACTGCTTCGGCCTCCACCCATTTGGTGAAGTAGTCTATGGCGACAATCAAGAATTTTCTGCCCCCTGTGGCCACCGTGAAGGGTCCTAGAATGTCCATCCCCCATTGAGCAAAGGGGATTGGAGATAGGATTGGCCTGAGTTCCTGGGCCGGGGCATGGATTGATGGGGCAAAGAGTTGGCATTTCCTGCATTTCTGGGTCAGGCTCTTGGCATCTGCCAGCATGGTAGGCCAGTAGTAGCCTGCCCTGAGGGCTTTGTGGGCCAGTGATCTCCCACCAATGTGATGTCCACAAATCCCTGAGTGGATATCCTCCAATACCTCAGCGGCCTGATCCGCCCGTAGGCATTTGAGCAGGGGATAAGTAAAAGACTTTTTGTAAAGCTCTTCATCAATGAGTATGAACCAGGCTGCTTTAGCCTGTATCTTCCTTTTTTGTAACGAGTCTGATGGTAAGATACCATGCTTCTTGTACTGGATGAAGGGAGTCATCCAGCTTTCCAGCTCTTCCTCCACGGTATTAACCGCCTGACAGGGGTTAGTGGACTTCTCGTGTAAAATGTCGACCCACACTGATCTCCGGATGTCCTGTAGACTGGAGCTTGCCAGTTTTGACAGGGCGTCTGCTCTATTGTTCTGGGATCGGGGGATCTGTTTAACCTCATATGATTTTAGGCCGGATAATTCTCCCTTTACCATCTCTAGGTATGTGGCCATTGCTTGGTCTCTTGCTTCGTATTCTCCATTGATTTGGTTGGCGATGAGCTGGGAGTCTTTCGCTAGGACAATTCGTTCTGCTTCTGCGGCTTTAGCTAGCCTGATGCCTGCGAGCACTGCCTCGTATTCCGCTTCGTTGTTTGATGCTGGGAAAACAAATCTAAGGGCATGTTCAAAGTCAGCCCCTCCTGGGCTGGTTAGTACGACGTCTGCGCCTGCGCCGTTGGCTGTCGAGGATCCGTCAGTATGCACGATCCATTCCTCGGCAGGGGTCTCTTCCTCCCCTGAATGGGAGCACTCAGCCAGAAAATCTGCTAAGGCTTGGGCCTTGATGGCTGTTCTTGGCTGGTAAGATATACCTAGCCCACTCAGCTCAATCGCCCACTTCAATAGTCTCCCTGATTTTTCAAATTTTTCCAACACCTTCTCCAGCGGTTGGTCGGTGAGGACCACGACTGGATGCGCGTCAAAGTAAGGTCTGAGTTTCCTGGCAGCAATTATGACTGCGTAGGCGGCTTTTTCGACCATCGGGTAATTCCTCTCGGCTGCCCCCAGCGCATGACTTACAAAGTATATAGGCTGCTGGGCGCCTGCTTCTTCTCGTAAGATGACCGCGCTGACAGTTATATTGGTTACTGCGATGTAGAGGAAAAGTTTTTCCCCCGCTACTGGTCTTGCTAGGGTGGGGAGCCTCTTAAGATGGTCCTTTAGCTGCTCAAAGGCCTCTTTCTGCTCGTTTTCCCACTTGAACTGTTTGTTTCCTTTCAGTATTTTGAAGAAAGGAGTGGCCTTGTCTGCTGATCGGGCGACGAACCGTGCTAAGGCGGCCATGCGGCCTGTCAGGCGCTGGATGTCTCTAACGGTCCTAGGCTCAGGAAGGTCTAGAACTGCCTGAATTTTTTTAGGGTTGGCGTCTATCCCCCGAGAGCTGACCAAGAACCCCAGGAATTTTCCGGAGCGGACCCCAAATGTACACTTTTTTGGATTAAGTTTCATTTTGTAGGCGCGCAGGGAGCAGAAGGTCTCCTGCAGGTCTATCAGGTGCTCTCTGTCTTCTCTGCTTTTCACGATGGCGTCATCAACGTAAGCCTCGATGTTTCTGCCTTTTTGTTTCTCAAACACTTTATCAACTAATCGCTGGTATGTAGCCCCTGCATTTTTAAGCCCGAAGAGCATCATCTTGTACATGTAGGTGCCTGAACTGGTGATGAACGCGCACTTCACCCTGTCCGGCTGCCACAAGTATACTTGATGATACCCTGAAAAGGCATCTAGGAAGCTCAGCATGGAGTAACCACTGGTGGAGTCTACCAGTTGGTCGATTCTGGGGAGTGGGTAGCAGTCTTTTGGGCAGGCTTTATTGAGGTTTGTAAAGTCCACGCACATTCTCCATGCGCCTGACGATTTTTTAACCATGACTACATTTGCCAGCCATTCTGGATAGTCGCAGACCTCAATAAAATCTGCTTTCAAGAGTTTGTCAATCTCTTCCTTGATTGCGGCGTCTTTTTCTGCAGACATATTTCGCTTCTTCTGTTTTACAGGGCGGGCGTCTATGCTTACGTTCAGCTTGTGAACGATGCATGACGGATCAACGCCGGGCATCTCGTCTGCCGAATAGGCGAATACGTCTTTGTTTTCTTTCAGCAACTTGATCACTTCAGCCTGGTAGGACTCCTCCAGGTCAGCCCCTATTAGGACCTGCCTCCCTGGTTCCAAGTCTACTAGCATGCTTTCGCCCCTGGCTCCAGGTGGTCGGACGCCGGGTGTTCGGCTGGTATTTCACCTTCCCTGCTGGGGGAACTGTCAGCCTTTCTTTTTCCTTTTCTTTCTTTTTCGTGTTCTTGCAGGGCCACAGAGTAGCATTGTCTGGCTGACTCTTGGTCCCCGCGCACTTTTCCCTCTAGTCCGAAATCGGTGACATATGCTATGGTGAGGGCCCTGATGGAGATGGCCGCCTCGATTTCGTCCAGGGTGGCTCTGTCAATTAGGGCATTGTAGGCGGATCTCGCATCCACAACAACAAAGGTTGCCCTGACGTTTCTGGCAGTAGCGCCTTCTCCAAAGGTCACGGGCAGGTCTATGACTCCCATGGGCAGCACGCCTGCTCCACTGAATCCGTATAGCGATCCGGGGGCAGGTCGTAGGTGCCTTTTCTCCAGGCCCATCTTTTCGAAGGCATCTTTGTACAGTAGATTTGTGTATGCGCCAGTGTCTACCATACACCTCCGCACAATGTGGTTGCTGATCTCGAGGGACAGCACCAAAGGATCGCTGTGCGGGTATACTACGCGCCCTGCATCATCAGGGGTGATGCTTAAGGTTACTCCCCTGGGACTCCCTGCTTTCTCAGCATAGCAGATCTGGTTTTTTAGTTCACGCATTTGTCTTTTTTGGCCTCTTCGACTGAGCTGGCCTTCAGTGCCCCCTGAAATTACATGGATCACCATGCGATTCTGTACTGACCCTTCGGGCTTTTCAGACACTTCTTTTTGGGACTTATTCTTAGCTGCGTAGTTGGCCAACCATCCGTTCCTGATTAACTTCTCGATTTCGTCTTTCAGGTGACGGCATTCTTCGGTGGTATGGCCTATGCAGTCGTGGAAAGTGCAGAATTTCTTGGGATCTCCCTTCGGGCTACGAGGTTTGTTCGGGCGATTCCACTTGGCAGTCTCTTTCTCCTGTTCGAAGATCTCTGCCCTGGATTTGTTCAGGGCAGTGTAACTATCGAACCTGGACTGGTAGACAGCGCGCTCCTTCTTGGGAGTGTCTCCCTCTTCTCTCTGCTTGCCTGGCTCATTTCTGCCACGCCCACCCTGCGGTCCCCCTTGAGGCTTTGCCTGGCCTGCAGAGGTATCCGGCAGGCCATGGAACTCCTCCTGCAGAATGAACCCTTCCGCAATTTTCCTGGCCATGGCTAAGGTTTCTGGCTGAGCTCTGATCATCTGGTTTTTCATTTCCCCTGGAAGCAGGGAGATTGTCAGGGCGTAAGCGGCAGTGGAATCATCGATCTCTCTGACCTGCTGGTAGGATAGATCAAACCTTCTCAGGTATTCCCTCACACTTTCACCCTTTTTCTGCTTCAGGGTCATAAGATCGAAACGAGTGAGGCACCTTCTCTTATTCCCGGCATATTGCTCGAGGAAGATTTCAGCCAACTCTATAAAGAACTTGATTGACCCCTGGCGGAGGTCTCTGAACCATCCTTGCGCCAGCCCCACCAAGGTGGTTGGGAAAACCTTGCACCAGATGGCATCATCTACGTCGTACATACCCATGTGGCTCTCAAATGCCGCCAGGTGATCTTCAGGATCTGTCGTACCGTCAAATTTAATGGTGGGCATTTTGATTTTTGGAATGGGGTATTCTTGTACCTCAGGGTGCAGCGGGGTTTTTGTAGGCCTGCCTACCAGTCGTGACCTGCTTTCCCCAGACTGGTTACCGTGAGAATCCCATTGCTTATGGGTCGGTTTCCTCGTACTGGGGGAGCGGTGCCTTGGTGGCGGCCTGCTCGCTGCTTCATCCTCTGTTTCCGGGGAGATCTGCCTGGGTCTCTTCCTCTGAGAGTGACAGAAACTCTCACCCTGGTGGTACTTTGAGTCGAGCGGCTGCCCTCGATTGAGCCTTGATTGCAGGCTCTGAGATAAACCGGGGGTTGCCTGCTCTCTGGCTGCCGGAGTTAGCCTGGAGAAAACCCCGCCTGGTTTCTCTCCCAAGCGTTTTGACATAGGCTCCCTGGGCCTCATTCGCTCCCGTAATCCTCGGGATAAGCCTCCCTGCCCTCCAGATGCTGATTCTGTCCTGTGAACGGAGAACGCCTGCTGGACGGGTGGCTCTGGATTGCCAGTGGTAATGCGCCTTTGCACATGCGCGTATGCTTGAGCCGTCCGTCTCGCTTTCCTTTGCGCGTTTCTGGTGGCGGTCCGCCTCGTGCCCCCGGCCTCATCCCTACTGATTGGGGACGGTTGCCTGGGAGCCGATGCGACCCTGCCTACCAAATTCTCAGGAGTGAACTCCTGGTTCAGCATTGCAGAGAAGAACGCGGCTGTCTGTGCCATCTGAGCTGGGTCAGATTGAGGGCGTGACCTGGGTGTGTCCCCAACTCAGGTGTCACAGCAGTGTTGGATCCGCCGAGGAGACTGGTTCCCCCTACCCCTAAGATCGTGGTAGGAGGGACCCTCTCCGACTGCGGCATACCGTACAGGGGGGTCACCGGTGTGACCGTCGGACCTGTTCCTGCACTGGCATCAATGATTTCTGGCATAATTGTTTTAGTTTTGTGATTATGAGTGGTTGATTTTAGTGGGTAACTCGTGAGCACAACCGTAAGTTCCCCACAGACGGCGCCAAATTGTTCCGGTCACGGAAACAATTTACCCGGCCTTGGATCCGGGCTGTATGATCGGATTAACGGTTAACAATTGATCGTTTGATTTCCTTCAGCCTCCCCTTCCTCTCACTCCCTTGGTCGGACCTTCCCGGCGGAGTTGGCCTGCTCCCTGCACAATGAACGCACAGGGCCTCGGAGGTTGTCCGAGGAAACCCTCTCCGATGCCTAAGTCAGTCCGTGAAGTGCCTTGACGAACCTAGCTCGTGAGGAACTAGGTGGCGTTTTTAGGAGTGGGAATCTAGAGAGAGAAAATCCAACCCCCTCTATGTGGGAAATGGGTAAGTATTTATACCTTCCCACAAGAGAGAGGAAAAGAGAAAGAAGAGGAGGGAAATGAACGGATGCTGGTGCGACACGTGGACTCACCTTGTCCACCCATTTCCCCTTACCTTAGGCAAAATGACGGATGGGTCCTCGGCTTTCCTTTGGTCCTGCTTAGGCGGGAGCGCCTTGGAAGCAGGCGGGAGGCCTGATTTGCCCTGCATGGCAGGCGGCAGGCGGCTAAGGGATTAAGGCCATACTCTTGGAGATTCCAATGACGTTGACGGACAGTCTGCTGGGCAAGCCTTTCCTCTTTCTGGGACTGGTCACCTTGGGGCCTGACTGGCAGGCGGCCCGAGGTAGGCAGCCGACCCCCATCAGTAGCGATCCGGATTTATTTACACTCTGATATAATTTTAATTAAATGACTTAGATAACTTTCCGCATTATCTATTATTTTAAGTCATCGAAAATCCGGGTTGTTACATCAATCGTCTCAGGTGTTTCTAAGTTAAGATTCTTGGCTTTGGTGTTGACTTCTTTCTCAAAATACATAGAGCAGAAGTTGGCTATCTCCTCTGTTAGATAAGCATTACATATGGAGCCCTCGACCCTCGCCTTGTTACCAATTATTTTCTTTAAATGGTTGAGATATCTATATCAATCAAGAAATTTTATTAATAATAGAGTACAATATAAAATTTGGTGTTGACTTTGGTGTTGACTTCTTTCTCGAAATACAAAGAACAGAAGTTTGTTATCTCCTCTGTTATATAAGCATTACAAATGGAGCCCTCGACCCTCGCCTTGTTACCAATTTTTTTTTTCAAATGGTTGAGATATCTATAACAATCAAGCAATTTTATTAATAATAGAGTACAATATAAAATTTTACATTAGTGTTTCATTAAGTATAAATTTCTCACCTCTCAAACGGGTACATCCATCTATATTGGACCGGTCCTCCCACTTTAGCTTCGTAGGGCAAGTGGACAGGTAGATGCTCCATTGAGTTAAAGAAAGAGGGTGAGAAGATCATCTCAAGTTTGCATAGTATCTGAGGAATTTGATCCTCCAAACGAGTCATGTCGTCAATTATAACTGTCGACGAACACAAATCTCGAAAGAACTGAGATATCTCAGTAATAGGATTCCAGACACCTTGCGGTAGCAGTTGCATCAAAGCCACGGGTAGTAACCGCTCCATGAAAACGTGGCAGTTGTGACTCTAGAAACCTTGCAACTTAAGGTTATTAATGTCGACACACCGACTAAAATCGGAGGCGTACCCATAAGGAAACTTCAATTTCCCTACCCACTCTAACACGGCCTTTCTATGAGCCTTATCAAGGCTGAACAAGGCCCTAGGCTTGGACCCATCCCTCTTGATGTGCAATTTTGGACGGTCACAAATTTTCTTCAAATCTTTTCAGGATCCTACGGTGTCACATGTCTTACCCTCTACATCCATGACGGTGTGAATCAGTTGCTCAAAGAAGTTCTTCTCAATATGCATCACATCCAAATTATGTCGGAGTAATAAAGTACTCCAATATGGAAGGTCGAAGAAGATGCTTCTTTTAAACCAACCATTTTTTAATTTTTTAAGATTCTTGAACTCTTGATCGGTGCCGTCAATAGTAGATGGAAACTTTGAAATCACCTCCCATATCTCATCTCCCTGGAGACGAATAGGTGCCTCATCTAGCACCACCTCACCCTTTTTGAAAGCTTTCTTGTTTTTCCTATACGGATGACCCTCGGGTAAGAACTGTCTATGACAGTTAAACCAACTAATTTTGCTTGAATTTCTTAGGTAGAACGCTTTACTTTCACTCATGCAACAAGGACAAGCTTTTTGGCCCGCCGTAGACCAACCACTCAACATACCATACGCAGGGAAATTGTTTAAGTTGGAAATTTTGTTTCAACGACACATCGTATGTCTCCACCCCTACTTTCCACAAGTGTTTCAATTCCTCTATCACTAGTTGTAAGTAAACATCCATGTGATTTTTTGGACCGGGAACAATGAGAGAAAAGAAGACGAATGGTGGTTTCAGACAAAGCCATGGGGGTAAGTTGTATGGTGTGATCATGACAGGCCAGCATGAGTACAACTTACCGAACTGACCGAAAGGGGCAAACCCATCGGTACACAACTCAAGTCTCACGTTACGGGGTTCCTCCGAAAAGTCAGGATAAATCCTATCAAAGCGTTTCCACTCTTCCCCATCACTAGGATGACACATCTTCCCTTCTACACGAGTTTCTTCTTTATGCCACCACATTTGTTCGGCAATGGTTCTGGTTGCATATAATTTTTGAAGTCTAGGGGCGATGGGAAAGTAGGTAAGTCGACTAAGTGGCCGGTATAGGTTTGTTATCCCTCGCAACACTCTTTCCCTTTCTACCCCTCAAAACAATATTCCCATCTACACTTTTGTATCTACCCTTACCACATTTCCTACATTCCTCAAGTAGGGCATCGTCCTTCCAAAAGAGCATGCACCTATCGGGACAAGCATCGATCTTTTGATGCGGAAGTTCAAGATCTTTAACTATTTTTTTGGTATTGTAGAATGTTTTTGTCATGATGTTGTCTTTTGGGATGAGTTTCTCAATAAACGCAGCGACACCGTCTACGCACCCAAACGGTAGGTTATACTCACATTTAAGGGGCACTATCATAGATGCGACTTCTAACAATGTGTAGACACCCAGATTTGGACCTGGTGGCTGCAGAAGTGCCCAACAAACACCCGATGACGATAGGACTACAACGCGATGCGCGTTCGCGATGTTGTAGGTAGTTTTCCTATAGAACGGATCAAATAATTACTCGGAAAAATTAAAACTAACATGATGGCAGCCTTACTCGTGTCGTTACGGTCACATAGACACTAATTAGAGTTAATTCCGACACCGGGACCCCGAGTCGGTCCCGAAACTCGAACCGAGTCAACACCGTGTCAACCAAACCTCGGGATGAACACCCGTGGCCCACTAAACCCACGGCGCTAGGTCAAACCGCGGGAAACCTTAAAATCCAAGAAATGTATTATACACCCGACTCACGGTTTTGGAAAGTATCAAAACCGTATCCTCAAAATCCCAACCGCCCTGCCCTACGCGTCTTGGTCTCACCACGCCTTAGCCCAGGCGCCTGAGTCCTGGTGCGCCCCAGCTCAGGCGCCCATACCAATGACGAGGGCCGAAAACACCTATAAATACCCCCCTTCACGCCCTCATTTCGACACACAATTCTCATTCTTCTTTTCCCCCTCCAAACTCTCGCTAAGGGCTCGCACTCCAACACCCGAGGCAAACGATCCACTCGATCGTAGTTCCGATAAAAAGCAACATCGACGCTACTCCTCACCTTCGAGCACCCCACTCGATTCCGAGATGCCTGTGATCGACTAGCTCAAAACTAGTAGCAAAGTTCTGCCGGATTAGCCGCAGAACTAGTCCTTAGCAACGAAGCTCTGCAGGAGTAGCCGCGGGAAGGTCAAACGGTAACGAAGTTCTGCCGGAGTCACTGGTCAAGCTAGGAGGATCCGCCTGTTGATCGAGTCGTCACTAGGTTGCCATCTAAACAAAACTTTCCATACTTGTACTTTCTATTATTACGCACTACGACAACACTAGATGTGGGCGCTAGGCCCACAAGCATCTACTAAAATACGTAACGTCCCAACTTCAACCACAAATACTAAAAACACACTAAATAGACCCGAGTAATTCCGAGATCCGTTCTCAAAATTATCAATGCATCGAGTCCCGTTTAGTGTATGCTCCGAGGGTGCAACTCCTCACAATGTGAATTACTTACATTCGCATTTACAGTTTTTCGTATGATTTATTGCTTTTATGACCTTATAATCGCATGCTAAATCACCTAACACGGAATCCAAAAAAACGTAAAATAACTAAAACTGAACAAAGTGATGGTCGGGTTCCGTATTAGTCCGGGTGCTCACCTCATTAGGTTCGACGCATCTCTATTAATATCGAACCAACGCATCTTAAGTAGAATACCAGGTAAGGTATACCACGAGAATGACTAATATCCGTATTATTGCGTTAAAACTGATTTGCTAATACTTATAATATTAGTACTCTCTACTCTTCTACATGCATTTTTTCATGGCCTACTTGTCACGTGAAATCGCATGCAAAGAATGTAAACACAACTACATCGACGACAAAACTTACCTGTCCTTAAAACAACCGACGTAGCAAGAAACATAGGGTTAAAATAACGGATGTTACAATACTTCCATCACAACAAAAGAACTAGGATATCAGCCCACCGATTGGTTAGTAGAGGCCGCTATAGTGTGGGCGGGATTGAGTGTTGACATCTATCGGATGTTGGCTTCCCAATACGTACCCTCACCCCTTACTCAGGATCGACGGTTTCCGGATGTCCAAAACCATTGGCAATGAGAGTCATTCCAGGCATGGAGTGCTTAAGGGTACAAGTCTTTATCTTTAGGTCTCATGCCACTCAACTTTGAGCCGGCAAGGGATCAAAGTTGACTTGAACGGTTTCGAGTCCCCATAATTGACTCGGTGGCGACTCCACAAATCGGCAACGAATTCAGTTCACTAAAAAGGTCGCCTTACCAAACAAATCGGCCTTTAAACATTTACAACCACGACTCGATCGATTCCCAAACGGAAACACGGGTGCCCGCACCCGTCTAGTACAAGTCCGGATCGTCATCCAAATCGAGGTCCGACACTTCGCCTCGTATGCGAGATCGGACCGGCCCCCGACAGGGAGGGGCCATGTGGGTGGCCGCCGCCACACGTTGAAAACCGGGTCGGTCCCGCGCGGGCGCGCGCGGGGCGCCGGACGGTGCGGACGGACGTCCATTGTTTGGTGACTCCGCTGGGGATTTGGAAACAAGTTTCCAGCGGTGGTGTAACTTGAACGAGGTCGGTGAAACTCATTTCTTAGTTCCTAGTTGTGGTCACTACAGGTTTTGGCCCTAAAAAGCCCACCCTAACCGATATCAGGACCAATCGACCTCTTCGCGGTAAGATCTTTAGGAACACGCGGAGAGATCCTTGGTTGACGCTCCGGCCGCCTAACGCGTAACCCGCGGGATTAATAAGAGGATAGTTCTGAACGAATGGCATGACACTCGTCTCCCCAGACCATTGTCAATACCTAAGTAAAGGCTATTCGTGGGCGGTAGCCTACCGTAACCTACCCGTGTCTGCATCCCGCATGAGTGTATGCATTCTTAGTTATGTGTAGCGTGTTTGAACAATACAACCCAAATAAAGCACTAAAAATCTGGATTCAACCACGCCAACATATTCAACCGCACCCAATTCCATTTTCAAAAATACCTCCTCTTTTCAAAAACGACCTTTTTTTTTAAAACGCCGATACTCCGGTCAAATCATGATTTCTAAAAAAGGAAAAGCATTTTTAGATGTCGTTATCATGGCAAAATTTACACTCACCACTTTAAAAAAAACAAAATAATAAATGTATATTTTTAGTGCCATCATCTTGGCTAAATTAAAACTCATTAACAACGATTACCGTTAATGCAACCGAAACTCCCAATTAATGGGGTTAAGGCCACCACGCGGTTACATTTTATTTCAAAAAGAAAAAAACTTATTACACACATACCGTTAACACAACCAAAACTTCAATTAATGAGGTCAAGGAACTCAAAAGACGGTTACACCCTCAAGGCACCTTTCACGATACGCCTAGCTCCCACCGCCAGACATGGAAATCAGATCCCACGTAATTTACAACCCACCCGATTGAAGTCTGAGTTATTTTTACTCAGCTTCCCCTTTCCTACCACATTACGAAACCGCAACCCCATAGCCTTAACTCCACAAAAATCAAGCTCCAGATCTTAGTTCATCAAGAGCCACTCACTACCTAGCTCCACATTCCAAAACCATCCAAGCCAGTCGCCCTAACCCAAACACGGTATCTCGGTAATTGTCACTTTCAAGAATTCACACCCAATCACTCCGCCTCAGTTCTTTAACTAGGGAGAATACACTCTAAACATCTCACATTGATAATCGGCATAAACGAGTCTAAAGCAAAATCACTCACATTTTTTTAAAAGAACTACGAACATGGTTTGATTCCGTCTAAACGCGGGTACGTAGGCAACCCAGACCCGGGTACAACAAACAAAATTAAAAAAAATCGACTACTCGATTCACGTACAAACCGGGACTCTTTCCGCGTTCCGGCTATGAGTGATTTTTAAAATGACGAAGCACAAACGACGAGCCGAGGACGAGGTGAAAACCCGAAAGGGCACCCCGGGCAAAATGAAGAATCGAGTTGCGAGTCGTAAAAAAAAACAAAACAAAAAAAAAGGTGAGCCGAGGACGGAATGAAAACCCGAAAGGGCGCTCCGGGCAAAATGAAGAATCGAGTTGCGAGCCACCACAAAAAAAAAGGGAAAAATAAAAAAAATGTGCTTCTCATTAATAAAAAAAATCAGTTAAATCAAGCCTTTGTCGAGGCCCTTTACATCGAGCATCCAAAATCCGGCTACCCCGAAAAATGACGACGTGTCAAGCAAAGCCCTACAAAAAAAACTAGTACTAATACGCGACATAATATCAATTAATAGAACATAGTACTAGACGGCTGGGCTCTACCGGTCCAAACCAAACAAGCGCGTCTAAATCTGTCAGTCGCTCCTATAGCGACCGAAAAAAGATAAGGGTGACAGATATCCGTCGCTAGACGAAGAACGAAGGGGGATTGTGGAAGAAAAAAAATAATAAGCCATAGCGACAGATATCTATCTGTCGCTAAAAAGGAACTGGGCGACAGATATCTGTCACTAAAAAAGACCTGGGCGACAGCTATCTGTCGCTAAGGGGTAACGAGTAGCGACAGATATCTGTCGCAAAACAAACCTCAGCAACAGCTAAAAAAAGGCCGAGCGACAGATATCTGTCGCTACGGGCGAGCGAAATTTTTTAAGTTTCGCAGCACCCCCCCCCCCCCCCCCCCCCCCCTCTCCCCGATCACAATCCTCACTTCACTCTCTCTCTCTCTATAAGTTTCCTCTCCCTTCTCTCTAACCCGCCCCCTCTTCCTTTCCTCTTCCTTTCTTCCTTCTTCTCTCATTTTCCTTTAGTAAGGTATGTTTATCTATCTATATTTAGTTTTATTTGTTAATTTTTGTTTTTATTGATTTAAATAAATTAATTTTTGGGTTAGATAGTTTTCTTTAGTGTAGTGGAATATTTAGTTTAGTTAGTATGTTAATTGCACATAGGTTCTCCAATTTGAAATAGGTAGAATGTTAGTATAAATTTAGGATTTATGATTGAGTAGTTGAATGAATTGGGTTGTTTTAATGTGTTAGGAAATTGAAAGTGAATATACAATTATACCGATTTAGTGATGTAATTATGGACGGATTAGGTGCAATTAGTACTATGTTTAGGTGAATTGAAAATTTTACAAAATATGTGAGTAGTGTAAAATTAGTAAATTAATTTAGAGAAAATAATTTGTATGTGGTTATTGTCTCAATTTTTTTAGATAAAAAAATGAAGAGATCTGAACGAAAATGGATGTTTGAGGAAAGATTGGATAAGAGACGATGTCCCACAACTCAATTTTTAGAGGGTGTTAATAGTTTTCTTGAGTTTGCTAAAACCCACCCCGAATACGTGTCAGAGGATAGATTTAGATGTCCTTGTGTGAAATGTAAGAACCTCATATTCTTGGATATTATTTTGATTAAGAAGGAACATATTATCTCAAACGGGTTTTGTCCAAATTATTATTGTTGGATTTGTCATGGTGAGACGTCTGCTGTTGAGAAATATGAGGTTGCACAGAATAAGGGCGGGTTGAAAGGAATGATTGTTGATGTGGTTGAGTGCAATGTGTTTAATGATGAGAGCATGTACACTAACGACGATGACCAACCAACCCCACAAGAGCCAAACCCACGAGCGAAAGCGTTTTTTGATATATTAGAGGCTGCGGAGAAGCCGTTATATGGAGGGTGTG
Source organism: Agrostemma githago (assembly GCA_958450325.1). Taxonomy (NCBI): domain Eukaryota; kingdom Viridiplantae; phylum Streptophyta; class Magnoliopsida; order Caryophyllales; family Caryophyllaceae; genus Agrostemma; species Agrostemma githago. The sequence goes on from OY288243.1 coordinate 57,987,334, forward strand.
ATGTGACATTGTGTGGACGTCCGTCCGCACGTCCGGCGCCCCGCGCGCGCCCGCGCAGGACTGACCCAGTTTTCAACGTGTGGCGGCGGCCACCCACGCAGCCCCCTCCTTGTCGGGGGCCGGTCCGATCTCGCATACGGGGCGAAGTGTCGGACCTCGATTTGGATGACGATCCGGACTTTACTAGACGGGTGCGGGCACCCGTGTTTCCGTTTGGGAATCGATCGAGTCGTGGTTGTAAATGTTTAAAGGCCGATTTGTTTGGTAAGGCGACCTTTTTAGTGAACTGAATTCGTTGCCGATTTGTGGAGTCGCCACCGAGTCAATTATGGGGACTCGAAAACCATTCAAGTCAACTTTGATCCCTTGCAGGCTCAAAGTTGAGTGGCACGGGACCTAAAGATAAAGACTTGTACCCTTAAGCACTCCATGCCTGGAATGACTCTCATTGCCAATGGTTTCAGACATACAGAAACCGTCGATCCTGAGTAAGGGGTGAGGGTACGTATTGGGAAGCCAATATCCGATAGATGTCAACACCCAATCCCGCCCGCACTATAGCGGCCTCTACTAACCAATCGGTGGGCTGATATCCTAGTTATTTTGTTGTGGTGGAAGTACTGTAACATCCGTTATTTTAACCCTATGTTTCTTGCTACGTCGGTTGTTTTAAGGACAGGTAAGTTTTGTCGTCGATGTAGTTGTGTTTACATTCTTTGCATGCGATTTCACGTGACAAGTAGGCCATGAAAAAATGCATGTAGAAGAGTAGAGAGTACTAATATTATAAGTATTAGCAAATCAGTTTTAACGCGATAATACGGATATTAGTCATTCTCGTGGTATACCTTACCTGGTATTCTGCTTAAGATGCGTCGGTTCGATATTAATAGAGATGCGTCGAACCTAATGAGGTGAGTACCCGGACTAATACGGAACCCGACCATCACTTTGTTCAGTTTTAGTTATTTTACGTTTTTTTGGATTTCGTGTTAGGTGATTTAGCATGCGATTATAAGGTCATAAAAGCAATAAATCATACGAAAAACTGTAAATGCGAATGTAACTAAATCACATTGTGAGGAGTTGCACCCTCGGAATATACACTAAACGGGACTCGATGCATAGATAATTTTGAGAACGGATCTCGGAATTACTCGGGTCTATTTAGTGTGTTTTTAGTATTTGTGGTTGAAGTTGGGACGTTACGTATTTTAGTAGATGCTTGTGGGCCTAGCGCCCACATCTAGTCTTGTCGTAGTGCATAACAATAGAAAGTACAGGTATGGAAAATTTTGTTTAGATGGCAACCTAGTGACGACTCGATCAACAAGCGGATCCTCCTAGCTTGACCAGTGACTCCGGCAGAACTACGTTACCGTTTGACCTTCCCGTGGCTACTCCGGCAGAGCTTCGTTGCTAAGGACTAGTTCTGCGGCTAGTTGATAAGTGTAGTTTGTAGTGCCTATTTGTTGTGTTTGGTCCCGGTTTCTCTTGTGGAATCGCTCTTTGGAGTGGTTTTCGAGGCTACTTATGCTTCTTTTAGCTTGTTTTAGGTTCCTAAGATCAATATTGGAGAAAGGGAACAATTCCAACTCGTTTCTGACACATTTGGAGCCAACAAAGAGAAGCAACGATCACTCGGTGGCTTAGACTCGATCCCGAGACCTTGGGACCCATTCCCGAGCCCCTTAGACTCGATCCCGAGCACCGAGAATCGATGAGAAGCCTATGAAGAGTAAATAGGGACCTTTATGATCATATTGGAGGCATACAAGACCCTTCCCGGGCGGGAAGAGTAGCCTTCCCGGTCGGGAAGGAGTGCAAAGCAAAGACGGCTTCTGGAGTGTCATCCCGACCGGGACCAAGCTCATCCCGGTCAGGACCATCTCGTCCCGGTCGGGACCACCACCATCCCGACCGGGATGGAGCAGCTGTAACCCACGCTTCCTTTTTTCTTTTCCTTTGCTCTTGTAACCCTATAAATACCCCCCCTCTTGTAATCTTAGCTTATGTTAGACATTACCCACTAAACCCTAGACTACTTTAGATTAGATTAGCTTAGATTAGTTTAATCTCTCCTTAATTAGTCCTTAATCTTAGTTTAATCCTAGTTTCATCTTTGTAATATTGAAGACTTTTTGGGTTGATCTACTCTATTGACAACATTGGAGATCTTCCTTTGGGTTTATTTATGCAAAGATTCTACCTTTTCCTTTCTTCTAGTGTTGGTATAATCCTTCTTCTCTCTAATCTCTTCTATTTAGTTTTCATTTGTGTTTATGTTTAGTAATCTTCAATAATCCATTATGAATGTTCATGTTTATGTTTGTTTCATTATGGGTGTTGGGTTTACTTTCTTGAACATGAGTGAGTAGTGATCTTGCTAGGATTAGTAGGGGAATTTGGTGGTTTAATGGGTGATTAAGGGTTTGTTTAAGATGTTGGTGGAAGTTTTGGTTGCCTCCTAGTTTTGTGCATAGAACATGTTTGATGAAATGCTTGAATGACTTGTAGTTGCAAGTGCATGTTTTCTTGCCTTCTTCTTGCGGTCTTGTATGTTGCTAGGTTGGTTTCTTGCGCGAGAGCGAGGAACCTCTAGGTCAGTTTAAGCAGGGAGAGCCCAGACTATACCTAGATAACTTGACTACCCCTTCACCTTAGCTCTTCCATGATCATTTCGTCACCCTTGAACCCGACCTAATCCTAGCCCTTTTCCTAATAGTTTTTCTCCTCTTCTTAGTTATTACTCCTTTAGTTAGTTGTATCCTTTAGCCTTAGTTGTTATACCTAGTTCGTTCCTAGTCATAGTTTATTCCCTTCTTATCGTTCTAGTTTAGTTTAACCTCGAGACCTAGTCAAGTCTTTAGGCGGAACTTGGTCTAAACTCTCTTTACCGTCCCTGTGGACTCGACCCGACTTGCCCTATCTATGTGTTAGGATTAGTTGGTTGTTATTTGATCGGCGGGATCCACGGCAAATCCCCCCCCATCAATTTGGCGCCGTTGCCGGAGACGGTGCTAGTTTAGACTTTGTGTACCTATTTATTTGACTTTGTCTTTGTTTTTGTGTTTTCTTTGTTTTCTTTTTTTTTTGCTTCTTGTGTGTGTGAAGTTTATTTCCTTCTTGTCTAGTGCCTAAAAAGCACTAGACTTCTCACGTTTGCTCCTAGTCTACAGTTTGTGCCTAGAGGTGGTGACCATTTTCTTCCTTGCAACTTAGAGCCGCATCAACGGACGGTTGCTAGATTGAGAGGTCCTCAACCGGGTACGAGCCACGATTTTCGAGCATAACATGAAATTTGATCTAAACTCCCCACACTTAGAAGCCACCATAAGCTACTCCTCTCCCTCCATGGATCAAAGCTATGACATGATGACTCCTACCTACTATCAAGCTTCACGGGGTAATCAAGAAACCCGTGGGTATGAACTTCAAGGCCATGGAAACGGCTTCCAACAAGTAAATGCTCATCAATCTTATGATCATGGTAATTATTACTCAATTCACCATCCTAACCCTACCATGTTTAATCATAATTCTTCATATGGAAGCCAATATCCCCAATACCCACCATATTACCCTTCACCTTAACCACAATATGAACCCCAAAACCCACAATACTACCAATCATCTCAACCTCACTACCAACAATATGATGCCCCACTCCTTGGACATCATCAAGATTTTCAAGGAGCATTACAAGACCCCAATGACCACCAATTGCCCAACTTGGAGTTATATCAATCGATTCTTCAATTGCAAAAGAGCCAAAAAGAAGTGGCCATCCAAATGCAAAAGGTACAAGATGAATTCATGGCCCAATATCAAAGGGAAAACGAGGCGTTGGATGCTCGAATAAATGCTTTATCGGTTAAAACCGTAATGTTTTTAACCTGAACGTTCCAACTAGACGATGGGTGCTCACTCGAGCAAGGGGAGCAACCCAATCACGAAGCCGCCGATGAAGTTCCTTTTGGAAGCGAGACTTGCTTTGAAGAACCTCAATCGTCTACCCAAGAAGAGACGAATGAGGATATGACCCTTGGTGAAGGCATTGTTGGTGAAGAGTTGGAGGAGGTTAGTGAGTTGAATGAGTTGGTGGAATTTGTGAAGTTGTTGGGTGAAAATGACGAGCTCAAGTTGCCCTTGTGCGAAAATGTGGAAGAACATCAAGAGCCCCTTGCAAGTGAGCGAAGCAATGATTTGGAAGAGATTGAAACCGCCGGTAGAAGTTTCAATTCTCTCCATCAAGATGATGTGGGGACGAGTGTTGTTCCGGGACTTGAAGATGGGGAACCACAACTTGAGGAAGATATGAGGATGTGCAACAAGGGAATGAGGCCAAAACCGCTTTTGTGCCTCGTGTCAAACATTTGAAGCTTGCTTGTGATTGGAGACGATGCTTAGGGGGGAAGAGGTCGATTAAGCTAGTAGGATGGATAGACCCCGGAGACAACATGAAAGATGACGTTGGGTCTTTAGGTGACTACTTCTTGCTTCCGACTTGGAGGCTTTGGAGGATAGCTTGGCTCGGTAGCGTGAGCCCTCATTATGATGTGGCTCGTGCGTTTGACTTGCTCCTCCGAGCCCTTGATGGCTATGGTTGAAGAATGAGAGTCCACCATCCTCGGTTTGGCAGAGTTCCTAAAGAACCGTCATGTTGTATATTCCTCTTTTCTCTTCTCTCGAGTTCCTGTATTTGTGTTTGTGTGATTTGTTTTTTTTTTATTCTAGGTTTTGTTTGTTTTGTGGAGCTCTTGTAATTTGTAAATTTGATGAGCAATGTGAGGGAGGGAATTTGATGATGGTTATTGAGTTTATTTGATAGGTTGTTAGTGAAGATGAAGTTTCGAGGAGAGTAGTTGATGATAGAAGCTTGGATTTGGGCATGGGAATCGGTTTTTGAAGCTTTTGACAAGCTTTTGGGGACGAGATTTTAGATCTCGATGTATTGGTGGCCTTGTGGGTGAAGCTATCAAGGGAATGAAGGGCTAGAAGACTCATCCCGACCGGGAAGGATGTCATCCCGATCGGGATGAGTGTGCTGAAAAATGGGTTCTCTGGAGTGTGATCCCGACCGGGACCAAGTTCGTCCCGACCGGGAAGGAGCCTTCCCGACCGGGAAGAAGTCAATCCCGACCGGGATGGTGCCCAGCTCCTCCTTTTGCCTCTTCTTCGACATTTGAGCCCACCCAACCACTTTATACCGCCTCCCAACCTCCCTACCTACCCTTGCATCTATCTATGACCCATATAGTCTTATATACATCCCCACCTCATCTTCTCTTCACCACATACCGAGTTTCACATCAAATCCCACCTCATTTTACCATTGAAAGCCTAGTACTTCAACCATGCGAACATATTGAGAACGAAGAGGAATAACAATGAAGAAGATAAGTAATGTGCCGGTATCGAACATTGAGACGATGGAGACTTTTGAGTCGCTAACCGTGTGGTAAGGCGACTCTCTTTTCTTTTCCGTCTTCTATTGCATGTCTCCATTTGTTTGTTCCCCTTCCCCTTATCATTTTCGTGTCATGGCGGCCCTCGGGGCCTTGGTAGTCATTGCTCCCGATTCTCGATGACGTGACTACATCGAGAGTCATTTCAAAAATCCAAATTTACAAGTATTTTCTTTTTTTTCTTTGATTTCTATTTCTTTTGTTAGGATTTAGTCGGATTCGGGCGAAATCCGGGCTAGGTGACTTGATTACACCTAGTCCTCCCCTCCCGTTTCCTTTTCTTTTCTTTTCATTTCTCCCCCCATCCATATCTTTTCTCGTCTCGGCCCATGGTGACTTGATTACACCCCGGCCGGACACATTCTACCTTTTCTCCGCTTTTCTTTTTGATTTTTAGCTTTATTTTCGTAGTTTCTTTTCTTTTTAGTGTCTCCGCACACTACCGATCGAGCATGAGGACATTGCTCGGTTTAAGTGTGCGGGAGCGATATCCTAGCCTAGTTAGTTTTATTTTCGTTGTTCTTTTCAAAAAAATCTTTAAAAACCCTAAAAAATTGAAAATTTTCATAAAAATCAAAACATTTTCTTTTGTGTCTTTTCCTTTTGTGTCCTTATGTCGTATATTTGTTGTGTTGTGTGTGTTTGGCCTCCCTTTTCCTTGTAGGTAGCTTAATCACCGCTAACTTTGGAGGGCTTTCAAGACATCCGGTAACATCTTTTTATCCTTTTTCCCTCTTTGTCTCTTGTGGAGCTTGGAGGAGATTGTGTGATGACGTGTGCTCGGGTGAAGCTTTGTAGAGTTTGTGGTTGATTTGGTTGCTTAAGTGGATGTTTCGGGGTGGTGTTTGTTTTCCTTGTGTGTTTTCTTTCCTTTCTTTCATTTTGTTCTGTTTTGTCTCGTTTCGTTTCATTTTCTTTTGTCTTTGTTTTGTGTTGTGTGGTTTGTGTCTAGTGTAGGAAAAGGGTTTTTGAAAACCCGGTTTTGAGGCTAGTGCGCAAGTGTTTGCTTTCCCTTTCTAGTTATATGAATCGAGTCTTGGACTTTAGTCTAGTAGAATGACTTTAAATCAATAGTTTCGTTGGTTTCTTACCTTGAGTCCACCTAGTCTACTAGAGATTTACTACGGGATTTGCATTTTGACTATTATGACCACCCACGGAGTGAAAAGGCCTTGGTTGCTGGGTCCCGTCTCTTAGGTGACCTTGTTCGAAATTGTTCGATTAGTCCAAGTTTCCCTCTTTTTTGTGGGTTTGAAGGGAAATTGCGACCCCCGACTTACTCTTTTCCCTACCTCCTACACATTTTCCACAAATAAGTTGCAAAATTGTTGAAATTCTTACTTGGTTGCAAGAAATGCCTACAAAACAAAAGTTATCCAAAAGGCAAGCCAAGGAAAAAAAAAGAAAAAAAAGAAGAAGAAAAAAGAAAGAAAAAGAAAGAAAAGAAAAGAAAGAAGAAAAAAAGAAAAGGCACAACAAATGAAAAACAAAATACAAAAGAAGAAAAAGAAATGGCATAGAAACTCTAAAGCCAAATGAAAAAGAAAAATGCCAAAAGAAAACCGTCTCACAAAAAGAATTCTCCCCTCTCAAAAATAAGCCTTTTTTCGACTATTACCGTGAAGAGCCTACCAAAGGACCGAGTCCCTAGGAAGGATGATAGTGGTAATGGTCGGTCTTCCCTCATTTTGCAACCTTATCCACCTTTTTATTTGGACTAGTTAGGTGATTTTGAGCATGGGACGACCCTCTTGGCTTATCGCTAAAGAGGGCGGGGTCTCACTTACCTACAGTGTCGACTAATTCCGTGGTTCATCCTTTTTCCATCCCGCCGATCGTCCCATAGTACGTTCTTAGAAGGTTAGGAGGACCTAGGTAAGTTATCAACGTTTTTATTGCTTTGTTGTCATACTATTAGATTTTGGTCCATTTCGATTTGTGTTATTAGCTTGGGAACGTTGTCACTTGCCTCGAGTCCTTAACCGGTGCTTCTTACGCCGCTTTTCAGAGGGAAGCGGTATTTATTTCTTCTTGGGTGCAACCGATTGATTGTTTGTTTGTATGTTTGCTTGTTTGTGTGTTTTTATGTCCGGTTGCATCCACAGTTTTGTCGCAAGACCTCACTTGCCTTGCGGAGTGCACTTTTCCTCTAGGTGTACTCGCGTGAGTTGAAAGGGCGTAGGGTGCGCTAATACCCGCTCGGTTAGTAGTCTAGTTTCTTTTAATTTTTAGTTAGTTTGTGCTTACTCGAGGGCGAGTAAGAGTTAAGTGTGGGGGAGTTGATAAGTGTAGTTTGTAGTGCCTATTTGTTGTGTTTGGTCCCGGTTTCTCTTGTGGAATCGCTCTTTGGAGCGGTTTTTGAGGCTACTTACGCTTCTTTTAGCTTGTTTTAGGTTCCTAAGATCAATATTGGAGAAAGGGAACAATTCCAACTCGTTTCCGACACATTTGGAGCCAAAAAAGAGAAGCAACGATCACTCGGTGGCTTAGACTCTATCCCGAGACCTTGGGACCCATTCCCGAGCCCCTTAGACTCGATCCTGAGCACCGAGAATCGATGAGAAGCCTGTGAAGAGTAAATAGGGACCTTTATGATCGTATTGGAGGCCTACAAGACCCTTCCCGGGCGGGAAGAGTAGCCTTCCCGGTCGGGAAGGAGTGCAAAGCAAAGACGGCTTCTGGAGTGTCATCCCGACCGGGACCAAGCTCATCCCGGTCAGGACCATCTCGTCCCGGTCGGGACCACCACCATCCCGACCGGGATGGAGCAGCTGTAACCCGCGCTTCCTTTTTTTCTTCTCCTTTGCTCTTGTAACCCTATAAATACCCCCCCTCTTGTAATCTTAGCTTATGTTAGACATTACCCACTAAACCCTAGACTACTTTAGATTAGCTTAGATTAGATTAGTTTAATCTCTCCTTAATTAGTCCTTAATCTTAGTTTAATCCTAGTTTCATCTTTGTAATATTGAAGACTTTTTGGGTTGATCTACTCTATTGACAACATTGGAGATCTTCCTTTGGGTTTATTTATGCAAAGATTCTACCTTTTCCTTTCTTCTAGTGTTGGTATAATCCTTCTTCTCTCTAATCTCTTCTATTTAGTTTTCATTTGTGTTTATGTTTAGTAATCTTCAATAATCCATTATGAATGTTCATGTTTATGTTTGTTTCATTATGGGTGTTGGGTTTACTTTCTTGAACATGAGTGAGTAGTGATCTTGCTAGGATTAGTAGGGGAATTTGCTGGTTTAATGGGTGATTAAGGGTTTGTTTAAGATGTTGGTGGAAGTTTTGGTTGCCTCCTAGTTTTGTGCATAGAAGATGTTTGATGAAATGCTTGAATGACTTGTAGTTGCAAGTGCATGTTTTCTTGCCTTCTTCTTGCGGTCTTGTATGTTGCTAGGTTGGGTTCTTGCGCGAGAGCGAGGAACCTCTAGGTCGGTTTAAGTAGCGAGAGCCCAGACTATACCTAGATAACTTGACTACCCCTTCACCTTAGCTCTTCCATGATCATTCCGTCACCCTTGAACCCGACCTAATCCTAGCTCTTTTCCTAATAGTTTTCCTCTTCTTCTTAGTTATTACTCCTTTAGTTAGTTGTATCCTTTAGCCTTAGTTGTTATACCTAGTTCGTTTCTAGTCATAGTTTATTCCCTTCTTATCGTTCTAGTTTAGTTTAACCTCGAGACCTAGTCAAGTCTTTAGGCGGAACTTGGTCTAAACCCTCTTTACCGTCCCCGTGGACTCGACCCGACTTGCCCTATCTACGTGTTAGGATTAGTTGGTTGTTATTTGGTCGGCGGGATCCACGGCAAATCCCCCCCATCACTAATCCGGCAGAACTTTGCTACTAGTTTTGAGCTAGTCGATCACAGGCACCTCGGTATCGAGTGGGGTGCTCGAAGGTGAGGAGTAGCGTCGATGTCGCTCTTTATCGGAACTACGATCGAGTGGATCATTTGCCTCGGGTGTCGGAGTGCGAGCCCTTAGCGAGAGTTTAGAGGGGGAAGAGAAGAATGAGAATTGTGTGTCGAAATGAGGGCGTGAAGGGGGGTATTTATAGGTGTTTTCAGCCCTCGTCACCGGTATGGGCACCTGAGCTGGGGCGCACCAGGACTCAGGCGCCTGGGCTAAGGCGTGGTGAGACCAAGGCGCGTAGGGCGAGGCGGTTGGGATTTTGAGGATTCGGTTTTGATACTTTCCAAAACCGTGAGTCGGGTGTATAATACATTTCTTGGATGTTAAGGTTTCCCGCGGCTTGACCAAGCGCCGTGGGTTTAGTGGGCCTCGGGTGTTCATCCCGAGGTTCGCTTGACACGGTGTTGACTCGGTTCGAGTTTCGGGACCGACTCGGGGTCCCGGTGTCGGAATTAACTCTAATTAGTGTCTATGTGATCGTAACGACACGACTAAGGCTGCCATCATGTTAGTTTTAATTTTTCCGAGTAATTATTTGATCCGTTCTATAGGAAAACTACCTACAACATCGCGAACCCGCGTCGCGTTGCAGTCCTATTGTCATCGGGTGTTTGTTGGGCACTTCTGCAGCCACCAGGTCCAAATATGGGTGTCTACAGAAGCCCCCACTTTGACTGAGGCTTGGACAAGGCAAAAGTGAAAGTATAGCCGCCCAGGTCAATCGAAGATTACGACCTGGTGGCTGTCCGGTCAGGTCGTTTTAAGTCCAGTGGACTACGTGTTGAGGCTCGCCAGCCATAGCTTAGAAATCATACCTGACGTCTTCGTTTGCGGTTGCTTGCTTGGGCCCGGGCCGTTGCTTGATATCTCGTTCTTGGTTCTTTATGCGCGCGCGCTTTGTCTTCTTTGGTTTGTTAAAACGATTTATTTAATTTATTAATGTTTTTAGTGTGTAGGTGACGCGTTAAGCGTACGTGCAAAGAGCGCTCTTGTGTATTGGCCTTTATTTAAACAAGTGTTTCTTTCGGGATGCTTGTGAACCCTTGATATAACGTTCGAGGGCGTTAGTCTCCACTCGAGTAGCTGTCTTTCGGGATGCATCTGACCCCTAGGACAAAACAAGATGATATAAACCATTCGAGGGCGTCAGTCTCCTCTCGAATGAAAAATGATGTGGAGGTATCAGACTCCTTCGAGGGCGTTGGTATCCACTCGAAAATTGTTGTTGTTGTGCCTTTGGGATAGTAACGTCCCTCGGGCAAACGAACCATCCGAGGGCGTCAGTCTCCACTCTGATGAAAATTGCTGTTGTTCACTACTCAAGGGCGTCAGTCTCCACTCGAGTAGCTGCCTTTCGGGATACTAACGTCCCTTGGGCAAAATGAACCATCCGAGGGCGTCAGTCTCCACTCGAATGAAAATTGCAGTTGTTCACTACTCGAGGGCGTCGGTCTCCACTCGAGTAGCTGCCTTTCGGGATACTAACGTCCCTTGGGCAAAATGAACCATCCGAGGGCGTCAGTCTCCACTCTGATGAAAATTGCAGTTGTTGACTACTCGAGGGCGTCTGTCTCCACTCGAGTAGCTGCCTTTTGGGATACTAACGTCCCTTTGGCAAAATGAACCATCCGAGGGCGTCAGTCTCCACTCCGGTGAAAATTGCTGTTGTTCACTACTCGAGGGCGTCAGTCTCCACTCGAGTAGCTGCCTTTCGGGATACTTACGTCCCTTGGGCAAAATGAACCATCCGAGGGCGTCAGTCTCCACTCTGATGAAAATTGCAGTTGTTGACTACTCGAGGGCGTCTGTCTCCACTCGAGTAGCTGCCTTTTGGGATACTAACGTCCCTTTGGCAAAATGAACCATCCGAGGGCGTCAGTCTCCACTCCGGTGAAAATTGCTGTTGTTCACTACTCGAGGGCGTCAGTCTCCACTCGAGTAGCTGCCTTTCGGGATACTAACGTCCCTTGGGCAAAATGAACCATCCGAGGGCGTCAGTCTCCACTCGGATGAAAATTGCTGTTTGTTTATTTGTTTTAGTTAAATTTACTTTTGCGGGTTTGCCTCATCTTGTTCGGGTTTGTTTTTGCTTTGTCTTGGTTCGTTATGTATTTGAGTCTGTTCAGAGTTTGTTTAGTTTAATTTGGTTCAAATTGCTTCATTGTGCGTTTGAGTGCAGCGTTTGGGTTAAGTGCGGTTCTCGTGTTTGTTTCGTTATTGAGAGTACGTCATCTATGTTGGTTAGTAATTGCTTTGTTATTGTTGTTTTGCCTTTCTTAGTAGGTGCACGTTTTATGTGTATCGAACTTGTTTGTTTTAGTCTATAACGGGCTGTTTAGATGCGCATCTGTTTGCGCCCTGATCTTCAGGCGCCTAGCTCCCAGCGCGCCAGAACTCAGGCGCGTCAGCTGGTGCGGTTGGGTTTTCGTGGTCCGGGTCTGTTTAAGTAATCGAAGATTGGAGCGATCGTTTCATTTCACAAAATCGAACGCGTCGCCCCTTTCGCCTCAAGATTGATTCTTCGACTTTTCTCGCCAAACTTGTCTCAATTTTCGTTATTTTACGACAATGTCGTCTCCGGGTTAGTGTTCTTTGCTTGTTTAATGTCGGTTTTGTTTGATTTGATTGATTATGAGTTGGTTTTGCTGAAAACCCTAGAAAATCGATTTGGGTGTTTTTCATTCACTAAGTTTCGATGCTTGTGCTCAATTTCGTTGTTAAATTAAGGTTGATTAGAGCTCGTTGAAGTAGTTATAATCTTGATAAGGATGTTCGTGGTGCGAGAATGGCCTCTTATGGGAATATGTTTAGAATGCTAGGATCTAAGGACCGTTTTCCGATTATTCCCGTGTTTATTTTGCATAGTTTTGTTCAAATAGTGTTTATGAGGATGTGGGTAGCTCTCTTGTCAATTCTTATGGGCTAGAATGATCTTTAGGGCTCTCCGTAAGGTTTTGTGTGTCTTAAGACGGACCAAAAGGTGTCGTAACGATGCCGGATTTTCCCGAATCCACTTCCATTGTGACCGGGATCAAAAATGTGTGCTAGAGGCTTTCTTGGAATATTTATATCTTTATCTGAAATTTTAAGCCTATTTTGACCTGTTTAAGCTGATTTAGCCTGACTAGGGTTATGTTTTTCTATTTTTGGTTTTTTTTACAGCTAGAGATGATACCGAGCGTCCCGAGGGAACTTCCTCGGCTGGTGCTAGTGTTAGGGCTAGTGCTAGTGTGGAGGTTGACGGGGCTAGTTCGCAGACTCCTCGAGGGATTCACAGGAGACACAAGAGTATTTCGTCTCAGCGTCGTGACCCCGAAACTATTAACGAGGCTGAATTCGATAGAGTGAAGAAGTGTAAGCTTCTGGAGACGGGTGCTAGGAGGGCTTATGCCCCGGCTCCTGCACCGGAGGACGAGGAGGTTGTTTATGAAGATCCTGAGTGGGCTCAGACCATCACATTTCTAACCGCGTCATGCGGGGCCTAGTGAGTGTTCTATTTGTGCTTATTAGTTATGTCTCAGGTTTTATTTTTTTGGCTCGGGTTAGGTTAGGTTTGTTTTGTTTATCCTTGCATTGTTTGGTTTGCAGCCCCCAGGTCCGATGAGGACTTTCTCGGGCTTTACTACGTGTCTCGATATTTACTTTCAGAAGTTATCTCCCGAGGCCAAGGAGATTATCGCGAGGACTGCTCTAGGTCTCGTGGTTGGGTTGTGGGTTAGGCTGGTGGGTTGCAAGACTAAGTGCAACCTTATGGTGATTAGGGCGATGATAGATCGCTTTCATGATACTACCTCGACCTTCCACATGGCTTTTGGGGAGGTCGGGATGACGCTAGAGGATTTTGGGATGATTAGCAGTCTGCCTTAGGGTCCGGATAGGATTAGGTGGGCCGCCGAGGGCCCTAGTCTAGATAGCGATGAGGTGCAGGGCCTTATCGGGGATTGTTTACCGCGTGAGGCATATAGTGTGCCTCACGCTATAGTGAGTTCTTATATCACCGACCACTTCGAGCGAGTGGCGGTGTTGGCGGGTCGGGAACCCAACACGCCGGAGCAGGATGCCCGGTTGTGGTTGTGGTATTTCCTAGGGTCGACCCATTTCTCGGACAAGGGCGAGAGGTTCAGCACTAGGATCCTGCCTTTCCTAGGGGACCTGGCTCAGCTGGGTCGTTACGATTGGGTGACCGCGGCTTTCGTGGAGATGACTCGCTGCCTGCAAGTCATGGTGAGGCCGCTGGTGATAGAGTCGGCCTCGGTTGTGCCCATTGTGGGTCCGGGCCTTATACTGGAGGTTGGTTATTGTTCTCACTCTTGTATTTGAAGTTCTACTTAGTTTCGGCTTGGTTTTGCTAAGGTTATTTTGGGATTTTTCAGGCTTGGATCTACTCCTACTTCCTGTGTTTGGCACCTAAGACGGTGCGGGTGCACCCAAAGAGATTTCCGGCGGGGATCGAGTGGAGGCTTGGTCTGCCTAAGAGCATAATCAGCCATTACTCGTCGGAGAATGCGTTGGTTAACAAGCTATGCCTCGAGGATGTAAGTTTTCGTTTTATGGTCTATTTTGTTCAGTAGCCCCCAAGGTTCGGGATTTATTGGGATGTCGGTTTCATTTGTGTAGTTTGTGGCCCACCCTTGGGCCAATTATGAAGGTGTGCCGGAGTATGTGGCCGCGGAGCTGAGGCCTCGAAGTTATAGGAGGATGCTCCTTCCTGCGTTGTTTCGTCCAGTATGGTATCTGGGCGAGCGGTTGGTGCGTCAGTGCCTATATGACGATTTCAGGGTGCCGATTGATCCTCCCCGGACCATGTTCAGACCACCGATCGCCGCAGAGGTCCTCGATGACAGGGACGGAGAGGGAGGCGATACACTCTTGGTGTCTGGCGCCTCTTATCTATCTCACGTCACCCGACGGTTAGCTTGGTATCGCCTCATGGTAAGGTTCTAATTTTGGTTCTAAGATTTTCTTTGCGGTTTATTGTTTATTTGCCCTCTGACCAACCAATCTGTTGTCTTCTCAGCTGGCCGATCCGGCTGATGAAATCCAGCCCCCAGATTTTCCCCTGACGCTGCTCAGGGTGGATGCGGTTGGGATTCCTTTCACCGAGCCTCTCCCCCGTGTTCTGCTGAGGAGATGGATGCCGGGATTGAGTGGCGTGATCGGGTGTACCGGGTGAGTTTTTTTTTTTTGCTTCGGGAACGTGTTCTAAGAGCCAGGGTTGGTTTGTCTAACTTCTGTGGTTTCACCTTTCAGGTTTCCTCGGCTTGCCATCAGCGGTTGTGGCATGCTGCCAACTGCTTCCGGGCCTATGCCTTAAGGGTTTCCCGTGGCACCTCGGGGCCTCGCTCGGTGAGTTTACGTGACTAGGGTGATTCTCTAGGCTGTTGGTGTACTTTCCTAATGCATAAGTGTATTTGCAGGATGTCTCGGATATGGTGGGACAGCTGGAGACTCGGGTGACCGAGCTCGAGGCGAGAGAGGTTGAGGCACAACGGCTCCTGCAATCTCGGGCTGACGAGATCGCCTTCCTAAAGGAGCAGCTGGCTCGGTCTCGGGGCGAGACCTCAGCACAGGGTGAGGCTAGGCATCGGATCGAAAGGGAGGCTGAGGCTGAGACTACGGGTGCTACGGAGGAGGTTGGAGGGATTCCCGAGACAGCTACCCTAGATATGCTGTCAGGGATGGACGGCAGTGAGTCTCCTCTTATAGACCTGGAGGACCTAGGGTTAGATGAACAGCTTTGCGAGATTGTGATTGCCGTCGGCGCGGCCTCTAGGGATCCTTCCTAGCCTCGATTTGTATAAGAATTTGTTTATTTTGTATATTTGTTTTAGATTCTTAGTATTTGAATTGGTTAGATTAGTCTTGCGTTTTCGTTTGGCGAATTGTTTATCTAGATTGACAAGTAATCACTTTTGCGTTTGTTTGCTTTACGATTCAACCTAGTTTAGGGTGCGTTGGCGTTGCACAGAAGTATGAAAACTGCTCCTTTTGGATGTTTTGAAATGCGTTAGTTTGAGTCGGGAATTGGATCAGGGAGTACGTCGATTAAAATGTTTTGGACTCGAGATGTAAAATATTAACGCGCTTTGACCGAGTGTGTTAAGAGATGAGCATGGACATTCAGAACGAGACCGAAGTTTAAAATTCGGGCGACTTTTGAAAAAAAAGTTAGACCACTTTTATACATTCATAATATTGCCTTATTAGGCTACAAACGCGACTTGACGATAGCCGTTAAAAGGCTACAACACGCCTAGGTGGGGTAGCTTATCCCCCTAAAAAAATGAAAAGACGTCTTCGTCCGGTGGGTCCGACGGGTGAAATGTGATATCCGCGTGGACCTGTTACTCTTGCGTGGGCATTTTGGCTTTTGGAAAGGGGTTTCGCGTCTTCAGGAGGTTGTTCCCGACGTTCGGGGTTGTTGGATGTGAGAGAAAGGTTAAAGATTGTGGAGATGATTGTACTACAGAATAAGGAAGCTAATTGGATTCTTTCTTGTAGTGTTGCGTTGTCCGAACGGTGAGGGAAATGAAAAGTAGCTAATTGGATTCTTTCTTGTAGTGTTGCGTTGTCCCTCGCTCTCAATTATGGGGGCGTTCTGGGTGGTCTGCCTCAACTTGTCGACCAAGGAAACAACTTCGTCGATATACTCAAGGACAGCTGGATCCTCCCAGAATTGTTGAGAGGACGGGTTTTGACTTGGGACTGTCAGGTTCCTAGTTACTATTTCCTTCCCAGTTGAGGCAGCCTCCTCACAACAATTGAAAAAGTCAAGCGCACTCCTCCGAAACTTCAGGAAAAACTCATGGTCGGCCTATAAGTCAGTCAAAGTCAAATCATTAGTGTAAAGCTCAATGGATCATTTTCGGACTCACATGTACATAAAGTCAAACCATTAGCTAGACAACGACTGTAAAGCTGCGTGATCCTACAACATAATTACTGTGACTATACAACACACTGAGTGTGACTATATATCTTTAATTGTCTGACTATACAGCTCAATGGTTGTACAAGCCGCGTGATTCTACAGGACAATCAGTGTGACTATACAACATAATGAGTGGGCCTAAATATATCTTCAAGTGTCTGACTATACAGCTCAATGGTTGTACAAGCCGCGTGATTCTACAGGACAATCAGTGTGACTATACAGCATACTGAGTGTGACTAAGCATCTTAAAGTGTGTGACACATACAACATAATGAATGTACAGAATGTGTGTGACTATAAAACATAATGAGTGTGATCCTACAACGTAATGATCGTGAATATTCAACTTCATGCTAGTAGAATTCAAGCGAATGGTATCAGTACAATGGCATCGGTTTTAGAAAAAGGTGATGCCAACAATAAAGTAAAGTGTTAGTGGCATCAGTTGTGACTTCAAAAGCGATGCTATTTTTTAATGGCATCGGGTGTTAACATAGAACCAATGCCAATTCTTCGTAATTAGCATCGGTTGTTGGATCAGATACGATGCCAATTTTTCTAGTATATACAAAAAATCACTAGCATCGGTTGTTCTTTAAAACCGATGCCACTTTTATTTTTTTGGCATCGGTCGTTATATCAAATCAATGCCAAGTTTGGGTAATATATTGGTATCGATTATTAAATTGAAGCCGATGCTATTTTATTTTATTTTTGCATGGATTATAAATGAAAACGATTCCTATTTTGTGTAGTGGTGGCATTGGTAGTTAATTTAAACCGATGCTAATTTTTCTTCATTGAATTGGTTATTAAATTAGAATTGAAGTCAATTTATATTATCGCATTGATTTAAATCAATGCCAATATAGATTGCCATCACACGTTAAATTCACTAGTAGAAAAAACTTTTGTTCATTTCTTCCCTTGGAATAGGTCGATTTTTAATATGCCTGATGCATTAAGTAACGAAATTTGACGCAAAGTGTTTTTAAAGGTATATGTGTCGGTTTAACATCACAATCAACGCTAAAATTGAGGATTATACGCTGGTTCTAAAACCCCAATATGTTAGCTTTTCTACCTTTTGCGTCGATTAAAATATTATAACAATCTGTTTTCGTAGTTGCGTTGACTTTTATATAAGTAGTTATATTTGGGTATGTTTGTATTGCTATGTAAAACCAATGCAAACATGTTTAATATAGAGTAGGATACTTAACCGCCACTTTAAATTCTGACCATGTACCACTTCACGTATCTATCCTGTTACCCTATTCCAACTTGAAAGAGACGTGACACATAATGGGATAGGAAGTATTTACTAGGTGCAGACGTGCACGCAGCGATGATAGTTTGAAGCAGTTAAAATCTTCTGTCCCATTATGTGTCACGTTTCCTGTCTAGAGCTGTCAATCGGGTCACTCATGTCTGTAATGAGTTTGGGTTAAGACGAGTCAGATCATCCTGGGTTTGGGTTTGAACGGGTTAGCATAACTAGACGAGTCGACTGATGTTCGAGTCTAGTCACCTACGGGCCGAGTCTACTCGGGCATTACTACAATTTTGATTATACAAGACGCTCCAAATATAACGCTTTTATAAGGAACCGTCCTATATATCATGATAAATTTTGGCTCCCCATGACCTTGGTTAAATAGCACGGTTCACTTAAAGAACTGTCCTTTTATTTTTATTATTAGCACGGTTGGTCAAAATAATCGTCCTCATCAATAAAAAAGCACGCTTGTACATGCTATTAAAATATTTTAAAAGTGCGGTTAAAAAAAACTCATTCTATTAAAATAAAAATATATTAAAAAACTCATTCTATTCAATCCTCGTAGTAATACTTACGCGTTTTCTTTGTCAAAACCTATCAAACCTTTACAAACCCTCGTCAATCTAATTAGTAAACTAAACCCTCCACAGACCGCGCACCACCAAAAAAATCAGTTAACATCCGCCACCGCTTCCGCCTCCGTCCTTCACGCACCACTATTTCAGTCGACGGCGTCTTGTTCACCCACCATCACGTCAGTCCGCGCACCACCACGTCCAACAGGGTATGTAATTTATCATAAGTGACCCGATTTGCACGTTTTTCAAGATTCATGCCCTTTTTATTGAAGATTTGTAGATATTAATGGTGATACGCTACATTCGAGTCTCGGATTGGTGCCTGCTATTAAAGGTGCCATGGTGAAAGTCGGCAGATTGGAGATTTCTGTGAGTTTTTTCGTTTTGATTGATTGAGTTTGATGTGATTGATTTAGATATTGAGTAACTAGAGTTGAATTAGCTCATTTTTGGTATAATGCATGATGTTGATATTGTGAAGTTGATTGATTAGGCGGTAAACTTGACTTTCCTGATGAATTGATGATTGAACCTATTCATTCGTAGAGCTAGGAATGGAAGTTCAAGTAGATAGACATTATGATCCATAATTTTACGGAGGACAAATTACTAAATTAGTAATGTTGTGGATGAGTTCATAAGAAAATCTTCCTCAGCAAGATGAAGTCCCGTCTCCATCTTGCTATTACATATCGGGCACATAAGGTATACGTTGGTTCCATATATCGTAGATTTTATTAGCTATTAAGATGTGAGGCTCTAGGCTGTACGTTTATAATGTTGTGCTACTTAGAGAAATTTCAAACAATTTACGTGATAAATTATTGTAGTATATGTTCCATGCTAGGGGTAATCTAAAGCTAAAGGCAGGTTTGTTGTTTGTATGTGGATTCTTACGGAAAAATAACATATTCAGTGAATGTATGCTTGCAAATTCAGCTCTTTCATCTCTATCAAATAATGTTCATCTAGAAATCATTAGCTCAATTGTACGAAAGATGTAACTCTCCACTGTCACAATTAAGTGCTTGTTTTGATTTTGGTCTGATTACCCAAACCTATTTCTGAGATCAAATTCATTCTAACCTGCTGCCTGCGTTAATCTGACTACAACTAACCCCCCAACAGTCCCTCCCAATTAATTAATACTCCTTCTAAAACCACCTCGCTCACAGATCTGAACCTAGAAAAGCCTAAAGCCACTCTCGTCGGCATACCGTGCACACACTTAATTATAGTACTACGTACGTAAACTACGACTAAAATAAATGTAATCAGATCTCAAAAGCCTTACATTTCAAACTATTACTACGCTGCTACTGATTGCTAACATTATTGAAGCTTGAACTTGTGCTTTGTATCATCGAGTGCTTACTTTTACAAAGCCGTAAACCTATACAAAATAAGAGGTAAAGATTTATATACGCTAGCTTCTTTAAATTGTGAAGTAACAGTCGATGCAATTCTGATTATAAGTTGAGATCGAAATGTAGGTTTTGTAGTACATAATAATAAGTTGACACATTTAATTTGATGTTAAAATCTCAGGAGGTAAAATTATTAGTATAATGAAGAGAAACCAGTTGAACAAGATGTGCATGGAACTAGGTTTGAAGAGCCACCCATCGTTATCAAATCCTCATCATAATCAAATCAGTTTTCCGACAAATGTGAGGAGCAAAAGGAGTAGTAGTATTGTCAAGTCGGAGCCATTTGAAGAGAACAATGACGACCTTCTTGAACCGAGTTCTCAAAGATTCAAAATATGAAGCATGGATGGTAAGTCAAGTCAAGTCGTATTTGTAATGAGGAGTACATTACATGTAGTATGATACATTTGTCAACAGGATAATGACTCATAATCAAGTTTAATATGAATCAGATCAAACAACAATCAGGTCAATTCGGGTCAAAACGACGAATCAGGTCAATATATCGGATTTGAATTAGGTCATAATTTATTTTTAATTTCAAAGGTAGATTTGTACTTTGTTTATTTTCTTTACTAAGATCAATGTTTTCCTTTCTTTGTTGCTTTGTCGTTCCTAGGTTCTTACTAATTTCCTTAATTTTGTATATTTTGAGGGTTGAAAATTGGGGTTATGTTAATTTACTTGAAAACTGATTGTTCAAATTAATTTGTTCTTTGTTTGCTTTGTCAATCATTATCTAATTTCCTTGATGACTAATTTGATGTATAAATGTATTAAAGCTTGTATAAATTTGGAGTTTTGCTCTATCTTTTATAACGGACAAAAAAAATTCACGAATTTGCTGCGGGGTGGTGAAGAAAGGCAGAAACAAAATAAAGATAACGGTTCGAAGGTGAATAATCCAATTGAAGCACTTCCTTTGTCTGCTTCTTTTGGGCAAGGAAGTGACTTTGAGTTTTGATTTGAAGATTCTATTGATGATGATGATGACGACGACTTGCTTAGTGAAGCAGGTACAATACCCAAATTACAATTTAGGTAAACCAACTCTTTTCAATGCTAAATACTCCGTACTAAACTAAATTCTAACATTATTTCCTAAATTTCTAACATTGGTTTTTAAACTTTTATGTTTTTAATAAGGAAGATGGTTATCAAAGCTTATTGAATTTAGTTGGTTCATAATTGTTTAATTTCTGTTGCATCTTCTATTCTTGTTTTAGTTGTGCGATTTTTTAGTTCATTTTAATTTACGAGCTTTCAACTTTCAATTAGTTGCATTTTTCATATTCTTGTTTGTGACGAGTTTTAAATTAGTTGCATTAGTTCATTTTTCAATTAGAAGAGACCGTCTTTTCTAAGTTTTTGTGATTGATAAAGTTCTAATATAAAGCGGTGTCTTATTTCTCGTAGGAATACAAGAAACAACGGGGAAAAAACTTGCAATTTTTTGTAAGGTAAACAATTTTGGAGGCCGAGAGCAAGTGCGCTCGCCTATAGCAAATTATTGACGCCCATCAAATGAGTGTATATATTGAGCTTCAATAATGAGGCATTTGAACTTCTTAAGTACCCTATACTCGTCATCTAATTCTTCTCTGTCTTCTTTAGTTTGATCAACGCGTCTCTTCTTTGTTGTTTTCTTCTTCATCTCAGCACTCAGATTACTTGCAGCAGGTTTACGTTACATTGGCAACCGCTTTTCTTCCGATTTCTTCAGTCGTGGAATTTATCTCGGACAAACAAAAGTGACATTTCAGTAGGTTCTCCGGGTTCTTTTTCTTGCTTTCTATAAAACCGTAACAGAAGTTTTTGACAATGACATCCTTTCTTTTCCATAGATAATGCTGTAACAATACATTTTCTGAGGTTCTTCTGATGTATGTAGCATTGTCTGTGTGGGCTTGTGTGGATAGTGATCTGTGTATTTTTACATGAATTTTAACTGATTTGTTCAGGTTGATGATCAGCTTTAAGTTGTTCTCTGATGATAGGTACACCAAAATGGATTAAATTGTAGCTAACGGTGTTTCTAAAGTTCAATACTTTGTTATCTTGATTTTGTTAACCCCACCACCTATATACTGCTCGTTTATCTTTGGTTTCCAAAGCATCTTCTTGGTGATTCTTATGATATTTTGGAGTTTAAAGATACTCATGGTTCAATTATCATGCATTCAGCTGCTGGAAGAGGTCAAGTTGAGGTGCGTTATTTGTGTTGTTTTAGCTATATACTACAAAAATCTCACTTCAGTTTGTCTTAAGCTTAAGAGAACAACTTTTCATGTTATTTGGTTAATTTGATAAGTCTAGCTTGCTATTTGTTTAACCATTCTATTTAGGTGTCTTCGTCATTTTTTTGGTGAGTAATTTAATACCCGCAAGTAGTCAAGTATGCAACAAATATCTTATCACAATTGGTACTATTGTAACACCCATCACTTAAAGGTAAAAGAATGTGTCAAATAACTCAGCTATACAATTACCTTCTACATTTTGGCTGATTTCCATACTTTAAGGAAAACAAATGTGGCATTGATATGATATAAGTTTCATGCTTAAAAAAATGCATAAGCCACCTACAGTATGAACTCATCTCAACTATTCCATGTAAAGGTGGCAAATGGGTCAAATGGTTTGGATGAGTTGGTTAAT
Source organism: Agrostemma githago (assembly GCA_958450325.1). NCBI lineage: Eukaryota > Viridiplantae > Streptophyta > Magnoliopsida > Caryophyllales > Caryophyllaceae > Agrostemma > Agrostemma githago. Next base: position 58,009,605 of record OY288243.1, read on the forward strand.
TTTGGGTTTGCTCTACATTTAAAGTACGTGTTCATAATTATATTTAAATTTTTTTAAATTGAAGTGCTTGGAGATCATATACTTCGATGGTGGAGACGGGAGGAGGTGTCATCCGCACAAAAAGAAAAAATCTCAAGTGAAAATAATTGAGGTATGTACTACAAAGTAGCTTAGCCATTTATTATAAAATGTGTCACACACACCCACACGAAAAAGAGAAGAAAAGCTTATAAAAGCTAACATAGTTAACACTTTACTTAACTTTGTCATGGAATGGATATTTGACATCATTCTATTATCATTCAACCTTTGAAGATTGCTTTGAAAAGGTATTTTAAAGTTTTGAACTCGTATATTTATCTTTTTTTTTTGACATCATATCATTGTCGCACTTTTTTATGTAGTGTATTTCAGGATCAACAATTACAACTAAAGAAATGAACGAGATTCGAGAGCTTTGGGCTATATATTGCAAAGATAATAAAATAGTGTATATAATGAACGCTTGACTTAGACATTATAGTAGATTTTTTATGTAGGGAATTACACGGTGAAGGATTTTATTGTAAATTATTGTGAATTAAGCACTAGATTTATTTTGTGGATGGTTGTATCAAATTTTTGTTATTACATAAATTTTATAGTTAATTATTCTGGTTGGATTGTTCAAATAATGAGGGAGACCTTGTTGCATTTTGTATAGAGTTTGAACGGAACAAACTTTGGAGGCCGTTGTACGTAAAACGTGAACGATGATATGTCAACTCACTACATCGATATCGACTATAACTGATGCTACTTTCATAAAACTAGCACCGGTTGTTAGGGCATTCGATGCCAATGAAGCAAAAGTGGCATCAGTCACAATATTGTATGTCAAATTAGCATCGATTTTGATTGATGCCACTTTTGGAACAATGGCATCGGTTGCAACCGATGGCATCAGTACATGCATCGGTTGTATCGATGCCATTTTCGCTTCAGTGACATCGATTTACAACTGATGTCAATGGCATATATTGGCATCGGTTGTGATTGATGCCACTTTTGGAATATTGACATCAGTTCACAACCGATGCCAATTCTGTTTCCCATTAGCATCGCCTTGATTGGCATCGCCGGAAAAATGATGCCAATGACCATTTACAACCGATGTCAATCACTTAAATTCTACTAGCACCTGTGTCACACTGGTTTATAAACATAGGTACGCAGTCACACTAAATGGTTTATAAAAAATTTAAAACAGTCACCATTAATCAATGGTATAAAGAGTGGCTGCGAGATAACTTACGTCCACGGCTCTGGCCTTCAGTTGATCGTCGCTCTCGATCCCCGATGCTAGAGGGAGTACTTCGCGTGTAATATTACCCGTACACGCTATTCTTCCGGGACTAGAACGCTGTCTGTCAGAGTGCAAAGTTAAAGCGTTCATCCCCTCGTCGCCCGTCACCTCACATGTACGTGGGTACGATACCTTGGAGCGCAATTGATTCCCCTGTGACTCCGTCTCCAGCTCCCTATCCAGATGATCGCTTATCCTCCGCGCATCCCTACCCGATAAACGGAAGGTCGCATTTGCAAGACTAGCTACAGAAATCATAGCGTTGGAAGTAGGCAATCATCAGAATTGGGATGCACCCCCGGAGGTAATGAGGTTGTCTACTGGAGTCACGCTGTGGACATGACATAGGTCCACCCCGACGCGGCCACGCGCGGGTTTTGGGGAGACGAATGAATCTCCATGAGATGGTCAAATGGAAATTTAAATCGAAGTCGGAGTCGCCACCGAATTTTATGGTTATTCGGAACCGTTCGAGCCCACTCTATATCGTAGTGGGCCGTGTACAAAATACGGCCCATTTCCGATGTCAGAGTTTATTGGGCTCGTCCCTTTGCATATCGATATAGATGCCGACTGGAGCGGTTAATCGTATATTGAATGACTCTCGTTGCCAATGGTTTCGGACATCCGGAAACCACGGTTCTGAGTAAGGGGTGAGGGTACGTGTTGGGAAGTTCACTAAGAACACCCAACCCCGCCCGCACATTAGCGGCCTCTACTAGGATATCGAATGACGTTTTAATGCGCGCGTTAGTAATACGATGAATGATTATGCAAACATTGTTTTCCTAAGCATGTGAGGAATTGAATGGGTTGCTAAGTCGGTTTAATGCATGAAAAATTAATTAATGTCAAAGTCAAATTTAGCATGTAATATTCGTTTTAGTATAATAAAACAAATGAAATAAAAAAAGATGAATTTGCTACAAAATGAACAAACGAGTTAGTATCGATTTGTGAATAATAATAGCAAGAGATAAATATGCGAAATCGAGAAAATAAATCGAAATCTGAAAAATAAATGTTTGAAAAGAACGTTGTTTTGTATAAAAAACGAAGTTCGAAAAATAAATAAAAAAAATACGGAAAAGGGCCGCGGCAAACAGCCAGCCGCGCGACTCACCCGGGACGCCGGCGGGTCGCGTGGGGGCCTGTTTCGGGTCCGGTTTTTGAAAAACTTGAAGTTTGTATTAAATCGCGTATGAATATTGTATGATTCGTACTCGAATTAATATTTTCGATATTCTTTATATTCGATAGTTGACTACGAAGTCAATATTGAATATTTAGAATAATTTTTAGAAAAGGTGTAAATTTTTAGAAATCGATCGAAAAATAAATAATAAACGAACGAAAACGTAAAAAAAGAGGAAGAAGATCCGGACGGTGTGTCGCCCGGTTTTTTGGGATTTTGTTCGAAAATTGTTATTTTTAATAAGTCGCGTACAAAACATGAATTAATTTGTATTCAACTTATATTTTCGATATTCGTCATATCCAATATTCGATTATGAAATCGATATTGGATATTTAGAATGAGTAAAAAAAAGGTTTTGTAAAAAAGTTTGTTTTGAACGAGAAAAGAAAAGAATTTTTAACGAAGAAAAGATGTAACGATTTTTAGTATCGTCGAAACCTTAATATAATTCCTTTCAATATAATATTCGATTATGGAAGAATCGATATCATATTTTTCAGAATATACGTTATGAAAAATAGTTTTTCGTTAATAACGATATTAGATAAAAAAAGTCGACTCTAGACCCATAACATAAAACGGACGAAGAGAAGAAAGGGAGAGAAGGGAAGAAATCGGGTTTGATTACACCCTCAACCTACATGCTCTTGTTGACTCGGATCGGGACTCGTCGGAATGTGGCTAGGCACGGGAGTGTCGAGGCAACGTCGGTTGGGTTAGGGTGGTACGGTTTTGACGGGTGAAGGGTGTCGGGTTTCGGACCGGTTTCCTTCGGGTTTTGAACGTATTATCGGTTTCTCGATGCTAAGGAATTTTATGTGTCGGGATGGTAGAGAGTTGATGCTGAAAAATCGTGTGTGTGTGTATGAATTCTATTTTTTCGGTGTTTTTCTGATGTTGATAATTGATGGATGCAAGGGGCTATTTATAGGAAATTCCCGACCTTGACTTAGGAGAGTTTGACTACCGCTTAGGATAGGAAACGAGGGAATTTGAGGGAAATAAGAATTCCGCTTTCTTGTGGAGGAAGAAAGAGGATCTCGGCTGGTTTGCCACTGTTTTTGGGCTGTTTCGGCCGAGTGTTTTACACTCGGTCGGATGCTCGAATCGGTTTTTGAATAGGACTCCTGTTTGAGCTAGAATTACCGCTTGAGTAAGAAGCTGAGAGGAACGAGGATTCCGTTTTCTTGTGAGGGAAGAAAAGAGGAAAAAACCGGCTGACTCCTACTACTTGGCCGAGTGTTTCAACTTGGTTTAGTGTTTGAGTCGGTTCTCGGATAGGATTCCTACTCGGGATCGAATTCTACCTTAAACGGAATTGTTTATTATTTTTTGTATGGCTGATTTTGTAGAGTTGGAGTCCGAATAGGACGTGTGGTATGTCACGGTCAGCCTACGAGTTTCGGGAAATATCTTTGACCGGGTTTTGACTCGGTCGCTAAAAGACGGTTTTACCCCTGGTGTCGGATTCGACCCAAATTAGTGTTATTTGACTCGAAACGACCCACTGGGCCTGAATTTGAGGTTGGTTTTGTGAAATTTGTACTCCGTAAAATGCCTAGGCCAAATGTCCATCATTACGAGCCCATTTCCGAGTATGTCAAGGCACGTTAGCGTCCGATCATCATCGGGTGTTTGTCGGAAACTACTATAGACACCTGGCGGTCAAAATGTGGGTGTCTACAGAGCCCCCACTCTGACTGAGGCTTGGACAGGGCGAAAGTCAGAGTAGCTACCAGGTCAATCAAGGATTAAAACCCGGTAGCTTCCGGTCGGGTCGTTTAAGGTCCATTAGACCTGCGTGGAGGGCCCGCCGGCCATGGGCTAGAAATGTACCTGAACTGATGATGATAACTCCGTGGGGAATTGAACTCGTCGCATGAGACTTAAAATGGGCCTGTATGTGGGCTCATCTTGTTTAAATGCCGCTGGGGAGTTATGTGAATAGCGCTGTCGTCATTTGTACCTGTATAAGTTACATAAAATTTTGCATGCAACACGTAGGCAAAACAAATATGACTCGCGCTGGGGAATAAAAATGATTTTTGCTGCATTTTGAAATCAAAGTCCTGAAAGCAACTCACGTGCTAGGAGATAAGTTTCCAAAATTGAAAGGGTTGAAAAGAAATTTGCAGTTTAAATAGACTTGAAATTTGACCTTGTCGAAAAGGATTTTTTTTTCAAATGGCTAAGTTTTTGCAAATTTTAAAATGAGAATTTGAAAAGAGAGGCCTGTCGGCAGACTCGACTCTGGACGCGACAGGACGAGTTGACAGACACGACTGGACTCTAGAGAGGTTGGACCGTGACTCGGTAGGGGGTGGGCCACCTAAGATGACAAGACTCTTAAGTTGCGCTATTCCGTAGCCTAGGCGAGTGACAACACGGTCGAATCCTCAGAATAGAAAGGATGTGCTATGGGGGGATTGCAATAGTCTGTAATGAGACCGTTTTGGCGTGACAGGACTTTTAGCAGTAACAATGCCGTAGTCTAGTGCTCTTCTGGATTTTTGATTTTTGGGTACATTTCCAAAGTGGGCATTGCCTCGAGTCCTGATAGATTCTTGTCCTCGGGTGAGCCGAGTACTAGGACATACTATAGAAAGGAGGCTAGATTTTGAAAGTATTTGGATCATGTGAGTGGATGGAGAACTTCTGCCTAGGAGAAGCCCCCAGAATGACAAAGCTAACTGTCGAGAACATGACAGTGTCGTGACCGGAATGATGGTGCTTTTTGAATGTGTGTCAATGTGGGTGGTTGTGCCTCTGTTGAAAGGCTGCCTACGTATTCACGTGTGGTGAAATCAAACCAAGCCGTAGTTCGGTGGATTATAGTGCCTAATTTATTAGGGCTTTGTGTGTAACTAGCCATAGCGATGGTGTAGGCTAGGTGCATTCCCAGTGATGTCTTGATCAAAGGGCTAGAATGGTTAGGATATTGATCCTGTGGCTGTGAGCGTTCTCCGGGATAGCCCCCAGAGGTGGTGTGCACTATTTGGGCATGTTCTATGCCGACCGCAAGTTGAGTTCCCGCGTTTGGGGTTGGTAACTGGTTTGAATGAGAAGAATTGGGATGGGATTTTAACGAGTTCTGCTCTCGGGGATTTTAACGAGTTCTGTTCTCGGGGATTTGATGAGTTTTGCTATCGGGGATTTTAACGAGTTTTGCTCTCGGGGGATTTGACGAGTTTTGCTCTCGGGGGATTTGACGAGTTTTGCTCTCGAGGATTTTAACGAGTTTTGCTCTCGGGGATTTTAACGAGTTTTGCTCTCGGGGGGATTTGACGAGTTTTGCTCTCGGGGGATTTGACGAGTTTTGCTCTCGGGTTTGCGTATGGTGATTGTGAATTCTATTATGTAAAGGGGAAGTCGAGTAAAATGGCTCGAACTTTGATCGGGATAAGTTTTGATAATGCGAGATCTGATTTCCATGTCTGGCCCTAATGGTTAGGGGTATCCTATGGAGCTTGAATCCTCAAAATTCCGGGCTGTCTCTGGCCTGGGTCCCGGGAAGGTCTTGAGGGTTGTAATGTGGGAAGGCTAAATGTGGTGTTAGCTGACCAACTTGATTGTCTCTCCCTTATTGGATGGTATGAGTATTGATAATTTTGAATTGATCGTTTTCACTACGGTCATGGTTTGTTTGAATATTTTTTGGTTGACCTCTTAGCCCCGATCTCGGGATTCTTCATTTGGATTGACCGCTTAACCTCGGTCATGGGTGCCTCTTTTTTTTTTTGATAATGGCCTGCTTTTTTGTTTTGGCCTTTTGCTTTTTTCTTGTATTGGACTTTTGATTTTTTTTTTTGTCCAGTTTTTTTTTATCATGGCCAGCTCTTTTATTTTGGCCTTTTGCTTTTTTTTTGGCTGGTCAGACTAACACCTAAGGTAGGGATCGGTTAGTCTTATTGGATGGGTGTTTTATTGTGGGAAATGGGCTTGCCTCCCGTCTTTAACCCAAACTAGGAGATTACCTAGATTTGTCATAGGATTCGATACCGCTCCTGCTAAGGGTAGTTATGTGGCTTTCTATACCAGACATGGAACAGGTAAAGGAAAACACGGGTCTTGTTTCCTGCAGTCATTATAGATGTGCCTATAATAGTCACGTGCGTGTGCTCACAGTGTACGATGGTGTTCATCATGTTCTCGGAAACACATAAGGAAAGTATATATGAGAAATAGAAAAGCTGATTTTATTGAATTTTGAAAAAAGAGGACAGAATACAATTGACTCTGACTCTGACTTTGAAGTTGAAATAAATAGTATATCCTAGACTCGGACTCGGACTTGGACTTAAATCAAATCCGGACTCTCGGATGCATGAGAGGTAGATTGGATGTTTTGGTCATCGGGCCCTGTATAGTCCATGAGGGGCTTTGCAAGTGACAAAGTTTCCAAAACGGGAGTTTTCCCGGCATCGAGGAAGTCTTGAATGAGGTGTTTCAGTTTCCAGCACTGTTCTGTATCGTGTCCCCTCCCTCTGTGGAATTTGCAGTAATGCTCGTCGTTCCATGCTTTGGAGCGTTTCTCCAAAGGTGGGTCGGCTGTTGGGCCTATAGGTAGTATTAGGCCCTTCGGAACCAACCTCTGGAAAGCGACGGTGTAGGACATATCCAAGTGGGTAAATGTCCTTTCCTTTGACTGGTTCTTGATTTTTGGAGAGGTGACTTGAGGGTTACCTCTCTCGGTCTTGCCACCTTGAGGGTATCGGACAGTTTCGTAAGAGTGTTCACCTTTCAAATGGCTCGGTTGAGTGATTGGCTGCCTTACCCGCTCTAGTTGTGTTAGACGGGCTCGGGTTCTTACAAGGTCTTCTTCGATGGTGGTCACCCTGGCATTTAGGTTATCTAGGGCGGTATTGATTTTTGAGAAGATATTGTTAATGGAGCAAGACAGCATAAGCATACTCCCCTGGATATCCCCTTTCTCGACGGCGCGGGATTTGTTGTGGTTTGGTAGTGTCTCGTTCATAGGGTCCCTGATCGGAAGAAACGACAGGTGTTAGAACTCGCCTAAACTCGGTTTTGCACAAATGCAAGAGAGAGAGTCAAACTAGGTACGGCCCGGGGGCGGGAATGACTAAGATTCTATGACCGGGCTACTTAAACGTTAATCCAGACAAAGTAACGACTGTGACCTAGACTCGACCATGAGACTCGAGCTGTACAAGGATGAGTCCGAAAATGGGGCGACCGTATTTGACCGTGCCGTGTGGTTGGACCAACCGTGGTGACCTAACCCTAGATGACCCGAGCATTCGTAGCGTGGGTACGACTCGAAGAAGGCATCATAAGGACGCCGGTGTAGGATGAACGTAGGGTACTCCCTTAGAATGACCGTGGTTGACTGCCCGGGTGGAGGGATAGCCCCCGAGTGAGACTAAAGACTCAGATAGGACTCAGATGATGTGACATCTGAGTGACTCGAAAGTGGGATATGTGAGACAACACGTGCAAGACATGATCCTCAGAGCAACCGTGATTGATCGCTCAGCTGAAGGGTAGCCCCCGACTGGGACTGAAGACTTTGTTAAGACTCGAATGAGTGACCCTTAGACGTAAGGGCCATGAACCTTTTGGTATAGGGCTATGCCTTGTAAAAGGTTGACTCGGGAAAGACACCTAGACGGGTGACTTGTGAAAAGGTGGGCCTTCCTCAGGATCCAACTATGTGGGTTGGGCCTTGTTCGAAGGAAGGTTCACGTGAGACATTCCCAGACTTTTAGACTCGATTGTGTAAATGGGCCAACCTTTGTAGGAGTATGTCCTACGTAGGTGGGCCTTGCCTTAGTTAGGTAAGGCGGACTAGGATGGGGGGAAAACCCGTGATGTAGGATCGACGGAGTTTCGACGCTAGAGACTTTAACGACTTATGACACGACCCGACACTGCTAAATACGGGAAGTCTAAGAAGAGGAAGTTTTAAAATATGAATTTTTGAAAGGCCCGAAATGAATCAGGTGGAGAAATTCGGCCCTTTTTCGAAAAAGAAAAAAGGAGTGGGCCGAATGACGGGTTTTGAAAGTTTCGAAAGTAATTTCGAGTTTTGAATTGGGCATAATACCGGCTAGAAAAAGGCTATTTTGAGTAAAATCATAAGTCCTAAGTTCGGTATATGACCCGGGTTTTGAAATTGGATATTTTGAAAAAAGGATGCAAATTTTGAAAGATGACGGTTTTGAAAAAAAGATATGGATCAAGTAGCACGTAGTCATGGGAACAGTATAACGACGCCATGTATGCTCTTAGTCTAAGTCTCGGTCAGTCTATAAGGGTCTATACCAGTGTACACAGCCTATCAAGAATCGGGGCGGACTCCCTAACTCGAGTTGAGATTAGGACATGCCGTAAAACCCATATGAATCGGCTAGTGGACACCTTTGACATAACCAGTTTGGACTATATCAACGGTATAGTGGGACGTCGGTCACGAGTACCGGCCCGGGAAAGTGGGGTTATGCATGAACCGTAAAACTAAAACGCGCATTGTACTAGTCAAACGATTTCTATTCGAGTCTCACCCTGAGGACACTGAAGGTTATTAACTCATCAGAAAATCCCCAGCGGAGTCGCCAAATTGTGGACATGACATAGGTCCACCCCGACGCGGCCACGCGCGGGTTTTGGGGAGGCGAATGAATCTCCATGAGATGGTCAAATGGAAATTTAAATCGAAGTCGGAGTCGCCACCGAATTTTATGGTTATTCAGAACCGTTCGAGCCCACTCTATATCGTAGTGGGCCGTGTACAAAATACGGCCCATTTCCGATGTCAGAGTTTATTGGGCTCGTCCCTTTGCATATCGATATAGATGCCGACTGGAGCGGTTAATCGTATATTGAATGACTCTCGTTGCCAATGGTTTCGGACATCCGGAAACCACGGTTCTGAGTAAGGGGTGAGGGTACGTGTTGGGAAGTTCACTAAGAACACCCAACCCCGCCCGCACATTAGCGGCCTCTACTAGGATATCGAATGACGTTTTAATGCGCGCGTTAGTAATACGATGAATGATTATGCAAACATTGTTTTCCTAAGCATGTGAGGAATTGAATGGGTTGCTAAGTCGGTTTAATGCATGAAAAATTAATTAATGTCAAAGTCAAATTTAGCATGTAAGATTCGTTTTAGTATAATAAAACAAATGAAATAAAAAAAGATGAATTTGCTACAAAATGAACAAACGAGTTAGTATCGATTTGTGAATAATAATAGCAAGAGATAAATATGCGAAATCGAGAAAATAAATCGAAATCTGAAAAATAAATGTTTGAAAAGAACGTTGTTTTGTATAAAAAACGAAGTTCGAAAAATAAATAAAAAAATACGGAAAAGGGCCGCGGCAAACAGCCAGCCGCGCGACTCGCCCGGGACGCCGGCGGGTCGCGTGGGGGCCTGTTTCGGGTCCAGTTTTCGAAAAACTTGAAGTTTGTATTAAATCGCGTATGAATATTGTATGATTCGTACTCGAATTAATATTTTCGATATTCTTTATATTCGATAGTTGACTACGAAGTCAATATTGAATATTTAGAATAATTTTTAGAAAAGGTGTAAATTTTTAGAAATCGATCGAAAAATAAATAATAAACGAACGAAAACGTAAAAAAAGAGGAAGAAGATCCGGACGGTGTGTCGTCCGGTTTTTTGGGATTTTGTTCGAAAATTGTTATTTTTAATAAGTCGCGTACAAAACATGAATTAATTTGTATTCAACTTATATTTTCGATATTCGTCATATCCAATATTCGATTATGAAATCGATATTGGATATTTAGAATGAGTAAAAAAAAGGTTTTGTAAAAAAGTTTGTTTTGAACGAGAAAAGAAAAGAATTTTTAACGAAGAAAAGATGTAACGATTTTTAGTATCGTCGAAACCTTAATATAATTCCTTTCAATATAATATTCGATTATGGAAGAACCGATATCATATTTTTCAGAATATACGTTATGAAAAATAGTTTTTCGTTAATAACGATATTAGATAAAAAAAGTCGACTCTAGACCCATAACATAAAACGGACGAAGAGAAGAAAGGGAGAGAAGGGAAGAAATCGGGTTTGATTACACCCTCAACCTACATGCTCTTGTTGACTCGGATCGGGACTCGTCGGAATGTGGCTAGGCACGGGAGTGTCGAGGCAACGTCGGTTGGGTTAGGGTGGTACGGTTTTGACGGGTGAAGGGTGTCGGGTTTCGGACCGGTTTCCTTCGGGTTTTGAACGTATTATCGGTTTCTCGATGCTAAGGAATTTTATGTGTCGGGATGGTAGAGAGTTGATGCTGAAAAATCGTGTGTGTGTGTATGAATTCTATTTTTTCGGTGTTTTTCTGATGTTGATAATTGATGGATGCAAGGGGCTATTTATAGGAAATTCCCGACCTTGACTTAGGAGAGTTTGACTACCGCTTAGGATAGGAAACGAGGGAATTTGAGGGAAATAAGAATTCCGCTTTCTTGTGGAGGAAGAAAGAGGATCTCGGCTGGTTTGCCACTGTTTTTGGGCTGTTTCGGCCGAGTGTTTTACACTCGGTCGGATGCTCGAATCGGTTTTTGAATAGGACTCCTGTTTGAGCTAGAATTACCGCTTGAGTAAGAAGCTGAGAGGAACGAGGATTCCGTTTTCTTGTGAGGGAAGAAAAGAGGAAAAAACCGGCTGACTCCTACTACTTGGCCGAGTGTTTCAACTTGGTTTAGTGTTTGAGTCGGTTCTCGGATAGGATTCCTACTCGGGATCGAATTCTACCTTAAACGGAATTGTTTATTATTTTTTGTATGGCTGATTTTGTAGAGTTGGAGTCCGAATAGAACGTGTGGTATGTCACGGTCAGCCTACGAGTTTCGGGAAATATCTTTGACCGGGTTTTGACTCGGTCGCTAAAAGACGGTTTTACCCCTGGTGTCGGATTCGACCCAAATTAGTGTTATTTGACTCGAAACGACCCACTGGGCCTGAATTTGAGGTTGGTTTTGTGAAATTTATACTCCGTAAAATGCCTAGGCCAAATGTCCATCATTACGAGCCCATTTCCGAGTATGTCAAGGCACGTTAGCGTCCGATCATCATCGGGTGTTTGTCGGAAACTACTATAGACACCTGGCGGTCAAAATGTGGGTGTCTACACACGCGTCTCCTTACCCGCCCGCACCAGCTCGTGCAGCACCAAATTGCACCAGTCTTATTCTCGAATTAATTTCACGTCCTCTACCGCGGTCAGTAGGTTGAGGTCGAGTGAGTTGTTTGTAGTAGGCGCGAGGAACGACGACAATGCGAACAGGACAAACGTACGTACAAAGTCGGCGTCTGCGGTATCGGTTCCTAATAACTTTTTGTACACGTGCCCTAAACCAATTGGTCCGCCGTCTTTCACCACGCCAAACTGCGTCCTCCAACTATTTTTTAACCTGATCACGTTAGGTGAATCTGCCCCTTTTTGGTTTTCGTTGGGATTACGCTCACCGGCCGAGGTCCAAAAGGTATTTGGAAGTAATTGTGCACGTCGTACTTCGACACCATGAATGCCTCCCGGCGTGAGGCACGGAAAATATGGGACCCGTCAGATAACGCACGAAGGAACATAAGTGCGTGATCTAGGGGGAACGAATCGAACCTCAGCTCCAACAGCCCACCGAACCCCACATCACGTACTCTTTCCTTCTGAGCAGCCGTCAATTTTAAAATAACCTTGTACAACCGCCTGGGTCTACAATGAACATCCGACAGACCTCCCTGTTCTCTTCTCACTACTGGCTGATCCTGCGGTATGTTGTTCTCTTTTCCTCTTACCCGCAGACTTTCGAGCGGTTGTATCCGGTGCGCGCACAACAACGTGTTCTCCAGTGATGTGGTCGGCCGCTGTATCAAACTCGACCCTCTACTTCTTCGCACTGCCTTCCTCAACCAATTTTGTCGACCCACATCCATCTCGTCAAAGATGTGGTCACCCGCTGTATCTTTCACAACCTTCTTCTTCCCACTGCTCTTCTTACCAATTTTTTTCTCCCCAGCACTTTCTCGCCAATGACATGGTCGCCCGGTGTATCTTTCACAACCTTCTTCTTCCCACTGCCCTTCTTACCAAATTTTTTCTCCCCCACCACTTTCTGGCCAATGACATGGTCGCCCGGTGTATCTTTCACAACCTTCTTCTTCTCACTCCTCTTCTCGCCAACGACGTGGTCGGCCGCTGTCTCTTTCACGACTTTCTTCTTACCGCCCTTCTTGACAACAATTTTCTTCCAACCAACCATTTTGCTGCAATAACAACATGCGCAATGAGTGTGATTGTACAACTGAGTGTGAGATGAAAATGGATGTACAACATAAAGCGTGATTATACAGGTTCAACTGTGTGATTCTACAATAAAATATTTGTGACTATATATTTTCAACAGTGTGATTCGACAACATAACGACTGTGACTATACAACCTCAACAATGTGATTCTACAACACAACGAGTGCGACTATACAGCTTCAACCGTGCGACTATACAACCTACTCTGTCTGACTATTCAACTTCAACCGTGTGACTATACAACCTAATTCGTGCGACTATACAACTTCAACTGTGTGACTATAGAACATAACTGTATGACTATACAACTACAATATCACCTTGACTACAGCAAAAATGACTACGACTCTACAACATAATGATTGTGACTATACAATGTCACCAGTGTGACTATACAACTTAAACCGCATTAGCGAAGTCACATGCATAATTACAAAGACGATTATGGGAACTTCAACATGAAAAAATGAGATGACTGTACAGATTACATGAACTTCAACAGGGAAATATCATTAATTTTAGGGTTAGGAAGAGATTCAGATACATCTGCTAAAACAAAGACATAAAAACTTAAGGAAATTTTTGACTGTACAGATTATATGACTATACAACTACAACCACATAGTTAACTTGAACATGAGAAAATCATATGACTGTACACACTTATTGACATAAAAAAATGCATGATATGAATTTGAACAGGAAATATCAGGTTATTAATGCAATATATGAATTTGAACAAAAAAAATACATTATTAATTTTAGGGTTATCAGAACGGAAAATAATTTTACGGTTTAACCACTAAAAAGAAAATGGAAGTTCGACAATTGAAGTTTATTCATGAACATACCTTCGTATGATGATTGATGTTGTTGACGGAGTATGATCGGAGTTGTTGACGGAGTATGATCGGAGCGACTGATGGAGCTTACGATGAGTTTTTTAGAGAGAGATTTTAGATGGAGTTGAGTATGGTTGAGAATGGGAGTGTGTTTGATAAATGGATGATGAAATGAATTCAAAAGAAGGTGTTTGAGAAGTGTAATAGGCAAGAGGCGGGAGAGTAGAGGAGGGAGTTAATGAAAGTAGAGGAGGGTGGAGGAGGGAAGTGATTGATTTGTATGAGGGATGACGCGTGACGTTTGCCAGGGGCGGACCTAGGAGGGGGCCCGGGGGGTCACGGGCCCCCCCAACCCATTTCGAAATAATTATTTTTAACAATGAGATATGTCATTATGTTGGTGGTGGTGCAATGGTTTAGCCCTTTGTCCTCTAGGCAATTGGTGGGGGTTTGATACTTGTTGGCTCCTTTTTTTGGTTAAATATATTTTGTAGCTTTTCAAAAACAAATCTATTGGACAAGGGACTCGAACCCAGGTCATTTGCATCAAATATTGATCACACAACCTCACAACCTCATGCTTGATGCACTACATCAATGGAAGAATAATCTTATACTCTGTACTTAAACAATTTATCAAAACTCTCATTCTTTTACTCGTAGATTTTTACAACACTTTACAAATATTTGACTTAATGTTTTGTTAGATAATGTAATTATTTCATTTAATTTTGTAATGACTTTAATAATCATGTCATAAAAATATGATTTAAAAAATATACATATATGTATATAAAACATATACGGAGTATTTTTCAAACAATTGGAGAAATAAATAAATATTTTTATGGTTGCTATGGAGTATTAAAGAATATTTAATCAAAATTTTTATATTTTTTGGGTTATGACCATAAATATTCAAGTTAATATTGGGTATGTCATTTAGGATCATTTTCGGGTCGCATTTTTTTTGATAGATGTCATTGTTAAAAAAATTATTGTGCCCCCCTAACGAAAGAATCCTAGGTCCGCCAGTCCGCCACTGACGTTTGCAGTAAGCATTTCAGTCCTTTTATTTAAAAAAAAAACTTGAAGCTCATCCATCCATTCATCTGAAGATGGATGGAAGATCAAGATCAACACTAAGGGTATGTTTGGATAAAGGGAAATGGAGGGAAAGGGAGGGGAGGGGAAGGGAGAGGATGACTATCCTTTGTTTGGATACCATCTAGGAAGGAAGGGAAATGGAGAATGAAGGAAATGGAGGGATAAAATGAATTCATTTTAGAGTAAGATAAAATCTTGTCAAAGTTGGCAAGATTTGGAAGGAAAATGGATTGTCTTTCCATTAACCATACCATTACAAATTTATATTCAATAAACATATGTTTTTACACTCATTACTAGATACGATAAAAAAGCGTATAAAAAAATTACGATGCCTTATTTTTTTCAGTTACCGGTGAGGATAAAAAATTACGACGACTTGTTTTTTTTCCAATACGTGTAAATCGGGCTAGTATAAAAAAAATACTATTTTTTTTTTCCGATACGGGTGAGTCAGGTGAGTATAAAAAAATTACGACGACTTTTTCCCCCGTTACGGGTGAGTCGGGTTAGGATAAATTACGACGATTTTTTTCCGATACTTGTGAGTCAGGTTAGAATAAAAAAATTATGACGATTTTTTTTCCGTTACGGGTGAGTCGGGCTAGGATAAATTACGACAAATTTTTTTTTTCTCGATACTTGTGAGTCAGGTTAGGATAAAAAAATTACGACAACGTTTTTTTTCCCGTTACGGGTGAGTCGAGTTAGGATAAATTACGACGACTACTTTTTTTTCCATTACGGGTGAGTCGAGTTAGGATAAATTACGACGACTACTTTTTTTCCCGTTACGGGTGAGTTGAGTTAGAATAAATTACGATGACTTTTTTTTCCACTGATACGTGTGAGTTGGGTTAGGATAAGAAAACGTATAAAAAAATTACGACTCCTTATTTTTCGTTACGGTTGAGTCAGGTTAGGATAAAAAAAAATTATGACGCCTTATTTTTTTTCCGTTATGGCCCTTACGGGTGAGTCGGGTTAAGATAACGCCCTGTTCTTGTAGACTTATATTCGGACACTTTCAGTTCACTCCAGTTAGACGGATTCAGTTTAGTTCAGTTCAGACATATTCAATTTAGTGTCATATTTTTTTTTTCATCGTGGATGAGTCGGTTAGGATAATAAAGCGAATAAAAAAAATTACGAGTGAGTCACTGAGTTGAGTTGATTAAAAAAAATAATAATAAATTTTTTATTAATCAAATTTTAAGTCATTTTTTGTTATATTTAAACGAGTCTAAAATTAATAATTGTAATTACAAAAGTTATGATTAATAATCGTAATACATTCGTTCTTCCCAAATAAAAGACACTTTTATCGATCCTCCTCTCCCTCCCTTCCCTCATTCATGTTATCCAAACAACCATACTTCCCCCTTCCCTCCTTCTCCCTCCCCTCCCTTTCTCTCCTATTTTATTATCCAAACGGACCTAAGAGACTTTCAAGAAGTTACTAATTCTCTTGACCCCTCCCCTATCTATATATAGACTCAATATATATAGGACTCACCTGATACCTACTCTATATATTGCAAAATACTCCCTCCGTCCCAATGAATTGTTTGCCTATTCCTTATTGGGGTGTCTCAATGAATTGTTTGTCTTTCTATTTAAGGAATGTTTTTTATATGCAATTGAAAGGCAAACAATTCATTGGAACGGAGGGAGTAGAAAGAATATCGGGTGACGGGTGGATAACGGTGGGATTTAGCTTCATCTGTTAATTTTGGATTTTCGTCCATCCATTTAAATTGGGTAGATGAATATTTAACGGTTTCGGGTGAAATTGACATCCCTAACTCGGAGCGAGTACAAAGTACTCCCTCCTCTTCTCTATAATCTTCCACATTTCCTATTTTGGGAACTTCTCTATTATATTCCACTTTCTTTTTTCGTACGGAGTACTATCTTTTATGGATATATTATTCGTGACCGATTTTCTTTTTCCACTTTCATTTTTATCTACATATTCCACCATTCCTAATTCACCCCAAAACTAATGCCGATGATAGAAGGGGAGGGAGTATTATAATTGCACAAATTCTTCTTTGTGACGAGCAAATCCGTCACAAACTTGTGATGTGTCAAATATTATCCACATGTGTGAATAAAGATGAAACATTGCTATTCCCATGCATTCTAATTTTGCTTTTTCCAGCCATGCGTGCGTTATTTGATCTGTTATACCTTTGTGACGGGTAATCCAAAGAGAAACCAACTGATATATTTGTGGTGGATAGTTTTTACTTTTTAGAGTCCGATTTGATGAAGCAATAAATAGGAAGAATTCGTTCCTGAAGTTGGAAGCCAATAATCTACAGGCTTTCTATAAAGAAAAAAAGTGTGTATCATACTGTAGGGATTTATCTAAAAGGAGTAGTCCATCCAGTATTGGTATTACGGAGTAATAATCAGCATCAGCAAGCTTCACGCCTTCTTCACTGCCGCCTCTGGATATTTCTTGTATCCATGTCCGCTGTATTTTACTGTATTTGGCTAACATTAGCTGCGGGGTAAGTTTTCTAACACTCCTCCCATTTTATTCTTCTTCTTCTTTTCTTTTTTTACGGAGTACTGAATAAAAGAATGTATAGTCGATCTTCGAATATTTCTTTAATTCATTTCAAAATAGAATAGAATTGAATTGAAATGAGACGATGAGTAAACAAATGAACTACTACTACTTTTCCATGGTTGACTATCTTCATCGTTGACTCCGATCGATTACTTCTTCCAGCATGCTATCCATGGACAATATTAAATTCTGCTGTGTTTAATGTTGTTATTTTACACCTTTTCTGGAAAATTTAATAACTAAGTACTATCCTGCCTTGCAATTCATTTCAATCATTTGTTTTAAACCAATGACGACACACTTGACCGCATTATAATATACGCCCTCCATTTCTTTGGAATTGCAACGTATTCCTTTCAGATAGTTTCGATTGTCATAATGAGAATATTTTTGTTAGCAGGATGTTTTACTTTTTATTCCTATTAGTGAAACCAGAAGCGGAGGGAGTATAAGTATAATAGAGGAGTAAGATTCGGACCTATGTTGAGGGCACTAAACCAATTAAGCCATGTTCGCTCATTTCAATTATTTGTTAAATACTCCATATATAGAGATTAGAGAGTATTAAATAAAGTTCTTACTCCATATATAGAGATCGGAGAGTATTATTTGGTTGGACAATACAGTTGAGTTGAGCCATCGAATCTATTATTGTTGTTTTCTTCTGTTTGTCATCAAGTTGCTGTGGGAGTCATTCATTCATTCATTCATTGTGCAAGATGGTTTTGTGTGTAGATTGATGATTTGAGTGCAAGCCCTTTACTTGAGTATGGATTCTCGTAATTACATGGTCGGTTTGGTGCTGCTGCTTTTGATACTTATGTTGGTGGGTGTAAAGTCCCAAAATGAGAATGCCTCAACTTCAGTTACTCTAACCCACAGCCGGCCCAAATCTGTCAACATTGGAGCTCTCTTCACTTTCAATTCAGTTATTGGCCGAGCTTTGAGGCCTGCTATTACAGCTGCAGTTGATGATGTCAATTCCAACTCCACTATTCTCAACGGTACCCGCTTAAACCTCATTTTTCATGATACTAATTGCAGTGGATTTCTTGGAACTATTGAAGGTTCTTCTTCTTCTTTCCTCCTTTCCTTTCCTTGCTTTCTTTTTATTCTTTTTCTTTTGTTGAATGAAACAACTGATTAATGGGTTAGCGCCTTAGCAAACAGCAATAAAACTTAGGAAAATTGGACTTGTATATATGTTTGCTCTTTAGGTGTTGGGAAAGAAAAGAAATTAGGTTGATCAGAAGTGCTATTTCATGCTTGTAGATGCAGAAAAGAGAAAGTCAACAGTTTTCTAACCAACTGAAAATTAAAAAAATGACACGTATGATTGCCTGATAACCTTAATCACATATGGTTTACAGACCTCAAGGAAACGATTACAAATACATTGGACACTTTTCATGTTCATCTACCAGTACTCCTAGGGCTCATTTGGGATGATGGTAATGGAGTTTGAAATGAGAAGAAAATGGTGGTAGTTTGAGGGGGCTAAAGAGGAGGTGAGGAGGAACTATTACTCCCATATGAGATAATGCATTAGGGGAGGTACGTGATTATTTCCCCCCTAAGAAGGCCATATTTCATCTCCACTTACTACCATTGCAATTCTCCTTCGTCTTTTGTAGTTCATTTTTGGCTATGTTACTCTCGTAATCCCAAGCCAACCTTAAGAAGTTTTAAGCACGTCAAAGTGATATAGGACCTCTCTTCCAAAAAAAGAAATAAAAGACAATATAGGACTAATAGGTCTTTTCCTGTGAGGCTTTTCAATGTTAAAGATTAGGAGTTTCTGATGTCCTCTTAATATAAGTAACTGTGCCCTTCTTTCTTCCCTGAACTTACACTCTAGTATTATTAGAGGGTTTCGGGACTCAAGAAGGCATTTAGCAGATTAGTAAATGTGCCGTTCTTTCATACCCAGAAATTTAAGAATATATTTCTAGGTGAAATCTGTCATTTTCTTGATTGTTCCTCTTGAGTAATTTTTTTGATGGAATTGGAAATTTGACATCCTATGCAGTATGTTGTAAAAATGTATTTGTTATACTACATCTGATATTTTTGCAGTTCGTCATGCATCCATGTTAGTGTATTCAATAGCTATATCACCTTTCTTGCCCGCAAATACAACCTTTTTGTCTTTGGTTATGGCTTTATTCCTCTGACCCTCCCAAACCTGACTTTGGTAGTCGCAAACTAATTTGTTGACTTTTGCACCATATAGTCCTAATTTGATTCCATATGCTGTGGAGTGCGGATATTGGCTAGAATAATGCTGTATGTGACAAATATTTTCCTGGTACCATCCTAGATGATTCTCCCTCGGGTATTATCAGACTTCAATTAGTACTCCGTAGTATATTATTGTCATTTCAGTTTGTAATGTGTTTCACTTCTTTCATTTTCCTCGGTTTGTGATGTTCTGTGAGCAAAGATTTCGTGAACATACATTGTTAGACTCTTGGATTAGATTTCATTGAACAAGGCCGTAAGAGTTTATTTACTATAGTGAATTGTAGAGTTTGTATGCAGTTGTTCATTAAGACATGTTACCTAAGCCTTTTCTAAGAACTTTTCATCTGATGGTTCTTCTAACTAAGATTGACGAAATACTAAACCTGATAGAAAGTCTTGCTAACTAAGATTGAGGGAGTGCGATTGATTCTTTGCAATACTGTTTATTTACCCACTTTGTTACTTCCCACAGCAGTAAGGTAGCTCCAATGTTCCATGCACTCTATTCTTTCCTCCCAGCCACTCATAATTGTCATTCTAATCGTCGATCTATTGGCGACGTTTTTCCTAATCTAGGAAATCGATGCAGCTAGCATCAGGATGCTATCCATGAGATGTCTGAGATGTTATCGTTTTTCCTAAGAAAGGCTCCCAAGTCCTAAGCAATGAACATTTCCATTTCAAGATCTTTTTCTTTATTAAGTTTACTTTATTGCATTACCTTTTCACCACCCTGAAAATCTCCGCTCCCTAAAGCACAAATACTGGTTTCGTTGTTGTCGGAGTGTCAGTAATAAATTATCTATTACCCCCTCCGTTCCTTGAAGATTGCCTCATAGCTTTTAGCACACATTATGGAAATTGTATGGTGATTGAAAATGTGCAATGATGACAGGGGTGACTCATCAAGATTAGTGAGTAAAGAGGGGCAAAATGGGTAGATACTTTAGCTTGGTAGGGACGAAATTGTAAAAAGGGTAGACTTGGAGAAATGGGACAATCTTTAAGAACTTGCCGAAAAAAGAATATGGGGCAATCTTTAAGGGATGGAGGGAGTACTATATACTCTCTTCGTCTCTACTGTTGGTTTACCTCAGATTTTTTGAGTTTTATTTTGGCATATTTTAACTCTTACTGTTGGTTTCAAGCTTTCAATTGATGATCCATATTAGTTGGACTCCAAATGCATTTGGGATTAATTCTCCATGGCTATACTATTTGTTTTTGGGAGTAAGACCACTGAGAGGAGAATAGGGGCTACATTTTTTTGCTTTGATTTTAGCTGGTAAGTGTATTAGGTTGTAGCAAATGGACACACATTAAATCTTGACACGGAAATGTAAAAAATTGGTAAACTCAGTTTGCTTTAGATTATTTTCTTGTACATTAACTACCTTCTAGGTTCTACACAGCTCCATATTTTGTATAACCAGGAGGATGGGATATGAAATAAGAATCTAGGGTAATGTTTGAAGATATTCTCCATCAAGATGTTGTACGGTGTAGTTTGTCCATGTTTGCCTGACAACTATCAGTTTCCAATTTTTTGTTGGTGTACAAGAAATATCTTCTCAAAGGGTATAGTTGTTGACAAAGTTGTGTCTATCTTGCAGCTTTGCAGCTGATGCTGAAAGATGTGGCAATTGCTATTGGTCCGCAGTCATCTGGCATTGCTCATGTCATTTCTAATGTCATGAATGAGCTTTATGTTCCCCTTCTATCTTTTGCCTCAGACCCTTCTCTGTCTTCTCTGCAATATCCATTTTTTCTTCGCACTATACAAAATGATTATTTCCAGATGCATGCGATCGCTGATCTTATTGTGCATTATGGATGGAGAGACGTGGTTGCTATTTATGTTGATGATGATTACGGCAGAAATGGGATTTCTGCTCTCGGAGATGCTCTTGCGAAGAAACGTGCCAAAATATCTCACAAGGCTGCCCTTGCTCCAGGTGCTTCAAGGACTGCTATTAATGATTTGTTAGTTCAAGTCAGCATGATGGAATCCCGGGTTTATGTTGTTCATGTAAACCCTGATTCGGGGCTTACAGTATTTTCAGTTGCCAGGACTCTTGGGATGATGAAGTCTGGCTTTGTATGGATCGCTACAAATTGGCTTGCTTCTGTTATTGATGGCTTCGAACCTGCAGACCCCGTAAATTTAGATCTATTGCAAGGTGTGTTGACGTTTCGTCATCATATTGCAGATTCTAAACTGAAACAAAGTTTGGAAACTAGATGGAAAGGTTTAAAATCCGTGGAGAGCTCGAGCATTAATTCCTATGCTTTCTTTGCTTATGATTCAGTTATGTTGGCAGCCCATGCTCTTGAAACATTTTTTAGCCAAGGTGGAAGTTTATCATTCTCAAGTGACCCCAGGTTGAGCTCTACAAATGGGAGCACACTGAACTTTTCATCTCTTCGTGCTTTCCAAGGAGGTGAAACACTTAATCAGATACTATTAGCAACTAAATTCACTGGTGTCACGGGGAAAATTCAGTTTGATGCGGATAAAAACCTAGCTCATCCCGCACTGGACATTTTAAATATTGTTGGAAGTGGAAGCAATAAGATTGGGTACTGGTCTAATTATTCTGGTCTTTCTGTTATCTCTCCAGAAATCCTGTATCAAAAGCCTGCTAATAACTCTGCTAGCAGTCAAAAACTTAACAGTGTTATATGGCCAGGTCAAACGGCCAATATTCCTCGGGGATGGATATTTCCTAATAATGGTAAGCCACTGCAGATAGCAGTGCCTAATCGTGTAAGTTACAAAGATTTTGTCGCGAGAGACAAAGATCCACCAGGAGTCCAAGGATTCTGCATTGATGTCTTTGAAGCTGCAGTAAATCTGCTTCCTTATGCTGTTCCACACAATTACGTACTCTATGGTGATGGTATAAGAAATCCAAAATATGACAATCTGGTCTATGATGTTTCACAAAATGTAAGTAATTTTTTTATAGTTTCTACATACAAGCAGGTATTCATAACATCAGGGTTGTGTGGTTCGGGGAACGGTATCAGGATAGTAGTACTCTGCTGGAATTCAAACATAAGGCACTCTGTTTTTGTTGACCTTTTTCCTTCTCTAACAATCTTATTCAAGTATGGACGTTTAGGTTCAAAGATTGGCTGACTGATCCACAAACCATGAAACTGAAGGCACATCCACCATGTTGTCCTTGTTTAAACATGAGCCACCAAATAAATTTTATTTACTTGTCTTGTTATGAATCTCCATGCCATGTTTTACTTGATGTTATACTGCCTCATGTTTAGTTATAGGACCTGTAGTCCATTAGCTTGTTAGGAGGACATCTAATTTTAACTGACCATATTTTATTTCCTCTCCCTTTTCATCTATTATCAGAAATTTGATGCAGCTGTTGGGGACATAACTATAACGACAAACAGGACAAGAATAGTGGACTTTACACAGCCATATATTGAATCGGGCCTAGTTGTAGTTGCCCCTGTAAGGAAGGTCCAGTCAAGTGCCTGGTCCTTTTTGAAGCCTTTCACGTTCCAGATGTGGTGTGCTACTGGTGCTTTCTTTATACTTGTAGGAGCTGTTGTTTGGATTCTTGAGCATCGAATAAATAGCGAATTCCGTGGTCCACCAAGTCAGCAACTTATCACGATTATCTGGTTTGTACTCTGTTTCTTGAGTCTTGATGCTCTAAGTATGATTTTGATATGGTTTTGGTGTACCTTAGCTTTTTAAGGTGTAACCTGTGAACATCTTGTTCCCACTTCCCACCCTGACAAAGATGATCCATTTCCATAAAAACATGGGGCCAGTTTAGAACACGACTGATAAGCTATTCATTCGGCCTGTATGTAAGGCTGAAATTTGACATAGGCTGTTTCCCAAATGTCATTGTCATTCTTATTCACTGGACGTTATGTCCATGCTATCTTGTGGTATGGCTTTGCAAACAATGGAGACAGGTATTGTGTTACCTATTTGGCTGAAGTTAGGATTAATATATTAAAAGGAACGATTTAACTTATTTTTTGCCATTCTTCCTAAGAAAACTTCTTGATGGTCAAACATTGGAAATTGATTTTTTATTGCTTGGGTTACTAATAATGTATTTTAAATGTCAATTCTCTTACAGGGAGTAGTAACAAAAGTTTCCTAATTTTGCAGGTTTAGTTTATCAACAATGTTTTTCTCACACAGTAAGAAAACTACTCTCTTCGTTTTGTCCTTTTAATCTTACCCCAATTTATTACTAGTACTATAATTGTTCTTCCCCAACGAACCGAGTTGTTCATTTACTTTATCATATTGTTCATCAATTACGTCGAATAAATGTGTTGTGACAATGATTTCTTTATTTTACAGGGGAGAACACTGTGAGCACCTTAGGAAGATTTGTGCTGATTATATGGTTGTTTGTGGTTTTAATTATCAACTCCAGTTATACTGCTAGCCTAACGTCCATTCTCACAGTGCAACAGCTTTCTTCTAGAATTGATGGTATTGATAGTTTGAGCTCAAGTAATGAACCTATTGGGATTCAGGATGGTTCGTTTGCTTATGATTATCTAGTAAGAGAACTCAACATAGCAGAATCTAGAATAAAATCGCTCAAGAACATCGAAGAATATGCTGATGTTCTTCGACGTGGCCCTAGTAATGGAGGAGTTGCTGCCATTGTTGATGAACTTCCCTATGTTCAAGAGTTTTTATCGTATAGCAATTGTGAATTCCAAATAGTAGGACAAGTTTTTACAAAGAGTGGTTGGGGATTCGTAAGTACTCCCTTATTTTATACTTCTAATTTGGTTACATAAAACCGGATGATAAACGATGGATTCTAGCCCTCACAAAAGTTGATGGTCTTCATATATACTCTGCTAATTTCAACAGTTTGATTTGTTATAAATTTATCCTAGCTCATAGAAGCACTGATGTTTAAAAGGTTATCTTCCTGGTCCCTGTTGCAGTTTTCTTTTTATTTAATGCTTGACCTTTGTAGCCCATCTTTTTTACAGGCATTCCAGCGCGACTCACCTTTGGCAGTTGACTTGTCGACGGCTATTCTTCAGCTCTCAGAGAATGGTGATTTACAAAGACTCCATGAGAAGTGGTTATCACTCAAAGGCTGCTCCAGCAACTCTGATGTTGATGCTAATCGTCTATCCCTCAAAAGTTTTTGGGGGTTGTTCTTACTTTGTGGTATTACATTCGTTATAGCGCTCAGTATATTTTTCTCCAGGGTGTACTGTCAGTACACCAAGTACGGCACTGAAGTTGTCCAAGATGAAATTGAGGCAACAGAAGCTACCAGGCCAAGTAGGCGGCTCAGTTCAACTAGCTTTAAGGGCCTGATTAATTTTATAGATAAAAAAGAAGCTGAGATCAAGGAACGATTTAAACGAAAGCATAGTCTTGAAAGTATCCGATCACAGGGTAGTCCGTGTCTTAGTTTAAGCACAGCACCTCTATCGCCAGCTTGATTACAGGCTCTATTGTTCCTGCGAGGTCCACTTTTGGAAAAAAAGAAGAGGCAAACCTTTAGCTGATGTTTGTACGTATACGCTGTATATAAGGCATTCCATGTATAGATTTGTTACAAATTTTCTTTGGTGGTATGAAAAAAGAAGGGCTGCATAATGCATGGCTTGATGCTCACTTATGCTTTGTTATAAATTTTCTGATGTTTGGCGGTATGGTGTGCTAGTGACTCGGTCACAAGACATTTAAGGGTGTTCGGGTTTTGTGGACATGACATAGGTCCACCCTGACGCGGCGACGCGCGGGTTTGGGGAGGCGAATGAATTTTCATATGAGATGGATCGAATAGAATTTTAAATCGAAGTAGGAGTCGCCACCGAATTTTGTGGTTATTCGGAACCATTAGAACCCACTCTATGTCGTAGTGGGCCATATTTAAAACATGGCCCATTTCCGATGTCAGAGCTTATCGGGTTCGTCCCTTTGCAGTTCGATACCGATGCCGACTTGAGCGGTTGATCGTATATTGAATGACTCTCGTTGTCAATGGTTTCGGACATCCGGAAACCACGGTTCTGAGTAAGGGGTGATGGTACGTGTTGGGAAGCTCATTGAGAACACCCAACCCCGCCCGCACTTAGCGGTCTTTACTAAGATATCGTTCGGTTTTGTGTACATGCGTTAGTTCGACGATTGAATGATATACAGAGATTATTTTCCTAAGACATGTGAGGAAAATAAATAAGTGGGTTGCTAAGTCGTTTAATGCATGTTAAACTAACAACGTCAAAGTTATTTTAGCATGTGAGTTCGTTTTAGTCTAATAAAACAAAGAAATAAATAAATTGTTACAAACACGAGAAAACGGGTTAGTAACGATTGAATAATATAGTAAATAAATATACGAGATCGAGAAAATAAACATTAACCGAAATCTGAAAAATATTGTTGAAACGCTGTTTTGTATATAAAAAACGAAGCTCGAAAAATAATAGAAAAAACGAAAAAGGCGCACATCGGCAGCCGGCCGCGCGACTCGCTCGGGACGCCGGCGGGTCGCGTGGCAGCCTGTTTTTCGGAAACGGTTTTTCGGAAATTTTTGATTAAATCGCGTACGAATATGGATTAATTTATACCCGGTTTATATTTTCGATATTCGTCATATTCAATACTCGATTATGAAATCGATATCGAATAATCGGAATGGTTTTAGAAAAAAAAGGTTTTGAAAAAAGTTTATTTTGAACGAAAAGTTGTAAAAAAAGGTTTTGAACGAAAAGTTGTAAAAAAGGGTTTTGAACGAAAAAATGTAAACGATATCGTCAAAAGCTTAATATAATTCTTTTCGATACAATATTCGATTATATATAATCGATATCATATTTTTAAGAATGTTCGATATATAAAAATAGTTTTTTTTTTTAATAATATCGATATTAGAAAAATAGAAAAAGACCGACGAAAAGACCCATAAAAAACGAGAAGAAGAGAAAAAGGAGAAACATGTTTGATTTACACCCTCAACCTACATGCTTTGTTTTCTCGGGATAAGGCTCGTCGGAAAGTGGCTTAGACTTGGGAGCGTCGAGATGATGCGGGATGAGTTAAGGTGTTGATTTGGTCGTGTAATGAGACATGTGGTTGGATGGTTTTCTCGGGGCTTCGAGGCTACTTCGGGAAGGTGTCGGGATTTGCTAGATATCGAGGATGTAGGACGTGTTGATTATGGCTGTAAAAACCGTGTTAATTGGCTGTTTTTTCTGTTGTTAATTCTGATGTTGTGATGTCTTCAAAGTGTTGGATGAGAGGTCCTATTTATAGGAATTTCCGACCTTGGCTTAGGAGAGTTTGAATAACGCTTAGGATAGGAAACGTAGGAGTTTGAGAAGCATGAGAATTCCGCTTTCTTGGCCAAGAAGAAAAGGTATCTCGGCTGGTTGGGGGTGTGTTGGCCGAGTATTTGGTACTCGGTCGATGTCTGATTCGGTTTCTGGATTGAATTCCTACTTGAGATCGAATTCTACCTTTAACGGAATTGTTTAATGCTTTTAATGAAGCTGAAATTTTGTAGGAATTTGAGCATGAATCAACCGTGTGAAGTGTCACGGCTGACTCACGTGTCTCGGGAAAATCTTTGACCGGGTTTTGACTCGGTCGCTAAAAGACGGTTTTACCCCTGGTGTCGGATTCGACCCAAATTAGTGTTATTTGACTCGAAACGACCTACTGGGCCTGGATTTGAGGTTGGTTTTGTAAGATTTGTACTTCTTAATAAGTCTAAACCAAATGTCCATGATTACAAGCCCATATCCGAGTCCGTCAAAGCACGTTTACGTCCAATCATCATCGGGTGTTTGGCGGGAACTACTATAGACACCTGGCGGTCAAAATGTGGGTGTCTACAGAGCCCCCACTCTGACTGAGGCTTGGACAAGGCAAAAGTCAGAGTAGCTACCAGGTCAATCAAGGATTAAAACCTGGCAGACTTCCGATCGGGTCGTTTATAGTCCATTAGACCTGCGTGAAGGGCTTGCCAGCCATAGGGTAGAAATCATACCTGGGTTGATGCTGATACTGTTGCGGGAGCTGTCTTGGAAGCTATGGGTATACCTGTTTACAGGTACATCCTGTCTTAGAATTGCGCGGGAGCTTGCCTTGGAAGCTATGGGTATATCTGTTTACAGATATAAAATGTCGCCTGAACTTTCCACTGGAGGATCTTTCTTAGAATTTCTCGGGAGTGTTGGGTGTACCTGCATGCTGACATAATTTGTATGTAACACTTAGGTGAAACACCGACTCATGCTGGGGAAGAAATGATGATTTTTTTGAAGAGAAAAAATGCTGAATTTTTTCTTGGAAAGTTTGAAAATAAGGATGCTTGGGATGACTTTGATTCCTAATCGGATTCTGACACGGATTCCTAAAGTCTCTGGTTAGGCCTGTATGCCTAGATGAAGTGTGATAAAAATTCCTATTCCCGTGGTGACTAGGAAAGGGATTTTCTCAAATGGCTAAGTTTTGCGAATTTTAAAATGAGAATTTGAAGAGAGAGATATACCGACCGACTTGACTCTGGACGCGACAAGACGAGTTGACAGACACGACTGGACTCTCTAAGGGTTGGACCGTCACTCGGTAGGGGATGGGCCACCTAATATGACAAGACTCTTAAGTTGCGCTATTCCGTAGCCTAGGCGAGTGACAACACGGTCGAATCCTCGGAATGAGACTGTTTCCGTACGACAGGGCTTTGTGGTAGCAATGCCGTAGACTGGTGTTCTTTTGGATATTCTTTTGATTTAGGGGTACATTCCCAAAGTGGGTATTGCTTCGAGTCCTTGACCAATTCTCGTCTTCAACTGAGCTGAGTACTAGGACACACTATAGAAAGGAGGCTAGATCCTTATTCTTTGAATTTATCTGGATTTTTGTGAGTGGATGGAGAACTTCTGCCTAGGAGAAGCCCCCAGGATGACAAAGCTAGCTGCTGAGAACATGACAGTGTCGTGACCGGAATGATGATGCTTTTTCGAATTTGTGTGAATGTGAATGGTTGTGCCTTTGTCGAAAGGCTGCCTACGTATTCACGTGTAGTGAAATCAAACCAAGCCATAGTTCAGTGGATTGAAAGATAATGGTGCCTAGTTTACTAGGGCTTTGTGTGTAACTAGCCACAGCGATGGTGTAGGCTAGGTGCATTCCCAGTGATGTCTTGATCAAAGGGCTAGAATAGTTAGGATGTTGATCCTGTGACTGTGAGCGTTCTCCGGGGTAGCCCCCTGAGGTGGTGTGAACTTATTTGGGCATGTTCTATGCCGACTGCAAGTTGAGTTCCCGTATTTGGGGCTGGTAACTGGTTTAGATGTTTTTGGAAATGTGGAGCTAGGTTGCAAGTGGCTTTGATGTTTCGAAATCTGGAGCTCGATTTTGTGGAGCTAAGGCCTCGAGGGTAAGGTATTGTAGTGTGGTAGGAAAGGGGGAAATCGAGTAAAAATGACTCGGACTTCGATCGGGCAGGTTGATAATGCGGGATCTGGTTTCCATGTCTGGCCCTAAAGGTTAGGGTGTATCCTATGGAGCTTGAATCCTCAAAATTCTGGGTTGTCTCTAGCCTAGGTCTCGAGAAGATCTTGAGGGTTGTAATGTGGGAAGGCTAGATGTGGTGTTAGGTGACCATCTTGACTGTCTCTCCCCTATTGGATGGTATGGGTATTGATAATTTTTGAATTGATCGTTTCGCGGTCATGGGTTTTTGAATTCTTTGGGTTGACCTCTTAGCCCCGGTCATGGGATTCTTCATTTGAGTTGACCGTGTCTGGTCGAGAGATGTTGATAATTCTTTTTTGATCATGGCCAGCTTTTTTGTTTTGGCCTTTTGCTTTTTTCTCTTGGACTTTTGACTTTTTTGTCCTGTTTTTTTTTTTGTCGGTCAGACTAACACCTAAGGTAGGGACTGACTAGTCTTATTGGATGGGTGTTTATTGTGGGAAGTGGGCTTGCCTCCTGTCTTGACCCAAACTAGAAGACTACCCAGATTTGTCATAGGATTCGATATGCTCCTGCTACAGGTAGTTATGTGGCTTTCTATACCAGACATGGAATAGGTAAAAGGAAAACATGGGCTCGGTTTCCTGCAGTCATTATAGATGTGCCTATAATAGTCACGTGCGTGTGCTCACAGTGTATGATGGTGTTCATCATGTTCTCGGAAACACATAAGGAAAGTATGTATGAGAAATAGAAAAGCTGATTTTATTGAAATGTGAAAAGAGGACAGAATACCGCTGACTCTGACTCTGACTTTGACTTTGAAATTGAAAGAAATAGTACATCTAGACTCAGACTCAGACTCGGACTTAAACCAAATCTAGACTCTTGGATGAGGCTGTCAGTAGTCTTCGGCTTCTAAGGACTCAAGTGGATGTCCAGGATTGTCTTCGGTAGAAGCTTCACCCAGATCTTCATTATGTCGAAGATCGTCTTCAATCCTAATGCCCATTTCGGTAAGCACCGCAAAGTTTGAAATGCCGGCATACCTAAGATGGACGTGTTAGGGAGGTAGGAGGTTGTTGATGAACGCCTCCACTAGTGTCTTCTCGTTGGGCTTGTCTACCAACTTCACACTTTCGGTCCTCCACCTTTGAAGGTACTTGGTGAAACCTTCCTTGGGCTCTTGGGCCATGACCTCCAGGGTGCGCATTGTGGTCTGGATCTCGATATTATCTGCATAATTCCGAGCGAACTCTGTTGCGACGTCGTCCCAAGTCTTGTACTTCTTGGAATCGAGCCTGTAATACCAGGCTTTTGGATGCTTCTCAAGGGAAGAAGCAAAGAGATGCTTGAACATGGATGCCTTAACTCCCTTAACATCCATGAATTCTTTGAAAGCCCGGATGTGGAGCACCGGGTCTTCAGTCCCATCAAACATTGGTAGGCCTGTCAAGTTGAGATTAGCGGGCAACTCATCGGTTAGAGGCGAATAAGCCCGAGCATTCTCCGTATGGATCGAGTTATTCGTTGACAAATGGACCTGTTCTTGCAGCTTGCGAACGGCGCTGACCAGTTCAGCTATGGGCCCAGCGGTTTCATTCCTGACTTTAAGAGTCCTTTGCTCCACGGCACTCAAACGGGTAGCAATGGCGGTTTGGTCGGTACTGATTGCTGTCAGTTGGGCCTCCATCTTAGCCAGTGAGGCGGTCAGCTCGTCTATGGCTTGTTGCGCCATGGCTCGGGTGTGGGGTGGCCTGTCTGTAAGGGCACCGCGTAATCAGTAAAGTTGCTTCGGAACTCGAATACACCAAGGCATAGGAAATAGCGTGGGAGGAGAGATGACTCCAGTTTGACTCGGGTTAGACTCTCCTAAGACAAATGTGTAGGGTACGATTCTCGGAGTGACTGTGATTAATCGCTCCATCGGAGAATAGCCCCCAAGTGAGACTAAGGACTCAGATAGGACTCAGATGGTGCGACATCTAAGTGACTCGAAAGTGGGGCACGTGAGACACGTGTAAGACAAGACCCTTAGAGCAACTGTGATTGGTCGCTCTACTGAAGGGTAACCCCCGAGTGGGACTGAAGACTTTGTTAAGACTCGAGTGTTGGACGAGTGATCCTTAGATGTAAGGATCACGAACCTTTTGTTATAAGGCTATGCCTTGTAGAAGGTTGACTCGGAAAAGACACCTAGACAGGTGACTCGTGGACGGTGGGCTTTCCTTAGGATTTGGCAAAGTGGGCCTAGTCCCGTTCGAAGGAAAATCCATGGGAGAATTCCCCAGACTTTGGACTCGAATGTGTAAACGGGCTTTCCTTTGTAAAAGTTTGTCCTACGAAGGTGGGCCGTGCCTTGAC
This sequence comes from Agrostemma githago, assembly GCA_958450325.1. Classification (NCBI taxonomy): domain Eukaryota; kingdom Viridiplantae; phylum Streptophyta; class Magnoliopsida; order Caryophyllales; family Caryophyllaceae; genus Agrostemma; species Agrostemma githago. Next base: position 58,041,053 of record OY288243.1, read on the forward strand.
AAATAAGGCGGACTGGGATGGGGTGGAAATCCGTGATCTAAGATCGACGGAGTTTCGATGCTATGGATTCTAACTTATGACAAGACCCGACACTGATAAATACGGGAAGTCCTAAGAAGAAGGTTTTGAAAAGGGAAATTAGATTTGAAAACCGAGCAAGGTCGGATTGGAAGACCCGATTTTTTTTGAAAACCGAGAAAAAAGGTTATCGGGCCGAGATTTCGGGCTTTTTTTTTGAAAAGGTTTGGACAGCGTACCGGCTAAAAATAGGCTATTTTGAGTCAAAATCATTAGTCCTAAATTCGGCAGCTTTCCGGGTTTTGAAAAAAAGAATGGATTTGAAAAGATGTAAGTTTTTTGAAAAAAATGACGGTTTTTGAAAAGACCAAAGAAGATCAAGTAGCATGTAGTCATAGAAACAGTATAACGACGCCATGTATGCTCTTAGTCTAAGTCTCAGTCGGTCGAATATGGTCTATACCAACAACGATCGCATTCTCGCAAATCAGGACGGACCTCCTAAGCCGAGTTGGTCTTAGAATCTGCCGTAAAACCCATGCGAGTTCCGCCATCGAAGTCTTTAGTGCAACCAAGTGGGAATGCACCGTGGTATAGTGGGACGTCGGTCACAAGTAACCGGCCCGGGATAGAATGGGGTTATGCATGAACCATTGAACTAAAACGTGTACATTACTAATCGAACGATTTCTTTTCGAGTCTCACCCTGAGGATGCCGATGGTAAGTGACACATCAGTTAATCCCCAGCGGAGTCGCCAAATTGTGGACATGACATAGGTCCACCCCGACGCGGTGACGCGCGGGTTTGGGGAGGCGAATGAATTTCCATATGAGATGGATCGAATAGAATTTTAAATCGAAGTAGGAGTCGCCACCGAATTTTGTGGTTATTCGGAACCATTCGAACCCACTCTATGTCGTAGTGGGCCATATTTAAAACATGGCCCATTTCCGATGTCAGAGCTTATCGGGTTCGTCCCTTTGCAGTTCGATACCGATTCCGACTTGAGCGGTTGATCGTATATTGAATGACTCTCGTTGCCAATGGTTTCGGACATCCGGAAACCACGGTTCTGAGTAAGGGGTGATGGTACGTGTTGGGAAGCTCATTGAGAACACCCAACCCCGCCCGCACTTAGCGGCCTTTACTAAGATATCGTTCGGTTTTGTGTACACGCGTTAGTTCGACGATTGAATGATATGCAAAGATTATTTTCCTAAGACATGTGAGGAAAATAATTAAGTGGGTTGCTAAGTCGTTTAATGCATGTTAAACTAACAACGTCAAAGTTATTTTAGCATGTGAGTTCGTTTTAGTCTAATAAAACAAAGAAATAAATAAATTGCTACAAACACGAGAAAACGGGTTAGTAACGATTGAATAATATAGTAAATAAATATACGAGATCGAGAAAATAAACATTAACCGAAATCTGAAAAATATTGTTGAAACGCTGTTTTGTATATAAAAAACGAAGCTCGAAAAATAATAGAAAAAACGAAAAAGGCGCACATCGGCAGCCGGCCGCGCGACTTGCCCGGGACGCCGGCGGGTCGCGTGGCAGCCTGTTTTTCGGAAACGGTTTTTCGGAAATTTTTGATTAAATCGCGTACGAATATGGATTAATTTATACCCAGTTTATATTTTCGATATTCGTCGTATTCAATACTCGATTATGAAATCGATATCGAATAATCGGAATGGTTTTAGAAAAAAAAAGGTTTTGAAAAAAGTTTATTTTGAACGAAAAGTTGTAAAAAAAGGTTTTGAACGAAAAGTTGTAAAAAAGGGTTTTGAACGAAAAAATGTAACCATATCGTCGAAAGCTTAATATAATTCTTTTCGATACAATATTCAATTATATAGAATCGATATCATATTTTTAAGAATGTTTGATATATAAAAATAGTTTTTTTTTAATAATATCGATATTAGAAAAATAGAAAAAGACCGACGAAAAGACCCATAAAAAACGAGAAGAAGAGAAAAAGGAGAAACGGGTTTGATTTACACCCTCAACTTACATGCTTTGTTTTCTCGGGATAAGGCTCGTCGGAAAGTGGCTTAGCTAGACTTGGGAGCGTCGAGATGATGCGGGATGAGTTAAGGTGTTGATTTGGTCGTGTAATGAGACGTGTGGTTGGATGGTTTTCTCGGGGCTTCGAGGCTACTTCGGGAAGGTGTCGGGATTTGCTAGATATCGAGGATGTAGGACGTGTTGATTATGGCTGTAAAAACCGTGTTAATTGGCTGTTTTTTCTGTTGTTAATTCTGATGTTGTGATGTCTTCAAAGTGTTGGATGGGAGGTCCTATTTATAGGAATTCCCGACCTTGGCTTAGGAGAGTTTGAATAACGCTTAGGATAGGAAACGTAGGAGTTTGAGAAGCATGAGAATTCCGCTTTCTTGGCCAAGAAGAAAAGGTATCTCGGCTGGTTGGGGGTGTGTTGGCCGAGTATTTGGTACTCGGTCGATGTCTGATTCGGTTTCCGGATAGAATTCCTACTTGAGATCGAATTCTACCTTTAACGGAATTGTTTAATGCTTTTAATGAAGCTGAAATTTTGTAGGAATTTGAGCATGAATCAACCGTGTGAAGTGTCACGGCTGACTCACGTGTCTCGGGAAAATCTTTGACCGGGTTTTGACTCGGTCGCTAAAAGACGGTTTTACCCCTGGTGTCGGATTCGACCCAAATTAGTGTTATTTGACTCGAAACGACCCACTGGGCCTGGATTTGAGGTTGGTTTTGTAAGATTTGTACTCCTTAATAAGTTTAAACCAAATGTCCATGATTACAAGCCCATATCCGAGTCCGTCAAAGCACGTTTACGTCCAATCATCATCGGGTGTTTGGCGGGAACTACTATAGACACCTGGCGGTCAAAATGTGGGTGTCTACTGGTTTTCAAACCGAAATCGGAATGAACTTGGGAACGATATAATGTGAGTATATGAGGACGGAGATGCGGAGTGCACACTTGTATACAATCTAATACCGAGCTCGTTGTTGTATGGGATGGGCCGATGGGTATGATATATCGAATATATTGTGTTATTAAGTGGTTAGTCTAAGTAATTATGTACTTAGATTAATGGTACTTTGATTAAATCCGTCAAACTCGATAAAATTAATCCCTCCCGGTAGGGAGGAATTGGTCACGGTCGTGACCAAAGAGAGCAAAAAAACAGTGGCTACTGTGAGCCTTTCCGGTCAGGATGAGTTTTGATCCCGGTTGGGGTGATCCTTCCCAGTCGGATGGATTTGGTCCCGGCCAGGATGGACTGTTTTTGCCGCGTTTTTTTTTGCCAGCAAAGACAGAAAGTGTTCTTATTGCCGCATCCCCATGGAAGTTTGCTTGTGAGCTTCCATGTTAAGAGCCCTAGGAACAAAAGAGATAGCCATACAATGAAAGAAAGAAAAATAAAATGAGAAGTTATTCAAGACGCGGCGAAGAACTAGCGGTGACTCCGTGCCTTTTTAAACCTGCATGACCAAAGGTAAGCAATCCGAGAACAGAACAATGTGATGGAGATTTGTCGCCACTGCCCACTTAGTTGCTTCATAGAGAGCTAAAGCTTCCGCATGGATAGGAGAGACTGCCCAGATCTTCATAGTTTCGCGCCCCAAACATGAGCCATCAGGAGTAAGAGCCACCCAACCTGCTGCCCCTTTATTGTTTTTCTAGGCCGCATCAACAAAAATATATATTCTTGAGTCGCAATCTCCAGAACCAGAGATCGTCAAAATCCGACCCTTTTTAACTTCCAAAAGAAAGGGCTGATCATCCGTAACTTCCGAAGGGGAGGGGTTAACCCGGGGATCAGAACCATCCTGAGCGTGAGCATAGTGAGATAATAATGTTTTAAGCAAGATCATAGTGACATTACCATTGGCAGGGGTGCCATTGAATTTGGCTGCATTCCTAGAAATCCATATAACCCATAGAACCGTGACAAAGTACAGAATAGGTGTATGATCGTGATCACTATTGGCGAAATAATTGATCCAATCAATTAGCCAATCCTTGAAACTGATATGGGAATTGACAGAGGTACGGATACCCAGGTCGCAACCGCTCCAAATCTTTGAGGTGAACGGGCAATCCCGAAATAAATGACCAAGACTTTCAACATTACTATCCTCACAGCATAAAGAGCATAGAGTGTTATCAGAAAGACCTCGTTTTTGAAATTCAGAACCAATTGGCATCGCATCATTAACAATTTTCCAAAGGAAAGTCCAGAACTTGGCCGGACCCTTAAGCTTCCAGAGCCTCTTCTTACAAAATCCCTAACCTTTTTATTTGGCATGTGATTTGGATTTTTGCTTAGAATAAGAGAGTCAAAGGCTAGTTTGTATCCACTTTTCGTAGAATACTCCCATGAAGGAGTTTTAGTCCAGTAGAACTGATCCAAGCACCTCACAATCGGAATTTGACAACTCATAATTTGAAAGATCCACTCGTCATTGAAGAGTTGTCGGAGCTTAGCAATGTCCCAATTGCCTTGACAATCCATGAGAGCATCCATACTTGACGGTAAGTTAGGCCCAACATGTGCAAATTGCGGTGTGTTGCCATTGACCCACTTATCTTTACAAATATCAATCCTACTAGGTCTCCCAGGCAACCAGGCGATACCCTCATTGAGCAGAGTAAGACCCCATTTAATGCTTTTCCAACCCCATTAGCTATAGTTTTGAGACGTGTCAATGCAATTTGCCAAATTATGAGCATCACAGTGATATTTGGCGGCCATTAGTTGTCCTATAGCCGTGGAGGGGTTTTTCAAGAGTCGCCATCCAAGCTTGCATAAAAGGGCTTGATTTAAACATTGAATATTTCTAATACCTAAACCACCATCAATTTTAGGAATAGAAAGGAAGTCAGTGCTCCTCCAATGAATGGTCCTTCCTTTCTTCGTTCCAGCCCACCAAAAATGAGCAAATAGTTTGTTAATCCTATTCGCCACACTTATCAGTATTTTAAATACCGATAGGAGATGAACAGAGAGAGGCTAGAACAGAAGAGATAAGAGTAAGACGACCCGCTGGAGAGAGAAGAGTTCCATTCCAAGAAGTGATACGCTTGACCACAGAATCATAGATACCATTAAAGAAGGCTTTGCTGTTCCGGTTAACCTCGAGCGGTACACCCAGGTAGTTACATGTTGCCTGATTAGGTAGAATCCCAAAAGACTTGTGGCAAGTTTGTGCAATTGCTAAAGTAGTATTAGGGCTGAAAAAGAGTGAGGACTTACCCTTGTTAATACATTGACCCGAGGCATCACAGTACTTCAGAATAGAAAGCCGTAAATTCTCAATGCTAGTTTTATGGTCCTCCGTGAAGTAAATAGCATCATCAGCGAAGAGAAGGTGAGAGATTGGAGGGGCTAGCTTAGCAACCCGAATACCTTGGATTGCATTCATCTCTTATGAAGAATACAAATCAAGCTTTGGTTACGTCTTCAGCAATGTCTCGGGAAGATTGCTTGAGGATGATCGACTCCATCTTGGTAAGCCTTTTACTGCTAAAGAAGTTCGAGCAGCGGTTTTCCAATTGGGAGGTCTAAAATCTCCAGGCCCTGATGGATTTCCTGTTATTTTCTTTCAAAGATACTGGTCTTACATCAAAAGGGATCTGACTTCAGCCGGTTGCTCTACTCTCAACTCTAGTATAGTGCTTAGGGAGATGAATCACACTTTTATTGCCCTTATCCCTAAAGTGACCAACCCTGAATCAGCGGACCAGCTTAGACCCATTAGTCTCTGTAATGTTGTTATGCGAGTTACAACCAAGTGTATCGCTAATAGAATTAAAAGAGTGATCACTACTAAAAAATCCTTGGTTTCTTGACGCTTTAAAGGTATGTTCTCGGCGCTTTAAAGTGTCACAAACTAAATTCTCGACGCTTTCCGAAAGCGTGGAAATTTTGGGCGTCAGGAATCCTTGTCGCATTTTTGTGTCATCATCCTCGACGCATTAAAACGTTGAATATTTTATTCACGACACTTTTTTGCGTGACAACATGTACACTAATAAAATGTGCAACCTTGACGCTTTTCTATGTCATGATTTTTTTTTGGGCCAAAACTTTTTCTAATGGCGCGACTTTCTACTACTAAAAGTGTCGAGAGATAATGATATAAAATTCAATTACCAGCACTGTTAAATGGTAAAAGCGTCGAGAATCTGATAGTAAAGAATATATTAATAATATATTCTGATCCAAAATCTAACTCCTTACGATTGCAAATATATGTTTGTCTAGTAAGCGCGACTCTACATTTATAGAATTTATATCAATAATACACATATCGAGTTGTAACAAACTTTACACGCATGTGTAGATTATTAGAATATTATACTAACATACATACAGTACTACAACAATCATATGCACAACATTATTGTCTAATTTTTCTCGAGAATTTCTCCAGAAACTCTGGCGTGATCTCGAAAAAATCTCCAACAAGTCTGTTATCGGCCACCTGCAATAGCAACAAGTCAATTACCTAACTTATTACTCCACCTCTCCCACTACGATTGTTAACTTTGATCTACATCAACTTTTAACAACAAAATCAATATATATAGTACGCTATATGAACTTGACAAATAAATAGTACTTCGATGAATCAATTTAAGTAAACATCGAGCGTGAAAGAGAAAACATCACTTAAAAGTTGTAAACCTGCCTTCTAAGAGTAATACTAACCTTAAGAACACTGGCGGATCTAGGGCTAGGCTACTCGGGCTCTAGCTCTAGTTAAATTCAGAATACATAATTTTTAGTGTAGGAATTAGTTAGTTATCTGCTCTTGCCATAGTGGTAGGAGGGTTGAAGTTTCATGTGAGAGACCCGAGTTCAACTCCCACTGACAGTAGTTTTACGTCAAATACTATCCACTTTGAAACCATTTTTTTTACTAATTCCTACCTATTTTCAATATCTAGATAAATGATCTCAATATCTTACAATTCTCTTCCAAAAATATTTTTTGCTTCGCATGATTGAACCGTCGATGTTAACTTAGCCCAAGATACTTTCGAATCCTGGATCCGCCCCTGCTTAAGAACACATTTTCCCTTGAAGTCAGAACCACCATCCCTGAGTTTAAGAGCTTCATAGACTTCTAATAATTTAACATGAGTACCAAGAAACCATCCAATATCATCATAAATGAAAAATATATAAGAACAATCCATATATGGAGATGATGTGTACCTAACTTCTTAAAGAAGTTCCAAGGATACCTAGCAACCATCCAATATCAGTAGGTACATTTTCAGTATTAACATCTGTTATAATAGAGTAAAGATGTGTTTAAGTAGATACTCTCATGTTTTACCCAAAAATCAGCAAGGGAACTAAATTAGCATCCATCCAAGATTATTCATCAAGAGTCAGCATGTAAGAACTAAAATGGCAGCAAAAATTCAAACAAGAATAACAAAAGCTAAGTAGGATAAATAAATAAAATTTTCATGCCTAAAGCTCGACATCAGCTTTTTTGATAAAGTCCGTAAACTATCGGCTGCCAGACAATTATATTCATCAAACACATGATAGACATTCAAAGAGCATGAGCATAGAGAATGATCATGTTCACTGTAAGTGAGAAGATGTTTAGTAACTTAAACCTTAACATTGAAGATTTCATACAAATAAATAACATGATGAGATTGAAAAACAAACAAAAAAATCACATAATAATATGCTTATAATATGACCCAATGACTCTTTCAATAATATATAAGTTTTATATTAACAATGTTTTAGATATGCAATGAAAGATGAGTGTAACACGAAGTAACAAATCAAGAAAGATTCATATGATAGCTAGAGGGATATGGTGAGCATGGATTTAATCTCCTTACTCATTTGTGTTGACAAAGAAGAGGAAGGTTTCAGATAATAATAGTTGCAGTAACCTAGGAAAAGAAGAGCCAAAAGGAGATACCTGATGTCGGGGTAGGATGAGCGAGGAGCTTATGAGTGACATATATAGGCTAATACTGGGAAAAAAAGTCGGGAAAAAAGTGTGTATTATTTACTCACACACAGAAATATAGCATTATGTCTCCCTTTCACAAAATTTGAACCTTGAAAATACCACATCAAGAGTGGAAATAACAAAAAGAAAGCCATATGGGCAGTACTCACTCCGTCTCGTTCATTTTATTGGTTTTATATTCATTGTGAGAAATATTTTAAATCAAAGGCAAACAAATGAACGAGACGGACGGAGTAAAGTGAAATGGTGACTTCTATCAATATGTATTTCTTTGATACTTAATATTGAATAAACTACAAGAAAAAGATATAATAATAACTAATAAGATAAGTGCTTACTTCACCACATTTAAATTCTTGGATTGTAGAAAAGAGTCATAAAAGTACACTCAAATCTTGGAGAAAAAACAACTACCTAGGCAGAACAACAAAGAAAATATTTCGAGCTCATTTAAAATCCACAACAAACGAACAAAGTTAACTTGTTACACAAAGAGTAATGTCCATGTACAGAAACTCACCAAAATAAGGACACCCTTATAAAGACAGATAGTTGTATGACCAAGTTCTCAAGCTATTATGAGTATTCTTATTTGAAAAATGCAGAAAAGTGAAGTGGCGGTTAGAGTGACTTCAATTATATAAGCACACTTCAGAAGCTAATATTACTCTAATGAAAATAAGATAAAATCAAGGAGAAGTTTCTCTAATACAAATCACACTTTTAGATAAGATTATGTATTATTTGCATATACAAAAATCAGGAAAAACAATTAAAGTTGATAACAATTCACAAAATGAAACACTATGATGTAAGCGGATACATCACCATAGAATGTTAAAACGACGTAGTGATGATAATAGTAAGCTAAATTAAACAATCATCAAACATTCAAATTAAAACTGACGGGATATAGTTGCAAGAATTCAGTTAAAAATGGGGACAAACGATAGCCAACGACAACTCCCTCATCATCTGAGCCAGTGATGGATAAATAACACATTAAAAACATCAACCGTTAAACGAATTAGAAAATCATAGCCCTAAAATTCAAAATAATCTATGTAATTGAATAAATATTAGGGTTTAGGAATAGAGGGAAAAAAATGAAATTGAAGACTGAAAGGGTAAAATTACCATGAATTGGATCTCACTGCCATAGTTTCTTGAGACGGTCGGCATTAGAATCCGCCATGAAATACTCGTAGGCCATCATCGAAATTGTTGATCGCCTGATCACCTCTATTTTTTTGATTGTGAGAGGAGACTATCTCCTTTGAAATTCATCTTCTTTATGTTAAAAAAATGTACCGGTGATATGAAGAAGATGGACAGATCTTAGGGTTTAATTTGATTAAGAGGGAAACGTGAATGGAATGAAAGTTTCGGCGGGATAAGGGAGATTTCCAAGTTAACTAGAGTACATTTTTTATTAAATAAGAAACGTATATTTGTTTGGCGTACGGAAGCGTATGAAAAATCAAATTTGCCTAAAATAGGCCGACACTTATAAAAGCGTCGACCCTAAAGTGTCAAGAAAGTAAGATATTTGTTGTAGTGGATGGGTAAACTAGTTGGTGATTTTCAAAATGCTTTTGTTCCGGGTAGGGTTATTACCAATAACATTGCCTTGGCTCATGGGGGGGGGGGGGGGGGGGGGGGGAGAGGGGGGAAAGCTTGGTTGCGCTTAAAATTGACTTTAGTAAGGCCTTTGACAGTATTAATTGGAATTTCGTCCGACTGATGCTGGAAAATATTTTTGCCGCGTTTCTGTTTTCTCTTTTGGCGGTTATTTTGGTTGGTTTTGGAGCGTTTCTGTTTTCTCTTTTGGCGGTTATTTTGGTTGGTTTTGGAGGGAACCAACGTGTCATCCCATAAGTTTTCAGTTCTCTGGACATGACGTAGGTCCACCCCGACGCGGCCATGCTCGGGTTTGGGTAGGCGAATGAATCTCGTGGTAAGATTGATCTCGGGTCGAAATTTAAATCGAAGTTGGAGTCGCCACCGAATTTTATGGGAATTCGGACCCGTTCGAATTCACTTTACACTTAGGCGTTTTGTGAACAAAACACGACCCGCTTTTAGTGCTAGAGCTTATGAGTTCGTCCCTTTGCATTACGATACCGACGCCGAGTTATCGGATATCGTGCATCGAATGACTCTCGTGCGCCATTGGTTTTGGACATCCGGAAACCATAGTTCTGAGTTAGGGGTGAGGGTACGTGTTGGGAAGCCCACAAAGGACACCCAACCCCGCCCGCTCTTTAGCGGCCTCTACTAAGATACCGTTCGAGTTCGTGTACGCGCGCTAGTAAAATGACTAAATGTTATGCAAACAACGTTTTTGGATAAACATGCGAATTATATGTGAGCTACGTCATTTTAATGCATAAAAGCTAGAGTCGAAATTATTTAGCATGTAAGGTTCATTTATAAAACGATAAACATCGAAAATAAATAAAACTCGTAAATAGATACAATATACACGGGCGGAAATAAAACCCGGACAAAACAAAGAGAGCGAGCAAAATAATAAGCAATAATAATGGATACGTAACTAAATTAAATGACTAAAGATGATGAGACAATGCATGGTTTTAGAAAAAGGAGACACGTGATGGCCTTAGCACGTGACGACCGAAGTCAAAAAAAAGACGAGGCTCGGATGATGTTTGAAGCTCTCGGTTTTTGAATAAAGAAGTCCACTTGTTCGAGTCATGGCAGAGACTCGACCGAGTGGCCTTCTAAAAAGCTCACTGCCCATATTTTGGGGTGCTCCTCGATCGAGTGCCCCCTGTACGAGTTACAGCTCGTTTCGAAAAAGGTGACTGTTTCGTTTTATTGATGCAAAATCGATGGTCGACCGAGTTACGTAAAAATATTACATAATTTGAACTCAACTCGGTTCACGGTGCTTATAATCGTATATTATGCAATTATAAGACCGGCATCAGAATTTTATAGAAAGTGTTATAGGATCGATAAAAATTTGATTAGGACAAAATTGTCTCCCTCCGCGTCACGACACCGAAACTAATCCTGACGGATTTTGTGATGTCGATTTTCGCGTCAACGGGTTCTGTACTAATCTCGGTAATAGAATCAGACGCGTTCAACTACGTACGACCACGATCGCGTTATGCCCTTAAGTGCTTGGGGCGGTGCTCCTCGAAAGGGTGTCAACTCCGTCGCGACTTGTAAAGGGATTAAACGGACTTGGAGCGGTGGTCGTTGTCAAACGTGTTCGAATCCGAATGTTTTACTATTATATAAATATACGCGGTACATAAATATAAATAACGATAAAAAGAACGAAAAAATAAAATGCGATGAAAATGTTAGTGTTAGTATGCTATAATAATAAAATATAGTATATGTTTATATGTATATATGTATATATGTATATGTATATATGTATATGTATATATGTATATGTATATACATATACATATATACATATGTGTATATATATGTGTATGTATATATGTATATGTATATACATATACATATATACATGTGTGTGTGTGTGTGTGTGTGTGTGTGTGTATAACGAGATAGAGAGGAAGAGAAAAGGGAGAAAACGGGTTGATGACACCCTCAACCTACATGCTTAAAATGACCTCGAAAACGGACTCGTAAATAGCGACGGGAGCGCAGAAGTATCGAGGATGTAAGTAGAGTTATGGTGTATGTGTGTATGGAGATGGTTTATCGGTTTTTCGAGAGATAAAGGCTCGGTTGTTTGCTTAGGGTTGCTTAGGGTTGAGTGATAGTGAGGATGTGTGAATTAGGATTGCAAAATAGGTTGTAATGCATGGGAAAATTCTGATTTGTGAAGAGTGTGAAGGGGGGGGGGGGGGGGGGTATTTATAGAGAATACCCCTCGACCTAGGGTCACTCGATCGAGTGCCCTGAAAAGGAGGGCCTGATCAGTTTTTGTAGCTACACTCGATCGAGTGAGGTCAATCCACTCGATCGAGTGGATCAGGCGGGTGAGCCATTTTAGGAAGAGTTTGACTTTTTTGAATTTTGAAAAATGTTGATTGGGCACAAGTCTCTAGAAGCTCACTTGGCTGGTTTTTGGGGTCGGATTCGTCTTTGACCGGGTTTTGATCTGGTCGCCAAAAGACGGTTTTATTTTTTGGTGTCGATTTTGGCCCAAATTAGTCTCATTTTATTTGAAACGACCCACTGGGCCTGGATTTGAGGTCGGTTTTGAGAGATTTGTACTCCGCTAAATGCCCACGTCGGATATTATTGATTCCGAGTCCGTATTCGAGCGTATTAAGTCACGTTTACGTCCGATCATCATCGGGTGTTTTGTCGGGAACTGCCATAGACACTAACAGGCAAAATGCGGGTGTCTACAAGTTCATATTACATGTATGACATGGATATATAAATACGGATGCATATATCATATTGATTTTGGTGGTTAACATAACATTCACAAAACCTCACGAGAGTGCAAGTTTCAAAAATTTTAAAGTTTAGAATTCGTAAAATCGTCTTATCCTAGAGAGATTTTGAGATACTCAAGGCTCGTAGGATCGAAATACTCTTAAGAAAAGCGTGTTCGACGCGATTCGATTGAGTTGTCAACACCGCTTTTGTTCCATTTTCATCTACAAGGTCAACAAAATTTCAACATGGTGCTTGGTGGTGCCAAAATATTGCAATGGTCTGACCATCCTGGAAGGAAAAGAGAGACAGAGATAAAGAACATGCATGCTTCGCAAGGCCAAACAAACTCCACATTTCTATTAGAATATGCGAATATTTTCTGTATAATGTACCTATACTCGATGTAGTACTCTGTAAGATTGTGGACATGACATAGGTCCATCCCGACGCGGCCACGCGCGGGTTTGGGGAGGCGAATGAATCTCCATATGAGATGGGTCGAATTAAATTTTAAATCGAAGTAGGAGTCGCCAACGAACTTTGTGGGAGTTCGGGCCCGTTCGAACCCACTCTATGTCGTAGTGGGCCGTGTACAAAATACGACCCATTTCCGATGTCAGAGCTTATTGGGTTCGTCCCTTTGCATTACGATACCGATACCTACATTATCGGATATCGTGTATTGAATGACTCTCATTGCCAATGGATTCGGACATCCGGAAACCATGGTTCTGAGTAAGGGGTGAGGGTACGTGTTGGGAAGTTCACTAAGAACACCCAACCCCGCCCGCACTTAGCGGCCTCTACTAAGATATCGTTCATTTTTTATGTACACGCGTTAGTTCGACGGTGGAATGATATGCAAACATTATTTTCCCTAAGCATGTGAGAGAAAAATAAATGGGTTGCTAAGTCGTTTAATGCTTCTTAAACTAATAACGTCAAAGTTATTTTTGCATGTGAGATTCGTTTTAGTTGAAATAAAATAAACTGCTACAAACACGAGAAAACGAGTTAGTAACGATTGAATAGATCGAATAAAGATGTAAATACGATAATATGCATGATTTTGAAAAAGTTTTATGACACGTGATGGATTAACACGTGTTGACCGGGGTCAAAAAAAGTATTTATCGAAATCTGAAAATATGTCGCGAAGGTCGCTATTTTATGTAAGGAACGAAAAGAATAAAAAGACGAGAAAGCGAAGAAAAAAGGGTCGGTCTTCCAGGCTCTCGCGCGAGTCGCCTGGGAGGCGCGCTACTCGCGCGGAAGTCTGTCCCGCTTTTTTTATTTTTCGAAAATCGTCAACTTTTATAAATCGCGTACAAATATGAATTAATTTATACTCGATTTATATTTTCGATATTCGTCGTATTTGATATTCGATTATGAAATCGATATCAAATAGTTAGAATGATTTTTAGAAAAAGTTTTGTAAAGTTTGTTTTGAAAAGAGTTTGAACGAAAAGAAAAAAATGCTAATTCTCTCCGCGTAAAAATCGTCGAATTTTGTTTAAAAAAGATGTAACGATTTTTTTAGCATCAACGAGATTTAATTTAGTTCTTTGTTAGATACGGTATTCGATTAGAGAATCGATATCGTATTTTAAGAACGTTTATATATGAAAATAGTTTTTTATAGTATCGATATTAGAAAATAAAAAAGATGCGACGACGACCCATATTAAAAAGAAACGGACCGACACAACGACGCAAAAACGAAAAAAACGTGAAAAAAGGAAGAGAAAGAGAAAGAATCGGGTTTGATTTTACACCCTCAACCTACATGCTTTGTTTTCTCGGAAAAGAGCTCGTCGGAAAGTGGCTTAGTCACGGGAACTTTGAGATGATGTGGGTGAGTTAGGGTGTCGGTTTGGTCGTGTGAGGTGACGAATTTTGGCCGGTTTTGGGGTCGGTCTCGTCGGGTTGTTTTATCGGTATTTCGATGCTATTTTGCTAGATGTCGATGATGTATGGATGTTATGGGATTAGTTATGTAACGAAGGTGTTATGATTATGGATTGTAGATGTGTTGAGTTTTGTGACCGGAGGGTCCTATTTATAGGTGAGGTCCTTGATAGGAGCTAGGAGAAGTGTTTCTTGCTTAGGTGACAAGAAACACCGGTTTGGATAGGAAACGTAGGAGTTTGAAGGGAACGAGAATTCCGTTCCTTGGGGATTAAGCCATGTCTCGGCTGTTTTGGGGCTGTTTTGGCCGAGTGTTTGACACTCGGTCGGTAAATTGATTTGGTTTTCGGATAGAATTCCTACTTGAGATCGAATTCTATCCTTGAACGGATTTGTTTAATATTTTCGAGGCTGATATTTCGTAGTATCTGAGCCTAGGCCGAATTGATGAGGTGTCACGGCTGGTCCGTGTATCTCGGGAAAACATATCTTTGACCGGGTTTGACCCGGTCGCTAAAAGACGGTTTTTCCCCTGGTGCCGGATTCGACCTAAATTAGTCTTATTTGACTCGAAACGACCCACTGGACCTGGATTTGAGGTTGGTTTTGTAATACTTGTATTCCGTAATAAGCCTAAACCAAATGTCCATGACTTCGAGCCCATATCCGAGTCCATTAAAGCATGTTTGCGTTCGATCATCATCGGGTGTTTGGCGGGAACTACTATAGACACCTGGCAATCAAAATGTGGGTGTCTACAAAGATGTTGTATGATTCCCTCCCTAATCATGTAATTTAGGATAGTTGTTGGGATGGGAAGTGGAGTTTGGCGGGGTTGGGCTGGTCTGGGAAGGAGTGTGGGCTCGGGCCTCCTTGTGCACAGAAGGAGTGGTGGGTTGGGCTGTTGGTTTTTGAGGTAATAATGCTAGTATATAGAGATGGGATGGGGGTCAAGAAAGTCGTAAGGAGGGGTAATCGGCTTATTACGAAACAGGAAAATTGTCTCGTGGCACATGACGTAGCCGCGGTGAACGGATGGGTAGCCGAGAAATGCACAAGGGGTGGATCGGGGTTCGAGTTTATTTATTGTGGAGGGCGAAAGGTGTGGATAATAGAGACAACCGAAAACGCGGGAGTGAGTGTATGAAGGATTTACGGGATAGTCTTTGGGTGGGGGAAACAAGGTTGGTAGCTTTGCGGGGAGTTATATTATGTAGATAGGTAGTCATAACAAGGGCGTAGGGCCAGAGATTAAAAGGGACATGGGAATGAGCAAAAAGAGTGCGAATGATGTTGATTGAACGGATTTTACGTTTCGCTTTGCCGTTTTAACTTGGTGTGTGAGGGCATGAGAAACGGAATTGGATGCCGTTATTAGTGAAAATGTGTGATACTGTATTATTGAATTCACGTTCGTCATCACACTGAAAATTTTTAATGTTAGAGAGTTGTGGACGACATGACATAGCTCCACCCCGACGCGGCCACGCGCGGGTTTGGGGCGGGGAATGAATCTCATGACGAGATGGATCTCGAATTGCAATTTAAATCTAATTAGGAGTCGCCACCGAACTTTGGGGGAGTTCGGGCCCGTTCAAACCCACTCTATATCTTGGTGGACCGTGCACAGAGTACGACCCATTCCGATTTTGGAGTTTATGAGGTTCGTCCCTTTTCATTGCGATACCGATACCGACATTATCGGAAATCGTGTATTGAACTACTCTCGTATGCCAACGGTTTCGGACATCCGGAAACCACGGTTCTGAGTAAGGGGTGAGGGTACGTGTTGGGAAGTTCACAAAGAACACCCAACTCCGCCCGCACTTAGCGACCTCTACTTAGATATCGTTCATTTTTTGTGTACGCGTGCTAGTTTGACGGTTGAATGATATGCAAACAATATTTTACGAGATATAGAAATTGAATAACTTGCTACGTCGATTTAATGCATCTAAACTATCGTCAAAGTTATTTAGCATGCGAGGTTCATTTTAGTATAATAAAACAAACACCGAAAATAAAGGCGCAACAATAGAAAATAATTGAGTTAGTATCGCGAATAATGGATTGTAAATTGATTAGATAATATAAGATGATGTGATGCATGATTTTGAAAAGAGTAAATCACGTGATAGACTTGACACGTGATGACCGAAGTCGTTAAAAGAATTTTCGAGACTTGAAATATGTTGAAGGGCTCACGATTTTGATGTGCCAGGGGCCACTCGATCAGTCATAAGGAAGACTCGACCGAGTGGTCCTCTAAAAGCCTTCTGTCCCAATTTTGGGGTGCCACTCGACCAAGTGGGCCAAGGCATTCGGTCGAGTGCCCCCTGTACGAACAGCAATTCGCGAATTTGTTTTTAATTTTAAAATCGATAATTTTGCTAAGTCGTGCGAAAATATAGTATAATTTATGCTCGACTTAATTTTCAATACTCGTCATATTCGATACTTGATTATAGAATCAATATCTAATGTTTAGAGTGAATTTTGTAAAAGATGTTTATAAGTCATTTTAAATTGAACTAGGATGAAATAATTCCTTCCGCGTTATAATGTCATGATTGATCCTTTGAGATTGCGTGACGATTATTTCGGCATCAACGGGTTCGTTCTAACCTTGAAAAAAGGAATCAAATATGTTTAAGAAAATCAAAATATGTGCGATGTTGAAGATGATAAAAATGCTATTGACGAAATAAAATAAAATAAAATAAAATAATAATAAGAAGAAAACGAGATGAAGAAGAGAGGAAGAAGAGAATCGGGATTTTAGTTAACACTCTCAACCTACATGCTTAATTATCTCGGAAACAGACTCGTATAGTAGTGGCCTAGGCACGGGAGCGTCGTAATGCATATAGGAGATTTATAGTGTGTATAATTGGGAAGGGATTTGACGAGTTTTGCTCTCGGGTTTCCTAAAGGATTTCAAGAGGAAAGATCGGGGTTGTAAAGTTGTGTGTGGGATTGTATAAGATTGTATGGGATTGTATCGCCTAGGATTGCTGAAACTTTTGATGTTGATTCTTGTTGTTATTGTGTGTTGCAAAGGGGTGTATTTATAGGAAAATACCCCGTCTTTGGATAGGAAAGGTACCCGGTTCTGGATAGAAAAGGTACTCAGTTTTAGATAGAAAAGGATTCCGATTTCGGATAGAAAAGGAGTCCGGTCTCGGATAGAAAAGAAGCCACTCCATCGAGTGGTGCATAGCACTCGATCGAGTGCCCGGTCTAACGCCGGTTCAGTGGGATTTTACGAGCCTACTCGACCGAGTGGGCCGGTCCACTCGATCGAGTGGGTCTAGCCGGGTGGAAGACTCCTTAGAGATAAAGTTTTATCTCTAATGAAGAGGTTTAATTGCTTTAATCCTCTTTGTAGCTGATTTTTGTGTAGTCTTTGACTTTGAGTCAGACTTTCGAAGCTGCGTGACTGATTTTTATGTCTCGGAAATGCCTTTGACCGGGGTTTGACCCGGTCGCTAAAAGACGGTTTTGCCCTTGGTGTCGGTTTTGACCCAAATTAGTCTTATTTGATTGGAAATGACCCACTGGCCTTGATTTGAGGTTGGTTTTGTGAGATTTATACTCCGTAAAAAGCCCAAGCCAAATACTAATGATTTTGAGCCCATATTCGAGTATGTTAAAGCACGTTTGTGTCCGATCATCATCGGGTGTTGGTCGGAAACTGCTATAGACACCTGGCAGCCAAATGTGGGTGTCTACAAGAGTGAAATTGTTAAAAGATGGAGAAGACTTGAGATTTATTTTTAATAGGGAAGGTCCATAAGAAATTAGTGATGTCATCGAGAAAAAGATGATAATAGCGGTGATGTAAATTGCTTGGGATGGGGGAACTCCATAGATCACTATGGATAATGTCAAATGGCATAGTAGTACTAGAATTAAACGGTAAAAATGGGAGACGTGTATGTTTCGCAAGGTCGCAGGCTTGACAAAAATGGGTGCGAGACACCTTATTACACTTAATGCGGTGTTTGGTTGAGCCTTTTGGAATGGATTGGGATGGATTCCATCCATTCCAGTGTTTGGTTCCTCACTTTTGGAATTAAATTACTCCCTCCGTCCCAATGAATTGTTTGCCTATTCCATATTGGGGCGTCTCAATGAATTGTTTGCCTTTCTATTTTAGGAATGTTTTTTATACGCAATTTGATCATTCTCATGAGTTTTGCTCTACATGTCACCCACTCATTGGTTCCCTTAACCTTGGTGCCAAAAGGAAAGGCAAACAATTCATTGGAACAGAGGGAGTAGAAACCTAAGGGGTTCTAATTCCACTCTAATCCTTTGAAATCCCAATCCTTACTTCTTACCCATGATTCCAACTCCACCCTCCTCATGCACATTTACCATCCATTCTAATATCAAACCAAACAGATGAATAAGCATTGGGTTCCAACTCCGTACCCCTCTGGTTTTAGAATCCAATCCATTCCATTCCTATTGTTTGAACCAAAAGACCCCTTAATAACAAAAATTGTTTGTCTTTTATGTTCATTGTGAGGATTATTTTAATCAAAGACAAACAATTGAATGGAATGGAGGGAGTAGTAATTAAGAGAATCTAAAGTAGCCAGCCCGGGGTGTCTTAGTCGGTTGTGCCATATTTGGTAAGAGTCAGAGAGAGCAAGGAAAGAGGAGGCGGCAGGTTTGCCCGTCCGTAGGTTCTTCACTATAAAACTAAACGGATGAAGTTCCCTAGAGACAAAATTATCAGTAGTACATTTACGGACAGAGATGAGGTTTTTGACTAGGAAGGGGGTGTGAAAGACATTCTGTAATTTTTGAGGGGGGAGGGGACGGGGTATTAAATTAATGTTCCGTGTCCTGCAATTGGGACTTTATGGCCATTACCGACGATTATATGGTGGGGGAATGCTCGTATTAAAATAAGAAGCGTGGGTACCTGAGTCAAAAGTCATATAAGCTGACGCACCCGTGTCCATGTACTAAGCATCATCGGGTTCCTGAAGGGAGACCGATTGAATAGCAGCGGCGAGCTCGGTCGGACAATAAATAGGGGAGATGGCGGAGCAGACATCTACGATGTAGTGGGGCACGGTGGTTGGTCGGCGGGACTGGGAAGGAAAACCAATGTCAAACAGCGGAGTTTGCCGGAGAAGCGAGGCTGGTGCCACGAACCGCCTCCTATGCCACGGTTTGGATGACGCCCATCACCTTAGCCGCACCCTTCTCGGTTGTCTGATAAGTGATTACTAGTGTGGGTTCCAGGGGATGGCGTGCGTCCTTGCCAGTGCATGTTCGTGATCACAGAATCAGTTATCGTCTGCTTTCGACGTGTGTTTCTTACTACTAAAAACAGAGGAAATTGCGGCGAACAAATTGCATCGGATGAATTACGTGACGCGAGTATTTGGGTGCGTTGGATTGCGTCGGATAACCCAACGCTAATTTTTTTACGTCGGACTAACCGACGCAATCCGCAATGAGTTGTGGCGGATTAGCCGATGCAAATCCGATCCAACACCAGCTTTTGCGTCGGCTAATCCAACGTTCTGCCATCGAGTCAACGCGTCATTTGACGCGATGAGTCAATGAGTCAACGTCCGTTGCGTTGAATTAACCGTCGCAAAATTGAAATTTGCGACGGACGTTGCGACGGCTAATTCGTCACAAACTTGTCGAACTTAATAAAGAATACGCGATTCGTTTTCCACATCTGCAAACCAAAGAAACCCCCCTCCCCTTTCTTACCTTAGGCAGTTTTCCCCAACCCACCCGACGAACCCGACCCTTTCCGGCGAACGCTCGCCACACAAGCGATGCTGCCCTCCCCAACGAACCGCACCCCCTCCGGTGCGAACCCACCCAAACCCACCCCCCAAATCTCAATCTAAACCCTAGGTTTCCCCTCCCCTCCGCCGGCAAACCCCATCCCCTCCGGCGAACGCCCGCCACACGGGCGACGTTGCCCTCCCTGACGAACCCTACCCCCTCCGGTGCGAACCCACCCAAACCCAACCCTCAAATCACAACCTACACCCTAGGTTTCCCCTCCCCTCCCCCTTCCAGTCGAACGCCGTCACTGCTCCTGCGAGCGACCAACGACCAACCTCAAGCGACTCCGACCAGCATCTCAAGTATGATTTTTGGTTTTGTTTTTGGTTTGTGTTGTTGATATTGAGTGGTTTTTATTAGTTGTGTTAGATTTGAGGATAATTGTGTTAGATTTGAGATAATTGTTAATTAGGTTAGAATTAAGTTGTTAATTATGTTAGAGAATTAAGATTAGTGTAATAGAGAAGTACTAGTGAAGTGATAATGGAGTATTAGTAGTAGTAATTGTGTTAGTGTAGTATTAGTATTAGTAGTACTAGTAGTGGTAGTGAAGTAGTATTATTAGTAGTAGTGGTAGTAGTGAAGTAGTATTAGTTCACAACAGAAGAGGTTGTAGGAGCAAGACAAGTTCAAAGAGATGATGAGGGAAAGGTGGGCTATGGAGAATGAAAGCTGCAGCGGTGGACCACGTACTAGCAGGCGCGATGACAACAACGACGATGGTCATCTCTTTGGTCTTCGCAGCTTCATACACTACTAGAATTAGTGCAAATTCCGACGGAATAATTCCTACGGATCTTGAAAGGCGTAGGAAAGTAAATAGTTCCTACAGATATTTCCTATGGAATCCCAACCCATCGCTTCTTTAAAGCATCCCTACGAAATTCCTACGATTTTGTGGTAGGAAACATTTTTGGCTACGAAATGTTCCGTAGGAAAATTTGTAGCTCCAAAAAATTAGTTTCATGAATGATTTAACTAATGTTAACGCATACATTAAAAGAACTTTTTTCCTCACATACTGTTTATCTGTTTATATTCGTCCGTATTTTACGGAACATGAAGTGACCGAACCCGAAACACGAATGAAATACCCCCATTAAATTTTTGTCCTTGTGTGTATATCAGTTAGTATCCTCGAAATATTCACGTTATTTTATTTATTATTACATGATATGGAGTCGTTTATATTATTCACTTCTACCACTTGAAGACATGTCAAGCGGATCGAGTCATATGGGTCGGGATAAATACGGGTCACGGGTCTCACTACACGAAAATCAGCATGTGATTTATTTGTTTAGTTTTGAAGTTTGGTTACAAATCTTTATATTGTGTTTTTTTCAAGAAAGATTTGAGTCCCGAAAAGCACAAGCGATTGTGGAAGAGTGTGAATTTGATGAAGATGACACTAGTACAAAAAAACCCCTATCGCGTCGCTTTAATTAAGTCGGTTGTAAACACAAACGACGCAAAAAACAGTTTCACGTCGGTTTTCTGTTGAAATCGACGCATTTAAGACTACCTTTTGCGCCAGTTATTATTAAAACTGACGTATTTGGTCAAATACATCGGTTTGAAGTATAATTGACGCAAAAAAGTCATCTTAGATGCGTCGTTTACAAAAGCCCACTGATGCAAAAATTTTACTTGCGTTGTTTCGGGTTAGAGCCGACGTAATTAAAGCGACGCGATAGGGGCTTAGTATAAATTTTAGTATAACTTTTCTTTAAATACATTATTTGTGACGGACAATAATTTCATAAATATAAATAAGGAATAAATTTTAATTTAATATATACATTATTTTTGATACATAATAATTTCATAAATAATAAGAAAGGATATTTTTTTTAATACTTTCATAAATTAAATTTTATTTAACTTTTATTGCATTTACGATTTAATTCGTAAATCTTAAAATTATTATAAAAAAAAATTATCTTTTAATCGTTTCAAACTCCTAAAATTCTATTTGTCTCGAAAACTCTTCTTAAATACTGCTATCATTACTATCGATTTCATGCCTTGTTTGTTCCTGTTGCGTTGCTACTGCTTTTGCTCCTTCGTTTTGTTCTTCTTTTCTCCTTCGTTCTGCCTTGCTGCTGCTACCTTGTTGGTTTGGTTCATTGTTGATTTCGTGGTTTGTTGTTGCTTTGCCGTCCTACTGCTGCTGTTAGAGTCTTATTGCCCCTTTTCTCATTCTTCTTCATCTTGTATTTGTGTCGGAATGAAGTTTTGTTGCCGTTGTTTGTTGTTCCTGATGTTGTTGTTCATTATTTCTTCTGATGTCGTCGCTCCTTTCGTATCCCGGTTTCGTTCGTATTTAGCTCTTATTTTCGTTCCTGATTGATTCTGCTACTGATATTCTCGTCTCGTGGCTGCTGTTTATTGTGCCCCTATTCTTCGATCATCTTTTAATCTCTTTCTTCGAATCGTGTTCCCGTGTTATATTCATTTATTCATGAGCTTTTTAGTTATTTTTTGTTTTTGTTTCGATCTATTTATTCATTTAATTCTTATCGAAATTCTGTTACGATGATTTGATTTCTAAATTCTTTCTATTTAAGCTCGAATTTATATTTTCAACTCGTAGTAAACTTGATTAAGCTTTGTCAAAACATTTTCTAATTTTTTTTCGAGGAATCAAACTTTCTTCTCGTCTTGAATACTTATATTGGCCTCAAGAAATACTTTATTTCCACTTTATTTTGATGATCCAAGTCCTTTTAGGCTAACACGATTTTAGTTCGATTACTTTTTTGAACCGATTTTCGACTCGATATCAATTGTGACCCACCTAACACTTCATTCTCTAATCTCTACCCGTTTGTTTAACCGAAGCCCAACCTCACTTTTGTCCTTTGTTCGTTCTCAACACACCAGAGTCATCACATAGTTGTTCAAACCCTAATTTTTGAAGCAATCGTAATCAAAAGGAGGCGGAGAAAACTACGATTTTATGTGAGGCTGGAAATCTAGGGTTTTTTTGACGTTTTGTAGTGTGTATGTTCATTGTTTTCTCAGTGTTTAGCTTTGTTTTCCGGCGTAACTGGCGGTTGGAGGTTGCCAGGAGGGATGAGATGGCTCGGCTCCTTGTTTTGGCCGCAGATTAAGTATTTTCTCCTATCTTTACTCTCTCTTTCATTCTCTACCAATTAGGGATTCATTAATTAACGGATTAGAGATTCTCTACTCATCTCTCTTTTGTGCGTGGTTTCCTGTGCTGATGTTTCTGTGCATTCATTTCGTCGCTGCTGCTATTAATCGTAAGGATGCTCTCCTTTTCTCCTTCTTCTCCTTCTTTTCTGTTCGTTTTACTGCTGCTCGTTGTTGTTATCGATGTTGTTGTCCATTGTCGCTGCTGCCTACTGTTGTCGTTCGTTGCTGTTGTTAACATTGTTGTGCGTGATATTGTTGTTCGTTACTTCTACTGTCATCACGCCTTTTGTTGTTTTCTTGTTCCTTTTATGATGTTAGTTGTTCTATCTCATACTTCTCCGTTTTCTGTCCTTCTGTCATCGTTGCTCTTTGTCTATGCTGCTGTTTTTTACTACTGTTGCTGCTGTCATTTTGTTTCTTTATCGAACTGTTGCCATCGTATGTTCTCCTATTTTTTCTTATGTTCTGCTCTTGTTGTTGTCGTCTTGTTGTGTCTCTATGGCTGTTGTTGTTGTCTCGTTGTTGCTATTGTTCCGTCATTCCGTAACTGTTGCTCCGTTTCATTGTGGCCTACACGCGTATCGCTACTTATTGCTTCTCGATTTCCGGGATGTGTATGTGTGGATACTGTTCATTGTTGTCGATGTTCTGTGTTGTCCGTTCCTTTGTTGTTGTTGTTGTTGTTGTTGTTGTTGTTGTTGTTGTTGTTGTTGTTGTTGTTGTTGTTGTTGTTGTTGTTGTTGTTCTTCTTCTTCTTCTTCTTCTTCTTCTTCTTCTTCTTCTCCTTTTTAATTTTAATACCGTCCTGCTGCCATTATTGTGTGACCCTTGCTAGTTTAAATGTAGACACGACGTCTTATGTGGTGCCTGGAGAGATTATGGAGTCGCTTAAAGCTAGTTTAATTGAGAAGTTAAGAAAAGATATGGATTCTGAAACTGTTGTTAGACTTAATGAGACGCAAAGACAGATGGAAGAAGAACATTTAAGAAAGAATGCAGAATTAGAAGTAGAATTAGAAAAAAGTCATAACGAATGTGATGTCGAAGAGGAGAACTTGAATGCAGTAATTTTGCGGAAATTCTTCAAAAGGTACCTCCAACAATTGCAAAACAAAACTTATGTTAAAGGTATTTGTTTTTTTATCTTTACATTTTTTTAAGGTTAAAAAATCTTGTGCCATTTCAACTGTTGTCATTAAATATTCTTTTTTCTTGTCGCAGGTCACTTTTTTGGTTACATATGAATTCAACGGTAGCAGCCAATTTGGATCCACCGAACCTAGAGCTTATACATGCACGATGTTTATTTGTTTTTGTATTCAAACAGTGTTTTTATTTTTGTTAGATCTTTTTTATTTTTGGTTATTTTTGATGTTTTTAGAGGTTTGGTATACAAGGGATGACAAAAAAACAGTGAAATTATGTCTACAATAAGGTTTTTATCCCACAGAAGTATTACTGTTTCCTACAGAAATCTGTAGCTCGATATATTTAATAATAATTTTTTTCCTCAATTTCTCCTACGGAAATAAATTGTCCTACGGAATTTCCGTAGGAAATTTAAACCCTTCCTACGATGTTCCGTAGCAACTTACTTTTTGTCATTCGCAACTCGTCACCAACCATTCCGACGAAACATTCAGTAGGAAATTTATTTCCTACGAAAAATGTCGCAGGAAGTTATTTATTTCCTACGAAGTATATCGACGGAATGGTTCCTACGAATTTTCCGTAGGAACCCACTTATTCCGACGGAAATGGACATGTTTCCTACGAATCGGGTCCGTAGGAATGAACATTCATTCTTGTAGTCAGCCCCTTGCTTAGGTAGTACGTCTTCTCTTTGGTACTTTTTTAGGTTATGGTTATGTATATATTCCTAAGTCACTAACTTCTAGATAGAATTGTGAACCCAGCACACATTCTTTGTAATATATTTTCATTTTCTATATCAGTATTCTGGTTTAGATTTGTATGTTGAGTTTTGTGGAGTTATGTGAAGAAGATATGTATGTGAGCTTTGATTGGAGTTTTGGGTGAGTGTTGTGGCGGATGTGCTTCTGCTGTGGTTGTTTGTAGAAGTTGTATATATGTATTGTAGGTTGTTTGTTTGTTGTGCATTTCGGGAGCCAAAAACAAACAGAACCGCTTTTATTTAAATGAATATGGCGTCAGAATATCCGACGCAATTGGGGAGCACATACACAAAGTGTGCGTCGGTTTAACCGACGCAAACCAAACACAAGCGTCGGAATCGCATCGGATTAACCACGCTAAAACCCATTCGATGTCGCCAACTGCGTCCGATTATCCGACGCAAACTCTAAACTGCGTCGCCATTGCGTCAAATAATTCGACGTAGAGGCCAACCGGTCAACGCCTATTCCGTCAGATTATCCGACGCAATGGCCAACTTCCACCGACTTTGCGTCGGATAATCCGACGCAACGTGGGTTGACTGGGTCGTTTGACCCTCATCTGCTGCGTCGGATTATCCGATGCAAAGACGTTTGCATCAGATTTGTCGACGTGAAAAACCCTATTTGCGTAAAAAAACACAGCGGATTTTTTCGTCGGCTAGTCTGTCGCAAGTACAGTTTTGCGTCGGATTTCGCCTATTTGTGTCGGACAAATCCGTCGCAAACTGGGTTAGATTTTTGTAGTGTCTGATTAAAAAATAAATGTTTGATATCGATTCTGTAATCGAAGGTCGAATGATTAAGATTAATCGAGTTACGTTTCTTTCGTTCAAAACAAGTCAACTCTCGTAGAACTCATACAAGCACTCCAACGACGACATATTGATTAACTCGTGCAATTCGATATTTTACTTTATATTATTTTCAATTTACTGCTTTAAAGTTTAACTTCGAGTGCATGTCTGGTGACGCTAAATGAAGTATCTTAGGCTCTCTTTGCCAAACAACGATGCCGATATGCAAATGATTTAATATGCACAATGACAAGTCAATATCGATTTAGCGTGGATGTCCGATGATGCTTAGATAAAAGATTTGTAGACTCTTGTAGCCAAATCATGATGTCGTTATGCTAAGGACCTAATGTTCCTCACGTTGAGTCGATATTATATACTCCCTCCGAGTCTAACTTATGGTCACCTTTGAGTTTTTGGGGAAAAATAAGGGTGTGGAATTGTGTGGCTTAAAAATGAAGGAGGAAGAGAAATAAATGAATGGGTAAATATTAGTCACATTTCCATGACTTAAAAAGGAAAGAGGGAAGAAAGAATGACTCAGCCCAAAAGGGAAAGAGGGAACATAAGTCAGACTCGGAGGGAGTATAACGAATATCCGATGACGCCGATTCACACATCGTAAGATTCAATAGGACTGTCGAGCTCCTGAATGAGATTCATATCCTGGCGAAGGTTAGTCATAAGAATCTTGTTAGTCTATATGGCTATACTCCTCAAGAGAGTCATGAGCTGCTTTTGGTCTATGAGTACATCTTCAATGGTACTTGTATAGACCATCTGCATGGCTCTAAGGCAGGCCTTCAACTTCTTCCCTCGCCCAGAAGGCTTAGCATAGCCGTAGAAACGACAAGTGCGTTAGCGTATCTCCACTTCTTAGACATCATCCATCGAGACATTAAGACCCAAAATCTACTTCTGGATGAAGACTTGTCGGTTAAGGCCAGGGATTTTGGGATATCCCGCTTGTTCCCGATCGACGTTACCCATGCGTCGACCACTCCTCAAGGGACGCCAGACTATGCGGACATACTATCAATCTTACCAGTTGACTGATTCGGGATCGTTATGGCAGAGTCGATATCGTCCAGGAAAACTGTATACGTCACCCGACGAAGCAACCTGGCTAACATGTTCAAAGACAAGATTCTTACTTTGTCCTTGGATGAGTTCGTAGATCCGTTTCTCGAATTTGACACGAACGACGATATCAAGGGCAAGATAAACTTGTTCTTGCCCTTGATATTGCGGCCATCCATGCAAGAAGTACTCGACGAGTTGCAGAGGATTCAACTCAAGCAGGAGGAAACATGTTCTTTTTTTCTGGTACTCCTGGATGAGATGAAGGCTAAAATTGAGTTGCATAGCATTACAGAGACAGTGAAATAGATAAGTTGCAAAGGATGAAACTAATTTAGCATTCAACATAAAATGTTTTGTTTTTGAATTGTTAGAGTGCTATTTCATATCTGATTAACTAGGAAGCATCGTTACGAGGTTAGAAATATCCGCAGTTGTCAATATAATATTTGTAATGTGCTCCATTTTTCATAATGTTGACCAATTATATTTATTTAATTATACTGAGCTTAATATATTTTTGTATTGGGATCAATATATTTATATATTGAGATCAATATATTTTTACAATGGGTTCAGTAATTCATAAAATTAATTTTAAACTGTTACTCAAAGAATGTTAGTAGCATCTAACAAAAAATGGTCAGAAAATGTTTTGAGGACATCTTAAATTAATTGGTTATTAGTGTTGTGAAATTAAAGGGCAACAGGTTTGAAAATTGAGATAATTGTGGTATTATGAGTCACTTTTTTGGTAAAAATTGGGGCAACTTTGAACATTTTGTGTAACACCCTTCTAGAGGACGAGTAAAGTAGACCTACAGATCTATAAATGTATAAATATCGATGTACAATCAAACAAATTTCATAAAACAAAAAACATTTCACATATCTTTTAAAATCCATTAGATTTGGTGTTATTTGAAAATGTTTTTTCACTTTTGATATTTTCTTGAAACTATTTACGCCCAATGGTTCCACATCATCTTTTTTTTGAAAATTTGCATGAATATATTGCTGTCAGGACAGCGGTGTACACAAATGACCCAAAGATCAGTAGCTAGTAGTTACTGACTTTGGGGAATTTATTTTTTATAAATTTTGCAGTGACATACAGCTGTGGGGACAACGGTATACTGGTGTAACATTATATAATCACGCTGAGTCTAGGGTTGAGCAAATAATCCGATTATTCGAATCCGATTCGATATTCGATCCAGAAAACCGGATATCCGATCCGAAAAATGATTTCAGATCACATATACAATTCAAAAGTTTCGGATATCCAAAATAATTTTGTCAGATATCCGATCTGATCCGAACAATGAGTTATTTTTGGAATTTTTATATTGGGTTGGTGTATTCTAATGTAAGTAGGTTATAATTTAATCCATTTTACTTTACACCTTGGTTACATTTTTGTATTGCCTTAAAATATAGAGTAGTATACCCTGCATAAAATTAGATTAACTAAAATAAGACATTTTCTGTTTAATTGAACCTTATTTAGAATTTAATTTGACCAAAAATTTCAACCAAATCGTATCAGATTTTTTGGATATCCGATCTGAAATTTTCGGATATCAAAAATTGGATATCCGGGGTGATTCAGATCGGATATTAAAATTTTGGATTTTTCGGATCGGATATCTGATCCAAAAATCGGATTTAGATCAGATATCCGATCCGTGCTCAACCCTAACTGAGTCACACGCATCCTTTACTTTAACCAAACTCAACCAAAAAATCCCCTAAAAATCGCCTTAACCCAATTTTTCACCAAAATTACTCAAACTTCTTCCTAATCTCTCTTAGTCATCACAAAAAGTATATTACAAGAGATACTTTTTTTTGTCAATTTGTTTAGTTTCTTCACCAATCTTGTAATTTTAGGGTTTGGTCCGTTAGTTGCATTTAAGGTTAAAAACTTTGATTGAAGTTGTTAACTTGATTGTTTCTTAGCTTATTTGTGTTATCTTTGTTTATATTTAGTGGTGAGAAACTTAAATTTTCCTTTTATTTATTATTGGGGTGGAAGTGTTGTTGACGATGGTAAGAATGTAGATTATTATGTTGGAGGAATGCAAGGTTTTCTTAAGCTTAGTAAGAGTATTAGTTATAATGAGCTTATTAGTAGTATATATGAGATTATGCTCTTTATTAGTGATTTAGTGATATTGCCCCTTGGCAAATTAACCTCCTTCAACATAAGGAACAACCAAATCTCCAAGCCAACTATTTACGAGTTCTTCATCAATTTCATGAATGTTTATAAACTTAAGATTTGGTGCACTAGAAGTAACAAGGTCTCCTATATCGTTATTGTCACTACTATCAACGTCATTTATAAGCAACTCATCCTCATCTCCCGACTCATCTTTATCTTCAAATCGCTCATTATCAATATCATTTACTGGCAACGACATAAACCTCTCCACTTAAGTTAGCATAGAGGTAAAAGACGTATTGGTTTGAAATGAAGATTGATTTTCTACAAATAAGGATTGCTCAACGACTTTCAAATCGATGAACAAGTCCATTTGAGGAGCTATAAATTAAGAAACACTTGCCCACATTGACTCTGAACCTCTAATATTGTTTACGGGAAGCAACCTAAAACCACCTCTCACAATGGGATATTTCATATTTACTTTCAACTCAAATTTAGTTATATCAAAATCCATAAAGGTTTTATGTGATGTGGTGACAATATATCATGTGTCTATAAATCAAACTTTTATTACCACCGAATCCAAACCATACACCATTTCCTACAAATTTGATAAAAAACTAAAGGCACGCAATTGGTAATTGAGAGCTTCTAAAAAAATTATATCACTGAGGCTTTTACTATAGCCGCCAATTAGGCCCCAACCTCCTTTCCAAATCAGTCTGGGTCGGCTTAGTCTGCCCCACACGTAGACCTGGCAAATAAGTTGACCAGGTTGGGTTCGGGTCAGGTCAGTTTCGGATCATATCACTTTCGGGTTATTAAAATCGGATTGACTTCGGGTCGGGTCCGATCATTTCAGGTTCGGGTCTATTGACTTTTTTGGGATATTGACTCGATTTCTATAATACTCCCTCCACTTCAATGATATCTTCCACCTATAAAAGGGCACACTTTTTAAGGACAATAATAAAATATTCAAAAGTAGAGAGGGATTAAATTAGGTGGGCCACTTAGGTAAGAGAGAAGAGTGATACCAAAAAAGAAAGTGGAAGCTATCAAAGAAATTTACAAAAAAGGGAAAATGGATGCTTTCATTGAAATGGAGGGAGTAACATCTGGGCCAGTTTCAGGTCAGGCCGGATCAATTTGGGTTACGGGTCAAACTCGGGTCTTCTGTTCGGGTGTCGGGTCGGTTTTGGGTTGGCATTTTCGGGTCTGATCATTCGGGCCGGGTTAGTTTTGTCAAGTCTACCCACACGCCTCTAGCACCATAGTCCTTAGTCCGAATCTTAGAGTTCTTCTTGGGTTCGAACATCAGACGTACCAGGGTAGCAGGTATGTCCTCATCGTCAAAGAAACCTTTGTTCTCCTTCACATGTTCTCTTCGGGAAAGATCAAAAGTCTCGCTAGTCTTAAAAGCTTCTCGTGCCTCCTCGGATT
This sequence comes from Agrostemma githago, assembly GCA_958450325.1. Lineage (NCBI taxonomy): Eukaryota > Viridiplantae > Streptophyta > Magnoliopsida > Caryophyllales > Caryophyllaceae > Agrostemma > Agrostemma githago. The sequence goes on from OY288243.1 coordinate 58,071,805, forward strand.
CCTCCTTAGCCCACATCTCCTATGATTCCGACGCCCAGGTTGAATACCTTATTTTACAGAAATCGATAATAAATAAATAAGTTAGAGACTATACCAATATGAAGCAACGTATGATTCTCCTCATTATCATATTTTAGAGGATAAGTGTGATCTAAATTGGTTTAATGATAAAATAAGATTTTATATGAACCTCCATATTATCATATCTATAATAATAGAGGATTTTTGCCTCTGCTCAATTGGTTAGAACTGGTGCTGATAACGTAACGAATGATAGAGATATAAGCTATAATCCCCTATAAATTCTAACGCAATACAGTGGCGGAAACACTGTAGGGTTGGGATTAAAACACACTGCAAACTATATCTTATTAAAAGAAATGGTAAGTCAATACAAATGTCTCTTTTTACAAAAGGGCTAAAAAGGAAATTCTCCAAACAGGTTAATACAAATCCATAAATTGTGAATGAAGAAAGAGTAAGATCCACGCTACTCGCTAGCTCACACCCAAAACCCAGCAACAAATACCTGTCACGTTATAAACATAACAGCCACGTTAGTGGGGAGTAACTCAGACGTTCTCCCAGCCATATCATATCATATGGAAAAATAATATTATTATTATATCAAAATATTTAAAATGAGAAAACATTAAAAACGATATATAAAAATAAGTTTTCAGTGAAACTTAAAGCACTTGCCAACCTGCAAGTCAAAATCAACCGATAATACTAATATTAAAAAATGGCGTTATGGAAATTCAATCAGTGTGCACAACACTAGACTTTCACCAGGGATAATACTGGAAACTAGCTTAGAGAACTGTAGACTTAACTCATAACAGAATCCAGTCTCTAACTAGGCAACTCAACTATAACAGGACCACGTACAGCGAGGTCCTGGTTTAAGTAAGATACACCCCTCCTGGATACCAAATGTATCCAGTTCAATTGACGGCGACTAACACGATGCGATATCTAGCTCAAGGGCACAATGCACACTCTCCTGGGCGAAACTACGCCCAGTTCAACGACCAAATGTGCCCCAAATAAGCACACCGACTTTATAGCTGACGGCAAAAACGTACATCCCAGACTATATTACTCTAACCCCACACTTGATTTTATTCCATAACTCCAAAATAGTCATTATCAATATATATACAAAAGATATAATCATTATAATAATATGAGGGAAAAGGAATAAACGTTTTATATTAAAAGAGAAAATAAATAGAAACTTACTAATTTTAGAAACTTACTTAAAATAGAAATTTTGTTATAGAAAATACTTAAGTTATTAAAATAAGTGAAATGTATTAAAATAGCATTTTCAACGAAATTAACATCTTATTATTATCATCGTTATCGTAACTTTAATATATTTCCAAAATTCGTTACTCAAAATATTTGGTTTAAAATATAATAAGTCAATATATAGTATTTTATAAATAATTAGGAAATCGAGTTAAAACTATAAATTTTAGAAAAGAGATGTTTTAAGAAAAACGATATCAAAATTAATTGAGTCAACGAGTTTTATAAATGAAATGAATTTTACAAATGTTTCAAATTATTTTTAGCAAATACTCCTTCCGAGTTTTTAACATTGTCCCATTTACTTTTGGGGTGAAAAATAAGGAAAGAAAAATGAGTGGTTAAAAAAAGAAAGGAGGAAGAGAGAGAAATGAATGGTTGAATGTGAACCACACATTGATGCCTAAAGTGCAAAATGAGTAAAAGATCAAACTCAGTCCAAAAAGGAAAATGGGGCAATGTTAGAAACTCGGAGGGAGTAGCTTTTATTAATAAATAATACGGATTTTACTAAAAATGGTCAATTGTAAACAAACAAGAAATTATTAGTGAAAAATAGTCTCAACTAAAAATATATTTAAAACAAAATCGACAATTTTCTCATTTATTAGTATAAATCGTAAAACGAAAATTAATTGATTAAACAAGTATACAAACCTCGATTATAATATAAAAAATAAGATTTTGAGTTAAAATTATAAATTAACGAAATATGAAATCGTTATTATTTAGTTACTAGTATCACGATAACCAACAAAATATTATAACGATCATAAATAATAAAATTACTAACGATTTATAAAATGACATCGAATACTTGTAAAATATTTATAAAGCACACGATTTAAAAGAATAGTTTTATTAGCAAATAATAAATAGCTAAAATTAGAAAAACCGAAGTTAAAATATTTAATACATACTACTACTCGAACATACGATATAAAATCGAGTAACGTCCTAAAGTTACCTTTAGGCAATATCTCAAAATGATCCAGTACAAGTCCTCGTCTGGGTCCTCACGAAATCCTACGGAAACAGATAAATATATGGTATGAGAACCATAGAAAGGGTCGAACGAAAAAGGAGGAATGGGTAATCAAATTACCCATAAAATTAAGAGATGAAGGGAAAGGATTAGAAGCAAGGTCGGAGCAAGAAAATTGAGAAGCTATGAGGAATACAAACTTGAAAGATAGCAAGTGGAATAGCAAGAACACCATAGCAACAAAACAAGTAGCAACGGAACCAAGGAACCGAAACGGCCAGTAACAGGTCATAACAAAAGAGAAGTAGCAATATCGAACGGCAGAAACAAGACGATGAAGCAGCAGCAGTTTAATAACAAAAATAACAGTAGATAGAACAAAGACATGTAATGATTAACGAAATGCGATAAGGACAGTAGCAGCAGTGACTAATATACAACAACGGGCAGTATTAATGCAAATAGTCGAATTAAGAAGAAGCACAGGCGTGAAAAATGGAAACCAAGGCCGGAAAATACAGCAGCAAAAAACATATGAACAGAAATAGGAACGAGCAACATGAACGATCGCGGCATCAGACGGACAGTAGTAGCAGGTGCAAACAGCCACAGAAATAAGGAGAAGAAGATAGAGCAACAAAGGCATGAGGAGGAGAAACAAACGCAGCTGTCCAAAACAACAACGACAACAGCAACAGAAGAAAATACAGCTGCAGAAACGTACAACAAGTAGAAGAAGAAAACAGAGAAGAGGAGAAAAGAGAGGAGGGTCTACCTCGTCCTATAGCAGCAGCACGAACAAGAAGGTGATGGGAGAACGATTGCTGGAAGAACGAAGGAGATGCAGCAGTCGAAAATGGCAGCAGCAGCGAGCATCAAATCGCATCAAAAATAGAGGAAAACAAAGGAGGTCGGTGGATGAAGATTGATGATGAAGATAGCAGATGAAGGGGGAGAATGAATGGGAAAAACGAATGAAGGTGGAGATGAAAAAGTGAAGCGGTGGGAAAAATGAAACAAAAAGGCAGAGGGAGTGAATGTTAGTAAGGTGGGGTGTACACAGGTGGGACTGAATTCAACTCAAAATGAAGGTGTACGGATTCCGAGACACTAAGTAAACGTTGTATACGGATTAATTAAATGAATCGGGTAGGAGACGAATTTCGTAACGATTAGTTGACTGACCCACGAATCGAATTAAAAATCGACTCAAAAAGAAAATTAATAAATAATTGAGTCGACTAATAAAATGAGTAAATAAAATATTCGAGACGGAAACGAAGTTTATAGACGATGAAATAGTATTTCCTGATTAATAATAAATTTTCGATAAGGTGTATTAAATTGATTTCTTGAGGAAAGGTAATAAATGTTTTGACGAAACTTAAAATAAATGAGCTTCGAGCCTAAAATAGAAATTCGAGCTTAAATATAAATAATTAAAAATAATTTAGAATTTAAATCGCCGAAATAGACTTTCGATAAGAATTAAATTAAATGTATAAAATAAATCGAAATGGAAATAAAAATATGTTTGAAATATAAGAAGAGTTTCCGAGACAAACATAATTTTAGGAGTTTGAAACAATTAAATGATAAATTCGTTTTATAAAATTTTTAAGAATTACGAATTAAATCGTAAAAATAAAAATACGAACAAAATTTTAATTTAATTTAATTTATAAAATCAGGGGTGTTACATAAGATAGGGAGATAATGCTTAATTGGACGAGTGTGTTTAATATGAATGTAGCTGAGATTAATATTGATAGAATTATAGGCGCTCAACCATTTAAGATTGATGAGCTAATACAATGAAAATCCTGCAATGACTAACACCTGAGAATGTATCTGTACAATATAATGCTAATCTTAGGCAAATTCATCATGTGTTCTACCGTATTCTACAAGCAATATATAATGTAGTTTTGGCTTGGATTCCTAGTACAATTGACGGCTAATGATAGTCTTGTGGACATGACATAGGTCCACCCCGACGCGGCCACGCGCGGGTTTGGAGAGGCGAATGAATCTCCATATGAGATGGGTCGAATTGAAATTTAAATCGAAGTGGAGTCGCCACCGAACTTTGAGGGAGTTCGGGCCCGTTAGAACCCACTCTATATCTTAGTGGGCCATGCACAAAGTATGGCTCATTCGGATGTCAGAGTTTATTGGGCTCGTCCCTTTGCATTTGATACCGATACCGACATTATCGGATACCGTGTATTGAATGACTCTCGTGTGCCAACGGTTTCGGGCATCCGGAAACCGAGGTTCTGAGTAAGGGGTGAGGGTACGTGTTGGGAAGTTCACAAAGAACACCCAACCCCGCCCGCACATTAGCAACCTCTACTAAGATATCGATTGACGTTGTAATACGCGTGTTAGTAGAACAATAAAATGATATGCAAACATTGTTTTGCCTAAACATGCGAAAATTTGAATGGGTTGCTAAATCGATTTAATGCATCTAAAATTAACGTCAAAGTTATGTTTACCATGCGGGTTCATTTTAGTACAATAAAATAAACAACGAAAATAAATCAAAAAAATAGAACAAACGGTTAGTAACGATAATAACGATTTTCAAAAAATATAGAATGATATGGAATGAAATGATGCTAGGTTTTGAAAAGTAGTATGACACGTGTTGACCGAAGTCATAAAAGTATTTTGTCGAGACCTAGAAAAGCGTTGGGGAACTCACGGTTTTGACGTGATAAGGCCACTCGATCGAGTCATGAAGGACTCGACCGAGTGGTCCTTGGGAAAAGGTGTTGTCCTGTTTTCTAGATGTCACTCGATCGAGTTATTGAAGAACTCGACCGAGTGGGAAGCCACTCGACTGAGTTATTGTGAGACTCGACCGAGTGGTGGTCTAAAAACCCTTCTGTCTCTGTTTTGGGATGTCACTCGATCGAGTGGCCTATGGCACTCGGTCGAGTGACACCTGTACGAACTATAGTTCGTTTCGGGTTTGCTTTTGAAAATTGCTTTTGTGTTTGAAAATCACCGATTCGTTAGGCCGCGTAGAAATATAATGAGATCTATACTCGACCGGAATCTTTCGATACTCGCCATATTTTATGCTCGATTATGAGATCGACATCGAATACTTTAGAGTGTACTTTAAGAAAAAGATGTTGGAAGAATAGTTGCTTAATTGAATCAAGACGAAATAATTGATTTTATGTCACGATTTTGAGGGAACCACGTGACCCGCGCAAGAAGGGCGCGACCCGCGCAGCCACGCGACTCGCACGAGGCACGTGCGGCTCGCGTGACGGACTATTCTCGGCCCCGATTTCGCGTTACTCATTGTACCCGGTGCTTGGTTATAGGACCAATACCGCATACTTAAAGTAAGTTTTTAAAAAAGGATTTTGTAAGTCGTTTTAAATCGGACTAAAACGATATGAATAATCTCCACGTTTATAGTGTCGTATTAGTCCTATTGAATAAGGTGACAACTATTTTAGCATCAACGAAAATCGTATTAGTTGGATTTGTTGACTAGATCATTTAAATTCGAAATTCAACTATTGAGTTGGTATCAAATCTAATAGATTGACGCTTTGTATTTAAAACTCGACCTGATTGCCTCTGCATCCCGACATCGTAATAAATCCAGGTGGATTGTGTGATGCCGGATTCGCATCAACGGGTTTCGACTCTAATTAAAGTGTTTTTTAAAAAATAGTTTTGAAATTGATGAAGATGCGATGAATGATGATGATAACGACGCGAATAATAAAAAACGTGACTAGCGACTCAACGAAATAAACAACGATTATTGATGTTGACTTGCTTCAACAATCAAACACTCGGGGTGTCGGGATAAACGACCGTCAACATCGGGTGCGATACCCTCGTAATATTCGGATTTTCTTATCCCGTCATCCCTCGTATTCGACACGAATTAGCAAGTATTTTAATGTCTTATACTAATAATATTATCGATATTATGAACAATAAAAAACGAAAAAAATGGACGAAGGAGACGAGAGGAAGACGAGAGAAAGAAATAGGGAAGAAGAGTCGGGAATGTTGCACCCTCAACCTACATGTTTCTTGTTTCGGATGGGACTCGCTTGATTGTGGCTTTAGCACGGGAGTATCGAGGTTGATGTAAGTTTGAGTTGTGGTGGTTTAGGGTTTGCTAGATGCTAGGGTTGAAGGTAGTAATTAAGATGTAGAGTTGATTAGGGTTGTCTTAGGGTTCTAAAGTTGTAAAATTGTAACCTAGGATGGGTGGTATGTGGGTGTATATATAGGCATGTCACCCGTGCCCCGTCTAGGGTTACTCGACCGAGTAGCCCTCTGACTCGGTCGAGTGGCCCAAGTGACCGCAGGCGGGCCAGTTTGAGGGCCCACTCGATCGAGTGGGCTGACACTCGATCGAGTGGGTCAGCTGAAACGTGGGGAATCGGACTTGTTGTATAAGTCCCCGCACTACTAAAAACAGCGGAAATAGCGTCGGATAGGTTGCGTCGGATTTACAATCCGACGCAACTGGCGCAACTGTGTCGTATTGCGTCGGCTAATCCGATGCAATTACATTGCGTGGGACTAGCCGACGCTATCCGACTCCATAATACAGGCGCCAATGATTTTGGGTTGGCGCCACTATGTCAAAGGTTTTGCGTGGGATTAGCCGACGCAATCAGACGCAATATTAAAATTTGCGTCGGCTAATCTGATGCAGCCTGCGTCAAAATAAAAAAATTTAGTCAACAGAATTAATAGCTTTGCATCGGATTAGCCGACGCAACTTTTAATATTGCGTCTGTTTGCGTCGGCTAATCCGATGCAGAGTGTGTCAAAATTTAAAAAATGTAGTCAACAGAATTAATTGCCTTGCATCGGATTAGCCGACGCAACTTTTAATTTTGCGTCTCATTGCGTCGGCTAATCCGATGCAGAGTGTGTCAAAATTTTAAAAAATTTAGTCAACAGAATTAATTGCGTTGCATCGGATTAGCCGACGCAACATTTAATATTGCGTCTGATTGCGTCGGCTAATCCGGTGCAGAGTGTGTCAAAATTTTAAAATTTTAGTCAACATAATTAATTGCGTTGCATCGGATTAGCCGACGCAATGTTTAATATTGCGTCTACCTGCGTCGGCTAATCCGATGCAACATGTGTTAAAATAAAAAAAAAAACCAGAATTAGGTGCGTTGCATCGGATTAGCCGACGCAAAGTTGAAAATTGCGTCTGATTGCGTCGGCTAATCCGATGCAGTATGTGTTAAAATTAAAAAAAAAACCCAGAATTAGGTGCGTTGCATCGGATTAGCCGACGCAAATTGGAATATTGCGTCTACTTGCGTCGGCTAATCCCACGCAATGTATGTTAAAATAAAAAAAAAACGCGACAAACAGACACAATAACCCAACCCTCCTATCTCTCTAAAATCGAGCGACCCAATCCCCAACCCCGAACCCGTACAACCCTTTACCCACCTCCGGCGACCTTACTCCGGCGACGTTACTCCGGCGACCTTACCCCGGCGACCAACACAACACCAAGATCCGGCGACCACCAAGGTTAAATCGACCCCAACAACCAAACCCTAGGTCTCCCTCCTACCCATTTCCGGCGACCTCCTCCGCCCTACCCTTTTCCGGCGACCTCCTCCTCTTCCGGCAACTCCAGAAACCCCACTAACCCTACCCTTTCCGGCACACCCAAACCCGTCCCCGAACCAACCGAACCCGGCCCCGAAAAAACCCGGCGACCCGAAACCCCCGGCGACCCGAAACCCCCGGCGTACTCTAACCCGACCTAGCCCCGAAAACCCCTAACCCGACCCCCAAATCTCAGGTATGGTGATTACTGTTTATGTGTTTTGATTAGTTTAATTTTTACTTAATTAGTTCAATTAGTTTACTGTTAATTGTTAGTTTACTGTTTAATTTTAATTTTTACTCAATTAGTTTAGGGTGATTGTGTTAATTTTTACTTAATAAGTTTAATTTTTACTCAATTAGTTTAGGGTGATTATGTTAATTAGGTTAGTTAGGGTGATTATTACTGTTTACTGTTTAATTTTTTACTCAATTAGTTTAATTTTGATTGTAGGGTGATTATGTTAATTAGGTTAGTTAGTTTACTAATTAGGTTAATTAGGTTAATTAGTATATTAATTAGGTTAATTAGTATGTGAATAAGGTTAATTAGTATGTGAATTAGGCTAGATTTCGTTTTATTGTTAGACGGTAATTGTAGTTTGTGAATTAGGTTAGTTAGTATGTTAATTAGGTATTAGTGATTAGTAGATGGGTCTAGTATTAGTAGTAGATTAATTAGTAGTGCTAGTAGTAGTATTACTAATCTACTACTAGTATTACATTAAAATACTTCATTACTACTACTAATGCTATTACTAATATTACTAATACTAATAACCTACTACTAATACTATGTACTACTAATACTTCTACTAATCTAGTACAACAAATCTACTAACACTACTACTACTAATCTAGCTAATACTTTACTAATTTACTACTTGTACTTTTACTACTACTAATATTCTACTAACACTACTACGAATTTCCTACTTCTACTTTTACTACTACTAGTACTAATTTTCCACTACTACTACTAATTTTCTACTACTACTTCTAACTTACTACTTGTACTTTTACTTCTACTACTAATTTTGCACTACTACTATACTACTACTACTAATTTTCTACTACTACTACTAATTTACTACTTGTACTTTTACTACTACTACTACTACTAATCTATTACTAATACTAATTTTCTATTACTACTACTACTAATTTTCTACTACTACTACTACTACTAATTTTCTACTAATACTACTACTAATTTTCTACTTCTACTTTTAATACTACCACTACTACTAATTTTCTACTACTACTACTACTAATTTTCTACTACTACTACTAATTTTCCACTAATACTACTACCAATTTTTCTACTACTACTAATTTACTACTTGTACTACTACTACTACTACTACTACTACTACTACTACTACTAATTTTCTACTACTACTAATTTTCCACTAATACTACTACCAATTTTTATACTACTACTAATTTTCTACTACTACTACTAATTTTCTACTACTACTACTACTACTAATTTACTACTTGTACTTTTACTACTACTACTAATCTATTACTACTACTAATTTTCTACTACTACTACTACTACTACTAATTTACTACTTGTACTTTTACTACTACTACTAATCTATTACTAATACTAATTTTCTACTACTACTACTACTAATTTCCTACTTCTACTTTTACAATTTTTCCACTACTACTAATTTTCTACTACTACCACTACTACTAATTTTCTACTACTAATACTACTAATTTTCTACTAATACTACTACTAATTTTCTACTTCTACTTTTAATACTACCACTACTACTAATTTTCTACTACTACCACACTACTACTAATTTTCTACTACTACTACTACTACTAATTTTCTACTAATACTACTACTAATTTTCTACTTCTACTTTTAATACTACCACTACTACTAATTTTCTACAACTACCACTACTACTAATTTTCTACTACTACTACTACTAATTTTCTACTACTACTACTAATTTTTCACTAATACTACTACCAATTTTTCTACTACTACTAATTTACTACTTGTACTACTACTACTACTACTAATTTTCTACTACTACTAATTTTCCACTAATACTACTACCAATTTTTATACTACTACTAATTTTTCTACTACTACTACTACTACTACTAGTACTAATTTTCTACTACTACTACTACTACTACTAATTTACTACATGTACTTTTACTACTACTACTACTACTACTAATTTTCTACTACTACTACTACTACTACTAATTTACTACTTGTACTTTTACTACTACTACTACTACTACTAATTTTCTACTACTACTACTACTACTAATTTTCTACTACTACTACTACTACTACTAATTTACTACTTGTACTTTTACTACCACTACTAATCTATTACTAATACTAATTTTCTACTACTACTACTAATTTTCTACTTCTACTTTTACTACTACTAATTTTCTACCACTACTCTACAGTTTAACTTTGCGCAAACATATTTTGTAGACGTGATTATGGCAGGTAGCAGTGAGATGCTGACGGGGGCCACCAGCCATGGTGACCATATGGAGGAGGACACACCTAGGACTCCTGTCATCCTAGGTGTGGACGCTGTCCAGGAAGTCGGGGCGACGGTCTACGTTGCCACGCCTGGGAAAGCGTACCTATCACGGCAGAAAGTGCCTTCTGCTACTTGGTGAGTTTTAGTTGTTGTAACCAGTTCTTTTCTAAATTTTCACTCATTTATTTGCTTCACATTATCATAATTGACTTGTGTAGGTGGGACGACAAGAAGTACTCTGAGTATATGCGGGATTCCGTAGTCATGACGTATGCGTCCACCCCTGGCGCCTACCGTAGCTGGACGGAGGCGCCCCCGGAAGCTCGGGAAGCGATGTATATGCACTTCGCGGTAATTACCTCGTCTTTGTTTCTAAGGTTTTCGTTGCACGATTTATACATTCAATTGTAACTAACGAATCTTTTTTTTGACAAACAGAAAAGAGTGCGTATAGACCTGGGGTACGACCTCAGGTCGGATTATGAGAGTCAGATTAAGAAGAGGATAACCGACTTATTCCAGCGAGCTGTCCCGAGGGTCGAGAAGGCGGAATGGATTCCGCAAGAGAAGTGAGAGATATTGAAGAAGAACGCTGCCGACCCAAGCTTCAAGAAGAAATCGGCGATTAAGTCGTCGAACAGGAGAGGTGGGCAGGTGGACGGGGTGGCCAAACCCACGAGCTGCCTTGGAAGTAGGAGTGCAGCAACAGCCTTCGCGCAGTTGGTAAGTGCTTACAACACAAGTAAAAAATTTGAGTATAATTCAATATATACTATTGGTAAATAAATGCTGAAAATTTTAACACTGTTATTTGAAGGGCCCATCTGCAACCCCGGTCCAGCTCTTGGAGAAGACGAAGAAGGGGAAAGACGGCAAGTGGATTGACCCTAGAGGACCGGAGATCGTGGTGAGTAGTAGTAATGTTTTTAAAAAATATACTAGTCATGAAAATTACGATGTGATAGTATGTGTTCCTAAAGTTATAACACTGTTTCATGTTGCTGTTTCAGGAGAGTTACGAGAAAGCGGTGGAGGAGGCACGCGCCTCTGATCAAGCACCCAACACCCTCAAGATCTTCCACGATGTGTCAGGTGGCTACAACTCGAAGAAAAGGTTTTGGGGAATAGGTAACGTGGCGAAAGAGCTCTTTCGCCCATGCTTGAACCGTGGTAAGGAGGTATCTGCGGACACATACCTCCCCACCGCCACCTCGCAGGAACGCACACTCAACGACCGTATGAAAGATAAATTTGAAAGGCAAGAAGAGCGCCTGAAGACATTGGAGAAGAGGTGCGAAGAGCAGGACCAGTTTATTCAGTTCATGAGGGAACGGTTCGCCATGGGGAACGACGGATGCAGTGGAGGACCACACATGACCAGGCGCGACGATGACGACAACAACGATGGTCATCCCTTTGGGTCAGAGCAGATTGAGTCCCTTTCGTAGGTAGTTCCGCTCTCTTATGTTACTTGTTTAGATTCTGGTTGCATTGTGTGTATATATTTTACCAACTCCTAGATAGAATTCTGAACCTAGCGCTGGTTGTCTTTGTAATATTTTCATTTTCTATAACAGTATACTAGTTTATGTTTGTTTCGTTTTGTGGAGTTTTGTGAAGAAGACATGTACGAAAGCTTTGATTGGAGTTATTGATGGACTTTTGTTTGGGATGTGGTGCTGTTGTTGTATGTTGTAGGAGTGGGTTGGTTAATTGCAGCTTGTTATATTTCGCGCATACGGGGAGCTGAAAACAAAGGAACGGTTTTTTTGTTAATAAGCTTTGCGTGGGATTAGCCGACGCAAAGTCAACAGAATGTTTGACTTTGCGTCGGCTAATCCCACGCAAAGCCTCTCAGCCAATGGCTTTGCGTGGGATTAGCCGACGCAAAGTCAAACAATCTGCTGACTTTGCGTCGGCTAATCCCACGCAAAGCCTCTCAGTCAGCTCTCAGTCAATGGGTTTGCGTGGGATTAGCCGACGCAAAGTCAAACAATCTGCTGACTTTGCGTCGGCTAATCCCACGCAAAGCCCATTGACAGGGTGTTGACCTCCATTTCTTCGTGTCGTAATAGCCGACGCAAAGCCGACGCAAAACTCATGCGTTGGATTAGCCGATGCAAAATAAAAAATTTGCGTCAAATTATAACGGCGGCCGATTGCGTCGGTTAATCCCACGCAATCTTCGATTTGCGTCGGATTTTGTTCATTTGCGTCGGATTTTTCCGACGCAATTCGGGCTCGTTTTTTGTAGTGCCGGGTGTGCCTATGTGTGGGCCCATCCCGTAAAAAATGCCGCCTTGGGCTTTCCGCTGGGGAGATATGTGAGCTATGTGGGCTTGTTTTTGAAGCCTTGAGTCGTACATGTATAAGTCACATAAAACTTTGCATGCAACACGTAGGTAAAAATATGACTCGCGCTGGAGAATACAAAAATGCATTTTTTTTTAACTTTGGATTTTTTTTTGAAAATTTTGAAAATTTGAAAATTTTGACTCCATAAAGCTTAGGAATGCTTGGGATGCTTTAGTTCCTGTGCTAATTGTCGCGGAGACTGAGATTAGGCCTGTATGTTTAATCCCACTAGAATTAGGAAACTTTGAGGAGAAAGGATATGGAAAGAGGGTTGTGGGGTTTGATGTTATAAATACCCCTCCCTTGTCTTAATTTTCTTCACAACTTCCTCATAATTCTCTTTTCCTCATAAAGAAAGCTTTTATATTCCTTTCAAGAATTTTAGTCATGGGAATCGATCGATTGACCGCGATGTTGCAGGAATGGTCCCGATGCTTTAGGGACACTGATAGGGTAGCTTTAAACCAGACGGGTATTACTCAGCTGTATACGTTCCGTTAGATGCAGGTGGATCGCTACTTTCTCGATGCATGTTTGTCCTATTGGGACAACATATATCATGTTTTTGCCTTTCCTTGAGGAGAAATTTGTCCTTTACCCGAGGAGATTGCGGCTGTGGGAGGATGGAACCCGATACTTCGTCCTGCTGTCCCATTCTCGGTCCATGACCCAAGAAGGAAGCTACGGGAATTTTTAGGGCTTTCCCATAATGAAGTATCTCGCATGATGGAGGATGGCAGTATTTCTTTGATCGACTTGGCTGAGAAATTCATGAACCCTCATGACGTCCGGGTCAGACCGATTTACACCTGTAGGGACTTTTCCTTTTGTATGCTCCATGTTTATGCTTTTGAAGGTCACCTGGATTTGTTGTCGCGCATGGGTAACGCTCGTCTATTAATTGTGGTTGACTTGATGGAGACGGAGCATAGCCCAGCCTGGCTGATTACGGGTGAAATTATCCAGGACTTAGATAATCGTAAGAGGGATTCATCAGTTCGTCTGACTGGAAGTACCCGTTTATTGCAGGTATTTTGGATTTTTTCTGATTTTTCTCAATTTCTCAATTTTCCGATTTTTTGATTTATTTCGAGATTTCTTCCTGCAGTGGGCACTCGACCGAGTCACCCTGGCACTTGATCGAGTGCCCTCATAAAGAGCCTCCTGCCCGGTTTCAGAGGTGCCACTCGATCGAGTGACCCCTGGGCACTCGATCGAGTGCCCTCAGGCGGACCTCTATTTTGTCCTGAGAACTCATATTTCTTGTTTCTTTTTTCAGATTTGGCTATTTGAGAGGCTATCAGCCATAGACCCTCCCCTTGATTCGAGCAAATACCGTCATAATCAGGTGATGACGAGGAGATGGGCTATTGACTTTTCTCGCCAGATTACTCAGAAATATTGGGACGAGGAGTTAACATTCCATAGTGGTCCGTTGATTCGGTGGGTAGTGCCATGGTGGCCCATTTATATTTGGACGGGCTTGGCTCCGAGAGATAAAGCTTGTTATCAGGTAATCTTATCTTTCAGGCAGACGATCCATCTTTACCCTGATCGCATACTAAGGCAGTGTGGCTGGACCCAAAGAATCCCAGAAGTTGAGGCAGTTGTGAGTGAATCTACCCAACTGAAGGACGTGATGTGTGATACTTGGATGCAAAGATGGTATACCCGGCACACTTGGCCCATTCCCAAATCTCTTCATTCAATTTGGGTTTCAGACTCCTATATGAAGTGGACCAAAGAAGATACTGCTAAAGCCCGAGCTGCTTTGAAGGTTGATGAAGCTTTCGACCTGCTGCGGAGGGAACAAGTCAAAGATAATAGAGGCTTTTTTGACGAAGGTGATACTCCAGCTACATTGGTCCGTCTTATGTCAGGTCAAAGAAAGAAGACTAGGACTCAAGCTAAAGGGTCTAGTGCTAGAGGTGCGCGGGGGAAAGTGAGCCCCCATACTGACTTAGAAAGGAGACTTGGCCCAAGACTGGCAGTGCAAGACCGACTTGGCCCGCGAGACAGGCTACCTGAGCACGTGCGGGCTTGACTTGGGCCGGTGACAATGGCAGAAGACCCGTCGTCGAAGAAACGGGTTCGAGCTAAGGAGGTTCCTCTCGTGATTCGGGAACGCTCGCCCCCGCCCCGGTGACCTCGGGCTCCGCGTGACCCAAAGGACAAGGGAAAGGGCAAAATGCATGACCATTAGTCTCCTTAATTTTATTATTTAAGTATTATTACTATTTTTGCGGTGTGCTTTTTGTGTGATTGCCGTTTTTGGCCTTTTTTTTCGTGTGTGTGTGGTGTAATTTTGGATCTCCCGAGTTTATCGGGTTTTTTTAATAAAAGACATATTAGTGAATACCATTCCCGTCTTTTCGTTTATTGCAGTGGTTGTACCCTTTTGAGAGGTTGCCTACGTATCCACAATTAGCGGAATCAAACCAAACGTAGTTCAAAAATAGATTTTTTGTTTGTTTTTTTTTTTGCAATTTTCGAAATACATCAAGACTATTAGTTCGAGATGTGCGACAGTAGGATAATTAATCCTAACTTATTGAGTTGCCTACAATTTTGAAAATTTATAAAAAGACAATTTTTTATAAATTTTTGCAAATGTTCAAGCAGAGATTTTAGGTTTTGATGATCTGTTTTAATTTCAAATGGTCTCTCTGTCAAGTACTGACTCTACTTAGTGATTGCATGAATGATTTCCAACAATTCTTTCTCATAAATGGACATGGATGGCCTGGTGCTTAGGAGCCAGTGCCTTGCTTATATATGCAATAAGGTGATGATTCTGCATCAATACAACCCCAATTCCATCCCTTGATGCATCTGTTTCTACCACAAAGGGTTGAGAGAAATTTGGAAGAGCTAATACAGGTGCAGTAGTCATAGGCCTCATAGCTTCCTTAAGCTTTCCAAAAGCCTTCTGTGCTTAAGTGTTCGATTGGAATGCTTCCTTCTTAAGCATGTTAGTCAAGGTTTTACTGAAAATTCCATAACTCTTGATGAATCTTATGTAGTACCCAGTCAATCCTAGGAATCCGGTGAGCTGTTTGAGGGTCCTTGGGGTGGGCCATTATTGCACAACTTCAATTTTAGAAGGTTCAGTATCAACTCCAAATTAGGATATGATAAAAAAAGACTAGCACAAACTTTTTGAGGACATTCTCAAACACTTTGTTCATCAAGCTTTGGAATGTGGAAGGGGCATTAGTCAAGCCAAAGGGCATAACCAGATCAGATATTGATCATTGTGCCTGTGATGTGTTCTAAATGTTGTTTTATACACATCACCAGGATGCATGCATTCTCAGTTGATGGAATCCAACTCTCAAATCCAACTTACTATAGTAGCTAGAGCGAGCCATGAAGTTCATCCAAGAGTTCTTCAATTTGTGGGATAGAAAACTTATCTTTAATAGTCTGATTATTGAGCTCCCTATAGTCCACACACATCCTCCATGTCTCATCCTTCTTTTTCACCAAAACCACGGGTGAAGCATAAGGGCTAACACTATGTTTAATGACTCCATTTTTTAGCAGCTCCTTAACCATAGATTCTATAACATCATTCTAATTTGTAGCATAGGGTACTTATAAGGCCTAATATTAATTGGTTGGGCATCATTCTTCAGAGAAATTTTGTGATTATGACCCTCTCTAAGGGGTGGCAACCCTTCTGGTTCCTCAAATACAGTTATGTATTGATCCAGAACCTGCTGCAACTCCAAGGGTTTCCATATATGACACTTGAAGAGTAAAGAACTCCACTTCAGTATCTTTTTGTTGAACTAGTGCCAACTGTGCACCCTCACTCATGTTTTCTCCAAGTTTTTTGTAGGGGAATTCTTAAGTTTGATCATGCTTTCTCCCTTCACCTTAACCTTCCTACCCTCATGGATAAATTCCATGGTAAGCTTTACAAAATCCTAAGTAATAGGCCCCTGTTTGGCCAACCACTGCACTCCCAATTCTACATCACACCCTCCAAATGGAATGACAAAGAAGTTAGCATAAAAGTTGGTGTCCCTTATCCTATACTTCAACTGTTGGGCCTTCTAAGAGCAAGACAACCTTTCCCCATTGGCTATTGTTATGTTAAAGATAGGAACATGAGTTAAAGGGATTCTTAGCTTGGTAGCCACTCCCATGTCTACAAAGTTATGAGAGCTTCCACTATCCACCAGTACGCCCAACATCTTCTTCTCTACCTGCACAGGAATTCTCATAGTCTGGCATTGGTTCTGCCTTGCCAGTGCATAAACAGAAATCTGGGCACACTCCCCAGTTCCCTCTTCTAACTTCTTATCCTTAGTAAGATCTTTTGAGTCCTCGGAATCTTCTGCCTCCAACATATACAATTGTTTCTTATTCTTACACTTATGTCGAGGTCTATACTTCTCATCACAGGATAGAAGCAAAGTCCTTATAGGCTTTAATTTCCTTTCTTCATAATCCTGTTTGGCCAATTTGAGCCTAGGTTGGTAGCGTGTGTTTGGGGTGATTCTGGGGGTGTGTCTTGTAGGTAAGCTGAGGATTTTGAGGTGAAAGGGGTGGTAGTCTAAAATTAGTAGAACTTTAATTATGCAATTTACATTTATTTCATTTTATAAAAATACGGAGCCTTAATTGTTACTTTAAAAATTAAGAAAAAATATGGTAATTTTATTTGCAATTTAAAGATATGGCTTGTACAATTTCGTAATTTTTCGTAGAATTTTTGTTTACCAAACGTAACTTACAAATCTATTACTTAAAACCGAGTTTTAATAAAGAAAATGTATTTACTAGTTTCAAGCTTTGAAAAATACAAAATTATTAAAACATGACTTATAAAACAAATTTACAGAAAGTATAAAATGTTATAAAAATATTTTATTTAACTTTAATTTTTAAATAAATTAAAGAAGTGTAAAAATAATTAACGAAGGATACATTTTAATGTATAAAGACGTCAGCATTTCAAAAAAAATGATTAAGTATGACTTTATCTATATTTTTTCAGAAACTTTAAGTTTTAAAATAAGATTTTATTATACCTTAGTTTTATTTTAATTTAAAACCTCATTTAAGGAAATTCCTATTTTGAAATAAGTTTAAATAAATGTGATACGATATTTGGAATATAATGTTTCAGGGGACACTTGATAATTAAAATAGAGTAAATTAGAAATTACTCCCTTCAAAGATGCGTTTATTAAAATTTACTCCCTTACGAATGTTTTTCAATTTTTTACACCCAAAAAGGTGCAAAACTTCAAAATTTACTTGCAAATCACTACTCCGACGAGTTAATCCGGTGAGTTTGAATTATTTTGCTTGTTTCCTATTTTTTATATCGAAAGTGCTCATTTCTTATTCCTACCCTTCTTTCCCCCTTCCCTTATGCTCTCATTTAGTTTGTAGACTTGTATAAAAAAAAAGTCCTCACAATTGATTGATGAATGGATGCTCGAGTTTTGGGTTTGGTGATTTTCGTTTTGGGGATTTAGGGTTCTCCTGGAATTGGGACTGAAAGAGTTGGGAAAGTCGAAATGAGGATGAGGTGGGGTGGGGGAGGGGCGTACTATTAATGAAGGGCATTTCGGTCAGTAAAATCATAAACTCATCGGAATAGTGATTTGCAAGTAAATTTTGAAGTTTTTCATCTTTTTGGGTGTAAAATATTAAAAAAAATTCATAAGGGAGTAAATTTTAATAAACACATCTTTGAAGGGAGTAATTTTTAATTTACTCATTAAAATATAACATTGTCATACCGAAAAATGAAATTCAAGGATTTGAATGTTCAAATAAAATACTACGCAATACTTTTTTTTTTGAAGTGAAAGATCAATATCATTAATAATAAGTCATCCGGCATCTACAAACGATGTCAAATTGAACTGAATAAAAATTTGTAAAAAATAAATAAAGAACACCTTTGAGACAAAGATCGCTATTAGAATAAAGCTCTTCTGCATAGCCTTCTATATATCGTTGTTTATTGACACAGTCTTTTGCGAAGGAATCTATAGATCTGATGAAATAGTCTCCAAAAAGATGAACTTTCTCTATTTTGACAAATAGTAGACCGATATCTGACCTCAATTGTATCACCGTACACTACTACAAAAAAGGTCAAAGAGACCGGTTAAAAATAGCATAAGAAACCGGTTGGCAACTGGTCTCCATCTCACAGGTGTCTAAGCCTAAGAAACCGGTTGAAAATTGTGGTCTCATTGGTGAAGTTAAAAGACCTGATATTACCCAAAACAGGTCTCTTTCCTCTATACTTAAAAGACTGAATGTTAGTTATAACCGGTCTCTTTGACCCATCTAAGAGACCAGTTTAACAAAGAAAATGGTCTCTTTGAGAAGGTTTAAGAGACCAGCATTTAAAAAAAACGGTGTCCTTGATTTGAACTAAAAGATCGGTTTGTAAAGGAACCGGTCTCTTTCCATAATTGATTTCAATCACATACGTACATACTGCCTACCGATACGGTTATTGTATTACTCAATTCCAAGGTAATGTTTATGTCACACGTAAACCGACGTACAATAATATACGGAGTACCATATATTAAAATAAAATATACTCGGTACATGATAGTAATAATAAAAAAGTATTCTCTTTTCATATATATATATATATATATATATATATATATATATATATATATATATATAGAGAGAGAGAGAGAGAGAGAGAGAGAGAGGAAGGATCAAGTGAGTCCACTTATCATAATTGAGTCCGTGAGTCCTCATCTCAACCCTTAAATTAGTGATAGATTAATGGTTAAGATTGTTTTGTCAATTAAGAAAATAACTAACTAAATCTTGGTAAATATTTTATTTATTTCTCTCTCCTCCTTAATTATCTTAATGCAAATCTTGTGTCTCCAATCAAATTTTTAACTGCATCTTTCTATCACACAACAAGTGCGTCGTTTCATCTTCATTTTCACAAAAAAAAATCATCATTTCGCTACTGACATGTTACTCTAACTCATACAATGTGTTACTCTAATTCATGAATTGTGTTACTTTAACTCATAAAATCTGTTACGTTACATAATAGTGTCTTACAAAAACAGTACGTTGCAAAATGTATGTTTCTATTAAGGATACTCCAAAACCAATAATTATAAAACTCCATTATAATTCCAATTTTTCACACCTGTTACTCTAAGAACTTGATATTGGTAATCAAATCATACTCATAAATTGTGTTACTGTAACTCATTATGTATGTTATTCTAACAAATGATGTGTGTTATTCTAACGCATAATGTGTGTTATTCTAACTCATTTTACATCAATGAATTGGTACAAGAGTAGTTCCAACTGAATCAACTTCATTACATATGTGGTTACTCATAATCTGTGTTACTTTAACTCATTAAATATGTTACTCTAACGAATAATGTATGTTACTCTAACAATATACTATCCTACTTAGAATTCTGCTTCTTCATCCTCCTCGTCCTCTTCTTCATCTTCATCATCGTCAAAAGCTTTGATTTAATCTAACCACCGCGCCATCTTTTCATTGTATATCTCCTCACATCGAATTCACAAGCCAATGCGTAGATTTTATATAAGTTTACTGACTCATCCACGTCCTTGAAGATTTGCCCTATTTATGGAGGAAACTCTCACCCACATCCCTACATCATTCATGTGCTTTTGCGTCTACTGAAAATAATAACAGTGCCAATAAACGTGGTGAAAAAGAAACAATCAGAACTTGAAATATGGATTAAAGTAACAGATGACAAGAATTAAAGTAACAGATGAAGTGCATTGAAGTAACACTGGATTCAATTAACAGAGGATGCTTATACACCATGTATAAAGTAACAGAGGTCAGACATTAAAGTAACAGATAGTGTGAATTAAAATAACAGATAATGTTCATTAAAATAACACCAGGTATAGGTTAGTGCAAAAAATTCGTATAATGATCATAAATGAGAGTATGACACAATATATTTCTTTGAATGAGGGCGATATTCTTTGATATTGTTTCCTATTTTGAAGTCAATCATGTCCCATAATTATAGGAAGCAGTATCTTTCTTTTTTATTATTTTTTATTTTTTTATATGGCGGTATTCTAAATCCTTTTTGTAACTCCAATGCATTACAGTAACAGATGAAAAGAACTAAAGTAACAGATGAAGTGCGTTAAAGTAACACGAGATTCAGTTAACATTATGTGCATTAACATAACAGGGTTAGCCATTAAAATAACATATTGTGTATATTAAAGTAACACAGTATGTGCATTACAATAACTCCATATATTTGTTCGTGCGTAAAATTTATATAATGCTTAGACCTTTTTGTGTTACTCTAATTAAAATTAGGTGTTACTGTAACTCAGAACGTGTGTTACTTCAACGCCGTGTCTGCTTCAATAGAAAACAAAACAATAGTAAGTATCAGTGAAGCTTAAGAAAAACCTAAAGAATAAACAAAACAATAACACGAGAGTAATGGACCATTGATATGAATCTATGAATAATCAAATGAATAAAATTCTACATTTTAACAAATATAATAAAAATTTGGAATTTATATTAACAAGAGAGCAATGAACCAGATATGAATTTATGATGAATAAAATGACCATGAAAGCAATATCGACATGAAAATCGACAAAAACATGAAAGCAAATTGACGCAAATTAATCAAGATGATGAATTAAAATTGACGCAAAACACGAAAGCAATAACGAAACTCACCATTGTTATAGTCAATGAATTGATTATCAACAGTTGATGAAGATATCGCGATCATTGAATTCATAGTAACGGGATTTCGAGCACAAATTTGAATGAATGAACGTGATATTGGAAGTATTTTTTTTTAGGTTTTGATGAACGTGAATGTGAATGAATGAATGAGTGAATGTGATGTTATTGTTTCCTAAAATTATGGGAGTTATTTTAGGAAGCAGTATCTCCATTTTTTCTTTTTTTTAATGCAAATATTAGGATGCATCTTGTCCATCCATTCTCATCTCATTCAATGGATGAGATGAGGACTTAGGGACTCATATATATATCAGGACTCATAAGAGCCTTACTCTATATATATATATATATATGAAATATACCTTATAAATGTGCATACAAATCACTGTTTAAACAAAAATATAAATCGAATGACGAATGTTCGAAAAAAATCATCGCATGACAGAAATAAGGTGGCAATACAAAAAAAGATACCGAATTTACAAAAACTTGTTCTAATAACGACTAAGGTTAAATCAAGCTCCGCTAAGCATCCATATTGTCATTGTCTTCGATTTGGTCGAATAGATATGACACCCAAGTATTTCTAATCTCATCAATATTCTCCTGTGCATATGAGTCATCCTTTCCGGGCAAGTACTACAAAAGAAAATGACAACACAATTAGCATCTATACTAATATATACATAACCAAAACTCAATACCTCGCTAAAGATAAATGTGGCCTGCTGCACATCCCGAAAACCCCAACAACTCAGCAACATTGAAACTAAACATATTCATGTTCACAATAGCAATCAAGCTCCCACATTTCCACCTGATCCCTTCCTCAAATCTACACGAACCACAATAACAACCTTAAAAACATCTTAATTTACAATATGCTACATTTTTCGTACAATTATCATTAAACGCACCACATACAATAGCGTTTTAAGCTTGAGACGGACTTGAAATTTGTAATAAACTCCAATGATAAAAATAAAACCACACCAGGCCAGTACCAAGAAATAAAACAATAAAACTAGAATTTGCCTTGAGCTGATCTTGCATAAGACCCATCTAAACTAAAAAAAAAAGGCATTCATCCCAATTATGATCAAATGCACCACATAACAATAAAATACACCATTCTACGCATACAGCAGTCCCAAATTTAGAGAAACAATTCAAATGAAATCAAACTTGAGAGTAAGAAATAGCTTTGTTAGTAAACAGTAATCACTACTAACTAGGCTATTACTTACACGGTTACATGATAAATGTTTGATAGTTACCTCATCGGGAATAAATGGACGTCTACTCGCAATAATCTCGATCATGTAACGACATACATAGTACCCACAGTCTTTCGAGCCCAGAGCTTGACGGGGACACTGTCACAATGAAGCAAGAATTAACTTCCCTGATTATGGTTAGAACATTGGTTGAAGCATGTACTGTATTTGTTTATCATACATACCTTTATGTTCTTCCACCTAACCGGATTCCTTTTCATTTTCTTGATCTCCTTTCGATAATGAATGGTAAACTTTATAATACCACTGCGAAAAATTTACCTCATAATGAGAAGAATTAAATAAAATAGTACTTTGTTGATGATGACAAGGTCACATACTCATTGATAAAAAAAACATACTGGTATAAAGTAATTAGTATTATTATTCAATAATGACAAGGTGACTTACTCATTGATAATCCGTTGAGCAAACTCACTAATAGAATCCAATCCAGCAGGATCAAGCCAAAAAACAGTTCAGTTCCATGGACTTATAGCAGCTAGCATCCAATAATGTCGACTGTATCCAAATTTATTAGTATAGATTAAAATAATATACTCTCTCCATTTTTTTATCATTTACCCCCATTTGACTTGTTTTTAAGGGAAAAAAATCAAATACAACTAAATGGAAAAAAATGGAGGGAGTAATATGTACAATAAGTTAAAAACATAATAAGTTAAAAACATAATAATAAACAATGCAAGTCTTACTTTTCATGGAAAGGTGCAAAAAATAGTTGATTAATATTTTTTCCTCCATTGCACCCAAATAGATGATACAAGTAGTCCGATCGTTCATGTTCGGTGCTCGACATCAAAGGAGAGATGTAATTGGAATCACAAAATCCATACAATCCGGATACACCATCTTTGTGACAAGATTCGCTCAAGTACCTTGCATATGAAAATACATTCATGAAAAAACTAAGAATAACCATACCGAAAGAATAAATGAGACGACTCAAAGTTATAAATATACATACTTCATGATGATTGACATGTGAGTTGATCCGGCCTCCTTTTGGAAGCACCAATCCAATAGGTCTTCATAGTCGAGTCTTACTTCCATTTGGTGGTTAAACACACTTTTTGGAATGGATATAATGAGGTTTCGACTGCTCTTTTTCAATGACAAAGCCTCTTTTTTTAAAGCCTTCGACATACCTGAGTTAACCTTGAGAAGATCTTCCTTACTGATGGTGTATGGTTTGGAGGTTGAATTTTGTAAGGGTGGTCCTTGTGAGGCAGCAACAGTTGTTTGCTTATCATACTTAAAGCAAAATAAAAGAAAAAAATATAACATATAGTTACTTATTCACGTCACATCTATGATATATCATATTCGAAAATAGAAATTTGCATATGGAAATGGTATAGTGTTAATGTATATACCTTTTTCTTAGGAAAAATCAAGTGAGCAGGACAAGATACAAAAGTATGATTCGCTTGACAGACTACACTACATTCCTCGTTAGGACATGGCAATGGTGCTGTTGGTACAATTTCTTTGGTAACGGAGACTCGTCGATGATCTTTAGACACAATGCCGAAATGATTCAAAGTCACTTCTGTTTCCCCGGATATGTGCACTTGTCCAATTGCAACAATTTGGATCTCTTTATCAGCGTCAATCGCTAAAGAGCAATCATAAATACCCTATATGAACAAGAATCATTATATTGTAGATGAAATATAGTATATAATACGTAGTATTTATAAAATGCCAAGACAAAGTTATATTGAAATACATTAAACTAATTACCGGCGAGCATTAAAAGAGGTAACATATTAAATAAATTATCTACAAAAATGTACAATTAAAGTAAGCCAATTATTATACCTTAGGCAATTTAAGCTCACTAATAGGAGTGCCATAGTCTATATGGGATTGACGGACAACCGTGGCTGAGGGAGTTGGTTACTGATCAGATGTTTCAGGCCAAGAAACAAAGTACGATTTCGTTTGTCGCTATTGTTTTTGGTCTTGCGGCTGACATTTAGACATATTGTTGTTGGAAGGATTGAGCAAACCGTTAGACCATTCGAAAAAGCAGTCATCGCCTTTGGTTAAAAGCTGGGTAAAGAATCCATTGTCCTGCTCTCTTCCAGCACACAACTGATCATCGTCATGCTCATTTAAATTGTCAGGTTGCCTACTCGCTGAACCGAATTGGTCATCAGTATAATCACCTAAATTACTAGGTTTTCCATTCATCACACCAAGTTGCCCACTTAAATGTCCACCAAAAGTACTAAGCTGGCTGATTCCTTGGCCATTTAAAGGCCCGAGTTGGCTTACACCAACAATGAATTGCTTCATTTGCTCCTGATTCAAGCAAGACGTCGTAAGGGTCATCATAAGTTGATGTTGTTGTTGATTGTTTCTCATAAGTGCCAGCTCTGACTTCAGACCACTTAATTCAACGCGCAGTTGGCTCGGGGTGTTGGTTTGGAAAACCCAAAGTACTCTTTATTAGTGATACCCGATCCAATACCCCTTACACGCCCGCCATGCTCTGGCTTCTTTAAAGCTCTCGCCAAAATATCATCTCGACCACCCTCTAATAAAATTTCACCCCTTTCAACTTATCCCTTCAGTGCATTCTTAAGAAAAACATTAAAGAAACATGTATAAGTATATACGACAATAGTTAAAATTAAGCTAATGTGAGGGAAAAAGTTATTTTACAATCGTTTCTGCAATATCTTTGTCAACTTGTGTCATATAGGTTGCTTCTCCAGCTATGACACGTGTATGAGCTCTATCCCACAACTCATATCGAGGCACTTTATCAACAATGTTCCCTTTTTCCATTTCCTCGCTTATCTATCATTTCATGAAAACACGGAATATTAGAAACAATAGTGAGGTCAATCAAAATTTTAAATAAACTAATAAATTTTGCTAACATACAATCTTATCTTCATAGTGTATGTATCCGAGACAACCTCCTCGATAGCTTGAGTTTTTGAGATTTGATCGTCTTCGACTATCTTCACTTATCTCCTTCAAATATTTTAAAAAGGGCTAAACACAGAGCATTATGTTTTATTACGCAATTTAAAATTTAGATTTTATAAAACACAAGAAAATATAAACCTTGAACTTCTCAGTAGTGCATAATTCCTTGAATTTATCCCAAACCGGTTGACTTATCCAAGGATATTTCCATGGTGGTGTTTTTCTTAATCTCCCAGACTTCTTATACATCCACACCTTCCTTAATCTGGTCTTGAAAGCTCTCCATTTCTCATCAGCTTGAGACAAGATCCATTGTCTACGGTGGTTTGGGACTGTGAATCCCTTCTGTGGGAAAAAAATTACCACACAAAAAAAATATACAAGTTGTCCCATGTCTCAATCTGAGTAACTAAAAAATTGGACAGCTTGTGGATAATTATTGTTACAAGAGAATTAAAAGTTTGCTTCAGGTTAAGAGTAACTTCGATCGGCGTTACTGTAGGCTGCACTATAGTTCAGTGACAGCTGTATAAGTTCACAGACTAGCTACGTTTTAGGAGCAGTAATTCAGACTATCAGGCTGCATTCTGATTTATTATTATACGGAGTAACAAAATAATAACACGACTTTAAGCGACTGACAGGCTAAAGTCGTATGCCTCAAATTACTAATTTATAATCACTTATAACCAACAAACTAAAACAATAGTATAATGGAAATAAGGGTCGAACCCACAGGGAATTGGTTTAACTATAACTGCGTACAAATATAGAATGATAAATAACTAATTAATTAATCAATAAGAAAGGGGGGTTTTGAATAATTATCTAACAACTAAATCTAATAAAGATGAAAACTTTGACTAAATCAAATGATGAGAAAGAACTTAGACCCAAGCACAAATCCACACTCAATAGCGATTGATCATTGTAAGATGGTTTCAATTAATAACCTTGACTACTCTATTGTGAATATGAAATTCCAATTCTCTTAAGAATAGTTAACTAAAACGAATCCCGTTCTTAATTAACCCTAACCGTAAAACAACCTAAACAATCCAGTTCTAGGTTCAATTAGACGGAAGGAATATAGATCTGAGAATTCAATAGAGAATAAATAGCACGTACAATCCAGTCGTACCTTAGATATTTATGTGAATCGCTTCTAAGTACTAATATCAACGTATCCCGTTCAATATTAATTCCTAGTTGTTACTAATGTAAAGTTAATCAGTAAATCCTACTCAATTAACAATACTAACGATAGAATGAAGGAATCAAGTACTAGTTGCGCATCTAGCAATCAATAACAACATTCATAGATTTAATAACAAAGCAATTCACAATAATCAAGATTAATAATTAAAACATTCAAACTCACAAACGATTATCAAGTGCTTCAAAGGCTTAAATCTAAGTAAAGGAAATTAGTTACACATACTTGAAACCGGAAAATTAGGGTTCTTCAAAGGTCTCCCTTTTTCTCTCTAATCTTACGTTAAACTTGATGTGTTGATAATATTCCCATAGTCTCAACCTAAGGCTATATTTATCCTAATAAAAGTTTCCTAATAATAATATAATAATAAAATATCTTAAGGATACTAGTAATACTAATAATAATAAAAACTAGTAATAGAGTTTGCTAATTAATATCTAAGTCTTAAAATATAGCAAATATCACGAGATAGGACGGAATCGCGCATAAAGTTCCAGACTCTCATGCGACTCGCCCAACCCTCGCGCGACTCGCGGGAGCGCGCGACCCGCGGGAACACCGCGCGACTCGCCTGACGTCCTGTTGCTGCTTCGTACAATTCCTTGCTTCCGTCGTTCCGGGTCTTCAAGTGGGCTTCCTTCTTCTTCATGCTTTAGTCGCTCTTAGCCCAAATCGACGGTCCAATGGTTAACATGCTCAAAGTAGCCTATATTACATTTATACCAAATCGACACAAATGCAATACAAGACAACCGATTTAGCTCACAAAATAAACCAAAAACCGTCGTAATAACTACGACTAAGTACGGCTCATCAAATATCCCCACGCTTGAATCTTTACTCGTCCTCAAGTAAAACTCGAAGAACATCATAAACACAACCATCACTGATCCAATATGCGTGAGAATAACATTACACACCGGCCCTCACTCGTCTTCCATCAAACTCCCTCGTTATGAGATAATGCACCTTCTAACATTCTAATGAACTCAACTCAAATGCTCAATTGCATTAACACACCCAATATCAAACTATTCTCATTGACCCAATTCATCAAAACAAGGCACATTAGCAAATAAATATAAGCTAAAATCCACATCTAACGCCCCTTATTTCTCCAATCCTAGAACGGATCACATGCGCTCCAAATGTCACCGGTGGTACAAGACATATACAACAATATTCCACAACCCACACATGTGATCAATCCTAAAAGCCTCTAATAGTTCAATATACCAAACAAAACATCACCAATCGCATAGAATTTAGTGCTACGACTACACCGCACCGCGATTCTTCTCACCTTAGCCAACTAATCCTACCCTTCCGACCTTCTATGTCACCCTTCTTATGACGCCAACACCAAAAATGGAGAATGTAGTAGTGAATTTTTTTCCTAATTCCCTCATTTTGCCTAGAGCGTCCGCCCTTGCGGATTTTCACTCTAGCTTTCATTTTTTTTCCTCACACTACTCTCGTGGCACGCAACTCAATTTTTCTTTTTACCCGGAGCGCTCTTTCGGGTTTTCACTCCGTCCTCGGCCACATTCCCCATTCTTGCCTAGGCGCCCTTTCCGGGTTTTCACCTAGCCGGGTTTATTTCTTTCTTTTTGTTTTCTTTTTTCAATTTTTCTCTTTTTATTTTCATTTTTTTCCTTCAAAAATCAACTCAAAGACGATTACAATAATGAGACAAATAAATTTCCCTTCCCCACGCTTATTCCGAACATTGTCCTCAATGTGAGATTAAGGACAGAAATAAAAACAATAAATGGGAGAGGAACTTGAACATGATAAACAACCCGTCACAAGTATCGTAACGTTACAGAGACATTCCAAAGCATAACTAGAACGTAGCACCCAAACCTCCGTCTCACGAATACTAACAAGCTGATTTCACCTTATCTCAGCTCTCAGGATAGTAGTCAATCAAATCACTCCATAAAATCGATAATTAGACCCCACGCCACCATTCTCCAGTAAGCAATATTAGAGTCAGGCAGTCAGCGAATGCAACTCAGAAACGAATTGACTTAGCCAACGCCTATCCCTCGATAACAATATGGCTAAACACTACTAAGCCTAGTAACGAATACCACCGAAAGTCAGTCATAATCAACAATGTGGCCCAACCGAAAACAACAACTCAGTAACAGCGAACTCGGCCATGACAACTAAGTAACTAAGACAGCCGACACCAACTCAACTAGTGGCAGAACTATGTAAGGACAGACGGGACGGATTGACTACCGACTCGACTATGAACACAGCTGTCCTCTATGATTTGACAGACCCAGAACACGACCCCGTGAACTGTCAGGCAGGCTGACACAGACTGATTGACACAGAAATGTCAATCTGAGTTAAATCAAGTCAAATCTCACTAAAACTGCTCACAAATACCATGGACGACAAGACTCAGTCTAAAATTGAAATGAAACGAGTAAGTGAAGAGAAGAATTACGGAGTCAAGAACTCACAACCTTGGATAGACCTATATTGAGAATGATACCTGATATACTCAATACCTGACCTTGACCAGAAGCAACGACGATGCGACGACATACAAACTGACCGGCACAGACACCGGCGGTGGATCTGATGCTGGCGACCCGACCGACGGACAACGACACCGGCGGCACGATGGGGCGACAGAACGAATTGGAGTGGGATCAGGGAGAAAGAAAGTTTGAATTGAGGGGATGAGGATTTGGCTAATTTGGATTTAAGAATGAGTAGTGGAGGGGTAGATTAATGGAGTTGAAGATGGGGAAGTGGAGATTGGAATCCAGATTTGGGAAAGTGATGAAGTCTGTTCGTATTTTTCTTTTGATTTTTTTGATTTTTTTTTGTTTTAAAAAAAAAAAAACTGACCTGTATGTGAAGAAAGATGCGCGACCTGCATGGACGGTCCGCGACTCGCCCCAATTTCTGATTATTCATTCTACTCGTTGATTTCGCTTTAATTTCGAGGGATCGTCATGCTAGTCGCCCCACACTCATGCTAGTCGCACGAAATTCTGGAAAATCCGTCTTCCTCCTTCCTATAAGTACTAAACATTAGGACTCGACTTAAAATTAGAAATAAATATATTTATGACTTATTCTACGAAAAATACGAAAACGTTTATTAATCTAATAATTATGAAAAATGACCCTTAATAAAATTTGAAAAAAAAAACAAATTAAAATAAAAATATACCAGACACGGGTTGCCTCCCGGAAGCGCTTTTGTTTATTGTCGTTCGCTCGACTTCTTGTGAAAAAACTGACCAGAATTATAATATTACTAAATTACTTACCTCAACCGACAATGGAGCAATCGAGTGAAGTGAATGTTACATTAGGCGCGGAACAACTCAATGCCCTTAGCAATCGATCAAAAATACTTGCACAAAGATTAGAATCGTGACAATAAGAGATATATATCAATTGACACCATTTATTAATAAGCACATCATAATAATCATGCAAAAAATTTGTTTTCGACCCACTATGCTCAAAAAATGAGTTCATATCAATGTATTCCTCTTTATAAGATGGGTTTTTCATGGATATCGTCAAATAGGCTCGAGGGTAAACATAAAACTTTTCCGGAATTGACACCGATGAATACTCGAAGGATATCGATGGTGGTATTTCCTTGTGAATATAAAATTCAGTATTCATGCCCCCTATTTCACCCACCTTTTCATCACAATTCATGTTCACTAATTCACCTCTCGTAGCGAAATCATCTTTCGGCTCATCAAAAACAACTATCTCCTCTTCTCCTACTCCGACTTCCAAAGTCTCCTCAAAAGTCACGCACATTCCCTCTTGCTTATTCTCAACGATTTTAATTAGAGAATCCTCCATTATTGAACTATCACTCATATCATTTTGACTTGAGGAATCTTCCTCAAAGTGTGTTTCGTTATCACAAGAGGAATCAATATGTGGCAAAACAGTAGAAGAGGGTGAGGAGTATATCGGATCATCATAGTCATCCTCCTCGTCATCCCAAAAACCATCGTCATCATCACTATCACACACTTTATAAGAGTGACATGGCACATTGGGTTCAAGGGGAAGAGTCTCATCAAACTCTGTGTTCTTACTAACTCTAGACTCCTTAAAATTTAGAGAAAACTCATCATGTGTCTCAAGTCTATCGTTAGATGTCGTTATTTTCACTACATGACTCTCACGGTTCTCGATACTAACATTGTTCTCTTGCCCGAATTGAGCCATACTAGCTTGAAGGGTCATTTGAGCAGTAATCAGGTCTCTAATCATGTCTTCCGTGGATTTACGAGAGTCATGTTGGGTGTTCAAATTTTTATTGAGACTCATTGAAGGTGTTCTAGACCGTGAGTTTTCCAACTCCCATTCTTCAGTATCGTGAGCCAAGTATATGAAAAGTTCCCACTTCTCCTCATAACTAAGTCCATCAACGAACCTCCCCTCACTTAAAGAATCAACATGCATCAAAGTTTCATCATTTAACCCATTGTATACCACATGACAGAGTTCCCAAATTTGATATTGGTGACGACATCTGGAGACATACTCACTCAATCTATCAAAATATTTGTAAAACAGTTCATGCTCATATTGAGGAAAATATTTAGTCGCCATCTATCGGGTAAACTAAGACTCACTAAAAACACTCAACAAAAATTAAAAATAAACTAAGACTCTAAAAAAACTATTAACGACAAACTAACAAACTAAAAAAAAATCTACACTAACACACAAAAACAATTAATGCCAATTCCCCGGCAACGGCCCCAAAATTTGACAGGCTAAAGTCGTATGCCTCAAATTACTAATTTATAATCACTTATAACCAACAAACTAAAACAATAGTATAATGGAAATAAGGGTCGAACCCACAGGGAATTGGTTTAACTATAACTGCGTACTAATATAGAATGATAAATAACTAATTAATTAATCAATAAGAAAGGGGGGTTTTGAATAATTATCTAACAACTAAATCTAATAAAGATGAAAACTTTGACTAAATCAAATGATGAGAAAGAACTTAGACCCAAGCACAAATCCACACTCAATAGCGATTGATCATTGTAAGATGGTTTCAATTAATAACCTTGACTACTCTATTGTGAATATGAAATTCCAATTCTCTTAAGAATAGTTAACTAAAACGAATTCCGTTCTTAATTAACCCTAACCGTAAAACAACCTAAACAATCCAGTTCTAGGTTCAATTAGACGGAAGCAATATAGATCTGAGAATTCAATGGAGAATAAATAGCACGTACAATCCAGTCGTACCTTAGATATTTATGTGAATCGCTTCTAAGTACTAATATCAACGTATCCCGTTCAATATTAATTCCTAGTTGTTACTAATGTAAAGTTAATCAGTAAATTCTACTCAATTAACAATACTAACGATAGAATGAAGGAATCAAGTACTAGTTGCGCATCTAGCAATCAATAACAACATTCATAGATTTAATAACAAAGCAATTCACAATAATCAAGATTAATAATTAAAACATTCAAACTCACAAACGATTATCAAGTGCTTCAAAGGCTTAAATCTAAGTAAAGGAAATTAGTTACACATACTTGAAACCGGAAAATTAGGGTTCTTCAAAGGTCTCCCTTTTTCTCTCTAATCTTACGTTAAACTTGATGTGTTGATAATATTCCCATAGTCTCAACCTAAGGCTATATTTATCCTAATAAAAGTTTCCTAATAATAATATAATAATAAAATATCTTAAGGATACTAGTAATACTAATAATAATAAAAACTAGTAATAGAGTTTCCTAATTAATATCTAAGTCTTAAAATATAGCAAATATCACGAGATAGGACGGAATCGCGCATAAAGTTCCAGACTCTCATGCGACTCGCCCAACCCTCGCGCGACTCGCGGGAGCGCGCGACCCGCGGGAACACCGCGCGACTCGCCTGACGTCCTGTTGCTGCTTCGTGCAATTCCTTGCTTCCGTCGTTCCGGGTCTTCAAGTGGGCTTCCTTCTTCTTCATGCTTTAGTCGTTCTTAGCCCAAATCGACGGTCCAATGGCTAACATGCTCAAAATAGCCTATATTACATTTATACCAAATCGACACAAATGCAATACAAGACAACCGATTTAGCTCACAAAATAAACCAAAAACCGTCGTAATAACTACGACTAAATACGGCTCATCAGCGACACAAGCACAATAAATGATAAATCTGGAATCAGACTAAACCTGAGCCAAATAACAACCATGATGCTGATACGTTAATGGTTATGATGAGTAATCAATAAATAAAACAATCAAACCTTGGTTGGACTTGTACACAGTACACATCTCCAGTTCTCTACTGCTTCCCTATAACTGCTTTCATAAAATTTTAAAAAACTTTAGCAGAAATATAATGATGCTTGTTCATTTATATCTTCCATGCACTGCACATCAGATTTACATGCACTACCAAATCATTTGTTTAAAATGATTTGAGCACCAGTAAGTTTTGTTTCACCTATGGCTGGAATGGAGTATTAGATTTTTGAAGCAACCAGATTA
Organism: Agrostemma githago; assembly: GCA_958450325.1. Lineage (NCBI taxonomy): Eukaryota > Viridiplantae > Streptophyta > Magnoliopsida > Caryophyllales > Caryophyllaceae > Agrostemma > Agrostemma githago. The sequence goes on from OY288243.1 coordinate 58,105,384, forward strand.
CGAAAACAAGCAAGCAAGTGATCACTTTGACATAAACTGAAGCAGGTAATATATTGATCGATACCGTGATAAGATTGTACAAGTCGTTCATTTCAGATCTCGGAATAAGTTTCCAACTTATGTAGGTGATGCACACTCGTTCTCGGACAACCACTCGAAGATAGCGGGCGAAATCACTTCGATTTACACCGCGTGGAATTTTACGTATTGGATGCCAATCTAGTGGAATTTTTTTCCCCCTTTGAATTGCAGCTCCCACACGTGCAAGAATGGTTCAACCGCGCTCATCTTCACGATTAGACATTTCTACTTCTGAATCAGAAGAGGCTGGGTCATCTCCAGGTAAGCATACTTTCTTTTTCTGTTTAGCCATAAACCTATAAAGATGTAAATGACCAAAATAAGATTACATAGCACAAACAATAAAATCATGGAGAAATATAATCAACGCGAACATTAGCTAACAAGCAAAAAATCAACATCCTAATGTATATATAAACAGAAAAGTGTGTCCTCAACCTTTTTGCACTTATTGTCCTTAACTGTTAATTAACATTGGTAAATCACAAACACAAAAGATTAAATTTTGTAACTTTATCAGATACAAACCTGTCATATCTGTTTTTTATCTCAACTACTTTGACGGCGACGCTCGTTATATTTACTCGTAACGATACTGATGTCAACCCATTCACCGTCCTCATGGTCACTGCGTGCGTATGTCATTGAATTTTCACTCACGTCATTCACAGAATTCTCATTTAGAAAAAAATTGGTTGATGGTCTTTCTTCTAAATCAAAATCCTCATCATAGTCATCAATATCATGTCGGGATCGTGGTGTGATAACAACTGACCTTACTTTATTACTTGGATCCGTCACATAAAATACCTGTTTCGCTTGGCGAGCTAGTATATATGGATCGTCCTTGTAACTAATCTTGTGAAGGTTGACCAACGTGAAATCAAACTCGTCACATTCAACTCCAGCATGAGAATCAACCCAATTGCACTTGAAAACGGGTATAGAGAAACCAGAATAATGCAACTCAATGATCTCCTCAATCACCCCATAGTATAACATTTTGCCATAGATAGGATGTTTATCTTTGGCACTAGCAAAATGCATACCCTCAGCTTCCACGATTACCCCACTATTCTGCATAGTACTAATGTCATCTTGCTCCATAGTGTAGAATGTGCAGCCATTTATAACATATCCAGAATAACAAGAGGCATTGAAATTGGGTCCACGTGTTAAACTCTTAATTCGATCAGATATGAGAAGCGACGAATCTTCAAGTTCTCTCCTAACCTCATCTCTAAACCAACTACCAAATAACTTGTTATGTTCTCCGAGTAAATATTTCTCATTCGCTCTTCGATTTTTTTCTCGTAAAAAAACAAGGTGTTTCTCAATATAAGGTGTGACTTCATCCTCATTAAAAAGAATATAAGTGTGAGCCATGTGCCACTTCTCTAAAGACAAGTCAAGTTGCTTATGACCTACAGTCCCTTTTCCTTCAATTCTACCGCTATGTCGTGACAAAGGAATCCCAATCATCTTAGCATTTCCTAGAAATTCACTACTATACGCAACAACTTCTTCACAAAGCACCCGCTCAGCAATACAACCTTCGGGCCTATAGTGATTCTTAACATATTCCTTATAAGTTTTCATTTCTCTCTCAAAAGGATATTGATTTCTCAAATATACAGGACCACAAAATCTCACCTCCCTCACCAGATGCACCGTCAAATGAATCATGACGTCAAAAAAAGATGGAGGAAAGTACATTTCTAATTGGCACAGAATGACTACAATTGAATTTTCCAGGGAATTCAAGTCTTTAGGATCTATGACTTTGCTGTATATTGCATTAAAGAACGAACATAATTTAATTATTGTCGAACGAACATTTTTAGGTAAAATTGAACGAATAGCCACAGGTAACAGATTTTGCATTAAAACATGGCAATCATGAGACTTAAGACCCACGAGTTTCAAATTTCCCATTGAAACAAGACTCTTGATATTAGAAGAATAACCCTCGGAAACTTTTACACCAGCTAAACAGTCGCAAAATTCTTTCTTCTCTTTTTTCGAGAGTGTATAAGCAACTGGTGGCAAGAACTTCTTATTGTTCTTGTCGGTAATGTGTAATTCTTTTCTTATCCCCAAAGCTTCCAAGTCATTTCTGGAATTAATACCATCTTTCGTTTTCCCCGAGATATTTAGTAATGTACCAACTAAACGATCACACACATTTTTCTCGATATGCATCACATCCAAAGAATGTCTCACAAACAAAAATTGCCAATATGGTAAGCGCCAAAATATAGAACATTTCTTATACCCTTGTTTGGGAAGGGTGGACCCCTTGGTTTTCCCAAATGTAATCTGAATGTCTTTCACTTTCTCAAACACCTCTCTACCTGTCAAGACTCGTGGCCGCCCTTCCAACTCGGGTTCCCCATTAAAAGCCTTTTTCAACTTTCGGTAGGAATGATCGCTTGGCAAAAAACGACGATGCCCATCATAAATAGTTTTCTTAGATGATGTAAGCCACTTTCCCACGGTACCATCCTCACAAATAGGACAAGATGTTTTTCCTTTAACAGTATACCCAGACAAATTACCATATACAGGGTAATCTTAGATTGCGCAAAACAACATTGCTCTAAGGTTAAATGTCTCATTTCTATGTGCATCATAAACTTCTATGTCTGTTTCCCATAACATCTTCAAATCATCTACTAGGGGGGCTAAATACACATCGATGTCATTTCCTGGTTGTTTAGACCCGGAAATCAACAAGGAAAGCATCATGTATTTTCTTTTCATGCATAACGAAGGAGGCAGGTTGTACGTAACCAAAACTACCGGCCAAGTACTATAGGTCGAACTAAGAGAGCGGAATGGATTCATACCATCCGTGGACAAGGCAAGACGCAAATTACGTACTTCTTTACCAAACACTCGGGGAATTTTCCTTCAATAAACCTTCATTGTGGGGAGTCAGCTGGGTGTCTAAGTTTATCATCCTTAATTCGACCATTATGATGCCATGTCAAATTTTCTGCTTCTTTTGCATTCGAAAAAAGACGTTTAAATCGGGGTATAATGGGAAAGTACCACAAGACCTTAGTTGGCACTCCTTCTTTCTTCTTATAGCGCGAGACATTACAAATAGGACAACTCTTCAATGATTGGTACTCATTATGATATAATATACAGTCGTTAGGGCATGCATGAATTTTCTCATAAGGCAAGCTCATTGAGCATAATATCTTTTTGGCCTCATATGTTCTACTCGGGATAACATTATCACTCGGAAGCATATCTTTCACTTCTTCAAGAAATTCAGTAAAACTTATGTCACTCAAACCGTGAATTGCATTTAGATTGTATAATCTGAGTACACTTGATAGTCTTGTATATTTTTTGCATCCTTCGTATAAGGGTTTTTCAGAATCAGATAACAAAGACTGAAATTCAGATGGATTTTCATCAAACTTCTCTTGAACTTCCAGTAACATATCCTCTATCCTATCACCCTCATTTAAAGTAGGCACTTTGGGTAAGTTATTCCTATCAGTTCCTTCCTTATCTTCCCCATGCCAAATCCAAACAGTATATGTTCTATCAAAAGCCGATTTACAGAGATGATTAAGTATTTCATCAGCTTTTTCGTATAGAAAATTATGGCACTTAAAACAAGGACAAGGAAGCTTAGTACGCCCTCTAGAGTTCTTTACGGCAAAATTTATAAATTCTTTTACTCCAGCTATATATTCTGGGTCACCCGGTTTTGACATTGATATCCAACTACGATCCATATCTACAAACAATGTAAAGAAAACAGCATCTTAACCTTAATGAGATTATACACACTATTATAACCTATTAGAGAACTGCATATATTGAGTATATCAAGTTCACGCGCCAGCTATCATGATACACTATCATAACCTATTAAACAAATCATTACATTAGTTTGTTAATTGAGTTTTTATTCCCTCCTGGCTTTCTTTCAACTTGGTTTCTACCCATTCACTATAAACTAATTTTGGTTATTCTAAACTAAACTACTTTTACATAGGAAAGAGCAAAGCAATATAAGAAGCCACTTTCAAATTAAATGGAGGATTACTTAAAAGAGCATAGTAATATAAGGAGCCATTCAATAATTACGGCATATACTGGATTAAATGATTAACAATTAAAATACACCCAAAATCAAAGCTCAACATGAACCAGAATGAAAATAATAAAAACATTAAAAAGAAAACAACCAACTCACAAGAGTATCAATAGTTAGCTATGAATTACATATTTTTCTTAAGTACGGAGTATGTCAGTAAAGCCAAAAGAGGTAGCTCAGCCCTTTCAGTGTCTTTATTTGTCCTATTTTACTTGTTTATTAAAGTTAAAGTTTTTTGTCAACCCGTAAAATGGTCAATAGAGAAGAAGCAAAGTTCTATTACTTAGCTTAATTTAGCTATTCCTCACTTGTTTACTAAATAAACCTATACTGCAACTAAAATGCGACTCAAAGGCAATCAAACACACAAAAAATCCCAAAACTTGTTCGTGTTTTAATTACTTTAATTGGTTAAAAATATGATACAGAGTAAACATTAAACACAAAAACAATCCAACACACAACTTCAATTTAAAACACAATGAAATCAGAAAAGTATAATTCAAAAACATCATACATTCGCAAAATTATATTAATCATAAATTAATCACAAAATCAAAACCCTCAAACAAATCAAACAATAGTACTATTACTTAAAGATGACCTAGAAAGAAAATGGGGGAAAACAAACCTGATACACGCAGAAATTCAGAGAACGTAGATTACGACGATCGAATTGGAAAAATCGTGATGAAATTCAGCAAGCAAGCAGGTCTTTTAAATTAAGAAATTCAGGGGAAATCGATTAACAAATTGGTATTGTTTTTAATTAAATGAAATCAGAGTTTAAATTTAAATGGGAAATTGTGGGTATAGCAGGTCGAGAGATTTCTGGCAGTTTAATGGGAGTGGGAGGTGAACGCGTGCGTAATTAGTTTTAGTGGGAAAGAGAGGCGCGCTGAATTAGTTCGTGGAAGGGTGTGGGAGGAATTTAAAAAACCACTTATAAGTTGACCGGTTTGTTAAATTTAATAAAAAAGAAACCGTTCATCTTTTATAAACGGTCTCTTAAATCAAGAGACCGGTTAAGTTGTCCAACCGGTGTATTATCAATGATTTTAAGAGACCGGTTGTAAAAAATAAATGGTATCTTATTTTTAAGAGACCGGTTAGACAATTAACAAGTGTGTTAGCGGTGGTCTCTTTGGCCATTTGTGTAGTAGTGGTACGTAGAACTTTCATTACTCTCATGATCTTGCACATAGTTCTTGATAAATATAAGCCCTTATACTAATGTAAAGGACTGAAACCTTGAAATAAAGGACAGAAACCTCGAAATAAAGGACGAAAAGACCCAAACTCTCATAAAAGAAAGACTTTTATTGAAGAAGAATTTGATTGTCAATTGAGAATTAAACAATTTTTGGGGTTTACCATCGATTAATTATCGATGGAGGCCCCGGATGGAGGAGAAAATTTAGGGTTTTTTTTAGAGGAGAAGGAGGAAGAAAACTAGGGTTTATTTTATTACGCAGTACTTGATTATGGGTGACTTTTATATATACTCTCTCTCATCCATTCAATTCTTTACACTATATAAATGGACAATCTAATCAATTCTTTACATTTCTCTTTTGGCAAAACACTTTACTTTATTTATTATCCTCATATTCTTCCTCTATTTACACAAAATGTCACTACTTTTTCATTACTTTAAGTTTGGTGGACCCATAACATCATTTGATTTACCAATAATACTCTTACTTTTACCACTTTTCTTAATATTGATGAAAAAATCTATGTCAAGGATTGTTTGGATGGGAGGGAGTAAGGTTTACGATGCGAGTCTGAGATAAATAACTTGTGCTGGATTCTACCATGCGTGGTGTTTTGACTGCACTTGTAATGAAAAACAGACTCAGAGGCTGCAGTCCAAGAGTCGACCTAGGGCTTAAGGCAGTCGTCCTACGGTATTGAGGGTTGCGGTCCAAGAGTCTGTGTAGGGTATGTGCGTATGTATAGACAAGTACTTTATTAGTATTACTACCTAGGTAGCAGGGCAGAATAGAATTCTGAAAACTGCGGGTACCCTCTTGTTGATAATGTAGAGAATGTAATCATCAACTTTCGTTTCGTCTAGAACCCCGTCTGAATAACAGACCCCGTATAATATAATGGAAGTCCGGCCCAATTGAGCCTTATGGGTGAGATGTAAACAACCTCATAAGATCGGTTTGGTCTACGAGTTGGTGAGATGCAAGCCACTAGAGTGTAGCAGCGGTACTAGAAGGCACGACTTGTGTATTTATCTGTTTTGTGAAAAATAACTCTTTTAAAAATCAAATGGCTGTCAATGTCTCATCTTTAAAAATTTTACCGTTTTCATCACCTCACATGCTGATTAATTGAATTAAGGGAAACTATTTGTTAAGTGATATCCTTTAATATTTTTGTAAGCATGATATTTGTTAGTCACATAATTATCTTATGTGTATAAAGTGATGTTAGAATAACGGTTTGGTTGTTGTTTCGCTCAACGACCTTTGTTTTATATTTTTGCAGGTATTAGGCGAATGGGGGGAAATCGAGCAAGGATTGTAATAAAAATAAACGGTGTAAAATGACAAGTTATATTTTGTACTAAGAAATTCTAGAATATGTGATCCCCCTCGTCCATTCAATTCTTGACGTGGGAGCCATTTTTGTGAGGAAATGGTTGACCTAGGTAAAGAATTGAATGGATGGGAGTGAGTAATATTTATTGTTGCATTTTGTAATGGATCCATAGTGATCCTAATTTTTAAATTTCACTCTGATATAATTTTAATTAAATTACTTAGATAACGTTCCGCATTATCTATTAATTAAAGTCACCGAAAATCTGAATTGTTACAACCAATACGAGTACGACATTAAAATACTTGTCTCAATCACTTCGGCCTTTGACGATGAACGAATGAGGAAATCCAAACACGAGGTATTGCACTCCACTCATCGGCCACTCATTTCAAGTAATCCCGTCGAACCCGATGTGGGAAAATCGAGTCCACCATAAAATATCCTACAACTTCTCTAAATCCTAAAATGAATGTATCTATCGTAATACGACTTTCTCAATACAAATTATTTCTAAAACTTGCACAAATGATAATCGATTCTGCCTAAAATTCAGAAGAGGTTACTGTTCAAACTCCTGACGTTGATAGGTTGAGATGCTCGGTGTCAAGCGCCTACTCTGGCTTGTTCGCAACTTCTGATTCAATCATCATCTATCCTCAATATGTAACTTAATTAATATGTATCATTCCATACATACCGACTCCATAATCGAAACTCGAATTGAGGTTAATCAAATCGCGCTTTATTCGAATTCCAGAAAAAAATCACACTTTATTCGTTTAGGACAAGTTAACTCTCGACCCTAAATTCATACAACATTCCAAACACCACACTAAATCAATCTACGTAATTCAATCAATTTAGGTCGTTTTAGTCTATATACAGTTCGGTTTTCAATAAGAATGGTCTGATGACATTTATTCGACCACGTTAGTGTTAGCGAACCAATTTCTATTTCGAAATACAAGGATCAGAGTAATAATGTTCAAATTACTATTACTGTGTACAATAAAAGAAACTATCTTTCAAAAGTGGCTTCGAGTGAATATCCAATGACGCACACCTGAGTATCGCTGACTAGCCTGGCTTCTATAGTCAACAGCGATATCAACATGCGAGGATTTAACGCTCACAAGGACAAGTCGGGAGGAGACTTTCAGAAGCCCTGGTCGTGCTAGCATGAACTCTCCGTTTCTGTGCGTCAGAAGGGTGAAGCATCTGGTTCCAGGCATCGCTACATTGAAACATCAGGTAAACATAAGGGCAAGTGAGTAATTTTATATCTATTTAACTAAAAAAACACTAAGCTAAAATACATAGTGCACGATAGAAAATGAAAAAACATTAGGATCACACATGTATAATACTCCGTATACCTTTATTTTGTGTCAAATGAGCGCACTGTGTCCCAAATAAACATTGAATCCCAACCCATTCCCACAGCAATTTTTTTTGCCATCACCCCTTGAATATACATATATCTTGAAGCTATATCACTGAGTCCTTGGAACTGCGGTTGAGGTATGTTTCAGATAATTTCTTGATAAATCCCACAAGAACATTAGAAACCAGACATTAAGACAGCAATTAACCCTTCACAAAGACAGAGAACAACACCCTCACTTCATTTTCCCATCACGTTAGTTAATAAAACTGTAAGCTGTGGGCTTAGTCGTCGCTTTGCTTTGTACAATGCCACGAATATTTTCAACATCAATCCATCTTTTCTCATTTGCGTATACATGTGAAAGGCATATGTAGCCCCCTACTCCATCTGGTTCCCCTTCAAAAATTTCCTGACCGGCAACCTTAGCTAGGGCAACATTTCCATGAATCCTACAGCCTGAAAGAAAGGAAGCCCATATATCAATTGTTGGTTTCACCACCATACTGCAAATTATCGCATATGCTTCCTCCAAGTGTCCTGCTCGGCTGAGAAGATCCACAAAACATGCGTAATGAGCAAGCACTGGCTTAATTTTATACTTCTGATGTATTTGATAAAAGAAATCGCGACCTTCCGTAACCAATCCCGCATGGCTACAAGCTGTTAATATAGATGTGAAAGCACCTTCATCCGGAAAAATGTCATTCACTATCATTTGACGTAAAATCGAAACAGCTTCCTTTCCCTTGCCATGATTACCATAGGCTGATATCATGGCAGTCCAAGAAACCAGATTCTTCTCTTCCATTTCTTCAAAAACAAGACGTGCAGAAGTCAACTCTCCACATCCAGAATACATGCCTATGAGAGCAGTTGCAGCCATTGTGCTCCTACTAAACCCTTGTCGAACAAGATATGACTGAACAGACTTACCCAAATTTAGGGCAGCGACCTTCTCACAAATCCCTAGTACAGCAATGAAGGTTGCTAGATCTGGCTGCTTACCATCTGTGACCATCTGGCAGAAAAGACTTATACCTTCGAAAGGGTCGCCATTTTGAGCATAAGCTGAAATGATGATATTCCACGAAACAGAATCCTTTCGTGAGACCCGAAATAGTCGCCTTGCATATCTCATAGAATTGCAGGCACAGTATAATTCAAGGAGAGAGTTAGTTAAAAAATTGTTAGGGCAAGGTATTTGATTCCGTAGGATATATGCATGCACATGTTTCCCAATCCTGATAGAATTTAGCATTGAACAAGCCGAAAGAACACCAAGTAAAGTTGTAGAATCCATGCTAGCTCCTGTCACGAGCAATTCCTGAAATAAGGCTAAACCCACGGCGGGGTAACCATTTTTGACGTATCCAGTGATCATAGTATTCCAGGCGGCCAAATCTCTCTTAGGCATTATATCAAACACTTTACGTGCATTCTCCATATCTTGAAATTTTGAATACATAGACAAAAGACAGTTCCCTACATAAATGTCAAATTGAAACCCATCAGTGACAGCCTGAGCATGAACAGCCTTGCCAAGGTATACATCCACCAAATCACGACACGCCTTAATAACAAAGGGGTATGTGAAATTATCCGCCGAAAGTGGAGCTCGCATCATTGCCTGGTAAAGTAATATCGCCTGCATTGACTGATTAGTACTTGCGTAACCCCTGATCATGAAATTCCAAAGAAAGGAAGTTTTGTGGAGGATGCGATCAAAAATGAAGTGGGCGTGATCCATATGGCCACAACTTGCATAAAATGCAGCGAGTTTGGTGTTAAGGTAGGTGTTGTCTTTTATAACTCCGGAAGCAATTACATATCCATGAAGTGTCTGGCCTTTTTTCAAGGCTTTGGAATTTGTGAGCAACTGTAAGATAGTTCCACATTGAAGTGAAGAAAGGGCCATCTTCTCAGGTGCTCTATGTTCAAACTCCAAAGTAGTAGTACTAAATTTGCAGAGTTTGACACTTTGAATGCGAATCTAAATCGTGTGTATATATATTCCTTTCTAGCACCATAACAATACTTCTCCGAATCGTATCAGCTGCTATGCTCAACTGAAAACGGTATATAACAGCGAGCTAGACCCATGACTCTTCTGTCTTAAAATTTGAATCATTTTCATTCCAGGAGAATGGACTAAAATGGATGATACAATATGAATTGTAAGGATAGTAGAACGGTTCAATCTCAATGATTGATAGGCTCTGAATAGCTATAAATGCATCACCCAAACAAAGAAAGGGGAACTTGGTTTAAAGCTTTAATGAAGAATTGAGGAGAGTTTAAGACAAAGAAGACAATATTTTCATTCATTACCATCTAATAACTTACCTAATGTCATTATATAAGCTACATGCCTTGGGGAATAAGAAATAGAAGACAAAATAACGAGACTACCCTTCTTAATATTTTGGTTTTATCAATACCCGCCTCTTGAAACGATCCTTGTCCTAAAGGATCAAGAATAAGTAAATCGAACCAGGAAATAGAACAACAGACTCCATATTTTGGGTTTGTCACGGTAGCATTCATTACTGGTCTTATCAATAGCCCTCCCGGATCGAACACATATGTTTGATAGTCTTCATTGTTACAGCTAGAATGCCTCGGTGCAGTAAGTAGTGCAGTAGGATTTTCACATGCAGTAAGGCTACAGGATCCGAGCAGACTGTCAATTTGATTGCACCACCCACCCGGATCAAAGACATAGATTATGCCATTTTGACCGTCACACTTTGAAAACATACTTGACCCTTGTTTTAATGTCATCCAGATCTTGGCCGCTTCATAAGTTGCTTTCACACAGCAAATTACATCTATTGATGCCCTTATCTTCATGTCGATGTGTAGACACCCGCATTTTGCCTGCTAGTTGCGGACATGACAAAGGTCCACCCCGACGCGGCCACGCGCGGGTTTGGGGAGGCGAATGAATCTCCATATGAGAATGGATCGAATTGAAATTTAAATCGAAGTTGGAGTCGCCACCGAACTTTGTGGGAGTTCGGGCCCGTTCGAACCCACACTATGTCGTAGTGGGCCGTGTACAAAATACGGCCCATTTCCGATGTAAGAGTTTATTGGGTTCGTCCCTTTGCATTTGATACCAATACCGACGTTATCGGATATCGTGTATTGAATGACTCTCGTTGCCAGTGGTTTCGGACATCCGGAAACCGAGGTTCTGAGTAAGGGGTGAGGGTACGTGTTGGGAAGCCCACGAAGGACACCCAACCCCGCCCGGACATAGCGGCCTCTACTAAGATATCGTTTGACTCTCGAATACGCGTGTTAGTTGAACGATGAAATGATATGCAAACATTGTTTTCCCTAGACATGCGAGAATTGAATGGGTTGCTAAGTCGGTTTAATGCAACTAAAATTAACGTCAAAGTTGTATTTTAGCATGTGAGGTTCGTTTTAGTCTAATAAAACAAACGAAAAGAAAAGAAATTGCTACAAACACGAACAAACAAGTTAGTAATGGTTTGTAAATCGAATAAAAATATGAATACGATAATATGCATGATTTTGAAAAAGTTTATGGCACGTGATGGATTAACACGTGTTGACCGAGGTCGAAAAATATTTGTCGAAATCTGAAAAAACTTTGTTTTGTCTAAAAAACGATGTTCGAAAAAATAATAAAAAGCAAAAATCGCGTCGCGTTTTCTAGTCGGCCGCGCGGCTCGCCCGGGTTGCGCGCGACTCGCGCCCCGGCCTGTTTTCGAAATCGTCTTTTCGGAAAATTTACCGCTTTATTAAATTGCGTACAAATATTGCATAATTTATACTTGATTTAATTTCGCGATGTTCATTATATTCAATAATCGATTACGAAATCGATATTAAATACTCGAAATGATTTTTTAGCAAAGATAAAAAAAGATTTGAAAATCGTTTTGTAGAATTAAACTAAAAAAACGATGTTTAAGGAAAAAAAGTAGAGAAAACGAAGAAAGGGGTCGCGGTTTCCAGGCTCCCGCGCGAATCGCCTGGGAGGGGCGCGACCGCGTGGGCGGCTGTCTCGACTCGTTTATTTTCGAAAATCGTTAATTTCGATAAATCGCGTACAAATATGAATTAATTTATACTCGATTTATACTTTCGATATTCGTCGTATTCGATATTCGATTATGAAATCGATATCGAATATTCGGAATGACTTTTATAAAAAGTTTTATAAAATTGTTTTGAAAAAGAATTTGAACAAAAAGAAAAGAATGTTAGTTCTCTCCGCGTTAAAATCGTCGTATTTTGAAAAAAGAAGATGTAACGATTTTTTAGCATCGATGAGATTAATGTAATTCTTTTAATACGATATTCGACTAGAGAATCGGTATCGTATTTTTAAGAATATTCGTTATATGAAAATAGTTTTTGTAGTATCGATATTAGAAATAAAAAAAACTGCGACGAAGACCCATAATAAATAGACCGACGACGATGCTAGGACGAGAAGAAAAAGACGCGGAAAAGACGAGAGAAAGGAAGAGAGAAGGGAGAAATCGAGTTTGATTTTACACCCTCAACCTGCATGCTTTGTTTACTCGGATCGGGGCTCGTCGGAATGTGGCTAGGGCACGGGAGCGTCGAGTTAATGTCGGTGAGTTGAGGTGGTTGGTTGGGACGTGTAAAAGGGTATCGGGTTTAAGGGCCGGTTCCTTCGGGTCTCGGATGCACTGTCGGTTTCTCGATGCTAAGTGTAAGAATCTCAAGGTGTATGATTATTTATGAATGTCGATGTGTATGAATAAGAAAGTTGATGTGAAGTTGTTGTATGATATATGATTCAAGTGTGTTGATTGTGTTGTGCAAGGGGCCTATTTATAGGAAAATTCTCGACCTTGGCTAGGAGAAGTGTTTGGGTTAGAACTACCGCTTAGGATAGGAAATGTAAGAAGCTGAGAGGAACGAGAATTCCACTTGCTTGGCGGAGAAGCAACGAACCCGGCTGAAAACAGGCTGCTCGGCCGAGTGTCCTACGCTCGGTCGAGTGTTTGATTCGGTTTTCGGATAGAAATCCTACTTGAGATCGAATTCCATCCTTAAACGGATTTGTTTAATTTTTTGTGTAGCTGATTTTTGTAGTATTCGAGTCCAGGCCGGACTCGTGAGGTATCACGGCTGGTCCGTGTGTCTCGAATCAATATCTCCGACCGGGTTTCGACTCGGTCGTAAAAAGACGGTTTTGCCCCTGGTGTCGGATTCGACCCAAATTAGTCTTATTTGACTCGAAATGACCCACTGGGCCTGAATTTGAGGTCTATTTTATGAGATTTGTACCCCGTAAAAAGCCCAAGTCAAATGCCAATGATTTTGAGCCCGTTTTCGAGTATGTTAAAGCATGTTTGCGTCCGATCATCATCGTGTGTTTGTCGGAAACTGCTATAGACACCTGGCGGTCAAATGTGGGTGTCTACACTAGTGTCTATAGCATTTCCCGACAAAACACCCGATGATGATCGGACGCAAACGTGACTTAGTGTGGACATGACGTAGGTTCACCCCGACGCGGCCACGCGCGGGTTTGGGTAGGCGAATGAATCTCGTGGTGAGATTGCTCTCGGGTTCGAAATTTAAGTCAAAATGGAGTCGCCACCGAATTTTGTGGTTATTCGGAACCATACGAGCCCACTCTATGTCGTCATGGGCTATACACAAAGTAAACCCACTTCGATTTCAGAGTTTATTGGGCTCGTCCCTTTGCATTGCAATATCGATACCGTTTAAACCGGCTTTCGTTATATAGAATGACTCTCGTGCGCCAAGGGTTTCGGACATCCGGAAACCAAAGGTTCTGAGTAAGGGGTGAGGGTACGTGTTGGGAAGCCCACTAAGGACACCCAACCCCGCCCGCACATGGCGGCCTCTACTAAGACATCGTTCGTGTTCGTGTGAGCGCGCTAGTAAAACGATTAAATGATATGCAAACAGCGTTTTCGGGCTAAGCATATGAATAGTATGTGAACTACGTCATTTAATGCATCTTAATTATAGTCGAAATGATTTAGCATGCGGGGTTCATTTATAAAGCGATAAGCAAGTAAATAAATAAAACTCGAACATAAATAACGTACAAGTTACACGGGCGGAAATACAACCCGGCCAATACGAGAATTACGTAAGCGATATAGAAATGGAATAATAAAATAACAAAGGTTAAGAACGGACCCATATATAAACTTGACCGCGAAATGTGTAAGCGGACTAACCCCGTTTAAATGCGCATTATGTTGTACATCAAACGAAGGACGGAGACATAGGACCTAGGCGTGATGCTAGCCCGATCCTATGCCTCGATGCCTTGTCCCGACTTATCATGTCGAAAAATCGATCAAAGTCGTTAAGGTGTCGTGATGAGCGTGAGTTTTGGAAAATGGATTCACGTGATTGGCTTTACACGTGTCGACTAACAGTCGTAAAAAAGGACGAGGCTTAAATGTTGGATTTAAGCTCTCGGTTTTCTGGGTTACAAGACCCACTCGGTCGAGTCATGGTCTGACTCGGTCGAGTGCGTCCTCAAAAAAAGGTTCTGCCCAGTGCTATGGACGCTACTCGATCGAGTGGCTTATGCACTCGGTCGAGTAGCCCCTCGAAAAAGGTTCTGTCCAGTCTGATGGACGCTGCTCGATCGAGTGGCTTATGCACTCGGTCGAGTAGCCCCTGTACGAGTGTCAACTCGTTTCGTTTTTTTGGGTGCAAAATCGACGGTCGGTCGAATTAAATGCAAATATCGCATGATTTGAATTTAACTCGACCTCCGGTACTATAATCGTGTACATGTACGATTATAATACCGTTGTCGGGATTTTATGAAAACATTTACGTTAGAAGATTTGAATTAGCAACGGAATGCCTCCCTCTACGTCACGACATCGAAACTAACCCTTTCGGGTCATGTGATGTCGGTTTTTGTGTCAACGGGTTCCGCACTAATTAAAATGGGATCGAATTCGTTCAACTACGATTAGTCGCGATCACGTCACGCCCTTGAGTACATTGGGGCGGGGCTCCTCGAAAGGGCTCCACCTCCGTCGTTGCTCGTAAAGGGATTAGACGGATCTTAGGCGACAACTATAGTCAAACGTATCCGAAACCGAATTTTTGATACTAATATATATATACGCGGTATGATAGTAATATGTTAGTAACGCGAATAAAAAGTTAGTATGCGAAAACGTAAAGTGTTAGGATGTTAGAGTTACAATACTACTACGGGTATAATATTAACGATACAAAAAACGTAAATGAAAGTAACAAGGATTGAAATGGGGTTTAGGACACCCTCAACATACATGCTTAGTAGGGACCTCGGAAATGGACTCGCGAATAGTGACGGGACTTTGTAGTATCGAGGATGTATGTAAGTTATGGTGTGTGTGTGTGTGTGTGTGTGGATGAATTGTCGGTTTTTTCGAGAGACAAGGGACTCGGTTTTTGGTGTGTTGGCTTAGGGTTGTAGGGTATAGAGTATGGCTGAAATGTGAGGTAAATGTAGGTAAAAAATGGATGAGCCAAACTTGTGAAATGAGTGAGGGTCATGGGGTATTTATAGAGTTTACCCCACGACCTAGAGTCACTCGATCGAGTGGCCCTAGTGCACTCGGTCGAGTGCACTAGAAAATGGGCCTGATCCGGTTTTTGACGCTCCACTCGACCGAGTGGGTCAATCCACTCGATCGAGTGGATCAGGTAAACCGAGATAAAAGAGGAAGGGGTTGACTTTGTTGATTGTGTGATCTTTTTTGAAAATGGGGTTGGGCGCCAGCTTCTAGAAGGTGCACTTGGGCTGTTTTTGTGACGGGTTCGTCTTTGACCGGGTTTTGACCCGGTCGCCAAAAGATGGGATTTATTTTTGGTGTCGGTTTTGGCCCAAATTAGTCTTATTTTGCTCGGAACGACCCAGTGGGCCTGAATTTGAGGTCTGTTTTGTGAGATTATTACTCCGCTAAAAGTCCATGTCAGATATTATTGATTTCGGGTCCAAATCCGAGTATACCAAGTCACGTTTGCGTCCGATCATCATCGGGTGTTTGTCGGGAACTGCTATAGACACTAGCAGGCAAAATGCGGGTGTCTACACTTGGTATACTCGAATATGGGCTCGAAATCAATAATATCCGACAAGGACTTTTAGCGGAGTACAAATCTCTCAAAACCAACCTCAGATTCAGACCCAGTGGGTCGTTCTGAGTAAAATGAGACTAAATTGGGCCAAAACTGACACCAAAAATAAAAACCGTCTTTTGGTGACCGGGTCAAAACCCGGTCAAAGGCGAATCCATCCTCAAAATCGGCAAAGTTCGCTTCTAGAAAATTGCGCCCAAACACATTTTTCAAAAAATCAAAAAGTCAACCATTTCCTAAAATGGCTCGTCAACCCTATCCACTCGATCGAGTGGATTGACCTCACTCGATCGAGTGGAGCCACAAAAAACGCAACAGACTTGTTTTGCAGTGCACTCGATCGAGTGCACTAGGGCCACTCGATCGAGTGACCCTAGGTCGAGGGGTAAACTCTATAAATACCCCCTTGTGCTCTTCATTTGGGCAGATTTCTCATGCATTAAAAGCCCTACATTTTCAACCTAAATTCTACACTCCTCTCTACATTACAACCCTAAGAAATACTAAGCCAAAAACCGAGTCATTGTCCCTCGAAAAACCGACAAAACCATCCACACACACACGCACACCATAACTTTGCATACATCCTCGATACTCCCGCGTTCCCGTCGCTATTACGAGTCCATTGCCGAGGCCATTCTAAGCATGTATGTTGAGGGTGTCATAAACCCCGTCTCAATCTCTACTATCTCTACTTATACTATACATTTTTACGTTTTATATTATAATCGTACTAGTACTAACACTAACATTTGATTATCGTATACTAACTTTTTAATTTTTGTTACTAACTAATCTAACATTTATTTATCGTCATTTATATTTCGTCCTAATACACATACCGCGTATACGTATATAGAATTAAAACTTGGATTCGAACACGTTTAACTATAATTACCGCTCCAAGTCCGTTTAATCCCTTTATGAGCCACGACGGAGGTGGCACCCTTTCGAGGAGCGCCTCCCCAATGTACTCAAGGGCGTAACGTGATCGTGGTCGATCATAGTTGAACGCGTTCGATTCCATTTCTAAGATTAGCGCGAAATCCGTTGATGCAAAAATCGACATCACATAATCCATTAGGATTAATATCGATGTCGTGACGCGGAGGAACACAATTTCGTCACTAATCAAAACTTTTAATCCCATAATGGCATTTCTCGTAAATTTCCGATGACGGTGTTATAATCGTATATTACACGAATATATCACCGGAAGCCGAGTTAAATTTAAATCATGCCATATTTTTATTTAACTCGGCCAACCATCGATTTAATATAAATAAATCGGAATAGCCACCTTTTTCGAAACGAGTTATGACCCGTACAGGGGGCACTCGACCGAGTGCCATAGGCCACGCGATCGAGTAGCACCCCAAAAACCGGGCAGTAGCCACCTCGAAGGCACACTCGATCGAGTCCGGGCCATGACTCGATCGAGTGGGTCCTTCAGCCCAAGAAATCCGAGAGCTTCAAAACATCCTTTGAGCCTCATCTTTTTTTATGGTTTCGATCCACGCGTGTAAAGTCAATCACGTGATCTACACTTTCAAAACTCATGCATATCATTTCACTTAAACGACTTTGATCGATTGTCTTTCACTATTAGTCTTGTGTCGACGACTCTTTAGTCGTATCCGACACATGATTAGTTTGGACGCCAATTTTTCGACGTGATAAGTCGGGACAAGGCATCGAGATTTGGGATCGGGCTAGCATCACGCCTACGGCCCATATCTCCGTCCTTCATTTGGCACACAATATAATGTGTATTTAATTGAAGTTCGTCCATTTACACGACTTACGGTCTAGTTTGCATTTATTGTATGCGGGTCCGTTTCAAGTTATTATTTGTCGTTTTCTTCTATATATATTTCGTTTATGCTTTTTTTTATTTTGTATTGGCGGGTTGTATTTCCGCCCGTGTATTTTGTACATTTTTTTACGAGCTTTGTTTATTTTGATGCTTATCGCTTTATAAATGAACCTCGCATGCTCAACAATTCGACCTTGATTTTGATGCATTAAAATGACGTAGTTAACTAATAATTCGCATGTTTAGCTAAAAACGTTGTTTCCATATCATTTAGTCGTTTTACCAGCGCGCGTACACGAACACGAACGATGTCTTAGTAGAGGCCGCTAAGTGCGGGCGGGGTTGGGTGTTCTTAGTGGGCTTTCCAACACGTACCCTCACCCCTTACTCAGAACCTCGGTTTCCGGATGTCCAAAACCGTTGGCGCACGAGAGTCATTCTTTACACGATAACCGGTGTAGATGGTATCGGTATCGTAATGCAAAGGGACGAGCCCCGTAAACTCTGAAATCGAAGTGGGTCATACTTTGTGTACAGCCCACGACGACGTAGAGTGGGCTCGAACTGTAACACCCCGGCCCAATCCTAGGACCGGAAATGTTAACCGCGGTAGCTCGCCAGGCTTTGTACTGGTCTCACAGACCAACACGAGTCCTTTCCAGCGCATTTTGTCCTCACTCATGTGCATCCTGGAAACCTTCCCAGGAGGTCACCCATCCTAAGATTGCTCCCAGCCAAGCACGCTTAACTGCGGAGTTCTTTTGCATGGATGACCAGAAAAGAAAATGCACTTTGTTGATATGAGTAGTACTTTCAATCCTTTTAAGCAAAGCTCATAAATAGGACATCTTCAATCAATGTGGGGTGTTTCACGAACAGGTCCGAATTCCCACAAAATTCGGCGGCGACTCCAACTTTGACTTAAATTTAAACCCGAGAACAATCTCACCACGAGATTCATTCGCCTACCCAAACCCGCGCGTGGCCGCGTCAGGGTGAACCTACGTCATGTCCACAATTTGGCGACTCCGCTGGGGATACCTGTTGTACCACATGTCATCGGGATTTCTAGGGTGAGACTCGAAGAGAAATCGTTCTTATATTAGTGTGCACGCATTAGTTTAATGATTCATGCATAACCGATTTTTGCCCGGGCCGGTTACTTGTGACCGACGTCCCACTATACCGCAGTGTATTCCTAAATGGGTGCGCTAAAGACTTCTATGGCCGAACTCGTATGGGTTTTGCGGCATGTCCTAAGACCAACTCAGCTTAGAGAGTCCGTCCTGATTTACGAGAGAGCCATCGTTGTTGGTATAGACCCTATTTCGACCGACCGAGATTAGTTTAAAGCATACATAAGCGTCGTTATAATGCTTGTTTGACTACGTGCTACTTGGTTTCCGTGTCATTTTTCAAAAACCATCATTTCAAAAAATGCATCTTTTCAAAACACCAAATTTTGAAAAAAAAACCCCGAAATACCGTCCGTTTTGGACCCGTCTTTCCAAAAATATCCGATTTTCAAAATTTGGAATGCCGCCGAAACTCAGGATTAACGATTTGACTCAAAATATCCTTTTCTTTAGCCGGTATGCTGTCCATTTTGATTATCGAATTTCCAACACTATCTCGATTTTCAGAATTTTCAAAATTCAAATCCCATTTTTTTTCAAAATTCCATTTTCGGTTTTCAAACTTTTGGAAATTCGCTCATTCTATATTCAAATTTCAAACATCCGACTTTCCAAACAAATCTTCCGTATTATAGGACCTACCGTTTATCCGTGTGTCGGGTCTTTGCATAGTATGTCGTAGGTTTATAGCGTCGAAACTCTGTCGATCTTACATCACGAGTTTCCCCCCTTTCCCGTGTCCGCCTTATTGGTCAAGGCACGACCAACCCGCGTAGGGCATACCCCTACAAAGGAAAGTCCGTCTGTACACTCGAGTCAAAAGTTTGGGGAAAAGTCTCACGTGGACCTTCCTTCGGACGGAATTAGGCCCACAATGCCAAAGTCCTAAGGAAGTCACACCACCCACGAGTCATCCGTCTAGGTGTCCGTCTCGAGTCTTAGTCCTTTTCCTTTTGTCGCTCGGGATGTACTTTTTTTATGATTCCAAGATCGGGGTTCGGTTTTTGATTACGCGGTGTTCTTACAGACAGGTAACCGTCCACCAGACACAGCCGCAAAATGGAAGTAGCTCTGAACAATCTGAAGGCCTCCGTGGATGCCATGGCCGCCAAACAAACCGACATTGATGCCCAACTGACAGAAATGAAGGTTGGTCAAGTGGCTATCGTTGCTCGTATGGCTGCAGTGGAGCAAAGGACTCCTAATGCCGAGGCTACTGGGCCTCCAGCTGAACTAGTTAGCGCGGTGCGCCGACTACAGGAACAAGTTCATTTGGCTGGGAGTAACAATATCCATCGGAAGAATAGCCGTGAGTACTCCCCGGTGAGTGACAAGCTACCCGCGAATCTGAATCTCACGGGCTTACCCATGTTCGAGGGGACCGAAGACCCGTTACTACATGTACGGGCCTTCAAAGAATTCATGGCTATCAAAGGGGTAGATTCTTCGATGTTCAAGAATCTTTTTGCTGCATCCCTTGAAAAGCACCCACCGGCCAGGTACTATAGGCTAGACCCGAAGAAATACCCTACTTGGGATGATGTGGCTTTGCAGTTTGCTCGGAACTGTGCTGACAACATCGAGATCCAAACCACAATGCGGTCTTTGGAGGTTATGGCCCAAGAGCCAAAAGAAGGTTTTACTAAGTACCTTCAGCGCTGGAGGGCCGAGAGTGTGAAACTGGTCGATAAGCCCAGTGAAAAGACTTTGGTGGAGGCTTTCGTCAAGAATCTCCTCCCCTCCTACCGGGTTCATCTTCGGTACGCTGTCATACCCAATTTCACCACCCTTACTGAAATGGGTATGAGAATTGAAGACGACCTGAGACTGGAGGGACTTACTAAGACCTCTGGCAAAGGATACCAAGGGGCCTCCTCTTCCACTGCCAAGCCCCAGGCTGCAACCCGCAGCATTTTCGACGCGGTTAATCTACTAGATGCCCCGTCCAAGAAGAACACCCCACCTCGGGTTTTCACTAATATAGGTACCACCTATACCTATGCCTTACAAAGGCTATCCTCGAAGGGCTTGATCCAACCGATAGGCCCAACTCCTGAAGTTCCGGTCGAGCGACGCTCCAAGAACTACAATGCCCAAGCTTATTGCCAATACCACCGAGGCAATGGGCATGACACCGAAAAGTGCTGGAAGCTGAAGCACTTGATCCAGGACTTGATTGAGAGCGGCAAAATCCCGCTATCTGGAGATAAGCCGAGCAACAAGGAGAACCCTTTCAGCTCCCATGCCATCTTTGTCGGGGAGGTGATCGATTGCTCTCACCTTATCTCTCCATTTATCCCGCAAGTGAACGGGATCTGGTTTGACGACGAGGAAGATGTCTACCTCGTTAAAGGAGAAACCGTCCCCATCACCCCTGAGGAGGTTCGTAAGACTAAATCCCGAGTCTTAGCCAGTAACCACCTTGGTCGTCCCTATCAAGCCACTAGCTCTAGGGACACCCCTATCCCGACAACCGTCACTGAACCCCTCAGGATGGAAGTCGCCCCGGAGGAGCCGACTGCTGAAACGGCTCTCGTGAAGCAACTAAAGAAGACCCGAGTTGATCTCACTATATGGCAACTTCTACACTACTACAATCTTGATATTAGAAGACGCCCAAAATAGGACGCTTATATAAGGAACCGTCCTCTATAACATGATAAATTTTGGCGCCCCATGACCTTGGTTAAATAGCACAGTTCAGCATAAGAACCGTCCTTTAATATTTATTATTAGCGCGGTTGGTCAATGGAACCGTCCTAAATAATATAAAAGGACGGTTATAGATTATACCCGTGCTATTAAAGACATTTTAATAGCGCGAGTATATATTACACCCATCCTATTAAATATAGAACCGTCCTATTAAAACATTCCTAGAGTAATACAAGGTTACACGTTTCATTAAAAAAAATAACTAAACCCTTCAACCCAAACCCTTCAGTGCTCCTCGCATCTTCATCCTCAACTCAACCTTAAACCCTTACATCTTCATCCTTTCCGTTTCATCCTTTCTGTCTTCATCCTTCAGCGCTCAACTGTCCGCCTGCCCACCGCCGTCGCCTTTCCGCTCCGCCTGCTGCTTCTCGTTACGCTTCACGCGGGTAATTTTGAGAAGCCCTAAATTTCACTCTTCTCGCTTTCTTCTGCTTGTCCGATTGCTCCTCGCCTCAAGAATTCTACTCTATTCCATAATTTCACTCTTCAATCCTTTTGCTCAGGTTCCTACTTCTTTAATTTAATTCGATCTCGTTCTCCTCGAAATTTGTCGATTTTCAATTACTCGTTGCAGATTTGATTCAGTGCATGATTTTTGTGAATTAATTTAAATCTTTGGAATTATGATGCGATTGTAAATGATTGTCTTGCTTTTTCGCTTTATGAATCATTGATTTTCGTCTGGAATAAGTAATTCAATTGAAATTGAAATTAGGAACGTTCTTCGCTTCGTAGTACGTGTTCTTGCTTTCTACTGTTTCTTGAATCTTGATAATGTGTGAATTATTACGAGGATGAATCAATTACTCGTATTCTGCTTCGTTCAATTTGTGCGTTTTCACTTTGATCTCAGAAATGACGATACATTTGTGCGAAATTATCAATTATAAGATTCAAGATTTTTTTTTATTATACTGTAATTCTGTGCGTTAATTCACCCGTAAAGAACTCGTCAATTTCTGGAAAAATACTAGTGGCTATAAATGAACTATTATAACTCAATTTCAGTCACAATATGGTTAGACCGTGACCTAATCCGTTGAACGCGGCCAAATTGTTTGTAATACAGGAAAGTGAGGCCAATTTGAAGTTCAAAACCGTGATAACTTGATTGAGACCGATATTTAAAACTGATGAATTAGTGATATGAAGTTGAGAAGGATTTAGTCAAATTGAGATTAACAAATTCTTCATAGCATTGTGCTGCACTAACACAGTCGGTTTTTTGGGCTCGCTTTCTTGCACTTTGACTAGCTGTAAACACACCATCTCCCATGCCGAGCTCTGGACAAGAATTGGTGAGGGAGGGTTTTGTTGAAGGAGAAAATGTACATTAGTATATACCCTCAATTGGTGAGGGAGGGTTTTGTTGAAGGAAGAAGTACATATTAAAATCAACACATACTGTCAATTGAAGGAAGAAGTACATTAGTATATACTGTCAATTTAAGGAAGAAGTATATACTGTCAATTGGTGATGGAGAAAATGTAGGTCATGGTGGTAGTATAGAAGGTCAATTCATATTAAAATTAGCTTCCAATTATATATACTGTCAATTACATTTACCAAGTATTACAGTAGTATTATACTATGAATATGAATTAGTAGTATTTTAAAAGCTATATTATATAAGTCAAATGAAGAAGCAACTATTAATTGAGAGCAATGCAAAATGAGTTATTAATGAAGTTGTAAAAGGAGTTCAAGGATACTTTTCCGTGCATTCCTTGTATAGCTTTCTTGGATGCGTCTTCTGTTGTATAGCCTTCTTGGATGCGTCTTCTGTATGCATAATTGTACAAAAAAAACAATAGAACACTAAATGAAGGAGATGATTCAATGAGTACCTAAAAGTCTAAAACCCAGTAAAAATTGATAAAAAAAAGGGTGTAGGAATGAAATAGTAAAAACAAGCAAAAATGATGATCGCAAAAAAAAAGCACATAAGAAGATTAAAAGAGCATGCAGGGATATATGATATAAGTATATGAGATATGGCAATTGGTAATGAATTAACAAATTAGAAAAAGAAAAAGGGTGAAGAAGAAACCTTAGGTCGGTTTGGATTGGTTGGGTAAAGAATAGAGATGAAGATGAATGAGTAAAGACAAGAATGCGAAATGGTAATGACAAAGGAGGTGAAGGTCACAGGGTGTTGCTCTTCTGTTCTCTGTGTATACGATAAACAGATGAAGAGTTGGTGGATTCATAAACTAATTTAACAGGGTTTTGGGATATTATTATGCATAATAATAATGTTATTTGCTCAATCCTTCCTTGTGTCGAACCTACCTGTTTTAAGAGTAATATCGTCAAATTTGGTTCTAACAAGATAGATAAAATATATTAAATACGGGTATTAAGTATCTTGTTTTAATTAATTACGAGTTGCGAGGAGTTTTTATCTTATCCACCTTAATTGACTCCCATAAATTTAAGACCTACCAAGTATATTGTATACTCCACTTATCTTAACCCGAATTATATCTGTAAAAAAAAGACGAATGGTCTGATTTGGTCATGCTTTACCGGATAGTTTTGGGCTCGTATGTGTTAAACGATGCTCACTAAAAAATAAGGAGTAGTGTATTAAGAGGTGGTATGGAAATTTTGTATAACCACATGCAATCTTCTTCATCTTCTTTCTTTCTTTCTTTTGACTATCTACTAGTAGTCTAATGTGGAATGTGGATTACGTGACCACAAAACTTGGTATAGATAGACAGATAGATGCAAAGGAAGGAAGGAAGGAAGGAAGGATTAGTCCAATATATAAACCCAAAATAGTGTGATTGTAGTATATTGTAGGGTATAGTATAGCCTAGTAAAGTACAGTATCTAATTCATATTAAAATTAGATACAACGCACGCAAGTAAATGATTATGTGTCTTTTTTTTATGATACATCTGTTGATTGATTCTTCATAGTAAAAAAGAAAAGAAAAAGGTTGTGGTGATCTCTCTTGGCATCAAAGGAATGAGATTATATCAAACAGATAAATTGAAGAAATTGGTTTGAACGCATTTGCATTTTGTTGATATATATGATAAGCAAATCCTTTCAAATCCTTGAGCGATTTGGTTAGCTACTAAATTTCACCTAGCGAGTTTTCGTATCTAGAAACTTAAATTTGAGTAGGTACTAAATTGGCTACCAACTTGAGAGTTCACACTCATGTAGTGTTGGCAACTAAAGAAATAAAGAGGTTAATTAAGGCGAAGGGCATTCAGTGGCCTAACGTGGTAGGCTACTGTGTTACTATTGCTGGAGTGAGTATGTAATTTCATTTCCCGTGCATCGACTCATGAGTATCAAGTACGGTGTAGAGCAGAATATGTAGCTATAGGCTAGAGGCTAGAGGCTAGAGTAGAGCTACACATACAAAGACACAGTTAGTACTTTGGTGTGTGCATCCATAAACTACGAGATTGAATGTCCACCTATTAGTAAAAAGACTGATTTATTATTGTGCTAGGTATTTGAAGGACTATACCGAGGAAAAAGATTGTAGTAATTCATATGGATTCTTATGCCCAGAGACATTGTCAAAATATGCTGGTGTTGAAGATGAAGATGTTCGATCAAATTATATTGTCAAGGCAATAACATGTACCGTTTGTGGTCAGAATCGAAAACTTGTATTTGCGCCTTATCACGAAGAGTAAGTATACATTTATCTTTTCATAACACTATTAGTTATATAATTGTTCGCATATAATGATTTTAGTTTTGTAAAATTTTATTTTTAAACTTGTAGTTTACATTGGATGTTGGCTGTTATTAGCCCATTCGAAAGTAAAGTGTATTGGTGTGATCCATCTGGACCGTCAGAACTTTGTCCTTTTCTCGAGGAGACACTTACTATGTAAGTCCAATTCAATGACACCTCATTGTATTTTTAATATTACGCTAAAGGTTAACATTTTGTTGATAACTCTCTATAATACAACATATTGTATGTAGAATTATGTATTTAAAACAGGGCATTTGTCAAAAGGAACTCTATGGATCCACTTGCTGGGTTAGAAGCAAAAACTCTTTTCTTTGAGAAAAATTAAGGTATTTTTAATACCAATCCATACTTTATTCGTTCATTCACATACTTTAGTCGTAAACTTTGTCATTTTGAATATGCATCTGATAGTGAGTTTATATTTAGTGTCCTCAGCAGCCAGAAGATTCCGTCTTGTGCGGCTACTATGTTTGTCGGTATATGCTGGAGCTAATTAAATCTAGATATATGAAACTCATCCCAGATGTATGTTAATGTTTCTTTATTTTAATCATGTGTCAGCATGAACATAATTTAACCGTCACTTAAGTTTAATTTTGTTGATAGTTTATGATAAGAGCCCCAAAGACATATTCAGTTGAGCAAATTGACGAGGTGCGGGATATTTGGGCAAATTTTGCTCTCAAGTTTCAGAATAAGTGATTGTTGGTAATTATCAAAGGTTAGTTCATATATGTATCATAAAAGAAAAATCTTAGTGTTTCTCTAAAATTGGGCGATAAACATCTTCACACCATATTAATGATACAAAATTGGACTAGATAAACAAATCATGCTAAGAAGGTTCTTGTCCATCCTTTCATTTTTTTCTCCTCCGACTTCAGCATTGAAATTTTACAATATTTGTTAATATCTCACAGTATACCACCAGATGCTCGATCGAGTTACGGTTGAATTCTGAGAGCATCGTGGTTTGATGTTTAATTATACTATTATCATTGTTGTTTATAATTTGTGGTTTGTTGTAGATGTTTTTACAAATTATTTTGCGAATTACGGAGAAGTTGTAGATGTTATCAAACAAGATCATATCATCAATGACAAATAGGTAATTTTATCAGCTGTTTCTGGATATGTTTTATTGTTCTTCTTTGTTTTTCTTTGAGTTGTTCTAAGTTGGAGTATTCTGCTTATGGGTTATTATTAGTTTGTGATGCTCAGTGTTTGAATTTGGTCGGTTATTTTAGTTAGTAGAATTATTCTAGGACATGAATCAAGAGTGGTGTATGTATTTGGCTGTGTGGGATATGAATTGGTTGTTCGTTTCGGTTGAAAATTTGTTGGCGTTCTTATATTCAGTCTATATAAGAAGGCTAGAATTGGGGGATGTTTATATTCAGTGTTTGAAAAACAAAGACTGTATAAAGCTCTGATTCGACGAGTAAGTAGGTGATATGATTGGTTATTTGCTGTAATTCATTTTTTCGTGGGTTCAATTGGTGGACGAGCTGTGGGGGATTAATTGTTAACTGTATTTTATGTGGATCACAAATAAGCATGCGAAGGATTAAATTTTACAGCTTTGGGTGTTACGGTTGTTGACGTACATGGATGAAATTTGGAAATGTGTGTGTACTGTGCAGGTTTGGGACTTGTGTACGATCTAATGTTCCCTGTCTCGCTATTTGCAGAAACTTTTTGACAATTGAAAGATGGACGTCAACTGTGTAAGAGTGGTGTTACTAGAATTTGTACACGGAAGACGGAATAATAGAAGAAACATCCCTTATTTATTATAACATAGAGACCATATTATACACGGAAGACTGAATCATAGAAGAATCATCGCTTTTTGAAATTGTTATTATAACTCAATCACAACTATTGAGACCATATTTATTGATTCATAATTTTTGGTAAATAATTGGTACATGTGATGCAATTGTCGGGTTTTCGAATGTTGATTTAATGTTTTAATGTAAATATTAGATTTTTGGATTGGCGTACAATTATATCGAAATTTTTTTTTTAAAAAAAATTATGTAACACAAACAGGACGGTTATCGTAAGCGTCTTATTTAATGGATGATATTTTGTTTTTATTCAAAAGAATTAACAGGATGGTTCGTATGCCAACCATCCTATTTATATCAGTAGATAATAGGACGGTTTGGATGGAACTGTGATGTTTAAAATAGATTTAATAGCACGCTTCAGTGGACCGCGCTCTTTAATAACACTTAAATAGGACGGTTCCTTTTTGAACCGTCCTATTAAAGTTGAATTTAATATCACGGTTTGACCTTCTGGGAACCGCGCTATTGGATTTAATAGGACGTCGACCTAAAGGACGGTTCCTTATCCAATATAGGACGGTTAAGAACCATCCTATTTAATCTAAATTGTAGTAGTGCTAGTTAGCTCACAAGAACATCGAGAAACACTCACTAAGGCTCTCGATCAAGTTAAGATCGATTCTTTGGCTACCCCTGCTGAAATGGTAGCCACGGGCCTACCCCACTTGAAGGGCAAAACCAATGAAGGAGGCCCAATGATCACTTTCTCTGAAGCCGACCTACCGCCGTTCGGGGCCTCCCATAATCTGGCCCTCTACATTACGGTGATCTGCCAAGGGAAATACCTCCCGATGACCCTAGTTGATGATGGGTCTGCTGTGAATGTCCTTACTTTGAGGACCGCTAAAGCCCTCGGCATTACCGAGGCCGATTATGTTCCGACGGCTCAGACCATCCAAGTCTTTGATGGGAGCCCAAAGTCGGTAGCTGGGGCCATAAAGCTGACCATTATAACGGGCCCAATTGAAAAGGAGCTTGAATTCCAGGTGATCGATGTCACTTCATCTTTCAATTTACTCCTAGGAAGGCCGTGGATTCACGCGGTCAAAGCGGTATCCTCCACCCTCCACCGAAAGATCAAGATGCCTTTGCTCGACAATGTTATTACTTTAGAGGCGACCCCAATGACTGTGGCTAGCTGCAACCCCATGGGCCATGCGGATCTCTGCGGGTTCGACTTTGTGGGGATGATCGAGGAAGAGTATCTTTTTAGGACCTACTTCACAACTAGCATCGACACGATGCTACAGAACATGGGGTACTTACCGGGGGCTACTTCCCGACCCGATCTTCCAGCTGGGAAGATCATTGAGGTCCTTAAGGACGAAGACTCTCACTTTGGCCTTGGCTATGCCGCCACCCCAGGCAACGTTGTCCGAGCAAGAGTCGAAAAGGCCTGCAACATCATTAAGGGTATCCACTTAAGCCCTTACAGCCCACGGTTGATGACTACTTTGTCACACCGGTGTTTGGGGCTATTCAGGTTGGACTGTACCAACCCAGTGCCGTGCACCTCGGGACCCAATTGGCCCGGGACTGCAACTACATCCCGGATGATGTGTTCGCTCTCATCCAGTCTGATGGAGCTGACAATGATGAGCCCGCGCTGGGGCTGCTTTTCGGGGAAGACACCATAGCCCCGACTCCAAAGGAAGACCTGGTCAACCTGATTCTCCGCAGCGACAGGTTTGACCCGACCAAACTGATCTCGGATGTTGGCTCCGAGACGGGAAACAGGGCCTGGAGGAAGACTGTCAAGTGGACTGACAGTCAAGGAAAGATCTACAAGCTGGTCACTGGAGAAGGAGACATGCCTGAGTCTGAGTCCGAGTCTGAGTCAGAGTCTGAGGTCGAGTCTAGGGAGTCCGGTGCTAGAGTCACTCCTGTAACCCCTCTCCCCCTTGTCATTCCTGCTGCTGGCACTTCGGGGTCTGTCCCGCGTGCCTTACCCATTCCGCCACTGACCAATGATCAGATGGCTGCTCTTTTCGAGCTGTTTTCAAAGTTTTCAATCAATAATAACAACCGTTCTGCTTACGACTTGTTTCTTTGAAATTCTGCTTTCAAAAATATTTTATGCAATGACATTGAGAAACCCGATGAACAGGTACGCTTACCTCCATATCTGATCGATCAACTAGAGCAAAGGGAGTCCCGGAATCCGGTAATCGAGGAAACCGAATCCATTAATGTGGGAACAACCTTAGAGCCCCAGATACTTAAGATAGGGTTATCCTTAGATCCCAAGGAGAAACAGCAATTCACGAACCTCCTCCAAGAGTTCAAAGATGTCTTCGCATGGTCCTACAAGGACATGCCGGGGATAGACTGGGAAATAGCCGAGCACCACATACCAATTATAGAAGCTCCGCCGAATGAGGCACGAGTGGTCACTCAAGGTAAAAGAAGAAGTCGATAAACAGTTCAAAGTCGGCTTCATACAAGTGTCCGAATATCCGGACTGGGTTGCAAACATCGTGCCGGTTCCTAAAAAGGACGGTAAGGTGCGGGTATGCGTGGATTTTCGGGATCTTAACAAGGCAAGCCCGAAAGATGATTTCCCGTTACCACACATCAACATACTGGTGGATAACACGGCCGATCATGCCCTTCTATCATTTATGGACGGGTATGCCCGGTACAATCAGATAAAGATGGCGGAAGAAGATATGAGTAAGACTACCTTCACTACACCTTGGGGTACTTACTGCTACACCGACATGTCATTCGGTCTCATTAATGCAGGGGCCACATACCAAAGAACCGCTACCACCTTACTGCATGATATGATGCATAAAGAGGTAGAAGTTTATGTAGACGACATGATCGTCAAATCCAAAGAACGGGACGGTCACATCACCGCCCTAAGAAAATTCTTCACCCCATTGCGCAAGTACAACATGAGGCTAAACCCTCAAAAGTGCAGTTTCGGGGTAACATCAGGCAAATTAATGGGCCATATCGTTAGCCAACGAGGTATCGAGGTCGACCCAGCTAAAATTAAAGCCATTACCGAGATGCAACCTCCTAAAACCGAAAAAGAAATAAGGGGATTTCTCGGGAAAGTCCAATATATCAGTCGGTTCATTTCCAAACTAACCATGGTGTGTGAACCAATTTTCAAGAAACTGAAAGTAGGGGAACAGGTACTATGGGATGACAAGTGCCAAGCTGCTTTTGACAAGATCAAGGAAATCCTGTCTACTCCGCCGGTCTTAATGTCACCTCAACCCGGTTTGCCTCTGTCGTTATACCTAACGACGACCGAGACAGCCATGGAGGCTATGCTGGTTCAGACAGTTAACTCCGAAGAACGAGCTATCTATTACATCAGCAAAAAGTTTCTAGAGTATGAGTGCAAATATACCATGCTCGAAAAGACGTGCTTGGCTCTAGTTTGGGCCACTAAGAAGCTCCGACACTATATGCTCAGCTACGAGGTCCATGTGCTATCCAAGATGGACCCAATCAAATACCTCTTCGAAAAGCCCGTTCTCAATGGCCAAAATTCTAGACGGACTCTAATGCTGGCAGAGTTCGACCTAAAATTTGTACCGTTGAAGGCCATTAAGGGGCGAGTAGTAGCTGAATTTCTCGCCGAGCCCGGTAACCGAAGAAGGACACACCGACACCTGGTCCTTCCCAGATGAAGATATCTTCCATACCGATACTGAAACATGGAATTTATACTTCGATGGAGCGTCCAATTTTTGAGGATTCGGAGTCGGGATCCTCCTAATCTCACCAAAAGGGGAGCATACTCCAGTGTCCATCAAACTGGACTTTGATGTTACCAATAATGCAGTCGAGTACGAAGCATGCATTTACGGGCTACAAGCCGCCGCCAATCTGGGGATCACAAATCTCCGGGTACATGGTGATTCATCCTTGGTTATTAACAAAGCACTTCAAAAATGGAAGACTCGGAACGCTAATCTTGTGGCCTACCAGGCACGAGTAAGAGATCTCGAGAAACAATTCCAAAAGGTGGAGTACATATACTTGCCTCGGGAAGAGAATCAATTTGCAGATGCACTCTCAAAATTGGTATCTTTGCTGAATATTCCCGACCATGTGAACAGTATGCCAATTTGTGTCGAAAGACGGTCTGAGCCGGCATACGTTCACGACATTGAGATAACTGATCCTGAACCATGGTATCAGGCTGTATTAACGTACCTGACAAGCGGGGAATATCCTCCCGGGACTGAAGGCCGAGCCAAGAAAGCCTTATGAAGGCTAGCTACCCAATTTGTCCGCACCGATGATGGGCAGCTGTACAAAAAGACCGCACAGGGGGCTCTACTCCTTTGTGTCGATAAATATAAAGCTGAAAAGGTTATGACCGAAATACATGATGGCGAATGCGGCCCACATATGAATGCCCAGATGCTGGCCCGAAAAATCATGAGGCTCGGGTATTACTGGAATACTATGGAAGCCGACTGCCAGTAATATGTCAAACATTGTCATAACTGTCAAATCTTCGCCAACGTGCAACATATGCCGTCATCTCTGTGTTATACCATGACATCGCCTTGGCCGTTCTCGACATGGGGTATCAACATAATCGGGAAAATAAATCCCTCTGGTACCGGAGGACACTGCTTCATCTTGGTAGCTATCGACTATTTCACCAAGTGGGTCGAAGCTGAATCATATCGCATTCTCAATGCTAAACATGTCGCCAAGTTTATCCAGAACAAGATAATATGTCGGTATGGAATCCCACATGAATTTATCAGTGATCACGGGACTCATTTTCAAGCCGAAACTGCGGCCCTGCTAACCAAGTATAAAATTCAAAGGCATACTTCCTCACCCTACCGTCCCCAAACGAATGGAGCAGTAGAGGCGGCCAATAAAACAAATGTCACCGTACTCAAAAAGATGGCTGATAATTACCGGGACTGGCCTGACAAAATACCTTTTGCCCTATGGGGATACCGGACGTCAATTCGCACCGCAACCGGGGCGACACCGTATTACCTAACTTATGGGATGGAGGCAGTCCAACAAGTTGAATTGGAGGTACCGTCCCTCAGAATTCTGTTAGAAAGTCAAGTACCCGAAGCTGATTGGGTTCGAGCACGGTATGACTCGTTGGTTCCATTAGACGAACGACGATCTCGTGCCCTCAACAATATCCAAATCTATCAAAAAAGGATCCAGCGGACCTTCAACAAAATGGTGAGACCCAGAAATATTAAGGAGGGAGATCTGGTCCTTAAATCGGTTTGAGCTTTATTACTAGTTGACCCAAGCGGAAAATTCAAACCTAATTGGGCTGGGCCATACTTGGTAAAGAAAATCCTATCGGGAGGAGCAGTGATGCTGACGAACCTGGACGGGAATGAGTTCGTCAACCCAACCAACCTGGACCAGCTGAAGCGTTACTACCCTTAGCCACTTCTCAATGTCATTTGCAAAATTTATCAAAATCATTTTTTTTACAAAAAGCAAGTCAATAAGCTAGAATTATTTATTCTACTGTCACAAACATCTTGAACTAATGGTCTTGGTGTAATTCGAGATTGCAAATCTACTAAGCTTGAACTACGTTTGGTTTGATTCCACTAATTGTGGATACGTAGGCAGCCCCTCAAAAGGGCACAACCCGTACAATCAAGAAAAGACCGGAACGGTTTAATAATAAACTTCCTTTATTAATTACTAAAACCCCGATAAACTCGGGAAATTACAAATGCAAAAATTCAAAAAAATTCAAAAAAAAGCACACGACACTCCAAATAAAGAGTAATAATATTTAAATAATAAAAAGCTAAGGACACGGTGTTCAAGGCATCTTGCCCTTCCCCTTGTCCTTGGCCTCCTTGGCCGTCCACTGACGACGACGCGGAGGAGAGCGTTCCCGAATCGCCACGGGAACCTCTTTAGCTCGGACTCGTTTCTTTGAACTCAAGTCCTCGATCACATCTATCGGCCCGAGTCGGGCCCTCACGGGCTCAGGCAGCCGATCGCGCGGGCCTAGTCGGTCTCTGACCGCCAGTCTGGGCCCAAGTCATCTCTCCAAATCAGTCTGGGGGCTTTGCTGCCCCCGCGTGTCGCTAGCACCGACATCCTTAGATCGAGTCTTACTATGTGACTTAAGACCCGATTCTAATCGGACTAAACTAGCAGGAGTGTCTCCTTCGTCGAAGAAACCCCTGTTGTCCTTCGCCGTCTCCCGGCGAACCAGTTCGAAAGCCTCGTCGACCTTCAAGGCTTTGCGAGCTTCCTCGGACTCCTCGGAAGTCCACTTCTGATATGCCCGTGAAACCCAAGCGGATTGGCAAGGGTTGGGTATAGTCCATGTAGGACGGGTGAACCACCTCTGCAACCATGTGTCGCACATAGCGTCCGTCAATTGGAACGAAACGCTAATGATTGCCTCAGTTTCAGGAATACGCTGAGACGAACCGAACTGCCTCAGGATACGGTCCGGGTAGATGTGAACTGTCGAGTGAAGGGACAGGATCACCAAATAGCGGGCTTGGTCCCTCTTGGCCAATCCCGTCAGTTTGGAGAGGAACCACCAGGCGACGGTCCACCTAATTAAGGGGCCACCGTGAAACACTAGCTCCTGATCCCAGTAAGCTCGGTTTATATGGTGACTCGAGCTTATCCGTCGCCTCCTCGAGCTAATTTGGCTGCTACGGTAGTTGGGAATACTCGAAGGGGATTCTATGATCGACAGACGTTCCGACAACCAAATCTGAAAATCAATACACAAGGTTCGTAAGCAACAGTAATGTTCGCCATAGCCCACTCGATCGAGTACGACAACTGACTCGATCGAGTAAGCCCTCCGAAAACAGGCAGAAGCTTGTCAAAGATGTCACTCGACCGAGTGACAAGTCCACTCGATCGAGTGACTTACGAACACCATAAAAATTGCGAGATATATACCTGCAGGAGGCGAGTACTCCCCGTCAGTTGTCGGGCCGGGTCAAGTCGCCTGGCATCTAGACCCATGATGATCTCCCCGGTGGCTAGCCAAGCAGGGCTATGACCAGTCTACATCTGGTCAACCACACCAATCAGCCTGATCTGACCCAAGCACGAGTCAGCCTCCATCATCCCTTCAAAAACGTAACGATGCAGCATGCAAAAGGCGAAAGCCCTACGTTTATGGGCAGCAGTAGCCCTCACATCTCGGTTGTTCATAAACTTGTCAGCCTGGTCGAAAAGGGAAACAGAATTTCCCCGCACCATTCGATCTGTCTCAGCATGAGACAAACCCAGGAAATCCCTCAGCCTCCTCCTTGGATCGGGATAGAATGGAGGGATAGCAGGACGAGCAATAGGGCTCCAACCGCCTATAGCAGCGATCTCCTCATGTAGAGGGCATATTTCTCCTCGCGGGAACGCAAAAACGTGATGGGTAGTATCCCAAAACGTTAAACAGGCATCCAAAAAGTGCGAGTCGATTATCAGACGTTGAAGTGGGAATAAACTGACAATTCCCATCTGGGCCAGTTGAACCTTTTCCTCGTCCCGGAAATGTTGGGACCAAGCAAAAAGCAGTGCAGTCAGGTGATCAATACCCATGACCGATATTTGAGTCTTCCCGAAAGTCTAAGAGATTTTGAGGAGAAGGAAGAGTTTTGTGATTTGGGATATAGTGAGTTGGAGCAGGGATTCCTATATTTATAATAGGAAAACCTAGCTGAACCCTAACTGCCATGCCTCCTCAGCAAAAGTGGGCCCATTGCGCGCGCAGGCCTGATCCTAGATTTCAGGCTAGCATCCAGTATGGGAATCAAGTCATCCCGAGCTTTCCTAAAATTTCTAAAAATAAAAAAATCCTTTAAAAATTCTGCTTTTCGAAAAAATTCAATATTTTATTTTCCCCAGCACGAGTCGGTGTTTTGCCTATGTATTACATGCAAGTTGTTATGTGTCAGCATACAGGTACACCCCAGACTTCAAAAGCAAGTCTCCGCGCAGCTGCTTTACTCCCCAGTGTGAGTCAGTATTTCCCCCGGAATGCTACATCCAAGGTGTGATGTATCGGCATACGGGTACACAAAGGACTTCAAAGGCAAGTTCGACTGCCCACGGAGCTACCATCATCAGAACAGGTATGACCCTATGCTTATGGCTGGCGAGCCCTTCACGCGAGTCTAACGGACTATAAACGACCCGACCGTAAGGCTGCCAGGTCGTAATCTGCGATTGGCCTGGTAGCTACTCTGACTTTCGCCTAGTCCAAGCCTCAGTCAGAGTAGGGGCTCAGTAGACACCCGTATTTTGCCTGCTAGTGTCTATAGCAGTTCCCGACAAAACACCCGATGATGATCAAACGCAAACGTGACTTAGTATACTCGAATATGGGCTCGGAATCAATAATATCCGACAAGGACTTTTAGTGGAGTACAAATCTCTCAAACCCAACCTCAAATTCAGGCCCAGTGGGTCGTTCCGAGTAAAATGAGACTAATTTGGGCCAAAACCGACACCAAAAATAAAAACCGTCTTTTAGCGACCGGGTCAAAACCCGGTCAAAGGCGAATCCATCCTCAAAATCGGCCAAGTTCACTTCTAGAAAATTGCGCCCAAACACATTTTTCAAAAAATCAAAAAGTCAACAATTTCCTAAAATGGCTCGTCAACCCTATCCACTCGATTGAGTGGATTGACCTCACTCGATCGAGTGGAGCCACAAAAAACGCAACAGACCTGTTTTGTAGTGCACTCGATCGAGTGCACTAGGGCCACTCGGTCGAGTGACCCTAGGTCGAGGGGTAAACTCTATAAATACCCCCCTTGTGCTCTTCATTTGGGCAGATTTCTCATGCATAAAAAGCCCTACATTTTCAACCTAAATACTACACTCCTCTCTACATTACAACCCTAAGCAATACTAAGCCAAAAATCGAGTCATTGTCCCTCAAAAAACCGACAAAACCATCCACACACACACGCACACCATAACTTTGCATACATCCTCGATACTCCCGCGTTCCCGTCGCTATTACGAGTCCATTGCCGAGGCCATTCTAAGCAATGTATTTTGAGGGTGTCATAAACCCCGTCTCAATCTCTACTATCTCTACTTATACTATACATTTTTACGTTTTATATTATAATCGTACTAGTACTAACACTAACATTTGATTATCGTATACTAACTTTTTAATTTTTGTTACTAACTAATCTAACATTTATTTATCGTCATTTATATTTCGTTCTAATACACATACCGCGTATACGTATATAGTATTAAAACTCAGATTCGAACACGTTTAACTATAATTATCGCTCCAAGTCCGTTTAATCCCTTTATGAGCCACGACGGAGGTGGCACCCTTTCGAGGAGCGCCGCCTCAATGTACTCAAGGGCGTAACGTGATCGTGGTCGATCATAGTTGAACGCGTTCGATTCCATTTCTAAGATTAGCGCGAAATTCGTCGATGCAAAAATCGACATCACATAATCCATTAGGATTAATATCGATGTCGTGATGCGGAGGAACACAATTTCGTCACTAATCAAAACTTTTATTCCCATAATGGCACTTCTCGTAAATTTCCGATGACACTGTTATAATCGTATATTACATGAATATATCACCGGAAGCCGAGTTAAATTTAAATCACGCCATATTTTTATTTAACTCGGCCAACCATCGATTTAATATAAATAAATCGGAATAGCCACCTTTTCCGAAACGAGTTATGACCCGTACAGGGGGCCCTCGACCGAGTGCCATAGGCCACTCGATCGAGTAGCACCCCAAAAACAGGGCAGTAGCCACCTCGAAGGCACACTCGATCGAGTCCGGGCCATGACTCGATCGAGTGGGTCCTTCAGCCCAAGAAATCCGAGAGCTTCAAAGCATCCTTTGAGCCTCGTCTTTTTTTATGGTTTCGATCCACGCGTGTAAAGTCAATCACGTGATCTACACTTTCAAAACTCATGCATATCATTTCACTTAAATGACTTTGATCGATTGTCCTTCACTATTAGTCTTGTGTCGACGACTCTTTAGTCGTATCCGACACATGATTAGTTTGGACGCCAATTTTTCGACGTGATAAGTCGGGACAAGGCATCGAGATTTGGGATCGGGCTAGCATCACGCCTAGGGCCCATATCTCCGTCCTTCATTTGGCACACAATATAATGTGTATTTAATTGAAGTTCGTCCATTTACACGACATACGGTCTAGTTTGCATTTATTGTATGCGGGTCCGTTTCAAGTTATTATTTATCGTTTTCTTCTATATATATTTCGTTTATGCTTTTTTTTATTTTGTATTGGCCGGGTTGTATTTCCGCCCGTGTATTTTGTACATTTTTTTACGAGCTTTGTTTATTTTGATGCTTATCGCTTTATAAATGAACCTCGCATGCTAAACAATTCGACCTTGATTTTGATGCATTAAAATGACGTAGTTAACTAATAATTCGCATGTTTAGCTAAAAACGCTGTTTGCATATCGTTTAGTCGTTTTACTAGCGCGCGTACACGAACACGAACGATGTCTTAGTAGAGGCCGCTAAGTGCGGGCGGGGTTGGGTGTCCTTAGTGGTAGGGGTGAGCAGAAAAATCCGATACGGTTTTATTATCCGTATACGATACGGTATACGATTGCAATTATACGGATTTCCGTATATCCGATACGAATATCCGTATATCCGATACGGTTTTTCATAAAACCGTAGCGGATACGTATCAGCAAAATTGAAAACCGGATATCCGGTTTCCGATCCGGTTTTCAAAAATACAAAAAAAATAAAAAAATTAACAAACTATTATAAACTAGATGACTCAATGGATCAAAAACAAAAAAAATCCGACATTCTCACTCTTTCATTCCGCCACGACGCCACTCTCAGTCTCTCACTACTTCATATTTCAGGCCGTCGTTTCACGTTTTATGGTCATTAAGGTTGATTCTTTGTTTGATTGTTCACTACTTCATTTATCTGTCAATTGTTGTTGTTTTGGGTTGATTTGTGTGGAAAAGATTTGATCTTCAAGCTTCTTGTTTGAAAAAAGCAGGTTGAACCTATGACTCTATTATCGGAGAATTATTAATAGTATTCGAATATTCGGGATGATTGTGATAATTAAATTATTTCTAGATATTTTTCTTGTTTATTTACTTATTATTTTTGTATAACAATGAACGCAATGTTCGTTACGACCTTAAAATCAAAAATCGGATTATGTGCACTTAAAGAAAATTATTTATTTTTAAAAAAAAACTCAAAACCGGATACCGGATATCCGGTTTCCGTATATCCGGAAAAACCGGATATCCGGAAACCGGATATCCGGTTTAATTCGGATCGGATCAGGATAGTAAAATTTCAGAATTTTAAAACCGGATATCCGATCCGGTTTCGCAAACCGGATCGGATATCCGGTTTTGCTCACCCCTACTTAGTGGGCTTTCCAACACGTACCCTCACCTCTTACTCAGAACCTCGGTTTCCGGATGTCCGAAACCGTTGGCGCACGAGAGTCATTCTTTACACGATAACCGGTGTAGATGGTATCGGTATCGTAATGCAAAGGGACGAGCCCCGTAAACTCTGAAATCGAAGTGGGCCATACTTTGTGTACAGCCCACGACGACGTAGAGTGGGCTCGAACGGGTCCGAATTCCCACAAAATTCGGTGGCGACTCCAACTTTGACTTAAATTTCAACCCGAGAACAATCTCACCACGAGATTCATTCGCCTACCCAAACC
This sequence comes from Agrostemma githago, assembly GCA_958450325.1. Taxonomy (NCBI): domain Eukaryota; kingdom Viridiplantae; phylum Streptophyta; class Magnoliopsida; order Caryophyllales; family Caryophyllaceae; genus Agrostemma; species Agrostemma githago. The sequence goes on from OY288243.1 coordinate 58,144,646, forward strand.
CGCGCGTGGCTGCATCGGGGTGGACCTACGTCTTGTCCACACGATGCTAATTATCGTCAAAAAGTCAATAGCTACAAATAACTGAGGGCCTGTACTATCCATTTTTACCCCTTTAGCATTTTCTTTTTTCTCAAGAGTGAGAATCATGGATAGAATGAGCATAAGGCATGTGGAATGGGATTGGCAGGGGAGTAATAAGAACATAGTGAGCCAATCACCTAGCACAAGTTGCACCATCATCAATATTTGGCATATTTGAGGTTGGTATGTCAAGTTCCGCCCACTTTCACCACCTCTGGGATCAAAGATAATGATCACTTCACCAATTGCCTTATAAGTAACCAAAGTCAATACAAATATCATGTGCAGATCAAAAGCTTTCATTTGAGACCCTATTTCAGTATGAGGATTAATACCAACATATTGAAAGCTAGTAATCAACATGTCGTAACTTAGTAAACTCACTTCATGACATTCCTCACTCAAACCCAATTTGTAGCTAAGGAAGGAAGTGTGACTAAGAAAGGAATTCGGGGTGACCCGGCAATAAATAAAGTCACACCAAAGAATCATAATCTCGCTCAACTTACTGTTATGCTCCTCATAGACTTTACCTTCCTTACCCCTAAAATAACCCTTGTCCTCAAGGGTGAGGTTCCAAAGCAGCCATAAGCTTTCCATGGTAATAAATTGCATACAAACATCAATATTTAGCAAATGAAACATACTCAGGAGGAGATTTTCCTCAAATATCCAAACTAGTGCACTACAAAGTGAGTAAACAACAATACACCGAAGATGAGGGGACCGAGGAGCTTCATATAGAGTCAATGTAGTAAATGACTTACCCTCGCTATACACCGTCTGTGAGGCCACTTCATATCCCTCTGAAATTCTAATAGGATGAATGCCACGGTCTAAGAGCTTTTCCGCCATTTCCAAAAGAGCACCGGCCAGAACAACAACATCAGTAGTACCATTACCAATCTCATAATCTTGACTACAAGATAACTGAACCATCAACTTTGTAATCTGGTTGTTAACATCCCTCTGCTCTAGGATCGTCGCACCATCATTTGCCCAGATATACAACGTCTTGTAATTAGCATGTAATTCCCACCCATATCACAACCAAAAAAAATTTGATTGACATAACTCAGCTCGGCTTAGTTGTGGAAAGAAGACTCCGGGGTCAAAAACAAACTTCCAGGGGCATTTCATACCAAGCATTAGATTCCACATCAAGCCCTCATATCCATACGTCTTCTTGCTCCAACTTAAGCCCCCATCAATATAAAGAGTGTGGTGAGTAAATGTATCTTGCCTTGATTCCTCATTTTCATATATGATAGCATCCGCGTCTTCTTCCTTAGCCAATGAGTTAAGCTGGTGCGGATTTGGGCTTAATATCGGGTCTGCTCTTCCATCAAACAACTTGGTGTGCGACACCAAAATCCCTAAAAAATTCAACAGATTTTTCATGTTCTGCCTCAACTTCAGGAATTTGTGTATGGTCAGTATAAATACATCCTACTGATTGCTTTAAAACATCCACAATAACTATGCTTTCATGCTTCTTTTGTTCACCACTGCTCATTCCAATTTCAACTACCCGTTGTTCTTCTTGAGCTTGTAAACTTGGTTCAGAGGTTGTATCAAACAGTTGGTGTGCGGTTGTTGTGTCTACATTTTCTTGTGTACGTTTTAATGCTTCAGCCATTTTTAACATAAAGGTTGGTATCGGTAATTCATCGAACATTTGGTGCGCATCACGGATAGTCTTCCCATCCAGCGAATTCATGGAAACTGGTTCGGGAATTTCATCGAACATTTCATTTTCACCCTCTGACATTTCGATATTCTTCAAAATACTTGGAGAAACCATAGGCTCGTTGGATTTTACTTGAGCAGCAATAGGAGAGAGATGTCTGCCACATAATTTAATAATCGAGTCACCCAAAACATATTGTGGAGTGAACCATGGCAACTTATCAATGTCAATTTCACCTTGGACATACCTTCTTATGGTGAGGTTTTCAACAGCTACTGCCAATTTGTGAACTTCCACCTTGAGATTTGCAATGTCGAAAAGCACCATAATTGCTGATCGGAAAATTGTTGATTTTTTTTAATATGAATAAGGAGGAAATTTGTGTATACTTGGAGGGATATGAAGTAATGGTTTGGTGCGTGGATAGAAATGAGTGTTTAATTAATTTTTTTTTGATTTTCAATAATTGTGAAGATGCTCCACAGGTCGAAAGGGAATTTGGCTCTGATACCAAATGATACAATATGAATTGTAAGGATAGTAGAACGGTTCAATCTCAATGATTGATAGGCTCTGAATAGCTATAAATGCAGCACCAAAACAAAGAAAGGGGAACTTGGTTTAAAGCTTTAATGGAGAATTGAGGAGAGTTTAAGACAAAGAAGACAATATTTTCATTCATTACCATCTAATAACTTACCTAATGTCATTATATAAGCTACATGCCTTGGGGAATAAGAAATATAAGACAAAATGACGAGACTACCCTTCTTAATATTTTGGTTTGTAAATCTGGGGCGTTTCAGTTTAAAGGTAACCCGAAAAACAGGTTTCCTACCATCAAGGCCGACCCTAAGACTTATTTATACGGGTGTGGCCCAGGGTCCAAGTTCAGAAGGAACCCAATTTTAAGGAAACAGTAATGGTTAAGTGTAATTTAATGCTGAGAAGTTCCAAAGACAAAAAGGTTACATATACACTTGGTGTATAGGGGATGTTATACACCACCACTCACAACCTTCCACATGTATAGGTGAGAATCTTTTTTAAACATTTAATTCCAATAGATTCCATCATTAATTAACCCCTAATAAATGATTTTGTTTAATATTAATACTTTAATTAATTAAGTTTATATTTCAGTATTTTTTAAATTTCATTTTTTGTACAAAGTATTTGTATAGTACATTTATATGGTACGCCTTGTATAATTATAAAGATTTTTGTATTTTTGGTACATGTACGTATATCTTCAGTATTTGTTAGTATGAGTTTCGTCTATTTTTTTTACGATTATATTTCATATGATTTATTTTCTAGGCCAATATTTGTACGCCTTGTATAATTGTACATAATTTCGTATTTTTGGTGCATTTACTTTTGTTATTTGTTTGTTATATGTTTGGTGTATTTTTTTTACGATTATTTTTTATACCATTTATTTTCTAGAACGTTTTTAAATATGAAGTATAATTTAAATTTAAGTACATTGTTATTAAGATACTCCACATTATTATGTATACGTCATTCGGTTACTTTTTTTAAATTTGTTTATCGGTACTATACTCTAAAGTCTAAACAATGTAGTATTATTAGTTGTATGATTTAATAAGATTATTCGTTGTATCCTACGTCTAACATAACCGTTGTACTTAAATTTAGTTTCCGATACAATACATTGTTTTACAGTAAGATACATTATTATGTATACGTAATATATTCGAGAGACGTACGCGTTTATGCATTTTTTACCACATTTGTTATACAATATTATTAATTTATTATAATTTTTTTTAATATATTATTATGTTAAAAAATATTTTTAGTATTTATGTATATACATATGTTATATCTTAATTTTGATATAATTTGTAATCCTTATTATTATATTCCATGTTACGGAGTATTTTATTATTTGCATATCAAATTAATTTTAATAGAGTAATAGACAAAGTAATTAGGCATATTAATTTTAATAGAAAAACAATTAGACAAAACATTTAAATAGTAAAGCGTTTAATTACAATGCACACTTTGCCTTTTAATCGACGATATTGAAGACGTAAATCTTAGGAAATACCGTATTTTATTCCAACTCAATTTTTTTTATTCGAAATTATACTTAATAGTAAAATGTGAATAAAAGCATTATTGTTGTTGGGAAATATGGGAATATATGTAATTTATCAAAAAGAGGACGAACTATTACAATCCTCCATAAAGTTGAATTAAAAAAGTGTTTAATTTTTTTTGGGTGACGGAGCATCACTCTCGTTTCAAAGATTGTAGGGTATTTTTTTTCTGCTAATATTGTAGACGTATTTTGGTCGTTATTTTTTAAATCGAGTAAATCAATTAATGTTGTTGGCTAGATGCAATTCACTAAAAAGTTTAGATTAACTTTTACAATTATCCATAAAGAGTAATTAAGAAAGAGGTTTTAATCTGCTTTCAACAATTCGGCTGAGGTTAATTGACGGATAACTTAATCGTTTGATTGTCATTCGTTGTAACCAAAGCTCGTTCCACTAAAAGTAATAACTTGTTAGGTCGACTGATACATATTGTAGACACCCGCATTTTGTCTGCTAGTGTCTATAGCAGTTCCCGACAAACACCCGATGATGATCGGACGCAAACGTGACTTAGTATACTCGGATTTGGACCCGAAATCAATAATATCTGACATGGACTTTTAGCGGAGTAATAATCTCACAAAACAGACCTCAAATTCAGGCCCAGTGGGTCGTTCCGAGCAAAATAAGACTAATTTGGGCCAAAACCGACACCGAAAATAAATCCCGTCTTTTGGCGACCGGGTCAAAACCCGGTCAAAGACGAACCCGTCACAAAAACAGCCCAAGTACACCTTCTAGAAGATGGCGCCCAACCCCATTTTCAAAAAAGATCATGCAATCAACAAAGTCAAACCCTTCCTCTTTTACCTCGATTTACCTGATCCACTCGATCGAGTGGATTCACCCACTCGGTCGAGTGGAGCGTCAAAAACCGGATCAGGCCCATTTTCTAGGGCACTCGACCGAGTGCACTAGGGCCACTCGATCGAGTGACCCTAGGTCGTGGGGTAAACTCTATAAATACCCCATGACCCTCACTCATTTCACAACTTTAGACCAAGGTTTTCACCCTCATTTTCTACCTACATTTACCCCACATTTCAGCCATACTCCCTACACTACAACCCCAAGCAATCACACACAAAAACCGAGTCCCTTGTCCCTCGAAAAACCGACAATTCACTCATACACATACACACACACATACACCATAACTTACATACATCCTCGATACTCCATAGTCCCGTCACTATTCGCGAGTCCATTTCCGAGGTCCTTACTAAGCATGTATGTTGAGGGTGTCCTAAACCCCATTTCGATCTTTGTCTTCTTTATTTTACGTTTTTTTGTATTGCTAATCTTATACTTATACTAGTATTGCAATTCTAACACTCTAACTCTTACATCCTAACTTTTACATTTTCGCATACTAACTTTTCTATTTCGCGTTTCTAACATTACTATCATACCGCGTATATATATTTATTAATACCGAAACTTCGGTTTCGGATACGTTTGACTATAATTGTCGCCTAAAGTCCGTCTAATCCCTTTACGAGCAACGACGGAGGTGGAGCCCTTTCGAGGAGCCCCGCCCCAATGTACTCAAGGGCGTGACGTGATCGTAACTAATCATAGCTGAACATATCCGATCCCATTTTAATTAGTGCGGAACCCGTTGACACGAAAACCGACATCACATAATCCGAAAGGATTAGTTCCGATGTCGTGACGTAGAGGGATGCAATTCCGTCACTAATTCAAAATTTCAATCTAAACGATAACATTTTCATAAAATTCCGATGACGGTATTATAATCGCTTGCATATGCGATTATAGCATCGAAAGCCGAGTTAAATACAAATCATACAATATTTGTATTTAATTTGGCCCACTATCGATTTTAACCAAAAAAGCAAGACGAGTTGTCACTCGTACAGGGGCTACTCGACCGAGTACGTAGGCTACTCGATCGAGTAGCACCCAAAAATCTGGACAGTAGCTACCTTAAAGGCGCACTCGACCGAGTCCATGCCATGACTCGATCGAGTGGGTCCTGTAGCCCAGTAATCTGAAAGCTTTGATGCAACATTCGAGCCTCGTCATTTTTTTACGACTTTTAGTCGACTCGTGTAAAGTCAATAACGTGATCCTATTTTTCAAAACTCATGCATATCACGACACCTAAAACGATTTTGATCGACGGTCTCGCACTATTAATTTTATGTCGACGACTCTTTAGTCGTATCCGACACATAATTAATTTAGACTCCATTTCTCGAGGTGATAAGTCGGGACAAGGCATCGAGGCTCGAGATCGGGTTAGCACCACACCTAGGTCTCGAACCTCCGTTCTTTGATTAATATGCAATATAATGCGTAATTAATTAAAGTTCGTCCGTCTAACTAATTCACGATCTAGTGTGCGGTTATTGCATACGGGTCATTGTCGAGTCGTGTATTTATTTATCGCTCTTCTTATTTAATTCAATTGTTCTACTTTATTGCTCGTTGTATTGTGAATTCCGGGTTGTATTCCGCCCGTGTAATTTGTAATTTATTTACGAGTTTTATATTCTTGATGTTTGCCATTTATTGCCTTAAATGAACATCACATGCTAAATCACTTTGACGTGAATCAAGATGCATTAAATGACGTAGTTAACCAATAACTCACATGCTTAGCCCGAAAACGCTGTTTGCATATCATTTAATCGTTTTACTAGCGCGCGCACACGAACACGAGCGATGTCTTAGTAGAGGCCGTCATGTGCGGGCGGGGTTGGGTGTCCTTAGTGGGCTTCCCAACACGTACCCTCACCCCTTACTCAGAACCTTTGGTTTCCGGATGTCCGAAACCCTTGGCGCACGAGAGTCATTCTATATACGAAAGTCGGTTTAGACGGTATCGATATTGCAATGCAAGGGGACGAGCCCAATAAACTCTGAAATTGAAGTGGGCTTACTTTGTGTATAGCCCATGACGACATAGAGTGGGCTCGTATGGTTCCGAATAACCACAAAATTCGGTGGCGACTCCATTTTGACTTAAATTTCGAACCCGAGAACAATCTCACCACGAGATTCATTCGCCTACCCAAACCCGCGCGTGGCCGCGTCGGGGTGGACCTACGTCATGTCCACAATTTGGCGACTCCGCTGGGGATACCTGATGTACCACATGTCATCGGGGTTCCTAGGGTGAGACTCGAAGAGAAATCGTTCGTATATTAGTGTGCGCGCATTAGTTTAATGGTTCATGCATAACCCAAATTTTGCCCGGGCCGGTTACTTGTGACCGACGTCCCACTATACCACGGTGCATTCCTACATGGGTGCACTAAAGACTTCGATGCCGGAACTCACCGGGGTTTTACGGCAGGTCCTAGTTCCAAATCGGCTAGGAAGTCCGTCCCGTTTCGTGAGAATGCTATCGTTGTTGGTATAGACCCTACTTTGACCGACCGAGACTTAGTGTAAAGCATACATAAGCGTCGTTATAATGCTTGTTTGACAACGTGCTACTTGGTTTCCGTGTCATTTTTTTCAAAAACTGTCATTTCAAAAAAATACATCTTTCCAAAATACCAAGTTTTCAAAAAAAAACCCGAAATGCTGTCCGTTTCGGGACCCGTCTTTTCAAAATATCCAATTTTCAAAACTCGGAATGCCGCCGAAATTTAGGATCAAACGATTTGACTTAAAACATCCTTTTTCTCCAATCGGCATGCTGCCCGTTTTAATTCATGAATTTCCAACACCATCTCGATTTTCTGAGTTTTCAAAATTCTAATCTTGGTTTTCGAAATTCCGTTTTTAATTTCCAAACTCTCGGAAATTCATCCACTTAATATTCAAAATTCAAACACCCAACTTCCCTAGTAAACCTTCCTTATTATAGGACCTACCGTCTAGCCGTGTGTCGGGTCTTTGCATAGTATGTCGAAGGTCTATAGCGTCGAAACTCCGCTGATCCTATATCACGAGTTTCCCCCCTTTCCCGAGTCCGCCTTATCCGTCAAGGCACGACCGACCCGCGTAGGGCATACCCCTACAAAGGAAAGTCCGTCCATACACTCGAGTCAAAAGTCTGGGGAAAAAGTCTCACGTGAACCTTCCTTCGAACGGGATTAGGCCCACAAAGCCAAAATCCTAAGGAAGTTGTACCACCCATCGAGTCATCCGTCTAGATGTCCTCCTCGAGTCTTTAGTCTTCTTTCCCAGTGTCGCTCGGGATGTACTTTTCCTCTCTTTTTTCCGAGATCTGGGTTCAGTTTCTGATTACGCGGTGTTCTTACAGACAGGCCACCGGCAACCAGACACGCTCGAAGGATGGCTACTTTGAACAGCCTGCAAACCGCTTTGGACGCCATGGTCGCAAAGCAGACCGACATCGAAGCCCAACTGACCGAAATGAGGGCTGGCCAGGTAGCCATTGTTGCTCGCCTAGCTACGGTGGAGCAAAGGGCTCCTAATGTCGAGACTGCTGGGCCCATAACTGAACTAGTTAGCGCTGTACGCCGACTAGAAGAACAAGTCCACTTGACTGGGAGTAACAATATCCACCGGGAGAATAGCCGAGAGTACTCCACGGTGAGTGACAAGCTGCCCGCAAACCTGAATCTCACAGGTTTGCCCATGTTCGAGGGAACTGAAGACCCGTTACTACATGTGCGGGCCTTCAAGGAATTCATGGCCATCAAGGGAGTGGATTCGACCATGTTCAAGAATCTCTTTGTTGCATCCCTTGAGAAGCACCCACGGGCCTGGTACTACAGGCTAGACCCGAAAAAATACCCTACATGGGATGATGTGGCTACCGAGTTCGCTCGGAACTATGCTAATAACACCGAGATCCAAACCACAATGCGATCTCTTGAGGTCATGGCCCAAGAGCCAAAGGAAGGTTTCACTAAATACCTTCAACGCTGGAGGGCCGAGAGCGTGAAATTGGTCGATAAGCCCAATGAGAAGACCCTAGTGGAGGCTTTTGTCAAGAACCTCCTCCCCTCCTACCGGGTTCACCTCCGGTATGCTGTTATACCCAATTTCACCACCCTTACTGAAATGGGTATGAGGATCGAAGACGACCTAAGACTAGAAGGCCTCACTAAGGCCACTAGCAAAGGGTACCAGGGGGCCTCTTCCTCCACCACTAAGCCCCAGGCTGCAACTCGCAGCATTTTTGACGCGGTTAATCTACTAGATGCCCCGTCCAAGAAGAACACCCCACCTCGGGTCTTCACTGATATAGGTACTACCTATACCTATGCCTTACAAAGGCTATCCTCCAAAGGCCTAATCCAACCGATAGGCCCAACTCCTGAAGTTCCGGTCGAGCGACGCTCCAAGAAATACAATGCTCAGGCCTATTGCCAATACCACCGGGGCAATGGGCATGACACCGAAAAATGTTGGAAGCTGAAGCACTTGATTCAGGACCTGATTGAAAGCGGTAAAATCCCGCTACCCGAAGATAAGCCAAGCAACAAGGAGAACCCTTTCAGCTCCCATGCCATCTTTGCCGGGGAGGTGATTGACTGTTCTCACCTTATCTCCCCCTACACCCCGCAAGTGAACGGGATCTGGTTTGACGACGAGGATGATATCTACCTCGCTAAAGGGGAAACCGTTCCCATCACCCCTGAACAGATCCGAGAGGCTAAAACTCGGGTCCTAGCCAGCAACAACCTTGGTCGTCCCTATTTAGCCACAAGCACTAGGGACACCCCTATCCCGACAACCGTCACCGATCCACTCAGGATGGAAGTCGCCCCTGAAGAGCCGACCGCCGAAACGGCCATTGTGAAGCAACTGAGAAGAGCCCGAGTTGACCTCACTATATGGCAACTCCTTGTTAGCTCTCAAGAACATCGAGAAGCAGTTACAAAGGCTCTCGATCAAGTCAAGATCGACTCTTTGGCTACCCCCGCTGAAATGGTAGCCACGGTCCTACCCCACCTAAAGGGTAAGGCCAAAGAAGGAGGCCCAATGATCACCTTTTCTGAAGCCGATCTGCCGCCATTTGGGACCTCCCACAACCTGGCCCTTTACATCACGGTGATTTGTCGAGGGAAGTATCTTCCTATGACCTTGGTTGATGACGGGTCCGCTGTGAATGTCCTTCCTCTAAGGACCGCCAAAGCCCTCGGCATTACCGAGGCTGACTATATCCCGACTGCTCAAACCATCCAAGCCTTTGATGGGAGTCCAAAGTCGGTAGCTGGGGCCATAAAGCTGACCATCATCACGGGCCCGATAGAGAAGGAGCTTGAATTCCAGGTGATTGATGTCACCTCATCATTCAACTTGCTCCTAGGAAGGCCGTGGATTCACGCGGTGAAAGCCGTGTCCTCCACCCTCCACCGTAAGATCAAGATGCCTCTACTCGACAGTGTTGTTACTTTAGAGGCAACCCCAATGACCGTGGCTAGCTGTAACGCCACGGGCCGCACGGACCTCTGGGGGTTCGACTTTGTGGGGATGATCGAGGAAGAGTACCTCTTTAGGCCTTACTTCACCACGAGCATTGACACAATGCTCCAAAACCAAGGGTACCTTCCGGGGGCTACCTCTCGACCTGACCTTCCAGCTGGGAAGATCATCGAGGTTCTCAAGGACGAAAACTCTCACTTCGGCCTTGGCTATGCCCTCACTCCGGACAACGTTGTCCGAGCAGGAATCGAAAAGGCCTGCAACATCATGAAGGGTATCTACTTGAGCCCTTACAGCCCACGGTTGTCTGACTACTTTGTCACACCCGTATTCGGGGCCATCTAGGTTGGGCTATACCAACCTAATGCTACGCACCTCGGGACCCACTTGGCCCGGGATTGCAACTACATCCCGGATGAGGTGTTCGCCCTCATCCAGTCCGACGGAGCGGATGATGCCGAGCCCGCGCTAGGGCTACTCTTCGGGGAAGACACCGTAGCCCCGACTCCAAAGGAAGACTTGGTCAACCTGATTCTCTGCAGCAACAGGTTTGACCCGACCAAGCTGATCTTGGATGTTGATTCCGAGACGGGAAAAAGGGCCTGGAGGAAGACTGTCAAGTGGACTGACAGTCAAGGAAGGATCTACAAGCTGGTCGCCGGAGAGGGAGACATGCCTGAGTCTGAGTCCGAGTCTGAGTCGGAGTCTGAGTCAGAGTCTGAGGTCGAGTCTAGAGAAGTCGGTGCTAGAGTCACTCCTGTAACCCCCCTCCCTTCTATCATTCCTGCTGCTAGCACTTCAGGGTCTGTCCCGAGTGCTTTACCAATTCCGCCACTGACCAACGATCAGATGGCTGCTCTCTTTGAGCTGTTTTCCAAGTTTTCAATAATAATAACAACCGTTCTGCTTACGACTTGTCTCTTTTAAATCCTGCTTTCAAAAACATTTTATGCTATGACATTGAGAAATCCGACGAACAGGTGCCCTTACCTCCACATCTGATCGAGCAACTAGAGCAAAGGGAATCCCGGAATCCGGTAATTGAAGAGACCGAGTCCATAAACGTGGGAACAACCTTAGAGCCTCAGATACTTAAGATAGGGTTATCCTTAGATCCCGAGGAGAAACAACAGTTTATAAACCTTCTCCAAGAGTTCAAAGACGTCTTCGCGTGGTCCTACAAGGACATGCCGGGGATAGACCGAGAAATAGCCGAGCACCGCATACCTATCAAAGACGGGTGCAAACCGGTCAAACAGAAGCTTCGTCGAATGAGGCCCGAGTGGTCTCTCAAAGTAAAGGAAGAAGTCGACAAACAATTCAAAGCCGGCTTCATACAAGTGTCCGAGTATCCGGACTGGGTCGCAAACATCGTGCCGGTTCCTAAAAAGGACGGTAAGGTGCGGGTATGCGTAGATTTTCGAGACCTTAACAAAGAAAGCCCGAAGGATGATTTTCCGTTACCACACATCGATATACTGGTGGATAACACGCCGATCATGCCCTTCTGTCATTCATGGACGGGTATGCTGGATATAATCAAATCAAGATGGCGGAAGAAGACATGAGTAAGACTACCTTCACTACACCTTGGGGGACTTACTGTTACACCGTCATGCCATTTGGTCTCATTAATGCCGGGGCCACATACCAAAGGACCGCTACCACTTTATTACACGACATGATGCATAAAGAGGTAGAAGTCTATGTAGACGACATGATCGTCAAATCCAAAGAACGGGACGGTCACATCACCGCCCTAAGGAAATTTTTCACCCGATTGCGCAAATACAACATGAGGTTAAACCCTAAAAAATACAGTTTTGGGGTAACGTCAGGCAAATTACTGGGTCATATCGTTAGCCAACGAGGTATCGAGGTCGACCCAGCTAAAATCAAAGCCATTACCGAGATGCAAGCTCCTAAAACCGAAAAAGAGATAAGGGGATTTCTCGGGAAAGTCCAGTACATTAGTCGATTCATTTCCAAGCTAACCATGGTGTGTGAACCAATTTTCAAAAAACTGAAAATAGGGGAACGGATACTATGGGATGACAAGTGCCAAGCTGCTTTCGACAAAATCAAGGAAATTCTGTCTGCTCCGCCAGTTTTGATGCCACCTCAACCCGGTTTGCCTCTGTCGTTATATCTAACAACGACCGAGACAGCCATGGAGGCTATGCTGGCTCAGACAGTTGACTCCGAAGAACGAGCCATCTATTATATCAGCAAGAAGTTTTTAGAGTATGAGTGCAAATATACCATGCTCGAAAAGACGTGCTTGGCTCTAGTCTGGGCCACTAAGAAGCTTAGACACTATATGCTCAGCTATGAGGTTCATGTCCTATCCAAGATGGACCCGATCAAGTACCTCTTCGAAAAGCCTATCCTCAACGGCCGGATTTCAAGATGGACTCTAATGTTGGCAGAGTTCGACCTAAAATTTGTACCGTTAAAAGCTATTAAAGGGCGAGTAGTAGTTGAATTCCTCGCTGACAGCCCGGTAACCGAGGAAGGACACACCGACACTTGGTCCTTCCTAGACGAAGATATTTTCCATACCGATGCCGAAACGTGGGATTTATACTTCGATGGAGCATCTAATTTTCGAGGGTTCGGAGTCGGGATCCTCCTAATTTCACCAAGAGGGGAGCATACTCCCGTCTCCATCAAACTGGACTTTGATGTTACCAATAATGCAGCAGAGTACGAAGCATGCATTTATGGGCTACAAGCCGCCGCCAACCTAGGGATCACAAATCTCCGGGTACATGGCGACTCATCCTTGGTCATTAACCAAGCACTCCAAAAATGGAAGACTCGGAATGCTAATCTCGTGGCCTACCAGGCACGAGTAAGGGGTCTCGAGAAACAATTCCAAAAGGTAGAGTACATATACCTGCCTCGGGAAAAAATCAGTTTGCAGATGCACTTTCGAAATTGGCATCTTTACTGAACATCCCCGACCACGTGACCAGTATGCCAATTTGCGTCGAAAGACGATCTGAGCCGGCATACATCCATGACATCGAAGACATCGAGATCACTGATCCCGAACCTTGGTACCAGGCTGTGTTAACATACCTGACCAGCGGAGAGTATCCTCCCGGGACCAAGGGTCGACCCAAGAAAGCCTTACGGAGGCTAGCTACCCAGTTCATCCGTACTGAGGACGGGCAGCTGTACAAAAAGACAGCACAGGGGGCTCTTCTCCTTTGTGTTGACAAATATAAGGCCGAGAAAGTAATGGCCGAAGTACATGATGGCGAAAAAGGTCCACACATGAATGCTCACATGCTGGTCCGAAAAATCATGAGGCTCGGGTATTACTGGAACACCATGGAGGCCGACTGCCAGTTATATGTCAAACATTGCCATAACTGTCAAATCTTTGGCAATGTGCAACATATGCCACCGTCTCTGCTCTATACCATGACGTCACCTTGGCCGTTCTCGACATGGGGTATCGACATAATCGGGAAGGTGAATCCCTCCGGTACTGGCGGGCACTGCTTCATTTTGGTAGCTATCGACTATTTCACCAAATGGGTCGAAGCTGAATCATATCGCATCCTCAATGCTAAACATGTCGCCAAATTTATCCAAAACAAGATAATATGTCGGTATGGAATCCCGCATGAATTTATCAGTGATCATGGAACTCATTTCCAAGCTGAGACCGCGGCCTTACTGGCTAAATACAAAATTCAAAGGCACACGTCCTCGCCATACCGTCCCCAAACGAATGGAGCAGTAGAGGCGGCCAATAAAACAATTGTCACCATACTCAAAAAGATGGCTGATAATTATCGGGACTGGCCCGACAAAATCCCTTTTGCCCTATGGGGGTACCGGACATCAATTCGCACCGCAACCGGAGCGACACCATACTACCTAACCTATGGGATGGAGGCAGTCCAACCAGTTGAGCTAGAGGTACCGTCCCTCAGAATTCTGCTAGAAAGCCAAGTACCCGAAGCTGACTGGGTTCGAGCACGGTACGATTCGTTGGTTCTACTAGACGAACGACGGTCCCGCGCTCTCAACAACATCCAAATCTACCAGAAACGGATCCAACGGGCCTTCAACAAGCGCGTAAGGCCCAGAAACATTAAAGAAGGGGACTTAGTCCTTAAGTCTGTTCGAGCTTTACTACCAGTTGACCCAAGGGGAAAATTCAAACCCAACTGGGCTGGGCCATACCTGGTGAAGAGGATCCTATCAGGGGGAGCAGTAATGCTGACGGACCTGGACGGGAATGAGTTCGTCAACCCAACCAACCTGGACCAGCTGAAGCGTTACTACCCTTAGCCATTTCTCAATGTCATTAGCAATTTTTATCAAAATCGTATTTTACAAAAAGCAGGTCAATGAGCTAGAATTACTGATTCTACTGTCACAAAACATCTTGAACCACTAGTCTTGGTGTAATTCGAGATTGCAAATTTCCTAAGCCTGAACTACGTTTGGTTTGATTCTGCTAATTGCGGATACGTAGGCAGCCCCTCAAAAGGGCACAACCAATGCAATCGAGAAAAGACAGGAACGGTTTAATAATAAACTTCCTTTTATTAATTACCACAAAAAAAAACCCCAATAAACTTGGGAAAATTACAAAGTGCAGGAATTCAAAAAAAAACTACAAAAAAAACACACGACAAAAATAGTAATAATATTTAAATAATAAAAAAAACTAAGGACTCGGTGTTTAGGGCATCTTGCCCTTCCCTTTGTCCTTGGCCTCCTTGGCCGTCCACTGACGTCGACGCGGAGGAGAGCGTTCCCGAATCACCACAGGAACCTCTTTAGCCCGGACTCGTTTCTTGGAACTCGAGTCCTCATCCACCTCGACAGGCCCAAGTCGGGCCCTCACAGGCTCAGGGAGCCGGTCACGCGCACCTAATCGGTCCCGGGCCGCCAGCCTTGTCCCAAGTCGCCGCTCTAAGTCGGTCTGGGGGCTTTGCCGCCCCCGCGTGCCACTAGCACCGGCATCTTTAGCTCGAGTCTTAGTATGTGACTTAAGACCCGACTCTAATCGGACTAAGGTAGCAGGGGTCTCTCCCTCATCGTAGAATCCCCTATTGTCCTTTGCCGTCTCCCGACGGACCAGTTCGAAGGCCTCATCGACCTTCAGAGCTTTGCGAGCCTCCCCGGACTCCTCAGAAGTCCATTTCTCATAGGCTCGAGAAACCCAAGCGGATTGGCAAGGGTTGGGAATAGTCCATGTAGGACGAGTAAACCATCTCTGCAACCAGGTGTCGCACATAGCGTCCGTCAGTTGGAGCAAGACGCTAATAATGGCTTCAGTCTCAGAAATGCGCTGAGACAAACCGAACTGCCTCAGAATGCGGTCCGGGTAGATGTGAACTGTCCAGTCAAGGGACAGGATCACGAGGTAACGAGCTTGGTCCCTCTTGGCCAACCCCGTCAGCTTAGAAAGGAACCACCAAGCAACCGTCCACCTAATCAATTGGCCGCCGTGGAACACCAATTCCTCGTCCCAGTAAGCTCGATTTATATGGTGATTCGAGCTTATCCGGCGCCCCCTAGAACTGATTTGGCTGCTACGGTAGTTGGGAACGCTCGGAGGAGGCTCTATGATCGATAAGCGCTCCGACAGCCAAACCTGCAAAAAGTATACACAGAATTTATGAGCAACGGAATGGTTCGCTACAGCCCACTCGATCGAGTACACCATCTGACTCGATCGAGTAAGGCTCCCTAAGACAACCAGAAGCTCGTCAGGTATGACACTCGATCGAGTACACCATCTGACTCGATCGAGTAAGCCCTTCACAGACCGGCAGAAACACTTTGCAGACATCACTCGATCGAGTGATAGGTCCACTCGATCGAGTGACTTACGGACCTCAAGAAACCGCGAAACAAAAAGAGAGAAAAGAAAGATTGAAAAATCGCAAGATGAATACCTGCAGAATGAGGGTGCTACCCGTCAATTGCCGGGTTGGGTCAAGTCGCCTAGCATCCAGACCCATGATGAGTTCCCCAGTGGCTAGCCAAGCAGGGCTATGACCAGTCTCCATCTGGTCAACCACTCCAATCAGCCTAATTTGAACCACGCATGAGTCAGCATCCATCAACCCCTCGAAAACGTAGCGGTGCAACATGCAGAACGCGAAAGCCCTACGCCTGTGAGAAGGCGTAGCCCTTACATCCTGGCTGTTCATAAACTTGTCAGCCAAGTCAAAGAGGGAGACAGTATCTCCCCGCACCATTCGATCTGTCTCAGCATGAGACAGCCCTAGGAAGTCCCTCAGTCTTCTCCTCGGGTCCGGGTAGAACGGAGGGATGGCGGGACGAGCAACAGGGCTCCAACCCCCGATAGCTGCGATCTCCTCGGGAAGAGGGCATATTTCTCCCCGCGGGAACGCAAAGACGTGGTGGGTAGTATCCCAAAGCGCCAAACAAGCATCCAAAAAGTGTGAATCAGGCACCAGACGCCGGAGAGGAAACAGGCTGACAATCCCCATTTGGGTCAGCTGAATGTTGTCCTCGTCCCGAAAGTGTTGAGACCAAGCAAAAAGTATTGAAGTGAGATGCTCGATACCCATGGCAGGAACTTGATTTCTCTTGAAAGACTGAGAGGTTTTTGTTAAAAAGAAGAAGAGTTTTGATTTGAGGTGCAATAGACTGAAGCAGGGAGACCTGTATTTATAATAGGGAAGCTTGGCAGTAATCCTGACTAACCCTGCCTCCTCAGTAAATTGGGCCCCAGCATGCGCAGGCCTGACTTCAACCCAGAATAGGAATCTAGTTATCCTGAGCTTTCCTAAATCCTTTCTAAAAATTCCTTAAGTTCAAAAAAAATCTTTCTCGAAAATTTCATCTTTTTAATCCAGTACATTTTCCCCAGCACAAGTCGGTGTTTTGCCTATGTGTTACATGCAATTTATCATGTGTCAGCATACAGGTACACCCCAAGACTTCAGAAGCAAGTCCCCGCGCAACTATTTCACTCCCCAACGTGAGCCCATATTTATCCCAGAATGCTACAGTCAAAGCCATGATGTATCAGCATACGGGTACCTCTACACCTCCAAAAGCAAGTTTTACTCCCCACGGAGCTATCACCGGCGGGACAGGTATGACCCTCTACTTATGGCTGGCGAGCCCTTCACGCTAGTCTACTGGACTATAAACGACCCGACCGGAAGGCTGCCAGGTCGTAATCTGCGATTGGCCTGGTAGCTACTCTGACTTTCGCCTTGTCCAAGCCTCAGTCAGAGTGGGGGCTCTGTAGACACCCGCATTTTGTCTGCTAGTGTCTATAGCAGTTCCCGACAAACACCCGATGATGATCGGATGCAAACGTGACTTAGTATACTCGGATTTGGACCCGAAATCAATAATATATGACATGGACTTTTAGCGGAGTAATAATCTCACAAAACAGACCTCAAATTCAGGCCCAGTGGGTCGTTCCGAGCAAAATAAGACTAATTTGGGCCAAAACCGACACCGAAAATAAATCCCGTCTTTTGGCGACCGGGTCAAAACCCGGTCAAAGACGAACCCGTCACAAAAACAGCCCAAGTACACCTTCTAGAAGATGGCGCCCAACCCCATTTTTAAAAAAGATCATGCAATCAACAAAGTCAAACCCTTCCTCTTTTACCTCGATTTACCTGATCCACTCGATCGAGTGGATTGGCCCTCTCGGTCGAGTGGAGCGTCAAAAACCGGATCAGGCCCATTTTCTAGGGCACTCGACCGAGTGCACTAGGGCCACTCGATCGAGTGACCCTAGGTCGTGGGGTAAACTCTATAAATACCCCATGACCCTCACTCATTTCACAACTTTAGACCAAGGTTTTCACCCTCATTTTCTACCTACATTTACCCCACATTTCAGCCATACTCCCTACACTACAACCCCAAGCAATCACACACAAAAACCGAGTCCCTTGTCCCTCGAAAAACCGACAATTCACTCATACACACACACACACACATACACCATAACTTACATACATCCTCGATACTCCATAGTCCCGTCACTATTCGCGAGTCCATTTCCGAGGTCCTTACTAAGCATGTATGTTGAGGGTGTCCTAAACCCCATTTCGATCTTTGTCTTCTTTATTTTACGTTTTTTTGTATTGCTAATCTTATACTTATACTAGTATTGCAATTCTAACACTCTAACTCTAACATCCTAACTTTTACATTTTCGCATACTAACTTTTCTATTTCGCGTTTCTAACATTACTATCATACCGCGTATATATATTTATTAATACCGAAACTTCGGTTTCGGATACGTTTGACTATAATTGTCGCCTAAAGTCCGTCTAATCCCTTTACGAGCAACGACGGAGGTGGAGCCCTTTCGAGGAGCCCCGCCCCAATGTACTCAAGGGCGTGACGTGATCGCGACTAATCGTAGTTGAACATATCCGATCCCATTTTAATTAGTGCGGAACCCGTTGACACGAAAACCGACATCACATAATCCGAAAGGATTAGTTCCGATGTCGTGACGTAGAGGGATGCAATTCCGTCACTAATTCAAAATTTCAATCTAAACGATAACTTTTTCATAAAATTCCGATGACGGTATTATAATCGCTTGCATATGCGATTATAGCATCGAAAGCCGAGTTAAATACAAATCATACAATATTTGTATTTAATTTGGCCCACTATCGATTTTAACCAAAAAAGCAAGACGAGTTGTCACTCGTACAGGGGCTACTCGACCGAGAACGTAGGCTACTCGATCGAGTAGCACCCAAAAATCTGGACAGTAGCTACCTTAAAGGCGCACTCGACCGAGTCCATGCCATGACTCGATCGAGTGGGTCCTGTAGCCCAGTAATCTGAAAGCTTTAATGCAACATTCGAGCCTCGTCGTTTTTTTACGACTTTTAGTCGACTCGTGTAAAGTCAATCACGTGATCCTATTTTTCAAAACTCATGCATATCACGACACCTAAAACGATTTTGATCGACGGTCTCGCACTATTAATTTTATGTCGACGACTCTTTAGTCGTATCCGACACATAATTAATTTAGACTCCATTTCTCGAGGTGATAAGTCGGGACAAGGCATCGAGGCTCGAGATCGGGTTAGCACCACACCTAGGTCTCGAACCTCCGTTCTTTGATTAATATGCAATATAATGCGTAATTAATTAAAGTTCGTCCGTCTAACTAATTCACGATCTAGTGTGCGGTTATTGCATACGGGTCTTTGTCGAGTCGTGTATTTATTTATCGCTCTTCTTATTTAATTCAATTATTCTATTTTATTGCTCGTTGTATTGTGAATTCCGGGTTGTATTTCGCCCGTGTAATTTGTAATTTATTTACGAGTTTTCTATTCTTGATGTTTGCCATTTATTGCCTTAAATGAACATCACATGCTAAATCACTTTGACGTGAATCAAGATGCATTAAATGACGTAGTTAACCAATAACTCACATGCTTAGCCCGAAAACGCTGTTTGCATATCATTTAATCGTTTTACTAGCGCGCGCACACGAACACGAGCGATGTCTTAGTAGAGGCCGTCATGTGCGGGCGGGGTTGGGTGTCCTTAGTGGGCTTCCCAACACGTACCCTCACCCCTTACTCAGAACCTTTGGTTTCCGGATGTCCGAAACCCTTGGCGCACGAGAGTCATTCTATATACGATAGCCGGTTTAGACGGTATCGATATTGCAATGCAAAGGGACGAGCCCAATAAACTCTGAAATCGAAGTGGGCTTACTTTGTGTATAGCCCATGACGACATAGAGTGGGCTCGTATGGTTCCGAATAACCACAAAATTCGGTGGCGACTCCATTTTGACTTAAATTTCGAACCCGAGAACAATCTCACCACGAGATTCATTCGCCTACCCAAACCCGCGCGTGGCCGCGTCGGGGTGGACCTACGTCATGTCCACACATATCTAGTCGCATATTGTATCGTCATTCATTGTAATAATTTTATTCCATCTTATGTTATTTTTAATAATGAAATTAACTTTGATATAAAAACTTGAAGGAAAATCAATAATGTTAATGGGAAAATGCAATTTATTAAAAAGATGTTCATCTCAATTCTCCATAAAAAGACGTTCTAATTTGAACAATTTGGCCAAACTAAATTAGTCGAACACTCGGTTTTAAACGTAATGGGTGCCATTGTCGACCAAACTTATTCTGAAAACGTAATTCTAGACTGGAGTGGGTGTCATTGTCATCTCATATTTTTTTAAATTGTAATATAAGTAGTTACTTTACAATTTTGATTGATAGACTGGATTCGATTTTCTATCCACATAATTACCTGTAGACGGTCATGTACTTTACGTTATGGACTACTTATAAGATTTTGAATTACGACATTCTTATCGAGTAATTTTTCCGTCTATGCAATTATTTTATCTCACTCTTATATCTACAAAAAAAAGACTTTACCCAATTATTAATGTCAATGAAATTCATCAAGATTTATAAGAGGCAATATAAGTAACTCGACTTCATATAAGAAAAATGAAGTACAATATTTTATCGGAAAAAAAATATAACTCCAATTACTATTATTCCAAAAAATCTTTGTTGCTAAATACTCCGTATGACTTAGAAAATATGTATCATTAAATAACTCCTTCGTAAAATTTTATTATTATTTTTTTTTTAAAAATCAACAAATATAAACGTTTACGGAAGAAAAAAAAGTTGATCAAAAAAATGAAAAATATTTTATTGCTTAAACCTAGATGATTAGGTGAGAATGAGATGAGAGGTGATTAAATGATTGAATCTTGCAAAAAGTTGATTCTTTGGGTAAGACATGTGACACATTAGGGTTGGTGGTGTATGACCCCCTTCATACGCTAGGTGTATGTCTATCATCTTTCTTCCAAAGAGAAACATGCTTGGTGATTGATGTGCTTTCCTATAACTTGAATGGTCATGAGTTTAATTCATATTTTTAATGTTAGTATATTATTAACATAACATAAATAAAATATAATTACCATAATCTTTCATCAACATGAAAGTCACAAAAGATTAAGGGACGTGTTATTTCATACACGGATTTTACTATGTTGTACACGTTTTTTCCATCTTTACCCTCCTCATTTCCAACTTTCCACGTCCCATTTGAGAGAGAATAAGTAAAAATTCAAAAAAAAAATCAAACTAACTCTATAAAATAAAATTGAAATACTTCATAAATACATCAAATGACTATTAAAATAAAATCAAAAAATACAAAATAGACTAAAAAATACAAATTTAAATATACAAAATATAATAATGTAAGAAATAAAAAACTAAATAATTAAAAAAAGAAAAAAAAATTAAAAATCCCCAATTCTCAAAACCCTAACCCTAACTTGCCGGACAACCACCTCAATTAGAGTCGCCTCTCCCAACACCAATCAGTAGGGGTGTGCAAAATCCGGGTCGGACCGGAAAAATGGACCGGACCGGACCCGGAATAAAAACTTCCGGTCCGGGTTCCGGTCCATCATTTTGGGCGATTCCGGGTTCCGGTCCGGTCCGGTCCTGACCCGTTTTTCCGGTCCGGACCGGTTTGGACCGGAATTATGCTAATTTCTTAAAAATTCCGGTTTAACCGGACCAAACCGGTCCAATCGGTCCGGAATTTTGGACCGGAATTTCAAAAAAAATTGAAAATTATGGGTCAACCGATCCGGTCCGGTCTTGGACCGGACTTTTTTCGGTCCGGTCCCGGTCCGAAATTTTGAGATTCTGGCCCGGGTCCGGTCTGGATTTTTTTTTGAAATTTCGGTTCCGGGTCCGTCCGGGTCGGGCTCGGTGCACAGCCCTACCAGTCAGCCACGCACAACCAATCACCCCATCAATCAGCCACGCAACCATCAATCGCGCATCCAACAGACCAACGTTAATCGAAATATTGTAATCAATAAATTCTAATTAACGATATAATTAAACTATCAATGACAAAACTCACGAAATCTAAATTACTTACTCGATTTCGAGTAGTTTTCGATAATCGTGAAGTGGTTGATTAATTTGTATAGGTTTATTGGAGGTTTTTTCAAAAGAGAGGGTTTTAAATGAGAAAGGGTAAAGACGGGAAAAAAATGACAAAATGTATACAAAGTAGTAAAACCCGTGTATGAAATAGCAATTCCGAAGATTAATTAAGACGAGATTAAGACATACCTCATTACGGAATAAGTCGAAATCTAATACGAACGATATTAGATCTCTATAAGATGACTTCATAGATAATAAGATGACTTTGAATAACAACAACAACAACAACAACAACAACAACAACAATAATAATAATACTAGGTCTTCATATGATCTTCAAATAATAATAGTAGGTATGGTTTCATAATTAATAGATATGGTTTCTCTGTCTTGTTCTATAACGTAATAAGTGATGTTTGACCTTAATTATACACATTCATGCATAGAGTTTCTGATGGGGAAGACTCCATTATATAGGCAGAGAGAGAAACGGTTTCCTATTAGGGTTTTAGATTATTCTAATCTCGACCTTCCATCAAGGTTGAGTAAATATGGAAATACTCCTTATTTAGTCTGATATTATTGTAATAGCAAATCTCTATAAGATCCAATTTCCAATAAGACCATAATTATGAGTAAGATATTATATTATCATAATAATAGGGAAGATATATTGCATATCCCGTAATATTATTATATCATAAAATATTCTTACAGTCTCCCACTTGGTCGATTGGAACATCTATAATGTTCGTTAGAGAATATATAAGTTGCGCATATTATGCTAAAACATATATTTTAAATCGGTGTTCATAAACACCTTGACTGATGCAATCGTTAAAGAGAGTCATGGCGTGCACATGTCAATCTGCAACATGTTTACTTCCATGTACCACTACTTCAACGATTGAAACAATTAGGTCATAAGTGGATTTAACGTAATGGTCCACATAATGTCTTAAAAGACTATCAATCTGTTATCATTCATCCAATAATAAATGTGTACACGATGGAAAACAAAAATAATATTATTTAGCAAGTGTAGAATCGTTAAAGAGATCTCATTAATTCCGTAATATAACATTTTGCTTCAGTAAAAATATTTAAGGTTCATGTGTTTTGACCCCTTAGATATCCTATCATTCGTGGAGAAAAAGATTGCAATTTCATTATTATCACGGTAATTACGCAATCATGCTCCTATTAAAGCCTCATAACAAGCCACATATTCAGCTTTCATGGTGGAGATATAAAACAACTGTGAATACAGTGTCTTGTGTCATAACATCCCCAAAATCTGAATCAGAATAACAAGTCACTTGTGGGTGATTTGATTTTCCTGTATGTGAGCATCAATAATGTCAGGTTTATCTGAGCATGCATTAAGTAACCAATCATGCATAAGGATACTATTATTTATTCATTTCAATACATAACTCTTGCTTCACATAAGTCTTGGTTCTATGTAATAAACCAAGATCGTTTCTGACTAATAAAATATCATCATATAGAATCAAATATATGAACTTACTCCCACTGATCTTGAGATTTATGCATAGATCAATGATATTTTCTTTAAATCAGTAGTGATTTTATCGGATTTTATGTATCATTATTCCAATGCTTGTTTCAGTCCATACAATGAATTCTTAAGTCTTAATGTTGGTTACAATTATCCAACATAAGTTTTAATCCGATAGATCTCTCCTAAGATTCATGGAAAGATATTTGAGCAGTACTTTCAAAATTTAAGTCAGCGGTTTGTCTTTGCGAAGACAAGTATCCAGTTTCATCAACTTCGAGGTAAACTTAAATTAATTACTCTTTTCATTCAGATTATTTTGTTTGTTCCATTAAGCTCAACAATAGAGTTATCATAAGATTGCACTTGATTAGGTAAATTTTAGTTGTGATAAAATAACACAACATAAATAATAAGGCTTCAATATGTGAAACAACACGTCTTTAATAATAGTGCTCCTTATGGGTAGTCACTAAAATATTTAAATAAATAGAATGTTACACATGGTAATATAATCTAGATGTGGGTAAATATATTATATGTGAACGATATAATGATTATAGTAAGTCAAAATTGAACTTTAGTTGTAAATTCACTGTGGTGAAATTTAACCATAAGAATTTCATATTAACATTATCTAAAACCGGAATACGAAATTATAACTTATCATGAATCATTATTTGTCAAACGAATAATTATATCGAATGAGCATAAACAATACGGTCAAACGTATTTCAGTAAATCATGTAATCATACGGAGTATACATATATCATAATTCATAATCATATTCTCATGGAATTACTCATCAAATAATAGAATTTTAAGTCGATAACTCCACATCAAAACTTTAATCTATATACTTATCAATATTTATATAGTAAATCATATAATCATGATAAAATCAGTTTAACATAATAATCAATGATGATAACAATTTTAGGTCAAACTTTCATTAACTTTCATACCAATAACACCTGATATTTATGTTATATATGGTCATAATATATTTCCGTACATGATAATAAAGAACCGTAATATATAGTACCATCATATTCTGATCATATAAAGAATGAACGTATAAATCTCATGACAAACACTATAACGCATGAAACATATTTAGCGAGATAAAATTCGAAGGTATTGAAATCAATTATGTACAATTACTCTTACAAAGTGACTGATCACAACACCCATAATATTTACCCTTCATTCTTAGGGTCAAAGAATTAGATGATATAAGTAGCTTTAGTAATGAATAACAACATAAGCAACACTTAAAATATAGTGACAAGTATATAGTTTAGAGTCACGTGTTATAATTGAAACACCCCGCATTGATTGAAGATGTCATATTTATGAGTTTTGCTTAAAGGGATTTGAAGTACTACTCATATCAACAAAGTGCACTTTCTTTTCTGGTCATCCATGCAAAAGAACTCCACAGTTAAGCGTGCTTGAGTGAGAGTAATCTTAGAATGGATGACCTCCTGGGAAGGTTTCTAGGATGTGCATGAGTGAGGTCAAAATGCACTGGAAAGGACTCGAGTTGGTCTGTGGGACCAATACAAAAGCCTAGCGGGCTACCGCGATTAACATTTCCGGTTCTAGTTTGGCCGGGGTGTTACAAATGGTATCAAAGCAACCCTGGGATCGTGCATTTGGCACCTAGCGGGGATGATTCTGGGTCAGCGGTTATGATGTCAGGCGCAACGAGGACGTTGCGTTCTTCAAGTGGGAGTGATTGAAGATGTCTTATTTATGAGTTTCCCTTAAAGGGATTTGAAGTATTACTCATATCATCAAAATGCACTTTCTTTTCTGGTCATCCATGCAAAAGAACTCCACAGTTAAGCGTGCTTGAGTGAGAGTAATCTTACAAAGTGCACTTTCTTTTCTGGTCACCAATGCAAAAGAACTCCACAGTTAAGCGTGCTTGAGTGAGAGTAATCTTAGGATGGGTGATGACGGACGAGGATTTGTCGTGAATCCCGATCGATCATAGTAAAAACCAACTAATCCTAAACTTGGGTAGTCGAGGGTAAGTCGGGTCGAATTCCACAGGGACGGTCTAGCTAAATAAGAGTCTCGGTCTAGGTAAGGTATTAGTCGAGAAAAGAGATGTTATTGTTTGAAAGAGTGTTCTAAACTAGCAAGCTAAATGAATCGAACAAACAAAAGAAGACAAATACGATAAAAAGAACTAGGGTCAAGGTCAACGAGGTAGTCTCAAGGGAGTTATCGGAGTTCACAAACGAGTCGATTACGGTCGGTAATTGGGGAGATAAAGGGCCTCTCTCGAGTCTTTATCTACCCGGGACGATCCTAATAACGGGCTCTCGCACTTATTACTAGGTCGACCCACCCCAAAGAAAGCTCGACGAAATATAATTTCACCCATCGCGGCTAGGGGTGTTCAAAAAGTGACCCGGACCGGCAAACCCGACCGATCCGGACCGTATGGTCCGGTCCGGTCCGCGGGTCTCCAAAAACTTGGTTGCCGGTCCGCGGTCCGGTCCACACTTAGAAAATTTAATCAAATTTAGTGTATTTTGCCAGTCCGATCCGGTCCGGTCCGGTCTTAAGAGGGTTCGATCCGGTCCGGTTCGGGTTTCTTTGTAACCGGTCCGGTCCGCGGGTTTGAATTTTTTGGGTTGCCGGTCCGCGGGTCAAGCCGGTCCGGTCCGGGTTTGGACCGGTGAACACCCTTAATCGCGGCCAAGACAAGTAAATCATATAAAAACACAATCAAAGGAGAATATCAACAATAATAGACAAGATAATAAACCCACAACAAAACCCACAATCGAGACAAACCGAGCCTTCCTCAACCTTAGAAATTAACTACTCTAACATGATTAAAACTAAACTAATTACGCTACCCATTAATCTAATCAAACTAGTAAACATGAAAAAATAATAAAGATGCAAACTTTAATAAAAGAGGAAGAGTAGAGAGATAGTACCAATATTTGAAGAAATGGAGAATTACATAAATGAAGAAGGATCGAATGTAGATTGATTAACCCAAACTAATAAATTACTTCGATCTAAATAAAACTAGACTAATAATTAATTGGACTAATGAAGATCGAGAAAAAGAAAGAAAAACAAATTCTAAACTCTACTGCTAGTCCACTTTCTACTCTACTCCTGCGGCACACTGCTGCTGCTCGGCACACCCCCAAAATGAGAGTTTCCTCTTTCATTTTATACTAGTTTACAACCCGTGATAAATCACGGGGTTGCAAAGACAGTTATGAGTTGAAAGTGGTTTATATTGCGAGACGGTGTATTAATATTACTTAAGGATGACCAGCGAGGTTAGATAAGGATAGGAGGCTAAGTTGAACATAATGTAATAGGACGAAGGCGTTTGGGAATTTCATTAATAGATCCGTGACATACTGTTTGTTACATTCATCGATAATGGTCGGCACATATTGTCGAAGTACATAGCATCGGTACGTTGTTCGTAAAAATGGATTGATGTCCGGGAAATAGGATAGAGGTAAATATGTTATGTGGCACAACCACCTTAACTATGAAGTTTACATCCCTCAAAATTAAATTTTCCCAAAATATGCATCTCCTCGGCATCAAAATCAGACGCGCAATCCATCATTGATTCCCAAATCACAATTGACCACATATTATTCCTCATGAGGCAGGATTGAATTGCCCAATATATTCGAGTTCTCACAGGCCTGTGTCGTCTACTCTCTGCAACAGTGACTGAGAAGAACAGAGTAGCATGTGGAATAGATTGCGTCTTTAATAGGTAATTTTCGGGAAATCTGCTCTCTAATATCACTGTGTTGATGTGCTGTCTTGCTTGCTTGAGTTATCATATCACCATACTTGTCAATGTAGATATGCTTGGATGAAGTTACAGGGAATCTGCTATGTTCAAAGGTGTGATGAATTTGGTACCTTTTTACTGTTTACATCTTCAGATTTTTACAATTGTCCAAGCAATCACCATTTGTCAATTCCATGAGAAGATTTCACCCTATATAAATAGAGTTCTACCTTTGTTTACCATACCACCACAACAAATTGAAACACTTCAGTAATTAGTACAATAATATGCCAACCCAATATTCTTACCCTCCCATGGTAATTATGCACAACCTCCCATATGACACTTCGGGTAACAATGTAACTGGAAGGAGTTTCGCTTGTGTAAGAGATGAACTTAGGAGTCTCGGGTACATGATAAGACAGTACCGACCAATATATAATGGTCAAACCGGCAATTTCATGAGGTCCATAGTCCTTGAGTTTGAGCATGACCAGCGTCATTTCAGGAATGCTTTCAAGCTGCAAAGAGCATTTGAGAGGGCCGGAAAAGGGAAGGCGAATTACGAGAGCCAGATTGACTCAACAGCTGGTCCGCATGCCTGGGTTGCCACTTCGGATGATGAAGAGTACTTGAGTACTTGAGGAACTGTAATAGTTCGAACTATACTAAATGACCTTATCTGTGAAAGTAAACATATTACCGATGAATGCTGGAATGCGAACATAAGTTAGAATATTTTGAAGTGGAAGACTTATAAGCGCACCTCATTAAGTAGTTATCGCCATAGCAAATGATACAGGAGAATGTAAGTCAAGACTTTGTCTAAAACTGGAAGTTGACACTCTCCGTAGTTTCATTGTTTTTAGCTGCCTTGATTAAAAATAACGTGTCTGCGAATTAATTGTGATACGTACTGCGGAACTTTGAAAAAACTGACCACAACATGTAGTGTAACCTCTCTGTTGTAATGATGTGAAAAATTCAATTTCTTTTTGAGGTTGTGAGACTGCGGTAGAGGTTGTGAGAATCTAAAGTGTGGGCGAGAATCACCATTCTCGGTCAAAAAATGCTACGGAGTACGAATTAAAAAGGTAGACGGATATGAAATTATTGTTCCGCATAAAATTGTATCGCAATCAATAGGACAAAAACAACAATTCTTGACATCTGAAGATGAGAAATTGTATGACACATAGGTCTGTGTCGATAATAAAACATGAAGTACTTGAAGAAAAATAACTACGAACTTAACGACTAAGATGAAATCGAACTTTAATATAAATGGTTCTGATGCGGCATAGCAGCGGAAAGAATTTAGCTAAGCTTCTCCTTCTTCCTACTCTTAACGCCCTTTGTGGACGATGATGCATCCACTTCTAGGTCATCTTCCAAATTGAAAGCAATAGCGGGAATTGTCCTTTTTCTCGATGTGGCTTTGGAAGTTGAATCGATGGACGCTATGTCACATACCTGCACAAAAGGGCGATTGACTTACTGCAGTGGTTATATGTAAATATCAAATAAAGCGGTGCAGCTTAGGTACTCAAGGGCTAACCTCATGCAATGGTGTCTGAAAGTTTGACAGACCGGGTAATTCAATTTCTTTGGTGACAAATCCTCGCAAGCTCTCCAACTGTCTCTGAGACGCGATCGTTGGACAAAAGACAATATGCGTATAAGGAAAGTGTTAATAAATCCAGAGGGGAAGAAGCACGTCATTGTTGAAAGAGGTATTTACCTGTGCAGAATCCGTAATAATTGTTATTTGTTCGGTACTATACTTCATTATTGTCATGTCACGCTGTGTGGGAAGGAAGACAGGTAAAAGGTCATTTTCCGAAGGTAAATTATGAAAGATGTAAGAAAAGGTGTGTGCTAAGTACCGACCTTGACCCTCTCATTGCATTTGTTCATCCAGTTTTCGAACATCTGAGGGTCGTCACTCATCTTTGTTATGGTGTATGAATGTTTTCCGTGCTCGACATTGTATCTCTCACTAATATGAATTTTGAAGATGAAGTTTTTGTTGATGAAAAATTCAAATTTGTCAGGAATCGAGTCCTGCTTCCCATCCTTTAAAAATATATCAACTACAGCGGTGAGTCTAATACGGATGAAGTTTAGTAAGGAATATAAGTTATTGAATGTTAGACGTAGTAAGTATCTGGATCGAAATGTAGTAGATATTAGGTGAATGAATCTGGTTACCTTTTCAAGTCTATCTCTTAGTTGCTTGGCCGATGGTTCGAGGGAATCAAATCCCACGAAGTGAACCTTGTCATCTCCAAAATCTGATACTTAGAACTTGACTTGAAACCTGTTATTACGTGCGTCGTAATGAAAAAAAGTAAATTTTCCCGCGTGTCAAATAATATGGTTGATGAATCACGAACGGGGTGAGTTGCGAGGGGATACTTACGTTGGATCGCTTTAGTTGTATCCGTTAATGTTTCCGTCACAGCCCGCCCTATTGCACTTCCAACGACCTTGCTCATTTTTCGTTGCCTTGGAACGGCACCTATTGCAACTATTGTAGTGCCAACCACTGTTGCCCTATAAGTCGATAACTCGACCATAAGTGTAAAAGTACCCAGTCTACATCCAGTATAGCAAATAAGTAAGGGAAGTAAAGAGTTTAACATTCACACCATAAAAAATTGAAATAGGAAAGATGGTTAGATCACCTTCTCATTCTCCTTAATCTCGTTAATGGTTTTTATATTGTCTAATGTGAGGACATCTATCTCCTCATCCTCGTCAATCTTGTCTATGACCTGAAGAGAGTTGCTAGGTGCAGGTGTTGAGAAACTGCGGAAGTAAAAGTGACACTAAAATTATGTACATGCATAGACGTATTAAAACTGCAATGGTAGGGATCTATAAATAAAGCAAAAAGCATACCTGTTACAGAAAGCGGCGACCTCAGGAATGTCGAAGCCGAAGTGGATCTTAGTTGCGTTATAGGTGGTCTGTAAACGCCAACCATCGAATTTGCGAACTTCGACGCATTGCAGAACAACCACCGGAGATTGTTGTGGATTCGTTTGTTTCTGTATCAGTTCAGGAAGATCGACAGAATGAGGACTCCATAACGTGCAGGGGATTTGACAGCAGCTGCAGCACAAAGAAGGCAGATATTGGATGAATCATTTGTGAAAAAAGATCTCAAATTGAAACAGTTGTGGAAGGAAGTACGTACTCCACATCCTCGAGCTTAATTGTACGACACTTAAACCCGTTTTTGGTCTCGATCAAGAGACCAACTTCGAACAATTTGCCAACCAAATCTGTATGATAAAGAACTTACCGATGTAAATATGCGAAATCTATAATATGGGTATATATTTAATGTGGGTGTATAGTAATATGCGAAATCTGTAATGTGGAATAACATATGCGAAATCTGTAATTGTATGACAAAGATATGAACATACCGATGTAATGAGTTGTTGAAACTTGACCATTGATGATATCCTCGAAATTTGCGAAACGGA
Organism: Agrostemma githago; assembly: GCA_958450325.1. Classification (NCBI taxonomy): domain Eukaryota; kingdom Viridiplantae; phylum Streptophyta; class Magnoliopsida; order Caryophyllales; family Caryophyllaceae; genus Agrostemma; species Agrostemma githago. The sequence continues at coordinate 58,175,736 of OY288243.1, forward strand.
AACCATACTCAGGGATGGTATGTTCTCCGGTAAAAGGAATTACCTTGCTTGAATATTCGAAGTAAAGTCGGAAAAGTGCAGGTGTAGCCTTCTCGTACCCGACGTTATTACTGACACTAATGTTCTTTATTGTGTACACCACACCAGCTTCAAGGGAATCGGTAAATTTCAATAACACTTGCTTACGCACAGTACCTTGAATTATTTGCTTCTACGAAGAAGAGAAAAAAGATAAAATCCGTGAATGGGACGAAGAAGACACAACAATAATAAGAATTAAAATGAGAATTTGGTTAGAGTACAGATGAATAGGAAACCGATATAATGAACAAAGAAATTCCATTTCACGATTATAAGAAGAATAATACCGTATCATCAATCAATAACACCTCGATTGATTCGGTCTTCTTCTTGTCCATGTACGCGGGACGTGTCCAGCGATGTATAACCCTCACCTTCATGTTTTCAATCCTATCGCCGTCTTTCAACTCAGAAATGGTGACAAACTTCTCAGAAGACATGGTAGCCTGGATCTTGATAAAATATTGATGGATGATACAATTTGTGAAGGTCTGTGAACATAACCACAAATTGACTGCATTTTATAGAAGTTGGGTGCGGAGATAGGGTGAGCAATTGATGAGGATTTACAATTTCGAAATTGAATTGATGGGAATCGAAGGGTTAATTCGTTGCTCAAGGCTTGTTTTGCCGAGGTGGGATTGTTCAAGGGTTGATTGAATTGGGTTATTGAAAAGATAATTCATGGGGAAGTGAGAATGTTTGGTGGGGATGATGAGGGAGTAGTTAGCAACGCTGGAAAATTGAGGGAGAATGAACCCTAGCGCTTAGAGGTGGGAATTGTGAATGTAGAGGTTGCCACGTAAGCTCTTGTGGTTTCCTCTTTTATTAATAAAAGAAAAAGATTCAACCACACTCCCTCCTAGAAAATGAAACCCAGGCCCACACACTTCACAGCATCCAAACAAAACGACATCCCCAAACATACAAAACGAGTTCGATTAAATGAAGGGTAATAAAGTCTTTTTAGCTATTTATCCAATTCAGTCAATTGAATTCAATTAGATTAACCCAACAGTCCAAACATTAGGACGAAGTCTTCGCCGGAGGTCGGAGGTGGCACCGTAAACCTCGTCGGAGAGAGGAGGCTCGTCGGAGCAGGGTCGTTCTGATCGGAGTAGGAGCGCGCGATGGTGGTTCGCGTGGATCGCTCGAGTCACGGCTGTGACAGGTGGTCGCGTCGCCGGTCAGCTGGACGGAGAAGAGCAAGGACGACGCGCCTGGTGGGGAAGCAGGTGAACGGAGCGTCTGGTGGTGTGCTGGTCTGGTGGTCGGAACTCGGCTAGACGCAAAGTCGGAAAATGGTGGCGGTCTCGGTGGAGCGTGACACGGGCAGAGTTGGCCGGAAGAGTGTTCGGCGAGTCAATTGGTGGTCGCCGGAAGTGGAGCAGAGGGATGACGGGTGAAGCTGCTGGTGGAGCCGGCGGAGGTCGAGTATGGGCTGCCGGAGCTTGGTGGTTCGCCGGAGCTGGGCAATTGGCTGGTTTGAATGATGATGATTGTAGGTTGATTAGTTATGGTGATGGAGGATGACTAGTTGTTGATTTATGGTGGAATAGAAAATGGAGGGCGAGGTAAAGGTGGAAGAACAGGGGAAAAGTATCAGGTTTAAGTAATACAGTAGATTAGGACTATAGGAGGGAGGCTCCGTCAAGTCAAACTCGACTTTGGCTCGGGTTGACTCGATTGTTTACTCTTTTCCTTTGTCTCAATTTTTGACTTGTTTCTTCTCGTTAATTCCCGCTCCAAATCCTACAAAATTGAATCAACAAAAAGCAGTAACGATTTCTCGGGAAATAACATTATTAACAAATAACTATAATATATATTACTAATTATCAATTAATGACTAAAATGAGCCATAATAACAATTAAGCACGAAAAATCGAGACAAATAAAGATAAATGCGGGTAAAATGACTACCAAAATGACGTCTATCGGGTGACCTCCTGGAAGGTTTCCAGGATGTGCATGAGTGAGGTCAAAATGCACCTCCTGGGAAGGTTTCCAGGATGTGCATGAGTGAGGTCAAAATACACAGGAAATGACTCGTGTTGGTCTGTGGGACCAGTACAAAAGTCTGGCGTGCTACCGCGACTAACATTTCCGGTCCTAGTTTGGGCTCGGGTGTTACAATAATTTGCACAAAATCAAGCAAGAAATTAGACTTTAAGGTGGTGCAGCTGATCTATATTTGTAACACCCCTGATTTTATAAATTAAATTAAAATAAAATTTTGTTCGTATTTTTATTTTTTACGATTTAACTCGTAATTCTTAAAATTATATTTGACGGGGGTCGGCACCACAGGCATGGTCGGTAGCCGGCATCATCATGACTGATCGTTACCCCGTAAGTTGAGGCCCACCGGCTCCCTCCAGCCGGAGAGAGATCTACGGTCTGGCTTGGGGTCCGGCGGCCGTCTCCTTGCCTCGAGTCCTATAAATACCCGGAAGACATCCACCTCAAGAAGGGGGGCAAGACACACACACACACAACATATGACCTCTCTAAAAAGCTAAGTGATATCCTCCATAATCTGACCTCTACTCCCCAATCCACACTACTGACTTGAGCGTTGGAGAGGCGACCTCGGAATCCCTCCGAGGTCCTTGTTTGCTCCCTATGCAGGTCCGGAGTTCAGGGCATACCAGGGGGGGAGAGGAAGATCGCCGGCCATATCCGGCGGGAGGCCTTCGATTGTTTGACACCCAAACAATTTGGCGCCGTCTGTGGGGAACGCTTGAACAAAAATGCTCCCTGCTCTAAGAAAGAAAAATCGTCAAAACATCATAATGGCAACTCGCGACACCGCGAACACCCCTATTGAGACGGAAGCCGAGCTCGAGGTCTTGAGAGCCTCCCCACCGGAGGGCCAAGCCCGAGACAAGGACAGGGGCAAAGGCCACCTGGCCTCAACGTCCACGCCAGCAACGGTGCCCCCTGCAATCGTTTCCTTGAACGCCTTCACCCCCGAACAGCTGTCCGCTGCTCAGCTTTTCCTCGCTGCCCTCTTAGGGGCGGCGACCCCGTCGACCCCGACCGCACGGCATGCGAAAGAAACCCCCAGGCCTGTCGCCGGGATCTTCCAAAGAACCGACGTTTCCCCAAGAGAACTCTTCCCCGAACCGCCGGTTAAGATGACGCTGGAAGAAAGGAAACAACGATACCTGGAGAAGAGCAGGCGCCTGGATGACGAACATATCAGGCTGCGCCGTCGCCGACGATCCACGGAACCCTCGCCGTCCCACTGAAGGACGGACTCGGGCACACCCGCACTAACCGGCATCGGAAGAAAGGACAGCGAGTCTTTCACAGGCAACAGACACCGCGAAAGAAGCCGAAGTCATACCCCAACCATACATAACCGGCTGGGTCCCGGCACCCGAAAGGTCAGGAAAAGTCACAGCCCCCAGAGGACGGTTCATCACCGCCTGGGCCAGAGAGAAAGGGATAATAGGCCTGCGAAGACCGTCCACGACCGGCTGGGTCCTAGGGAACGCGGAAGAAGGTACGCCAGCCCCGAAGAACGAGGCTCGGTATTCACCCGGCTGACGGGCAGCATTGCCCGGGAAAACAGATCCACGCCCCGGGAAAATTCCCCCGGGCGAGAAACGTTCGTAACGTGCCAACCCGGCAGAGACACGCCTACCTCCCAAAAGGAAGAGGAGGGCGAATCTAAACTAACAGCGCCCGGCATGAAAGCGCCGAAGAGAGGACGACCGACAGTATCGTCGTTTCACCCAGAGATTACGGAGCACCCCATGCCCAGGGTGAAGGTGCCCAACATCCAATTCGACGGAACCACCGACCCGGAGGACCACTTGGCGACATATGAGAGTTACATGGCCATGTACGAGCTCGACGACGCGGTGTGGTGGCGGGTGTTCCCCACCACTCTCACCGGCTACGCCCAATCGTGGTTCCGGGGTTTGCCCCGAGAATCCATTCGGAGTTTCAGAGGCCTTAGCACGGCCTTCATAGACCAGTATGCCGGGAGTCGGCGCAGGCAGATCGTAACGGTAGATCTGATGACCATGAGACAAGGGCCAAAAGAGACCATCAGGGAGTATGTTAGGAGATTCGACTTGGAGTGCCAACAAATACGAACAATCGATGCGTCGACGGCCGCCTGCGCCTTGACCCATACGATGACAGAAGGACCTCACAAGAGTCACTTACTTAGAGAGAGACCTACCTCGCTGGTCGAAGCCCGGCGAATCGCAGAAGGATATATGAACGAGGAAGACTACAAAGCGCGGCGTGAAGACCCCTCGCCACCAAGGGTCCGACGTCCGCCTTTATAAAGAACTCGGAGCCCAACAGGTCAAAAGGAGCCCCAAAGAGTACCGAACAGGAGCCACGGGGAAAAAAGGTCGGAGGGAGGTCGCAGGGAAAGATTCGACCGTTACACCGCGCTGACCCGACCCCGGGCAGAAATCTACGAGATAGAGAAGAACAACAAAAAATGGGGAGTCCCACGATCCATCAAACCCGGACCGCACGCAGATCCGAAGAAATACTGCGCTTTTCACGACCAGACAGGGCACACAACAGAGGAGTGTCGGAATCTGAAAGACGAAATTGAAGACCTCATACGTCGCGGCTCGTTGGCGGCATATGAAGCCAGAGGCCAGCGCATCGCCGTCAATAACAACACCGGCAACAATTACGGCCGAGGTACGGTTACTGGCAATCCCAGGGAAAGAGCCGATAAGGGAAAAGAACACAACGTCATAAATACAGTGGGTGAAAGGGGGCAGGAGGCTGGAACCAGCAGGAGGCAGATTAAAAACCACTTAAGAGAGCTAGCCCGTCATATACACTACACCAACGAATCTAGGGAAAAGGCCGTCCCGACTCTCAGCGTCACGGCAGAAGACTACAAGCGAGTAACCTACCCCCATAGTGACCCCCTGGTATTGGCCATCAAGATAGGCGACCACACAGTCAAAAGGTGCATGATAGACACGGGCGCCTACACTAACCTGCTGTACAAAGAGGCGTTCGAGCAAATGGGCTTCGACAAACGACATCTCAACCCAACGGCCGGCGCCCTGTACGGATTTTCTGGGACCGGAGTCGTTCCCATGGGAACTATCGACTTACCGGTCACGTTCAGGGAAGGAGACGATGCAAAGACAACCACGGCCCAATTCGTAGTGGTAAACGCCAAATCCGCCTACAATGCGTTAATAGGCCGGATAACCCTGGACGGAATACACGCCTTGGTATCCATACGCGCCCTGACGCTGGCATACGTCACTAACAGGAACACCGAGGGAAAGCTGCACGGAGACCAGGACTCTGCCAAAAGTTGTAACTCGGTAGCCCGCAAGCGATCCCAAGAAGAAATGAAGGGAAAGAGAAAAACGGCCCCCGACACCGAGCAAGGACAACCGGCCCCCAAAACCCTCAAGATAAAAGGGACGAACGATCCCGACTCCGAGCGCATAGAGCCAGGCGGAGAGAGCATGGCGATAGACCTAGAGCCGGGCCGGTCCGTCCTCATAGGAACCGGCCTAGATCCAAGCTACCAAGAACGCCTCGTCAGCCTCCTAAAAGCTAACACCGACGTGTTCGCATACTCAGCTGATGAAATGACGGGGGTAGACCCGGAGGTGACAGTACACAGGCTAAACGTCGATCCTGCTTTCCGACCGGTGAAGCAGAAGAAGAGAAGCATGTCGGCAGAAAAGGACGACGCCATCCGATGTGAGGTCGACAAATTGATAAAAGCCGGCTTTATAGAAACCTGCAACTACCCCGAGTGGCTGGCAAACGTGGTGATGGTAAAGAAGTCATCGGGCGCCTGGCGAATGTGTGTCGACTTCACCAACCTGAACAAAGCATGCCCAAAAGACTGCTACCCTCTCCCAAGGATCGACCAACTAGTAGACGCCACCAGCGGACATACCATGCTAAGTTTTCTAGATGCCTTCTCTGGATACCATCAAGTCTTCTTGTGGGAACCAGACAGGGTCAAGTGCGCATTCATTACCAGCGCCGGGACGTTCATGTATAAAATGATGCCTTTCGGACTAAAAAACGCGGGTGCCACCTACCAAAGACTGGTAGACAAAATCTTCAAAGGTCAGAGAGGCAGAAACATGGAGATATACGTGGACGATGCGATCGTAAAAAGCAAAACAGACGGCGAGCATCTTGGCAACCTAAGAGAAACATTCCAATCGCTAAGGAAGTACAAGATGAAGCTGAACCCTCAGAAGTGTACATTTGGAGTAAGATCCGGAAAGTTCTTAGGCTTCCTAGTAAGCGCCAGAGGAATAGACGCCAACCCGGAAAAAGTCCAGGCCATTCAGAACCTACCGGAGCCAAGAACTATCAAAGATATACAGAGGCTCACGGGAAGAATGGCCGCCCTCGCCTGTTTCATCTCAAGGGCGGCAGATAAATCCACCCCTTTCTTCGGAGTCCTCAAAGGCAACAAGCACTTCAAGTGGGGGGAGGAGCAGAAGACGGCGTTCGCTAACTTGAAAGAGCACCTAAAAATCCTACCGACGCTAGCGTGACCAATCGAGGGCGAAAAGTTGTACGTCTACATAGCTGTCGCCAATGTCACAGTCAGTGCCGTCATCCTCAGAGAAGAGGAGAAGGCCCAGCAGCCGGTGTATTTCATCAGTCACGCGCTGGGCCCAGCAGAGAAAAATTATCCCATGGTGGAGAAGGCGGCATACGCCATAGTCGTGGCCGCCCGAAAGTTACGCCCCTACTTCGACGCACACCCGGTAACCGTCCTCACGAACATGCCTCTCGAAAAGGCGCTGGAAAAATTTGAAAAGTCGGGAAGAATGCTAAAATGGGCCGTGGAACTGAGCGGCCTAGGGATCACCTACCAGTCGAGGACGGCGATAAAAGCCCAAGCACTGGCGGACTTCATAGCCGAATGCTCCCACTCGGAAGATGACGACCCACCATCAGAGGCATGGGAGGCCTTCACTGATGGTTCGTCCACCAGCAACGGCTCCGGAGCCGGTGTCGTCAACAAGCCCCGACGGCGAGGAATTCGAACACGCACTAAGGTTCGCTTTTCAGGCATCAAACAATGAAGCCGAATACGAGGCTGTCTTAGCCGGCATCCACCTGGCCCGAGCAGCTAGAGCCAAACGAATCATACTATCAACTGACTCACAACTGGTGGTGAACCAGATCAACGGAGAGTACGAAGCCAGAGAGCCCTCAATGGCGCTCTACCTAAAGAAAGTAAAAGAAGAACTATCCCAACTCCAATCATACGAGGTCAAGCAAGTGCCCAGGTCACAGAATAACCGGGCGGACGCATTGTCAAAACTCGCAAGCTCGAGCTTACAGGATATTAGGCGCTCGGTCTGGGTAGACGTCCGACAAGAAAAAAGCATCGCAGCGACCAAGGACGGTCAAGACGACATCCTCAACATGGAACGAGAAAGCGATGACGATTGGCGAACACCCATCATCGAGTATATCCTGAGCAAGCAACTGCCAAGAGACCCCGCCACAGCTAAACGAATGCCCACAACAGCCTCAAGATACATGATATTGGACGGACAACTCTACAAGAGAGGAACCGCTGCTCCGATACTAAGATGCCTGAAACCAGAAGAGGCGGCAGAAGTACTGGACGACATCCACTCGGGGATGTGCGGACACCATATAGGGGGCAGAAACCTGGCACATAAAGCGGTCAGAGCGGGCTACTACTGGCCAACCGCCATACATGACGCCCGAGAACTGACTAAAAAATGTAGAAATTGCCAAATCCACTCACCGGTGATCCACGCGCCGGCCAGGGATCTACATCCCATCCTGAGCCCTATCCCCTTCGCTCAATGGGGGATGGATATACTAGGACCCTTCCCTGCAGCAACCGGGAACAGGAAGTTCGTAATAGTGGCAGTGGATTACTTCTCAAAATGGATAGAAGCAGAAGTCGTTCCTAATATCACAGAACCGGCCGTGCGCAAAGTGATATGGCGAAACGTCATAACCCGATTCGGCGTACCCAAGGTACTGGTCTTTGATCATGGCCGGCAATTCGATAACCCTCCACTAAGAGAATGGCTAGGGGGATTTGGGACCGCCGTGGCATACTCAGCCGTCTGCCATCCGCAGACCAACGGCCAAGCCGAGGCGGCCAACAAGCAAATCCTCAACGGACTAAGAAAGATGCTGGAAGACCTCAAAGGAAGGTGGGCAGATGAGTTACCAAGTGTCCCCTGGTCTCTAAGAACGACGCAGAAAGCGGCAACAGGACACTCGCCGTTCGGCCTAGTATATGGGGCAGAAGCCCTCCTCCCCATAGAAGCGCGCATTCCCTCCGCCCGTAGCAAATATTATGAGAGCAACGGGAATGAGGCAGCCATGGAGGAAGCCCTGGATCTGGTAGAGGAAACCAGGGAGGAGGCACGCGTAAACCTGGTGGCATATCAACAGCGCATGAGAAAGGCCTATAACCGGAGGGTAAACCACCCAATGTTCCAGGTGGGTGACCTAGTCCCAAGGAAATCCGCTGCAGTCGGCAAGGCAAACGAACACGGAAAACTTAGCGTCAACTGGGAAGGACCATATGAGGTCACTAAAGTCCTAGGACCAAGTACATACAAGCTGAAAGACAGAGAGGGACGGAACTTACCGTCACACTGGAACGCCGACACCGTCAGGAGGTACTACGTCTGAACTAGCGGACAAAACATTGTACTGAACCTCGGCAGGGTACCATCGGACCTGCCGACGACCCTGCCACTAGGGATGGCAACGGACCGGATCCGGACCGGATCCACATAGATCCAGATCCGGATCCGCACCCCTAGTAGCAGATCCGGATCCGGTCCGGATCCGACGGATCCAAAAAATGTAGATCCAGATCCAGATCCGTCGGATCTGGACCGGATCCGGATCGGATCCGCGGATCCAATTTTTTATTTAAATTCTACAATTTTTTTTAATTAATACGTATTTACGACCATATTAATTTTCATAATTTTACAAATAAAATCGAATATAAAGATTCATAATCAAATATTAATAAACTAAAAGAAAAAAAATTAGAAATAACCAAAAAAACACAAATTAAAGTACTAAGTTTTTTATTATTGTTAATTTTTTAATAAAACGGATTTGCGGATCCGGATCCGGATTTACTTATTAAGATCCAGATCCGGATCCGTTTAAAGATAGCGGATCCGGATCCGGATCCATATCCAACGGATCTCAAAATTTAGGATCCATATCCGATCCGTGCGGACCGGATCTTGCGGATCCGGATCGGATCCCGGATCCGTTGCCATCCCTACCTGCCACCAGAAGCTTGTAAAAATGTTCAATAAGGAAGGCTCTGTTTGCTAAATCTACTTGCTCCCCGTTCACTATGTTCTCGACCAGCAAGCAGGGGACAATAAGGGGGGGAGCCCCTATTCGCCTATCATCAAGAATGGACCCCCCACCAAAAGTCGGGAACCGACTGTGGCCTGACCACAGCCGGCCTACTGACCAAATCTCCCCCACCCAGAGTGTGGGGGCATAAGTCGGGAACCGACTGTGGCCTGACCACAGCCGGCCTACTGACCAAATCTCCCCCACCCAGAGTGTGGGGGCATAAGTCGGGAACCGACTGTGGCCTGACCACAGCCGGCCTACTGACCAAATCTCCCCCACCCAGAGTGTGGGGGCATAAGTCGGGAACCGACTGTGGCCTGGCCATAGCCGGCCTACTGACCAAATCCCCCCCACCCAAAGTGTGGGGGCATAAGTCGGGAACCGACTGTGGCCTGACCACAGCCGGCCTACTGACCAAATCTCCCCCACCCAAAGTGTGGGGGCATAAGTCGGGAACCGACTGTGGCCTGACCACAGCCGGCCTACTGACCAAATCTCCCCCACCCAGAGTGTGGGGGCATAAGTCGGGAACCGACTGTGGCCTGACCACAGCCGGCCTACCGACCAAATCCCCCCCACCCAGAGTGTGGGGGCATAAGTCGGGAACCGACTGTGGCCTGACCACAGCCGGCCGACTGACCAAATCCCTCCCACCCAGAGTGTGGGGGCATAAGTCGGGAACCGACTGTGGCCTGACCACAGCCGGCCGACTGACCAAATCTCCCCCACCCAGAGTGTGGGGGCATAAGTCGGGAACCGACTGTGGCCTGACCACAGCCGGCCCACCGACCAAATCTCCCCCACCCAGAATGTGGGGGCATAAGTCGGGAACCGACTGTGGCCTGACCACAGCCGGCCCACCGACCAAATCTCCCCCACCCAAAGTGTGGGGGCATAAGTCGGGAACCGATTGTGGCCTGACCACAGCCGGCCTACCGACCAAATCTCCCCCACCCAAAGTGTGGGGGCATAAGTCGGGAACCGACTGTGGCCTGACCACAGCCGGCCTACCGACCAAATCCCCCCCACCCAAAGTGTGGGGGCATAAGTCGGGAACCGACTGTGGCCTGACCACAGCCGGCCTACCGACCAAATCCCCCCCACCCAAAGTGTGGGGGCATAAGTCGGGAACCGACTGTGGCCTGACCACAGTCGGCCTACTGACCAAATCTCCCCCACCCAAAGTGTGGGGGCATAAGTCGGGAACTGACTGTGGCCTGACCACAGCCGGCCTACCGACCAAATCCCCCCCACCCAAAGTGTGGGGGCATAAGTCGGGAACCGACTGTGGCCTGACCACAGCCGGCCCACCGACCAAATCTCCCCCACCCACAGTGTGGGGGCATAAGTCGGGAACCGACTGTGGCCTGACCACAGCCGGCCCACCGACCAAATCTCCCCCACCCAAAGTGGTGGGGCATAAGTCGGGAACCGACTGTGGCCTGACCACAGCCGGCCTACCGACCAAATCTCCCCCACCCAAAGTGTGGGGGCATAAGTCGGGAACCGACTGTGGCCTGACCACAGCCGGCCTACCGACCAAATCCCCCCCACCCAAAGTGTGGGGGCATAAGTCGGGAACCGACTGTGGCCTGACCACAGCCGGCCTACTGACCAAATCTCCCCCACCCAAAGTGTGGGGGTATAAGTCAGGAACTGACTGTGGCCTGACCACAGCCGGCCTACCGACGAAATCCCCCCCACCCAAAGTGTGGGGGCATAAGTCGGGAACCGACTGTGGCCTGACCACAGCCGGCCCACCGACCAAATCTCCCCCACCCACAGTGTGGGGGCATAAGTCGGGAACCGACTGTGGCCTGACCACAGCCGGCCTACTGACCAAATCTCCCCCACCCAAAGTGTGGGGGCATAAGTCGGGAACCGACTGTGGCCTGACCACAGCCGGCCTACTGACCAAATCTTCCCCACCCAAAGTGTGGGGGCATAAGTCGGGAACCGACTGTGGCCTGACCACAGCCGGCCTACTGACCAAATCTCCCCCACCCAAAGTGTGGGGGCATAAGTCGGGAACCGACTGGCCTACTGACCAAATCTCCCCCACCCAGAGTGTGGGGGCATAAGTCGGCATAAGGGTAAACAAGCAAATTAGCAACCCAAAAATGAAACAGAAAAGATAAAAGACAAAGCACAAATGAGCAATCCAAAAGACAAAGGCGTCAGAAGCGCCAGGCGTTTGTTACAATAAGGAGTCAAAATAAGGCTACGATTGTTTAAAAATCGGCAGCCGTCCCCAAAGGATCAAGCGCCACCCACAAACGACAAAAAGGAGAAACAAGGAAGCATGGAGGGCAAGCCTATGCCTGAACCTCAAAAGGGTAGGTGCGAAGAGATCCACAAAAAGCCTCAAGAGGGGGCAGAGGAGTTAGCAGTATCGTCCGGCTCATCTGCCGCCCCCTCCTCTCCCTCCCTGAGGGTACATGAGGCACAGGAGGACGACGGCCCGAGTTCCTATTTAGGAGAGGTAGGAGACTCCGCCACCGGCGCCCCACCCTCACGTTCTTCCTCCTCCGCTTGAAGACGCTGATATATCGGATTGTACCGATCGAAGTCGAAACCCGGATCGTACTCAAGAAGGGCTTTTGACGTCAAGTCAACAACGGTCTTCATTCCCTCAAGAAAAGCTGCGTCCCCTTCCTTCGCCAAGTTGGCGATCTCCCCAGACTTCTTCTCCAACTCCTGATCAGCGGCTGCCAGCTTTGACTCACAGGAGGAATGAACCCCCCGGAGAGCTTCCAATTCCTCGCGACCGGCCACCTCCTTTTTCTCAGCTTCCAGCCTTTGCCGCTTCTCCGATTCCAGCTTCGTCTCAGCCGCCGACCTTAGCTGCTTCTCCGACTCCAGCTCCGTCTCAGTCGCCGACCTTAGCTGCTTCTCCGATTCCAGCTTCAACTCTGCCTCCTGCAGGCGAGACACCAACTTCGCGCCCTCCTCCGCCGCCTTCTTGATCTTGATACTGGCCTAGACAACCCTAGACAAATCCTCCCCCAGGCCACGATAAACGGTATCCAACTGGGCAAGAGTTTGAATCCGGTCAACGGGCGAAACGTCTCCCTCCAACATCCTGTAAAAGGAAAGATCAGACAAGGAGGGGAGAGGCGCATCCACGGCGGCGGCAACATCGCGCATAGTTTCCCGGTCCTGAGAAGCTTCCAGACAGGCGGCCGCCTCCCTGAATCCGGAGGATGGTTCAGCAACCACCTCCTGTTCAGGAAGAGCCGCAATAGTGACAGCCGGCGAACCCGTAGTCCTTGGGGAAGTGACAACCTTGGAATCCCCGACTTCAACCCGCACGCCGGCCACACTCATGGCCCCCTCAGGGTCAGCAGAAGAGGGGCCCAAGGCCTGCCTCTTAGGAGGAGGGGCTCCACCGAACGCCGGCGCCGCCCTCCTCAGCCTAGAAAGCCTCGACTTCTGATAGGTCATGATGGTTAGCCGGTCCAATGAGGGAGGTGGCGGCGTGGTAGTAAGAGGGCGGAGGGAAGGATCCAACCCTAGTGAGTCGATCTCCTCAGGCGTCCAAGTGACTGCCGACCTGTTATCTACACAATTAGGCAGGAAAATGGGAAAAGGGTTGAGGGCCTGAGAACTATCAAGAAAGGTAGACATAACAAGCGAATAAGTAGGTCGCCAGATACCTGGGCCGGCGACAGGGACGCTCATGCCCACCCGTTCCAGAAAATCATTCCTCGTAATCAGATCATAGTGAGGTAGCCATATTGAAGGAACGGCCACCCTCTCCTTGCCAAACCACTTCATAACGGCAGGAAAGGCGCCGACAACAACCCTATCCGACTGCCCCAAGCCGGATTCCCTCAAGTCCAAACAACCCCCCATCTCCTTATCACTCTCCAGATTGACGCGAACATCCGACTGGAAAAATCGAGGGACAGCCCAGGGCTTATCCGAACGCACATACAGGAAAGCACCTTTCCACTTGTGATAGTTCGAAAGAATGGGATAAGAAGTGACATACTTGCCCCGCCGGCCAAGGGCCTAGTAAGAAGACGACGACGCCTTAAGACGCACCATGAACCTAAACGCCTCCACCGAAGGCCTCCACTTCCTAAACCGACACACCCAGCAGAATGAAATGATGGCACGAAAGGATTGGGGAGTCAGCTGACCCAACGCCAACCTCATACGACAAAACACCGCCTCCACAAAGGGATCAAGGGGAAAACGGAGGCCGAACTTCAAGGATTCCACAAATACCCCCACACATCCCTCTGGAGGAGAACAAATGGACTGGCCCGGGTCCGACAATAAGTATTCGTAACCCTCCCCGAGAGGGTAGAGTTCTTTGGCAGCATCAAGACCGCCGACATCAAGGACCTTCTGACGCCAACCCTCATCGATCAAAGTATTGGCATGAAGGAGAGGACGACGGTTGTTGTCAACACCCTCCGTGTCCGGCTCCACCGGCCCAGAAACAGAGGCCGAACGACGGGGAGAAGACGCCCCCGCCTCGAAAGACTCCCCCAAACAAGGACCCCCTTTTTGAAGACGGCGGCGCAAGACCATAGAGCTGCCAACAACATCTCCCCTCAAAACGCCGGATGACGGCAACCCTCCACCACCCCTCGCAAAAGTCAAAGTTCTGCCGGCAGAAATGCGCAAAGCCCGGAGGGGCTCCGCATAAACGGGCCCCACCTCTTCTACAGACTCCCCGGACGATGCATCGCCGGTCCCTTCAACGGACCCACTACCCTGGGTCCCGTCACGCTCCGACATCCCCTCATCGTCCCCTACCCCAAAGCGAACTTGCCGGGAACGGGTGGACATGATGCGAGAGCAAAGGAATAAACAAAAGACAAGAGACAGAAAACTAACCTAGAGGAGCCGGCAAAAATAGAGCTCCCGCGGCAGGAGACGTCGACTAGGTCAGAAACGAAAGAAAAATGAGTAGTTTGCTTTGCACTTAGTGAGAGGTTAAAATTGCAAATGAGGGGCAAATGAGGGGGGGGGGAGCCCCTATTTATATGAAGGAGGCCTCCTAGGGTCACCCACCGAATTAACTGACAAAGAGCAAGTGGCATTCAATGCAACACAAAAATGCAGAATACGAAAAGACAACACAAGAAAAAGGAACAGGCAAGTGGAAAAGCGTGACTTGGGGCACAAAGCACGAGAATTCACATTCAGTAGACAAAGTCAGCATACATCCGGACACCTTATCATACACAGGATAAGGGAACCGGCATCCGGATAATACAACATCGACGGAAGGAAGGGTCGGCAACCCCCAAAATTACATAAACCAACCGAAAAGAAAAAAAAAAGACTACCTAAAAACAAGGAAGAGCAACAAGACAAAAGCCGGAGACCGCCTGCGAAGCACCGCTAACATAGCCACGCCGCCGAGTATACCGCCTTTCCCACCTACTAACCTCAACCGGCAAAATGAGGTACCTCCCAGACCCATACCGCCCAAGAAACCTCACTCCATATCCTCCCCCTCGGTGTCCTCGTCAGGAAGGGAAGAAGCCGAGGTAGCGGGAGAAGAGGAGGAGGCAGGAGAAGGAGGGGGAGCGCGAATCCCACGAGGGATGTCGAAACCCTCTGCCATCTCGTCCGACGAATCGCTAGGACAGAGGGGACCGCCCATCCATGACGGCCCAGACGAGCGGCTGCTCGAAGAAGAGGAGCCGGAAGGGTCAGCCGACGATGGACAATCCGGATCAACGTCCGGCTCTGAGACGCCAAAGTGCACCCTAGCACGCCGGCGACGACGACCACTACCGCCACTGGGAGAACGCCCGGCAGGCCCCGCAGTAGGAGGGGGAGTAGGAGGGGCAGCTTCAACAGGCGCCGGTGGGCGGTACAGAGGCCCTCGAGAAATCCAGCGCCCATACTTATTATTCGAAGTCTCAGGGGAGGGGGAGCGTTTCCTGCGCCGGACAGGGCTACTCGGATGCACCACGGCGGAGGATGGGGAATTGCTACCAGAAGAGGACGACATGAGTAAGTTAAAGCGGATTACTTGAATGGAGAGGGGAAAATGATGCCAAAAATGGCAAAACATGAGGATCTTATATAGGGGAGCAAAGCCATGCATGCACACCATTAAATGCATGCAACTACCAAAGCAACCTGGGGAAACCAAAAGCCATCATTACCTCTACACACAACCTAGACTAGTAGGGAAGGCGAACGGATTGCGCGCAAAGCAGGACCGACCCTACAGCACCTCGCCCAGAAACTATTCACTGAAAGCGGCCCACGGTGACCCCGGACGGACATCCAGTGAGGGGCAATTGACGGGGGTCGGCACCACAGGCATGGTCGGTAGCCGGCATTATCATGACTGATCGTTACCCCGCAAGTTGAGGCCCACCGGCTCCCTCCAGCCGGAGAGAGATCTTCGGTCTGGCTTGGGGTCCGGCGGCCGTCTCCTTGCCTCGAGTCCTATAAATACCCGGAAGACATCCACCTCAAGAAGGGGGGCAAGACACACACACACACACACAACATATGACCTCTCTAAAAAGCTAAGTGATATCCTCCATAATCTGACCTCTACTCCCCAATCCACACTACTGACTTGAGCGTTGGAGAGGCGACCTCGGAATCCCTCCGAGGTCCTTGTTTGCTCCCTGTGCAGGTCCGGAGTTCAGGGCATACCAGGGGGGGAGAGGAAGATCGCCGGCCATATCCGGCGGGAGGCCTTCGATTGTTTGACACCCAAACAATATTAAAAGGAATTTAACGTTTAATCGTTTCAAACTCCTAAAATTCTATTTGTCTCGGAAACTCTTCTTATATTTAAAACATATTTCTATTTCTGTTTCGATTTGTTTTACACATTTAATTTAATCTAATCGAAAGTCTATTTCGGCGATTTAAATTCTAAATTCTTTTTATTTATTTATATTTATGTTCGAATTTCTATTTTTCGGCTCGAAGCTTATTTATTTTAAATTTCGTCAAATTATTATTACCTTTTCTCGAGAAATCAATTTAACTCACTTCATCGAAAATTTATTATTTATCGGGAAATACTATTTCATCGTCTTAATTATATATTTCTATAAACTTCTTTTTCGTCTCGAATAATTATTTGTGTTTCGAGAAACGTTTATTTACTCATTTTTATTTAGTCGACCCAATTATTTTATTAATTCGTTTTAATTCGATTTCGTGGGTCAGTCAACTTATTGTCTCGAAATCGTGTTGTACTGACACCTATTCTATTTGTACGTAGTACTTAACCTTTTTTATTTAATTGGATTGATTTCATCCCACTTGATGAACGTACCTCTCCTTATTTTACTCCCACCGCTTCACATACATTCACCTCCCTTCACCTTTTTTTTTACAACTTACGTTCCTCTTCTTCAGTTCCTTCTTCTTCATTTTCTCCTTTCAATCTGCATCTCAATCCCCATTAATCAGCCTCCTTTCCTCCATTTCTTTTTTCTTTTGTACTGTTAATCGTACTCCTACTCCGTCGCCCCTGTCTCGCCCTGGTTTTCCATCGCCCTTCCTCTGTTTCGTCCCTTGATTTTCCTTATTTCTCTGCAACATTCTCGCCTTTTGTCAACCACGTTCGATCAGCCCTTCAGTCCTGTTTCTCGTCCTTCTTCTCCCTATTTTCTCTAGTTTCGGTTTTCGCTTTCGGGTTGTTGTGTGATACTCATTTTCATGCTTTTTGTTGCGTTTACTGTTGCTGTGATGTTGTCCGTACCTGCTGCTATTATCCGTTTCCTCTTCTCCGACTCCGTCTTCTTCTTCTGCTTCGTTGTTGCGGTCCTCGTCATTGGAACTCGGTGAGCAATCTATTTTCATTCCTTTTTCTGCTGCTGTTCTGCTCGCCCTTCTTCTCGTTCTCGGTTCCCTTTGTCGCTGCTGCTGTTTTTGTCGTGATGTTATTGCTTCTGTGTCGCGTCGATGTGGTTGCTGTCCGTATTTATTCTTTCTGTTGCTGCTGATGTCGTTTTGTGCTGCTGCTTGCTATTGTTCTTCTTCTCTTCTCTCGTCTTCCCTTATTCCCTTTCTCTTTGTCGATCTTGTTGCCTTTTGTTTTTGTTTCTGTTGATGCGTTGCTGATCGATTTTGCTGTCCTTCATTGTTATGTTGCTGTTGTGTCGGTTTTGATGATGCTGCTACGTTTCGCCGTTTGTCTCGGTTTAGTACTAATCCATCCTCGTTTGTTTCATTCCTCTCCATTTTTATCTCATCGTACTGTTGTTCGTTGGGGTTGTCGTTTCTGTTGTTTGATTCCTCGGTTTCGGTCATCGTCTCGCATCGTGATATGTTGTTGTCCTGCTACTGTTGGTGTCCTATTGTCCTTCCTCTCTTTCTTCTTTTCTATTTTGGCTTCCTATTCGCATTTCTGCTGGTGCGTGTTCGTCCGTTCCTATGTTTATCGTTGTTGTCTGATCTTCTGCACCCGTTTTGTACCTTCGAGTCCGTGTTTGTCTTATTTTACCTATATCCTTTCCCTTCTCCGTTCTTGCTAATCGTCCCTTCACCTCTAGTCCTGATAATTCGATCATATCCAATCTTTTCCGTTTCCGTCTTTTGTCTATTCGCTTGTCTCATCCTTTTGTTTTGTTTTCTCGATTCCCGCGATGAATCTTGCTGAGAAGACCAATGATTCCATAACTGGGAGCTTAAAGACAGTACTATCGATTTGGAGCTTGTACTGATCAAGGTCAAGAACGTGATCGTTTCGAAGTCGTCTTAAGGTAATTTTAGGATGTTACTCGATTTTATATCGTATGTTTGAGTAGTAGTATGTAGTAAATATTTTAACTTCGGTTTTCTAATTTTAGCTATTTATTTATTTGCTAAAAATATTATTTTAAATTGTGTACCTTATCAATATTTTACAAGTTTTCGATATCGTTTTATAAATCGTTAGTAATTTAATTATTTACGATCGTTATAATATTTTGTTGGTTATCATGACACTATTAACTAAATAATATCGATTTCATATTTTCTTTATATTCCGTTAATGTATAATTTTAACTCAAAATCGTATTTTTATATTATAATCGAGGTTTGTGTACTTGTTTAATAAATTAATTTTCGTTTTACGATTTATACTAATAAATGAGAACATAGTCGATTTTGTTTTAAATATATTTTTGGTCGAGATTATTTCACTAATAATTTCTTATTTGTTTACAATTGACTATTTTTAGTAAAATCCGTATTATTTATTAATAAAAGCTATTTGTTAAAAATAGTTTGAAACTTTGGTAAATCTCATTTCATTTATTAAACTCGTTGACTCAATTTATTTTGATATCGTTTTTTTCTTAAAACATCTCTTTTCTAAAATTTATAGCTTTAACTCGATTTCCTAATTATTTATAAAATATTATATATTCTCTTATTATATTTTATTTATTTATAAAATACTAACTCGATTTCCTAATAACCCTTATTATATTTTAACTCGATTTCTGAATTTAGAAATATATTAAAGTTACGATAACGACGATAATAATAAAATGTTAATTCCGTTAGAAATGCTATTTCTATACATTTAACTTATTTTAATCACTTACGTATTTTCTATATCAATATTTCTATTTTAAGTAAGTTTCTAAAATTAGTAAGTTTCTATTTCTAGAAAGTTTTCCTTTTATTATAAAATGTCTATTCCTTTTTCCTCATATTATTTATAATGATTATATCTTTTTGTGTGTGTGTGTGTGTATATATATATATATATATATATATTGATAATGACTGTTTTGGAGTTATGGAATAAAGTCAAGTGTGGGGTTAGAGTAATATAGTCCGGGATGTACATTTTTGCCATCAACTATAAAGCCGGTGTGCCCATTTGGGGCACATTTGGTCGTTGAACTGAGCGTAGTTTCGCCCAGGAGAGTGTTCATTGTGCTCTTAAGCTAGATATCGCGTCGTGTTAGTCGCCGTCAGTTGAACTGGATACATTTGGTATCCAGGAGGGGTGTATACTACTTAAACCAGGACCTCGCTGCACGCAGTCCTATTATAGTTGAGTTGCCTAGTTAGAGACTGGATTGTATTATGAGTTAAGTCTACAATTCTCGAAACTATTTTCCAGTATTATCCTAGTGAAAGTCTAGCCTTGTGCACACTGATCGAATTTTCATAACGCCATTTTTTAATATTATTATTATCGATCGATTTTGACTTGCAGGTTGGCAAGTGCTTTAAGTTTCGCTGAAAACTTATTTTTATTATATCGTTTTGATGTTTTCTCTTTTTAAAATATTTTGATATAATAATACTATTATTTTCCATATGATATATTATGGCTAGGAGAACGTCCTAGTTACTCCCCACTAACGTGGCTGTTATGTTTATAACATGACAGCTATTTGCTGCTGGGTTTTGGGTGTGAGCTAGCGAGTAGCGTGGATCCTACTCTTTCTTCATTCATGTTTATTTATGAATTTTTGTAACCCTGTTTGGAGAATATTTATTTTAGCCCTTTTGTAAAAAGTGGCATCTGTATTGACCGACCGTTCTTTATTTAAAATATAGAACATCAGTGTGTTTTAATTCCAAATCTAAGCTACAGTATTTTCGCTAATGTATTGCGTTAGAATTTTTAGGGGATTACAATATTTATGCAGCGAACAATTAACTCCAATTCCATATGGTAATTAGACAGTGCCAAAATAATAACAATCTTAATTAATGGACAATCATGAGTTCAATAACCTAAGCTCTGATACCACATGTTAGCATATTATTAACATGACATAAATAAAACATAATTCCCATAATCTTTGAACAACATGAAAGTTACAAAATATTAATTAAGACGAGATTAAGACATACTTCATTACGGAATAAGTCGAAATCTAATATGAACGATATTAGATCTCTATAAGACGACTTCGTAAATAATAAGACAACTTCGAATAATAATAATAATAATAATAATAATAATAATAATAATAATAATAATAATAATAATAATAATAATAATAATAATACGTCTTCATATGATCTTCAAATAATAATAGTAGGTATGGTTTCATAATTAATAGGTATGGTTTCTCCGTCTTGTCCTATAACGTAATAAGTGCTGTTTGACCTTAATAATACGCATTCATGCATAGAGTTTCTGATTGGGAAGACTCCATTATATAGGCAGAGAGAGAACCGGTTTCCTATTAGGGTTTTAGATTACTGTAATCTCAATCTTCCATCAAGGTTGAGTAAATATGGAAATACTCCCTATTTAGTCGGATATTATTGTAATAGCATATCTTTATAAGATCCGATTTCCAATAAGACCATAATTATGAGTAAGAAATATTATCATAATAATAGGTAAGATATATTGCATATCCCGTAATATTATTATATCATAAAATATTCTTACATTTAACATTTTGATCCATTATTTGCATCTTTTTTTTCCATAAAAAACGTTACTCCCTCCGTCCCAATGAATTCCTTACTTATTTCATATTGGGGCGTCTCAATGAATTGTTTGTCTTTCTATTTTAGGAATATTTTTCATATGTAATTTGACTTTCCTCGAGAATTTGGCTCCACGTGTCACCCCATCATTGGACCTCTTGTCCTTTGTGCCAAAAGGAAAGGCAAACAATTCATCGGGACCGAGGGAGTATTCACTAAGACCATCTTCAACTATGTTCAATTACTCTTTATCATTTTTCAATCTCTCTTTACTCATCCACCTCACAACCAAAAAAACATTATTCTCTCATCATTTATCTCTCTTACTTTTAATACTACACCAAGGCAACATTCCACTCTTTTTATTAATTATGAACAAAATTCGTTAACTACGGAGTAATACGTACTCCCTCATTTTCTGTATAAACTTCTTGCACACTTTGGGTCCAAAGTTTAAGGGAGTGTGAATATGTGGTTGAGTTTGAGTGATATAAAAACTGGGATAATATTAACCATGTATTTTGTGTAAAAAAGGAAACAGAAAGATCTTAGAGAATATACCCAAAAAAAGGAGTAAAAACTTAGTGAAAAAAACAGTATAACTTAATTTGATATTTCAACTCGGTTTTATAATTTAATACTCGACTATTGTTTGAGACTTTTTTATTGTCTATTCTTTCATATTTATAAAAAAATAGACAATGACAATTACTGAAAACACTATATAAAGTACTACTCCGTAACATTTTACAAAAAGTAACAAAACAAATTAAAATAAAAGTACAAAACACAATATTAACAATTTATTTAAAAATAGAAGTCCAAAACACAATATTATAATAACTTTAAAAATAAAAGTACAAAGCAAAATATTACCATTCATTTAAAAATTAAGACGAATAAACTTAAACAAGCATAACATAAATAAAATAGATTATAACGTCAATGACAGTACCTAAAGACACTTACAAATAGAAAAACTCAACGGTTAATATTGGACATAATTCATCACTTTCTAATACGCTCATGGTCCCCCTCGTAATTGTAATCTAAATTGTCCATCTAACCGTATGAATTTTCGTCTTCTTGAAGTTCAATTTCTCATAGCCGATCCTCCTCCGTCGTAATTTTGTTATAGTAAACCTCTTCACGCTAAACAAATGTCTGTTCTCTCTCAGACAAAAGGTTACTTAAAACATCTTTATCAATCACTTTGAACTGTCTACGAATCATCGTAACTACTCCACTTTGTAAGGATATAAGCTCTTCGTTTTTTAGCCATCCATGTTTCTGAAATATTAAACTTAAAATAATCAAATTCTGCATATACCATAGAGTTTCATATATAGTACTCTCTTCGTTCATATCCAAAGGTGATCTAGCGTGTTTTGTATGTGTTTATGACGAAGATTTGAGCTAGATTTGGTGATTAAAAATGCGGATTTAGAGTGGAAATCGTCTAATTGGTTTTATCCAAGAAATTGTGCTTTATTGAAGAAAAGACGATTTTTAGAGCTCTAATTCCTCTATGTGTGATTTGGGCTCGAGACGGAGAGTGTGAAGAACAAGCCCAACTAAACCGAGTGAAAAGTCAAAGTGCAGCTCGGGAATTGAAGACGGAATTGCGTTGGAGTCCGTCCGTGTCAGCTTATTTATTATTTATTATTATATTATTATTAGAGTTAGGAAATAACTAGACTTTCCTATTAGTTTTATTATTAGACTACATATTATTAGTATTAGGAATATCATTGAATCATTATTACGTTATTCATAAAATTACGTTCAAGAGATCATCATTCACGTTACATTCATAAGAAGAGAAGAAAAGAAAAACCCTAAGCATGTGTAACTAATCTTTCATCTCGGATCAAGGATTTGAAGCTACTAGTTAATTGATTGTGAGACTTTTTCTTAATCTTTATTTAATTATTTGAGTATTGTTTGTTCCTTGTGCTAATTTTATGATTGTTATTTGTTTAATCTTTTTGGCCAATTGATTATTTCAATCTTCAATCTATTGCAATTCTTTGTGTTTGAATTCGTAATTGTTCAATTTACTCGATAAAGTTGCAACCTTTAGACCTAATTATTTGTATGCATTTCATCGTAATTGGGTAAAAGGAAAGATAAACATATAATTCGAACCAATAACCGCGTGCGTTAAAGGTCGTTATTTCTATTGATTTGTTCATATCGTTCAAGCTGTTATTGAATTAAATTTAGACGCGTGGATTAGGTTGTTCAATAATTAGGTTGCTTAGTATCGCGTTTCGACCTAAGTAATATTATCTACGGAACAATTGGAACTTTTAGTTTCACAATAGAATACTCAAGGATTAAATAAAGGTTAGTAGTTGATGATCAATTGTTTAACTAGTTAGTGGATTTTCTTTGAGCCGAGTTTCTTAATCATCTGAATTCTCATTATTAGTTATTTTATTTTCATTATTTTAGTTATTAGACAAATCAATCAAACCCCCCCCCCATTATTATTGTTACGTTACTTTATTTTAATTACACATTAGTTACATCGCCTTCCCTGTGGATTCGACACCCGACTTACCTTTACTTTATTGTTAAAGGTAATAGGACTTAATTATTTATCTTTGGGAGCATACGACCTAGGCTCACAAAAAGGGTACGTATTTCTTTTTGGGTCATTCAAATCCAATTGACACATTTCCTTTTTAGTCCATTTTTTGGACCAAACTATCCTTATTCTATTAATATATTTACACTATATGCCATTGTGAAAGGACATTTTGGATAATTAATGACTAACTAGTCGCCATACCCGTGCATCGCACGGGACTATATTGTTTTATGCCTTTTGTAATTCACAGCTTCATCTTTTTGCCTCACTGTCCAATATTTATTTAATTATTTATACATTTTTCGTTTTGATTTTATATGTTTGTAACTTATTTACTTTCCCAGTCATTCATAATATCATAAGCAGTAAATGGAGTAAAACACTATTTAAAGTTAATGCGATAAACGCGTAGTTCTTTCTTCTTTCTTAATTGATTTTTTTTTTATTAAAAAATTTATTAATTGATTGTTTCTGGAGTTTATTAGTTGGTTTAGTTGTTTTGCTCAGTCAAAACATTACACGTGATCTTATTAGAAGATGGTATTAGATAAATAATGGATGGAACATGGTTAGTTTGGGTTTTAATAAGGTATATAGATAGATATAGAAAGATTAACTGATACAATTTTTCATTTGCTAGTATTATACATTTCTATTTCAATTCACTGTTTTTATTTGATTTTGCAACGCTAAATAAAAAGTTCAATGCATGTAGAAGGAATAAAACTAAAACATTACTCCATTAAACAAATGAAAATCTTTCAATATCATCCTCAAGTTTGAAACTTTATTGGTGGAGAGGAAATACGAAATGAAACAATACTTGGAGAGATAAGATGAAGCGTCATATTGCTTCTAAATTAATAATATGACTTGATTGAGATTATGTTTAATAGATGAAGTCTAATTGTATTTTGAGACTTGCTTTTATTAAAATATATAATGAGATGTTAGATTAGCTAAATTATGCATGAACGATGACTGGTTAAAGTTTTCATTATATACTATGATTGTAATTTGTATCGTGTATTCCGTTGTACCTTGCGGGAACGTTGTTTTTTTCAATTTTTATTGACATATATATATATATATATATATATATATATATATATAACTGACTTCAAGATTCGTACTACTCAGCTTGTGTTCTTAGGAACGTTTATAATTGAACAATATCAAATTTAATTTTGGAATGAACATAATAGTTGTATCATATGTTGAAACGATTGTAAGTCTTATAATTTAAGTTTTCGAATAAGAATTCGGTGTTACAAAGAGATGTTATATATATAATAAAATGAATATCAATATAGCAAAACTTTGCCAACTAAAACCATCGACGTTGACAACGAAAATATCATAACAATAATATAATTTTCAATAAAATTAATGCATAAATATTTTATTAAAATGCATAATCTAATAATCTTTCATTTCTCCCATTTGCATTTAATACAACACATTCAATAAACTTATTTGTTATATTTTTTTAAAATAATAAATTTGGCCAATGAGAAGAAGATGACATGGCATCATGAAATGCTTTCAAACTCAAATGGTGAAATGTAATTGCTTTGTTTGACTTTTAATAATATATATAGAATATAGATTTGTTCCTAATTATTGTACCTTTAATATTATTTTAATATTTTCTTAATCCTTGGGCAAAATAGAAATGTACCCTTTGGATATGAACGGAAGGAGTAGTAACAGTAAGAAAAATCATACCAAAAGTATTGTTGACTGTCAATGGAGAATTAAGTACAACTTCAGCATTTCTTGTAATTATAGCATTATACCATAGAGTTTGGTTAGGGCCGCTGGACTATTTAATAGTAACATATACTTGTACATGCTTTCTATTACGACTAAATTAATAGAAGTAAAAAAGTTTCGAGTTTCATCCCTAATCATATTTATTTTCCATTGAGTGCCTCCAACTTCTTCATCATAAGAGACAAATATGTTATGTATTTTAGTAAATTTTATGTAGGAGGTAAAGAGGTGTGAAGAGTTGTAAAATGAAACTGTGACTTATATAGAGCTATGTTAATGAGAGTCGTTAAAATAGAGTCATTAAAGTGTATAGTCGTTCAAATAGAGTTGTTAAAATGTAATTATTAAATTAAAATTTATGTTTTCAAATTTAGAAGCAAACTTTATGTAGGAGTGGAGTAATGTGTAGTCATATATATTATATTCTGATATCTTATCTAATAAATTATTTGTCAGAAAAGTAGAGTTGTCATATCTTATTTTTGAATATGTATTGTTTTATTAGCAAACTTTATATCGGAGTGCAGTAGTGTGTGGTTATATCTATTCTGATATTTTATCTAATAAATTATTTGTTTGAAAAGTAGAGTTGTCATATCTTATTTTTGAATATGTATTGTCTTAATTATTACAAACTTTGAGCATTCGGTGAAACCGATGTGTAGTCATATTACCATTCATTTAAAAATAAAAGTACGAATCACAATATTACCATTCATTTTAAAAATAAAAATACATGATTAAAAAGAAAACAACATAAAGTTCAAGACTCACAACCGCAAAACCTAAGATTTTCCAAATTTTTGTCAAATATTTTCAATTAAGTTCGCCCGGAGTTCTTGATGGCATCTTGCATTTCTTATACTCCCTTCGTCCCACTAAGATTGTCCCGCATTCCTTTTTGGGTAGGTTCTTAGAGATTGTCCCATTTCTCAACTTTTCTTTTTAGTCTATCTTTTTTTACAACTTTGTCCCTACTAAGACAAAGTATTTACCATTTTGCCATTCCATTAGCCCACACCACCTCACACATCACCCTATAAAGTAGTCATAATTGCCTATATACCCCATCATTACACAATTTTCTTAATTACTGTGCAAAAGTAAATGGGACAATCATTTTGGGACGGAGGGAGTACGACTTATGTTCTGAATGTACGCACTTATAGAAGTTGTGTATCCAACTTCATATTCTGGTTCGTCCATGATTGCATCACCTAACTCATTACCATTATTGGTAAACCCATTTGGATCGGTGTTGGCATAGTTCTCTCTTTCGTCCTTAACTATCATTTTACGGAGTATTATACAAGTGGTTATGATTTTTCTCTTTCATTCAACGCTCCATGTAAGTGCCTCCTTACGTACTATGGCAAACCTAGATTGTAGGACCCCAAATGCCCTCTCTACGTTCTTTCTAGCCGCTTCCTGACGATGAGCGAATATTTTGTCCTTCAGTGTTTGTAGTAGTGGAATTGATTGTATAAACATTGACCATTGAGCGTAGATACCATCAGTCAAGTAAAACCCAGTGTTGTACTGACGACCATTAATCGTATAGTTAACTCGCAGAGCTCTTCCATTAATCATATCATAAAAAAAATAGGAGAACGATGGAGCACAATTAAGTCATTACAAGTAGGGGTGAGCAAAACCGGATATCCGATCCGGTTTTGTAAACCGTATCGGATATCCGGTTTTAAAAATTCAAAAATTTTCGATCTGGTTTTTCCGGATATCCGGTTTTCGGATATCCGGTATCCGGTTTTATATTTTTCTTCTATTTTTTAAACAATTATTCATTTTTAATTAAGCGTAATTAATTGATTTTTAAGCAATGTTACGTTTTATATAAATTGATATAATAAAAATACATAACAAACCTCAAAAAAATGATATATATGTCTTACGGTACCATTATCTTAACAAAATATTACGTTTCATTACATAACATCATACATTTACTAATAGTTTTGTTTTGTACCTTTGAAAATAATTGGTAAGTTTTGAATTCTTTATTGTATAATTCATATTAGGATTATATTTTTCATAATTTTTATTGTTTTTAAAAAATCGGATCGGAAACCGGATATTCGGTTTCAATTTTCCCCGATACGTATCCGCTACGGTTTTAAGGAAAACCGTATCGTATATCCGGTTATTCGTATCGAATATCTGGAAAATCGTATAATTAAAAGCGTATACCGTATCGTATACGTATAATAAAACCGTATCGTATATTTTTGCTCACCCCTAATTACAAGACCCCGGAATTCCAAAGAAGGAATGCCATATCCACAGGTCTTGAGAGGTTACGGATTCCAAAATAAATGTAGCACTACCACTGCGTCCTTGGTACATTCATCTCCAACCAACTGGACAGTTTTTCCATTTCCAATGCATGCAGTCAATGCTCCCCAACGTTCTGGGGAAACCACGCCTATTACCGGTGTAGAGTAGTCCTTGTAGATCATCAGCAGTAGGGGATCTTAAGTTGGGACATAGTACATTGATCTACAATTGCATCAGTGAAGCGCTCTAGCGCAACTGTTGCGGTAGACCCTTCGAGTCGAATCATCATTACTATCACGGCTTCCACGTAAGCTAGCATATGTAAGGTTGCAGTACACTTTTGTAAAGACGACAAACCACCTCGTTCGGTTCCATCCGGACCGAAAAATGAATCATATGATTCACAAACTTCCACGAATCTTAGGAAAACATGTCGGTTCATCCGAAAGCGAAGTAGTCATTGTACAGATTTTCATGACCAACTTCGCGGTTCGTAATTCCTCTCAATGTACCTTCTTGAACCTGTTCGTCTACGAATTTGTTGCACAACCATTTGAGAGATACGACCGATACATGCATCAATGTCACGCTCTATCGCTTCGTACTTCATATCGTCCTCACTAGAAAATGAAGATGATGAAAATTCATAAAGAGCATCCATTATTTTATTTTTAAGTAGTGATATTTGTTGTTGCATATTTTAAAATTGATCAATAAATAGACAAGACATATTACTTCACTACTACGAATCCAATACCCAAAATAAATAAACAATGCATAAAAAGTTGTACCACATAACTTACAAAACAACGTATATACCACACAACTTGGACAGCTAGCTGTACCACACAACTTGCAAAACAACCTATATCATACAACTTCGATAGCCAGTGGCGATTCTAAGGGGCTGCATGGGGTGCAGTTGCACCTCCCCTCAATCAGGAATGAATATTTTATGTGTAATTTAGAATCATTAGGTTATTTTGGGTTCATTGGTTAGTAAGTTATTGTATGTATCTGGAGGTGCAAGGTTCAACTCCCTAATGGACCAAATTTTTCTTCATTTATTAAGAGGTGATCCAATATATATGGTGTTTATGTTTATATAACTTTGTATTTTATTTTAACAAGTTGTTATCTTTTGATGGAAACTAACTTATTTAAATATGTGAGTTCTCAATCAAAAATAGTTGGTCATCAAAATAAAATGAAAACCTTAATTATTACGGAGTACTACTATTTTAGTTTGAGTTTGGTGCAATTGGAGTAGTCACATAATGAGATGGTCTTATATGATAAGATTGATTATGATAATCTTTTATTTATAGTGATCATATTATTTACGGAGTAATTTTTAAAACGTTTCCTAATATATATTGTATTATATTGATGAATAATTTATTATTATTAAATATAATTAAATATTTACGTCTTTTTCACACTCACATTATAAACGATTTTGAGTAAAAAGAATGTTTAAGAAAAATATAAATATTTATTTTTATTAATAATAACTACGCTTTTAGCCTCAAACGTCGTCATTTTTGTACAAACTCGAACTATATTGGCGGAATCCAGACCCATTACATACCTAATGTCTTGTGATTAATTTATTTTCGCACCCCCTCAACACAATTCTAGAATCACCACTGTCGACAGCTAGCTGTACCACACAACTTGCACAACAACCTATACCACACAATTTTTACAGCTAGTTGTGCCACATAAATTGCATTTAATTTGAAAGTAAAGTCATATCATGCAGTAAAAGTAGCTCAATTTTGAAAAAGAAAGTTATATTACACATGAGTTGATAAGACAATACGTATTAGCTTTATCAAAGCTACTTTCACACAATACGAGTAAAAACTACACTAGCACACAAAATACAGTTAGCAAGACTAAACATAATTATTAAGAGTTTTAGCCCTAAACATAAAAAAATACTTAGACTAAGACATCAATATAAACATTTAAATTTTAGCCATAAGCATAAACATAACTTCAAACTAAAACATAAACGTAATTTTAAACAAGAGACACTGGCAAATACTTCATAACCCTTCTAGTTTTGTAAATTCTTGAAAAGACTTAGCTTCCATGCCTCTTCTTCTAGGCTTAAATTGTTCCTTGACGATAAATCTTGAAACGCCCGCCATTTCCACATCTTCTCGTCATTCTTGACCTTCTTTCCAATAACAGCAATCTGTTTCTATTTCTGCTTCACTTCCAATTTCTTTTTAGCAAAACTTAGCTTCTCCCACTGCAATTCTGCACCAACCTCCTAAGGACAAGTAAAAGTGGTTTTGTGTTGGTCTTTCGGGTGAATCGGGATTTGGAAGAATCTTGAGAACCCGTCTATGAAGCAAAAATGCGAGTGAGAGGCTATCCTCTCTAGCATTTGGTCAATGAATGAGATTGGGAAGTGATCTTTCTTTGTAGCATTATTGAGCTTCCTATAGTCTGTGCACATCCTAAAACCGGTGACACATCTAGTGGGAATAAGGCCCTGTTCTCCTGGACTTATATTCAGACAGTTTCAGTTCAATTCAGTTCAGTTCAGACAGTTTCAGTTCAGTTCAGTTCAGTTCAGTTCAGACACATTCAGTTCAGTTCAGTTCAGTTCAGTTCAGTTCATTTCAGTTCATTTCATTTCATTTCATTATCATTATCATTATCATTATCATTATCATTATTATTACACTGGATGATGAAAATAATAACGGTAAAAGAACGATATTTTCGAAGTTAAACTTACATAAATGACCACAAATATTTTCGTCAATACAATCTAAATCCATTACGTCAATACTTTTGATGAATACAAATTACGTCAAATGATTAAGTAAATCATCTACATCAATTTGCCCCGTTTCCTCTTCATCTCCATCGGAATCTTCATTTGAATCTTCTTCAATGTCAATATCGGCACGATTAGCTAACCATATGTCTTTAGCTATGATCGTTCGCACTTTGTTTATAAGTTTCTTCCGTTTGACGTCGTTCATGTTTGTATCTGCTCTTCTCTGACTAATTGCATATTGTATTAATGGTATACTATTATAAGTTATAAATATTTATTACTTAAAGTAAAAGTAATATTACTAATATTTTAAAGTAATATGACTTTATAAAGTATTATCATTTACTGAATAAATTAGTAATATTATTATTAATTTTATTATTATTACTATTATATTCATATGAATTATACTAATAATAATAACATTATTATTATTATTAAAATTAATTATTATTATTATTATTATTATTATTTTCAGTTCAGTTCAGTTCAGACACGTTCAGTTCAGTTCAGTTCAGTTCAGTTCAGACACGTTCAGTTCAGTTCAGTTCAGTCAATTTAAGTCCTAGAGAACAGGGCCTAAGTTCATTCTTCTCATTTTTTATGACTGTGATTCCTTCTTTCTTGGGAACCACTTGGATAGGACTAACCCAATTAGAACTCGAGATGGGATATATGATCCCGACATCAAGTAGTTTCATTATCTCTTTTTTAACAACCTCTTGCATGTTAGGATTTAATCTCCTTTGCCCTTGGACACTAGGTTTAAAATCATCTTCTAAGTGTATCCTATGCATGCAAAATTTGGGGCTAATCCCTTGGATATCAGCAAGGCTATAACCAATGACACTCTTATATTTCCTCAAAACCTCAAGCAAAGAGTCCAATTGGCCACATTCAAGCTTAGCATTTACTATTACCGGACAAGACTTAGTATCATCATGAAAAGCATAAGATAAATTAGAGGGAAGGGGTTTAAGATCAAGTGGTTTTACCTCAACCGAGCATGTATCAATAAGAATAACTTGATCCTTGACCCACTTCTTTGGAATGACTTCTTCCCCATCCAAGGCTTCCTTGAGTGCATTCAAGTCTTCTTCCCATAAACCTTCCTTAGCTTTCTCAAGCTCCATAGTCAAAAGAGCTTCTAGAGGATCTTTCACAAGCATTGTTTCGGTAGCTTCTTCCACGACTCCATCAAGTATGTCAATTACGCAACAAGAGTCGCTCACATTCGGTGTCTTCATTGTGCTATGTAGGTCAAAAGAGACCTTCTCATCCTCAATTTCCAATGTTAGTCTCCCGTTCTTCACATCAATGAGGGCACTCGCTGTGTGAAGAAACGGTCTTCCAAGTATGATAGGAATGTTGGCATCTTCAGTCATATCGAGCACTATAAAGTCAACTGGAATGAAAAACTTACCGATCTGGATCGGGACATCTTCAAGTATGCCTAGAGGGCGCTTGATGGAGCAATCTGCCATTTGAAGAGTAATAACGGTGCACTTAAGCTCATTCATACCCACTTTCTCACAAATGGAGTAAGGGATGACACTTACACTTGCTCCCAAGTCACATAAGACCCTTTCAATATGGACATTCATGATCTTGCATGGTATGGAGAAGCTTCCTGGGTCTTTGAGTTTTGGTGGGGATGGTTGTAGGAACATTTTACTACATTCTTCCGTGAAGGCAATGATTTCGGGCTCCCCCAAGGATATCTTCCTAGATAGGATTTCTTTCATGAACCGAGCATAAGTAGACACTTGAGTGATCAACTCGGTATAGGAGGCAATTGCTCTTTTTGCCTTGAAGAACTCCCCGAGGCTACTTGAGATAATTGTGTCTCTAGCATTTTAACATGAGTGTCCCTAGCCTTGTTATGCTTTTGCACTTGGGCATAGAACTCTTGTTGAGTCCTTTGCATTTCCAATTGATTGCGTTGCATTTCTTGGTTACTTCTTTGCATGTCAAACAACGTCTTTTGCATGTCAAAATTTGGAGTTGAAGCTTGTTGAGTGTGTGGAGCATTGGTAATGGCTAGAGGGAAGCCATAATCATATGTGAGAGACTTACTTCTAGGCCTATTGTCTTATTGATTCCCTTGGAACCCTTGTTGATATTGAAAATTACCTTGACCTTGACCTTGAAATTTGCCTTGATTTTGATAACCTTGATTTTGGTTATGGAAACCTTGTGAATGTTGAGCTTGAAAACCATGTTGATTTTGATTGTTGAGGTTCCCTTGATTATGGAAACCTTGTTGATTGTTGAAGGCTCCTTGGTTTTGGTAGGCACTTTGTTGTTGGTAATTGTTGAAAGGTCTTTGGTTGCCTTGATTTCCTTGGTTGCCCCTAAAGGGAGGAGCAACATAGAGTTGTCGATTTTGTTGCTGGCTGTAACAACCCGGATTTTCGATGACTTAAATTAATAGATAATGCGAAAAATTATCTAAGTCATTTAATTAAAATTATATCAGAGTTTAAATAAATCCGGATCGCTACGGATCCTTACAATAAACGACTATTAATTACACAGTCTAGATTCACTTAGTACAGAATATAAATTGTATTTTTTATACGAACATATTATTAAATCTTTCTCACTCGATTCCCCAACGTCTTAGACCTGCAAAAAAAAAAATTAATACAGTGGACGCTGAGCGGGACAGCAACCAAGTCGTTCATCTAACATCACCTCGAACACATAAGACAATCATGTGAATAACAAATAATATGCTTATAAAAATATTAAAGGATATCACGTAACAGATAGTTTCCTTTAATTCAATTAACCAACATGTGAAAACGATAAAGTTTAGAAGATGGGACATTGGCAGTCATTTGATTTTAAAATAATTTTTCACGTAAACAGAGAATAAACACACAAGTCGTGGCTCCTAGTATCACCGCTACATCCTATTGGCTTGCATCTCACCAATAGAAGTAACCGTGTTACCAACTCGTAAATCGAACCGATCTTATGAGGTTTACATCTCACCCATAAGGCTCAATTTGGCCTGAACTTCTATTATATTATATGTTTATACAAACGGAGCTCTGGGCTGAAATGAAAGCTGATGATTACATTCTCTGCATCACCAAGAGGGAACCCACAGTTTTCAGAATCCTGTTCTGCCCCCGCTACCTAGGTGGTAATACTGATCAAGTACTTGTCTATATATGCGCCACATACCCTACGCAGACTCTTGAACCGCAGCTCTCACTGTCGTAGGACGACTACCTTAAACACTAGGTCGACTCTCAGACCGCAACCTCCGAGTCTGCTTTTCATTACAAGTGCAGTCAAAACACCACGCATGGTAGAATCCAACACAAACTATTCGTCCCAGACTCGCATCGTAAACCTTATATAAAAGTCGCCCGTGAACAAGTAGTACATTATTTGGTGACCTTCAATAATTGGTCGGACTCATTTGAAACAGTCAAATCCTCAAATTCTTACTTTAGTGTGACAACATGTTACTTTAATCCTCAAGTATCACCCGAAACATCATATCCCAAATATCGTATAATATTTTTAAAATAGTAAATTCTTTTAAAAGAAGTTTTATAAAAATAAAATTACGGTATAATAAAATATTATTTTAAAACTTATAATTTCTGAAAAATATAGTTTAAATCATACTTAGTCGATTTATAAAATTTGACGTAAAATCATTTTTTAAATATTTATATATGTCGTATAAAAATTTCGGAATAAAACAAATCCATTTATTATAGAAAATGAAATTTATAAATCTTTACCTATATAAAAATAATAAGTGAGTTTTATTAAAATAAAACATTTTGCAAGTTACTAATTTACTCTACATTATAATATATAAACGAATGTAAAAATACTAAAGAAAATTAAATATGACCAAAATTACAATTATATAAAATACATACAAAATATATAGAAAATAGAATAAACATACATAACAAATAGAATTAAACATACATATAAAATACAATGAAAATGTTATAAGTAAATTTTATCATTTTAAGTTCTTTTATTCATTTTCTCATTTTTCATATAAACAAAAATGTAAAGGTGATAAATAAGTGATAGTTTAGTCAAGTTGAATTTAGTTGTAAATAAATATATAACACAAATAAAATATCACGTAACATTTTTATGTATAAGTAATTAAGTCATACAAACAAGCCTAAATATTTAAGTAAGCAATTTATTAAGTTACTAACATAATATACTTATATATAAGAAATGTTGTTAGAAGAAAAATTTGGTTACCTTAATAGCTATTACGGAATATTTATTAACGTTATTAAGAATTAAGGTCGACGGGATCAATAATAACGTCTACGTTAGAAAAGTTGTCTTTTTCCTCCTTTAAAGAAATTTTCGGGTCGAAATGATTTGACCCAAATACGATTCTAGAAAAGTGATCCCGCCAAATATTGAGCAGCTCCTCATTCCCGATACTCCAATTATATAGAAGGACGAGGGAATAAATATAGTATACAGTACGGATTATAATAAGTAGAAGGATTGTAGACTTGTAGTACGTAGGAGTGGTAGTAATATGTGCTCCGTAATACTCGGTATTTATAGTAGTTAGTATGTTAAGTAGGTAGTAGGCTTTGGTAGTAGCTAAAATAGGTGTTAGTTAGTCCAAGTATGTTAGTGTAGTGTTGCTGTGTTGTAATTTAGTTAGGAAATATAGGTGGTTGTAGTGTTAGGAAATATAGTGTAGTGTTGCTGTGTATAGGTGTGTTGTAGTGTTAGGAAATATAGGTGGTATTAGACGTGACACATGGCTTGGGTCATGATCCGATTCGGTCCGTTTCTCGTACAAACGTCTTTCTTTCTTTCTTAAAAAGTTGAAATATAAGATTACGAAATTAAAATAATGAAAACCGTAAAATTTATTTTTAAAAATGAATTTGTGAGACGGTAAGTAAAATAGACGATAAATAGTTTTATGGGACAATAGTTATAAGAAATCATTATTTTAAGAATTCGATAAATCATTTTTAAATTTTTACGAGACGAGAAAATGTTAAAACGACAGGTCAATATTAAAAATGTTTTCGAGTTTTAAAACTTTATTTAACGAAAGATAAATTTTTTAATAATTTGATAAATAAATACCCATGTTTTTAGTACGGAATAATTTTTTTATTTAATGAAAATAAAATATTTTATTTACGAAAATAATATTTCAAACGTTAAGCTTAAATAAATGTTTAAAATTTTAACTCTATTTGAAAAATACGGGGTATTACACTGGCCTTGTTGAGAAGCTTGGAACACTTGAGGATTTTGGACATTTTGTGTCTTGTAAGATACGTAATGATGCTTGTGAGTGTTCTCATTATAATAGTTTGAGAATTGTGTGCCTTGTTTGTATGATTGAAAGGCATTGACTTGCTTCACATTACTTTGGCACTCATAAGATTCACGTCCAAAGATCCTACAATTGTCACACATACCATGATTAGAAGGATTATATGCCGTGTCCATAGCATTCACTTGTTGCATTGATTGTTGGTGGGAAGAACTTGTGCCTTGATTTTGGTTCACATGACCTTGGAGCTTTTTGTCAATTGTATCCATGTGAGTCTTCAATTGAGCACCAAGATCGACACTAAGTTGTGTAATAGCATCGATTTCGTGTCTTCCCTCTCTATTAGCCTTTCTAGGCCTACTATATTGTGAGTTTTGGACCGTCATTTCTTCAATTCTAGCCCATGTTTGATCATCCACAACTTCGGTAAACCGCCCATTAGACCCCATATTCAATATAGCTCTTGAGTCTTAATATAGGTCATTCCAATATTGTTGAACTAGGAACCATTGAGACAACCCGTGATGTGGGCAAGAACGAACTCAGGCCTTAAACCTTTCCCAAGACTCATATAGACCTTCCTCATCACGTTGTTGAAATCCCGTGATTTAAGCTCTCAACAAATTAGTCTTCCCGGGGGGGTAGAATTTTTGATTAAAATCTAGAGGAGGCTTTTTTCATGTGTCTATACCCAAAGCCGCCTTGTTTAGACCTTTGAACCATTGTTTCGCCTTGCCAATCAAAGAGAAGGGAAACAGAACCCACCGTATTTGGTCTTGGGTGATTCCCGCTTGCAAAATGGCGTCACAATAGTCGAAAAAGGTCTCCATGTGTTGGCGTGGGTCCTTGGTGGGCAATCCACTAAATTGGCTCCTTTCGAATAGTTGGATAAATTGTGTTTTTTGCCACAAAATTTCCGGCATAAGCGGCCGGTAAAGCCGTAGGACCGGGCAAAACGTCCTCGGTGAAGGTAGAATGTGATGAGAACTTAGGCATGGTTGGATTGACGGTATAGAACTTGATTGAGGTGTTGAAGGAGAAGTAGGAGGTGATTGAATCAATCTACCAAAGGGATTTAAGAAGTTCCCTTCGGTGATCTCTAGCGGTGGTTTGTTTAAGTCAAATCCAAATGCTTGCTCTTTTACGATGTTGGTGCTAGTATCCGGTTGAGAGTTCCTAACTCTAGCAATCTTTCGTTGGCGAAAGGCTCTAAAGAGTCTCTCCGGATCTAGGCATTAGGCAGAGACAATAAACGCACACAAACAAGAGACAAGGAAAGAAGAACACACAAACGATAACTAAGTCCAAAAATAAGCAAACAAAGTAAAAAAAATGTCCCCGGCAACGGCGCCAAATTGATGGAGGGATTCTGTCAATCCCAAACACAAAATAAACCCACAAACCTAACTAGTAGCAAGGGTAAGCGGGGTCGATCCACGGAGACGGTAACGAGACTTGAGAATGCTAACTTCTAGACTAAGTCAAAGGAAACAAGGAGAATATTTGATTTGGGTTGATCGAATACTAAGGACTAAGAATAGCATAAACTAAAACAATTCAACTAAGACTAGATTAATACAACTAACAAGAAAGACAATGATTAAAACAATGGAGAATTCAATAAGAGAAGAACTAGGATTAGGTCGGGTTAAAGGGTGTCGAGACAATCAAGGGAGAGCGAGAATGATGGGGTAGTCAAGCTATCTAGGCAAAATCCGGGCTCTCGCTCCAAAACCGACCTAGAGGTCTCGCGCTCTCGCGAAAGAACACATCCTAACAACATACAAGGCCACACAAAGAAGGCAAGAAAACATGCATTTGCAACTACAAGTCTAACAAGCACTTCATCAAACATGGCACATGCACAAAATCAAGAAGCAACATAAACAACCACCAATATCCTCTACAAACCCTTAATCACCCATGACGACACCCAATTCCCCTACTAATCCTAGCAAAGAAACTACTCACACATAGCTAATGGAGAATAAGTAACAATTATAAGAAAACTCATACTAAAAGCATTCATATTGAAATCTAAACGATTCTCAACAAATAATATAAACAAAGATTCAAACTTTAAATAAAAGAGAAGAAGGAGATACCAACTTCACAATGGAGATGAAAAAGGTGGTAACTTTGAATAAAATAAACCCAAGAGGATGACCAATGTTGTCAAGATTGGATAATCCAATACAAGTCTTCAAGAATTCAAAGTAATTACAAGAATTAAGAACTAGACTAAGGTTTAATGGAGAATGATTAGGGAAAGATTAATCTAAAACTATCTTAAAGAGGCAAGAAATTATCTAGGGTTTCGTGTCTTCAAAATATTACAAGAGGGGTATATATAGGGTTGCACAAAGTAGGGGAAATAGAGCAACGAGGCTTAGACCAAACAGAGGCCTCACGGCCGTGTCACATGCGACATGATCGTGTCGCCTGCCCCGACCCTGCTGTGAAGCTAAGCCACATGGCCGGGTCCCTTGACAGTAGCTTGCTTCGATATTGCTTCTTCGACACGGCTAATGACATGGGAGGGTCGCTTCAAGTGTCGCTTCTTCTTGCTCTTCCTTGGCTCTACTAATACCTCGTGACTCGGGACGGGTCCTTACGGCATAGAAATAGGCTTCAAAAGCCGAGTTCTTGCCATATGAACCTAGAAACACAAAATATCGCTAGAGAAGGCATTAGTAGAACAAAAATCGCTTCAAAAAGCAATGAAACTAAGGAAAATGAAGTAAAGCAAGAAGGAAAGATGGTATAAATTAAGCACATCACCCTAGCGAGTTCTCATCGTAGTTAAATTCGTATCATCATCATTGTTATCTCGTTTCTCGTTTGTTTTAGTTCTCATCGTAGTTGCTAGCCTAGTTATCATTCCACCCTACTAAATCTCCTCCCTTGTTCTCTTTGAGCATAGTCTCGAATTTAGGCGAACCGTAGTTTAAGCTTTTCTCGTCCACGTGGATCGACCTGACTTACCCTAAATAAGCTACTTGGTTTAGGTTGGTTGGTTTACTTGGTGATTGGAATCGACGATAAATCCCTCCATCATGTCTCCACAATACTCAAATTCAATTTCAAGAAAAGTGTTACACCACAACTCAAGATGAAGGAGTGGTAGTAAACCAAATAGCGAACTCAGAAACTGAGCAATGTAGAGACATAACTTACCCTCACTAGCAATGCAACGAAGCAACACTTTCCAATCGAACCCCAAATCCCGCTGCTCGATAATTGAGAGTAAAAATACACTGTAAAATTGGCAAAACCGTCAATTACTAGTAACAAAAGTGAATACCCGATGGTGGTTGAGGCAGGGTTGGAGAGATAAAGGGAGGGGGGCACTGGTTGAGCGAGGTAGTTAGGCGAACAGAGCGCCGACAGTGGGGGAGGGGTGACGGAGATGTGAGTGGGACAGACGGTGGATGGTGGCTGGTGCACGCAGAGGGAAGCGGGTGGTTGGCGAACGGAGAGAAGGGGTTAGGCGGTAGTTAGGGTTGAAAAAGAATTAGAAGGGTGAGTGGAAACAGACCGCCGGCGGTGGTGGTTCAAGCGGAGGGAGAGTGCGACGCGGAGGGCGGAGTAGAGATGGTGGTGATGGTGGCTGTGGAAGTTAGGGTTAGATATGGAGTGAGAGGGGCAGGTTGAATGAGGGAAGGAAGTGGCGTGTAAGAGAAGAAAAGGGTTTAGAAGGTTAAGGGGAAAAACATTTGCTATTGTCAAAACCCGTGCCAGACTTTTATCCAGAAGAGTATTCTGGCCTTATAAATTAAGTAAGACCGCTCACTTCATACCTCTAAAACACCCATACTTTGCCTCTGAAGTAGTTCAAACATACTCTGATAATATTTATAAGCTTCACGGAATGCCAGCGAGCATAGTCTTTAATAGAGATGCAATTTTTCTTAATTAACACCTTTTGGCAAGAAATGTTTGATATACATGGTGTCACCCTCCACTTATCCTCTACATATCACCCTCAGAGTTATGGCCAAATTGAACTCTTTAATAGGTGCTTAGAGACATACTTCCTCCATTCACTATCTTTTGTCCTATTTCATTAAAATACTCCTCACAAATAATGATGAAATGAGGCAAAATATTATGAACGTACGGAGGGAGTATCTTAGATGCTATTGTAGTGAATAATGAGAATCCAACAGATTGGTGTAATGACTTCCTTCTGCTGAATTTGATATGATATTATCTAGCACAGTTCACTCAAAACATCACTCTATAAGGTACTATATAGTCAAACTCCACCCATCCATTTACGTACCCTACCTCACTGGTGATAGTAAAATGGAGACAGTAGATAGAACTTTGGTGGCAAGAGAAAAGCCCTGAACCAAATTAAGCTGCATTTAGCTAGAGCTAAAAACGGGATGAAATAGCAGGCTGACAAGGGAAGGAATGAATGAAAGAGAATTTGAGGCAGAAGACTATGTTTATCTCAAGCTACAACCATGTACGCAACAATCTCTTGCATTGAGGCATAACCCGAAGCTATCTAGAAGATATTATGGTCCATACCAACTTACAAAAAAGGTTGGCCCTGTGGCATATAAGCTTGCATTACCTCTTAATCCCAAAATTCCATACCTTCCATGTATCTCTGCTTAAGAAATGCTATGGATTACTTACCAAACTTTTAGAATTACCAGACATACCAACTATACTTAAGCATCCTGAACTAATCATGGCAAGGAAATCAGTCAAAAGGGGAGGCTCCAAATCACAAACGTGCTAGTAAAATGGTCTAATGAACTCGTAGAAGATGCCACATGGGAGTCATTCTCTATGATCGCACAAAGGCTTATCCAAATTTTGATCTTTGGGGTCAGGGATCATTTGAAGAAGAAGGAAATGATACAGGAGGGACTACAACTACCACTAATGCAACGTTACAGTCTGCTAATGTGCATGCTACTGTGATCAAGGAGAATGGTGTAGGAAGAATGGCTACTGTGAATGTTATGACTACTGTTGATGCCGAAGGGAGTGCTAAATGGGAAGTTGGCCTTGACATCAAAGGGAAAAGTCATGACAACACTAATTAAAAAGGGGAAGCACCTGAATACCTGATCATGCTCGAGACACTAATAGTATAGGACATTGTAGATGGGAAGATTCTACCAGAAATTGACATCTCTTACCGTAGTACTTACAGACTATCTACCTTGGGATTGAGGACCACTCATGAGGGAATAATTTAGCTGTTGTATTTGCTGGCTTTTTGTCCTTTTGTTACAGCTCTAATCTATATAGGAAGGCTATGTAATTTCATTAGGTTTATGCGTTTTTTATAAAGAATTTACGAATGTATTCAGTTCCTTTAAAACTTGGATGATTAAGTCATCATAGTTCTACATAAGGGTGATAATGAGACGAGAAAGCTCGCGAGCAATTCGAGCTCGGCTCGATCAAAGCTCGGGTCATATGAGCTTGATAACTTGACGAGTCAAGCTGAGCAATCATCGGCTCGGCACGAAAAGCTCGCGAGCAGCTCGAAATAACATGATTAGTTAATATTTTGATCTTACTAAAAGTAATTATATAGTTCTTTTCACCGTATGAACTGTTCTTACTGATCTGCCTAACACGTTTTGTATATGTTTTCGGACCCCAAGTTAATTAAACACATCAATGAAAAAAAGCATAAATTTAATAGTTATATATAGGCTCGAGTTAGGCTCGAACTCACAATTTAGCTCGCGAGCTTGTTTGTGAGCTTAAATTTTCCAAGCTCGGGTGAGCTCGAGATCGACTCGAGTTTGAATTTTGCTTAATTAATAAGCACGACTGATAAGTGTGGTTTGTAGTGCTTATTTGTTGTGTTTGGTCCCGGTTTCTCTTGTGGAATCGCTCTTTGGAGCGGTTTAAGGCTACTTACGCTTCTTCTAGCTTATGTTAGGTTTCTAGGACCATTATTGGAGATATGGAGCGATTCCGACTCGTTTCCGACACATTTGAAGCCATCGAAGAGAAGCGACGATCACTCGGTAGCCTATACTCAATACCGAGATCTTGGGACCCATTCCCGAGCCCCTTGGACCCGATCTCGAGCACCGAGAATCAATGAGAAGCCTAGCGAGAGCAAGGAGGGACCTTTGGGACCATATTAGAGGCCTACAAGACCCATCCCGGTCGGGACAACCCTCATCCCGGTCGGGATGAAGTGCAAACAAAGAAACTCTTCTGCTGAGTCAACCGGGACGGGATGAAGCCATCCCGGACGGGACCATCCATCCCGACCGGGATGAGCCTGCTGTAGCCGCGTGACTTCTTTTCATTCTCCTTCACTCTTGTAACCTTATAAATACTCCTCCCTTGCATTGTTTAAACATCTTACATTACCTTAGACTCCTCCACATTATTCTAAACCCTAGATAGACTCTCTTAGCTTAATTTAGCTTAATCTTAGTAATTAAGCTTTTGTTAATTTAGCTTAATCTTAGTAATTAGTCTTAATCTTTCATTAATCTTTTGTTAATTTAGCTTAATCTTAGTAATTAGTCTTGTATTAAGGGAATTCTTCAAGATTCATCCAAGATTGACAACCTTGGGAGATTTATTTGGGTTTTTCTTATTAATGCAAGTTCTCTTCTTTTCATCCACTTTGTAGTTGGTATAATCTCTTTTCTCCTAATCTTTGTTAATCATTCAAGTTTTAATCTTTACATATTGTTTATTGTTCTTGATAGTTCATAATGGATGTTTTGTTATTTATGTTGATTTCACTTGATAGTGTTAGATTTAGTTTTACTATGTGTGAGTACACTCTTTGTGGGGTTAGTAGGGGGATTAAGTGTAGATTATGGGTAATTAGGGTTTGATTAAGGGAAAAGGTGGAGTCTTTGTTACTAGTCACTTGTTGAGCACTCTATGTGTTTGTGGAATTGTTTGTTTGAGTTGTAGTGGCCATGCTTCTCATGCTTGTTTTTCATCTTCTCATTTGTGTGATCAATTTGTGGTTGAATGCTTATGTTTTGGGTAATACTTTGCATGAGTATTCGGGTTTAGTCTTAGACGCGAGAGTGCGGACTTAGGTTTTGACGCGAGAGCGCGGACCGACCTTAGTAACTAGGTGAAACCTATACCCTTGACTCCCCAATCATCCTACTACACTTATGAACCCGACCTAACCCTACTCCTTCCCATATTTGATTTCTCTATCTCTTTAGTCGATCTTTCTCTCTTGTTTAGTTGTTTAGTTAATCTTAGTTGTTTCAATTAGTTTATGTTATATCTAGTTCATTGTTAGTCCATTTTCATCCCCTCCAATCATCTTAGTTAATCAATTCTTGTTAGTTTGTTCATCTTTGTGTTTGTTTGTGAATTAGCCTCGTTCTTGAGTAGACCATAGTCTAGACACCTTCTACCGTCCCCGTGGACTCGACCCGACTTACCCTATCTACCCATTAGGATTAGTTGGACTCTACTTGTTGGTGGGGACCCACGGCAATTCCTACCATCAATTTGGCGCCGTTGCCGGGGACGGCGTTGTTTAGACTTAGTTTGCTTATAACTTGACTTAATTACCCTTGTTGTGCTCTTCTTCTATCTCTTGTGCATATTTTGTAGGTTTTTCTTGTTTTCATAGCTTTCTCTTCTCTTTGTCTCTCGATGTGTTCGTTTATTGTCTTTGCCTAGTGCCCATAAAGCACTAGGTGTTCTCACGTTTGTTTGAGTGTGTAGTGTATGCCTAGGAGGGGAGGCGATTTCTTTCTCTTCAATCCAGAGCCGCAAAGACTCTTTAGAGCCTTTCGCCAATGGACGATTGACCGGGTTAGAATCTCTCAACCAAGTGGTAGCAATACCAATCAAGAACAAGCTCAAGGATCCGACCTAGACGAAACACCTCGAGAGACGGCCGAAGGGAATTTCATCAATCCTTTTGGTACTTTTAGTCACGGTTCTCAACCTAGTTCTCCTTCTACATCTACATCAACACCATCTACACCGTCCTCTCCCGCATATCCAATAATGCCTAAGTTCTCTTCGCACTCGACGTTTACGGAAGATGTCTTGCCCGGTCCCACCGCTTTACCAGAGACCTACACCGACAATTTTGTGGCTAAGACTCAATTCATCCAATTGGTCGAGCAGAGCCAATTTATTGGCTTGCCTACGGAGGATCCACATCAACACATGGAGACTTTCTCAGATTATTGTGATGCCATATCACAAACGGGAATAACCCAAGACCAAATCCGGTGGGTATTATTTCCCTTCTCTTTGATCGGCAAGGCAAAGCAATGGTTCAAAGGCCTAGATAAGGTGGCTCTTGGTATAGACACTTGGAAGAAGCTAGCCCTAGCGTTCTACCAACAATTCTACCCACCGGAGAAGACTAATCTTTTAAGAGCTTCTATCACGGGGTTTCAACAACGTGACGAAGAAAGTCTCTATGAGTCGTGGGAAAGGTTTAAGGCCTTGATCCGTTCTTGTCCCCATCATGGGTTGGCTCAATGGTTCCTTGTACAACA
The DNA here is from genome assembly GCA_958450325.1 of Agrostemma githago. NCBI lineage: Eukaryota > Viridiplantae > Streptophyta > Magnoliopsida > Caryophyllales > Caryophyllaceae > Agrostemma > Agrostemma githago. Next base: position 58,219,868 of record OY288243.1, read on the forward strand.
ATTTTGGAATGGTTTATATGAAGATTCTAGGGCCATACTCAACATGGGATCTAATGGAAGGTTCACCGAGGTCGATGACGATCAAACATGGGCAAGAATTGAGGAGATGGCTGTAATACCCCGTATTTTTCAAATAGTATTAAAATTTTAAACATTTATTTAAACCAAGTTTAACGTTTGAAAAATTATTTTCGTAAATAAAATATTTTATTTTCGTTAAATTAAAAATTATTCCGTATTTAAAAAAGATGAAAATTTATTTATCGAATTATTAAAAATTTTATCTTTCGTTAAATAAAGTTTAAAACTCGAAAATATATTTTAATATTGACCTGTCGTTTTGACATTTTCTCGTCTCGTAAAAATTTAGAATAATTTATCGAATTCTTAAAATAATGATTACTTATAACTTTTGTCTAATAAAACTATTTATCGTCTATTTTACTTACCGTCTCAAAAATTTATTTATGTTTAAAAACAAATTTTACGGTTTTCATTATTTTAATCTCGTAATCTTATATTTCAACTTTTTAAGAAATAAAGAAAGACGTTTGTACGAAAAACAGACCGAAACTCGGGGATTTTGGACCTCCTAACTGACTCCCACGTATTTTTTTTTACCCTACACTAATCCTACGTTTACTACACTCACTCACCTAAGCTACTTCTACACCTATCTACCCTATACACCCTCTCTCTCTCTCACACCTAAACACCCTACCCTCCCTAGCTTCTACACCTCCTCCTACACTCCACTATATATACACATAAGTAGTTACTACTTACTACTACTATACTCCATACGTACTACTAGTAGTTACTAATACTACGTACTACTAGTACATTACTACTCATTCCGTACATACTAGATACTCCCTCCATCCCACTATGATGTTCCCATTTACTTTTTGGGGGTCAAAGTTCGTAAACTTTGACCATGAATTCCGTAAAAAGTATACAATTCTATAATACGATTTTCACATAATTACATTTGTTATCAAAAGATCTTTGTAAAATTATAACTTCAACAAAAAATAATGACGTGTAGCGATGATAAAACACGGTCAAAGTACCGTCTCGAAGACCGTGAAAAAGTAAATGGGAACATCTCTTTGGGATGGAGGGAGTACTACATTGCTCCGTACTACATACTCCGTAATATATATTATATTTACTCACTTGTCCTTCTCTTTTGGAGCATCGGGAATGAGGAGCTGCTCAATAATTGACGGGATCACTTTTCTAGTACCGTACTTGGGTCAATTCATTTCGACCTTCTATTCTTAATAACGTTAATAAATAGTAGCTTATTAAGGTAACCAAACTTTTCTTCTAACAACATTTCTTATATATAAGTATATTATGTTAGTAATTTAATAAATTGCTTATTTAAATATTTAGGCTTGTTTGTACGACTAAATTACTTATGTATATATAAAAATGTTACGTGATATTTTATTTGTGTTATATACTTATTTATAACTAAATTCAACTCGACTTAATTATCACATGTTTAATTTATTTATCACATTTACATTTTTGTCTATATGAAAAATTGAGAAAATGAATAAAAGAACTTAAAATTAATAAAATTTACTTATGTAATTTTCATTATATTTTATTTTATTTACTTTTATTTGCTATGTATGTTTATTCTATGTACTATATATTTTGTATGTATTTTATATAATTGTAATTTTGGTCGTATTTAATTTTCTTTAGTACTTTTACATTTGGAGTAGAGTAGTAACTTGTAAAATGTTTTAATTTAATAAAATTTTACTTATTATGTTTAATTTAGTTAAAAATTTATAAATTTCATTTTTCTAAAATAAATGGATTTATTCTATTCCAAAAATTTTACACGACATTTATAAATAAATAAAAAATGATTTTATGTCAAATTTTATAAATCGATTAAAAATGACTTAAAATTTTATTTTTCATAAACTTTTATATTTTTCAGAAATTATAGGTTTTAAAATAATATTTTATTATTATTATACCTTGAATTTTATTTTTATATAAAATTTTATTTAAAAGAATTTACGATTTTAAAATAGAAGTTATACAATATTTGGGGTATAATGTTTCGGGTGACACTTGAGGATTAAAGTATGACATTGTCACACTGAAAGTAAGTATTTGAGGATTTGTCTGTTTCAAATGAGTCCGACCAATTATTGAAGGTCACCAAATAATATACTACTTGTTCACGGGCGACTTTTATATAAAGTTTACGATGCGAGTCTGGGACGAATAGCTTGTGTTGGATCCTACCATGCGTGGTGTTTTGACTGCACTTGTAATGAAAAGCAGACTCGGAGGCTGCGGTCCGAGAGTCGACCTAGTGTTTAAGGTAGTCGTCCTACGACAGTGAGTTCTGCGGTTCAAGAGTCTGCGTAGGGTATGTGGCGCACATATAGACAAGTACTTGATCAGTATTACCACCTAGGTAGCGGGGGCAGAACAGGATTCTAAAAACTGCGGGTTCCCTCTTGGTGATGCAGAGAATGTAATCATCAGCTTTCATTTCAGCCCAGAGCCCCGTTTGAATAAACGTATAATATAATAGAAGTTCGAGCCCAATTGAGCCATATGGGTGAGATGTAAACCTCATAAGATTGGTTCGGTCTACGAGTTGGTAACACGGTTACTTTTATTGGTGAGATGCAAGCCAATATGGAGTAGCGGTGATACTAGGAGCCACGACCCGTGTGTTTATTCTCTATTTACGTGAAAAATGATTTTAAAAATCAAATGGCTGCCAATGTCCCATCTTTTAAACTTTACCATTTTCATCACCTCACATGTTGGTTAATTGAATTAAAGGAAACTATCTGTTACGTGATATCCTTTAATATTTTTATAAGCATATTATTTGTTAGTCACATGATTGTCTTATATGTTTGAGGTGATATTAGATGAACGGTTTGGTTGTTGTCCCGCTAAGCGGTCTCTCTATTCTATATATTTGTGCAGGTATGGGGCGATGGGAAAGGATCGAGCGAGAGAGATTTAATAATATGTTTGTATAAAATACAATCTATATTTTGTACTAAGTGAATCAAGACTATGTAATTAATAGTCGTTTGTTGTAAGGATCCGTAGCGATCCAGATTTATTTACACTCTGATATAATTTTAATTAAATGACTTAGATAACTTTCCGCATTATCTATTATTTTAAGTCATCGAAAATCCGGGTTGTTACAATGACGGTACACAACTCCCAATATTCAAGGCCTAGGAAGGCGAATCGAGGGGGAAGGCATGAAATTGATGCCATCACACAACTAAGTACCGATCTTGGAGCCCAATTGAAAACTCACATGGATACTATTGATAAGAAGCTTCAAAGCCACCTTAATCAAGTTCAAAGCACTAGTTCCTCCAACCAACACACGATTCATGAAGTCAATGCTTTGGGGGTTGTACCTCCTACAACTTATTATGGGATATGCGATATTTGCGGGATATTTGGACATGAGCCTCTAAATTGTCGAGGTAGTATTGAGCAAGTGAACGCCTTTCAAGCGTTCAAGCAAGGTGCCCCATATCCTCACATGTTTCAAGCTTCCCATCAAGCTTCCCAACAACAATCTCTACAACACCGTCCATATGTTCCACCTCCCTTAAGGGACAACAACCAAAGCTACCAAGGTTATGTAGGCAACCAAGGCCATCCAACAACTTCAAACAACATAACCAAGGTACCTTCAACAACAATCAAGGGTTCCAACAAGGGAACTTCAATCAAGGTGGTTTCCAAGGGAACTAACACTCCCAAGGACACCATAACTACAACCATGGTAACAATCAAGGCCTTAATCAAGGCAACTCTAATGGGTTCCAAGGGAACCATCAACAACAACAAGGATCTCAAGGTACTCAGAAAGCAAGCAAAGGAGTCGGTCTCCTATTCATGATTATGGCACTCCTCTAGCCATCACCAACACTCCTCATAACCAACAATCTCCACCTCGGGATTTAGATATACAAAAGCAAATGTTGGAGATGCAAAGAAGTCAATTGGAGACACAAAGATCCTAACAAGAACTTATTGCTCAACTTCAAAGAGATAACTTGGCAAGAGATGCTCATATGAAGATGCTCGAAACCCAAATAGCTCAAGTTGCTTCGGGTAGCTCTTCAAGGCAAAAGAGGCAACTACCTCCTCAAGGGGAAATGGCAAAATTTGAACGTGTGAATGCTATTACCTTGAGGAGTGGTGCATCTTATGACTCCCCTTTACTCCCTAATGAGCAAGAACCGATGAAAGAGGTTGTATCTCCATCCACTTCAAGACAATTCAAGCTTGGGAAATCCAATGGAGGAACAAGTTTTGTGGGAGATTGAGAAACCCCATGAAAACAAACTTCCCCCACTTCAAGGAAAAGACAAAGGAAAAGGGAAGATATCATTTGAAAAGTCCAACCCTAATGAGCAAGACAAGGTGCATATCAAGTTGCCTTTCCCAACACGGCAATTGAAGACTAAGGTGGATGTTCAATACGACAAGTTCCTAGATATTGTGAAGAAATTGGATGTGAGTGTCCCTTTTACCGATCTACTTACCCAAATCCCGGCATATGGGAGATTTATGAAAGAAATCCTGGCTAGGAAGAGATCCGTCGACAAGAAAGAAACCATAGCGTTCACAAGAGAGGTGAGCGATCTCATTCAAGGTTCTACCCTTCCCGAGTTGAAGGATCCAGGTAGTTTCTCAATCCCATGCACCATAGGCCACTTGAAGATTGATAGAGCATTATGTGATTTGGGTGCGAGTGTAAGCATCATTCCCTATTCCATTTGTGAGCGACTTGGGATGAAGGAGCTCAAGTGTACTTCTATCACACTCCAAATGGCCGATCGATCACTTAATCGACCATTAGGGATGTTAGAGGATGTGCCATTAAGAATAGGGAAATTCCTCATTCTGGTCGACTTCCTCGTGCTTGATATGCCGGAAGATGCTATCACTCCCATTATCCTTGGGCGCCCATTTCTACATACCGCCGGTGCGATGATTGATGTAAAGAACGGTAGGATCACATTTGAGCTAGGCGACGAGAAGCTCGTGTTTGACCTCCAAAGCAACACCTCGCCTACTAATGATGAATCGTGTAATATGATCCACGCCATGAAAGACATCAATCTAGGGGATGAGTCGGGTGAAAGCTTGAAGAACAAATTCTATGGAATTGAAGATGACGATTCTGAGCTTGGGGCGGATGAATGCCCATATTATGAGATTGAGGACAAGTTACCAGGAAAGAAGAAAGTTGAGCCTCTTTTGAGGACCTGTAAAGATGAGTGGAAGTTTGGGTATATCCCGAAGGATCGCAAGTACAAGTTCAAGCCGTTGAACTTAGTAGATCGGGATGCACCGGGAACTTCTAGGCAAAGTTGTGATGACCCTTGGAGTGGAGGTTGGTACTCCACGAACTTGATTGAAGATTTCATGAGGGCCTTCGATTTGTTGCTTCGTGCCCTTGATGGCGATGGATTTATCCTTAGTGATGTGGAAAAATGATTGAAGAATGCACCATCCTTGGTTTGACGGAGTTCCAAAAGAACCGTCTTATTGTATATATCCCTTGCTTGTAATTCTTTTGAGTTTTGTGAAATTCTTGTAATTTGGTATTTGATGAGCGATGTGAGGGAGGGATTTTGATGAATGTTTATTGAGCATGTTTGATAGGTTATAGTGAAGATGAAGTCTTGAGTGAGTAGTTGATGATAGAAGGTTAGATTTGGGCATGAAAGTTGGTTTTTGAAGCTTTTGACAAGCTTTTGGGGACGAGATCCTGCATCCCGAAGTATTGGTGGCCTTATGGGTGAAGACATAAAGGAAATGAAGAGTTAGAAGACTCTTTCCGACCGGGAAGAAGGCATCCCGACCGGGAAGGATGAACCATCTCGACCGGGAAGGAGCCATCCCGATCGGGATGAGTGTATCAAAAATCGGGTTTCTTGGAGTGTGATCCCGACCGGGACGGGAGCTTCCCGACCGGGAAGGGTGTGTCATCCCGAGCGGGACCATCCATCCCGGCCGGGATGATGCCCTGCTCCTTCTTTTGCCTCCTCTTCGACATTTGATCCCACCCAACCACTTCATACCCCCTCCCAACCTCCCTACCTACCCTTGCACCTATCATATGACTCCTACACTTCATATACATACATTCATCTCATTTTCTCTTCACTTTACACCAAGTTTCACATCAAATCCCACCTCCTTATACCTTTGTACTTCAACCATGCGACCTTATCTAGGATGAAGAGGAGTAACAATGACGAAGACTAGCTATGTGCCATTATCGAACTTTGAGACGATGGAGTGAGTGAGTTGCTAACCGATCGGTACGGCAACTATCCTTTCTTTTCCGTCTTTTATTGCTTGTCTTCCTTTGTTTGCTCCCTTTCCCCTTTACACTTTTGTGTCATGGTGGCCCTCGGGGGCCTTGGTAGTCATTGCTCCCGACTCTCGATGACGTGACTACATCGAGAGTCATTTCAAATCCAAATTTACAAGTATTTTCACTTTTTCTTTGATTTCTCTTTCTTTTGTTAGGATTTAGTCGGATTCGGGCGGAATCTGGGCTAGTTGACTTGATTACACCTAGTCCTCCCCTCCCATTTCCTTTTATTTTCTTTTTATTCTTCCCTCATCCATATCTTTTCTCGTCTCGGCCCATGGTGACTTGATTACACCCCGGCCAGACAAATTCTACCTTTTCTCCGCTTTTCTTTTTGATTTTTAGCTTTATTTTCGTAGTTTCTTTTCTTTTTAGTGTCTCCACACACACTACAGATCGAGCATGAGGACATTGCTCAGTTTAAGTGTCGGGGAGCGATATCTTAGGCTAGTTTAGTTTTATTTTTCGTAGTTTCTTTTCATAAAACATCAAAACCCCTAAAAATTTGAAAATTTTCATAAAAATCAAAAAGAATTTTCCTTAGTGTCCTTTTCTTTTGTGTCTTTGTGTCGTGTTTTTGTGTTTTGTGTGTGCGTTTGCCCTTTTTCCCTATAGGTTCCTTGATCTCCGTAATTTTCGGAAAGCTCAAGACATTCGGTAACGTCTTTCTATCTCTTTTCCTCTTTTTTTCTTGTGGAGTTTGGAGGAAATTTGTGATGATGTGTGCTCGGGTGGAGCTTCTTGAAGGTTGTGGTTGTTCCGGTTGCTTATGTGGATGTTTCGGGGTGGTTTTATCTGTGTGTTTGTATGTTTGTTTTCTTTTCTCTTATTTTGTTTTGTTTTGTTGTATTGTCTCCTTTTCTTTCATTTTTGTTGAGTCTTTGTTGTGCTTTGTGTAGTTTGTGTCTAGTGTGTAAAATGGTTTTCGAAAACCCGGTTTTGAGGCTAGTGTGCAAGTGTTTACTTTCCCTTTCTAGTAACATGAGTTGAGTCTTGGACTTTAGTCTAGTAGAATGACTTTAAATCAATGATTTCGTTGGCTTCTTACCTTGAGTCCACCTAGCTTACTAGGGATTTACTACGGGATTTACATTTTGACCATTATGACCACCCACGAAGTGAAAAGGCCTTGGTTGCCGGGTCCCGTCCCTTAGGTGACCATGTTCGAGGTTGTTTGATTAGTCCAAGTTCTCCACCTATTTGTGGGTTTGAAGGGAAATCGCGACCCCCGACTTACCCATTTCCCTACCTCCTACACACTTCCACAAAAAAGTTGCAAATTTTTGAAACTCTCTCTTGGTTGCTAGAAATGACTACAAAACAAAATCATCCAAAAGGCAAGCCAAGTCAAAAGAAAGAAAAATAAAGAAAAAGAAAAGAAAGAAAGAAAGAAGAAAAAAGAAAGAAAAGGCACAACAATGAAAAACAAAATACAAAAGAAGAAAAAGAAATGGCATAGCAACACAAAATCAAAATGCAAAAGAAAATGCCAAAGAAAATCGCCTCGCAAAAAGAATTCTCACCCTCTCAAAATAAGCCTTTACCAATTGTTATCGTGAAGAGCCTACCAAAGGACCGAGTCCCTAGGAAGGATGATAGCGGTAATAATCGGGTTTCCCTCATTTTGCAACCTTGACCACCTTTTTACTTGGACTAGTTGGGCGATTTTGGACATGGGACGACCCTCTTGGCTTAACGCTAAAGGGGGCGGGGTTTCACTTACCTACAGTGTCGACTAACTCCGTGGTTCATCCTTTTTCCATCCCGCCTATCGTCCTGTGGTACGTTCTTAGAAGGTTAGGAGGAACCTAGGTAAGTTACCAACGTTTTTATTGCTTTGTTGTCATACTATTAAGATTTTGTCCATTTCGATTGGTGTTATTAGCTTGGGAACGTTGTCACTTACCTTGAGTCCTTAACTGGTGTTTTTTCACCGCTTTGTGGAGGGAAGCGGTATTTGTTTCTTTTTGGGTGCAACCGATTGTTGTTCGTTCGTTTCTATGTTTGTTTGTTTGTCTGTTTGTGTGTTTTTGTGTCCGGTTGCATCCACAGTTTTGTCGCAAGACCCCACTTGCCTTGCGGAGAGCACTTGTCCTCTAGGTGTTCTCGCGTGAGTTTAAAGGGCGTAGGGTGCGCTAATACCCGCTCGGCTAGTAGTCTAGTTTCTTTTAGTCTTTAGTTAGTTTGTGCTTACTCGAGGGCGAGTAAGGGTTAAGTGTGGGGGAGTTGATAAGTGTGGTTTGTAGTGCTTATTTGTTGTGTTTGGTCCTGGTTTCTCTTGTGGAATCGCTCTTCGGAGCGGTTTTAGAGGCTACTTACGCTTCTTCTAGCTTTTGTTAGGTTCCTAGGACCATTATTGGAGATATGGAGCGATTCCGACTCGTTTCCGACACATTTGGAGCCATCGAAGAGAAGCGACGATCACTCGGTAGCCTATACTCGATCCCGAGACCTTGGGACCCATTCCCGATCCCCTTGGACCCGATCCCGAGCACCGAGAATCGATGAGAAGCCTAGCGAGAGCAAGGAGGGACCTTTGGGACCATATTAGAGGCCTACAAGACCCATCCCGGTCGGGATGAAGTGCAAACAAAGAAGCTCTTCTGCTGAGTCAACCGGGACGGGATGAAGCCATCACGGACGGGACCATCCATCCCGACCGGGATGAGCCTGCTGTAGCCGCGTGACTTCTTTTCATTCTCCTTCACTCTTGTAACCTTATAAATACTCCTCCCTTGCATTATTTAAACATCTTACATTACCTTAGACTCCTCTACATTATTCTAAACCCTAGATAGACTCTCTTAGCTTAATATTTCATTAATCTTTTGTTAATTTAGCTTAATCTTAGTAATTAGTCTTGTATTAAGGGAATTCTTCAAGATTCATCCAAGATTGACAACCTTGGGAGATTTATTTGGGTTTTTCTTATTAATGCAAGTTCTCTTCTTTTCATCCACTTTGTAGTTGATATAATCTCTTTTCTCTTAATCTTTGTTAATCATTCAAGTTTTAATCTTTACATATTGTTTATTGTTCTTGATAGTTCATAATGGATGTTTTGTTATTTATGTTGATTTCACTTGATAGTGTTAGATTTAGTTTTACTATGTGTGAGTAGACTCTTTGTGGGGTTAGTATGGAGATTAAGTGTAGATTATGGGTAATTAGGGTTTGATTAAGGGAAAAGGTGGAGTCTTTGTTACTAGTCACTTGTTGAGCACTCTATGTGTTCGTGGAATTGTTTGTTTGAGTTGTAGTGGTCATGCTTCTCATGCTTGTTTTTCATCTTCTCATTTGTGTGATCAATTTGTGGTTGAATGCTTATGTTTTGGGTAATACTTTGCATGAGTATTCGGGTTTAGTCTTAGACGCGAGAGTGCGGACTTAGGTTTTGACGCGAGAGCGCGGACCGACCTTAGTAACTAGGTGAAACCTATACCCTTGACTCCCCAATCATCCTACTACACTTATGAACCCGACCTAACCCTACTCCTTCCCATATTTGATTTCTCTATCTCTTTAGTCGATCTTTCTCTCTAGTTTAGTTGTTTAGTTAATCTTAGTTGTTTCAATTAGTTTATGTTATATCTAGTTCATTGTTAGTCCATTTTCATCCCCTCCAATCATCTTAGTTAATCAATTCTTGTTAGTTTGTTCATCTTTGTGTTTGTTTGTGACTTAGCCTCGTTCTTGAGTAGACCATAGTCTAGACACCTTCTACCGTCCCCGTGGACTCGACCCGACTTACCCTATCTACCCGTTAGGATTAGTTGGACTCTACTTGTTGGTGGAGACTCACGGCAATTCTTACCATCAACGACCTGAGCAAGGTCATGCTCGTGCTCGGCTTATTAACATCCCTAGTTCTACATTAGAAACCTATCTAATATAGTACGGAGTATATATTAAGAACGGTTGTAGTTCTATTCTTGTGTTAATTTATTTTAAGCTTATGTGGACATGACATAGGTCCACCCCGACGCGGCCACGTGCGGGTTTGGGGCGGCGAATGAATCTCATGTGAGATGGATCTCGAATTGAAATTTAAATCGAAGTTGGAGTCGCCACCGAACTTTGTGGGAGTTCGGACCCATTCGAACGCACTCTATGTTGTAGTGGGCCGTACACAAAGTACGGCCCATTCCGATTTCAGAGTTTATTGGGTTCGTCCCTTTGCATTGCGATACCGATACCGACATTATCGGTAATCGGGTATTGAATGACTCTCGTATGCCAATGGATTCGGACATCCGGAAACCATGGTTCTGAGTAAGGGGTGAGGGTAAGTGTTGGGAAGTTCACAAAGAACACCCAACCCCGCCCGCACTTAGCGGCCTTTACTAAGATATCGTTCGTTGTTCGTGTACGCGTGTTAGTTTGACGGTTAAATGATATACAAACAAGGCTTTTTAGACTAAACATGTGAATTATGTTTAACTACGTCGTTTAATGCATTTTTGAACTAAGTCGAAGTTGTTTTAGCATGTGAGATTCGTTTCAGTACAATAAAACAAAAGAATGCCGAAATAGAAACAAACGGGTTAGTAACGGTATAACGGTTTGCAAAAGATTAGAATGACATAAATAATATGATGCAAGGTTTTGAAAAGATTAGGGCACGTGATAGACTTGACACGTGTTGACCAAAGTCGTTAAAAAAGTTTTATCGAAGCTTGAAATATGTTGAAGGCTCGCGGATTTGTCGTGATAAAGGTCACTCGGCTGAGTCATAGAAGGACTCGGTCGAGTGCCTCATAAAAAACCCTCCTGGTTCGATTTTGAGATGTCAATCGATCGAGTCAGGTATGACACTCGATCGAGTGGTCCTCGGGAAGAGTATTCTGATCCGGTTTTGGGGTGTTACTCGACCGAGTGGCTATGGCACTCGATCGAGTGCCCCCTGTTCGAGGAGTGACTCGATTTGCAATTTTCGAAATTACTTTTATTTTTTGAAAATCGACAATTTCGTTAAGTCGTGTAAAAATATGTCATAATTTATACCCGACTTAAAATTTTCAAAACTCGTAAATATTTGATATTTGACTATGAAATTGATACCCAATATTTTAGAGTGATTGCTAAAAAAAGAGATATTTTTAGAAATTGTTTTGAATCGAAATAAATCCCTCCACGTTGTAATGTCGTACTAGTCTTTTTAGAACTATGTGACAATTACCTCGGCATCAACGAGAAAAGTTTTTGAAAACGGGTTTGTTTGATTGATTCCTTTAGATCCGATATTCAACTATAGAGTTGATATTGAATCCTTAGGGACGACTCTTTATTGAAAATAGTACGATAATATCGATATTTGGAATGAGAAAAGAAATAAAAAACGTGACGACGTCCCGTAAATAGAAATGGACGAACGACAGAAAGAGAAGAAAAGGGAGAAGTCGGGATTTTGTAACGCCCCCCTCAACCTACATGCTTAATTATCTTGAAACGAACTCGTAGTAGCGGCCTAGGCGCGGGAGCGTTAAGATGTATATAGGAGAGTTATGGTGTGTATGGTTAGGGAGATGATTTGGCGTGTTTTGCTCTCGGGTTTGTATATGGTTTGCCTAAAATTGCCTAGAATTTTGGGTTGTGAATGGTAGGGAATCCTATAGGATTTCTATAGGAAAGATCGGAATATAATATGCCTAGTATTACTGGAATTCCGGGTTGTAATTTGTGTATGTCGGGATTGGAATTGTTGTGTTGTGAATTGTTAATATGACTTGTGGATGTGAATTTCGTGAATAATTGTGTTGCGTAGGAGGGTGTATTTACAGGGGAGGTTTCCTGACTTGGATGGAAAGAAACTCCTGTTTCGGATAGGAAAGGTAGTAGTCTTGGATGCAATAGGATTCCGTCTTTGGATAGGAAAACACTACAAGAATTTAAGTCTGGGGCGACTACTCTTAGCCACCGTCATCTGTCGCTAAAAAGAGACGCGTGACAGTTGACAGTCGCTAAGAAACACTCGCACCAGATAGTCGCATCTAGCGACTGAAATCGGTCGCTAAATCCTACGCACGACCAATTTCAGTCGCTAAAATTAGCGACCGAAATCAGTCGCTATGACATCCTTTTAGCGACCAATTTCAGTCGCTGAGAGCGTCAGTTTAGCAACTGATTTTAGTCGCTACGGGGTCTGACGTGGCATCTCTGAGCGTCCTACAGCGACTGAAATCAGTCGCTAAATGGAAAAATTAGCTACTGATTTCAGTCGCTACCGAACCTGAAATAGGCCGATTTTATTAATTTCGTTTCTAGTCAAAATCTGCACAAAAACACAAACCAACAACCAAAATACGTCCCACACATCACTTCAAACATTCCAAACGTCATTACAAACGTTACGCCAGCTTCACACTCCATAATTGGCAACCAAGCACGCAAATGTCTTTAAAACACTAAATTAAAAGTGTTGTTACAAACTGTTTTCAACAAACATTCACAAACTACAAATTGTTTTCAATCTACTCACCTAACAGTGAAACTAGCTGACGCACCACTACCACCGTCACCACCAAAGGGGTCTCTATAATCTGGGGTTCGGGGAATGGGGCCGGAGTTACAGTTCTTCCAAAATTTGCAGGTTAACGGACTTCTGCATCTTCAGCCTCTCATCCTGCTCCTTCAGCTTCTCAGCCATAGCCGCCCGTTGCGCCCTCTCCTCTCGAAGTTCCGACCTCATCTCAACAACTTTGGATGGTACACACTCCGTCGAGGTCGCATTGGCCCCCCGAGCATTGGGTGGTGTCCAGTACAGGGAATGAGCGTTCCCCGTACCGTACACCGCTCCCTTGCGGTACCCATCCACGACTCTGAACCAAATCGTGCTCGGGTCCACACCTACATTCTCGGGCGCTCTGATGGCTTCCATATACGAATCCTACAAGAAATCGGAGTCATGATTAGGTGAGTTCTAAAGAAAAAAAATAAAGAAGCCTTATGCTTGAAACTTACCCAAATTTCGGCGTCCTTCTCCGTAGCGAACGATCGACCACTCTCGTCGTCCCCCTTGGTCTTCGTGGCCAGAAATAGCTGCGCAGGCGGAGGGATTTCTCTGGTTTGCTTCTTCAACTGTTGACAGTACATGTAGATTTCTCATTTATATTTATAATGAAAACATTAAATAAGAATCCAAAATAGAAATCAAAGGTAAGGAAATACTGACTTTCATCGCCCACTGGTGCATCGACTGCGACCCACCGTAGTGGGTGCGCTCCGCCTCCACCTCGGGGTCCCCTCCCCGCCTCTTGTTCTTCTTTGCCTGGACGGATCTCTTAAGGAACTTCGGTTCGGAGCGGGCTACTTCGAACTGTTTAATGGCGTCACCTACAATTTATACACTTTTAGATCAACAAGTGTTTTAAAGATATATACAAGTTTCTATTCAAGTACAAACACTAATTGAGTAATCAAACCTTTAAGGTATTTGTGTGCCCTTCCCTCGTTCGCCAACTTCCACATGTTGTCTTTGTATCTTTCCTTCGCCACGTCCATGTATCGATCTCTCGCAGCCACCTCGAGATCGTCGTTGTAATAGTGTTTCATCTGCAAGATCATTTGTTGTCATTATATTAGTAATCAGTAAACAATAACAGATAATTAGTAAAACAGAAAAATTGGAGCACCTTGAAGTTGGCAAACCACTTCACCCGCTGCCACTGAGGCACCTTCGTCCAACTAGTGCAATAAGTGGTCAATTCATTCATGAAACTGTCCTTGACACCAGTAACCACCGCACGAGTCCGAAACCTACACCAAAGAGTGAAATAAGATGATGTCTCACAAAAAAAGGAAATATAATGTCTCACCGTGTGCTCTCGGGGCTAATAATGAGGCGCCCGTCGTCTGTATACTGAAGCCCTTGATCCTGTTGCGGTTGTTCTGGTTGCTGCTCGTCGTCATTAGCATCTGGTTGGACCTCGTTCTGGTCCTCCATCCGGGTGTCCTCCTGGTCGTCCTGCTGCTGCCGCCCCCTGCTGCTGCTCCCACTACCGAACCGCAGTCTGCTGCCCAACGTCATATCTGCAGACATATTAGAAAGTTAGAAATTGACATCATAATATCGAAATAATTTGCCCAAGATATATAATGCAAATTACTATGTCGAAATAATATAACGTACTAAAACTATACCCTACTAGAAATCATCGTCACTGTCGTTGTCATCTTCCACTTGCCTACTCAAACCAACCACATCCTCTTCCTCGTAGTCATCTTCCTCCTCCTCGTCATTGACCTCTAAATCATTGGTCTCGTCCTCCTCCTCGACCATATCACTAGAAGCACCTTCCTCCTCCTCACCACTTTCATCGTCTTCAAAATCTTGCCCCACATCCACCTCATTATTGTCATCATCATCAGTTGCGAAAAGATTCTCATCAACTGGAGACAATGTTGTATCACTAGAAATGACCTCCTCTTGGAAGAGGTCAGTGTCGTAGTGCCCCCGTGGCTTAGTTTTAAACACCGCCCACCACTGGTTTACAGCTCTGTCATTCTTTATGGTTGGATAAGGCACAAAGTACACTTGGTGTGCTTGATGTGCAAGTATAAACGGATCGTACTTGGAGTATTTTTTGGTATGATTAACTTCAACTAGTTTGTACCTTTCATGTACTCTAGTACCTTGCACTGAGTTGTCCTTCCATTCGCATTTAAATACCACAGCTCTATACCCACGATCATTCCCAACATAGCACAATTCGAAGATGTCCTCCAGTAGACCGTGGTAATCATCACCCTCAAGTGACGACACACTCACACCAAAATTACAGCTACTCCTACTGCTACCATGGGCAAATGTATGGAAATTGAAACCATTAACCGAATACCGGTTCCAAGTCCTAACCTTCCACAAAGGACCTAATGCTAAACTCCTCACTAAATCATCCTGAATATACTCTGAAATTACATGCTGCTTAAGCCAACTTGGAAACTGTTCCTCATGCTTATTCCAAACATCATCAGCATTTAAATGTGGATTAGCAGCTAAAAATTCAGTTACAAACTGCTTCTCGTATGGCTCCAAAACTTCGCAGTTTGATAACAAGTACAGGTGAGCACGATTGTACTCCTTCTCATCTAATGTCCTCCACCCGCCAGCTGATGACGATCCCTCACCTACCTTGCTTTGAAAAAAGTCTGGTATGTTGGGGTCAATCGTCTCGGGTGTCTCTAGGCTTAGATTTTTGGCTTTGCTGTTCACTTCTTTCTCGAAATACAAAGAACAGAAGTTGGCTATCTCCTCTGTTAAATAAGCATTACATATGGAGCCCTCCACCCTCGCCTTGTTGCCAATTTTTTTCTTCAAATGGTTGAGAAATCTATGGCAAATTAAGTTATTAACAAATTATAGTGCCTAATATTAGTGGGTAAGTAAATAGTTGAAAGTTCTCACCTCTCGAATGGGTACATCCATCTAAATTGTACCGGTCCTCCTACTTTAGCTTCGTAGGGCAAGTGGACCGGTAGATGCTCCATTGAGTTAAAGAAGGAGGGTGGGAAGATCATCTCAAGTTTGCATAGTATCTGAGGAATTTGATCCTCCAAACGAGTCATGTCGTCATTTGTAACTGTCGACGAACACAAATCTCGAAAAAACTGAGATATCTCAGTGATAGGATTCCAAACACCTTCCGGCAGCAGGTGCTTCAACGCCACAGGTAGTAACCGCTCCATGAACATGTGGCAGTCGTGACTCTTCAACCCTTGGAGCTTCAGGTTCTTAATGTCCACACACCGACTAAAATTGGATGCATACCCATCAGGGAAATTCAGTCTCCCTACCCACTCTAACACGGCCTTTCTCTGAGCCTTATCAAGGCTAAACAAGGCCCTAGGCTTGGACCCATCCCGCTTGATATGCAATTTCAGACGTTCACAAATTTTTTTCAAATCTTTTCGGAATCCTACAGTGTCACATGTCTTACCCTCTACATCCATGACGGTGTGAATCAGTTGCTCGAAGAAATTCTTCTCAATATGCATCACGTTCAGATTATGTCGGAGTAATAATGTACTCCAATATGGAAGGTCAAAGAAGATGCTTCTTTTAAACCAACCATTTTTCAATTTCTTAAGATCTTTGAACTCTTGATCGGTCCCGTCAAGAGTAGATGGGACCTCTGAAATCACCTCCCAAATCTCATCTCCGTGGAGACGAATCGGTGCCTCATCTAGCACCACCTCACCCTTCTTGAAAACTCTCCTATTCTTCCTGTACACGTGACCCTCGGGTAGAAACTGTCTATGACAGTCAAACCAACTAATTTTGCTTGAATTACGTAGGTAGAATGCTTTACTTTCACTCATGCAACAAGGACACGCTTTTTGGCCCGCCGTAGACCAACCACTCAACATACCATACACAGGGAAATCATTTATAGTCCACAAAAGTGATGCTCTAAGCTGGAAATTTTGTTTCAACGACACATCATATGTCTCCACCCCTACTTCCCACAAGTGTTTCAATTCCTCTATCACTGGTTGTAAGTAAACATCCAAGTGGTTTTTGGGATTTTTTGGGCCAGGAACAATGAGAGAAAGGAAGATGAAGGGTGGTTTCAGACAAAGCCATGGGGGTAAGTTGTACGGTGTGAACATGACAGGCCAGCATGAGTATGAGTTACCGAACTGACCGAAAGGGGCGAACCCATCGGTACACAACTCAAGTCTCACGTTACGGGGTTCCTCAGCACATTCAGGGTAAATCCTATCAAAGCGTTTCCACTCCTCCTCGTCACTAGGATGACACATCTTCCCCTCTACACGAGTTTCTTCTTTATGTCACCTCATTTGTTCGGCAATGGTTTTGGTTGCATATAATTTTTGAAGTTTAGGGGCGATGGGAAAGTAGGTAAGTCGACTTAGTGGTATAGGTTTTTTATGCCTCGCAACACTCTTTCCCTTCCTACCCCTCAAAACAATATTCCCATCTACACTTTTGTATCTACCCTTCCCACATATCTTACATTCCTTAAGCACGGCATCGTCCTTCCAAAAAAGCATACATCTATCGGGACAAGCATCGATCTTTTGATGCGGAAGTTCAAGACCTTTAACTATTATTTTGGTATTGTAGAATATTTTGGTCATAATGTTGTCTTTTGGGATGAGTTTCTCAATCAACGCAGCGACACCGTCAACGCACCCAAAAGGTAGGTTATACTCACATTTAAGGGTCACTACCATAGACGCGACTTCTAACAAACACACATCACACCCTCCATATAATGGCTTCTCCGCAGCCTCCAACATATCAAAAAAGGCTTTCGCTCGTGGGTTTGGCTCTTGTGGGGTTGGTTGGTCATCATCGTTAGTGTACATGCTCTCATCATTAAACAAATTGCACTCAACCACATCAACAATCATTCCTCTCACCCCGCCCTCATTCTGATCAACCTCAGATTTCTTAACAGCAGACGTCTCACCATGGCAAATCCAATTGTTCCGGTATGGAAACAATAAACCCGACTTCGGATTCGGGTCTTAACGGATATGATGTTGCTCGGATTAGTAATTGTCTTACTTTCTTTGTACCCTCCTTTATCTCACTCCGGCAGTCGGACCTTCCCGGCGAAGACGGCCTGCTCCCTGCACAGTGAACGCACAGGGCCCCGGAGGTGTCCGGAGGAACCCTCTCCGATGCCTAAGTCAGTCCGTGAATAGCCTTTAGGAACCTTATTCGTGAGGAGTAAGGTGGCGGTTTTTAGAGTGAAAATCTAGAGAGAGAAAATCTAACCCCCTCAATGTGGGAAATGGGAGAGTATTTATACCTTTCCACAAGAGAGAGGAAAAGGAGAGAGAGAGATAGAGAGAGAGAGGAGATGTGAGTGGATGAGGGGATGACACGTGGGCTCTCATGGTCCACTCATACCTTTTTACCTTAGGCCTAATCGGAAGGGTTGACCCTTCCCCCTGCTTCTGCCAGGGGCCAGAGGGCCCTACCTGGCATGCGGGAGAGGAGGATCCTTTGGAGTTTTGCCAACTGTGACCTCCTGGAGGTTTTAGCTGGGCTGCCCTGACGGCCTGCTAAGCAGGCTGCCTCTTGGGTCGGGTTTCCCCCAGGGTCTGAATTAATGGGCGACCCGTGGCAGGCTACCGACCCCCATCAATTGGCCCTCACTGGCTGAGGAGGAACGAGAGCTCCTGCTCGGCAGGCGACATCTTGGTTAGGATGGCGGGAGGTTGACTCATTTGAACAACTTTGCATTTAATGTGTCGCATGTTCCCGAGGGAGAAAACTCAACCGTACTGGGCATGCAAAGAGTTGGATTGTCTTTTACTTATGATTACTTCTCTTGTAAAGCGGATTTTCGGACAGCGTGTCAGTTTGATGATTGGCTCTCCTTTTGCAGAAGTGGTTGGAGCACCATTAATGCCTTGCTTTTGCTCTTATATAAATTCTGATTTCTTCACCACTTTCACACCTTGTCTTTAACTCTTCTTCTACTCTTTTTCAAAAGAACCAAAGAATGTCTTGGATTAAGAAAACAGTTTTTCGCTGTGGAGTTTACGTTGAGGTCCTCTGTTTCAGAGGGCGTCGGCGGTTGAAGTACTCTAAGCAGGCTCATCAGATTCTTCGTTGCAGTAGACGGAAACGCTCCCCTCCTCAACGGGTTGCTAGGAGGAAGACCCTCTCCAGGGCTGACAAACGCCCTAAGAGGTCTCCCTCTCCTGCTGCTCCTCCATCCAGACACTGCTCCCAGGCGGGGGGCTGCTATGACAGGGGATGCCATAGGTGTTTTCCTTGGCTGCACCCCGAACAGTTTGACCCTTACTGTGCTGAACTAACCTCTCTCCTGAGTCGGGTCCTTCCTCGCCCCTTGTGAGGAGAGAAGGCCATGGTTACCCTGATAGCTTCCGGGTGGCTCCCTACGACAGGGATTGGGAAGTGAGCAGCCATGATTCGGAGGACAGTGAAGGTCAGGGCTACTCCTTCGACAGGGGTGAGGAAGAGGGCCCTGATGATCCCTTTAAGGACTCTGATGACTGGGATTGGGGGTCCGCCTTAGATGATCATGACAGCCTTGGGGATTACTCCCCGGGTTGTGATGATGATTAGGCCTGCTTTGTATGCGCAGGTTGGTTAACTGAGCCGGAATATCAGGCTCCTTTTGTATTTACTTTCCTTTGCCTACTCACTTTGTAACCTTGGTCGTTTTCAGACCTTAATTAATGAAAAATTAGGCGGGCTTTTTTATGTGTGTGTGTTTTTTTTTTTTGAATGAGTGAATGGATGACGTCATGTCATGATTGCCTCTGTCTCTGTTGCCCTTTTCGAGGTTCCTTGGGAAATGATGGGTGGTTGAATTTTGGATGTGTGACACGTGGGGGGGCTTTTCTTGGAAAACCTTTTGATTGGGCGGCCCTTCGCCTTCTTGTGCCTATATAAGCACCGATTCCCTCTTTACACATCCAAAATTTTGAAACTCCCCTCACAAACCCTTCTTCTGCCGAGCACTCTTTAGACTTTGAGGAGTTTTCTTTTGCGTCTTCATCTGGCGACTGCAAATTAGGTTAGAATCCTAATCTTTGAATTCCTCGTCCTTCTATTTTTTCGCTTTTTCGTTTTTCTTTCTTTGATCATCATGCCCCAACGTTTCCGCCGGATTCTTCCTTTTACCAGTCGTTCAACTGAAGGGACTGGGGTAGGAGTAGTGTTAATGCTGACCTTGCTTCCTCTTCTGGGGGGCCGGGTGTTAGGGTGGCTGAAGAAAACCATTCGGAGGACAATGGGGGTGCGAATTCCCCCGAGCCTGTTCCTCTCAATGTCATAGATTCTGACGATGAGACTTTGGAGGTTGATGACTCTACCATCGCCGGCCCACTCATCCCCATGCAAGCAGGGAGGGTCTATTACTTAGATAAGACAAAATATAAGATCCCTTTGAGAACATACCCAGCCTTAAAAAATCGTGACCTAATTCTGGAGAAGAATGCTGAGGAGGCTATAGCTAGGTTTTATAATTTTGGGGAGGGCTATACTGTCGTCGTTCCTGGGGAGAAGGACACGGTATGCAATCCCCCTCCGGGCTGTATCGCTGTGTATCATAAATATCTTGAATTCGGCCTGCGCTTTCCCCTTCACCCATTTCTAGAGGAGGCCTTCTGGCGCATGAATGTGGCTATTGCCCAGTTGACGGCCCTGGCCGTCAGGTCGCTGATTGCCTACACCTGGACCTGCTTGTTCTGGTGTGTGGAGCCATCTATAGATGCCCTGAGGTTCATGGTTGGCCTTCAAATGGTGGCCTCCACTGAAGGGGGTGGCTCCCCTGGTTACTTTTCTATCCTTCGCCAGAAGAAGAGCTCCCTGGTGTGGCCGGTGATGAGTAGCCTGAAGGACTGGAAGGACAACTTTCTTTATGTTCACAGTGCTACGGGGTGGAGGATTCCTCGTCATTTCAGGAATCATGTCCACACCCGTCTGGAGACACGCCAAGAGTACCACCCTGAAGTTGGGAGGAGGGCTCTTGAGGTCAAGTTGACCCGGCCAGAAGAAGATTTGGTTGCCCGGTTTGCCTCCTCAGGGACAGGAGAGGTTCATATGGTCCTGACATCTAGCTCCCCCACGCCGAGCTTATAGCGACTGATGAATATTTGACTCGGGTGGGTCTGAACCCTGGTCTTAGTGCAGGTAGCTCAGGGGTTTTGTCAGTACTTAAATTTCCTTCGTCTTGTTTATTTGTGTTTTACTCGGTTATCTTTCTTGTCTTTTTTGCAAACCTTGCTACTTGCCTTTGGTCGAGGAACGAGATGAAGGACCTTGGCTTGAACGAGAACCTTTTAGCCTTCGTCAAACATCCCCTTCTTCCCTCTGATTTCAAGAAACAGACCCTGATGAAGTTCGTAAAGAGTTTGTCCATCAACAGGGTGAAGTTTCCTCCTCTTCCTCCAAAACCGACTCCAATAAATTAAAGCCTGCGGTTCCAGCCTTAGTCGTCAGGGATGTGGAAGGGGAGGTCGCTTCAGAGCTACCCCTTCCCCTGCTAGCAGGCGCAGAGGTTCCCCTGCTGGAACTCTGCCTCCAACGGGGTCGAAGCCTTCAGACTCCGAGGATATTGGGGAGAATCGTCCCCTGGTTGGCAGGAAGAGAAAAGACAAGGAGGCACTGGATGACGTCCCGGTGGTGGACCTGAAGGCCTATGCCAGCACACCTGAGGCCAAGCGGCCTGCTCGCGATGTTCCCGACACCTTGTTTTCTGAAGAAAATACTGATTTTCACATTCCTACTGGCGAGAGCATTGATGCCTCTGCCTTGCTTTCTGACTCCACTGCCTTGCTGGCGGACCATCTCACCAGGTCTCTGACTTACTCTACTAACCAGGTGATTCAGTTCATTCAGCGCTGCTTCCGGGTATTCCAGGCCTCTTTGGAGCTGGCGGCCTTGAGCCGTTTAAGTTACGAGGAGTTAAGTGCTGTGAGGGAAGCAGCTAACCTATCCGTGGAGTTGGAGCAGGCCAAACAAGCGGTAGCTGAGCTAGAGCGGGCCAGGAAGACGATTGCCGAGCTGGAGCATTTTAGGAGAAAAGCGTCTGAGCTGGAAGATCGTCTCACCCAGGCTGGCTCAGATCTTCAGAAGGCGCGAGATGATTTGAAGGCGGGGAGCGAGAAATGGTGCAAAGAGAAAGATGATCTGATTAATGAGGCCAACTCTGCGGTGGCAGAGCATTTCAACGCCGGGGCTACTTCCTCTTTGAAGTTTGTCATGGAGGTTAAGAGAGAGATGCTTCCTGATTTTGATGAGGACGCATTTCAGGCCCTTTATGCCACCAAGAATGAGGCCAGAGGTGATGGGTCACCTGATGGAACTCCTGATGCTGATCAAGGTGCTCCTCCCACCTAACATGCAGGGCAGTCGTCCTCCGAGGGTTCTTGTCCGTACCCTGCTGCGCCTTTGCTTCCCCGCTGATATTTTAACCTTTTTGCGCGTCGGGCCTGATGTGGCCGGCTGCCTATTTGATGTAATATTTTTAACTCATCTGTTCCTGGATTCTTACTGTTCTTTTCTGTTAAACTCCTTTTATTTGCTATGAACATTTTTTCTTCGCTCTTTGTTCTTTGCTTGATGTTTTTCTTCTAAGGCATGGCCTGACCCTGGCTTCTGGTCGAAGTCCAGGGGGCCTGCCCCCTGCCTGCCCAGAGCTAGGCAAGGGGACTTTGCGTTTTTACACAAGATTGGGGGATTGCCCCCAGTCCTTGTTCATTCGGTGCATGGGGCCCGGCCTGACCCTGGCTTCTGGTCGAAGTTCAGGGGGCCTGCCCCCTGCCTGCCCAGAGGTAGGCAGGGGGACTTTGCATTTTTGTTGGGGGGGTCCCTTTTTCTTGGTTTTAGCAACATGGGGGCCTCCCCCTATTGCCCCCTGCTCGTTTGTGTGTGAAAATGCTAGTTTGAACAAACAACGAGTATAAACTTCAAACTTTTCATTTCTTTGCAAGAAAACTTTTAAAATAACTGTTGGTCGGAGCCGTCGACATTCTACTCTGATCGTCCTCCGCCAATCTTTCTGAAAAGAAAACTACTTAGCTTCCTAGCGATCAGACATAATTTTTTTTCAAGGTGTCCGAATTCCAGTGGGCGGCCAACTCCTGGCCTTCAAGATTAGCAATTCTGTAGGTGTCTGGCCCCATAATCCGGATTACCTCATATGGGCCCTCCCAGTTGGCGCTCAGTTTTTCATGCTCTCTTGACTTTCCTATAGCCTGCATTTTTCTCAAAACCAGATCTCCCACTTGGAAACTTCTTTCGCTTACTTTTTTGTTGTACGCCTTCCTTATTCGTTGTTGGTAGGCGACTATGTTAATGCTGGCATCCTGCCTCACTTCGCTGACTAGGTCTAAAGCCTCGGTCATTGCTGCCTCATTATCGGCCCTGTCATACTGTTGGGATCGCAGGGTGGGTATCCGCACTTCAATGGGTAGCAGGGCCTCCGCCCCGTAAACCAGGCCAAAAGGGGTTTGACCCGTTGATTCTTTCCGGGTGGTCCTGATTGACCATAGTATGCTCAGTAACTCATCTGCCCACCTGTCCTTGAGGTCATCCACCATCTTTTTTAGTCCATTCAGAATTTGCTTGTTGGCAGCCTCAGCCTGCCCGTTAGTTTGTGGATGGCAGACGGCAGAGTAGGCGACTCCTATCCCATGACCTTCCAACTAAACTCTTAAGGGGTCGTTGTCAAATTGCCTCCCATGATCAAATACCAGCATTTTTGGCAGGCCGAACCTGGTTATGATATTCCTCCAGATCACTTTCCTGACTGCAGGCTCAGTAATGCTTGGGATTGCTTCGGCTTCGATCCACTTTGTGAAGTAGTCAATCCCCACTATTAAAACTTCCGGCCTCCCGTAGCTGCAGTGAAGGGGCCCAATATGTCCATCCCTCATTGAGCGAAGGGTATGGGAGATAAGATTGGCCTGAGCTCCTGGTCTGGAGCGTGAATTGAAGGGGCGAATAACTGACATTTTCTGCACTTTCAAGTTAAGTCTCTTGCATCAGCTAGCAGGGTTGGCCAGTAGTAGCCCGCCCTTAGGGCCTTGTGGGCTAGTGACCTCCCTCCTATATGGTGGCCGCAGATTCCGGAGTGGATATCATCTAGAACCTCCGCAGCCTGTCTTGCCCCCAGGCATCTAAGTAGTGGTGAGGAAAATGACTTCTTGTACAGCTCTTCATTGACCAATATGAACCATGCAGCCTTCGCCGGTATTTTTCTTCTTTGAGCAGGGTCAGACGGAAGGGTTCCGTATTTCTTGAATTGGATGATTGGGGTCATCCAATCTTCAGGCTCTGACTCCTCAACAACACTGACCGGCTGGGAAGGGGTGGTAGATTTCTCTTGAACTACGTCTACCCAGACTGACCTTCTTATGTCTTGCAGGCTAGAACTGGCCAGCTTAGATAGGGCGTCTGCCCGGTTGTTCTGGGACCGGGGGATTTGCTTGATTTCATAAGACTTTAACCCTGATAGTTCTTGCTTTACCTTTTCTAGGTAAGTAGCCATGGCCTGATCTCTAGCCTCGTACTCTCCGTTAATCTGGTTAGCAATGAGCTGGGAGTCTGTTGCTAGTATAACTCGTTCTGCTCCTGCGGCTTTGGCCAGATTGATGCCTGCAAGGACGGCCTCATATTCAGCCTCGTTGTTTGATGTGGGGAAGGTGAATCTGAGCGCATGCTCGAAGTCCACTCATTCGGGGCTGGTCAGCACGATCTCTGCCCCCGCACCGTTGGCCGTGGAGGATCCATCCGTGTATACCACCCATTCTCCGGCAGGTGGATGATCCTCTTTTGAATGGGAACATTCAGCCAGGAAATCCGCCAAGGCCTGTGCCTTGATGGCGGTCCTGGACTGGTATGATATTCCCAGTCCGCTCAGCTCTATGGCCCATTTCAACAATCTCCCAGATTTTTCAAAATTTTCCAACACTTTTTCAAGGGGTTGGTCGGTTAGCACCACGATGGGGTGGGCGTCAAAGTAGGGCCTGAGTTTCCTAGCATCAACAATGACCGCATAGGCTGCTTTCTCGACCAACGGATAATTCTTTTCTGCTGCTCCCAGGGCATGGCTCACAAAGTATATCGGCTGCTGGGAGCCTGCTTCCTCTCTTAGAATCACCGCGCTAACTGTTGTGTTCGTCACGGTGATATAGAGGAAAAGCTTCTCCCCTGCCACTGGCCTTCCCAGGGTGGGCAGTTTCTTTAAATGTTCCTTCAGCTGTTTAAAGGCTTCTTTCTGTTCATCCTCCCATTTGAACTGCTTGTTTCCCTTCAACACTTTGAAGAAGGGTGTTTATTTATCGGCCGACCTGGCAATGAACCGCGCCAGGGCGGCCATCCTGCCAGTCAGGCGCTGGATGTCTCTTATGGTCCTTGGTTCTGGGAGGTCTAACACTGCCTGGATTTTCTCGGGATTTGCATCGATGCCCCTGGCGCTTACTAAAAAACCCAGAAACTTTCCAGAGCGGACACCAAAGGTACATTTCTTCGGGTTTAGTTTCATCTGATATGCGCGCAGGGAAGAGAAAGTCTCCTGCAGGTCTTTCAGGTGCTCTGCATCCCCTTTGCTTTTTACAATAGCGTCGTCGACATAGGCCTCCAAGTTTCTGCCCTTCTGCTTCTCAAAAACCTTGTCGACCAATCGCTGGTAAGTGGCGCCTGCATTCTTGTGTCCGAACGGCATCATTTTGTACATGAATGTGCCGACACTGGTGATGAAGGCGCATTTTACCCTGTTCGGTTGCCAGAGGTAAACTTCGTGATAGCCTAAAAAGGCATCCAAGAAACTGAGTGTGGTGTATCCACTGGTGGCATCTACCAGCTGGTCAATCCTCGGGAGCGGATAGTAGTCTTTTGGGCAGGCTTTGTTGAGATTGGTGAAGTCCACGCACAACCTCCAAGCGCCTGAGGACTTTTTCACCATCACAACATTCGCCAGCCATTCAGGGTAGTCACAGGCTTCTATGAAGTCTGCCTTTAAAAGTTTTTCGATCTCTTCTTTTATGGCCTGATCTTTTTCGGCGGACATGTTTCTCTTTTTCTGTTTTACAGGGCGTGCCCCCGGGCTCACGTTCAGCTTGTGAACGATATGGCTGGGTCTACCCCCGGCATCTCATCGGCCGAGTAGGCGAATACATCCATCTTGTCCCTCAGGACTCTGATTAGCTCTTCTCGGTAGGGGTCTACCAGGTCAGCTCCTATGAGGACTTGCCTTCCTGGTTCCAGGTCTACTAGCATGCTCTCTCCCCCAGGTTCGAAATGGTCTGCTGCCTGCTGGCTAGCTGGAATCTCTCCCTCCCTGCTGGGAGAACTGTCCGCTTTTCTTTTGCCTTTTTGTTCTGCCTCATGGTTGTGCAGGGCTACTGAGTAGCACTGCCTGGCAGATTCTTGGTCACCCTGTACTTTTCCTTCCATGCCAAAGTCCGTGACGTAGGCTATGGTCAAGACTCTGATTGATATGGCAGCTTCGATTTCATCTAAGGTAGCCCGGCCTATCAGGGCATTGTATGCTGACTTGGCGTCCACAACGACAAATGACGCCCTGATGTTTCTAGCTGCAGTGCCTTCCCCAAATGTCATGGGTAGGTCAATGATTCCCATTGGGAGCACGCCCGCCCCGCTGAACCCGTACAGCGATCCAGGGGCAGGCTTGAGGTGCCTTTTCTCCAGGTTCATCTTCTTGAAGGCGTCTTTGTATAGTAAGTTTGTGTAGGCGCCAGTGTCTACCATACACCTCCTTACTATATGGTTACTGATGACAAGGGATAATACCAGAGGGTTGCTGTGAGGGTAGATAACCCGCCCTGCATCCTGGGAGGTGATGCTCAGGGTCAGGCCCTTTGGACTCCCTGCCCTCTCAGCGTAGCATATCTGGTTTGTCTTTTTTGACCTCTTTTGCTTGTCTGGCCTTCCGCATCCCTTGACACTACATTGATTACCATGCGATTCTGCACTGATCCCTCTGGTTTGTCCACTACGTCCTTCTGACTCTTGTTCCTTGCAGCGTAGTTGCTCAGCCACCCATTCCTGATGAGTTTTTCAATTTCATCTTTCAGGTGTCGGCATTCCTCAGTGGTGTGCCCCACACAATCGAGGAAGGTGCAAAACTTTTTTGGGTCTCCCTTTGGGCTGCATGGCTTACTCGGGTGATTCCACTTGGCCGTTTCTTTTTCCAGTTCAAAGATTTCCGCTCTGGATTTGTTTAGAGCTGTGTAGCTATCAAATCTGGGCTGATAGGCTACACGCTCCTTCCTTGGAGTGTCTCCCTCTTCGTTTTTCTATCTGTCGGCCTCGCTTCTGCTACGTCCACCCTGCGGTCCCCCCTAAGGCCTGGAAGGTCCTGTGGGGGTATCCGGCAGGCTATGGAATTCCTCCTGCAGCATGAAGCCCTCGGCAATTTTTCGAGCTTTGGCCAGGGTCTCTGGCTGGGCTCTGATCATTTGGTTCTTCATCTCCCCAGGAAGCAGGGAGATGGTTAGTGCATATGCTGCAGTTGAGTCGTTAATTTCTTTGACCTGCTGGTAGGACAGGTTGAATCTCTTCAGGTATTCCCAGACAGTCTCACCCTTCTTCTGCCTGAGAGTCATCAGGTCAAATCGGGTTAGCCGGCGCCTCTTGTTCCCTACATACTGGTCCAAGAAAGCCTCGGCTAGTTCTATGAAGTAAATGATTGATCCCTGTGGTAGATCCCTGAACCACCCTTGTGCCAGCCCTACGAGGGTAGTGGGGAATACCTTGCACCAAACTGCGTCATCAACATCGTACATCCCCATGTGGCTTTCGTACGCCGCCAGATGATGATCAACATCAAATCGGGTCAGTAGTTCCATGGAACTTGATGGAGGGCATCTTGATTTTTGGGATGGGATATTCCTGCACGTCAGGGTGAAGGGGCGTTTTGGTGGGTCGGCCTACCCTTCTTGACCTGCTTCCCCCAGAGTGGTAACCGTAGTCATCCCATTTTTTAGGGGTCGGTTTTCCAGTGCTGGGGGAGCGGTGCCTGGGTGCCTGTCTACTCATAGCTTCATCATCCTTGTCAGGGGAGTGGTACCTGGACCGTTTTTTCTAGGGTTGCTCCAGGTTATCACCCTGACGGTGTTTTAACCATTGCAGGCTTTGGGATAATCCTGGAGCTCGTTGCGACCCAGCTGGGGTCAGCCTGGAGAAGACATCTTCCTGCTTTTCCCCCAGGCGTGTTGTCGCCGGTTCCCTGTGTTTCAATCTATCCCGGAGCTCCTGGGATAGACCCATTTTTTCCATAGCTGAAGTAGACTCAGTGGTATGTATGGAAAAGGCTTGCTGCTGGGCAGGCTGCTTTTGATTTTCATTGAGGCGCTTCTGGGCCTACACATACCCTTGAGCCGTCTTCCTTGCCTTCCTCTGGATGTTCCTGACGGCGGTTCGCTTCGTGCCCCCAACTTCATCCACCCCTTCAAAGTGGAGTTGCCTGGGGGTCGTTGCGATCCTGCCCATCAGGTCCTCCGGGGTGAACTCCTGGTTGAGCATGGCCGAGAAAAAGACGGCGGTCTGTGCAATCTGGGCAGGGTTGAGGTTCAGACTAGGCCTCTGATAGCTGGCCTGCCCAGCTGCGACTGCAGTTCTCCATTGGGCGCTCCATGAAGGCTTGCTCGCCCTACCTCTGGGATTGTTGCAGCAGGCGTCATCCCAGGTGTAGGCATGCCATATAGGGGGATCACCGGTGGTACCGTCAGACCCGCCCCAGAATTGGCCTCTACGATTTCAAGCACTTTGTTTTGATCGTGGTTGATTTTTTTTTTTGTGGGTAACTCGTGGGCACAACCGAATTTGTCCCCACAGACGGCGCCAAATTGTTCCGGTATGGAAACAATAAACCCGACTTCGGATTCAGGTCTTAACGGATATGATGTTGCTCGGATTAGTAATTGTCTGACTTTCTTTGTTCCCTCCTTTATCTCACTCCGGCGGTCGGACCTTCCCGGCGAAGACGGCCTGCTCCCTACACAATGAACGCACAGGGCCCCAGAGGTGTCCGGGAGAACCCTCTCCGATGCCTAAGTCAGTCCGTGAATAGCCTTTAGGAACCTTTCTCGTGAGGAGTAAGGTGGCGGTTTTTAGAGTGAGAATCTAGAGAGAGAAAATCTAACCCCCTCAATGTGGGAAATGGGAGAGTATTTATACCTTTCCACAAGAGAGAGGAAAAGGAGAGAGAGATAGAGAGAGAGAAGAGATGTGAGTGGATGAGGGGATGACACGTGGGCTCTCATGGTCCACTCATACCTTTTTACCTTAGGCCTGATCGGAAGGGTTGACCCTTTCCCCTGCTTCTGCCAGGGGCCAGAGGGCCCTGCCTGGCATGCGGGAGAGGAGGATCCTTTGGAGTTTTGCCAACTGTGACCTCCTGGAGGTTTTAGCTGGGCTGCCCTGACGGCCTGCTAAGCAGGCTGCCTCTTGGGTCGAGTTTCCCCCAGGGTCTGAATTAATGGGCGACCCCTGGCAGGCTACCAACCCCCATCACCAATAATAATAATTTGGGCTAAACCCATTTGAGATAATATGTTCCTTAATCAAAATACTATACAAGAATTTGAGGTTCTTACATTTCACACAAGGACACCTAAATCTACCCTCTGACGCGTATTCTGGATGGGATTTAGCGAACTCAAGAAAACTACTAACACCCTCTAAAAATTCCTTTGTGGGACGCCGTCTCTTATCCAATCTTTCCCCATACATCCATTTTCGTTCCTGTCTCTTCATTTTTTTATCTAAAAAAATTGAGACAATAACCACATACAAATTATTTCCTCTAAAGTAATTTACTAATGTATATACATTACTCACATATTCTATAAAATTCTCAATTCACCTAAACATAGTACTATTTGCAATCAATCTGTCCATAATAACATCACTAAATCGGCATAATTGTATTTCACTTCCAATTTCCTAACACATCAAAACAACCAAATTCATTCAACTACTTAACCACAAACCCTAATTTAAACTAACAATCTACCTATTTCAAATTGGGGAACCTATTGGGCGATTAACATTCTAACTACACTAAATATTCCAACAACTAAAAAATTATCCAACCCAATAACTAATTTATTTAAATCGATAAAAACATAAATTAACAAATAATTGAAACTAAATATAGATAGATAACATACCTTAAGGAAAATGGGATAATTGAAGAAGGAATGAAGAGGAAAGGAGGAGGGGCGAGTTTTAGAGAGAAGGGAGACGAGTTTTAGAGAGAGGGAGTGAAATGAGTAAATGAGCCGAGGGAGGGGGGTGTTCGCGTATTTAAAAAAAATTCACACCCTTAGCGACCGAAATCGGTCGCGCGCCCATTTTTTTAGCGACCGATTTCAGTCGCGCGTCTTTTTTTCCGCGACTGTTTTCAGTCGCTACGCCTTGTTAATTTTTCCTCTTATCCTTCGACTTTCAGTCGCTAAATAAGCGACTGAATTTATCAGTCGCGCGTGAACGGTAGCTATATGAAGGTTGCTTGTAAAGGAAGAAAACAAGCGGTGTGGATGGAATAGAATTTCGTCTTTAGATAGGGAAAGTCCGGTTTCAGCAGAAAAAGGGAGTCACTCGATCGAGTGAGCCGATACACTCGATCGAGTGGGTCTAGCCGGGTGGAAATTCCTTTTAAAGATAGAATTTTATCTCTTAAAGGAGTTGTTTAGTTGTTTGTGGCTTGTTTTTTCAGGTATTTGACTTCAAATTGGATTTCTGAAAGCTACGTGACGGATTTTTCTGCCTGGGAAATATCTTTGACCGGGGTTTGACCCGGTTGCTAAAAGACGATTTTGCCCTTGGTCTCGGTTTTGACCCAAATTAGTCTCATTTGACTGGAAACGACCAACTGTGCCTGAATTTGAGGTCAGTTTGGTGAGACTTTTACTCCGCTAAAAGCTAGCGCCAAATACTATTGATTCCGAGTCCGAAAATCGAGCGTATTAAGTTATGTTTGCGTCCGATCATCATCGAGTGTTTTTTGGAAGCTGCTATAGACACCTGGCGGTCAAAATATGGGTGTCTATAGAGCCCCCACTCTGAGTGAGGCTTGGACAAGGCAAAAGTCAAAGTAGCTACCGGGCCAATCGAGGATTAAGACTTGGCAGACTTCCGGTCGGGTCGTTTATAGTCCATTAGACTTGCGTAAAAGGGCTCGCCAGCCGTAAGATAGAAATCATACCTGAGTTGATGTTAATAGCTCCGTGGGGACTTGCCTAAGAAGCCTTGGGTGTGCCCGTTTACAGACACATCCCATCTTGGAGCTGCGCGGGAGCTTGCCTAGGAAGCTATGGGTGTGTCCGTTTGCAGACACATCCCGATTCAGAATTACGCGGGAGCTTGCATAGGAAGCTATGGGTGTGTCCGTTCACAGACACATCCCAATTCAGAATTACGCGGGAGCTTGCACAGGAAGTTATGGGTGTGTCCGTTCGCAGACACATCCCAATTCAGAATTACGCGGGAGCTTGCATAGGAAGCTATGGGTGTGTCCGTTCGCAGACACATCCCGATTCTTTAGTAGGATTGTCACCTGGGCCTTCCACTAGGGAGTTTTTGCGAGGAGACTTCCTTCTCGAGTCTGGGTGTACATGTATGATGCCGACAAATAGCAATTCGTATGTAACATTTAGGCGAAACACTGACTCACGCTGGGGAAGTAAAAACTTGATGTTCCTTTAGGAAGCACAAGATGGTACCTGAAATGTTAGATA
Source organism: Agrostemma githago (assembly GCA_958450325.1). Lineage (NCBI taxonomy): Eukaryota > Viridiplantae > Streptophyta > Magnoliopsida > Caryophyllales > Caryophyllaceae > Agrostemma > Agrostemma githago. Next base: position 58,251,507 of record OY288243.1, read on the forward strand.
TATAGGCAAAAATAGCAAATATAGCAGATAGCATACAGGAAATGCAGTTAGCATCTATAGACTGACTTGCGCTGGGGAAAATGATTTTTGCTTCATTTTGAAATCGAAGTCCTGAGAGCAACTCACGTGCTTGGAGATAGGTTTTCAAAATTGAAAGGGGTAGAAAAGAAATTTGCAGTTTAAATAGACTAAAATTTGACCTTGTCGAAATGGATTTTCTCAAATGGCTAAGTTTTGTAGATTTTAAAGCGAGGATTTGAAGAGAGACATACCGACAGACTCGACTCTGAACGCGACAGGACGAGTTGACAGACACGAACTGAACTCTCTAAGGGTTGGCCCGTGACTCGGTAGGGGGTGGGCCACCTGAGACATTAAGACTCTTACGTTGCGCTATTCCGTAGTCTAGGCGAGTGACAACATGGTCGAATCCTCGGAATGGGAAAGATATGTATTCTGTAATGACAGGATTCAGTAGTAGCAATGCTGTAGACTGGTCTTTTGGATCTTTTTTGGTTTTGGGGTATATTCCCAAGGTGGGTGCTGCTTCGAGTCCCTGACAGATTCTCGTCTTCGATTGAGGCGAGTACCAGAACATACTATAGAAAGGAGGCTAAATTTTTGAAATTATTTGGATTTTGTGAGTGGATGAAGGTCTTCTGTCTAAAAGAAGCCCCCAGGAAGATAAAGCTAGCTGCTGAGAACATTACAGTGTCGTGACCGGAATGATAGTGCTTTTTGAATTTGTGTCAATGTGGGTGGTTGTGCCTCTGTTGAAAGGCTGCCTACGTATTCACGTGTAGTGAAAGAAAACCAAGCCGTAGTTCAGTGAATTGGAAGATATGTTATGGTGCCTAATTTATTAGGGCTTTGTGTGTAACTAGCCATAGCGACGGTGTAGGCTAGGTGCACTCCCAATGATGTCTTGATCAAAGGGCTAGAATAGTTAGGACGTTGATCATGTGACTGTGAGCGTTCTCCGGGGTAGCCCCCAGAGGTGGTGTGAACTATTTTGGCATGTTCTATGCCGACCGCAGGTTGAGTTCCCGTGTTTAGGGCTGGTAACTGGTTTGGATGTTTGGAAACGTGGTGCTAGGTCGTAAGTGGCTTTGATGTTTTGACATCTGGAGCTCGATTTTGTGGAGCTAAGGCTTCGAGGGTAGGTACCGTAATGTGGTAGGAAAGGGGAAGTCGAGTAAAAATGATTCGAACTTCGATCGGGGTAGGTTGATAATGCGGGATCTGATTCCATGTCTGGCCCTAAAGGTTAGGGGTATCCTATAAAGCTTGAATCCTCAAAATTTCGGGCTGTCTCTTAGCCTAGGTCTCGAGAAGGTCTTGAGGGTTGTAATGTGGGAAGCCTAGATGTGGTGTTAGCTGACCAACTAGATTGTTTCTCCCTTTTTTTTGATGGTATAATTTTGAATTGACCGTACCCCGGTCAAAGGACTTTCACTTGAGTTGACCGTTGACCACGCTCATGGGTTATTGATTTTTTGGTTGACCTCTTAGCCCTGGTCTTGGGATTTTTTTTGGATTGACCGATTAACGTCGGCCATGGGTGTCTTTTTTCGATGATGGCCTGTTTTTTTGTTTTGGCCTTTTGCTTTTTTTCTTGGACTTTTGATTTTTTTTGTCCAGCTTTTTTCTGTTGATCAGGCTAACACCTAAGGTAGGGATTGGTTTGTCTTGTCGGAAGGGTGTTTATTGTGGGAAATGGGCTTGCCTCCCGTCTTGAACCCAAACTAGGAGACTACCTAGATTTGTCATAAGATTCGACACCGCTCCTGCTAAGGGTAGTTATGTGGCTTTTCTATACCAGACATGGAATAGGTAAAAGGAAAACACGGGCTCGATTTCCTGCAGTCAATATAGATGTGCCTATAGTCACGTGCATGTGCTCACAGTGTACGATGGTGTTCATCATGTTCTCGGAAACACATAGGGAAAGCATAGAGTGGAGATAGAATATTGAAAGCTGATTTTATTGAATTTTTTGAAAAGAGGACATAATACAAATGACTCTGATTTTGACTTTGAAATTGAAAGAAATAGTACATCCTAGACTCGGACTCAAACTAGGACTCAAATCAAATCCGGACTCTTGGATATATGGGAGGTAGATTGAATGCTTTGGTCGTTGGGCCCTGTATAGTCCATGAGGGGCCTTGCAAGTGACAATGTTTCCATGACGGGTGTCCTCCCGACATCGAGGGAATCTTGGATGAGGTGTTTCAGTTTCCAGCACTGCTCTGTATCGTGTCCCCTCCCTCTGTGGAATTTGCAGTAATGCTCGGCGTTCCATGCTTTGGAGCGTTTTTCCAAAGGTACGTCGGCTGTTGGGCCAATGGGTAGTATTAACCCTTTCGAAACCAACCTTTGGAAAGCGACGGTGTAGGACATATCCAAGTGGGTAAATGTCCTTACTTTTGACTGGTTCTTGATTTTCGGAGAGGTGACTTGTGGATTACCTATCTCGGTCTTGCCATCTTGGGGGTATCGGATGGTTTCATAAGAGTCCTCACCCTTTAAATGGCCCAGTTCGATGATTGGCTGCCTTACCCGTTCTAGTTGTGTTAGACGGGATTGGGTTCTTGCAAGATCCTCTTCGATGATAGCTACCCTGGAACCTAGGTTATCTAGGGCAGTATTGATTTTCGAGAAGATATTGTTAATGGAGCAAGATAGCATAAGCATGCTTCCCTGGATATCCCCTTTTTCGAAGGCGCGGGCTTTCTCGTGGTTAGGTACTGTCTCTTTCATTGGGTCCCTGGTAGGAAGAAGCGACGGGTGATAGAACTCGCCTAAGCTCGGTTTTGCGCAGGTGCAAGAGAAAGAGTCCAACTAAACACGGCCCGGGGTGACAGGAATGACTAAGACTCTCGGATCGGGATATTCAAACGTTGATCTAGACGAGGTAACGACCCTGGCTTTGACTCGACCATGGGACTTGAGCTGCAGAAGGGTGAATCTAAAAATGGGGCGACCGTATTCGACCGTGCCACGTGCTTGGACAAACCGTGGTGACCTAACCCTAGGTGACTCGAGTGTTCGTAGCATAGGTACGACTCGAAGAAGGCAGCATGAGGACGCCGGTGTAGGATGGACGTAGGGTACCCTTAGAGCAACCGTGATTGATCGCTCTGCCGGAGGGTAGCCCCCGAGTGAGGAAAAACTTGAAAAGGAAATGACTCGGAAAGGACACCTAGACGGGAGACTTCGTGAAAGGTGGGCCTCCCTTAGGATTCGGCGGGTGGGTCGAGTCCTGTTCGTAGGAAGGTCCACGTGAGATATTCTCCAGACTTTTGGACTCGAGTGTGTAAATGGGCCTTCCTTTGTAGAAGTATGTCCTACGTAGGTGGGTCGTGCCTTGACAAATAAGGCGGACTGGAATAGGGAGGAAACTCGTGATGTAAGATCGACAGAGTTTCAACGTTAAAGACTTTGACAACTTATGACAAGACCGACACTACTAAATACGGGAAGTCGTAAGAAGAGGAAAGTTTTTGAAAAGGGAAATTTGGACTTAGAAAAATCCAAAAAAAAGGTCGGATGGACGGCCCGATTTTTTGAAAATCGGCAAAGGGCCATCGGGTCGAAATTTTTTTGAAGGTTGAAAAATGTTCGGGCAGCATACCGGTTAAAAATAGGCTATCTTGAGTAAAATCGTAAATCCTAAATTCGGTAGTGTCCCGGGTTTTAAATAGTTTTGAAAATATGCAAATTTTGAAATAACGTTTTTTTGAAAAAGATGACATGTAAATCAAGTAGCATGTAGTCATGGAAGCAATATATCGACACCATGTATACTCTTAAACTAAGTCTCGTTCGGTCGAAGTAGGGTCTATACCAACAACGACGGCTTTCTCGCAAATCAGGGCGGACTTCCTAAGCCGAATTGAACTTAGAACATGTCGTGAGACCCATGCGAGTTCAGCCATAGAAGTCTTTAGTGCACCCATTTAGGAATGCACCGTGGTATAGTGGGACGTCGGTCACAAGTAACCGGCCCGGGAAAGATTTGGGTAATGCATGAACCATCGAACTAAAACGCGTACATTACTAATCGAACGATTTCTTTTCGAGTCTCACCCTAGGAACCCTGATGACCAGTGGTACATCAGGAATCCCCAGCGGAGTCGCCAAATTGTGGACATGACATAGGTCCACCCCGACGCGGCCACGCGCGGGTTTGGGGAGGCGAATGAATCTCATGTGAGATGGATCTCGAATTGAAATTTAAATCGAAGTGGAGTCGCCACCGAACTTTGTTGGATTTCGGACCCATTCGAACCCACTCTATGTCGTAGTGGGCCGTGCACAAAGTACGGCTCATTCCGATTTCAGAGTTTATTGGGTTCGTCCCTTTGCATTGCGATACCGATACCAACATTATCGGTAATCGGGTATTGAATGACTCTAGTATGCCAATGGATTCAGACACTCGGAAACCATGGTTCTGAGTAAGGGGTGAGGATACGTGTTGGGAAGTTCACAAAGAACACCCAACCCCGCCCGCACTTAGCGGCCTTTACTAAGATATCGTTCGTTGTTCGTGTACGCGTGTTAGTTTGACGGTTAAATGATATGCAAACAAGGCTTTTTAGACTAAACATGTGAATTATGTTTAACTACGTCGTTTAATGCATTTTTGAACTAAGTCGAAGTTGTTTTAGCATGTGAGATTCGTTTCAGTACAATAAAACAAAAGAATGCCAAAATAGAAATAAACGGGTTAGTAATGGTATAACGGTTTGCAAAAGATTAGAATGACATAAATAATATGATGGAAGGTTTTGAAAAGATTAGGACACGTGATAGACGTGACACGTGTTGACCAAAGTCGTTAAAAAAGTTTTATCGAAGCTCGAAATATGTTGAAGGCTCACAGATTTGTCGTGATAAAGGTCACTCGGCCGAGTCGTAGAAGGACTCGGTCGAGTGCCTTATAAAAAAACCCTCCTGGTTCGATTTTGAGATGCCACTCGATCAAGTCAGGTATGACACTCGATCGAGTGGTCCTCGGGAAGAGTATTCTGATCCGGTTTTGGGGTGTTACTCGAACGAGTGGCTATGGCACTCGATCGAGTGCCCCCTGTTCGAGGGGTGACTCGATTTGCAATTTTCGAAATTACTTCTATTTTTTGAAAATCGACAATTTCGTTAAGTCATGTAAAAATATGGCATAATTTATACCCGACTTAAAATTTTCAAAACTCGTAAATATTTGATATTTGACTATGAAATCGATACCCAATATTTTAGAGTGATTGATAAAAATAAGAAAGATGTTTTTAGAAATTGTTTTGAATCGAAATAAATCCCTCCGCGTTGTAATGTCGTACTAGTCTTTTTAGAACTATGTGACAATTACCTCGGCATCAACGAGAAAAGTTTTTGAAAACGGGTTTGTTTGATCGATTCCTTTAGATCCGATATTCAACTATAGAGTTGATATTGAATCCTTAGGGACGACTCTTTATTGAAAATAGTACGATAATATCGATATTAGGAACGAGAAAAGAAATCAAAAAACGTGACGACGACCCGTAAATAGAAATGGATGAACGAGAGAAAGAGAAGAAAAGGAAGAAGTCGGGATTTTGTAACACCCTCAACCTACATGCTTAATTATCTTGAAAACGGACTCGTAGTAGCGGCCTAGGCGCAGGAGCGTTAAGATGTATATAGGAGAGTTATGGTGTGTATAGTTAGGGAGGGGATTTGGCGAGTTTTGCTCTCGGATTTGTATATGGTTTGCCTAAAATTGCCTCGAATTTCGGGTTGTGAATGGTCGGGAATCCTATAGGATTTCTAGAGGAAAGATCGGAATATAATATGCCTAGTATTGCTGGAATTCCGGGTTGTAATTTGTGTATGTCGGGATTGGAATTGTTGTGCTGTGAATTGTTAATATGACTTGTGGATGTGAATGTCGTGAATAATTGTGTTGCGTAGGAGAGTGTGTTTATAGGGGAGGTTTCCTGACTTGGATGGGAAGAAACTCCTGTTTCGGATAGGAAATGTAGTAGTCTTGGATGCAATAGGATTCCGTCTTTGGATAGGAAAAGGTTGCTTGTAAAGGAAGAAAACAAGCGGTGTGGATGGAATAGAATTCCGTCTTTAGATAGGGAAAGTCTGGTTTCACCTGAAAAAGGGAGTCACTCGATCGACTGAGCCGATCCACTCGATCGAGTGGGTCTAGCCGGGTGAAAATTCCTTTTAAAGATAGAATTTTATCTCTTAAAGGAGTTGTTTAGTTGTTTGTGGCTGGTTTTTTGAGGTATTTGACTTCAAATTGGATTTCTGAAAGCTGCGTGACGGATTTTTCTGCCTCGGAAATGTCTTCGACCGGGGATTGACCCGGTCGCTAAAAGACGGTTTTGCCCTTGGTCTCGGTTTTGACCCAAATTAGTCTCATTTGACCGGAAACGATCCACTGGGCCAAAATTTGAGGTCGGTTTGGTGAGACTTTTACTCCGCTAAAAGCTCGCGCCAAATACTATTGATTCCGAGTCCAAAAATCGAGCGTATTAAGTCATGTTTGCGTCCGGTCATCATCGGTGTTTTTTAGAAGCTGCTATAGACACCTGGCGGTCAAAATGTGGGTGTCTACACTTATCAGAAAAACAAACTAACCTCAATTCCTCAATAGAGAAACAATGAAAAATGTAGAAATACTAGGACGGAGAATTAAATTTACGGAGTTACTATTCGTAGCACCAATTTTACTCAACGCAACATTTTTTGCACATATTTTTCCATTATTTTTCACTAAAATACAGAAATATTCATCTTAGTCTCTAACCCTTTCTATTGTAACCCTAAAAACCATCCAATGTTTTCAATTATTATCAATTCATTTCAATTCTAACTATACAACCCATTCAATTTATGGAATTCATAAGATTATGGATACAAGTTTGATCAAGAAAAAGTATGAACTGTTATTTATCCCTAGTTATTGAAATTAGGTTCTAGAAATCGTCCTTTTTTTTTTTCAATTATAATCAATTCCCTCTAATCCCTAATTATTGAAATTAGGGTACTAGAAATCGTACAATTTTTTCAATTATTATCAATTCCCTCCAAATCCTAATTATTGAAATTTGGGTTCTAGAAATTGTCCAATTTTTTCAATTATCATCAATTCCCCCAATTCTAATTGTACAAATTATTCAATTTATCAATTCATAAGATTATAGATACGAGTTAGATAGAAGAATAATTAAAACTTAACTATTGAAATTAGTTTTTTTCTTGGTTCTTCTTTTTGTCTGACCTTATTTTTACTTACGTAATACGGTTGTAATTATTTTTAAAAAAACAAAGTGCTATGTCAACAAATTGAAAAAAAACGTCCTCAATCAAAGTTTTAAAAAACATGTATTACGTCAAAGTTGGAAAAAAAAATGTACTGCTTTGTAAAAAAAGAAATGTATTGAGTTAGCAAAGTTTTAAAAAAAAGTTGTGTCGAAGATTAAAAAAGTATGCACTGCACCGAAGTTAAAACAAATATACTGTATACGAAAAAGAAGAATTGTGTTATTTGATTGATTATACAAGTTATACGGAGTATCTACGAGATACATACAATCGAAATATACTACAAGTATGGTTAGAGTATACAAGCTATACATAAATAGAAGATGTAGACATGGAGATGATCCTGAGATCATATCTTAAGACAGCAGAATCATATACTGATCATAGTGTCGATATGTTGAGATATCGGATATTATATCTTAACATCCCCCCGCAAGATGGACAACGATGAGGATAGTCCAATCTTGGAAAGAAGCATAGAAAACCTTGGACGAGGTAAGGCTTTGGTGAGGAGATCTTTGAGTTAGTCGTCCCGGACGACTGACATGACAAAGAGAGAACCTGATTGCACCCGTTCACGAATGAAGTGAAAGTCAAGAGCAACATGTTTTATTTTGAGTGAAATACGAGATTAACATTGAGTTGTGTGGCATCGATGTTGTCACAGTAAACGTGAGGGGCTTCAGAAAGTTTGACCCGAAGTTCAGTGAGCAGGTTAGTGACCCAGATTAGTTCGGTTGCAACATTAGCCACTACCGATACTCAGCCTCGGTAGAAGATCTGGAGACAATGTTCTGCTTCTTTAAGCTCCACGAGATGGCGTTTCGGCCCAGATAGACTAAGTTTGCACCAGTACACCAAAAATAGTTTTGTCCCCGGCCCAATCTGAGTCAGAGAAGGCATGTAATTGAAGCGGGGAATCATGAAATAGGGAGAAGCCATGAGACGGTGTACCTGCGAGGTAGCGAAGAACTTGCTTGAGAGCTTTCCAATGTATTAGAGGGTTTTTGCATGAATTGAGATATAGTTTATTCACAGCAAATGTGATGTCGGGACGAGTGAGGGACAAGTATTGGAGGGATTCTACAAGGGCACGAAACTCAGTTTCATCAATGATCAGGTCTTCATAATTGATTTTGAGCCTGACAGAGGGGTCCAGAAGAGTTGAGGTCGAGTTTGCATCTGGGAGGTTGGCTCGTTGTAGTAGATCAGGCATATAGCGGTGTTGATTAAGAAACAGGCCGAATTTCGTTCTATTACTTGGACCCATAGGAAATAGGAAAGGGGACCAAGATCTTTGAGGAGAATCTGTTGGCTAGGGCCGAGATAAACGAGTTGATAGCACTGTAGTCAGAACCTGTAAAAATAATATCATCTACATGCACTAAGACAAAAATTATAACGTTAGAGTGAAAACAAAACAATAAAGTATCGGAAACAACATTGGTGAACCCGAAACTTAATAGGCAGTTCCGAAGTTCCGTGTACCAGGCCCGGGGGGCTTGTTTTAGGCCATAGATAGCCTTCTAGAGATGGCACACATAATCAGGTTTGGCCGGGTCGACGAAACTGAGGGTTGGGACATATGAACTATCTCAGTCAGATTGCCTTGTAAAAAAGCATCACTAATGTCAAGTTGATGGTTTGATAACGGGGCCAGCACTTGGTAACTGCAAGAGTCAAAATCGTTCTAATAGTTACGGGTTTCATAACGGGGCTAAAGATTTCAGTGTAGTCGATGGAGGCTCATTGGTGGAAGCCCTTAGCCACCAATCAAGCTTTGTGTTTATCGAGAGTACCATTGAATTTGTATTTTGTACGAAAAACCCATTTACAACCGACAATATTTTAGGAAGGGTGGGGTGGTACGAGATCCCATCTGTGATTGGTGAAGAGGGCCCGATGCTGAACTTCCATGGCCGCATGCCATGTGGTATCGGCGAGGGCGGTTTTGAGGTTACGGGGTTGGGTCGAGACGAGTTTGGCAATAAGGTTAAGTTTGGTGACGAGTTTGTAGATGTTTCATGAGGTTCGAGTATTGTGACCATGGTTGGGTGGCGATGGTGGTGGAGGTGTTGGTGACGGAGAGGTGGCAGGGGAGTGGTTGGTTGGTGGGTTGTGAAAGGGAGAGGAAGGGGTGAAAACGAGGGTGGGTGGGTCATGATTGGTAGTATCAGGAGGAGGTGGTACTTGGGAAGAGAAGAGTGGCAGGGGATCGGGGACAGAGGAGGAGGGATGTTGGGGGAGTGATGGAGATGGTAGAGAGGCGAAAACCCATTCCATTGGAAAAAGGAGGAGGTTATCAGATTGTAGCTGGGTAAAGTGATACATGGTCTCAACAAAACGTACGTGACGAGAAACATAAAGACGATTTGTGTTTGGGTCTAGACACAGATAAGCATGTTGGGTTGGGGAATAGTCAACAAAAACACAAGGAATTGACTGAGGGTCAAGTTTATTGTTGGTATGCGTTCGTAACCACAGATAACTGCAGAGACACCCAAAGTTATGTAAATTGTGATACTTAGGGTCATGAGTGAAGAGTTTTTTATACGGGGAGGAGTAGTTGAAGTGGGTGTCGGCATTCTGTTAATTAGGTAGGTAGCGGTTTGAAAAGTAAGACTCCAATATGTGGTAGGCATGGAGGAGTGGTCAAGAAGAGCAAGACCAGTTTCGAGTATGTGCTGATGTCTGCACTCCGCGTAGCCATTGTGCTCAGGTGTGTGGAGTGGTGATGTGAGGTGCGAGATGCCATGTGGGGTGAGTAAGGGGGCGAGTTTTTGGTATTCGCCCCCATTATCGAAGTAGAGAGTTTTAATTTCAATATTATATTTATTTTTGACGAGATTTTTAAAAATTGTGAAAACGGGGAGGGAGTCCGATTTATTTTGATAGGGTATAGCCACGTATATTTAGTAAAATGCTCGAAAAACATAATATAGTATTTGTAGTTGTCGTAAGAGTAGACCGATGATGTCGAAACATCGCTAAAAATATGTCGAGGGGGTCGATGCTTTGTAGTGACGATAATGCAAAAGGTAATTTATGACTCTTATAAATAGCAAACGAGGGACAGTGTTGAACCATTTTATTATTAAGAGACAAAGAGGACATTATTTATTTAATATAGGAGGGGTGGGGTGACCAAAACGGTGGTGTAAGTCTAGATGAGCGAGCGTGGCAGCGAGAACGAGAGGAGCAGGCACGCGTGGTCAATAGTAGACATTGTCTTGGGCTTGACTGACGAGAAGGGTGGCTTTAGTGAGGTTGTCTTGTTCAATAAAAGAAGAGGGTAAGAAAATAACAAACACATTGTTATCAGTACAAAGTTGCGAGACGGAGATTATATTTTTATGCATAGAGGGGAAATGAAGGACATATGTTAATTAAAACTACGAGAGGGAGAAAGGATAATGGTGGAACCGGTGTGGACAATTTCGAGACCGATGTCATTCCCAATTACGATCTCATCGGTCCCATCATATTGTTGGTGAAGGGCAAGATTATCAAGGCCCGAGGTGACGTGGTGAGACGCACCGGAGTCCACAAGCCAAGGAGGATTAGACATGGAGGGACCCGCCTGGTTTAGGGTGGCGGCGTGGGCCTGAGTAGGGGAGGGTGGTTGGCGGGTGGGGGCGAGGAACGACTATATCGGGACAAAGTTTCTTGAAAATAGTGCAAAAATAAAGGACATGGCCTCGAATATTGCATCATTGACCACGACCTTTGAAGGGGGTCGAGTTAGTGGTTTGTGGTTGGTGCGAGTAGGTGCGGAGAGAGTTTTGATGGTATAGGACCGAGTGTGAGTGGTGAGGGCAACGACGGGTAGGGTGGTTTGATTGACAATTTCAATTTGAATAGCCAATTCTCGGTTAATGAGTTTTTTGTGGAGTTCGGTGAATGAAATAGATGTATCACGGGCTTGTACTGCCTCTATGACGGAGCGGTAGCGAGATTCGAGCCGTTCGAGGACGATATCAGTGATATCCTCATCTTGTAAGGGTGACCCGATTCCTGCTAATTAATCGGTGATAGTTTTTATTTTGGTCATAAACACATAGATAGTTGGGGAGGTTTTGAGTAAGACGGATTTGAGGCGGCATTTGGGTTATTTCACATGGCCACGTGATGGGAGAGCAAATGTGTTGGATAGTGTGTTCTATACTTCCCGGGTGGTGGAGAGGCCGGTTATTATATGGGCAATGGCTTTGTTGAAGGTGCCTAGCTAGGAGAGTACTAAAAAGGATTTGATCTTGCAAGAACCAAGTGTCGTAGGCCGGGTTAGGGGTGGGCTTTTTTTTAGCGTCGAGGATTGTTTAGAAGGAGGAGACGTCCCGTCAATGAAGGAAGGTAAGAAGGGAGTATCCAGTGAATAACGCAGTGAGTTAAAGTTTCCACTGGAGGTAGTTTGTGGGTGTAACACCCCGGCCCAATCTTAGGACCGGAAATGTTAACCACTCTCCAGGCTTTCTAGCGCATTTTGTCCTCACTCATGCACATCCCGGGAACCTTCCAACCTTCCCAGGAGGTCACCCATCCTGGGACTACTCTCAGCCAAGCACGCTTAACTGTAGAGTTCTTTTGCATGGACAACCAGAAAAGAAAGTGCACTTTGTTTATATGAGTAGTTCTTTAAATCCCTTTAAGCACTAGTCATTTAAGCTCATAAATAGGACATCTTCAATCAATGTGGGGTGTTTCAGTGGGTGTATGTTTATCAACGGAGGAGACGTTGAGGTGGAGAAGGGGTTTGGAATCTTTGGATGTTTCATGAGGGTTAGGGACGGTGAAGTTTGTCATAGTGAGGGTGACAGAGGTGTTGATGAGCAGGTGATGGTGCTAGTGTGATCGGGGCTCTGATACCATATACGAAGATGATGAATTGTGTCATTTGATTGATTATTAAACCACTAGTATAGACCCCGTGCAATGATGCACGGTATTGTTAATAGATTTATTTTATAGCATATTTCATTTTAGATTTTCAATTCTTTTATTTTTATTAATCTAACAATGGTACGTGTAGGTATATATGAAAATATTTTGACATTTCAAAACAAATCAAGATAATTGGATAATGTTTTGAAATGTCATTAAATGTGTATTTTAATGAAAATATTACGTATATTTCTTATGCTCCGTATATGTCATCTTGAATTTAAAGATACATATTCATTTCTCTTTTCAATTACAGAGTACTATTTTATAAAATATAAAAAAGTGTACTGATGATTTTTTTAGTTGTTATGGCGAAATAATTTTTTTGTAGTAAAAAAGTCCTACTTTTTCAATACTAAATGAAGGATTTTTTTTTTTAATAAAATGAGTCATCCCACGTGTCATATGAACTCACTCTATGATTTAATTTGTGAAAAAAAATCACAGACAGTTTATTGGTATACTCCGTATTTTATATATTTTTGTAGAAATTAAAGTAAAAAAATTCATCTCGAAAATAACTCCCACCGAAGATGTTTTTTTTGTCACAAAGTTAATGACATTATAGTAAATTTCCAAATTGATTTCACAAAAAAAAAAATTATTTTTTGTATTAATGACAATTAATAGATTGAAATATATTTAATCTTTAATTTATGTAGTGATTTTTTTCTTTCTTATTTAGAGTAGAGTAGTTTGGAGGAAAAACTTTAGAGATAGTTATTCTCTCAGTGTATATTCGTAAAAGGAAAACCATAAAATAATGTTGATAGGGTTCGAACTAAATTTCTATAAATATCGTGCATATACATGCATGGGATCTATACATTTGATTAGATTATTGATTATCTAAATTCGAAATTACTTTATAATTACTAATTATAATTACTAAGTAATAGCTATAAACTTATGAAAATTAATATATTTAAATATAACATTGTTGTGGCTACATAATTATTAAGATTGATTAGATTAGACTGACGTAAAACCTTAATAGAATTAGGAATTTATAGCATAATATATGGAAAATAATGTAGATTGATATATGGTATATAATTATATGGATCATGTTAAGTATGTAATTAGCTGCCAAGTATGTAATATATGGCATAATTATAGATTGATATATGGATCAAGTTAAATACATAGTTAAGTAGACGAATGATGGATAAACCCAACCACCTTAACAGCTAAATGACTCAACCAAGATAGCCCAAACAATAGCCCATGTGAAATAGGCGGGAAAAAACTTAAGAGTTGTTATTATTTTAGTGGAAAGGGGGATTTATAGGAGTGCCATTTATACAAGCTATACGAAGTATCTACGAGATACATACAATCGGAATATACTACAAATGTGGTTAGAGTATACAAGCTATACATAAATAGAAGAGGCATATTAAGATAGTGTTGTAACGGAGGCGTCCCGTTACCTACGGTTTGTTGATTACGCGAGAAGAACAAAACAAATAGCAAACAATAATAAACTGACACACAGATTTACGTGGTTCAACAGCAAAATCACTGGCTACGTCCACACCGACAAGGAGACCAAATTCACTATTGTGGAGATAATAGTACAACAGTAGACTGTAATACACGTGCTTAATAGCTCACAGCTAAAGCCAAAAGTACTACCAACTCTACCAACCGGATAGTAATCTCAAACTGGAAAGAGACTACCCAGACTGAGTCGACCTGCGACGAACTCACCGACGAGACGAAGGACAAACGATCTTGTGACCAACCAAGATCCGAATAAACTCCAACGGTCTCCAATGAAGACGAGATCAATAGAACCACCAAATAATAGGACTCGGAACAAACTGAATTTTCCCTCGAGAAAACCTCACAAATCAGCCCTCTATATTGTGCTCTCAAATCATCTCTCTGTGCTAATTAACCTAGAAACTACTCAGGTCTTTATATAGTATTATTCCATCTAAACTAGTTACCTAAACTAATTAGGAAACACAGTTCAATCTTTCCTAAAACCAAACAATCTTATGTTACCAAAACAAGAAGATCAACTTTAGGAAAGATATCAGCAACAAATCAATTCAAGGTCCAAAAGGACAATTACTAGGCACTTATTTCCTAACAGATAGCGAATCATATCTTGATGATAGTGTCGATATCTTGAGATATCGGAAATTATATCTTAACCTACTGCGTCAAAGTTAAAAGAAAATGTAGTGCGTAAAAGTAAAAAAAAAATGCATAGTGTTGAGTCACATAGAGGAAGTGGAGGAGAAAGGAAAAAATAGAAGAAAAATAAAAGATAAAATTTGGGAGGGGGGAAATGAGAGAGACAAAATTGGAAAGAACCTACCTCGCTGAGTAAAACGCGTAATTTAATACAATTTTTTTATTATTTAATTAATAAAATAATTATTATACAAAAATTATAATTATAAGTAAAGAGTATAATAATAATCTTATTATTATTAAAAATAAAAAAGTGTAATATTAAAAATATTTTCTTTGACTTAAAAAAAGATACAGTATTTGTAACGAGTATTATGAACTTACCCGACCCACGTCGGACACGGACACTATGTTTGAGAGGTGTAGTCATGATTGGAGCATTAGTGTAATACGCTAGTGTTATTGAATCGGGTTAGTGTTGTCGGTGATTAATGGGTGGCCCCCGGTGAAGGAGCCATCGTGGTTGTGAGTCGGGCGGAAACCGTAAATGCGAAATCATTGCAGAGAGAGCGGCCAATAAACACAACACACAACTTGGAAGATCTGACTGTCTTCACTTCTTCTTCTTCTTCGCTAATAATTCAACTTTTACACTATTATTATTATTATTATTATAGGGAGGGAGGGAGGGAGGGAGTATCGTAAATCTTGACAATTATACTTACGCGTCCTTCTGAATTTCTGCTCTCCTCCTCCTCCTCGGCATCATCATCATCATCATCATCATCATCATCATCATCATCATCTATCATCTATCAGCTGTACATCAGTACATCCTCGTATCGCATGATTGATTGTTTCAGCATTCATATCATGAAAATAGGTTGCTAAAATTCCTCAGTATTTTAAGATTAAGAAAGATGAGGCGGAGAAATCAGAGTTTTGGGCGGCAGTCAAGGCGGCGTTACTCAAATCTATTGTGGTTGGTTTTGTGTGGATTGGTTATTGTCTTGTTTTTCGTTGTTCTTCTCAGCAAAGACACCCAACGCATGTTAAGACCTGATTTAGATAAGGTAACTCCTCCTCTTCTCTTTCTTCTACCCACTGTTTTCTACAAATCTGCTGAATTCCTTTTATCCTAGGAATTTTATTTACTTGGCTCATGCTTTTCTAGATTACGTTTTGACATTGTCGGCCACGGATTGGAATTGGGGTTGGGGTTGGGGTTGGGTTCATCTCGAAATGATTCGATTTATGAAAACCAGTTGGTGTGCTCAGATATTCATTCAGCTGCTGTTTTTGTTGAAATTTATACTTCCATGTTATCCCTCTTCTAAGACGTTTTACTGATCGGTAGTATGTTGGACTCCTTCAATATGTTTCCTTATTGGTAGTCAGTCATGTTTATATTCTCATTATTCCTCTCCATTACTAAAAACCATGTTACAATCCCCCATCCCCGACTGTTATCAATTCACAGTTCCAAGTTACAATCTGTTTTTTCAACTATCTACTGATATCGACGCTCATACCTTATCCTATACCATTAGCAATTACAAGTATAATAGAGTTCAACTCCTCACAGTTTCTTCTTTCATCCCTTAATTTCACCAGTCTGCTATCATCATCAATTCATCACCATTCCCTGACATTTGCACGATCATAATTACCTTGTTGCTTTGGCAATTATTTAATAGACAACTGTTAGAGAATTCCAAGACCTGAAATTTCCATTAAAAATGCTCAACTGAAGAGTTTCTGAAGAAGAGGTTTATGATTAGAATTTTCGGCATTGATCATTTTGGTAAATTGGCTGTTACGTGGGGTGAGGTTGATACTCAAGCGTATCACTGATCTACAAGCATGGTATTGTCAAAACTTTGAAAATGGGAAAAGAGAAGAGTGTAAATAGAAATAGGGACCAACTAAATAGCAAATACTCGTAATTAAGTAGACCACCCCAGTGAGGAAAAAAGGTTATGAAAATCCAACCGTTTCGTGTGCGATTTTTGATGATTCGATTTTAGTCTTTAGCTGAGATTATAATATTTGTACATAGTGCAGTAATGTGGGAATTGCATCGAATCCAAACACTAAAGTACCTATATTGAAATTTGATTAAGCATAGATAGTCGAGCATAGCTCTTTTCATGTGCATTGATCAGCTTTTCCACAATTGATGAGCGGAACTTTCCATGAAATCCATCGCATATGAGCTTTGTTATAATTTTGAAGGACTTGTTGATCCCAAAAAAATTGTGTGGGGTGCACTCCATGGCAAGGCTCCCTACATCTCCATTTTTGTAATTTTTTGTTCCCTAGGGTTTGGGGTTGGTTTTGTAGAATTTGGTTGTTTGGTGGCCTTGTAATAACTGGTTGTTGTGAAAGGTCAAGAGAAACACATTATTAAATTTCATGTGATATTTAAATGGGAGCACTTCGTATCTAGATGTGTACACTGTTAGCTATGTAAGGAGGCTTTGCTATTATGATAAAACATCTAAGATTCAAGAACATATGTGAGTGCTTCTAATGTACTTGCAGAAGACCTAAGAGCTTTTTAGAGAACGTGATAATAAGTTGGTAAAATATTATCTGATCCTAAAGTAGCTTCTCTACAAGAATGAGAGAGAAAGGCAGGAGAGAAAAACCACATCTTCATCTATGTGCTAGATTTAACAATGGCTAGATTCAAGAATAACAGTTTGAGACATAATCTGTCAGCCGTCAACTACAATAAAAAAATTAAAGAAAAAAAATACAAAACACATGCTTTTTCTTCACACTCAGTCACATAAGTCAGAAATTAGTTACAAAACTCAACCAAGTCTATGAAGGTTCTTGCCTTCGATCTGAAACATGAAATCCAAACTATTGATGAAGAGAATGAAGAGGACGATATTGAAGAGGTTCCTTGGTCTGAGGTTGTTAGGCGTAAAAACAAAGGTATGGAGGAAGGGATGAAGCCCATAACACAACTATTGGAGGAGAATGTATTAGAAGAGATTAAGTATCATGGTTTTCGTTTAAACCCTCCTTGGAATATTATTCATGGTTTGTGATATGCGTTTGGAAAAATCTTGATATAGAAAAGGTATTAACATTACCAAATGGCGTTTTTGTGGTTCTTTTTAAAGCTGAGATTCATAAGCAGAAAGCATAAAGTGTTGGCTTTGTCATGCTTGATAAGAAACCTGTAATTTACATGAATGCACACAAGAAGCGCCATTGGTGAAGGCATCGTGTAATTTGTTCCAATTTTGGTGAAATTATACGGGCTATATCTAAAATTCTGGGGCAAGGGGAGTTTGAGTAAAATAACAGAGTTTCTTTCAAGATTCGTGGAGTGGGTGATGATGGAATATGTATCTACTCCTACATATTCTATTGCCATGAATGGAGATATTTTTGGATTCTTAAAAGAAAAGAGAGGATTGAGACAAATAGATCCTCTATGTCCTCTACTCTTTTCCATTTATACGCAATATTTGAGTAGAATTCTTATGAAAGTGCAAGGCTTTGACGGATTCAAATATCATTCTTTGTGCAAGAAGATAAAGTTAACTCACTCCTATCATGTTGTTATGCTATGGTAATACTAGCTCAATTTTGTTAAGGGCTTTTCTTACATTTGCAAAAGCCCTATTTGAGCAAAGGTAAATCTAATGTATACCTGAATGGAGTGGATATGAAAAATACAAGGGGTATTCTCAATATCACAGGCGTGAAATAGTTATTGCTTGCTATCAAATACCTTGGTGTACCAATTACATCTAAGAAATTGTGTATTCTTGATTGTGAGACGAGGGTGGATAAGGTAGTGGACAAAATTTGAGCCATTGGAGCTAACCATTTATCTTATGGTGGGAGACTTACTTTGGTTAGAATTGTGCTTTCGACTCTTCACCGTTGTTGGGCAAGAAGTTTCATTCTTCCCAAAACTGTTATTTAAAGGATCGATGGTATTTGTATGAATTTTCTATGGAAAGAACATTATTTGTATATCTTCTCCATTGATTGCTTTGGACCAAGTTTCTTGTAATAAGAAATATGGTGGATTGGGGATCAAAGACTCTTATTGTTGGAATATATTAACCATACTAAGTACATTTGATGGATTGCAAATAAGAAGGATCGTTTTTGGCTGAAGTGGATCAATACTAATTTTTTAAAAGGGAAAAATTGGAGAGAATGTGTGAAGGAAGATATTGAGGATGTGAGTATTGCACCAAATTTGGTTAATCGAGATAAGAGGTGGCAATAGGGTCACTCGGGTCGGGGTTGGGGTCGGGTCGGGTCAAGGCGGGTCGGGTCATATCGGGTTCAGCTCGTAATGGGTCAACATCTCTTTCGGGTTGGGTCGCTACTGGGTCGGGTCATTTCGGGTCAGTTGATGTGGCGGATCAGGTTGTGTTTGGATCAGGTCTAGTTATTTTTCGAGATTTTCGTAATAAGTTTTTTTTTTTACTATTGTTTTGTTTAATTACTTTGTCATTAAGTGTAACGTATGAAGTTAAATATTAACTCACTTATATTTGAATCAATCTAAGAGATTAGTAGTCTTCTGGTCAACAATCTTATCAGTTCGAGTTCAAATCGGGTTGGGCCGAGTCGGGTTCAGGGCACTGGTTATCAGGTTGTATCGGGTCTCGGGTCACAAGTGGGTCGACTTGGATCGGTTTCGGGTGACTACATTTTCGGGTTCTAACGGGTCAGGTTTCGAGCAAGTCGGGTCTGGTTCTTCGGGTCGGGTCAGCTTTTGCCATCTCTAATCGAGATTTTATGCGACGAATACAAAAATGGGAAGTATGACTGACATTAAAGAAAATGGGTTCGGAAAAAGCAGAAGAGTCAGATGGTAAATCTATAGAAGTTTGAAGGGATTTGGAAGAGAGGGGAATCGAGTGGTTGACTAAACTTTTCAACCAGATTTGGAAACACAATAAGATACCACTGGCATGGAGGCAAAATACTTTAGTCCCTTTATATAAGATTAAAGGCGAGGTCGAACAATGCTCTAATTATTGGAATATTAAATTGATGAGTCATAACATGAAATTATGGGAAAGAGTGATCGAACAACGCCTTAAGAAGTGTATGGAGAGTTCGGAAAATCAATTTGAATTTATGCCCAGGAGATAAACTATGGAAGCAATATTTCTGATGAGACAGATGATGGAACACTATCGTGATAACAAGAAAGACCTGCATATGGTTTTTTATTGATTCAGAGAAAGCTTATGATAAGGTATCGGTACTGTGATGGGCATTAGCCAAGAATGGCGTGTGAAGGAAATATATTGACATCATTAAAGACATGTACGAAGCAGCTAGTACAAGTGTACGTACTACAGTGGGAAGGACCGAGGAATTTCCAATTGAGATTGGGGTGCATCAAGGTTCGACGCTTAGTCCTTTCCTTTTTGCCATAATCATGCACAAGTTGACAAGGTCAATTCAAGATGATATTCCTTAGCGCATGATATTTGCCAATGATATAATATTGATTGATGAAACGAAGAATGGAGTTGAAAGAAAGTTGGAACTCTGGAGACATGCATTAGAAACTTGTCGTTTTAGGTTGAGTAGAAGACTGAATACTTGGAGTGCAGATTGAGCGGAAATGGTAGTGGAGAGGCGGGTACGATCATGTTTGATGGGAATGTTATATGCGGATCAAATTTTTTTTCGTTATCTGGGATCTATTCTCCAAAAGGATGGAGAATTAGACAGCGATGTGGCCTATAGGATTAAAGCGGGATGGTTGAAATGGAAGAGCGCAACAAAGTTACTATGTGATCAAGGAATACCTCACAGATCAAAAGATTTTTTTTTATCGGACAACAATTAAGTCTGCACTTTTATATGACATGGAATGTTAGGTGGTAAGAATAGCCATGTGCAAAAGATGAATGTGGCTTAAATGCGTATGATAAGATGGATGTGTGGGCATACGAAAAATGATCGACTTGGAAATGAGATGATTTAGGAGAAAGTACGAGTTTCCTTTCCTCTATAAAGGATAAATTGATGGAGTCGGTTAAGATGGTTTGGGTATGAGACGGAAGCCGATTAATGCACCGATACGGAGACTTAAAGGATGAAGAGAACATATGTTGGTGCAAGGTCGAGGAAGACCTAAACATAATTGGATTAGGCTAAACATACGTGATTAAGAATTTTATGAAGTTTCTTGGGATTGGAGAAATTATGGCGTTGGATAGGACGAAGTGAAGGGAGAGGATTCGGGTGGTTGAGGATATTTGAGGACTATCTTTTATTCCTTTTACTTTTCTTTTATTCTTTTTCTTTTGTTCTTGCTTGTTTTTATTTATTTCTTCCTTTTTCCTATTTTTCATAACTATTACTATTACTTATACGGAGTAGTATTTTTACTTTACTAATTTTTTTCTTCGTTGACTTGCAATTTCTAATCCTTTAAAAAGTATTATTAACGCTTTCAAATTTATTTTGAGTTCGAAACTTTCTTATTTTTATTTTAGTTATTTGTTTATTTTTATTCATGTCTTATTTATTTATTTATTAATTATTTTTTAATGGAAACGACATGACGATTTCAGATAATGATTCATGTTAGCTGACCCCAAATCTTTTTGGGACTAAGGCTCTTATGTTATTGTTGTTGGAAGAGTTGGAGAGATATGGTGGTTAAACTAGGATCTTGTTGGACCTTGAAATGCCTTTGTCATGTAAAAATTATCACGTAAGTAGGTTTTTGTGAGTAACTGCGTGGCAGAATAGGGGAAATGAATACTCGATTACTCAAGCATACAAAACAGAGTTCCAGTGGAATGGAATAAACTGGTCTGGAACAAGCTCACCCTGGCTAAACCCTTGTTTATAGCATGGATCATGCTTCATAATAGGCTGCAAACAACAGTTAGAATGAAGACATTGGGGATTATACAGAATATAGGCTGCTGTATTTGTAATGAAGAAGAGGAGAATACTGAACATTTGTTCTTTACCTGCAAGTACAGCTCACAGTGCATCCAGTTGCTGTTTGAATTATTGGGGCATGATATTCCCACTGTGAAAACAGTCAACTGATAGTTACAGTTAAAGGCTCAGAATGGCTACAGTTAAAGGTTCAGAATGGTGTGTGCAAGAAATCTGTTGGCACTGCTTTGATTTTTCTGATCTCTCATATTTGGTGGAAAAGGAATCGTAGGTTGCATGATGGAATGGTGATGAGAGTTGCAGTGGTGTTACGGCAGATTCAAATGGAGCTTAAGGTCAGAAGCCCAGAAGTAGATATAGTCTACCACAGCATAAAGTGGTTATGATAGAGTAATGGCTGTAATTTGGCTCTTTTGTGCCGTGGCCCGTGTGTATTGTTGTCAATTTTCGTATGGTGACATTGGTTTGTAATTGTCTGATCCTTGTAGAGGCACTATGGTGTTTTTCGTAGCTATTCTTCTAGCTAAATAACATGTAACTCTAATCTCACAATTAGAACACTTAACTATCAACCAATGGTAGTTTTGAAAGTTAGTGGTGGTGTGGCAGTGATCGGAGGTTAGGGCGTATGGAATAGGGAATAGTTTTGAGTCCACTTGTTGGTTGCGGTTGGCTTGCGTTGGAACTTGGAAGTGGTGTGACATGGCGATGATGTGGGTGATGGTGATGGTCTGTACTTTTGTGAACTTGGGGCTGAAGGGAGGAAGGGCCGAAGAGGTATGGGTTGTTAATATGACAGTGGCATATAGATTAACTGTGAGATTTATTTTACCATTTAAAGAAATGCTGTGAATCCAGTGAAGAGCCGAAAATGAGAAGTGTTATGAATCCAAAAAGTACGAGGGGTATAATTTATCGTCATTTAGTAGCATAACTAACATAACACTGAACACTTTAATTTAGTGCTCATAGTTGTGTATTTCCTGATAACTTGTTTTCCTATGGTGTTCTATTGTCAGCACCTGAGTGTTTTTTTTGTTTGATTAACTTATGTTCTGCTGAATTGCAAGTGTAGTTGATGGCTTGTTCAGGATTCTGGATCATGCATTGAGTACAACTTGAAAATGCATACTAAATATGTGTGTTAATTAGATGCTTCAATGCTGAGGAGTGTTTTGTTATCAGCTTCTTTAGTTAATGGAGTAAGATCACCATGTTTTACTTCGAACTTAGATTTGTTATTTATATATATTTTTTTCCATTAGGAATATTAAGCTAATGCTCTGTATTTTTTTAATCATTCTATTTCTAAGTTATACTACCTCCGTTCCAATGAATTGTTTGCCTTTCCTTTTGGCACCAAGGGTAAGAGATCCAATGAGGGAGTGACATGTGGAGCAAAACTCATAAGAAGGGTCAAATTGCATATAAAAAACATTCCTAAAATAGAAAGGCAAACAATTCATTGAGACGCCCCAATATGGAATAGACAAACAATTCATTGGAACGGAGGGAGTAACTACTTTAAAATGTTTGCGACTTTATTTGGGTTGCATTTGAAGTTGACGAAGAGCCCGTAGCATGTGTTCAGCCACGTAAGACATTCTTACATGCAAGATTAACCATTAAATATTAAATGGTAGAACAAACTGAGGAATAGATAAGGTTTTGTGTTGGTTTCAGATGCAGAACCATCTCATCAATACTCACTGCAAGTTACTGTATTAGATTTAAGCCTTTGTATGTTTCAGAGTTCTTGAATTCATATGCTTCTAGCATTTCAATATTTCTACTGGATGCTATGGGGTTTTTACTGTACGCTAGGTTCTTACTGTAAGCTATTCTCTTTTGCAGAGGTCTTATAGCCATGATAAAATCCTAGAAGGCCTTAATGTCACGGAGGAAGTGCTGAGCCCAACTTCTATAACAAGGCAACTTAGTGATCAAATTGCTTTAGCTAAATCCCTTGTTGTGATAGCAAAAGAAAGCAACAACCTTCAATTTGCTTGGGAACTAAGTGCCCAAATTCGGAATTCACAGATTCTCTTATCAAATGCTGCCACCCGAAGAAGTCCGTTAACAATTACAGAATCGGAAACTGCAATCCGTGATATGGCACTTCTTCTCTACCAAGCTCAGCAACTTCATTATGATAGTGCGACAATGATCATGAGATTAAAGGCCAAAATTCACTCTCTTGAAGAGCAAACGAGTACATTGACCGATAAAAGTTCGAAATATAGCCAGATAGCTGCCGAGGAAGTCCCCAAAAGTCTCTATTGTCTGGGTGTTAAGCTGGCAACTGAATGGTATAGAAATCCAAGCGCTCAAAAAAGACTCGCTGAAAGAAAACTTAGTGCCCGGAAACTCGAAGACTACAATCTTTATCATTTTTGTGTGTTTTCTGACAACATTCTTGCGACTTCTGTTGTTATAAACTCCACGGCCGTGAATTCTGAACATCCAGAAAATGTTGTATTCCATCTTGTAACCGATGAAGTTAACTATGCACCTATGAAGGCCTGGTTTTCAATGAATGACTTCCGTGGAGTGACAATTGAAGTCCAAAAAATTGAAGATTTCAGTTGGCTTAATGCTTCATATGTTCCGGTGCTTAAGCAGTTACAAGATACTGACACTAAAAACTACTATTTCTCAGGCAGCAATGATGGCAGCAAAACACCAATAAAATTTCGAAACCCTAAATACCTCTCCATGTTGAACCATCTCAGGTTTTATATCCCAGAAGTGTATCCTGCTTTGAAGAAGATGATATTTCTGGATGATGATGTTGTGGTTCAGAAAGATCTCTCTCCTCTATTCTCTATTGACTTAAATGGCAATGTCAACGGGGCAGTCGAGACATGCATGGAAACATTCCATCGGTATCACAAGTACTTGAACTATTCGCACCCGCTTATACGATCACATTTTGACCCGGATGCATGTGGGTGGGCTTTTGGAATGAACGTCTTTGACTTGGCCGAATGGAGAAAGAGGAACGTCACGGGCATCTACCACTATTGGCAGGAAAAGAACATGGATCGAACGTTGTGGAAACTGGGGACTCTTCCACCCGGGCTGTTGACTTTTTATGGTTTAACTCAGCCGTTGGACACTTCGTGGCATGTCTTGGGTTTGGGATACACGAATGTAGACCCTAAGGTAATAGCGAAGGGGGCCGTGTTGCACTATAACGGGAACTCGAAGCCGTGGTTGAAGATTGGAATAGAGAAGTACAAACCATTGTGGGATAAATATGTGAATTACGGTCATCCCGTTCTGCAACATTGTAATGTTCACTGATCTGTGATACTGAAAAGGGAATTGAAGTTTTGTAAAGAGGAGATGGTTGGTAGAGTCAGTGACATAGCCAGGTCCAGGTAAGGTGGTGGTAGAAGGCACTTGTCTGTTCTACTGTTCCTGTTCGTGTAGCATCGGATAGTAAATCATTTTTTTGAACGGATAGCTGCATTTAAGATGCTCAGTGACTTACAGAATTGCCTCTTTCTGGCGTTGTGTATCCACAAATTCACTGTATTCTTTTCTTTTTTTTTTGCTTAGAATATGGTATTTGTTGTCCAGATTTTTAAAAGTACTCAGTCAGGACTCGAGACGATCTAATTTGGTTTTATTCAAAGAACTGAAGGGAAACTCGCTCTACAAGGTTTTAGTACCTTTATTGACATGAAGTTCACATATCCTTTTTGTCTTGTTACCCTGTCTCTGTCGAGGTTTCTAACTGCTAAGATGCTCTTCTACGTGGGATCAATTTGTTGATTCTACAATTAGATGTGAATATTTAAACATTTAGATTATTATCAGCGTAGACGAAGGTTGGTGGAACACTGGAGCTGCTGCCGGATGGGTTGTTAAAGAATCTAACAAGGATTTAAATAGAACTGGCTATGACAAATTTCTTGCAGAGTCGCCTTTGCAAGCGGAGACGTTGGCGACTCTTAAGGCGATTATGTGGGCTAGACGACCGGGGATCCTTCACATGACTTTACAGTCTGACTGTCTAAGGTTCTTAAGTCAGCTCGCTGAAGCGGAAGAGGTCCACCATAGTATCAGAAATTTAATTTGCCAACATCAATGATCTGGTCACCTCTTTTCATTGTTTTTCAATTAGATTTGTTAATCGAAACCTTAACACTAGTGCGCATAGTTTGGCTAAGGCCGATATGTGTACGTGGTAAGGTGGGACTTGTAACCGTCGGCGGAAAAAAAAAAGATTGCTTTCCTGATGGAAATAGTTTCATGTAACTCATTGCTGTTGACGAATTTATTTGTAGTCTAAAATTTCAAATGAAGAACTGATATTGAACATGAATCGTCTACTTGCGTCTATTCCTGGTGTATTTATTTCACTGGATTGTGATATTGACTAAACTTGGTAGCTTTCTTATCCATAAACACTCTGATTAACTCAGATGATAGTGATTATTGATTATGATAAAGCGAGGATGTAGTGTTAAACTTGATAAGCAAGCTTTACCACAAAGCTATTAATGAGTATATCTTATTCAGACCCATCTATTGAATCTGCCGAACAACTTTCTAGAGAATGCGAGCACAGCAGGAAAATCTGGTTTGGCAGCCATCTCGGCATCAGATGCTATGGTGCCCAGCATTTGCGGTTATCCCTCTGGATCTTTAATTTACTCCAATACTTTCGACGACAACCAGAGGGTTACCTTCTTATTCTGGACTTATGTGTTTACTATGGACTTTATGGACCATTAGGAATAAGCGGCTGTTTGACGGCATGCTCCTTCCTTTCTCTGCTACCATGTGATTGTATGAGAATACTCGAGCCACAGTCCTCCAACCTTGTGTCACCCTTCTCCCGGGACAGTTGAATCCCTCAGTTCCTATCCACATTCTGAACACTTGACCAAGGTACACCTCAGTGTTAATACGGGGGCAAGAGAACTGCTACAAAACCATCCTACAGGTTGACGCATCATGGAACCCGACACTCAAAGTGGGGCTTGGATGGGTTATATTAGGCAACCCAACTGGTTCTTGTTCTGGTCAAAAGTCAGGATTAGCACAATGCCTACTACAAGCTGAAGCATTGGCTATCCGTGAAGCGCTCAAATGGGCTATCACACGAGGATTCCACAACCTTCACGTCTAAACGGACGGCTTCCTGCTACTTCTTTAACTAACTAGCCATCAAGAGCCTAATATTTTCTTGTGCCGACTGGTTTCTGATCTGCTTAGCATTAGTAATTTCTTTCACTGTTTGTCTATAAGCTATTGCTCATAACCTTGATACTACTGTATCTTAATCTTATGAATATATACCACTTCGATGGCAAAAAAAATATATATACCACTTGCCAAAAAATGAATCTTATTAAGATATGTACTATCTATCTTTGAGTCATTTGTTTATCTTTGATTAAAATACTTGTCTTAATCAATCAATCAATATATATTAATAAAGCAGTAATCTTCCGAGCGATTTGATTGGTCGGAGTTTTTTAATATATTTTTAATATATTTAGAATTAAAGTTTATTATTATTTTATTATTTAATTAAAGTTTAGGGGTTGGAATGAGTTTACATAGTTTAATGATAGTAATAATAATGTTTGATTATAATAATAGTAATAACTAGTTGGAAAGCCCGTGCGATGCACGGGCCTATTTTTAGTGCAAATGGTAATGACATCAGGTTAGATGATTGCATAAATTTGTGGAACTATTGATTGAGAAATTTTTATTTATATAATAGAATTACGTCGTCTTATTATAATTTCTAGATGTGGTATAATTTTACTTCAATTTATAGTTTTAAGAGTTGTTATAAGACTCAAAAGATTTTTCTAAGTCAGCTCATCATAATTTTTCGATGTGGGATAATTCAACTTAAATTTATGATTTTAAGAACTCTTTTTAGGACTCAAAAGATTTTTGATTGATACCTAAAGACGATGATTACTTTTATTTATATAATAGAATTTCATCACCTTAATGCAATTATTTTTCGATGTGGGATAATTTTAATTCAATCTATAGCCTTAAGAGTATTATAAGACTCAAGAGATTTTTTTTATTAATATCTAAAAACAAATAATTTCTCTCACTGATGATGTAGAATTTCACACATGTTTATAGTGTTTATAGTTTTAAGAACTTTTCTAAAATTCAAAAGATGTTTGATTTATATCTATGAAATTCATGACTTTGTAAAAAAAAAAATCAATGTTAAAAATTTTACTTTAGGACAAATGATTATCTAAAACAAATTATTTCTCTTATTTATGATATCTCATCATAATTTTATTATTATTATAATAATTTATTATAATAATTAAAAGATTCACTACTTGATTTTTTTATTATTGAAGATTCTTTCCAAAATTAAGTTTAGATGCAACGGACCAATCATATCGCTCGAAAACTTCCTCCTTTATATATATATTGATAAATAAGGGGAAAATATCACATTGACAAATATGAGTAGTAGGGGTAGGGACATACTCCCTCCGATTCACTGGGATCGCTACATTTACTATTCACACACAAAATAAGGAAAGTGAATTGGTGGACCACACTGATGATGTCATGTAAGATTAAATCCTATAATAATATTTGATTAATCCACAATTAGCAAAGGTTAACTTTCCAAATCATACATCAAAAATGGCGCCACTTTTCAATTACTAATTGAAAAGTCAACATTTTAACTTTTCAACAATTCACTTTTCATGTTTTAATTGCCGCCACTTACAAGTTACAACCACTAACTTACATTCCCTATATACACCATTTATATTCCCATATTCAATTCTCAACCACCATATACAACAAGAATGAAGAATATTCATATTCCTCATTAATTTCACATTAAATACATTACTCCAAAATCACAACAACCATTAATTAAAATAAACATTTAATGATCAAAATATGGATGCGGCTTCACTTTTTCCGGAACGAAGTCGACAAGTTATTTCGACTCTTTCGCCTTCCTCTCCGCAAGCCTCAAGCACGTCCCACAAAAAAAATGAAAGAAGAAGAAAAAGTCAGAATCTCACAGCAAATGCTTCTCAATTACTCGGAGCATAACGGAAAACTCAAACATGGTTATCTAAATCAATTAGCGGCTGAGCTAGGAGTTAGTAGGTGGACTACATACAGATTATGGAAAGAAGTTAAGGCGTCAATTCATAGGGGTTATGTACCGAAGCTAAAGCCAAAATACAAAGGGGCAGCACCAAAACTTCAAATTGACTTAGAGAAGGTACGAAATACTTGCCTCACTGATAGACAAAAGTTATCATCCGACTTAGGAATCGCTTTAGGGTGCTCTCAAAGCACTGCCCAAAGGGTAGTTTCTAAGGGAAAAATCAGAGTGCATACCAATGCTATCAAACCTTTTCTAACCGATGAAAATATGACCAAAAGGGTGCAATTTGTTCTCTCTAAAATTAAAACAAACTCCTTACCACAAAACCCAACATTTGAGAGCATGTATGAATATGTACACATAGATGAGAAATGGTTCTACATGAGTAAACCTACACAACGCTATTACCTCTTGCCGGATGAACCCGACCCACATAGAACATGCAAAAGTAAGAGGTTCATTGAAAAAATTATGTTCATGGCTGCGGTTGCTAGGCCTAGATTTAATGAAGATGGGGAATGTATTTTTGATGGGAAAATTGGTATTTTTCCGTTCATACAAACTGTCCCAGCACAAAGAGCAAGTAAAAATAGGGCTAGAGGGGTGCTTGTGACCAAACCAATTGATAGTATTACCAAAGAGGTTGTTAAAAATTGTCTTATTAATCAAGTTATTCCAGCAATCAAGGAGAAATGGCCACAAAACAGCAGTAAACACATCATAATCCAGCAGGATAATGCGAAAACGCATATTTCACCAAATGACCCGGATTTTTTGGTAGCAGCACAATCTGATGGGTTCGACATCATTTTACAATGTCAGCCTCCTAATAGCCCAGATCTCAACATCAATGATTTAGGTTTTTTTCGGGTTATTCAAACAATTCAGCACGGTAAATCAGCTCGTACTGTACTTCAATTGGTTGATGCAGTTTTAAAAGCCTTTGATGAAACAAATGAAAAAACATTGAACTATGTTTGGTTATCTTTGATGTTTTGTATGGGTGAAATACTTGTCGACAAGGGTAACAACAAGTATAAGATCCCTCATATGAACAAGAAAAAATTAAGTAGGTTGGGTCAACTACCAAAAGAAGTTCATCCTAACAAAGAATTGGTTCTACAGCTTTTGGGATATGAAGGTTGATGCAGATGGAACTATGTAAAGACATTCAACATTTTGAAGTGACTAACATGACATTTTGGAAGAAGGGTTAGATTAAACATTTTGCTTTTATGTGCTTATCGGAAAAGGTTGAGAAATGATCATACATCAGATTGTTTGATCATTGTTCAACATTTTGAAATGTCGCTTTTGTAGTAAGCTTTGACTCCGTACTTGTATATTATGAATATGACTTCTAAATGTTCATTATGTTCATTTTTCCAGCTCTCTCAAATTTGGTAGAGTGCCTGTCATCATCGAGATGGTATGGTGATCGAAAAACCGAAAAATCTGGTAGAATTAGTCGACGACTCCTAATTACCGAAAAACCGAAAAACTCTGTATAGAGTAATCACAACACAAACATGATGAAAATCGAAAAAGACGTCCAAATTAGTGGTTGAAACAAATCAATCATCTGCACAATGTTCAATTGACCAAATATTAACCCAAATATAGACCTATTATAAACTCAGGTTCATGAATTAAAAAAACAAATGTTCATGGATCAAACACAAACACAGAAACAGTGATGAACAAAGAATTAACAAATCTGTAAAAATAAATGAATGAATCTTTATCACCTTCTTTTTTTGAAAGGGGGCAACAGTGCCTCCATCATCATATCAACCATACATTCGGTCTTCATTCTTTCCGTGAGTGTCTGCATCTTTTTCTCCTTTCTCTCCTCTATTTTTCGATCCCTCTTTTGCTTCTCGGCTCTTTGAAGGCCTTGAATCCTTCTCCTGAGTCTATAATCATGAGGATCTGAAGAAACTTCGTCATGCAACTCATCAAACAAAGTAGAGCCCAATCTTTCTTCACTATCTTCAACATACAATGGGTCAATAGTAGAAGGAAGTAAAATATTTTCAGTTTCAGGGACGAAAGACCAATCTGTGTAGTGATCAGAATCCATGGACAATGAAGATCGGGTATGATTTTTTTTTTTTAAACAATGGGTGAAGATGTGGGTTTGATGTTAGGTAAGATAGGAATGGAGGATGATCGGTGATATGTCAATTTAATGAGGTTTGATTATTAATGTTAGAGAGTGAAGTTTGGTAGGAGTAATAATGATGAAAGTAGTTGACAGGAAAAAAAATAGGGGAATGGGTAATTGTGTTAGTAAGTAAATGGGTTTAGATATTAAGTAGGTTGGGTAAGTAAAAAGTTAATTGAATATTTTGGAATATAATAATGAAAAGTAAAGGGTAAGTTAGTCATTTCATTAGAAAAATATGGCCCAAAATGGAAACGTTGCAAAGCTGATGAATTTGCCAAAAACGGAATACGTTGCGAATCCAATGAATCGGAGGGAGTACTGTTTGTCTTGAGCTCGAGAACTAATGCTTTCTCATCCCCACGTTCATTCACAAGAACACCAATAACGTCTATAGAATCAAGGTTGATGTTAGACATGCCGGACGAAACACTTATTTCTTAAACGTGTTACATAAGTTAACAAATAAGTTACATAAACAATCAAGAGAATTGAAAGTAAAATTAGGAATGGATGATTGAAAGTAGAGAGCTAGCGTACGTATTGATCGGTTACCTTTAAAAATCAACAACAAATAAATAAATCAAGATTAGAGAAGAGAGATTAGAGATAAATAATGAAGAGTAGTGTGATCATGTATATTGTAAAACAATGAATGAGTGTACGTTATTCATGTGGAATACTGGGCATCAATGACTTTTAAATCATACGTGTCCATACCTGATAGAACTGCATCATTTAGACGACGGTATTCCAATTGGTGGAAGTGCACGAAGTCAAATTTGTGCATCAGAATGTTTGGGAGGTCCTTCTTTATTGGTTTCACATTAGTTTCATAAATAAAATTTAACAAATTCTTACTATCGCTTACAACGCGATAATTATGTTTGTTCGGCTCTACTTTAAAGCCCTCGATGAAAAGTATAGAGCCTTCTACAATCTTTGATCGGTAGATTCTCCATAATGCGCTCGCTATGGTAGCATGTACATAATCCCCCTAAATTGAAAGTGTACATATTGTTAATTACTCAAGAGTATATATAAAATTGAGTATATTAAACATGAGGAGAGATAAGGTAAAAGTACCTCTTCGTCGATGAGAACCATGTCTACGCATATGAGACTGTTATTATTTCGGAAGTTAAGAACTTCCCAGAGTCTTGACACACGGACCTTGATTTTCCAGTCCGTTTTGGATGAATCTAATTCCTTCAGTAATGAATACGACCTATGAAAAAAAATAAAGAGGAAATAATTATACTCCTATTAAGAAACTTTATGCTTACCAACTAATTCTAAAACATGCACGCATACAAACATTAGAATCTATTAAACTACTAATTGAAAACAAAGTTCAATGACATTAAAAAGTACTACTACTATTTAAGAGAAATATATGAGATTATTACGGTAGTGATGGTGCCATTATTAATGATTAGCACTTCGATGGAGAAGTATATTCAATTGAACCATCTCATTAACCTTATATAGTTAAATCAATAGCTCACACTTTCCTTTTCTTAAATCAATAAAATATTTTCTTTTTGTGTATGTTAGCAATTAGACTGGAAAAAATATATTCTTTTATTGCTTATGTTAGCCAATAGTTCAGAATTTCTTTTAATTAAATAAAAAAAAAATATACTAAAAACTTTTTATTAGATTGAAAAAAAATATGAATCAATGTATGTAAAGAAAGGTGTAAATTTTGTACGTCTTACACCAAAATTGTTTTAAAAATTATTGTGTAAATTCTAGGACTATTACCTAAAATTTAGGACTAACAATAGAATATATGACATCCCCACCAAAATTGTTTTAAAAGTTATATTAATAATATCATTTAAATTTTTTTATTAATGATATTTTCTTAAATTGAAATTTGATGCGACAGACCAATCATATCGTTCGAAAATTTGCATTAACGATATTTTCCTAAACTGATGCTACAAAATAAAATAAAGTATATTAAAAATTTTATTCTAGGGTGCATTAAAATTTTTGAGTCACTTTCCTTTTGATAG
Organism: Agrostemma githago; assembly: GCA_958450325.1. Taxonomy (NCBI): domain Eukaryota; kingdom Viridiplantae; phylum Streptophyta; class Magnoliopsida; order Caryophyllales; family Caryophyllaceae; genus Agrostemma; species Agrostemma githago. The sequence goes on from OY288243.1 coordinate 58,284,175, forward strand.
AAACTTTACTCGGGTCGTATCAAACAATTGCTAGTTATATATATATATATATATATATATATAGAGGTAGGTTCAAATAAGGTCAACAACTTTTTTAAGTTCATAAGTTCCAGTGTTAAAGTTACACAAAATGTGCTTAAAGTTACACGAGATGAGTGATAAAGTTGCACTTTATCACTTGAAATGACAAAAGTGCTGAATGTTATAGTTACATATCAATTTTGAACAAATGCAACTTTAACGTATGCCATCTGTAACTTTAATATAGACTTAAAAAAATTGTTGACCTTATTTGAACCTACCTCTATATATATATATATATATATACGATCTCTAATTTTACCCCCTCACCTGTAAAAGTTCACATGAAAAAGTTCCTGCTTTATATATATATATATATATATATATATATATATATATATATATATATTGATTCTCCTAAACGACTACAATCTATGCTTTGTGAGACATTAATAATAATAATAATATAATAATACATTATGATATAGTAGTTTAGTAGTTTGATAATAGTAATAATAATGTTTGATTATAATAATAGTAATAATTCTCCTAAACGACTACAATTTATGCTTTGTGAGACATTAATAATAATAATAATAATAATAATAATATAATAATAATAATACATTACGATATACTCCGTAGTAGTTTAGTAAGATAGACTAACGTATGTGGGCAAGTAATCAGTCATAGGGTCGGATACTACATAGATATTGTATTAACAACGTCACTAATAATATTGATTTTACGGTTCTTTTTATTATTATTTTTTGGTACGATTATTTTACGTTTCTAATGTTACTCTTACTTCCAATAGAATTCCAACAAATATTACATACTATATCAAAAATAAACTTCCCTTCTAATTACAATACACACTTCTAATTTCGTTAAGTTTTTTTTTGGGGAAAATGTAAGTAGTATATTAATCAAAGAATAAACAAATATACATTAAGTATCCATCAACCTAGTGATGAAATTTTCATCTCTAGTGTTGAGTTTCCCTTTTTGAACACTATTAAAATACATTTTCAATTCCTTAATGATGCCCTTACTCACTACGAACGGTCTTAAAATAATGCCATCCACTCTGCTTTTACTTCTCTGCTCCCAAATATAGTAAATGGAAGCATTCATCACACTATTAATCACTGCTCGTTGTAGTCTGCTGCCTCTCATTCCATCCCGTTGGGCGTTACTGCGTGTACTGGTGAAATCGTGATCTAACCACATTCTCAAATTCCTCAACACCTTGCTACTATACTCACAATCCCAGAAAAGGTGATTCCTGTCCTCCGACTTCTCATTGCAAACACAACACAAGTCATTAATAGTCAGGTTGAGACTAAATAATTTGGTCTTCACATTCATAGCATCGTGTTGGTATAGCCACGCAATAAATCTATGCTTCGGTATCGTCCATTTACTCCATACAAGTCTACATCAATCCATTTCCATTCCTTTGTCCCTGATCCAATTGTATCCTCTAGCCGTAGTATATCGATTACTATCATTCCATTCTCCTCCTTCAAAGCCTATTTTGAATTTATCTTTAACTTTGCAAATTTTCCTCCATCCCCATCCCACGTCCGTCGGCGGCTCATATTGCATCCAATTCTGCCCTTTTAGGTAGACAGAGTGAACCCAAGACACCCACAGTCTATTCGGGTCCTTTACAACCCACCATACCAACTTACCTATCGCAGCTTTATTCCAATTGGAGCATTGGGTCAAATTCAACCCTCCTTCTTTATACGGCATACAAATTTTCTTCCAAGCAAAAAGAGGAGACCTGGTATAATTAATTCCTCCTTCCTAAAGAAAGGTCCGGCATAACCCTTCAATCTGCTTGATTATCCCGGTCGGGATAAGGAAGATGCTCGCCCAATAGTTATGAAGAATGGATAAGACGGATTTAATCAAGAATGGATAAGATGGATAAGGAAGATGCTCGCCCAATTATTAGTAGTAGTTAAGTAGTATTAGTAGTGGTAGTAGATTAATAGTAGTGGTGGTAGTAGTAGTATTAGTAGTGGTAAATTAGTAGTACTAGTAGATTAGTAGTATTATTAATAGTAGTTAAGTAGTATTAGTAGTAGTAGATTAGTAGTAGTATATTAGTAGTATTAGTAGTAGAAGATTAGTAGTAGTTAAGTAGTATTAGTAGTACTAGTAGATTAGTAGTATTAGTAGTATTATTATTAGTAGTTAAGTAGTATTAGTAGTTAGGGGTGTTCAAAAAGTGACCCGGACCGGCAAACCCGACCGAACCGGACCGTACGGTCCGGTCCGGTCCGGACCGACTACATACCGGTCCGGTCCCCAATTCTCCAAAAACTTGGATGCCGGTCCCCGGTCCGGTCCGGTCCGGTCCACACATAAAAAAAATAATCAAATTTAGTGTATTTTGTCGGTCCGGTCCGGTCCGGTCTTAAGAGGGTCCGGTCCGGTCCGGTCCGGGTTTTTTGTTAACCGGTCCGGTCCGCGGGTTTAGATTTTATGGGTTTCCGGTCCGCGGGTCAAGCCGGTCCGGTCCGGTCCGGTCCGGGTTTGGACCGGTGAACACCCCTATTAGTAGTAGTAGATTAGTAGTAGTATATTAGTAGTATTAGTAGTAGAAGATTAGTAGTAGTTAAGTAGTATTAGTAGTAGTAGATTAGTAGTATTAGGCCCTGTTCTCCTGGACTTAAACTGACTGAACTGAACTGAATGTGTCTGAACTGAACTTAACTGAATGTGTCCGAACTGAACTGAACTGAATGTGTCTGAACTGAACTGAACTGAACTGAATTGAACTGAACTGAACTGAACTGAACTGAACTGAATACAACTGAACTGAATACAACTAACATCCATGATCAAGTACAGCAAAATTAGAGCAACAGGGCAACAATACTAATCAGCAAGTTGACCTCTAAATCTACTACTACCATCATTATAACAACAATAACAACACTAACACAACCAATATTATTTCATACAAACCAACACTACCACCATTAAATTAACACAACCCACCACTCACACAAACTAACCCCAACACTAACACAACCAACAACAACAAACCACAACAATAACCTAATCAACAATAACATTAACAATAACAAATATTTAAAAAATTTAACAGTTTGAACATACTTTGATGGAGAAAAGACGGAAAAATGAACCGAAGATGAGGAGGGCGCGCGGCAGGGGGGAGGACACGACAGTGGAAGGGCGCGCCGGCAGTGGCGCCGGCGGTGGATTTGTCGCCGGTGGAAGTCGTCGCCGGCCGGTGGGGGAGACGGGAAGGGGGAGGGGAATTGGGTAGATTAGGGTTTCGGGGAATCGATTTGGGGAAATCGATTTGGGGAAATCGATTTGGGCTGTTTCTTTATGTGTGTCCGCGTCTTTTTTTTTATATATGGAAGACTTATGCGGCGGACAATCCCACGCAAAATCCGCCGCGTGTCACCATCTATGCGTCGGATTCTCCGCCGCATCGCAGGATTAATTTTTTAAATTAAATGTCCCCCCTGCGTCGGTATAAGGCATACTATGCGGCGGATTTTCCGCCGCATAATTAAGCGCGAAACTCCCACCCTTGGGCGCCCTTACCCTGCGTCCATTTTGCGTGGGCTATTCCCACGCAAGTCTGTCGCGTCGCCCAATCCGACGCGAATCCGACGTGAGTAGAAACATGTGTCGGATATTTAGTCCGCCGCAAAAGGTCCGCCGCAATTTCATCTGTTTTTTGTAGTGAACCTTCCCGCGTAGGACAATTTTCTAGCACCCAACCGTCTTATTCTTTCAGTGATATTATGCACCAGGGGCTGACAATCATGGATCGCGTGAGTCTCGACGCTTTAATAGGGACACCCAAATACTTGAACGGGAGTGTCCCGGCTTTACAGCCTGAAACAGCCAAAATGTCTTGCTGTACCTCCTTCTTCACTCCATTAAAATAAATGTTTGATTTTTCTTTACTGAGCTGGAGTCCAGATGCCTATGAGAAAGTCGCGAAGGTACGCAAGAGCACCATCATCGACGGAACATCCCCTTTACTGAAGAGTAGAAGATCATCTGCAAACATCAGATTGACAAGCTTCATTTGTTTGCATTGCGGATGATACCTGAAATCCATGTTCTCCGTGGTATACATGAGCAGTCTAGTTAAGTACTCCTTACAAATTGTGAACAATAACGGAGATAACGGATCTCCCTGCCTCAGGCCTTGCTTACCTTGGAAAAAACCGAAAGCTTCTCCATTAAGATTGAGCGAAAAGGAGGCCGTGGAGACACATTGCATAATCATATTACGAATCAGCGGAGGGAAATTCAATTGCTGCAACATTTGCTCCAAAAAGTCCCATTCAACCGCCTTCTGCATATCCATTTTGATCATGCATCTCAGAGAGACTGCTTTCCTCGAGTATAACCGTATTAGATCCTGACAGATGAGGATGTTTTCAACTATGCTCCGCCCTCGAATGAAGCCTCCCTGAACGGGGGAAATAATGTCAGGCAGTACTCTCGCAATTCTCGCGCATAGGATTTTCGATATGCATTTGTATACCGTGTTGCACCACGCTATCGGCCTAAACTGAAGTACTGAAACAGGTCTCTCAATTTTGGGAATCAGAGTAATATTCGTGGTATTGAGCTGTTTCAATAAACGCCCCGAGTCGAAAAAGTCCAGAACAGCATTACACACATCATCGCCCACAATGTTCCAAGCGTCCTTGAAGAATTTGCTTGAGTACCCATCAGGCCCGGGGGCCTTATCATTTGGTATGCTAAACATCGTGTCCCGTATTTCTGTTCTAGTGACAGGTGCATTGAGAATCTCCCAATGATCAGCACTACATTTAGGTCCCAATTGCATAACCTGATCCACCACCTTGGTAGTATTTCTCCGATCACCCATGAGACCTTTGTAATAATCGAGAAACGCCTCTTGAATAGAATCAGCCGTAGTATGTAATGTACCTTGTTTATCCTCTATTTGATGCACTGTGTTCCTTGCGCGTCTGGATTTAAGAGACCCATGAAACACGGCCGTGTTGGCATCTCCTTCTTTCAGCCAATGAAACACACGGCCGTGTTGCCTTTTTGTTTTAGCTATATATAAGGTTAATAAGGCGGTAACAAATCAATATACAATTTAGGACATCATCAAGGTGCTACCAATCAATCCAATAATTACTTGAAATCAATAATGACATCATCAAGGTATTTTTACGTTCTAAATAGAGCATGACCATCTAATTATGTCTCCAAAGTGGTTGATTTTTTTGTATTTGTTAATATGTCTAATCATCTCTTCTTTATTTTTTTGGAAGATCGTATTCATTCCTTAGGGAATTAGATTCATCGAAAACCGAATGGAAAATTAAGGTTCGTGTCTCAAGACTATGGGAAGTTACTAACTTCAGAAATAATAATAGTTTGGTATGCGTGGACATGGTCCTCATTGACGAAGAGGTACTTTTAACTAATCCCCTCTGATGACTGGTATAATTATGTCAATACACTCTTGCGTAGTTAACGTTATACTCATATTCAATTTAGGGAAATTATGTACATGCTACCATCGGAAGTGCACTATGGAGATGCTACCGTTCAAAAATTGTGGAAGGCTCTATATACTTCATCGAGGGTTTGAAAGTAGAGCCAAACAAGCTTATGTATCGCGTTGTAAGCGACAGTAAGATTTTGCTAAATTTTACTTATAATACTCACGTGAAGCCAATAAAAACGGCTCTTCCAAGCATTCTGTTGCACAAATTTGATTTCGTACACTTTCATCAATTGGAATATATATCAGCGTCGAAACGATGATGTTCTATCAGGTATTTATATCTACAATTATCTTGCTTTATTAATATATAATTAATATTAATATATTAAAAATAATATTAATTTCATTATTCTAAGCCTAATTCTCCTAATATGATGCCTAATACCTATGCGGGTCATTCTATGCTTTATGAAAGTTTCATAATGATAACAATAAATAATATATTACTATTGATGGGAGGGATTTGTCGTGGATCCCGCCAACAAATAAAAACCAACTAACCTAGTGGGTAGCTAGGGTAAGTCGGGTCGAATCCACAGGGACGGGAGGTCGGACTAAGGTATGCTACGGTCAAGGACTATGTTCGAGACGAGCTATTCTAAGGGGGAGGCTAAGGACTAAGCTAGGTCTAAAGCAAGAAAACAATCAAGGGAAACGGGCTAGGATTAGGTCGGGGTCAAAGGGGTAACAGAATGGTCGAGGAAGAGCTAGAGTGAAGGAGGTAGTAGGGTAATCTAGGTGTAGTCCGGGCTCTCGCAACTTAGACTCACCTAGAGGTTCCACCTAAAACCCACCTTGGCGACACAAACGACAAACGGGGCTACTAGCGTGATATCGGGGCCTAGGTCGCATCCGGGTTCTCGCAACTTAGACCGACCTAGGGGTCGTCCTCACCGGGCTCTCGCAACTTAGTGAGGGAACCAAACCCACAAACAAACTATCACCCACAAGAGAAAGTCAAGAAAAACAAGCATATGCATACTAGTCATTCAAGCATTTCAACAAACATGTGATATGCATCAAACCAAGAGGAAACCCAAATCTTCCACCAACATCTCCAACAATCCCTTAATCATCCAATTAACACCCTAATCACCTTACTAACCCTAGCAAGATACTACTCTAACATATCTATAATAAAACTAACAAGAACAAGAGGAATCAACATAACAATCAAAACAAACATGAAGAAACTAACAAGAACTATGAACTATGAACAATACATTCAACAAAGAATCAAACTTTAATGAAAGAACAAGGATAAGAGAAAGGAAAAGAAGATTATACCTACTAACAAGATGAAAGGAAGAAGGAAACTTGCATAAATGAGAAAAATCCAAAACAAACATCCAAGTTTGTCAAGCTTTGTGGAGATCTTGAATAATTCCCAAATTACAAGCATTAATCTATGATTAACGAAAATCTAAAGACTAATCTACACTAATCTATGCTAATCTATGCTAAAATAATCTAGGGTTTAAGGGGAAGTGTCTAACATCCCCTTAACATAACATGGGAAGAGTATATATAGGGTTACAAGTGGAAGGGAGAAGAAAGAAAATGATGTGGCTGTAGCTGGGTGGTCCCGACCGGGACGGGTTGGTCCCGACCGGGACGGCCTGGCAGTGACACCTTCAAAAGCGCGCTTCATCCCCGACGGGATGAGGTGCATACCCGTCGGGGATTAGTCGTGTAGGCCTCCAATATGACCCTTTTGGTTCCTTCTTGCCTCACATGGACTTCTCATCGATTCTCGGGACTCGGGATCGGGTCTCAGAGGCTCGGGATTGGGTTCCAAGGTCTCGGGGTCGATTCCAAAGCATCGAGTCATCGTTCCTTTATCTCGTTGGCTCCAAAATGTGTATGAATCGAGTCGGAAACGCTCCAACTCTTCCAAATGGGTCTCGGGAACCTGAAACTAACTAAAATAAGCATAAGAAGCCCACAAATCGCTCCCAAGGAGCGATTCCACAAGGAAAAAGGGACCAAAACACTACGAAATAGGCACTACAAACTACACTTATCAACTCCCCCACACTTAACCCTTACTCGCCCTCGAGTAAGCACAAACTAACTACTAAACTAGCCGAGTGGGTATTAGCGCACCCTACGCCCTTTCAACTCACGCGAGTGCACTTAGAGGAAAAGTGCACTCCGCAAGGCAAGTGGGGTCTTGCGACAAAACTGTGGATGCAACCGGACACAAAACACATAAACAAACAAGCACACAAACAAACTCACAAAAGGTTGCACCCAAAAGAAAAGAAACACCGCTTCCCTCAAACAAGCGGTGAAAGAAGCACTGGTTTAGGACTCAAGGCAAGTGACAACGTTCCCAAGCTAGCAATACAAACCAAAATGGACAAAACCCTAATAGTATGACGACAAAGCAATAAAAACGTTGGTAACTTACCTCGGTTCCTCCTAACCTTCTAAGATCGTACCACGGGACGATCGGCGGGATGGAAAAAGGATGAACCACGGTGTTAGTCGACACTGTAGGTAAGTGAGACCCCGCCCCCTTTAGCAATGAGCCAAGAGGGTCGTCCCATGTCTAAAACCGCCTAACTAGTCCAAGTAAAAAGATGAAAATACGCAAAATGAGGGAAGACCGACTAATGCCGCTATCATCCTTCCTAGGGACTCGGTCCTTTGGTAGGCTCTTCACGGCAAAAGTCAGAAAAAGACTTATTTTGAGAGGTAGGGGTTATTTTTGTGAATCGGGTTTTCTTTTGGCATTTTCTCTTTTGCATTTTTGCCTTGTTTTGCCATGCCATTCTTTTTCTTCTTTTCTATTTTCTTTTTGGCTTTTGTGCCTTTTTTTTCTTCATTCTTTTCTTTCTTTCATTTTTTTTCTTTTTCTTTTCTTTGCCCTTTTGGCTTGATTTGGCTTTTTGGCATTTCTTATTGCAAAGAAAGACGAATTCAACAATTTGCAATTTTATTGTGTGGAAATGTGTAGGAGGTAGGGGAATAGGTAAGTTGGGGGTCGCGATTTCCCTTCAAACCCACAAAAAGGGGAGAACTTGGACTAATCAAACAATCTTAGACACGGTCACCTAAGGGATGAGACTCGGTAACCAAGGCCTTTTCACACCGTGGGTGGTCATAATGGTCAAAATGCAAATCCCGTTGTAAATCCCTAGTAGACTAGGTGGACTCAAGGTAAGAAACCAACGAAATCATTGATTTAGGGTCATTCTACTAGACTAAAGTCCAAGACTCGATTTATACTACTAGAAAGGGAAAGCAAACACTTGCACATTAGCCTCTAAACCGGGTTTTCGAAAACCTTTTACACACAAGACACACAACAAAACAGAAAACAAAGACTCAACGAAAACGAAAGAAAAAGAAACAAAAGCAACAAAACAAGAACAACACAAAACGAACACGTACGTAACACAAACACCACCCCTAGCTTCCAAATGAGCAACCGACCAACATCAAACTTTACAAAGCTCCTCCCGAGCACACCACATCACGTTCTCCTCCAAACTCCACAAGAGATAAAGAAGAAAAAGGGATAAGATGTTACCGGAAGTCTTGAAGGTTCGCCAAAGCTATCGGTGATTCAAGTAACCTATAAGGAAAAAGGGAGGCAAAACACGCACAACACAACAAATACACGATACAATGACATAAAAGGAAAACACACAAAAGGAAAATCTTTTTGATTTTTATGAAATTTTTTCAAATTTTTAGGATTTTTAAAGATTTTTTTTGAAAAACTACGAAAATAAAACTGACTACGATAGAATATCGCTCCCCCACACTTAAGCCGAGCCATGTCATCATGCTCGACCGTAGTGCATGGGAGCACAAAAGAAATGAAACTACGAAAATAAAGCTAAAAATCAAAAAGAAAAGTGGAGAAAATGGTAGAATGTGTCCGGCCGGGGTGTAGTCAAGTCACCATGGGCCGAGACAAGAAAAGATATGGAAGGGGGAAGGAAATAAAAAGAAGGAAATAAAAGGAAATGGGAGGGGAGGGCTAGGTGTAATCAAATCACCTAGCCCGGATTCCGCCTAAATCCGACTAAATCCAACAAAAGGGGTGAAAAACTTGTAAATTTTGGATTTTGAAATGACTCTCGACGTAGTCACATCATCGAGAGTTGGGAGCAACCATATACCAAGGCCTCGAAGGCCACCATGACATCAAGACACAAAAGTGTACAAGGGGAAGGGAATAAACACAAAAGAAAACAAGCTATAAAAGACGGGAAAGAGAGGATAGTTGCCGTACCAATAGGTTAGCAATTCACTCGCTCCATCGTCTCATAGATCAATATAAGCACAAAACTTGTCTTCGTCGTTGCTATTCCTCTTCATTCTCGATCAAACCGCATGGTGAGGTAGTAATGGTGTGAGGGGGTGGAAATTGATGTGAAGGTTGGTGCCAAGTGGATAGAAGATGAAGTGAGGGTATGAAATGAAGTGTAATGGTCATATGACATGAGCAAGGATGGGTAGGGAGGTTGGGTGGGGGTATACAATGGTTGGGTGGGCCCAAATGTCGAAGAAGAGGCCAAAAGAGGAGAAAGGGGACCATCCCGGTCGGGGTGGATGGTCCCGGTCGGGAAGACACACTCGTCTCGGTCGGGAAGCCACCTTCCCGGTCGGGACGGCACTCCAGCAAGCTCCAATTTTTGCACCTACATCCCGATCGGGATGGCTCCTTCCCGGTGGGGATGGCATATCCTTCCCGGTCGGGAAGCTCCCTTCCCGCCCGGGATGGGTCTTCTTGACCTCCAAAACCCCAAGAGCTTCGCCGAAGCTTCAAAAACCGACTTCCATACTCACGACCCAAGTTCTATCATTAACCATTCCTCTCTAGGAATCATCTTCACTTCACACCTATGACAATAATCTCAAATACAACATCAAATTCCCTCCCTCACATCGATCATCAAAATACCAAATTCCAAGAATTCCACAAAACTAACAATCCTAGAAACCAAGGTACCAAACAAACATATATACACACACAAAAGCAAAAAGAACAAGAAAAAGAGATATATACAATAAGGTACTCTCACCAACTACACCTCCATAGCCATCAAGAGCTCGAAGGAGTAAGTCAAATGCCCTAGCAACATCTTCATTTAAGCTCACATGGCCAAGCCTAGCCACTTTCAAAAGTTTCCAAGTCGGAGGTGAGAAGCGATCATCTTCATTAAGCTCGGGGTTCTCGTGATCTTCCCGGTCTTCGGAACCAACATAGCTACGACTCTTATGACCATCCGGTAGGTATAGTGGTCTAGAGTCAAGCTCGGTATCATGATGTGGGAGATCACACCCTAGGGGTGTCGCTTCTTCTACGGGGTCGAGAGTGGAACTCTTTTCCACCGCCCGACAAGGATCCTCTTCACCAACCGTCTCACAAGACAAGGGACTAGACATCGAGTGCGGTAGAGGAGGAGAAGACATCAAGTTTTCTTCATTGGAGGCTTTAGGATCCTCCAATTTCCCGTTCAAGGCAAGTTCCAAGGCATCTACTTCTTTTTCCCAAGTATTGCGCTCCTTTTCACTCACTTTGTCTATATGGCCTAGAGGAGGTAAGTCTTCACTTGGCTTTGGATTGTCTAGTGGTTCATCACGAAGAAAATCGAACAAATCCAATTTTAACGCCAATACATCGGCTCCCCAAGAGTTATCTCGAGAATCATGTTCACTCCCCTCCTCATTGTTGGCCTTTGAAGCTTCAACTTCCTCTATTCTCTCCCTATCTTCACCACCCAAGCAACACTCAACAATGGTCTCTTGATCGACCCTCTCTTCTTCATTTGTAGCTTCAAGGTTGGGTTGACTTTCTTGTGGAGACACCCGACCCTCTTGCCCAAATGAACCTTCCTCAACATGTTGTGGAGCTCGAGTGGCCGACATCGTGATATGGGCCATGAGTGCATTGATGCGAGCATCTTGCACCTCTATTTGGGCCTTGAGCTCCTCCCTAACCCCTATTATTTGAGTCACCATCGCTTGTTGAGTCTTTTGCAATAGATCTATCGCATCATGTTGACTCTTAAGCAATTGATGCATCATTTGAAAAATCTCAAAGTTGGGATCTTGTGGTCGTGGGTTATGTGAGGGTGTTTGGTAGTTGTTAGGATGTTGGAATGATCCTTGACAACTTTCTTGGTAACCGTATGGAGGGCGTTCATAAGAATGTTGATGAGGTTGAAATGGTTGGTGAAATTTTGGGACTTGGCCTTTTGTTCCAAAGTTGTCCCGTGATGATTGATGGTAGCTTGGACGAGCCATGTCCATAACGTCGCTTTGGTACCTAGGATGAGCTAGAAGCACTTGAGCAAACGTTAGTATCCTAGTGCTTTTGAGGCACTAGGAAGGGAGGGTAACACACAAGAAGAAAAACGGAGATACACAAGGAGAAGAGAACACAAAAATCAAGAACAAAGTCCAAAACTAAGCAAACAAAAGTCTAAACTACGCCGTCCCCGGCAACGGCGCCAATTTGATGGGAGGGATTTGTCGTGGATCCCGCCAACAAATAAAAACCAACTAACCTAGTGGGTAGCTAGGGTAAGTCGGGTCGAATCCACAGGGACGGGAGGTCGGACTAAGGTATGCTACGGTCAAGGACTATGTTCGAGACGAGCTATTCTAAGGGGAAGGCTAAGGACTAAGCTAGGTCTAAAGCAAGAAAACAATCAAGGAAAACGGGCTAGGATTAGGTCGGGGTCAAAGGGGTAACAGAATGGTCGAGGAAGAGCTAGAGTGAAGGAGGTAGTAGGGTAATCTAGGTGTAGTCCGGGTTCTCGCAACTTAGACTCACCTAGAGGTTCCACCTAAAACCCACCTTGGCGACACAAACGACAAACGGGGCTACTAGCGTGATATCGGGGCCTAGGTCGCATCCGGGCTCTCGCAACTTAGACCGACCTAGGGGTCGTCCTCACCGGGCTCTCGCAACTTATTGAGGGAACCAAACCCACAAACAAACTATCACCCACAAGAGAAAGTCAAGAAAAACAAGCATATGCATACTAGTCATTCAAGCATTTCAACAAACATGTGATATGCATCAAACCAAGAGGAAACCCAAATCTTCCACCAACATCTCCAACAATCCCTTAATCATCCAATTAACACCCTAATCACCTTACTAACCCTAGCAAGATACTACTCTAACATATCTATACTAAAACTAACAAGAACAAGAGGAATCAACATAACAATCAAAACAAACATGAAGAAACTAACAAGAACTATGAACTATGAACAATACATTCAACAAAGAATCAAAGTTTAATGAAAGAACAAGGATAAGAGAAAGGAAAAGAAGATTATACCTACTAACAAGATGAAAGGAAGAAGGAAACTTGCATAAATGAGAAAAACCCAAAACAAACATCCAAGTTTGTCAAGCTTGGTGGAGATCTTGAATAATTCCCAAATTACAAGCATTAATCTATGATTAACGATAATCTAAAGACTAATCTATACTAATCTATGCTAATCTATGCTAAAATAATCTAGGGTTTAAGGGGAAGTGTCTAATTAACATCCCCTTAACATAACAAGGGAAGAGTATATATAGGGTTACAACTGGAAGGGAGAAGAAAGAAAATGATGCGGCTGTAGCTGGGTGGTCCCGACCGGGACGGGATCATCCCGACCGGGACGGTCCTTTCATACCAACCAGGACGGGTTGGTCCCGACCGGGACGGCCTGGCAGTGACACCTTCAAAAGCGCACTTCATCCCCGACGGGATGAGGTGCATACCCGTCGGGGATGAGTCTTGTAGGCCTCCAATATGACCCTTTTGGTTCCTTCTTGCCTCACATGGACTTCTCATCGATTCTCGGGACTCGGGATCGGGTCTCGGAGGCTCGGGATTGGGTCCCAAGGTCTCGGGGTCGATTCCAAAGCATCAAGTCATCGTTCCTTTATCTCGTTGGCTCCAAAATGTGTATGAATCGAGTCGGAAACGCTCCAACTCTTCCAAATGGGTCTCAGGAACCTGAAACGAACTAAAGGAAGCATAAGAAGCCCACAAATCGCTCCCAAGGAGCGATTCCACAAGGAAAAAGGGACCAAAACACTACGAAATAGGCACTACAAACTACACTTATCAACTATATACTCCGTTTAGTAGGATAGACTCAACTTTGTTTACTTATAATTTATGCGGGTCTTTTTAACTTATAACAATAAATAATATATTAATAATGCTTTGTGAAAGTTTCATTCTATGCGGGTCAAATTATTTTTACTCATATAATTTGTGTTATCTTAAAATTTTTGTTAAGACGTTATTGGTGTTCTCGCGAATGAACGTGGGGATGAGAAATTATTGGTTCTCGAGCTTCAAGATAAACAGTATGTCCCTAACTTCCTCCTACTCGTGTTTGTTAATGATGTGTTATTTTGCCCCTATTTTGTATATACATTATTATTGCTTGTTGATCTTTATGTAAACAGCAATCAATACTTGAAAGTGAAACTTTGGAACGATTGTATCAAACAATATTACACTATTAAGAAGAGGCTTGAGGATGCCAGATGCAAACTATTTGTAATAGTTGTATCTTCTACGAGAGTCAAGGGTTACACCCCTGGTAAGACAATACTTGTGGTTATTAAAATCACATTTTTTGGTTCAAATTAATTTATTTCTATATAAATAACACGTCTTTTGATCTTTCACTTTCACAGCTTCTCTCCATGTTGAAACCTCTCTCTCAACCAAGATTTATATCAATCCTGAAATTCCCGAAGTTGATGAATTCAAAACAATTTGGAGGTATTACTTGACTTTGTTTATTTACTAATTAAGCGTGACATGAGATTCGATTTTTCTCCTACATCTATTTACATGCAATTATTTTAACTTTGGACGTGTAATATTAAGTCCAAAAATTCAGTGATAGAGAAGAAGATATAGTTGTCGGTAAATTTAAAATCCAAAAACGAGGTATTTTAGATCATGAAGATCTCGTTGCAAATAAGGACGTGTTAACATTATTGAACACTTGCAAATTGCCTTATCAAAAGGTGAGTTTTTTCCCTCATGTATATTATATCAATACTTTTACTTGCTTTATGATAACACGATTTATTATTTGAGTAATGAAAATAGGTCTTTTATAATAATGTGCACATTGACTATGCAGGATTTTACATGCTACCTCATAGTGGAGGTTAACAAAGTATTGACTGACTTACCATGGCACTACCCATCCTGTCCTGGTTGTAACAAGAAACTAAGGCTAACATCAATTCAGTTCTACTGTCAACATTGTGAGAAGGAACTTGACAATGCCAAGTTGATGTAAGGCAGTTTGTTATTGTTAGTTACAGTTGCTTTATTTTCAACTGAGAATTTGGCATTAACATACACTTCTATTATCATCCATTTTACCTATTTGTAGGTATCGAGTGGAATTATCAGTTCAGGATGCTACGGGCTCAACTATATTTGTAATCTTTAACGATGAGACGAAGAGAATAGTTGGACAAGATGCAAGCTCGTTGTATGACGCACATACGACTGAGGTAATAAATAAATTGAATTACATGTCAATTTTTTAAAGGGTGGGAACTGGAAGCAAATGCATATTAGTCCTACTTCGAGCTGGTCTTGGAGGAGGATTTGCAAGATTAAGGATACTTTTCTGTTAGGGTATACTCAATATTGGTGGTGTAGAAATGGGAATGAATATACTGTAAAGCAAGGGTACAAGTGGATTAGAGAGGATAAGCCTACGGTTGATTGGTGTAATCTGGTGTGGCATAAACTAGCCCAGTCTAAACATTCTTTCATAGCCTTGATAGTTATGCATCATAGACTGCAAACAAATCTGCGCTTGCAGCATTGGGGGTTGAATGTTAATCCTAATTGCTGGCTTTGTGCAGATGGTTTGGAAGACCAAGAGCATCTGTTTTTTCAATGCAGATATAGTGAGAGATGTGTTCATCTTGTAGCCGAATGGTTACAACAAGATATTCTAGTGGTTAATGCTTGGAATTGGTGGAAAGATCTTGCTGTGCAAAAGAGGATTAAAAGGGTAATAGGATGTGCGTTGGTGGCGCTGATTTACTATGTTTGGCAGGCTCGGAATTCGGCGAAGCATAATGCGGTTATTGATAAGCCTAAGTATATGGTGAAGAAGATCAAAGAGGAAATGAGCATTCGGTTTAAGTTTATTTTGAAAATAGAGAAATACAAGGAAGTAGAACATTTTTTCCATTAGAAATGGTCAATTGGTCTAGTTGAAATGGGTGATGTATTGGTGAGAACTTGATGTATTATGATGATTCAGTTTTAATATAACCCTTACATTTTCACCAAAAAAAAATAAATAAATTGAATCTTCTTCACAGTGTTCGTCTTTTTAACTGAATATCACTAGGCATGACAATTATTCTTTTGACAATCAGGATGTAACAGATGACACTAACATTGATAATGTCCCAAAATTGCTCCGTAATACCTTCGAAAAAAAATAGTTCGTGTTCAAGGTGAAGGTCACAGACTACAACCATATCGTCAAGTACAGGCAAACGTTTACTGTTGCTAATATTTTCAGCTACGAGCCGGAGTAGGTACGCTTCTTATTACGATATACCGTAATAAAATATATATATTGTGCATAGTTCAGTAATTGCTAATAATAATGCGCTCAGTCGTCCTATGATAATCATTTGTGTACTGTGTATGCTCCTATACCCACAGGTGGACTCAAACGCAACATCACGTACTGTAGGAAAGCGGCCACTTATCGTTTCACGAGAAGAGGAAGACGATGAGACCTCCTTCGTTGATAATACAGTTGAGGCCACAGTAGCAATCAATCCCAAAAAGACAAAGATGTCAAAATTTAATGTCTAACAATTCTACCTGTGGAGCGTCGGGACGATCTGACTTATACATTATTTTCCGATTATATTTAGATTTCCTATGTTCAATTTCTACTAGACTACTACTATAATATGTCTAAGCCTCCGTATGTCATCTTAATCTTATCTTTTATGTCATCTCAATATGTTTGTGACACCTAATACACTTATCTTAATATGTTCAATACGTTGCAATTTATTTTAGTATTTCAAGTACTCCGTAGTTCGTATTACATTAAAAAGCCCCACAATTAATATGTTGTTTGTTGACGTATCTGCAGTGAACGACACGTTATACGCCAAGTCCTCACACAATTCTCCTTACCAATCGGATCCACGTCCAACTATTGTCAACTAATCATGACGATATTCCAACTAATTCGACTTCTACACTTCACCCGGAGAGGGGCGTTTAGTTATAAGGGCCAAGCTCAAACCGGTTTCTATTAAAATA
The DNA here is from genome assembly GCA_958450325.1 of Agrostemma githago. NCBI lineage: Eukaryota > Viridiplantae > Streptophyta > Magnoliopsida > Caryophyllales > Caryophyllaceae > Agrostemma > Agrostemma githago. The sequence goes on from OY288243.1 coordinate 58,301,077, forward strand.
TTTATGACATGAAGAAGGTAGGCTATGTCAGCAACTTTCCCAAATCAATTTGATAACGGACTATGCCCCGAATAGGAACTCCTAGAGAGTTATTACTTCTCACATCTTACTCAATAACTTATTTCTGCCCTCCCTGTCGAAAAAAAACACATACAAAACAGAAAAATATTGAATGGGATGTTGATCTTATATCATATATAATCTGCCCTCCCTAAATCCGTCTTAATTGCTAACACAGAAGCTTTGAAGTTACGCACATAGAGCATGGAAGCAGAAGTAAGTGGTGCACAAGTGAATTCAATCTTATATTTATCCCATCGGTTTGTGTATTACACAGATGTGTGATTTTATTAGACTTTTCGGTATAAAAAATCCCATATCAGCTGGGCGTGCTTCTAATTGTTGTGAAGTGCCAATAGTTAGTTGTATGCTTCTCAATATAACCTAAGTAGTGTATTGTTATTGCTGTTGTAGATGTAGATGCATATGCAAGACTTTAAAAATAGATAATACAAAAATGTTAGTTTTCTGTATAATGTTGTTCATTATGTTTTTTTGGTAACATTTTCCTTAATTGTAGACTACTTTTCTTCTTGGGGTTGGATTTGATGATTCTGATAAGCTGAAGCCTGGTGACTTGTTCGGGATTAACAATGGCACTTACCTCATCCTCGACACTTTGCCTTCTGAATACAATTCTCGGGTGAAGACTATGGAGGTGGTAGAGAAACCTAGAGAGGGTTACGGTGACATTGCAGGTTCGGAGGAGGTAAATTTAGTTTTATATCAAATCCCGTACAAGTTTTAGGTGTTTAATTGATCACTGCAAACTTGAGTTCGTGCGGATAAATTACTGCTCTAATATTTAGGGTTTATCAGTGACTTCAATTTTAGAGCATGCTAGGCCATAGCATGGATCTGAATCCGGTTTTTGGATCGAACATTTTGGAATTTTACTATCCGATATTCGATCTTAACTGCTTAGGATATCCGACATTTGATATCCGAAGATGTCGGATCGCATATCCAATTATCCGATAAATATCCTATTTGTTTGAAGTTAGTCATATTGTTAAATCTGGAAAAAAAATCGTTGGTACCAATAATCCAGCCCTAGAAGTGTGATAAGTTACCTTGTTAATAGACTTTCCAGTTACGACTAACTTAAGCATGTCCTTTTAAGTTGGAAAGACCAAGTTCATCAACAAAATTGGTAGAACAACATATTTTATGAGTTTCTAACCCAGATTTGTGTAAAGGGCAAATCATATCTTACAAATCGGGCCTCCTTAACCTTCAATCTTACAATTTCAGATCTGGTAATGACATCTGCATAATGATTTTTGATAAGTTGGTTTTGTGAGGTAAAATTAAGGGGATCATAGTAATCGTGATAAAAGAAAATGAACCTAGGACAGAGTTACAGGTTTGGTGATGGCTTTATTGCAAAATATTGTGTTGCAAAATATATAGTATGATTATAAACATTAAGGCCCTTCAAGTAACAAGGCCCAGTCCAAATATACGGAGTAAGACGTTTTATTGGATCGGATTGGATATCTGAATTTTTTTAAATTGCTATCCGATATTCGGACTGTATCACAAAAAAATCGGATCGGCAGAGTTGGTTCTCACCATTATATCCAGACCTCCTAATTGTATTTTCTCTCCCCTCACTACCGGTGGAATATATAACATCCAATTCAGTTATGTTACCTCTCCTCTACTTTTTTATTCCTACTATTGCTCGGATTTCGGTTCCCTACTACTGCCCATGGCCGGTTAATTACTATCCACTGATTTTAGGGATTTATAATTGTAGTAGGAGTAGGCAATATAGTTCATATATATATATATATATATATATATATATATATATATATATATATTGTCCTCCAAGACTATGTTAGTATATTCATACGATTACACTATCTGCTTGATATTATATGTTAGTATATAGCGATAAGTATATATATCTGTATACTTCCTATTCCTCCGTCAAACCTTAAGTAACTATTATCATATCCTCTTGGAGTATCGACGACTCCAGATTTAATAATGGATCCCACCCAAAGTGTGAGCAAGAGACGCCGAACCCAACCTCTTGCGGTCACACAGTCACATACTGTCGACAGTCAGCCTATATTGCAATCGTCCCCTGCGGATTCAAGCACTGTGCTTTCAGGTTCGAATACATATGGGCCTTTACACCTCATCTGATTTCCCGCTTTATTCCTCACATAATCTTAACACCCACTGTTCTATTTTCCAGGTACATCGTCACATCAACTACCGCAATCAATGAAGTTCAGACCAAACAAGAGGAAGAGATCTCAACCTTATCCCCAGAACGACCCAGCTACACCTATCACCCAACAATCAATGGTCGTAAATAATGGTACTACTACGATTATAACTCCAAGTAAGTTAATCTTATGTCGCTACTTGCCCATCGTTGTCATAGGTGTCGGTAGATCTCAGTCTGTTTTAGGGAATTTACCACAAAGCCATCTACGGTTTTAGGTCCCCGGTTTTTTTGGTTGGTTCAAATTGTCCCGATTTTCATATTTAGTTTTGAACAATATATAGACAACTTAAGGCAAAGTTAAATGGAATATTGGAAGACGCACTCGAGTTACAAGAGTGACAACCGAAGTAGATTTTGTTCGGATCAGACGAGCAAGGTGCAAATTAAATTTACACCGTACAACTTTATTAGCATCGATTATCAATAGTCAGTACTACATGAAAGAATGATCTGTGTGGTAAATTTTGTTGGTATATAGAATGTGGTACAAATAAAATTCACAACTTTTACGTTAGCATTATGTTTAGTTGTTTAAGTATACTACAAAGTAATCTTTTTGGTCATCTCCCTCTTCAAATAGTTTATAGGTATTAAAGTCACATCATTTTTTTTAAATGATTAATTAAATCAATTTATACGGTTAAATATCGATAGTTTTGACCCCAAACATATTTAAAATATAATGTTCCCAATACACCAATTTAATAAATTTAATTTATGATTAAACTATCTTTCACAGTATCTCATTTAAACAAGAAATAATAGTCATAACATATGTTGAAAGTCTCGACTTGAAGAATCTTATTAGTAAATGGGCATAATAAATGGAGAGAGTAATTTTTGAACTCAATATATGTGAGGTCCGTCAAGGTTTTTATATCAAAGTTCATAAACCTTATAACCCTAATCAAATACCTTATAATGAATCTCTGAAACATAAAAACCAGTTATATATTGATTTGCATGTTTATGATTGTGACCAACCGAGTTTACAATACGTGAGCCACGCCAGGACATCTGTGCGGGAGGTGTAGGCAGCATAGGACCGAGAGTGAGTAATCCAGTCCGATTGAGGAGGACCCCACCTAATCAAGATACTGCTGGCAATTCAGGGAGCTTCGGCGGCTCTACTACAAGTATGTGTCGTTCAAGGCTTTTAAATACAGTGTCAGACGAGTCCGACGAATTCCTGTATGTTTTGTGTGACCGGCAACATGTCCATACACTTTGTACAACTCATGTCTGTGATACGAATGGTAAATACGTTATGAGTTTGTTATATGCTGTCTTTACCAGGGGTAAGATTGGTTGATAAGTTCAAATACCGTGCTCTAAGTAATCCGGATTATAATTGCCCGAGTTGTGGGGCGATTATGTGGTACGAGGAGAGGGTCAAGAGGACAAGCAATCGTACACGCATAAGTTTCAGCTTGTGCTGCAGTGAGGGGAAGATCATATTACCTATACTATATGATCCACCAGAGTTTTTAAAGACATTGTTGGATCCGTCTCAGCGAAAGAAAGGTGGGCACTTCCGGCAGTTGATCCGTATGTATAACTCCTGTTATCAATTCACTTCAATGGCTACTAACATTGACACGTCAGTTAATAAAACACCAGGCCGCTACACTTTTAGAATAAGCGGTCAGGTTGTCCATCGAGCCGGGTCACTTCTTCCTACGTCTAATAAGGCACCGTCATTTCTGCAATTATATGTCTATGATAGCTCCTCTGAACTAGATATGAGAGCGAAAACAGTTAGACAACAAGAAGGCAGCCCTGAACTAGATACCGAGATTCTTTCCGGGTTGAAGCAAATGCTTGATGATGTGAATCCCTTAGTACATGTTTTCTACACAGCACAAGAAAAAAATTAAACATGGTGAGAATACCGAGTTGTCAATTAAGTTGATTGGGACGAGAGAGAATAAGCCCAAGCTGTATAACATGCCAACGTCGTCTGAGATAGCCGCTTTAATACTTGGCCCTACAGATGAAAATGGTGCTGGAAGAGACATAATCATAGAGCATAGAAGCGACGGCCTGAAGACAATAAATGAGCTACATCCGTCCTACATGGCCCTGCAGTACCCCGTTCTCTTCCCTTACGGGGAGGATAGTTTTCATCTTGATATACCATACTGATGGGGGCCAAAACCCCCTGACGCATAGGCCCGACCTCCTTTAGTGGTAGCCATCAAATGACCCCAAAAATACCTATCTACTGATCACTATGCTGATGTCATGGGTGACATCACCCTACTACACCCTTTCCCCTATAAATAGCCCACTTAGGGTGAGGGGAAAGGGGGGACAATTAATTTCATTCACATATTCCTCCCTCTTCAAATAGTTTATAGGTATTAAAGTCACATCATTTTTTTTAAATGATTAATTAAATCAATTTATACGGTTAAATATCGATAGTTTTGACCCCAAACATATTTAAAATATAATGTTCCCAATACACCAATTTAATAAATTTAATTTATGATTAAACTATCTTTCACAGTATCTCATTTAAACAAGAAATAATAGTCATAACATATGTTGAAAGTCTCGACTTGAAGAATCTTATTAGTAAATGGGCATAATAAATGGAGAGAGTAATTTTTGAACTCAATATATGTGAGGTCCGTCAAGGTTTTTATATCAAAGTTCATAAACCTTATAACCCTAATCAAATACCTTATAATGAATCTCTGAAACATAAAAACCAGTTATATATTGATTTGCATGTTTATGATTGTGACCAACCGAGTTTACAATACGTGAGCCACGCCAGGACATCTGTGCGGGAGGTGTAGGCAGCACAGGACCGAGAGTGAGTAATCCAGTCCGATTGAGGAGGACCCCACCTAATCAAGATACTGCTGGCAATTCAGGGAGCTTCGGCGGCTCTACTACAAGTATGTGTCGTTCAAGGCTTTTAAATACAGTGTCAGACGAGTCCGACGAATTCCTGTATGTTTTGTGTGACCGGCAACATGTCCATACACTCTGTACAACTCATGTCTGTGATACGAATGGTAAATACGTTATGAGTTTGTTATATGCTGTCTTTACCAGGGGTAAGATTGGTTGATAAGTTCAAATACCGTGCTCTAAGTAATCCGGATTATAATTGCCCGAGTTGTGGGGCGATTATGTGGTACGAGGAGAGGGTCAAGAGGACAAGCAATCGTACACGCATAAGTTTCAGCTTGTGCTGCAGTGAGGGGAAGATCATATTACCTATACTATATGATCCACCAGAGTTTTTAAAGACATTGTTGGATCCGTCTCAGCGAGGGAAAGGTGGGCACTTCCGGCAGTTGATCCGTATGTATAACTCCTGTTATCAATTCACTTCAATGGATACTAACATTGACACGTCAGTTAATAAAACACCAGGCCGCTACACTTTTAGAATAAGCGGTCAGGTTGTCCATCGAGCCGGGTCACTTCTTCCTACGTCTAATAAGGCACCGTCATTTCTGCAATTATATGTCTATGATAGCTCCTCTGAACTAGATATGAGAGCGAAAACAGTTAGACAACAAGAAGGCAGCCCTGAACTAGATACCGAGATTCTTTCCGGGTTGAAGCAAATGCTTGATGATGTGAATCCCTTAGTACATGTCTTCTGCACAGCACAAGAAAAAAATTAAACATGGTGAGAATACCGAGTTGTCAATTAAGTTGATTGGGACGAGAGAGAATAAGCCCAAGCTGTATAACATGCCAACGTCGTCTGAGATAGCCGCTTTAATACTTGGCCCTACAGATGAAAATGGTGCTGGAAGAGACATAATCATAAAGCATAGAAGCGACGACCTGAAGACAATAAATGAGCTACATCCGTCCTACATGGCCCTGCAGTACCCCGTTCTCTTCCCTTACGGGGAGGATAGTTTTCATCTTGATATACCATACTGATGGGGGCCAAAACCCCCTGACGCATAGACCCGACCTCCTTTACGGGTAGCCATCAAATGACCCCAAAAATACCTATCTACTGATCACTATGCTGATGTCATGGGTGACATCACCCTACTACACCCTTTCCCCTATAAATACCCCACTTAGGGTGAGGGGAAAGGGGGGACAATTAATTTCATTCATATATTCCTCCCTACTCTCTCTACCTCTCTTATCTCCCTAAATATTTATATTCAGCCATACATTTTACTGACTTGGGCGTCGGAGGCTTCGCCCCGGGGGTTCCCCCGGCCCCGGAGTTCACCTTGCAGGATCCCCGTCGGCACGCACCCGGAGCCGAGGAGAACCGCGAAGCCCAAGGTCAGGGACCCGTTTCCATACCGGAACACATACCATTACGAAGAAGGATCTTCTAATAGGAGAAAGAGGGGATGTGTGACTATGAGGGAATATTACGCTTATCGCTTGCAACAAAGGGTGTCCGACGGGTACGCTCTTCTGCGAGGTGGGAAGCTTCTGCAACAATACATTGTTGATTCCTACTGCGCGATAGAATCAGAAAGGTTGTGGTACATCAAAAAGAACCAGTCATCCATAAGGTGCGAGCTTTTGAATAACATTTGTGATGCTGTTGATAAAGGGGATTATAGAGGCGCGAAAGTCGGGAAGTGGATGTTCTTCCCATCGTCTTTCACAGGTGGCCCGAGATATATGCAAGCGAACTACCAAGACTCAATGGCGATATACAGATTTCATGGTAATCCCCACTAGTTTATTACATTCACGGCTAATCCGAAATGGCCCGAAGTCGACTTAATGCTCCGGCACACAGGAGGGCAGAAACCGGAGGACAGGCCAGACATCATGACGAGGCTATTCAAGTTGAAGCTTACACAGCTCCTGGATTGCTTAAAGAAAGAACGGTATTTTGGTGAAGTTGTCGCAGGTATGTCCCGCAGTTCAGTCTTTTATAATTATTATTAGTTACTCCACTCATAAGTGTTCATCGTACCTTCACAACTTCATAGTCACGACTTTTCTAACCTTAATTTATAACGTTGTTAATGTTAAATGACTTCATGGTCACATTTGTTTCCATTTCGCCAGACGTACATACAATAGAATTCCAGAAAAGAGGACTCTCGCATGCCCACATACTCATTTGGCTTGACCGAGAAGATGCTCAACTGACCCCAGATTATATAGACAGCATAATCCACGCGGAGGTACCTGATTGCGAGGCAGAACAAGAGCTCTACCGCGCTGTATCTCAGTTCATGGTTCACGAGCCTTGTGGGGACGCAAATCCCAAGTGCCCTTGCATGGTGAACGATGTCTGCTCTAAGGAGTATCCGAGAGGGTTTAACAGCCATACGACAATCGATCACAATGGTTATCCAGTATATCGACGACATGAGAACAATAAGTACTGTGTGTACCCGTCCACTGCTCGGCTATTACTGTACCATATTGTATTCAATTTACTTACCGACTTTCCAAGTTGCTTCTGTGTTGCCTTTTGATGGTGCGCCTACTACTGTTCCTTGCAGGCACATTCGAAAAGGGGAGCATCTGATGGACAATAGGCATATAGTTCCGTATAACCCCGGCTTGCTCCTAATGTTCGACGCACATATAAATGTTGAATGGTGTAATACCGCACGCGCTATAAAGTATCTCTTCAAATACATTTTGAAAGGCTCGGACAAGGCTACTTTCACACTGAAGAACGACCAGGACGACGAAGTCAGCGCCTACCTGGATTGTCATTATCTCTCGGCATGTGAAGCTTCCTGGAGGATATACGGTTTTGATATCCACGAACGTAATCCCTCAGTTACACGGTTACCTATACATTTGCCTGGTGAGCAATTCATTGTGTTAAGAGACACGTCCAATCTAAGAGGTGTTATCAGCAGGGCGAATAATTGTGATACGATGTTAACAAGTTGGCTAGCGACGAATGCACGAGATCCGGAAGCAAGGTTACTGACATATGCACAATTTCCGACCCGGTATGTCTGGAATAAAGGTTGGGTTAAGCGCTCTAGGGGAAGGAGTATCGGCAGGGTGGCGTTCGTGCACCCGACAGCCGGAGAAAGGTATTACCTCCGTCTTCTACTAAACAGAGTCAAAGGACCCACTTCATTCGAGGAGATCAGGACCGTTGACGGGCACCTTTATCCTTCATTTAAGGCAGCCTGTTTGGAAGATTGGTCTCCTCAGTGACGACAAAGAGTGGGGTGACGCTTTAAGGGAGGCGAATTTATGGGCGATGCCATCTCAATTAAGGGACCTTTTTGTTACGATCGTTTTATTTTGTGAGGTAACTGACATTAAATGTCTGTGGGAGGAGTCTTATAGCATGCTATCTGAAGTTATTGAGAGGAAAAAAAGGAAAGAGTTTAATCACCCAACGCTCATACTTCACGAAGAGGCAAATAGGTCATACACACTGGTCGAGATCGATAAAGTCCTTATGAAGTACGGCAAAACATTGCAGGACGTGAAAGATATGCCACTGCCGAACCTTGAAGGTGTCAGGTCTGTCGAAAACAGGCTTATCCGGGATGAGATGATTTATGATCCGACACAGCTAGAGCACGAGTGGTCATTGAGAATAAAACAGTTGAATTCGGAACAACATATGGTCTATACAGAAGTCATGCATCCCGTTACGAATAATAGGGGTGGGGTTATGTTTCTGTATGGCCACGGTGGTACAGGGAAAACGTTTTTGTACAACACTCTCTCGGCAAGATTGCGAGCAGATGGTAACATAGTGTTGAACGTGGCGTCTTCAGGTAATATGACAACCCCTCCTTATCTTATATTGTATTGTGAACCATTTTATATGGTAGTTTCATGTTTACGGATCTGTATACACATTCGAGTTGCATAGGATAAATTGACATTTATTTTGTCGTTTAAGATTTGACCGCTTTGTTTCGTGTTATTGTCTTAGGTATAGCAGCGCTGCTTTTACCAGGGGAAGGACCGCACACAGCCGATTTGGTATACCAATAAACATATATGAAAACTCAACGTGTAACATATCACAGCAAAGCCAGCTCGCCGCGCTCGTCCGGCAAGCGTCATTGATAATTTGGGATGAGACCCCGATGGACAACAGATTTGCTTTCGAAGCATTGGATAGGACAATGAGGGATGTAATGGGGTTTCAAGATCCCGCGGTAGCATCGAAGACGTTTGGGGGTAAGGTTGTTTTACTCGGGGGCGATTTCCGTCAAGTTTTTCCGATCGTCAGTAGGGGATCCCGGCAGGATGTCGTACAGGCGTTGACAGGCTAAAGTCGTATGCCTCAAATTAGAATTTATAATCACTTAAATCTAAATACTAAAAACGTAGTAAAGTAGAAATAAGGGTCGAACCCAAAGGAATCCGATTAATCTAATTATGCTAACTAAAGTGTAGAAATCTACCTCTAACGTAATTAAAGACCGTAGTAAATAAGGGGGCTTTTGTATGATTAATTATCTAACAAACTAAAATAAATAACACAATAACTTGAGGTATCAAATGATGAGAAAGAACTTAGACCCAAGCACAAATCCACACTCAATAGCGATTGATCATTGTAAGATGGTTTCAATTAATAACCTTGACTACTCTATTGTGAATATGAAATTCCAATTCTCTTAAGAATAGTTAACTAAAACGAATCCCGTTCTTAATTAACCCTAACCGTAAAACAACCTAAACAATCCAGTTCTAGGTTCAATTAGACGGAAGCAATATAGATCTGAGAATTCAATAGAGAATAAATAGCACGTACAATCCAGTCGCACCTTAGATATTTATGTGAATTGCTTCTAAGTACTAATATCGACGTATCCCCTTCAATATTAATTCCTAGTTGTTACTAATGTAAAGTTAATCAGTAAATCCTACTCAATTAACGATACTAACGATAGAATGAAGAAATCAAGTACTAGTTGCGCATCTAGCAATCAATAACAACATTCATAGATTTAATAACAAAGCAATTCACAATAATCAAGATTAATAATTAAAACATTCAAACTCACAAACGATTATCAAGTGCTTCAAAGGCTTAAATCTAAGTAAAGTAAATTAGTTACACATACTTGAAACCGGAAAATTAGGGTTCTTCAAAGTTCTCCCTTTTTTCTTCCAATGTAACGTGCAACTTGATGTGATGATAATATTAATAATAATCTCAACCTAAGGCTATATTTAACCTAATAAAAGTTTCCTAATAATAAAATAATAATAAAATATCCTAAGGACACTAGTAATACTAATAATAATAAAAACTAGTAATAAAGTTTCCTAAATAATATCAAAGTCTTAAAATATAGCAAATATCACGAGATAGGGACGGAATCGCGCATAAAGTTTCAGACCACCACGCGACTCGCCCAATCTTCGCGCGACTCGCGCGGCTTTTGCGCGACTCACCTGCCGTGCTGTTGCTGCTTCGTGCAATTCTTCGATCCCGTCGTTCCGGGTCTTCAAGTGGGCTTCCTTCTTCTTCATGTTTTAGTCGTTCTTAGCCCAAATCGACGGTCCAATGGTTAGCATCCTCAAAATAGCCTATATTACATTTATACCAAATCGACACAAATGCAATACAAGACAACCAATTTAGCTCACAAAATAAACCAAAACCGTCGTAATAACTACGACTAAATACGGCCCATCAAATATCCCCACGCTTGAACCTTTACTCGTCCTCGAGTAAAACTCAAAGAACACCATATACACAACCATCACCGATCCAATATGTGTGAGAATAACAATAACACACCGGCCCTCACTCGTCTTCCACCAATCTCCCTCGTTATGAGTTAAAGCACCTTCCAATCCCACATTCTCATGAAATTCAACTCACATGCTCAACTGACTTAACACACCCAATATCAAACTATTATCATGACCCAATTCATCAAAACAAGGCACATTAGCAAATAAATATAAGCTAAAATTCACATCTAACGCCCCTTATTTCTCCAATCCTAGAACGGATCACATGTGCTACAAATGTCACCGGTGGTACAAAACATATACCACAATATTCCACAACCCACACATGTGATCAATCCTAAACGCCTCTAATAGTTCAATATACCAAACAAAACATCACCAATCGCATAGAATTTAGTGCTACGACTACACCGCACCGCGATTCTTCTCACCTTAGCCAACTAATCTACCCTTCCGACCTTCTATGTCACCCTTCTTATGACGCCAACACCAAAAACGGAGAAAGTAGTACTGATTTTTTTCCTAATTCCCTCATTTTGCCTAGAGCGTCCGCCCTTGCGGATTTTCACTCTAGCTTTCATTTTTTCCTCACACTACTCTTGTGGCACGCAACTCAATTTTTCTTTTTACCCGGAGCGCCCTTTCGGGTTTTCACTCCGTCCTCGGCCACATTCCCCATTCTTGCCTAGGCGCCCTTTCCGGGTTTTCACCTAGCCGGGTTTATTTCTTTCTTTTTGTTTTCTTTTTTCAATTTTTTTCTTTTTTTTTTCTTTTTTTTTTTTTGAAATTAAAATAAACGACGTAATACAAAATAACTACTATATACAACGAGATAATTTCCCTCCCCACGCTTGAATAACGCATCGTCCTCGAATGTGTGAATTAAGGACAACAAAATAAATGGGAAGAGAAATACCTCGGAGGCTCAAGAGTGAGAAGAGGAGCCGGCGTCACGTGACCTAGCCTCACGTGCCGCCCTCCTAGATGATCTCGCTTGCTCACGGGCCGCAAGCTCTGCATAAAACTCGGGAGATGGTTCCGAGTAGTCATTCGGGTGCAACTTCAACTGTAACCAATTCATACAACGACCGAACTCAGCGGCCAACCTACTGTTATCAACAGATCCTTCCACTCGATCTTCTAATGATTCGCGCCAACCGCTCCAACGATCAAAATCCGACGTACCCTCGGGCTCCTCCACAACCGGGGCACGAGAGTCGGTAGTCGGCCTAGGAAACTGTGCATCATGAGGAAGGTAAAACGCATCCGGAGTAGGCCCCAATGGTAACGGTTTCCCATCCGGACGAGGCAAAATCATGAAATGACGGTGGGACGTGCCGAGTGTCCAGATTAGGTGGTGTTCACCAATCGGTCGCGAAATCATAGAACAACTCTCCATGAACTTTATACTAATAGTAGTATCACCTACTATAGGAGAATCCGTCATCTTGGGTAGGCCAAGATACTGAGCTAGAAGAGTAACCATACCCCCCATCGGAATATTCCCCGAGACCGCCTTCTGCTCCTTCTCACAACAAGTCAAGAATACATCAATCCAATCCGGGGTTCCCAAACATTCGGGCATCATGGCCCACAAGTACATCAAATCCGCCCTAGGTAGATGTGTCGGTTCACCTTTGCAAAGAAATGTGGAGTTCAAAAGTCGGTGAACATAACGAAGGGCAGGATGACGAATATCAGCATTTTTAGCCCCCTCATAAGCATTCTTAGCAATTTTTAACCAAAACTCCTCCATCATACGCGTAGTAGGGGTCAAAAACGCCGCTCCCCCTCTCGGTGCTACTCCCCACACCTCTCTCAACTCAGTAAAGTCTACATCTCGTTCTGAATCTCCGAGATGAAAAGTAATGTGAGGGGAATCGTCATCACGATGGACTTCTAGGGTGGACAAGAACTCAAGTGTGTAACGCTTGTACGTGTTCGCGTGCATATAGTAAAAGTTTGCTAACCCAATACGCGTTAATAATGTCAACACCTCATCACTAATTCCGAGCAACTCCAATGCCAAATTATCGACAAACTTAGTTGACAAAATAGCTCGATCAAATAGTTGACGCCATACCGATTTCTGCTTCGTACTCAGAATCTTACACCCCATATAGTCAACCGAAGTCGTTTTTTGCTTCTTTGGAGCCATGACTCAAGATTTTCTAAGATAAGTGACACTAACTTAACTAGAGAAGACTTGACTTAGTTGCAACTCCTTAGACAAACCGTGACAGAACTGACTCGGAATCGACTATACAAAACTGACCAACTAGACGAAAATGGAGGTGGTCTATGACTCGAATCAGTAATACCAACAACTCACAGCACACAGCGAAGAACTATCCCTAAGTAGATTCTAAAAAGATCCACAAGAGCACAAATTTTAAGGGATAATGAAAGGAGGGAGTTGGGTGACTTACTATCAGCACACAAGGAGGGATTTGAACTGAACCACGGATGCGAACTCGATAGAAAACAAAGATGTACCCACTCAACACCGACGAAACCCGACTCAAGCACTAGATCACTCTGCGGCAGACCCCCACGCGAGTCGCCTAGCTGCCGTGCGACTCGCCTAGCTGCCGTACGACTCGCCTGACACGGTCCGATGACGAAGACACGCACGCCGACCACCCACCGGAGCGCGACCGACGACGACGACGCACGAACTGGCAGACACGAACAGACCCACAACGACACACGCGAGTCGCCTAGCTGTCGAGCAACTCGCCGGACTTCTCACCGGACCGACGACGACGACGCACGAACTAGATTCGAAGTGGGAAGAGAAGGATGTAATCTAATTGAAAAGTGATTTTAGGGAAGGATTATTGGTGGTAGTGGTGGGTTTTGAAATTGATTTGGTGTAAGAAAGGGAGTTAGGGTTTCAGAATTGGGGAATGAATTAGTTTGGGAGATTAGGGTGAGTTAGGATGAGGAGATGAAAGGGAGAGGGAGTCGGGTAACCTGTTTTCAATTTTTGATTTTTTTGATTTTTTTTTTAATACTGAAATACTGACCTGTGTGTGCATAGTCCACGCGAGTCGCTTAGGGTCCGCGCGTCTCGCGCGGATGCCTGAAACTCCGTTACTTTTTCTTCAATTTTTGCTTAGATTTTGAAGGATCTCCATGCTAGTCGCCCGGGACCCATGCTAGTCGTCCAGTCTCCTGGAAAATCGACTCTCGTCTCCTATTAAAACATCAAAAGTTAGTATCTAAAACTAAGTTTAAAAAGCATCAAAAAAAAAAAAAACAAACAATTAAGAAAAATAAAGAAATTAAAACTACAACCTATGACCCGTAAAATAAAAATTTACAATAAAAATCTACAAAGCGGGTTGCCTCCCGGAAGCGCTTTTGTTTAAAGTCGTTTGCTCGACTGAGACGGAGATTAGGTTGAAAACGTCATGTCCGAGAGCTTGCTTCTCCCGACGCTCGATTCATTACTCCTTGCACTAGTCGGCTTAAGTCTTATACCGACTACATCTTTCACTTTTCCATTTTGAAATTGTAAGACCGTTGGACGCTTGCTTGAGCCCTTTCGAACCGTCCATTGATTGAACCACGACCTTGGTTTACCTTTGTACAGCTCCGCATCCTTACGCGACTCCCAAAGAATGACACACTTGGGTCCCTTAGAAGGAGATTCCTGCACAACTTTAGACAAAAATTCCTTGCTAGAAGAGGTAGATGAGATCGGTTTAGGACCCGATTTCATCGCTTCTTCTTGTGAGTTAGGAGATAAATGATTAAAAACATCAACACGACACAAGGTATTGTCTTTCGGGGAATGAGAACTAGGCTTATTTATGTCGAATTTAACGACTCTACCCTCGAATTCCATGCTAAGTGAACCATTAGGGACATCGATTTTTGTTCCTGCAGTTTTTAAGAAGGGTCGTCCTAGAATGATAGGAGTTGTACTATAGTCATGTTCCATGTCTAAAACATAAAAATCGTCCGGGAAAACCAATCTATCAACTTTAACCAGGACATTCTCTACAACTCCCTTAGGATAGACACTCGATCGATCCGCTAATTGCACTACTTTCCCCGTTCTCTTCATAGGACCAAGTTGAAGAGATTCATAGATGGTGAGAGGGATGACATTAATCGAGGCTCCCAAATCTAACATAGACTTATCAAACAAGGTATCTCCTATGGTGCAAGGTATAGTAAACATGCCCGGGTTGCCACACTTAGGGGGTAATTTCTTTTGATATATAGCCGACACATATTCACTAACCTCCCCTTTCTTAGCTCCCTTCAATTTGTTATTCCTCTTAATAGTACATAATTCTTTCAAGAATTTAGCATATTTAGGAATACTCTTTAAAAGATTAAGAAGGGGAATGTTTACCTCGCACTTTTCAAATACCTCGTAGATATCCTTGTCGTGCTCATAACGACGGGTGCGCTTGAGTGCCTCGAGAAAAGGAACATCCGGTTCTGCCACCGGTGTGGTAGGAGTAATTAACTCCTTCTCTTGCACATTTGGAGTTTTCTCACCTTCCTCGATCACTATCTCCTCTTCTTGAACCATAGCTTCATTGGCCTTTTTCTTTGGCTTGTCGGCCTCCACTAATTGTCTTCCATTCTGTAAGGAAACCGCACTCATGTTTTCCTTCGAAAGAATGGTTTGACTAGGTAATTTCCCCGAATCTCGAGCCTCCAACCTACCAATGGCGGTCGCCATTTGGCCCATTTGAACTTCCAAATTTTGAATGCTAGCTTTGTTCTCCGTGTGATGTTGAAGAACCGTAGCTTGGAGGTTGGACATTTGGGTGGTCACCGTAGCTTAGTTAGCCGCCAAAGCACGTATCATATCTTCGGTGGACATTTGACCACTAGGTGGAGGCGGAGTAGGAACCGTGTTAGGAATAACTTGTTGCTTAGCAAAGAGTTGTTGCTTCGGTTGACCAACTTGATTACCTTGATTAATTTCTTGGTCGCCTTCCCGATTCCTCCACCTCATGTTCGGGTGATGTCTCCATCCAGCATTGAAAGTGTTAGAGTATGGATCCCATTTTTTGTTTTGCCCGGTTTCCCACACTCCGTTCACCTCCTCTTGACCTTCATACATTTGAGGACAATGCTCACTCGGATGTCCCTCGTTCGAACAAATACCACACACCATAACTTGATTTGTTTTTCCCGACATCATATTTTGGACAAGGTTTGTCAAGCTATCAACTTTATGTTCGAGACTCGAGGATGATGAATTACCTACGGCATGCACTCCTCGTTTATATTTTCGAGAAAAATCCCGAGAACTTTCGGCTAGCTCCTGGATAACCTCAATAGCAGCATCTGGGCTTTTGTTCACGATCGATCCCTCACATGCCGCATTCACAGTGCGAGCATCCTCCACACAAAGACCTCCACAAAAATACATCACAAGGTCTTGAGGATTATAGCCATGATATGGGCATGTAGCACATAGCTTCTTAAAACGTTCCCAATACTCATACATCGTCTCGCCATCTCGTTGCTCCGCATTACTTATCTGCTTCTTTAACTGGAAGGCTCGAGATACCGGAAAGTATTTCTCAAGGAACGCCTTCTTCATCTTCACCCATGTATCAATACTTGCCGGTGGCAAGTAATATAACCAATCTCTCGCAGAATCCTTCAATGAGAAGGGAAAGGCCCTCAGCTTGAGTTGCTCATCTGTGACGGAGGCCGGTTTCATACTCAAGCAAACAATATGAAAATCCGACAAATGCTTATTAGGGTCCTCATCGCTCATGCCATGGAATGTGGGTAGTTGATGGATCAAACCTGACTTCAATTCGAAAGTGGCATTCGCACCCAACGGTGGGTACGTAATGCACAAAGGTTGTTGTGCAAGGTCGGGTGCTGTCAGCTGCTTGATTGTGTTGGCCATGATATTCGACTCGTCTTCGGATTCGGATTCGGAGGAAACTTCAGTGTTCACGGGATTAATAGGAATATCGTCGAAAAACTCTAGATCCTCGAATTCCTGCGTTCCAATAACTATTGCTCCCTCTCCGATTCTCTGTGACCTGTGAAAGGTGCGTTCAATCTCTGAGTCGAATGCCTCGAGGTTCAAGTTAGAAGAACGAGTATTATACATAAACTACACAAAATAAAATAAAATAAAATAAAATTAGCTTAAAAAAGAATTAATTAAAAACTACACTAGAAAACACAAAAATAATTAATACCGATTCACCGGCAACGGCGCCAAAATTTGACAAGCTAAAGTCGTATGCCTCAAATTAGAATTTATAATCACTTAAATCTAAATACTAAAAACGTAGTAAAGTAGAAATAAGGGTCGAACCCAAAGGAATCAGATTAATCTAATTATGCTAACTAAAGTGTAGAAATCGACCTCTAACGTAATTAAAGACCGTAGTAAATAAGGGGGGTTTTGTATGATTAATTATCTAACAAACTAAAATAAATAACACAATAACTTGAGGTATCAAATGATGAGAAAGAACTTAGACCCAAGCACAAATCCACACTCAATAGCGATTGATCATTGTAAGATGGTTTCGATTAATAACCTTGACTACTCTATTGTGAATATGAAATTCCAATTCTCTTAAGAATAGTTAACTAAAACGAATTCCGTTCTTAATTAACCCTAACCGTAAAACAACCTAAACAATCCAGTTCTAGGTTCAATTAGACGGAAGCAATATAGATATGAGAATTCAACAGAGAATAAATAGCACGTACAATCCAGTCGCACCTTAGATATTTATGTGAATTGCTTCTAAGTACTAATATCAACGTATCCCCTTCAATATTAATTCCTAGTTGTTACTAATGTAAAGTTAATCAGTAAATCCTACTCAATTAACGATACTAACGATAGAATGAAGAAATCAAGTACTAGTTGCGCATCTAGCAATCAATAACAACATTCATAGATTTAATAACAAAGCAATTCACAATAATCAAGATTAATAATTAAAACATTCAAACTCACAAACGATTATCAAGTGCTTCAAAGGCTTAAATCTAAGTAAAGTAAATTAGTTACACATACTTGAAACCGGAAAATTAGGGTTCTTCAAAGTTCTCCCTTTTTTCTTCCAATGTAACGTGCAACTTGATGTGATGATAATATTAATAATAATCTCAACCTAAGGCTATATTTAACCTAATAAAAGTTTCCTAATAATAAAATAATAATAAAATATCCTAAGGACATTAGTAATACTAATAATAATAAAAACTAGTAATAAAGTTTCCTAAATAATATCAAAGTCTTAAAATATAGCAAATATCACGAGATAGGGACGAAATCGCGCATAAAGTTTCAGACCACCACGCGACTCGCCCAATCTTCGCGCGACTCGCGGGAGCGCGCGACTCGCGCGGCTTCTGCGCGACTCGCCTGCCGTGCTGTTGCTGCTTCGTGCAATTCTTCGATTCCGTCGTTCCGGGTCTTCAAGTGGGCTTCCTTCTTCTTCTTGTTTTAGTCGTTCTTAGCCCAAATCGACGGTCCAATGGTTAGCATCCTCAAAATAGCCTATATTACATTTATACCAAATCGACCGAAATGCAATACAAGACAACCAATTTAGCTCACAAAATAAACCAAAACCGTCGTAATAACTACGACTAAATACGGCCCATCAGGCGTCGGTGAGCCGGTCGTATGTATGGAACGACTGCACGGTCTACACACTAAGGAGAAGCATGAGGGTCGTTGAAGATCATGTGGATGTGAACAAACAAAGGAGAAATAAGTTGTTTAACGAATGGTTACTAGCGTTGGGTGGCGGTACTCTTGAAGCGAAGGCTGGAGAAGGCGAAACAGAAGTGACATGGGTTAAGATACCCGAAGAATATATCGGGTCTCTGGGGGAGCTGCATCTCGGTAGTGTGGTGGCGGAAATGTATCCTCAATTCCAAGAGAGATACCATGACGAGAACTATTTCGGGAAAGAGCGATTCTTACGCCTTTAAATAAAACGGCCGATTTGATTAATAATTTTATTTCTGCTCTACTCCCCGGACAGGAAATGCAATAATAGGAGTTGTGACGAAATATGTTCTTCATCAACAGAATGTAGAGAACAGCTAGACTTATACCCAATTGAGTATTTGAATAGTCTATCTATACAAGGTCTGCCCCATCATGAACTGAGGCTCAAAGTAGCTATGCCGGTTATGTTGTTGAGGAATATTAACCCGTCTCGAGGATTATGTAATGGGACGCGACTTATTTTAACTAAACTTGGGACGTTCGTGGTGGAGGGGAAGATAATAACGGGATCAAGAGTCGGCCACAAGGTCCTGGTCCCGAGGATAATAATGACATCATCGGATCCAAAGATTCCATTTGTTCTCAAGCGTCGTCAGTATCCTTTACGGACATGCTACGCAATGACGATAAATAAAAGCCAAGGTCAGTCTCTTCATCATGTGGGGGTTTATCTCCCGAAACCAGTTTTCAGCCACGGACAACTTTACGTCGCTGCTTCGCGAACGACATCACCGGAGGGATTGAAGTTTTTCATCGATGACAGGGAGCAACAATTCAAGGGCCACACAAGAAACATTGTTTACAAGGAGGTATCCACGAATTTACCATCCGTTAGTTTCTCCTCATAGTGTTGTCATGAATTACATTATCTATCACAGCGTACGCTCGATTATGACTGCTTTACATTGTATTGGTGTACAGATTCTATCAAACTATATATCTTTATATGACACGCTTACATGATTTACATTTAATTTGTCGTATTGTCGACCAAATATTGGCATTCATGGTACTGCTGATCATGTATGAATTTTATTGATGGTTGTACACTATGGTATGACATCTCATTTCAGGTCCTCAATGAAAAATTTTACGTCGGCGAACTTTGAGTCGACTAATTTTGGGGGGTTCACGCTACGTTTTTCTCGACTGGTGATCGGTTTTGCCAGTTAATTTATGGTCATTACCCGTACCTGTATTTTTTACCTTCATTGTTACCGTACTCCCTATATTTTGGTTAAACTTTAAAAGTATAATTAAAGGGGTATATATCGTAATCCTGCCATCAGCTTATACTTTCTACGTCATTAACATTGTCATTATAAACCGGCCCGTGCAACGCACGGGCTTTTCACCTAGTATATATTAATAAACCAGAAACTTTTCGAGCGATATGATTGGTCCAAGTTTTTTAAATTACTTAATTAAAATTTTAATATATGTTCTAATTTAAATAAGAATATAGGGATTTGTATAGGATAAATTAATCCTACTCCATCTCAGATTTAAGCGATATTAGATTCGTATAGGAAAAAACAATCTTACTACACCTAAGATTAAAATTTTTTTATCACTATATAAATAGTCAATTATCACCTCAAAATACTACAAAAATTTAACAGAAACTGCATGAAACGTGTAGTAACCGCGTGGAACGTGTAGTCAGTTCTATTTGATGATTTTTTTAATATTCTAACTATCAATATCAATATCTATTTAAGCGAGATTCGTTTTATACCATCAATATCAAATACTTTACATTAGCAAAAGATAAACTCTTTAAAAGTTTGATATTCTTAATATATACTCATAACGACGAAACACACAAGATCTCACGTGACTATACTCATTCTTATGGATTGTCAAGAATATTGATTTTTTTAAAATTTGTGAATAGTGTCAAAAACAGAAGTGAGACTATTGGATATGAATGGAGGAGTATATAATACACTCCAAAATTGAACTAAAATTATCTCACATCGATAAACTATAATGAGGTGATGAAAATTTATTACATAAATAAAAGTAATCATTTGTTTTTAGATATCAACCATAAATATTTTGAATCCTAAAAAGAGTTCTTAAGACTACAAATTTAAGTAAAAGTTTTCCACGTCGAAAAATTATACTCCGTAATGAATTGATGAAATTCTATTATATAAATAAAAGTAATCATTCGTATTTAGATATCAATCAGAAATTTTTTGAGTTCTAAAAAGAGTTCTTTAGGTTATAAACTTAAGTAGATTTATCCACATCGAAAAATTATGATGAGGTGACGAAATTCTACATCATAAATAAGAGAAATCATTCGAGTTGAGATATTAACCAAAAAACTTTGAGTCCGAAAAAGAGTTTTTTAAACTATAAACTTAAGTAAAATTATTTCACTTTGAAAAATTATGATGAGGTGATAAATTCTACGTAGTATATCATACGAGTAATTAAATAGAGGAATCGTTCGTTTTTAGATATTAACCAAAAATCTATTGAGTCTTATAACAGCTATTAAGGCTATAATTTTAAGTAGAAATATATACCGCATTGAAAAATAATAATAGTTGATGGAATTTTATTACATTCCTCTAATTAGATATCAATATGAAATCTTTTGCGTTCTAAAAAGAGTTCTAAATAAAGACTATTATAAACGTAGAATTATTTCACATCGAAAAATTATGATTAGGTTATGAAATTCTATATCATAAATAAGAGAGAATATTCATTTTTGGATATTAACAAAAAAAATTGAGTCTTATAGCAGCTCTTAAGGGTATAAATTTAAGCAGAATTATCCCACATCGAGAAATTTTAATGGGGTGATGAAATTCTATAATTATATAAATAAAAGTAATCATTCATCCTTGGAAATCAACCAAAAATCTTTTGAGTCCTAAAAAGAGTTCCTAAGACAATAAATTAAGTAGAAATATCACACATCAAAAAATTATAATAAGTTGATGAATTTCTATTATATAATTAAGAGCACAATATTTAAGACTATAAACTTAAGTAAAATCATCTCATATCAAAAAATTATGATGAGGTGATGAAATTCTACATCATACATAAGAGAAATAATTCATTTTTAGATATTAACCAAAAATCTTCAGAGGCTATAACAACTCTTAAGACTACAAATTTAAGTAGAAATATTCCGCATCGAAAAATAATAAGAAGTAATAAGTTGATGGAATTCTATTACTCCGTATATAATCAAGATATTTTTGAAAACTACTATAAACTTAAGTTGAATTATTTCCAATTGAAAAATTATGATGAGGTGAGAAATTTTATATCATAAGTAAGAGAAATCGTTCGTTTTTAGATAATAATCAAAAATATTTCGAGTCTCATAACAACTCTTAAGGATATAAATTGAGGTAAAAATGAAGTTGATGAAATTCTATTATGTAAATAAAAGTAATCATTCATCTTTAGATATCAAAACAGAAATCTTTATAAAAAGAGTTCTTAAAAACATCGAAAATTTCTACAAATGTAAGAAATGAATATTGATACGAATATGTAATTAAAGATGTATTTGTGTGTGAGGTACTTTAATCAATCTTTCTAACTACAATGCATGCCTACAATTTAATTGACCTTACTGCATATATTACTCTGTACGTTCTTATTAGAAGCACATTCACGTATGTGGATAGTATTTCTTTACTATTAGGCACACTCTTATCTTCGACTTACTTTCTCTTGTTGCATACGTAGTCTCACCAATTTATACAATCATACAACTACGTGTCATTATCAATGTTATTAAAAATAGGCCCGTGCATCGCACGGACTTTTCAACTAGTCAATATATATAGCAGAAACTTTTTCAAGTGAACTTTTTCGAGTGAAGGGTAAAATTAGAGGTCGTGTATATATAACCAGCAACCTTTTAATTAATACAACTGAGTAACAATTTTACCAAAGGAAAGTGAATAAATTTTTTAATATATTTGGTTGGTTTAAATAAAGGAAAGTAAATTGAAAGTGAATTAAAATATTTAATACAACCTAAATAAATTTAAGGCGGTCTCTCTCTCTCTCTAAAAACTCTCCATCTTCTTTCTAAAAACAAAACCAAAAGAAAACCCTAATATTCCACCATTACAGCCGCCGCCGCCCATCTTCCTCCTATCGCTCAATCAGTGCCGGAGATGGGCCTTATTATATCTCCATCTCCGGCCCTCCTCTCATTTTCGTAGCTTTAATGTGCGTTTGCATGCTCCTCAGGTCTGACCGATGCCGCTGATTTCCTAGTCCATTTTCATACTCCGTTCAGTGTTGATGTTTTTGGTCTGTTGGGGTGTTTCGATCTATCTTCTGATGGTCGATTTACTCGCTTGTCGTCGACCGACCTCTCCTCTCCAGGTGGTCAGTTTCTCTTTTCGGGTTTGGGTTGACTACTGACGGGTGTTCCCCCTTCCCCTCGCTCCCTCCCCCCCCCCCGTCAGTATGTCGATGCTATTTGCTTCAGGTTTCCGTTGGGTCTGCTCGATCCCGGTCTGGGTCAACTTTTGGAGGGTGTTTCCACCTCCCCTCTCCCACCCTTTGGTAGTCGATTTAGTCTTTGTCGAGTCTTATTTTGGTCCGTTTGTTTCATGTTAGTCTCGGCTAGGTGTTCTGATGGAAGGGATTGGTCGTCGACCCCAACACCAATTAAACCAACTAATCCTAACTAGGTAGCTAGGGTAAGTCGGGTCGGTCCACGGAGACGGTAGAGAGTAAACTAGAGTAAGCTTAGAGACAAGACAAAGTCACAAGAAAAAATAGAGGAAGATATTTTTGAGTTTGGACAAGACTAGAAACTAAGATTAACATAAACTAAACAATTCAAATAAGATTAAACTAAAGCAACAAACAACTAGAGCAATAGATAAAATGAAGATGAATTCAAATAGGAAAAGGAGTAGGGTTAGGTCGGGTTCATAGACGTAAGAGGCTAGCGGGAAAGACGAGGATAAGGGTATCACCTAATCACTAAGGTAAGCTTGTGCTCTCGCAACGAAAACAAACCCGATAATTCATGCAAGCTATAACCCAAAACATGAAAAATCAATCACAAGTCAAGCAAGCATCAAGGGAGAAGAAACAAGTAAGAGTAGCGTGGCCACTACCACCCTACCAAGCAATTCAACAAACACTTAACTTGCAAAACAAGTGACAAGCAATAAAGACTCAACCTTTATCCACACTTAACCCTAATCACCCATAATTAACGTCTAATCCCCCTACTAACCCCACAAAAAGTCTACTCACTCATGACTAAACTAAGACTAACATCAACAAAGGAAAATAACACAAAGCCAACACATTCATTTTGCAAGATTAACAATGGAAAACAATAATCTAGAAACAAAGATTGAAACTTTAATGAAAAACAAAGATTAAAAGAGAAGAGACTAGAGAAATTATACCAACACAAGAATGAAATAGAAAGATTGGAACTTGTATAAATGATAACCCAAGAACATTCACCAATGTGTCAATAATGATGAAATCTTCAAGAGCTTCCCAAATTACACAAGTATTCTAGGATTAAGCTAAAACTAGAGAAAGATTAAGGAGAGATTAATGTAAGATTAAGCTAAAATAGTGTGGCTCTATCTAGGGTTTCGTGCTTTAAAAATTACAAGAGGAGGGTATATATAGTGTTCCATAAGTGAGAGAAATGAAATAATGAAGCGGGGTAGGAGCTGGGTCCTTCCCGACCGGGAAGGTATGGTCCCGCTCGGGAAGACCTCCGTTCGCGACCGAGAAAGTCTTTCTTCCCGACCGAGAAGGTCTCCCTTCCCGACTGAGAAGGTGATATTCTCGGTTGGGAAGGCTTCACAATAGCCTCTAATCTTTGGCACACTTCGTCTCATCCGTGATGGGCTTCCCGGTCGCGGTGGGTGACTCCTTCTTGCTTTTCCTTGGTTCTATGGATACTTCGTGCCTCGGAATCGGTCCTTACGACGTAGAAATGGGCTAAAAGACCCGCGATCTCGCCATACAAATTTAGAAACACAAAATATCACTAGAGAAGACATTAGTAGCACAAAAACCGCTTCTAAGAGCGATTAAACTAAGGAAAACCAAGTAAAGCAAGAAGAAAAGACGATATAAATTAGGCATATCAACTCCCCCACACTTAACCCTTACTCGCCCTCGAGTAAGCACGAACTAACTAACTAACTAACTAGAAATTAGACTACTAGCCGAGTGGGTATTAGCGCACCCTACGCCCTTTCAACTCACGCCAAAGTGTTTATGAGGAAAAACACTCCCCGCAAGACAAGTGAGGTCTTGTGACAAAAATGGTGGATACGCCTCGCACACAAAACAAACAAACACACAAAAAGAGACGCATCCAAACTAAGAAAACACCAAATTCCTCATTAAAACGGTGGGAAGACACCGGACATGAAGTCAAGGCAAGTGAAACATTCCCAAGTTAGCTACACAAGATGAAAGGGACACAAATTCTAATAGAATGACGGCTAAGCAACAATTATATTGACAACTTGCTTAGTTCCTTCTAATCTACTAAAGAAAATCTACACCGGGACGATAAATGGAGTGGAATAAGGATGAACCCCGGAGTGAGTCAACACCGTAGGTAAGTGAAATTTCATTCCCCAAGCAAAGCCTAGAGGGTCGTCCCAAATTCAAAGTGACCAACTAGTCCAAACAAAAATGTGAACATGCTAAACAAAAAGGAGGATAATCGAATAGTCACCGCTATCTTCCTTCCTCGGGACTCGGTCCGTTGGTAGGCCCTTCACGGCGACGCATCGACAAGGGAAAAGGCTTATTATTTTTGTTTTTGGGAATATTTTTGGGTTTTTTGGTTTTTTTTCATTGTTTATTCTTTCTTCTTTTCTTTTTGACTTGGGGCTAACATTTTTCACTTTTGATTTTCTTTTTCTTCTCCCCTTAAGTCAATCGATTGAGGGCAAATTTTTGGGCATTTTTTTTCAAAGCCCTTTTCTTTCTTGATTGGTTTGCTCATGTTTGACATTATAATGCAATTTGCCAATTTCATTTTGCAAAGCTTATTAATTGGAATGGAGGAATGGTAGGAAAATAGGTAAGTTAGGTGTGCACCCCTTCCTAACCCACAAAAAGGAGAAAAATTTGGACTAGAAAGCGGTTACTTGAATAAGGTCACCTAAGGAAATGAAACCCGGTAACCAAGGCCAAAACACTCCGGGGGTAGTCAAGGTGGTCAAATGCAAATTCCGGTGTAAATACTTAGTAGAAAAGGTGGGCTCAAGGCAAAAGGTCAATATAATCATTGATTAAAGGTCATCCTACTAGAATAAAGTCCATAAATCAAAATGTGACGATAACTAGGGAATAAGAAGCACTTGCACCTAAATCACACAACCGGGTTTTCGAAAAAAAACTTTTCCTATACCTAACACAAACTATACAAGACAAGGACAAAAGAAGGAGAAAACACAAAGAAGAAAGAATAAAGAAAAATAAACATTCAAAACAAACAAAACACCACCCCTTACAATCCAAGCAAGCTACTTGGTAACCCAAACTTCACAAAGTTCCACCCGAGCAACCATCACCACAAATACAATCTCCAAACTCCGCAACGGAAAAAGGAAAAAGAGATGGAGTGATATTACCGAATGTCTCTAGAGCTTCCCGAAATTCATGGCCATTGAGCAACCTACAAGGAAAAGGAGAGGCAAAACGCACACAAACGACAAATATACAAGACACGAACAAGAAGAAAAATAAAACACAGAAGAAAATATTTTTGAGATTTTTGGAATTTTTCAATTTTTAGGGATTTTGGATTTTTTTTCTAAAAACTATGAAAATAAAACTAAACTTAAACTAAACTATCGCTCCCCCACACTTAAACCGAGTAATGCCCTCATGCTCGATCGATAGTGTGTGGAAGACACTAATGAAAAATAAAAATAAAAATTAAGGAATAAAAGGAAAAACTACACTAAAAATGAAGAAGAGGTAGAGGGTTTCGGGCCTAGGTGTAATCACGTCACCTAGACCCGAGTCAAGAAAAGATATGGGTGGGAGAAAGTTAAAAAGGAAATAAAAATGAAATGGGAGGGGAGGGCTAGGTGTAATCAAGTCATCTATCTCGGATTCCACCCGAGTTCGACTAAACTCTACCAATTAATCTAAAAAAAAGTAAAATAAAATAAAATATAAAAAAAACTAAGTAAACTAAGGACAAATTATCATTTTTGGATTTTCTAGTGATTCTTGACGTAATCAAGTCGTCAAGAACCACCGGGAGCAATCATCAAAAAGGCCCCGAGGGCCACTAAATCACAATAACACGGGGGAAATAAAAAGAACGAGCATAAAAAACGGAAAAGAAAAGAAAGTCGTCATACCGAATCGTTAGCAACTAACAATCTCCATCGTCTCAATAATCAAAGTCATCACCTTGCTCGTCATCATCCCCCTCCTCACTTTCATTGTTACTACTTTCATCTTCATTATCATTTTCATCTTCTTCTTCACCGGCTTCATCATTACCCACCCCCACTTTGGCATCAAAGGCATCCTCGGCCTCGAACTCCTCGTCATCCATCATAGCACCACTACCACTAGGATTACCGTGGTTAGGAAAGTATTCGGGCCTATACCATGATGGAAGGTTGCCTCGCGGATTTATGTACCTCTGATGTGCTAGAAGTTGAAAGTCGGGGTATTGGGCATAGTAGTTGTCTCTCTGCTGCTCATATTGCCCAATATGTAGCTCATTAAGCATTGCGGCCATGGATGCATCGGCCGGGGGCTGAGGATAGGCAAAAGGAGTGTAAGGGGTGTACGGAGGGATATCCACAAATGCCGGGGGTGAAGGATAGAATGGGTGGGTTCGGGTAGCTTCTTGTTGATGTGGATGTTGCGTTGGTTGTTGTCGGGGCTCCACACTAGCACGTGTATGCGGCGTACAGGAGGAAGAGGCACTAGGATCACCTCCCGCACCCGGTAATAAAAGGGTTAGGCTCTTGGATCGGGATGAGGGAGTGTCGCCAAGGCACAAGGGTCGGGAGCGTATTGCATGGTAATAAGAAGTGTGCCCGACCCGAAGTATTCCATTGGTACCTTTTATTCTCTCACTACAAGAGTTAAAGTCAGTGGCGACTGATCTTAGCTACTGACATCTGTCGCAAAAAACAGACGCGCGACTGTCAACAGTCGCTAAGCGACAGTGGCTACAGTTAGTCGCTTCTAGCGACTGATTTCAGTCGCTAAAAAAGCGCGCGACTGAAATCAGTCGCTAAATCTAGCGACGGAAATCGGTCGCTATGGCATCATTTTAGCGACTGATTTCAGTCGCTATGGCCTCATTTTAGCGACTGATTTCAGTCGCTATGGCCTCATTTTAGCGACTGAAATCAGTCGCTAAGAGCGTCAGTTAGCGACTGAAATCAGTCGCTAAATGGTGCGATGTGGCGTCCTACAGCGACTGATTTCATTCGCTAAATAGAAAACTTAGCTACTGATATCAGTCGCTACTGTGCCAGAAATAGGCCGGTTATATTTATTATTTTTCTAGCCAAAATCTGCACAATAAAACAAACCAACAACCACAATACATCCCAAACATCATTCCAAACGTTGTTCCAAACGTTACGCAAGCTTCACACTCCAAAATTGGCAACCAAGTACGCAAACGTCGTGAATACACTAAATTAAAAGTATTGTTACAAACTGTTTTTTCAACAAGCATTCAGAAACTACAAATTGTTTTCATTCAATCGACTCAGCCAACAGGGAAACTAGCTGACGCACCACTACCACCGTCACCGAAGGGGTCTCTAGGATCCGGGAATCGGGGAGTGGGGCCGGAGTTGCAGTTATACTGCTGCGTGTTCCTAAGACGCCGTAGCTCTTCCAGAATTTGCAGGTTAATGGACTCCTGCGTCTTCAGCCTCTCATTCTGCTCCTTCATCTGCTCGGCCATAGCTGCCCGTTGCGCCCTCTCCTCTCGAAGTTCCGCCCTCATCTCAGCCATCTCGGATGGTACACACTCGGTCGTGGTCGCATGGGCCCCCCGAACATTGGGTGGTGTCCAGTACAGGGAATGAGCGTTCCCCGTACCATACACCGCTCCCTTGCGGTATCCCTCCGCGACTCTAAACCAAATCGTGCTCGGGTCCACACCTTCATTCTCGGGCGCTCTAGTGGCCACCAAATACGATCTCTGAAAGAAATAGAAGTCATGATTAGGTTGATTGTTTCAAGAAAAAAAAGTAACAAAGTATTGTGTTTGAAACTTACCCAAGTGTCCAAATCCTTCTTCGTGGCGAATGATCGACCGGTGGCATCGTCCCCCTTACTCTTCGCTTCGAGAAATAGCTGCACAGGAGGAGGGAATTCTCCGGTTTTCTTCTTCACCTGTTGACAGTACATGTAGATTTTTCATTTATTTTTATAATGAAAACATTAAATAAGAATCCAATATAAAAATCAAAAGTACGGAAATACTAACGTTCATGGCCCGCTGGGTGCACTCCGCCTCCGCCTCGGGGTCCCCTCCCCGCCTCTTGTTCTTTTTCGCCTAGACGGATCTTTTAAGGAAGTTCGGGTCGGAGCGCGCTGTTTGGAACTGTTGGATGGCGTCACCTACAATTTATACACTTTGAGATCAATAAATGTTTTGAATATATATTCAACTTTCTGTTCAGGTACTAACACCAATTTAGTAATCGAACCTCTAAGTTGTTTCTGTAACTTTTCATCGCTCGCCATCTTATACATCATGTCTTTGTATCTTTCCTTCGCGACATCCATGTATCTGTCTCTCACAGCCACCTCGAGACCATCGTTGTAAAAGTGTTTCAACTGCAAGATAGTTTGTTGTCATTGTATTAGTAATCAGTAAACAGTAACAGATAATTAATAAAAATCAGAAATTGGTGTACCTTGAAGTTGGCAAACCACTTCTCCCGTTGCCACAGAGGCAACTTGGTCCAACTCGTGCAGTAAGTAGTCAAATCATTCATGAAACTGTCCTTGACACAAGTCACCGTCGCACGAGTACGAAACCTACACCAAAGAGTGAAATAGTCCCTGCTCCTGCTGCTGCTCGAACTACCAAACCTCAACCTGCTGCCCAACGTCATATCTGCAGACATGTCATAGTTGAAAGTTAGGAACTGACATCATAATATTGAAATAATCTCGAAAAAAAATATGTAATGCAGATTACTATGTACAAATAATATAACTTACTAAAACTATACCCTACTAAAAATCATCGTCACTGTCGTTGTCATCTTCCACTTGCCTACTCGAACCAACGACATCCTCTTCATCGACGTCATCTTCGTCCTCCTCGTCATTGACCTCTAAATCATTGGTGTCATCCTCCTCCTCGACCATATCACTAGAAGCACCTTCCTCCTCCTCACTTCCTTCATCGTCTTCAAAATCTTCCCCCACATCCACCTCATTATTGTCATCATCATCATCATTTGCAAAAAGATTCTCATCAACTGGAGACAATGTTGTACCACTAGAAATGACGTCCTCTTGGAAGAGGTCAGAGTCATAGTGCCCCCGTGGCTTAGTTTTGAACACCGCCCACCACTGGTTTACAGTTATGTCGTTATTTGTGGTTGGGTAAGGCGCAAAGTACACTTGGTGTGCTTGATGTGCAAGTATAAACGGATCGTACTTGGAGTATTTTTTGGTATGATTAACTTCAACTAGTTTGTACCTTTCATGTACTCTAGTACCTTGCACAGAGTTGTCCTTCCATTCGCATTTAAATACCACAGCTCTATACCCACGATCATTTCCAACATAGCACAGCTCGAAGATGTCCTCCAATAGACCGTAGTAATCTTCACCCTCAAGTGACGACACACTCACACCGAAATTACATCTACTCCTACTGCTACCATGGGCAAATGTATGGAAATTGTAACCATTAACCGAATATCGGTTCCAAGTTCTAACATTCCATAAAGGACCTAATGCTAGACTCTTAACCAAATCATCCTGAATATTCTCTGAAATTACATGCTCCTTAAGCCATTTAGGAAACTGTTCCTCATGCTTATTCCAAATGTCATCAGCATTTAAATGTGGATTAGCAGCTACAAATTCAGTTACAAATTTCTTCTTGTACGGCTCCAAAACTTCACAATTTGATAGCTAGTACAGGTGAGCACGATTGTACTCCTTCTCATCTAATGTCCTCCACCCGCCAGCTGATGACGATCCCTCACCTTCCTTACTTTGAAAAAAGTCTGGTATGTTGGGGTCAATCGTCGTCTCGGGTGTTTCTAGGTTTAGATTCTTGGCTTTGGTGTTCACTTCTTTCTCGAAATACAGAGAACAGAAGTTGGCTATCTCCTCTGTTAAGTAAGCATTACATATGGAGCCCTCAACCCTCGCCTTGTTACCAATTTTTTTCTTCAAATGGTTGAGAAATCTATGACAATCATCAAGCAATTATGTTATTATCAAATTACAGTGTCTAACGTTAGTTAGCGGGTAAAATAAGTAAGTAGTTGAAAGTTCTCACCTCTCAAACGGGTACATCCCTCTAAACTGTACCGGTCCTCCCACTTTAGCTTCGTAGGGCAAGTGGACCGGTAGATGCTCCATTGAGTTAAAGAAGGAGGGTGGGAAGATCATCTCAAGTTTGCATAGTATCTGAGGAATTTGATCCTCCAAACGAGTCATGTCGTCATTTGTAACTGTCGACGAACACAAATCTCGAAAAAACTGAGATATCTCAGTGATAGGATTCCAAACACTTTCCGGCAGCAGGTGCTTCAACGCCACAGGTAGTAACCGCTCCATGAACACGTGGCAGTCTTGACTCTTCAAGCCTTGGAGCTTCAGGTTCTTAATGTCCACACACCGACTAAAATCGGATGCATACCCATCAGGGAACTTCAGTTTCCCTACCCACTCTAACACGGCCTTTCTCTGAGCCTTATCAAGGCTAAACAAGGCCCTAGGCTTGGACCCATCCCGCTTGATATGCAGTTTCGGACGGTCACAATTTTTTTTTAAATCTTTTCGGGATCCTACGGTGTCAAATGTCTTACCCTCTACATCCATGACGGTGTGAATCAGTTGCTCAAAGAAATTCTTCTCAATATGCATCACGTCCAAATTATGTCGGAGTAATAAAGTACTCCAATATGGAAGGTCGAAGAAGATGCTTCTTTTAAACCAACCATTTTTCAATTTCTTAAGATCTTTGAACTCTTGATCGGTCCCGTCAACAGTAGATGGGAATTCTGAAATCACCTCCCAAATCTCATCACCTTGGAGACGAATCGGTGCCTCATCTAGCACCACCTCACCCTTCTTGAAAGCTCTCCTATTCTTTCTATACATGTGACCCTCGGGTAGAAACTGTCTATGATAGTCAAACCAACTAATTTTGCTTGAATTACGTAGGTAGAATGCTTTACTTTCACTCATGCAACAAGGACACGCTTTTTGGCCCGCTGTAGACCAACCGCTCAACATACCATACGCAGGAAAATCGTGTATAGTCCACAAAAGCGATGCTCTAAGCTGGAAATTTTGTTTCAACGACACATCATATGTCTCCACCCCTACTTCCCACAAGTGTTTCAATTCCTCTATCACTGGTTGTAAGTAAACATCTAAGTGGTTTTTGGGATTTTTTGGGCCTGGAACAATGAGAGAAAGGAAGATGAACGATGGTTTCAGACAAAGCCACGGGGGTAAGTTGTACGGTGTGACCATGATAGGCCAGCATGAGTATGACTTACCGAACTGACCGAAAGGGGCAAACCCATCGGTACACAACCCAAGTCTCACGTTACGGGGTTCCTCAGCAAATTCAGGGTAAATCCTATCATACCGTTTCCACTCCTCCCCGTCACTAGGATGACACATCTTCCTATCTACACGAGTTTCTTCTTGATGCCACCTCATTTGTTCGGCAATGGTTATGGTTGCGTATAATTTTTGAAGTCTAGGGGCGATGAGAAAGTAGGTAAGTCGACTAAGTGGTATAGGTTTTTTATGCCTCGCAACACTCTTTCCCTTCTTACCCCTCAAAACAATATTTCCATCTACAGTTTTGTATCTACCCTTCCCACATATCTTACATTCCTCAAGCATGACATCATTCTTCCAAAAAAGCATACATCCATCGTGACAAGCATCGATCTTTTGATGCGGAAGTTCAAGACCTTTAACTATTTTTTTGGTGTTGTAGAATGTTTTGGTCATAATGTTGTCTTTTGGGATGAGTTTCTCAATCAACGCAGCGATACCGTCTACGCACCCAAAAAGTAGGTTATACTCACATTTAAGGGTCAGTACCATAGACGCGACTTCTAACAATAACACATCACACCCTCCATATAATGGCTTCTCCGCAACCTCTAACATATCAAAAAAAGCTTTCGCTCGTGGGTTTGGCTCTTGTGGGGTTGGTTGGTCATCGTCGTTAGTGTACATGCTCTCATCATTAAACAAATTGCACTCAACCACATCAACAATAATTCCTCTCACCCCGCCCTCATTCTGATCCACCTTAGATTCCTCAAAAGCAGACTTCTCACCATGACAAATCCAATAATAGTAATTTGGGCTAAACCCATCTGAGATAATATGTTCCTTAATCAAAATACTATCCAAGAATTTGATGTTCTTACATTTCACACATGGACACCTAAATCTACCCTCTGACGCGTATTCAGGATGGGTCTTAGCGAACTCAAGAAAGCGATTAACACCCTCTAAAAATTCCTTTGTGGGACGTCGTTTCTTATCGAATCTTTCTCCATACATCCATTTTCGTTCCTGTCTCTTCATTTTTTTATCTAAAAAATTTTAGACAATAACCACATACAAATTATTTTCTCTAAAGTAATTTACTAATATATATACACTAGTCAAATATTAGGTAAAATTCTCAATTCACCTAAACATAGTACTATTTCCACCCAATTCGTCAATAATTACATCACCAAATCGGCATAATTGTATTTTACTTCCAAATTTCTAACACATCAAAACAACCCAATTCAATCAACTACTTAACCGCAAACCCTAATTTTATACTAACAATCTACCTAATTCAAATTGGGGAACCTATTGGGCGATTAAAATTCTAACTACACTAAATATTCCAACAACTAAGAAACTATCCAACCCAATAACTAATTTATTTAAATCGATAAAAACAGAAATTAACAAATAATTGAAACTAAATAAAGATAGATAAACATACCTTAATGAAAATGGGATTATTGAAGATGGAATGAAGAGAAAAGGAGGAGAGGCGAGTTTTAGAGAGAGGGGGGAGGGTTTTTAGAGAGATAGAGTGAAATGGGTGAATGAGCCGGGGAAGGGGGGGTATTCGTTAATTTTAAAAAAATTAACATCTTTAGCGACCGAAATTGGTCGCGCGCCACTTTAATTAGCGACCGATTTCAGTTGCTAATTCTGTCGCCATTTCACTAATTTAGCGACCGAAATCGGTCGCGCGTCGATTATTTTAGCGACTGATTTTGGTCGCTAAATTTAATTAATTTTTTAAAAATCCGTCTCCTCGTCCAGCGACTAATATCGGTCGCGCGTTGAACTTTCTGTCGCTAAATTAGCCACTGAATTTATCAGTCGCGCGTGATTGGTAGCTATATGAAGTATTTCTTGTAGTGTCTTTATCATAGGCAATCCATCTATGGAACCTAGTCAAACATTCCTCATCTATGGTCGTGTCCCCCGGTACGGGGGTCAACTCTTCCTCCCGAAAATTCTCGTCAACCGTCTTAGCCAAATGTGTTATGAGCCCCCCAAGAATAATCTCACCCACATGTTTCCCCGCCTTACTTATATTTTGAAAATGCTTAGCTAAAGCAAGGGGAAGGTCGGGGGTAAACCTAGGTTGGCTCTTTACATTTAAGTAAGCCCCGAGAATGGTTAATTTTTGTTGTGTGAAAGTGCTCATTTCGCTCCTCCCAAATATTGTACCCGCAATCAAGCGATGCCATATACGTAGAACCGGGTGACGGACATGACGGCTAGATAACCGTCGAAAGTCGACAAGGGTAAGACCGGTTATGCTTTTCCAAACATCGGCCTCATTAAATCCGGCGGGTATGTCACAATTAGAAACGAGGGGGAGACCAAAAAGAACACCAAATTGGGGGAGGGTGGAGTTGTAAAAGCCATTGTTCACTCGAAAAGCAATCCGGGGTGGATTGACTCTAGTATTTAGAGAAAAGCTACTAAAGAACTCTTGTGTGAGTTGCTTATACGTAAGCTCATGCATATTAAATAGCAATTCCATCCCCATACCCACAAATAACTCCCGACTTTGCTCAAGAATGCCGAGTTTTCTAAGTATAATCTTGCAAAGAAATCGAGTTGGTTCAAGAGGCTTACCAAGGAGCTTAGAGAATTGCTCCTTTTGTGACTCTAAACCAAAAGCAAGGGTAGGAAAATCCGGGTGGCAAGGAATTTCTGGTTCCTCGACCTCGGCTCTTGAAGCTGACGCACTCTTCCTTTTCTTGCTGGCTACCACCTTCCCTTTCCTCTTTGGAGCCATTTTTAGATGAAGAAGCTTCAAAAAATGCTAAACACCAAAATCGATTTTTACCCAAAAATACTAGCTAGAACCCACAAAATTACCCAATAGAAGCTTGAGATTAATATAATAGGCCTCCAAAACAAACCCTAACAAGCTCAATCAAGTTTGGGAAAAAAACCCCAAATTCGGATTTTGGGAAAAATGGGGATAAAAACTTGATTTTTTTTTCAATTTTTGAGGGTTTGGAGGGTAGAAAATGGTCCTAAGATAGTTATTAAAGTGATAGAAACTGATTTTGGGGTGTTTAGGAAGTGATTTAATGAGATTTGGTGGTTTTGTTTGAAGTTGTGGTTTTTGAGGTTTTGCTTGAAGCTATGGAGGTTGAAGAAGGTTGAAGAAGAATTGTGAAAAGAGTTAGTAAAGAGGTGGGAATGGGTTGGGTTGGGTTGGGGTTGGGTATAATGTGAGAGGGGTTGGGGCGGGTCGGGCTATGGTTAGTTGATAAGTGTAGTTTGTAGTGCCTAATTTGTTGTGTATTGGTCCCATTTTCCTTGTGGAATCGCTCCTTGGGAGCGGTTTATAAGCTACTTATGCTTCCTCTAGTTCGTTTCAGGTTCCCGAGACCATTCATGAAGAATTGGAACGATTCCGGCTCGTTTCATACACTTTTTGGAGCCAACGAAGTGAAGGAACGATCGCTCGATGCCTTGGATTCGACCCCGAGACCTTGGGACCCAATCCCGAGCCCCTAGGACTCGATCCCGAGCCCCGAGAATCGATGAGAAACCCATGAGAAGCAAGGAGGGACCTTAAAGATCATATTGGAGGCCTACAAGACCCATCCCCGTCGGGAAGGACCTCATCCCGTCCGGGAAGGGGTGCAAAAATTGAACAGCGCCTGTTTTGGGGTCGTCCCCGACGGGACCATTTCGTCCCGGACGGGACCATTTCATCCCGGACGGGATGGACTGTGCTGTAGCCGCGTGACTTTCCTTTCCTCGCTCTCCTTCACTCTTGTAACCCTATAAATACTCCCCCTCTTGTAATCTTTGCTTATGTTCTTTATTACCCACTAAACCCTAGACTACTTTAGCATAGA
Source organism: Agrostemma githago (assembly GCA_958450325.1). Lineage (NCBI taxonomy): Eukaryota > Viridiplantae > Streptophyta > Magnoliopsida > Caryophyllales > Caryophyllaceae > Agrostemma > Agrostemma githago. The sequence continues at coordinate 58,337,441 of OY288243.1, forward strand.
TTAGCATAGATTAGAGTAGATTAGTCCTTAATCTAGTTAGCTAATCTTGTATTAAGGGATCTCTTGAAGAATCCATCCAATCTTGATAACATTGGTGGATGTTTTGGGTGTTCTTTATATACAAGTTCTCAACTTTTCATTCTCTTGCTAGTTGGTATAATCTTCTCATCATTTTAATCTTAATATTTGTTTATGTTATTCAAGTTTCAATCTTTAGCTCTTGTTTATTGTTTTGTTCATCATCCTTGTTAGTTTTACATATGTATGCTCTCGTTCTTGTTTTGGTTTCTCTTGTTAGTGTTAGTTTTAGTTTAGTTATGTTTGAGTAGACTCTTGCTAGCGTTAGTAGGGAGATTGGGTGTGATTAGGGATGATTAGGGTGAGATGGGTGGTAGTAGATGGTTTTTTTGTTGTTTCCCATTTACCTTGCACTCCACATGTTTGATGAATTGCTTGTGAGACTCGAGACGATCAATCCTTGTTTTTCTTGCCTCTTCTCTTGTATGTGTGTGTTTGGTTGGTTGGTTTGGTTCCCTCATTAGTAGCGAGAGCGTGGTGAGGATGACCCCTAGGCTGTTTGAGTAGCGAGAGCCCGATCGGAACCTAGGCTACGAAAGCACGCTAGTAATCCCGTCTTTCCCCTTCTTATGCCCTTGGCATCCATGAACCCGACCTAGCCCTAGTTTCTTCTTATCGATTTATTGGCTTCCTTTTGTCATTAGTTATTCGTTTAGCCTTGTTAGCTCGTGTTTTAGACCTTAGCTTAGTCTTTAGTCTATCCCCTAGATTATTTTGTCTTGAACCTAGTCTTTGACCGTAGCACACCTTAGTCCGACACCCCGTCCCTGTGGATCGACCCAACTTGCCCTATCTACCCAGTTAGGAATAGTTGGTTTTATTTGACCGGTAGGATAGACGACAAACACTACCGTCAAATTGGCGCCGTTGCCGGGGACAGCGTAGTTTAGACTTTTGTGTGCTTTGTTTTGGACTTTGTTCTTGATTTTTGTGTTTTCTTCTCCTTGTGTATCTCCATTCTAATTCTTATGTGCTATTCTCCCTTCCTAGTGCCTCAAAAGCACTAGGCTACTAACGGTTGCTCAAGTGCTTCTAGTTCATCCTAGGTATCAAAGCAACGTTATGGAAATGGCACGTCCTAGCTTCCATCAATCGTCACGGGACAACTATGGGGCAAATTGCCAAGTCTCAAAATTTCACCAACCGTATCAACCTCATCAACAATCTTGCGAACGCCCTCCATATGGTTACCATGAAAGTTGTCAAGGATCATTCCAACATCCTAACAACTACCAAATACCCCCACATGACCCACAACCAAAAATCCCCAACTTTGAGACTTGTCAAATGATGATTCAATTGCTAAAGGGTCAACAAGAGGCGATAACTCTAATGCAAAAGAGTCAACAAGAGATGATGATTCAATTACAAGGGGTTAGGGAGGAGTTTAGGGCCCAAAAAGTGGTGCAAGATGCTCGAATCGATGCACTTATGGCTCGCATCACGATGTCGGCCACTCGAACTCCACAAATTGTTGGGGAAGGTTCATTTGGGCAACAAGGTCGGGTGTCTCCACAAGAAAGTCAACCCGATCATGAAGCCATGAATGAAGAAGAAATGGTCAATCAAGAGACCATTGTTGAGTGTTGCTTGGATGGTGAAGATATGGGAAGAATGGAGGAAGTTGAAGCTTCAAGGGTCGACAATGCGGAGGGGTGTGAACATGATTCTCAAGGTAACTCTTGGGGAGCCGATGTATTGGCTATCAAATTGGATTTGTACGATTTTCTTCGTGATGAACCGGATCTTGACAATCCAAAGCCAAGTGAAGACATACCTCCTATAGGCCATGTAGACAAGGTGAGTGAAAAGGAACGCAATACTTGGGAAACAGAGGTAGATGCCTTAGAACTCGCCTTGAATGGGAAATTGGAGGATCCTAAAGCTTCCAATGAAGAAAACTTGATGCCTTCACCTCGTTTATCGCACTCGATTCCAAGTCCCTTGTCTTGTGAGACGGTTGATGAAGAGGATCCTTGTCGGGCGGTGGAAGAGAACTCTACTCTCGACCCCGTAGAAGAAGCAACCCCCTTAGGGTGTGATCTCCCAACTCATAATGCCGAGCTTGACTCTAGACCACTATACCTACCGGATGGTCATAAGAGTCGTTTCTATCATAGTTTGGAAGACCCGGAAGATCACGAGAACCCCGAGCATAATGAAGATGATTGCTTCTTGTCTCCGACTTGGAAACTCTTGAAAGTAGCTAGGCTCGGCCATGTGAGCCTCAATGAAGATGTTGCTAGAGCATTTGACTTACTCCTTCGAGCTCTTGATGGCTATGAAGGTGTAGATGGTGAGAGTATCCTATTGTAAATATATTTTTGAGCTATTGTTAGTGGTTTTGTGAAATTCTTGTGATTTGGTATTTTGATGAGCGATGTGAGGGAGGGATTTTGATGAATGTGTTTGAGCTTACTTGTAGGTGTGAAGTGAAGATGAATCTTAGAGAGGAGTGGTTATTGATAGAGCTTGGATTGTAAGCATGGGAGTCGGTTTTTGAAGCTTTGGACAAGCTTTTGGGGTCATAGAGGGTTTGAGGACTCTTCCCCGCCGAGAAGAGAGCATCCCGACCGGGAAGGATGTCATCCCGATCGGGATGAGTGTACCAAAAATTGGGTTTTCTGGAGTGTCATCCCGACCGGGACGGGAGTTTCCCGACCGGGACGGGTGTATCATCCCGACCGGGACCATCCATCCCGACCGGGATGATGCCCTGCTCCTTCTTTTGGCTTCTCCTTTGTCATTCGAGCCCACCCAACCATTTTATACCCCCTCCCAACCTCCCGGCTCACCCTTGCCTCTATTATACCACCCTTACACTTCATTATATTCATGAACCCTTGCACCAGGTTTCACATCAAATCCCACCTCCTTATACCTTTGTACTTCAACCATGCGGCCTTATTGAGAATGAAGAGGAATAGCAATGATAAAGACAAGCTACGTACCGATACCGACCTATGAGACGATGGAGCGAGTGAGTTGTTAACCGCATGGTACGGCAACTATCCTTTCTTTTCCGTCTTTTATTGCTTGTCTTCTTTTGTTAGTTCCCCTTCCCCTTATCATTTGTGTCATGGTGGCCCTCGGGGCCTTGGTAATGGTTGCTCCCGACTCTCGATGACTTGACTACATCGAGAGTCATTTGAAAAATCCAAATTTTACAAGATTTTCACCCTTTTGTAGGAATTAGTCGGATTCGGGCGGAATCCGGGCTAGGTGACTTGATTACACCCAGTCCTCCCCTCCCATTTTTCCTTTTATTTCTTTCTTTCACTACAACAAATCCCTTAGATTCATGACACTTTAGGGCAGACACTTTTAGAAGCGTCGAGCATATTTTTAACCCAAGTTCACTATGGGCTCTCTAAGTACGTTAAACCGGTACTTTTTTTTTTATTACTGTATTTGATTTGATAAAAATAGTTCGCTCCAATTAACTCTAAAATCGCGCCGAGGAGCTATAGTTTTATGTCCCTCTCAATCAAACCCTAATTTCATTCTTCTTCATCCTCCTAAGCAAAACTTCAGTTCAACTTCTTCATCGAATACGATGTTTAACACTCTTCTCTCTCAAACAAAAATGAAGACAAGATTAGTAAATATGGAGTTTGTAATGGCGGTTTCTAATATCCAACTTCTCAAGAAAACAAGGTATGACCACGATCTGAAATCCGCCCTTTTCAATTTCTTTTTGTTCGAAAATTCTATGAGTCAATCCAGCATATAGTAATATTATCTTTCGCATTGTTCGATTTCAGTTTTTTTTCTCTGTTTTTAATCCCTAATAACGATTAATTGGAGTTTTACTGTTGAAATTTTGACGATTTTCTACTTAGATTCACTGCTGTCACTAAGTTATGTGGGCCTATCGCATGTTAAACGCTATTACTCGATTGTTTGAGCTTAATTGTCTGGTTGAATCCTGATATTGAGACACAAAAAACACCAGTCACGATGTCTAAGAGGTATTTCTGTTTGATTTTGCTCCCCTAACTGCTGAACATATCAATTTCTCGGAGCTAATTTACTTGGATTTTGTCTACTGTATATTTGTTGATTTGTGGAACAATAAGACATCCTCCTCTGCTTTGTATTCCTTTTCATATTTTATCCTCTACAAAACCTCTCCAACACCTTCATATTTCTCTTCATCCCTAATTTTCTAATTTCGCATCATTTTCCGTATTCCCTCTTCTCCTTAGTTCTGGATGTCTCATGTTGTGAGTTTTCTCGTATTTTTTGCATTTCATTCATTTAATTTCAAATGTCGGTGATTTGATTCATCGTAAAATTTGTTCAGTTACATAATTAAAGTAAACTGGGTGATCAGTTGTTGTGTTTGAGAGCATGAAATGACTGTTGATGCATTGGAGAGTGAGAAGTATGGGTTAGATCGTGATAATTCATATCTTTCACTCTACTCTCATTTCTTGTTCCATAAATTAATTGTTTTGCTTGTTTTGTCGATTTTATAGATTGGTATTTATTACGATGCTATTGATGGTGTTTCTATTGTACTCCGTAGTAGTTCTACAAGAAAAAAGTTGCACTGTCATCTTTGGCCCATGTAAAAGTATTGAATTATTGTGTCACTTGTGTGTTTTCAAGGCATATGAATAAGTACAGATTAGGCTAATATTGCTTTACTCATATCTCCTCCATATCTCATCATGATTTGTAGTGTCAGCCATTACGTTTGTGTTCTTTTCCCCTCCATTGTGCAAGTAACATATAAGGAGATATATTGTATCCTTATATGTGATCTTAGGATTTGTGTAAGATGCGTGGTATGTTGTCAAAGAAAGGAGTCTTCGCCCAAATAAAAGAACTTGTTCCATCGCTTCTGTTAATGACGTTGTATGTTTCAAAAATCATGATTTCTTGTCTGCCTCCTTAAATTCTTTTCTAACTCGTAACTGCCTTCAAGCTATTCTGCATTATCGTTTCATACTTATATGTCATTCGAGCAAAAAAGAATATGAAGTTCTACATGTATGTTATTCTAGGCATTAAAGCTTGATACATGTTTTGCATTAAAGGTTGTTCAATATATATTTAATTGTTCAATACTCCGTATATGTAGACAGTATTGACCACAAATACGGCTAGAAGGTTTACTACCTAACACTTGATTACAAAGCGCTGATGAAATTGAACTCTCTTTGTCCGTGAATAGACTTCATGGTTTCCATTTTGGGTGTACACCAGTTAATTTCATACTGGAATTTTTGTGTGTGTGTTATTTATATGTAGTAGATGGCATGGTTTGTGAGTTGTAATTTAAGAGATTATCACGATTAATAGTTGTGAAACAAGAAAAATCAATGTAGTAGATGGCATGGTGTAGACACCCGCATTTTGACTGCCAGGTGTCTATGGCAGTTTCCAAAAAACACCCGATGATGATCGGACGCTAACATGCTTCTATGCGCTCGGATACGGGCTCAAATCCGTTAATCGTTGGCTAACGCACTTACGGAGTACAAATTTCACAAAACCAACCTCGAATCCAGGCCCAGCGGGCCGTTTCCAATCAAATAAGGCTAATTTGGGCCGAAACCGACACCAGAATTAAAACCGACTTTTCACGATTGGGTCAATCCTGGTCAAAGTCGTTTCCGAGACACACAAAAACAACCCCTCAAACATCAAAAGCCCAATTCAAATTCAAACTCATCAAATGTCCACGGTCAAGGTCCAAGCAAGTGACCCGCGCGACCCAGCTGGGCCACTCGATCGAGTGCCTCATCCACTCGATCGAGTGGGCCCTTATTCAGGCCCGACGGCTGACGCACAAGCCTACTTGACCGAGTCAGCCACCTACTCGGTCGAGTAACCCTAATCCGAAGCCCTAGCTTTTCCTATAAAAGGAACCCCCATGCACCCCTCTTCAACAACTTTTACACAATTATCGAAACCCTAGAGCAACCTCATACACACATACTACATCCTCCACAAACCCTAAGCAAACCCTAAGCGATTCATTAGCAAAAAAAACCTAAACCTAGTTTAGGAATCAACAACCCGAGCCACCATAACTCGACCTCCATAAACCTCGAAGACTCTTGTGTTATAGCCACGGTTACGAGTCCGCACCGAGACAAGAACATGTAGGTTGAGGGTGTCAAAACCCCGTTTCTTCCCTTCTCTTCCTTTTTCTCGCGTCGTGTCAATTTCATATGGGTCGTTTTATTTTTTTATTTTTAATCGTTATTATCGCATCGTTAATATCAATAATACTAGTATCAAAACATTAAAATACCTATCAATTTGTGTCGAGTATAAGTGATATCGGAATGAGGAAACACGAATATACAAGTGTACTGCACACAGCGTTGACGGTCGCTCGTTCCGATATCCCGGTTACTTGATCATTGAGATAGGTCAATTTCAACAATAATTTTCATATCGTTTGTATCATCGTTATTATTCGCATCGATTTCTCAAAGAATAAACATCGTATTTCAATATGGGTCGAAACCCGTTTACACGGATCCGACATCACAATCCCTAGGGATTTATTTCGATGTCGGAGAAGTCGAGGGAATCAAGTCCTATTTATTCAAGTTAAGCGTCGGTTTAATAGACTCGATACCAATTCCATAATTGGATGTCGAATCTAACAATCCAGTCCATTAATTCAATCAATTCGATTTTCTTATTGATGCTAACGTGGATGTCACGCTATAATGACACTACAAACGCGGAGAGAAATTCTTGTCGTTTTGATTGACTTAAAACGACTCAAATCAATTTATCTTCTTTTTTATTTCACTCTAATATCTCATATCGATTCAAATAATCGAATGTGGGATACGGTGAGTATTCAAGTCCCGAATTGAGTATAAATTCCGCTATATTTATGCCCAATTCGTCAAGTCATCAAAAATCAAAAAGCAATTTCAAAATCAATAATTAAATTGCAAACGAATAAAGTTCGTACAGGTGCCACTCGACCGAGTGCCTTAGTCACTCGATCGAGTGACACCCTAAAATCAAGTCAGAATGTTAATGACGACCACCACTCGATCGAGTCTCACAGTGACTCGGTCGAGTGGCCATGTACTCGACCGAGTCGGCCAATGACTCGGCCGAGTATGGTCTGTAACGCAAACAGAATCAGTTTTTATAGGTCTACTCGATCGAGTCCATCGACCACTCGATCGAGTAGCCTCATAACGACTCAAAACACGAGTCATACATCGTTCTATCTTTTCAAACTCGATAGTATTTTACGACTTAGGTCAACATGTGCATAATTAATCACGTGTATACTATCCTTTCAAATCATGCATCCTCATATTTGCATCTTTTCAATTCAATTCATTATTTGCACAAACCGTTAATATCGATTTACCGTTACTAACCGTTTGTTTGTTTCTCTTGTCAATTTAATTCTTGTTCGTTTATTGTACTAAATGAACCCGCATGCTAAAATACAACTTTGACGTTAATTTTAGTTGCATTAAACTTGACTTAGAAACCCGTTTCAATTCAATTCACATGTTTAGGGAAAATACTCTTTGCATCGCATTTTCCCGTTTAACTAGCGCGCGTATTGTAAGTCATTCGAATTCTTAGTAGAGGCCGCTAATGTGCGGGCGGGGTTGGGTGTCCTTTGTGGGCTTCCCAACACGTACCCTCACCCCTTACTCAGAACCTCGGTTTCCGGATGCCCGAAACCGTTGGCGCACGAGAGTCATTCAATACACAATATCCGATAACGTCGGTATTGGTATCAAATGCAAAGGGACGAGCCCAATAAACTCTGACATCGGAAATGGGCCGTATTTTGTATACGGACCACTACGACATAGAGTGGGCTCGAATGGTTCCGAATAACCACAAAATTCGGTGGCGACTCCACATAGACCTAAATTTCAATTCGATCCATTCTCATATGGAGATTCATTCGCCTACCCAAACCCGCGCGTGGCCGCGTCGGGGTGGACCTATGTCATGTCCACAATTTGGCGACTCCGCTGGGGATTAACTGATGCGTGACTTACCATCGGCATCCTCAGGGTGAGACTCGAATAGAAATCGTTTGACAAATACAATGCGCGTGTTAGTTCTACGGTTCATGCATAACCCACATTTTCCCGGGCCGGTACTGGTGACCGACGTCCCACTATACCCTTGATGTACTCCAACATGGATATGTCAAAAGGTGTCCATAGTCGATTCGAGTGGGTTTCGCGGCATGTTCTAAGCTCAATTCGACTTAGAGTGTCCGTCCCGATCAACGTCTAGACTATGTACACTGGTATAGACCCTTTTAGACTGACCGAGACTTAGTGTAGAGCATACATGGCGTCGTTATAATGCTTGTGTGACTACGTGCTACTTGGTTTCCGAGTCATTTTCAAAAATATCAACTTTTCAAAAATTACATCCTCCTTTTCAAGATATTCAATTTTCAAAACCCGGGACATACCGAATTCAGGACTTATGATTTTACTCAAAATAGCCTATTTTCTAACCGGTATGCTGCCCAAATCAAAACTCGAACTTTCAAAACCCATGGCCCAATGACTTTTCGTCCTCTTTTTCGGAAATTTGGGCCATTCACCGAGTCCACTCGGTCCTTTTTCAAAATCAATCAATTTTCAAAACCTTCCTCTTCTAGGACTTCCCGTATTTAGCAGTGTCGGGTCGAGTCTTAAGTTGTCAAGGTCTTTAGCGTCGAAACTCTGTCGATCCTACATCACGAGTTTCTTCCCTATCCCGGTCCGCCTTATTAGACTAAGGCAAGGCCCACCTAAGTAGGACATACTCTTACAAAGGAGGGCCCGTCAACACGATCGAGTCAAAAGTCTGGGGATATCCCGTGTGAACCTCCTTTCGAACAGGACTAGGCCCACTTGCCGAATCCTAAGGAAGGCCCACACTTCACGAGTCATCTGTCTAGGCGTCTTTCTCGAGTCGTTTCCTTTTTTTAGTCTCGTTTGGGATGAACTTTGTATTCCGGGATTTCTGGGCTAGTTTCTGATTACGTGGTGTTCTTACAGACAGGCCAGCCACAACCCGACATCAACGCAAGATGGACGAATTGAAAAATGCCTTAGCCAAGATCGAGACTCAACTGACCTCCATCCTCGCTAACCAAGCAACTCTGGACACCCGCCTGAGCACTGTGGAGAAGACGGTCCCAGTTGAAGGAGCTGATTCCGCTGGGCCCATAGCCGAATTGGTCAGTGTCGTTCGCAGGCTCGAGGAGCAAGTCCACTTGTCGACAAGCAACTCGATCCACTCTGAAAATGCTCGCATTTATTCGCCTTTGAATGACGAGCTACCGGCCAACCTCAACTTGACGGGAATTCCTATGTTTGAGGGTACCGAAGACCCGGTCCATCACATCCGGGCTATCAAAGACTTCATGGCGGTCAAAGGGGTAAAGTCCACCATGTTCAAACACTTATTCCCTTCCTCCTTGGAGAAGCATCCCAGGGCCTGGTTCTACAGGCTCGACCCCAAGAAATACAAGACTTGGGACGACGTGGCGACCGAATTTGCTCGGAACTACGCCGATAACACTGAAATCCAGACTACAATGCGTACTCTGGAGGTAATGGCCCAAGAACCCAAAGAAGGGTTCACAAAATACCTACAAAGGTGGAGGGCCGAAAGTGTAAAGCTGGTCGACAAGCCCGGCGAGAAGGCCCTAGTGGAAGCCTTCGTCAAGAATCTACTCCCATCCTACCGGGTCCATCTCCGGTATGCTATTATCCCGAACTTTGCTGTCCTTACTGAAATGGGCACAAGGATCGAAGATGATTTGAGGTTGGAGAGCCTGACTAAGGCCTCTACCAAAGGGTATCAAGGGGCTAGTTCATCCACAAACAAGCCCACACCTGCAGCTGCAACTCGCAGCATCTTCGACGAGGTAAACCTGCTCGATACCTCATCTAAAAAGAATACACCAAATCGGGTATTCACAGATATAGGGACTACCTATACTTATGCCTTACAGAGGCTATCCTCAAAGGGCCTAATCCAACCGATAGGCCCAACTGCAGAACCTCCAGTGGAGAAGAGGCCCAAAACTTACAATGCCCAGGCCTATTGTCAGTATCACCGGGGTAACGGACATGATACTGAAAAATGTTGGAGGTTAAAACATCTAATCCAAGACCTTACCGAGAGCGGGAAAATCCCGTTGCCCGGAGACATGCCGAGCAACAAAGAAAACCCGTTCAGCGCTCATGCCATCTTCACCGGTGAGGTAATTGACTGTTCCCACCTCATCTCTCCCTTTATCCCACAAATCAACGGGATATGGTTCGACGACGAGGATGATGTGTACTTAACCAAAGGGGAAGCTGTCCCCATCACCCTCGAGGAGGTCCGACAGGCTAAGTCCAAGGCCTTAGCCACCAATCATCTCGCCGCAGCTGGGCGCTCCATCCCTATATCCGTCACTGAACCTGCCAGGACGGAGCCTGCCCTCGAAGAACCAAGCCCAGACACGGCTCTGGTCCAACAAATGAAGAGGGTCCGAGCCGATCTAACCATATGGCAACTATTGGTTAGCTCACAAGCTCATCGGGAAGCACTGACTAAGGCTCTCGATGAAATCAAGGTTGATTCAGAGGCTACCCCTGCTGAAATGGTAGCCACCATCATGCCCTACCTTAAGGGCAAATCCAAAGAAGAAGGCCCACTTATAACCTTCTCTGAAGCTGATCTGCCACCATTTGGGCCCAATCACAATCTGGCCCTATACATCACGGTCATCTGCAAAGGTAAATATCTCCCGATGACCCTTATCGACGATGGATCAGCCGTAAACGTCCTTCCTCTAAGGACCGCAAAAGCACTCGGCATCACCGATGCCGATTACCTTCCAACGGCGCAGACTATCCAGGCTTTCGACGGAAGCCCAAAACCGGTCGCTGGGGCCGTGAAATTGAAAATCATAACGGGCCCAATCGAAAAGGAGTTGGAGTTTCAGGTGATAGATGTCACCTCATCATTCAATCTCTTGTTGGGAAGGCCTTGGATCCACGCAGTCAAGGTCGTGTCATCTACCCTCCATCGCAAAGTTAAGATGCCACTTCAAGACGGTATCATAACGCTGGAGGCAACACCAATTACCGTAGCAAGCTGCAACGCTACGGGCCGGGCCGACCCACGAGGATTTGATTTCGTGGGCATGATCGAAGAAGAATATCTCTTTAGGCCCTATTTCACAACTAGCATCGACACGATGCTACAAAATCTGGGTTACCTACCCGGAATAACCTCAAGGCCAAATCTTCCAGCTGGGAAGATTATCGAGGTTCTAAATGATGGCGAGTCACATTTCGGATTGGGGTATGCTATAACCCCGGAAAACGTGGTTCGGGCCGGTATTCACAAGGCCATCGACATTATCAAGGGTACTTACATAAGCCCTTATAGCCTGAAGCTAACGGATTACTTCGTCACTCCAGTCTTCGGAGCTATCCAAGTGGGCCTTTACCAACCCACCATCACATATCCTGAGACCAAAAAGGCTCGGGAATGCAATTTCATCCCTGATGATATATTTACCATCGTCCAGACCGAAACAAAGGAAGGCAAAAACGACTCCGAGCCCGTGCTGGGGCTCTTATTCGGGGAAGACAAGGCCATTCCTCCTCCAAAAGACGACCTGGTCAACTTGATCCTTCACAGCGATCGGTTTGACCCAACCAAATTAATCACCGAGGTCGGCGCCAACACCGAGACGAGGGCCTGGAAGAAGACCATAAAATGGACCGACAGTCAAGGACGGGTCTACAAGCTGACCACCGGCGAGGGAGACATGCCGGATACCGAGTCTGAGTCAGAGTCAGAGTCGGAGTCTGAGTCCGAGTCTAGAGGGTCTGGTGCTAAAGTCGAGTCTGTAACCCCTCTTCCCTTATCCACTGAGGTCTCGGGGCCTGTCCCAAGACCTCTCCCTATCCCGCCTCTGACCAATGATCAGATGGCAGCTCTATTCGAGCTCTTTTCAAAATTTACCATCAATAATAATAACGAACACCGTTCTGCTTACGACTTGTCTTATTTCCAAAATTTTCTCAATTTCAAAAATTTTATATGCAATGACATTGAGAAACCCGACGAACAGGTACCCCTACCTCAACATCTGGTCGAGGAGCTCGAGCAAAGGGAATCCCGGGATCCGGTAATCGAAGAAACCGAGTCCATCAATGTGGGAACCACTTTAGAGCCCCAGATGCTTAAGTTAGGCCTATCTTTAGATCCAGAGGAGAGAAAGCAATTCACAGACCTCCTCCATGAATTCAAAGATGTCTTTGCATGGTCCTACAAGGACATGCCGGGTATAGACCGGGAGATAGCCGAACATCGAATACCCATCAAAGATGGGTGCAAGCCGGTAAAGCAAAAACTCAGAAGAATGAAGCCCGAATGGTCTCTTAAAGTCAAGGAAGAGGTCGATAAACAATTCAAAGCAGGCTTTATACAAGTGTCTGAATATCCAGACTGGGTTGCCAACATCGTGCCGGTACCCAAGAAGGACGGCAAGGTGCGGGTTTGCGTGGACTTCCGGGATCTTAACAAGGCAAGCCCAAAAGACGATTTTCCGTTACCACACATCGACATACTGGTGGATAATACGGCCGATCATGCCCTTCTATCGTTCATGGACGGGTATGCCGGGTACAATCAGATTAAAATGGCAGAGGAGGACATGGGTAAGACCACCTTCATTACACCTTGGGGTACTTACTGTTACACCGTCATGCCATTTGGGCTTATCAACGCCGGGGCCACTTATCAACGGACTGCCACTACTTTGCTCCACGACATGATGCATAAAGAAGTGGAGGTCTACGTGGACGACATGATCGTCAAATCTAAGGACCGAAGCGGGCACATTTCAGCCCTAAGAAAGTTCTTCACCCGGCTACGTAAATACAACATGAGACTGAACCCACAAAAATGCAGCTTCGGGGTGACGTCGGGCAAATTACTGGGCCATATCGTTAGCCAACGCGGCATCGAGGTCGACCCAGCTAAAATCAAAGCCATCACCGAGATGCAACCACCCAAGACCGAAAAGGAAATAAGGGGGTTTCTCGGAAAAGTCCAATACATCAGCCGATTCATTTCGAAACTAACCATGGTATGCGAACCCATCTTCAAAAGGCTAAAAATCGGAGAACGGGTGCTATGGGACGGCAAATGTCAAGCGGCTTTTGACAAAATCAAGGAGATGCTGTCTGCTCCGCCGGTACTAATGCCACCTCAACACGGTTTGCCTTTGTCGTTATACCTAACGACGACAGAGACGGCCATGGGGGCTATGCTGGCCCAGACAGTCGATTCGGAAGAGCGGGCCATTTACTACATCAGTAAAAAGTTCCTCGAATATGAGTGTAAATATACAATGCTCGAAAAGACGTGCCTAGCATTGGTTTGGGCCACTAAAAAGCTCCGACATTACATGCTCAGTCACGAGGTACATGTGTTATCCAAAATGGATCCTATCAAGTACTTATTTGAGAAGCCCATCCTCAACGGTAGGATATCAAGATGGACTTTAATGTTATCCGAGTTCGACCTCAAACTTGTACCATTAAAAGCCATCAAAGGCCGGATAGTTGCCGAGTTCCTCGCTGACAGCCCAATATCCGAAGAAGGCCACACCGATACATGGGCCTTTCCCGATGAAGACATATTCCATACAGATACGGAAGTATGGGATCTGTATTTCGATGGGGCATCCAACTTCCGAGGGTTCGGGGTCGGAATCCTGTTAATTTCACCCCGAGGGGAACACACTCCCTTATCCATCAAGTTAGACTTCGACGTGACCAATAACGCAGCCGAATACGAAGCATGCATTCACGGGTTGCAAGCCGCCGCTGATTTAGGGGTAACAAACCTCCGGGTCCACGGTGATTCATCATTAGTCATCAATCAAGCACTCCAAAAATGGAAAACTCGGAACGCCAATCTCGTGGCTTACCAAGCACGGGTAAGGGTTCTAGAAAAACAATTTCAAAAGGTAGAATACATTTATCTGCCCCGGGAAGAGAATCAGTTCGCAGATGCACTTTCCAAGTTAGCATCTCTACTAAACATCCCGGATCACCTGACCAGCATGCCAATCTGTGTCGAAAGACGGTCCGAGCCAGCCTACATCCACGCCATTCAGGACATCGAGATAACGGACCCGGAGCCTTGGTATCAAGCTGTCCTAACCTACTTGGCAACAGGAGAATACCCCGCGGGAGCTGAAAATCGTGCCAAAAAGGCCCTACGAAGATTGGCAACCCAATTTGTTCGAACTGATGACGGGCAATTGTACAAAAAGACGGCACAGGGGGCTCTACTCATATGCATCGACAAAATACAGGCCGAAAAGGTCATGGCCGAGGTCCATGATGGTGAAAACGGCCCTCATATGAACGCCCATATGCTAGCCCGAAAAATCATGAGGCTCGGGTACTATTGGAATACCATGGAAACAGACTGTCAGTTGTATGTCAAACACTGCCATAACTGTCAGATCTTCGCCAATGTACAGCATATGCCATCTTCCCTATTATATACCATGACATCACCATGGCCATTTTCGACATGGGGTATTGACATAATTGGAAAGGTGCATCCTTCCGGGACGGGAGGTCATTGCTTCATCTTGGTGGCCATCGACTACTTCACCAAATGGGTCGAAGCCGAGTCATACCGTGTCTTGAACGCCAAGCACGTGGCCAAATTTATCCAAAACAAGATAATATGCCGGTATGGGATCCCTCACGAGTTCATCAGCGATCACGGGACCCACTTTCAAGCTGAAACTGCCGCATTGCTGGCAAAATACAAAATTCAAAGGCATACATCTTCGCCTTACCGACCTCAAACAAATGGAGCGGTAGAAGCGGCCAATAAAACAATTGTCACCATACTTAAAAAGATGGCTGAAAATTATCGGGACTGGCCCGACAAAATACCTTTTGCCCTATGGGGATATCGAACCTCAATCCGCACCGCGACCGGGGCAACCCCGTATTACTTGACATACGGAATGGAAGCGGTCCAACCAGTCGAGCTAGAGGTACCATCCCTTAGGATCCTACTTGAAAGCCAAGTACCTGAGGCAGATTGGGTCCAAGCCCGATACGATTCGCTAGTCCTTTTAGACGAACGGCGATCCCGGGCTCTCAACAACATTCAAATATATCAAAAAAGGATCCAACGGGCTTTCAACAAGCGGGTTAGGCCCAGGAACATCAAGGAAGGGGATCTGGTCCTAAAATCGGTTCGTGCCTTACTGCCGGTTGACCCAAGGGGTAAATTCAAACCCAACTGGGCTGGGTCATATTTAGTCAAGAAGATCCTATCAGGAGGAGCGGTAATGCTGACAGACTTGGACGGGAACGAATTTGTCAACCCAACCAACTTGGACCAGCTGAAGCGCTATTACCCATAAACCCCCATCTCAATGTCATTCGCAAAAAAAATTTATAAAAATTTGTCTTTTTTTAATAAATTTTCAAAATTTTAGACAAGTCAATAAGCTAGAATTAATTATTCTACTGTCGCGCATCTCGAATTAACAATCTTGATGTATTTCAAAAATTGCAAAAATCAATCAAATCAAATTTTGAACTACGTTAGGTTTGATTCCGCCATTTGCGGATACGTAGGCAACCCTTCAAAAGGGTACAACCATTGCAATAAACAAAAGACGGGAACGGTGTTCAATAATATGTCCTTTATTAATATCTCGATAAACTCGGGATTACAAAAAAAAAAAAAAAAAAAAAAAAAAAAAAGGCATTCACACAAAAAATCACACCACAAAAATAATAATAATATTCAAATAATAAAATAAGGAGACTAGTATCCGGGCATCTTCCCCTTCCCCTTGTCCTTCGGGTCGCGTGGAGCCTGAGGTCTTCGGGGTGGTGGCGAGCGTTCCCGAATCACAAGTGGAACCTCCTTAGCCCGAGCCCGTTTCTTTGACGACGGGTCTTCAATCACAGTCTTCGGCCCAAGTCGGGCCCGCACATACTCGGGTAGCTTATCCCGTGGGCCAAGTCGGTCCTGCACGGGAAGTCTTGGGCCCAGTCTCCTTCCCAAGTCAGTCTGGGGGCTCACTTTCCCCCAAGCACCTTTAGCACTAGACCCTTCAGCTTGAGTCTTAGTCTTCTTCTTTTGCCCTGACATTAGGCAGACTAGAGTAGCTGGAGTGTCTCCCTCATCAAAGAACCCCCTGTTGTCTTTAGCTTGCTCCCTTCTCAGCAGGTCGAAGGCTTCATCGATTTTCAAGGCGGCTCGGGCTTTAGCATCTCCTGCTTTGGTCCACTTCGTATAAGAATCTGAAACCCAGATTGAGTGGCGAGATTTGACAACGGGCCAAGTATGTCGTGTGTACCATCTTTGCATCCAGGTATCACACATCACATCAGTCAGTTGGGTAGGGTCACTCACAACTGCTTCAACTTCCGGGATTCGCTGAGTCCATCCATACTGCCTTAGTATGCGATCAGGATAAAGATGAACCGTCTGCCTGAAGGAAAGGATCACCTGATAGCGGGCTCTGTCCCTCGGGTCCAAGCCACTCCAAAGGTAGATGGGCCACCATGGAACCACCCATCGAATTAACGGGCCGCCATGAAAGGACAAAACCTCGTCCCAATACTTC
This sequence comes from Agrostemma githago, assembly GCA_958450325.1. Classification (NCBI taxonomy): domain Eukaryota; kingdom Viridiplantae; phylum Streptophyta; class Magnoliopsida; order Caryophyllales; family Caryophyllaceae; genus Agrostemma; species Agrostemma githago. Next base: position 58,354,170 of record OY288243.1, read on the forward strand.
TGCGTAATCTGACGAGAAAAGTCAATGGCCCGCCTCCTCGTCATCACCTGGTTATGACGATAGTTGCCCGCATCAAGTGGAGGATCTATCACTGATAGCCTCTCATATAGCCAAATCTGCAAAAGAAAACAAAAGCATGAGATCCAAAGCAAAATAGGCGCTCGCCTAAGGCCACTCGGTCGAGTGCTTGGGACACTCGGTCGAGTGGTACACCTGAACGCAAACAGGGGGCTCTTTACGAGGGCACTCGATCGAGTGCCAGGGTGACTCGACCGAGTGGCACCTCCGAAGACAGGTCGGAAACGTCTCGTTGAGGGTACTCGACCGAGTGCTTGGGTGACTCGATCGAGTACCCCCCTGCAGTAAGAAAAAAATTCCGAAAAAAAAAAAAAAGAAAGAAAAATCAAAAATTGAAAAAAAGAAGCCAAGTGACATACTTGCAACAAACGGGTGCTACCGGTAAGGCGAATGGATGAGTCCCTTTTGCGATCGTCCAATCCTTGGATAATCTCGCCCGTGATCAACCAAGCCGGGCTGTGCTCAGTCTCCATCAGATCCACTACGGTCAGGAGACGGGTGTTCCCCATACAGGATAACAAATCCATATGACCCTCGAAAGCATATACATGAAGCATGCAAAAAGAGAAGGCCCTGCGGCTATAAGCCGGTCTAACCCGAACATCGAAGGAATTCATAAATTTCTCAGCCAAGTCGATCAGAGAAATTTTATCACCATCCATCATACGGGACACCTCGTTGTGAGAGAGCCCTAGAAATTCTCTCAGCTTCCTCCTCGGGTCATAAATCGAGTACGGAACGGCGGGACGGAGTATCGGGTTCCATCCTCCTATAGCTGCAATCTCCTCAGGTAAAGGGCAAACTTCGCCCCGGGGAAAAGAAAAGACATGATATATGTCATCCCAATAAGCCAAGCAAGCATCCAGAAAGTAGCGGTCAACCACCATTTGACGGAACGGGTACAATTGGGTTATCCCCGTCTGATTCAAAGCTACCCTATCTGCGTCTCTAAAGCGACGGGACCACTCCTGCAGCATCACGATCAACCTATCAATTCCCATGGCTAAACTTCTCAAGAAAATGGCTAGAACTTCTCAAAAGAATTAGAGAGACTTTCTCTTAAGAAGGGTTGTTTTGTGACTTGTGAAGAAAATCAAGAGCATGGAAGGGCTATATATAGCATTAGCCTTGCAAACTATTTAGGAAAATTTCCTAATCCTAATTAGGAATCGAACCACAATCCTAGTCTCAATACTAGCATGGAAATCTCCATCCCAAACCTTCCTAATCCTTGTTAGGAGTCAAAATCTCAACGTTTCCAAAACTCAAAAAATCTCAAGATTTCAAAATTCAAAATTTCAAAAAATTCAAATTTTCAAAAAACGTCTCTCCCCAGCGCGAGTCATTTTACTGCCTACGTGTTGCATGCATTTTATGTGACTCATACAGGTACAACTCAATTAGGGAAGTGCAACCCACGATAATTCCCCAGCGGAAGCCAACGACGGCATTTCAAGGGATGAGTCTACATACAGGCGCACCCAGGACTTACGAGACAAGTCCAATCCCCCACGGAGTTATCGGCTCAGGTATGACTTCTAGCTTATGGCTGGCGGGCCCTTCACGCAAGTCTAATGGACTATAAACGACCCGGCCGGAAGTCCGCCAGGTTTCAATCCTTGATTGGCCTGGTGGATACTCTGACTTTCGCCCTGTCCAAGCCTCAGTCAGAGTGGGGGCTCTGTAGACACCCGCATTTTGACTGCCAGGTGTCTATGGCAGTTTCCAAAAAACACCCGATGATGATCGGACGCTAACATGCTTCTATGCGCTCGGATACGGGCTCAAATCCATTAATCGTTGGCTAACGCACTTACGGAGTACAAATTTCACAAAACCAACCTCGAATCCAGGCCCAGCGGGCCGTTTCCAATCAAATAAGGCTAATTTGGGCCGAAACCGACACCGGAATTAAAACCGACTTTTCACGATTGGGTCAATCCTGGTCAAAGTCGTTTCCGAGACACACAAAAACAACCCCTCAAACATCAAAAGCCCAATTCAAATTCAAACTCATCAAATGTCCACGGTCAAGGTCCAAGCAAGTGACCCGCGGGACCCAGCTGGGCCACTCGATCGAGTGCCTCATCCACTCGATCGAGTGGGCCCTTATTCAGGCCCGACGGCTGACGCACAAGCCTACTCGACCGAGTCAGCCACCTACTCGGTCGAGTAACCCTAATCCGAAGCCCTAGCTTTTCCTATAAAAGGAACCCCCATGCACCCCTCTTCAACAACTTTTACACAATTATCGAAACCCTAGAGCAACCTCATATACACATACTACATCCTCCACAAACCCTAAGCAAACCCTAAGCGATTCATTAGCAAAAAAACCTAAACCTAGTTTAGGAATCAACAACCCGAGCCACCATAACTCGACCTCCATAAACCTCGAAGACTCTTGTGTTATAGCCACGGTTACGAGTCCGCACCGAGACAAGAACATGTAGGTTGAGGGTGTCAAAACCCCGTTTCTTCCCTTCTCTTCCTTTTTCTCGCGTCGTGTCAATTTCATATGGGTCGTTTTATTTTTTTATTTTTAATCGTTATTATCGCATCGTTAATATCAATAATACTAGTATCAAAACATTAAAATACCTATCAATTTGTGTCGAGTATAAGTGATATCGGAATGAGGAAACACGAATATACAAGTGTACTGCACACAGCGTTGACGGTCGCTCGTTCCGATATCCCGGTTACTTGATCATTGAGATAGGTCAATTTCAACAATAATTTTCATATCGTTTGTATCATCGTTATTATTCGCATCGATTTCTCAAAGAATAAACATCGTATTTCAATATGGGTCAAAACCCGTTGACACGGATCCGACATCACAATCCCTAGGGATTTATTTCGATGTCGGAGAAGTCGAGGGAATCAAGTCCTATTTATTCAAGTTAAGCGTCGGTTTAATAGACTCGATACCAATTCCATAATTGGATGTCGAATATAACAATCCAGTCCATTAATTCAATCAATTCGATTTTCTTATTGATGCTAACGTGGATGTCACGCTATAATGACACTACAAACGCGGAGAGAAATTCTTGTCGTTTTGATTGACTTAAAACGACTCAAATCAATTTATCTTCTTTTTTATTTCACTCTAATATCTCATATCGATTCAAATAATCGAATGTGGGATACGGTGAGTATTCAAGTCCCGAATTGAGTATAAATTCCGCTATATTTATGCCCAATTCGTCAAGTCATCAAAAATCAAAAAGCAATTTCAAAATCAATAATTAAATTGCAAACGAATAAAGTTCGTACAGGTGCCACTCGACCGAGTGCCTTAGTCACTCGATCGAGTGACACCCTAAAATCAAGTCAGAATGTTAATGACGACCACCACTCGATCGAGTCTCACAGTGACTCGGTCGAGTGGCCATGTACTCGACCGAGTCGGCCAATGACTCGGCCGAGTATGGTCTGTAACGCAAACAGAATCAGTTTTTATAGGTCTACTCGATCGAGTCCATCGACCACTCGATCGAGTAGCCTCATAACGACTCAAAACACGAGTCATACATCGTTCTATCTTTTCAAACTCGATAGTATTTTACGACTTAGGTCAACATGTGCATAATTAATCACGTGTATACTATCCTTTCAAATCATGCATCCTCATATTTGCATCTTTTCAATTCAATTCATTATTTGCACAAACCGTTAATATCGATTTACCGTTACTAACCGTTTGTTTGTTTCTCTTGTCAATTTAATTCTTGTTCGTTTATTGTACTAAATGAACCCGCATGCTAAAATACAACTTTGACGTTAATTTTAGTTGCATTAAACTTGACTTAGAAACCCGTTTCAATTCAATTCACATGTTTAGGGAAAATACTCTTTGCATCGCATTTTCCCGTTTAACTAGCGCGCGTATTGTAAGTCATTCGAATTCTTAGTAGAGGCCGCTAATGTGCGGGCGGGGTTGGGTGTCCTTTGTGGGCTTCCCAACACGTACCCTCACCCCTTACTCAGAACCTCGGTTTCCGGATGCCCGAAACCGTTGGCACACGAGAGTCATTCAATACACAATATCCGATAACGTCGGTATTGGTATCAAATGCAAAGGGACGAGCCCAATGAACTCTGACATCGGAAATGGGCCGTATTTTGTATACGGACCACTACGACATAGAGTGGGCTCGAATGGTTCCGAATAACCACAAAATTCGGTGGCGACTCCACATAGACCTAAATTTCAATTCGATCCATTCTCATATGGAGATTCATTCGCCTACCCAAACCCGCGCGTGGCCGCGTCGGGGTGGACCTATGTCATGTCCACACATGGTTTTTGGACGTTATTTCCCATCCAATTATAATAATGCCTATCAAAATCTTATGTAAATTTTTTGTTTCTTTTCATGTACTGCTGATTCTTTTTTATACCAAGGAACCGTAAAGAGAGAAACAGGATCACAATGCGCTCTACTTTAAAAGGTATTCATACTTCTCCCTCATCTTTTTTATCACTGTTCCAATTTATCATATACTATATATATCATACGGAGTATTAATATTTAAACATTTCTTATCTTTTTAGGGAAGAGAAAGCGGCTAGAGAAGACGATCGACTAGAATACGGAGAGCGTTGGTAGGACTTTCCAGGTACAATTTTACAAAATTATTAAATAGAATTTGGGGTGGATTTAATGATTTTTCGTTTTTTTAATGTTTGCCTCATTTGATAAATATATGTGAGGAGTATTATATTCAAATGGGCCAAACATAAAAAAAAAAAACAAATGTATTATAAAGGTTCGATTATTATTGCTAATTTGTTGTGTCTTGTGTGTAGATATCACATCAACAAATGATCTCGGCGATGCATCTGGATGAAAGGAACGATTCTCACTTTCACTTTGGAAGATGCTTTGTCGCACTCTAGCTAGGATTTATTCATTTGAGATATCTTTTATTTTTATGTGAACATTAGTAGCAATATTTCTCCGATTCTTGTTCGGGTGAAATGCTTACATGTTTTCATTTAACTTTGTAATATATATTAATTTTGACAATGCAATTTTATGCAATGATATTTTTTTGATTTTATTTGTAGAATTTAATCGGCGACAACGTATATAATTATATTTCAATATAACTTTGTTATCAAACGGCGGCAAAAGAAATCAATGACGAAAAAAAGCGTCGAGAAGCATGATAACTCCAGACACAAACAAGCGTAGCTCGTGAAAGGTATATGACGCACTAAAGTGTCAATAATGCTGACACACTAAAGCATCGATAATGCTGACACATCAAAGCGTCACCAATATTGACGCTAAAAAAGGTAAGAAAATCCTGACGCCCCAAAAACTGACGCTTTACTGAAGCGTCGAGAAATTAAAATTCGACGTTTTCAAGCGTCGAGAATTGACCCAAAAAGCGTCGCAAAAGGTAGGTATTTGTAGTAGTGTTTTTATTTCTTCCCCCATCCATATCTTTTCTTGTCTCGGCCCATGGTGACTTGACTACACCCCGGCCGGACACATTCTACCCTTTTCTCCGCTTTATTTTTGATTTTTAGCTTTATTTTTGTTTTTTTCTTTTTTTAGTGTCTCCATACATACGGTCGAGCATGAGGACATTGCTCGGTTTAAGTGTGGGGGAGCGATATTCTATCGTAGTTAGTTTTATTTTCGTAGTTTTTTCGAAATTTTTTTAAAAACCCTAAAAACTTGAATTTTTTTTCGCAAAAATCAAAAATATTTTTACATTGTGTCTTTTTCTTTTGTGTCTTTGTGTCGTGTCTTTTTGTTGTGTTGTGCGTGTTTTGCCTCCCTTTCTCCTTGTAGGTCGCTTAATCACCGCTAACTTTGGAGGGCTTTGAAGACATCCGGTAACATATTTTTATCCCTTTTTCCTCTTTATCCCTTGTGGAGTTCGGAGGAGAATTTGTGATGATGTGTGCTCGGGTGGAGCTTTGTAGAGTTTGAGGTTGATTTGGTAGCTTGTTTGGAAGTTCGGGGTGGTGTTTGTTCTCTTTGTGTGTTTGTTTTGTTTTGTTTTGTTTTGTCATCTTTGTCTCATTTGCTTTTGTTTTTGTTGCGTCTTGTTTTGTGTTGTGTAGTTTGTGTCTTGTGTAATAAAAGGTTTTCGAAAACCCGGTTTTGAGACTAGTGTGCAAGTGTTTACTTTCCCTTCCTAGTGATGTAAATCGAGTCTTGGACTTTAGTCTAGTAGAATGACCCTAAACCAATGATTTCGTTGGTTTCTTAACTTGAGTCCACCTATCTTACTAGGGATTTACTACGGGATTTGCATTTTGACCATTATGACCACCCATGGTGTGAAAAGGCCTTGGTTGCCGAGTCCCGTCCCTTAGGTGACCGTGTTTGAAATTGTTTGATTAGTCCAAGTTCTCCACCTTTTTGTGGGTTTGAAGGGGGATCGCGACTCCCGACTCACCCATTCCCCTACCTCCTACACATATCCACAAAATAAGATGCAAATTGTTGAAATCTCTTTCTTAGTTGCAAGAAGAAATGCCTACAACTCAAATCTAGCCAAAAGGGCAAACAATGAAAATGAAAGAAAATGAAAGAAAGAAAAGATTGAAGAAAAAGAAAAGGCACAAAAAGCCAAAAAGAAAATACAAAAGATGAAAAAGAAATGGCATAGCAACACAAGAAGCAAAAATGCAAAAGAAAGGAAAATGCCAAAAGAAAACCGTCTAACAAAAAGATTCTCACCCTCTCAAAATAAGCCATTTTCCGATCATTACCGTGAAGAGCCTACCAAAGGACCGAGTCCCTAGGAAGGATGATAGCGGTAATGATCGGTCTTCCCTCATTTTGCAATCATAACCACCTTTTTACTTGGACTAGTTGGGCGATTTTGGACATGGGACGACCCTCTTGGCACATCGCCAAAGGGGGCGGGGTCTCACTTACCTACAGTGTCGACTAACACCGTGGTTCATCCATTTTCCATCCCGCCAATCGTCCCGTAGTACGTTCTTAGAAGGTTAGGAGGAACCTAGGTAAGTTACCAACGTTTTTGTTGCTTTGTCGTCATACTATTAGGGTTTTGTCCATTTTGGTTTGTATTGCTAGCTTGGGAACGTTGTCACTTGCCTTGAGTCCTAAACCGGTGCTTCTTCCACCGCTTTTTAGAGGGAAGCGGTATTTGTTTCTTTTTTTGGGTGCAACCTTTTGTTTGTTTGTTCGTATGTTTGTTTGTTTATGTGTTTTTGTGTCCGGTTGCATCCACGGTTTTGTCGCAAGACCTCACTTGCCTTGCGGAGAGCACTTGTCCTCTAGGTGTTCTAGCGTGAGTTGAAAGGGCGTAGGGTGTGCTAATACCCGCTCGGCTAGTTTAGTAGTTAGTTTGTGCTTACTCGAGGGCGAGTAAGGGTTAAGTGTGGGGGAGTTGATAAGTGTAGTTTGTAGTGCCTAATTTGTTGTGTATTGGTCCCATTTTCCTTGTGGAATCGCTCCTTGGGAGCGGTTGATGGGTTACTTATGCTTCCTCTAGTTCGTTTCAGGTTCCCGAGACCATTCATGAAGAATTGGAACGATTCCAACTCGTTTCATACACTTTTTGGAGCCAACGAAGTGAAGGAACGATCGCTCGATGCCTTGGATTCGACCCCGAGACCTTGGGACCCAATCCCGAGCCCCTATGACTCGATCCCGAGCCCCGAGAATCGATGAGAAACCCATGAGAAGCAAGGAGGGACCATAAAGATCATATTGGAGGCCTACAAGTCCCATCCCCGTCGGGAAGGACCTCATCCCGTCCGGGAAGGGGTGCACAAATTGAACAGCGCCTGTTTTGGGGTCGTCCCCGACGAGACCATTTCGTCCCCGATGGGACCATTTCGTCCCGGACGGGACCATTTCATCCCGGACGGGATGGGCTGTGCTGTAGCCGCGTGACTTTCCTTTCCTCTCCTTCACTCTTGTAACCCTATAAATACCCCCCCTCTTGTAATCTTAGCTTATGTTCTTCATTACCCACTAAACCCTAGACTACTTTAGCATAGATTAGCATAGATTAGAGTAAATTAGTCATTACTTAGTCCTTAGTCTAGTTAGCTAATCTTGTATTAAGGGATCTCTTGAAGAATCCATCCAATCTTGACAACATTGGTGGATGTTTTGGGTGTTCTTTATATACAAGTTCTCATCTTTTCATTCTCTTGCTAGTTGGTATAATCTTCTCATCCTTTTACACTTAATCTTTGTTTATGTTATTCAAGTTTCAATCTTTAGCTCTTGTTTATTGTTTTGTTCATCATCCTTATTAGTTTTACATATGTATGCTCTCGTTCTTGTTTTGGTTTCTCTTGTTAGTGTTAGTTTTAGTTTAGTTATGTTTGAGTAGACTCTTGCTAGGGTTAGTAGGGAGATTGGGTGTGATTAGGGATGATTAGGGTGAGATGGGAGGTACTAGATGTTGTTTTTGTTGTTTCCCATTTACCTTGCACTCCACATGTTTGATGAATTGCTTGTGAGACTCGAGATGATCAATCCTTGTTTTTCTTGCCTCTTCTCTTGTATGTGTGTGTTTGGTTGGTTGGTTTGGTTCCCTCATTAGTAGCGAGAGCGTGGTGAGGATGACCCCTAGGCCGTTTAAGTAGCAAGAGCCCGATCGGAACCTAGGCAACGAAAGCACGCTAGTAATCCCGTCTTTCCCCTTCTTATGCCCTTGGCATCCATGAACCCGACCTAGCCCTAGTTTCTTCTTATCGATTTATTAGCTTCCTTTTGTCATTAGTTATTCGTTTAGCCTTGTTAGCTCATGTTTTAGACCTTAGCTTAGTCTTTAGTCTATCCCCTAGATTAGTTTGTCTTGAACCTAGTCTTTGACCGTAGCACACCTTAGTCCGACACCCCGTCCCTGTGGATCGACCCAACTTGCCCTATCTACCCAGTTAGGAATAGTTGGTTTTATTTGACCGGTAGGATAGACGACAAACACTACCGTCATTAATGAGGGGGAAGGTCGGGTTGGGCTGCAAAAAAAAAACGAACTGCGCTTGAACCTGCCGTCCTGACCGAGAAGGAACGTTCCCGCTCGGGAAGACCTACCTTCCCGACCGAGAAGGTGATGATCTCGGTCGGGATAGGCCCACAGAACCTGGGAATTTGCCTCATCTCGTCCCGACCTAGAAGAGTTGATCTCGATCGGGAAGCCATTTCTTCCTGCCCGAGAATTAGAAGCTCCCGCTCAGGATGGGCTCACAGAACTTGGGTCTTTTGCTTCATCTCGTCCCGCCCGAGAAGAGTTGATCTCGATCGGGAAGCCATTTCTTCCCGCCCGAGAATTAGAAGCTCCCGCTCGGGATAGGCTCACAGAACTTGGGTCTTTTGCTTCATCTCGTCCCGCCCGAGAAGTGTTGGTCTCGATCGGGAAGCCATTTCTTCCCGCCCGAGAAGTAGAAGATCCCGCTCGGGAAGATATCCCTTCCCGACCGGGATGGTGATGTTCCCGGTCGGGATGGCCTCACAGAACCTCAGAATTTTGCCTCAACTCGTCCCGCCCGAGAAAGCAATGATCTCGGTAGGGACGGCGATGGTCATGGCCATGAAGCCTTCCTTCATTAATAACATACCGCACCTTCCGCCCAATTGACAAATAACACCTCGGGATCCGAAATTCCGTCCCCAAAAGCTTATGCTAAGCTCAAAAACGACCTTCTAGTTCCCGTCTTCCAATAAAAATCCCACCGAGCCGTAACTTGTCGGAAAAATAGGAAACCGAGAAAGACATACTTGATGTTAATCATGGGAGATAAAAGTAGAGCTTCTCTTGATTTGTAAATATTCACCCAAGCATCAAAGCTTCATCAAAGCTCCATAAATTAATAATAAAATCGCTTTCAAGATCGCTTCAAGCATTCACCTCCAAAAACTCAACATAATAACCCACCAACCTTCAATCATCCTACACAACTCCATAATAATCATTAAAAACCCATCCCTCACATCACTCACAAGAAAATATCAAATAACAATAGCCTCACACACAAAATGAAAAAAAATGCAAGAAACACAAAATAATTCACAAAAATTAAAAGAAGAAAGGAAAAAATATTTACAACATGACGGTTCTTTAGGAACTCAGTCAAACCGAGCTTGTTTGAGTGGTTAAGAGGGGATGGGTTGGAGGTAAAGAACCTTCACCAACCCCGTTGTTGCACTTTCATTGTATAGCTTGATTTTTTGACCGTTGACTCGGAACAATTCACCTTTCTCGTTGCTTAGCTCGAAGTCCCCATACCTACCGACTTCCGTGATAGTGAATGGTCCCGACCAACGTGACCGGAGCTTTCTGGGAAACAATCTTAGTCTCGAATTGAACAATAATACCTTGTCGCCAACTTGAAATGACCTCTTTATAATCCTCTTGTCATGCCATAACTTAGTGCGCTCCTTGTAGATCTGGGCACTCTCGTAAGCATGTAGTCGGAATTCTTCCAATTCGTGAACTTGAAGCAACCGCTTCTCGCCAACTAAAGTAGGATCAAGGTTTAGTTCTTTTATTGCCCAAAAAGCCTTGAACTCCATTTCAACCGGAAGATGGCACGCTTTTCCATAGACAAGCTTATATGGCGATGTGCCAATAGATGTCTTAAATGCCATTCTATAGGCCCAAAGCGTGTCATCGAGCTTCATGCTCCAATCCTTCCGATTTCTAGCGACAACTTTCTCAAGAATCGATTTGATTTCCCGATTAGATATCTCCACTTGGCCACTTGTTTGAGGGTGATAGGCCAATCCGGTTCTATGATGGACGCCATACTTCAACAATAGAGCATCAAGGCGTTTTTCATGAAAGTGGGTTCTTCCATCGCTTATAAGGGCACGGGGGACACCAAACCGGGGAAAAATCGCCCTCTTTAGAAGATTCATCACCACTCTAGCATGATTTGTGGGCGCGGCAACGACTTCCACCCACTTTGACACGTAATCAACGGCCACCAGAATGTAGCGATTCCCCTTCGAAGATGGAAATGGGCCTTGATAATCTATGCCCCATACATCAAATATCTCAAGCTCTAATATTTCTCTCTGTGGCATTTCATGCCTCCATGATATAGTCCCGGTTCTTTGGCATGCATCACATCGGGAGACAAATTCCCTTGCATCTTGGAACATTGTAGGCCAATAGAACCTGGATTGTAAGATTTTTGCAACCGTCTTGGAGGCACCATGATGTCCTCCATACGGCGATGAGTGGCAAGCATGCAATATATCACCTTGTTCCCAATGAGGAACACACTTCCTATAGAGCCCATCGGCACATACCTTGAACAATAGCGGATCATCCCAAAAATATTGCTTGACATCATACAAGAACCTCTTCTTTTGTTGATAGCTCAAGTCCGGGGGAAGAACACCTCCCACAATATAATTTGCATAATCGGCGAACCAAGAAGGTTGATCCGACGACATAGTGCAAAAAAACATGATAGTATCATCCGGAAACGAGTCATCAATGCGAATATTCTCAAGGTCTTCAACTCAGAGACGGGATAGATGATCCGCCACCACATTTTCGGCCCTCTTCTTGTCACGAATCTCAAGGTCGATCTTGTAGAAGAAGAATCCAACGGAGTAATCGTGGCTTTGACTCCATCTTGGCTAATAGATACTTCAATGCGGAGTGATCGGTGAAGACAATCAACGTAGAACCAAGAAGATAGGACCTAAATTTGGTGAGGGCGTAGACGATGGCTAATAGCTCCTTCTCGGTTGTAGCATACCGAGCTTCGGTGTTGTCGAGAGTCTTGCTAGCATAGTAAATGGCATATAGGGCTCTTCCTTCTCTTTGGCCTAGTACGGCTCCTACCGCATAGTCACTTGCATCACACATCACCTCGAATGGTTTGGACCAATCCGGTGATCTAATGATAGGAGCGGTGTTCAAAGCCTCTTTCAACCTAGCAAAAGCCTCATTGCAAGCATTAGTCCACACAAAAGGGGCGTCCTTCAAGAGGAGTTCGGTGAGAGGCTTGGCCAATTTTGAAAAGTCTTTAATAAAAAGGCGGTAAAAACCCGCATGACCCAAGAAACTCCGAACTCCCTTGACATTAGTAGGCGAGGGCAAATGCTCAATGACTTGAATTTTTGCCCCGTCTACTTGAATACCCCCATCTTTAATCAAGTAACCTAACACAATGCCTTCATTTACCATGAAATGGCATTTCTCCCAATTCAACACCAAATTTACTTCTCACATTTCGCAAGCACTTTAGACAAATTCACCAAACATGACTCAAAGCCCTTACCATAAACACTAAAATCATCCATGAAAACCTCAACAATAGACTCGATATAGTCCGAAAAGATGCCCATCATACACCTTTGGAAGGTGGTCGGGGCATTACACAAACCAAATGGCATGCGCCTATATGCAAAGGTTCCATAAGGACAAGTGAATGTGGTTTTAGGTTGGTCCTCCGGGTGAATCGGGATTTGGAAAAATCCCGAAACCCCATCTCGAAAGCAAAAGTGAGTGTGGGAAGCCAACCTTTCTAGCATTTGGTCAATGAATGGGATTGGGAAGTGATCTTTCTTTGTAGCATTATTGAGCTTCCTATAGTCAATGCACATTCTATGACCGGTGACACACCTAGTGGGCACTAGTTCATCTTTTTCATTCTTTATGACCGTGATTCCAACCTTCTTGGGAACCACTTGTATAGGACTCACCCAATTTGAACTCGAGATGGGATATATAATCCCGGCATCAAGTAGTTTCATGATTTCTTTCTTTACAACCTCTTGCATATTAGGATTGAGCCCTCTTTGTCCTTGGACACTAGGCTTAAAGTCTTCTTCTAGGTGTATCCTATGCATGCAAAAGTCGGGACTAATCCCTTGTATGTCATCAAGGCTATAACCAATGGTGCTCTTATATTTCCTCAAAACCCCAAGCAAAGCATCCAATTGGCTAGACTCAAGCTTAGAGCTAACTATGACTGGACAAGACTTCTTATCATCAAGAAAGGCATAGCATAAATTAGGGGGAAGGGGTTTAAGATCAAGAGATTGTACCTCAACCGAGTAGATTCCACTAAGTGTAGCTTGATCTTTGACCCATTTCTTAGGAACAACATCCTCCCCATCTAGAGCCTCTTTAAGCACACCCAAGTCTTCGTCCCATAGTCCATCTTTAGCTTTCTCAATCTCCATTGTTAGGAGAGCTTCAAGCGGGTCTTTCACAAAGAGTGTCTCGGTAGCATCTTCAACAACCTCATTAAGTATGTCGATTGCACAACAAGAGTCGTTGATATTCGGAGTCTTCGTTGTGCTATGTAGATCGAAGGATACTTTCTCATCTCCAATTTCCAAGGTTAACCTCTCATTCTTCACATCTATTAGAGCACCCGCCGTATGGAGAAATGGGCGTCCAAGGATGATTGGAATGTTGGCATCCTCGGCCATATCGAGCACTATGAAATCAACCGGAATAAAGAACTTGCCTATGCGAACCGGAACATCCTCCAATATGCCTAGGGGGAACTTGATTGATCGATCCGCCATTTGGAGTGTAATGGCAGTGCACTTAAGCTCATTCATGCCTACCTTCTCACAAATGGAGTAAGGTATAACGCTCACACTCGCTCCCAAGTCACATAGAACTCTCTCGATGTGTACATTCTCAATCTTACACGGTATGGAGAAGCTCCCCGGATCCTTGAACTTAGGTGGGGAGGGTTGTAGGTACATCTCATTACATCCCCCCCATAAAAGCAATAGTCTCGGGTTCTCCCAACGATCTCTTCCTAGATAATATCTCCTTCATAAATCGTGCATAAGTAGGCACTTGGGTAATCAATTCGGTAAAAGGGATAGTTCCTTCTGGATTCTTTACGAGCTCGGGGAATTTCTCGAATTGGCTTTGGACTTGGCTTGTCTTGAGGGAAAGGGTAGGTTACTCTTAGTAGCGTCCCTCACTTCCTTAGACTTCAAATTTCCACCATGAGCCTCTTTGGACTTTGAAGAAGCTCCCTTAGATTTGGATTTATCATATGGAATGAAAGTAGATGAGATCCTTTGCGAAGAAAGAACATTACCACCCTCGTCTATGTCTTCAACAATCACTTCTTCCCCTAATTCGGGACTAGAGACTTCTTCAATTATAGGTTCCTCTCTATGATTTTCTAGTTCTTCATGGTCATGGGTTTGGTTTTCCACCTCTTTCGTAGCTTCTTGTTCGTTAGGATACAAGGGAGAATCATAAGATGTACCGCTCCTCAAAGTGATGGCATTCACGTTTTCAAATTTCGATGGTACGCCTTGAGGAGGTAGTTGACCCTTTTGCCTAGATGAGCTACCCGAGGCAACTTGAGCAAGTTGGGTTTCAAGCATCTTTACATGAGTATTCATTGCCTTGTTGTCCTTTTGAATTTGATTGTAAAACTCTTGCTGGTTTCTTTGCATCTCCATTTGGTTTCTTTGCATCTCTTGATTACTCCTTTGCACGTCTTTTGCATATCAAAATCGGGTGTTGGAGCTTGTTGAGTGTGTGGAGCATTTGTGATGGTTAGAGGAAAACCATAATCATAAGTAGGAGATTTACTCCTAGGCTTGGTATCTTGTTGTTGATTTTGGAAATTCCCTTGAGCTTGAAAATTACCTTGATTTTGACCTTGGAAATTAACTTGGTTTTGGTACCCTTGGAAGTTACCTTGATTTTGGTACCCTTGGTTGCTGCTTTGAAAGCCTTGAGAGTTGAGATTACCTTGGAAACCACCTTGTTGAGCTTGATTATTGAAGTTACCTTGATTGTTGAAGCCTTGTTGATTATTATAGGCACCTTGGTTTTGATAAAGATTTTGTTGTTGAAAGTTGTTGAAAGGCCTTTGATTGCCTTGGTAACCTTGGTTGCCTTGGTTGCCCCTAAAGGGAGGAGTAACATATGGTTGTCGGCCTTGTTGTTGAACTTGTTATTGGCCTTGTTGAGCACCTTGAAAGACTTGAGGATTTTGGACATTTTGTGTCTTGTAAGATAAGAAAGGATGCTTGTGAGTGTTGTCATTATAGTAGTTTGAAAACGGGGTGCCTTGCTTGTATGCTTGGAAAGCATTCACTTGTTCCACATTACTCAAGCATTCATAAGATTCATGTCCAAAAATCCCACAATTGTCACACATGCCATGATTGGAAGGATTAAATGTAGAGTCGATAGCATTAACTTGGTGCATAGGTGATTGGGTGGAAGAACTTGTGCCTTGAGATTGATTAGCATGCCCTTGAAGCTTCTTATCGATAGCATCCATATGAGTCTTCAATTGTGCACCTAAATCGGCACTAAGTTGTGTAATGGTATCAATTTCATGCCTTCCCCCCGATTGATCTTCCTAGGCTTAGAATATTGCGAATTATGGACTGCCATTTCCTCAATCCTAGCCCATGTTTGATCATCTTCAACTTCGGTGAAACGCCCATTAGACCCCATTTTAAGTATACCCCTTGAATCCTCATACAACCCATTCCAAAATTGTTGGACAAGAAACCATTTCGACAATCCATGATGAGGACAAGAACGAACTACGGCCTTAAACCTTTCCCACGACTCATAGAGCCCCTCTTCGTCACGTTGTTGAAACCCCGTGATTGAAGCTCTTAATAAGTTGGTCTTCTCCGGTGGATAAAACTGATGGTAGAATGCTAAAGCTAGCTTCTTCCATGTGTCTATACCTAGAGCCGCCTTGTTGAGACCTTTAAGCCATTGTTTTGCCTTACCAATCAAAGAGAAGGGAAGAGGACCCACCGAATTTGGTCTTGTGTTATTCCCGCTTAAGAAATGACATCACAATAGTCGAAAAAGGTCTCCATGTGTTGGTGTGGGTCTTCCGTAGGCAAGCCACTAAATTGACTCCGCTCAACCAATTGGATAAATTGCGTTTTAGCCACAAAATTTTCGGTGTATGCATCCAGTAAAGCGGTGGGATCGGGCAAAACATCCTCTATGAACGTCGAATGTGAAGAGAACTTAGGCATGATGTGATGGATTGGTGATGACGGTGTAGAACTTGTTGGACATGTAGAAGGAGAAGTAGTTGGAGATGTGGCAGGTGATTGGAATAAAGTGCCAAAGGTATTCAAGAAGTTCCCTTCGATGTTGTCTTAAGGTGGTTCGTTCAAGTCAAATCCAAAAGCTTGTTCTTCAATGTTGTTGCTTGTACCCGGTTGGGAATTTCTAACTCTAGCAATTGTCCTTTAGCGAAAGGCTTTAAAGAGTCTCTTCGGATCGGAATTGAAGAGCAAGGAGTTGTCTCCCCTTCTAGGCATGCACTACACACTTGGAACAAACGTGAGAATACCTAGCGCTTTAAGGGCACTACGTAGAAACAATAAACGAACACAACAAAAGACAAGGAGATAAAAACACACAAAATGGTAACTAAGTCAAGAAAACAAGCAAACTAAGTCTAAACAAACACCGTCCCCGGCAACGGCGCCGAATTGATGGAAGGGATTGGTCGTCGACCCCAACACCAATTAAACCAACTAATCCTAACTAGGTAGCTAGGGTAAGTCGGGTCGGTCCACGAAGACGGTAGAGAGTAAACTAAAGTATGCTTAGAGACAAGACAAAGTCACAAGAAACAATAGAGGAAGATATTTTTGAGTTTGGACAAAACTAGAAACTAAGATTAACATAAACTAAACAATTCAAATAAGATTAAACTAAAGCAACGAACAACTAGAGCAATAGCTAAAATGAAGATGAATTCAAATAGGAAAAGGAGTGGGTTTAGGTCGGGTTCATAGACGTAAGAGGCTAGCGGGAAAGACGAGTATAAGGGTATCACCTAATCACTAAGGCAAGCTTGTGCTCTCGCAACGAAAACAAACCCGATAATTCATGCAAGCTATAACCCAAAACATGAAAAATCAATCACAAGTCAAGCAAGCATCAAGGGAGAAGAAACAAGTAAGAGTAGCATGGCCACTACCACCCTAACAAGCAATTCAACAAACACTTAACTTGCAAAACAAGTGACAAGCAATAAAGACTCAACCTTTATCCACACTTAAGCCTAATCACCCATAATTAACGTCTAATCCCCCTACTAACCCCACAAAAAGTCTACTCACTCATGACTAAACTAAGACTAACATCAACAAAGGAAAATAACACAAAAGCCAACACATTCATTATGCAAGATTAACAATGGAAAACAATAATCTAGAAACAAAGATTGAAACTTTAATGAAAAACAAAGATTAAAAGAGAAGAGACTAGAGAAATTATACCAACACAAGAATGAAATGGAAAGATTGGAACTTGTATAAATGATAACCCAAGAACATTCACCAATGTGTCAATAATGATGAAATCTTCAAGAGCTTCCCAAATTACACAAGTATTCTAGGATTAAGCTAAAACTATAGAAAGATTAAGGAGAGATTAATGTAAGATTAAGCTAAAATAGTGTGGCTCTATCTAGGGTTTCGTGCTTTAAAAATTACAAGAGGAGGGTATATATAGTGTTCCATAAGTGAGAGAAATGAAATAATGAAGCAGGGTAGGTGCTGGGTCCTTCCCGACCGGGAAGGTATGGTCCCGCTCGGGAAGACCTCGGTTCCCGACTGAGAAGGTCTTTCATCCCAACCGAGAGAGTGATGTTCTCGGTCGGGAAGGCTTCACAGTAGCCTCTGATCTTTGGCACGCTTTGTCTCGGCCGTGATGGGCTTCCCGGTCGCGGTGGGTGACTCCTTCTTTCTTTTCCTTGGTTCTATGGATACTTCGTGACTCGGAATCGGTCCTTACGACGTATAAATGGGCTAAAATACCCGCGATCTCGCCATACGAACCTAGAAACCCAAAATATCACTAGAGAAGACATTAGTAGCACAAAAATTGCTTCTAAGAGCGATTAAACTAAGGAAAACCAATTAAAGAAAGAAGGAAAGACGATATAAATTAGGCATATCATGTTCCCCTTCCCCTCGCCCACCTTAGCTTTAGGTAGACTAACTCGGTTCGGACTTCTGGTCCTTTGTTTGGGTCGTAGTTTTTTGTGGAGCCCGTTGCCGTTTGGTTGGACGTTGGTTTGTCGGTTTATCTAGTAGATCTCTGTTGTTAAGTGTGGTTGGTCCCCTTATTGTTGTTGATGTCGAGGGTTTTTGCCTTTGGCGCCTCGTTTTTGTTCGAGGTTTTTTTGTGTTCTTTGTATGCGATGATGGTTAGGATGTCTTTGCATGTGGTACTGGGCTTCCTTGGAGCTGGCTATGGTGTTTTTAGCTGTGTTATGATTGGGGTGTGATTGCTTTTGGGATAGGTTGCATTATGGTGTTGTGTGGTTTGGATGTGGTGGTGGTTCACCGTCTTTCAATGAAGTCATTTGCATATATTATGTTACTTTCTTATTTAGTAATAATCTCCTTCTTGAGGAGAATGGTAAGTTCCTTTGATTATTATGAGAAGTTTATGAAGACCATGAGACCTGTTTGTGTTGGTTACTCTTTGGTGGTTACGGCGGCTACGGTGGTGGTTGAGAGGTGTTTCTCATTCCTTCTCGTTGGTTGGCATGTTCTCTTGGATCGTTGGTCTTTTGATTGGCTAGTTCAATTACAAAGTTGCAGGAGTTTTATCTTCATCTGGGACTGGTCGTTTGACCTGTTTTTCCCCGTTTCCTTTATACGTCCTTGTGACGTAAGTGCAACTTGTTCTTGTCACTTACCCATTCAGAGAAGTAGGCAGTCTATTAGAATGATCAATCAAGATGTGAAGTGTGTTGAAGCTCGTGCTCTTCTCAGTGCTCTTCACAGACACTATGTCCTTGGGAGTGGTCTTAATTCCTTGTGTACATTATCAAAGTTTTTTATTTATATGTTGTATTACGATGTAATTCGATCCCTAAACAAAAGAGCACAGACCTTAATGGTACACTACAAGAAAAACTGTTCCGGGCGTCCACCTGGTTGGCGTCCTTGGCATATGGACGCCGACATGGCGTCGGAAAATACATACGGGCGTCCACAGTCGGACGCCAAAATTGGCGTCCGGTTGCATTTGGGAAGGACGAAATCCAGGTCGATGGGCGTCCACAGGCGGACGCCATTTGGGGTAATTGGCGTCCACTGGCGGACGCCATTTGGGGTAAAACGGGCGTCCACCAGTGGCGACCGACAGTGGACGCCCACCAAGCTCGTATTGGCGACAAATAGTCGCGCACCCCCCTCTCCCCCATCACTCTCTAAAAAAACTACTCTCTAACTCTCTTCCTCTCCTCGCCGCGCCATTCCTCTATTCCTCTCCTCAATTTTTTCCTAATCTTTGGTATGTTTCTTACTTACTTAGTTGTTATTCATTATATTTAGTTCTTGTTTTCTATTGTTATCGTTATTTATTGATAGTTTGCTAGTAAATATTGTTTAGGTCTAAATTTAGATTAGGTTGATTAGTTTAGGCCAAATTCGATTAGGTTGATTAGTTTAGCCGATATTCGATTAGGTTGATTAGTTTTGCCCATCACAATTTTGATTAGGGTTTGATCAATTTGGTTGAATTGAGCTACAATGACATCTAGGGCATTCCGTGAGTTTTTGTGTCACTTAGGACGGACCAAAAGGTGTCGTAATAATGCCAGATTTTCCCGAAACCACTTCTATTTTGATCGGGGTTGTAATTAGGTGTTAGCGGTGCTTTCGGAGTTTTGATATCTGTATCTGAAAATTTGACCTTATTTGACCTGTTTTAGCTGTTTTTGTCGGACCTAGACCATGAATTTTGTGTTTCGTTTGGTTATTTTGGGATTAAATTGATAAATGAGTTAGGGTTTTCGTAAATTGCGATGAAATTGTGATTACATTTGTGATTAAAATTGGTGACTGATTTTTGTAAGGTCAATTCTAGAGTAATAAGACATTTGGGTTTACTTCGACGTATTAGGGATTAAATGGACGAAACTTAGTTAGAGAAATTAAGTTTAAGTTAAATGGTGATTAAATTTTCGTTTAGTATGTTATAAATGAAGTTAGGAAAATTTAACTTTAATTTGTTATTTATATTTTTTGAACATAGAAAATGAAGAGAATTGAATGGAAATGGATGTATGAGGGAAGACTTGATAAGAAGAGATGTCCCACCGTCGAATTTTTTAGGGGTGTTGAATCATTTGTCGAGGTGGCTAAAAAGTCAGTAGATTATGCATCGAGGGGGGAGGTTAGGTGTCCGTGTACTAAATGCAAGAACATAAAATTTCTTGAGATCCTTGTAGTTAAGGAACATGTCATCTATAGTGGTTTTTCACCCAATTACTATAATTGGATTTGTCATGGTGATCCATCTCAGTCTGAGGAACCCGAAAACCATCAAAATGAGGGGGGATTGAGAGGTATGATAGTTGACGTTGTGGAATGCAACTTGTTTAATAACGAGAACACATATGGGAATGACGACTCACCTAACCCACGAGACTCACCCAACCCACAAGACTCACCTAACCCACAAGAGCCTAACTGATGGTAGGATTTGCCGTGGGTCCCCCCAACAATATAAAACCGACTATTCCTAGTGGGTAGCTAGGGCAAGTAGGGTCGATATCCACGGAGACGGTATGGTAAAGTCTAGACTAGGTCCGCTCACAAACAAGGCTAAGTCACACAAACAAACACAAAGAAGACAATAAATGGTAAACAATGGTGGTTGGAGATGAAGGAAGTGGACTAACAATGACTAGACTAATACAATGCTAAAACGGAATAACTAAAGATCAAACTAACAAGCAAACTAAAAGAACCGATGACTAACTAAGAAGTTGAATCAAATATGAAAAGAAGTGGGTTAGGTCGGGTTCATAAGTGTAGTAGGGTAATTGGGGTGGTCAAGGGTGTAGGTGTCTCCTAATCGCTAGAGTCGGTCTGGGCTCTCGCTACGTAGACCAACACCGAGGTAAGTCCGTGCTCTCGCGTCTAAGACTAACCTCAACACAACCACATAATAGACAAACAATGAGAAGATGAGCACAAGTATGGGAAGCATGGCCACTACTACTCACACAAGCATACCAACAAACACATAGAGTGCCCAATATGTGACTAACAACAAAGATTCACCCTTTACCCCTAATCAAACCCTAATCATCCATAATCTACCCTTAATCCCCCTACTAACCCACAAGGAGACTACTCACTCATTATCAAGAATAAACTAACAATAGTAAGAGAAAACAACATCACAAACCAAACATCCATAATGAAGAACAAGAACAAGAACAAGAACAATATAAAAAGATTCAAACTTGATTAAATAAACAAGAACAAGCGTAAAGAGGATTATACCAACAACAAGATGAAGAAAAAGATGTAAACTTGCATAAACAAGAACCCAAATCAACTCCAAGGATGTCAAGCTTGGAGAAATCTTCAAGAACTCACTTAATACAAGATTATCTAAACTAGGTTAAACTAAGATTAACTAAAGATTAACTAGAGATTAAAAGAGGCTAATTAGGGTTTTGAATTCTTAAGAGAGGTCTAAAACAATCTAGGGTAAAGTATGGTAAGGTATGGTGCTTAAACATTACAAAGGCGGAGTATTTATAGGGTTACAAGAATGAAGGAGGAAGAAAAGAAGAGGTGTGGCTACAGCGGTCTCGTCCCGCCCGGGACGGAGCCAAAACAGTAGAAGCTCTATTCGTGCACCTCATCCCGGACGGGATGAGGCCATACCTGTCGGGGATGAGTCTTGTAGGCCTCCAATATGATCTTTAAGGTTCCTCCTTGCTTCACATGGGCTTCTCATCGACTCTCGGGTCTCGGGATCGATTCTAAGGGGCTCGGGATCGGGTCCAAAGGTCTCGGGATCGAATCCAAGGCATCGAGTATCGTTCCTCCGCTTCGTTGGCTCCGAAAAGTGTATGTATTGAGTCGGAATCGCTCCAACTCTTCATGAATGGTCTCGGGAACCTGAAACGAGCTAGAGGAAGCATAAGTAGCCCATGAACCGCTCCCAAGGAGCGATTCCGCAAGGAAATAGGACCAAAACACAGCAAATTAGGCACTACAAACTACACTTATCAACTCCCCCACACTTAACCCTTACTCGCCCTCGAGTAAGCACAAACTAACTACTAAACTAGCCGAGCGACTATTAGCGCACCCTACGCCCTTTCAACTCACGCGAGAACACCTAGAGGATAAGTGCTCTCCGCAAGGCAAGTGAGGTCTTGCGACAAAACCGCGGATGCAACCGGACACGAAAACACATAAACAAACAAACATACAAACAAACACACAAAAGGTTGCACCCAAGAAAGAAACAAATACCGCTTCCCTCTAAAAAGCGGTGAAAGAAGCACCGGTTTAGGACTCGAGGCAAGTGACAACGTTCCCAAGCTAGCGATACAAACCAAAATGGACTAAACCCTAATAGTATGACGACAAAGCAATAAAAACGTTGGTAACTTACCTAGGTTCCTCCTAACCTTCTAAGAACGTACTACGGGACGATCGGCGGGATGGAAAAAGGATGAACCACGGTGTTAGTCGACACTGTAGGTAAGTGAGACCCCGCCCCCTTTAGCCATGAGCCAAGAGGGTCGTCCCATTGTCCGAAACCGCTTAACTAGCCCAAGTAAAAAGGTGAAAATATTTGCAAAGTGAGGGAAGACCGACCTTTGCCGCTATCATCCTTCCTAGGGACTCGGTCCTTTGGTAGGCTCTTCACGGCAAAAGTCGGAAAAAGGCTTATTTTTGTGGGGTTAGGATCTTTTTTTTGTGAGACGATTTTCTTTTGGCATTTTCTCTTTTCTTTTGCATACTTGCTTTGTGTGTTGCCATGCAATTTCTTTTTCTTCTTTTCTATTTTCTTTTTGGCTTTCTTTTTGTGCCTTTTCTTTTTCTTCAATCTTTTCTTTCTTTCTTTTTCTTTCTTTTTCTTTTCTTTGCCCTTTTGTTGTAGGCATTTCTTTGCAACAAGAAAGGTGGATTTCAACAATTTGCAAATTTATTTGGTGAATATGTGTAGGAGTAGGTGAATGGGTAAGTCGGGACGGGCCCTTCCCTTCAAACCCACAAAAAGGGGAGAACTTGGACTAGTCGAGCAATGTCAAACAAGGTCACCTAAGGGACGGGACTCGGCAACCAAGGCCTTTTCACACCGTGGGTGGTCAAAATGGTCAAAATGCAAATCCCGTAGTAAATCCCTAGTAAGCTAGGTGGACTCAAGGTAAGAAACGAACGAAATCATTGATTTAGGGTCATTCTACTAAACTAAGGTCCAAGACTCGATTAATACCACTAGGAAGGGAAAGTAAACACTCGCACACTAGCCTCTAAACCGGGTTTTCGAAAACCGTTTTAAACACACAAGACACAACTAACAAAACACAAAACGAAGACATGACGAAAATGAAAGAAAAAGAGACAAAAGGCCACAAAACAAAAACAAAACAAAACAAACAAACAAGGGGAACAAACACCACCCCTAACTTCCAAATAAGCAACCAACCAACACCAAACTTTACAAAGCTCCTCCCGAGCGCACATCATCACAAATCTCCTCCGAACATCACAAGAGGTAAAGAGGGAAAAGGGATAAAAGGCGTTACCGGATGTCTTGAAAGCCTTCCAAAGTTAGCGGCGATTGGGCGACCTAAGAGGAAAGAGGGAGGCAAAACACGCACAACAAAACACATATACAATACAACGACATAAAAAGGAAAACATGCAAAAGGAAAATCTTTTTGATTTTTGCGAAAATTTTTCAAATTTTTAGGGTTTTTCAAGATTTTTCAAAAAACTACGAAAATAAAACTAACTATGATAGAATATCGCTCCCCCACACTTAAGCCGAGCAATGTCCTCATGCTCGACTGTAGTGTATGGGAGCACAAAAGAGAAGAAACTACAAAAATAAAGCTAAAAATCAAAAAGTGGAGAAAAGGGTGGAAAGTGTCCGGCCGGGGTGTAGTCAAGTCACCGTGGGCCGAGACAAGAAAAGATATGGTAAGGGGGAAGAAATAAAAAGAAAGAAATAAGAGAAAATGGGAGGGGAGGACTAGGTGTAATCAAGTCACCTAGCCCGGATTCCGCCCAAATCTGACTAAATCCTACAAAAAGGGTGAAAATCTTGCAAATTTGGATTTTGAAATGACTCTCGATGTAGTCACGTCATCGAGAGTCGGGAGCAACAAATACCAAGGCCCCGAGGGCCACCATGACACAAAAGTGTATAAGGGGAGGGACTAAATAAATGAAGACAAGCTATAAAAGACGGAAAAGAAAGGATAGTTGCCGTACCATGCGGTTAGCAACTCACTCGCTCCATCGTCTCATAAGTCAATATCGGCATGTACACTACAACAAAATCACCTTTTCGCGGTGATTATTTTGGTATTTCATGTCGGTTCTATTCGACACGAAAGGTTTACCCGTCGATTGTATATTCGTTGAGGTAGGTGGCGTTGTCGTAGCCTTTGGTGGCGAATAATCTATTCGCTGGGTTAGCTTCTTAAAATCGACGCGAAAGAAGTTGAGATTTAGTGGCGATTTTAGTGTCAATTATTAATGATGCGGTAGATAATTTAGTGACAATTTTTGTGATTGCATTCGACGCGATAAGTATTACAAAATGTCATCTTTTTGAGAATCGTAACAATTTCATTCGACATAATATGTAATACAATTGCAACCATATAGTAAATTGGTATTGATTTCATTCGATACAAATTTCATTTCTATCTCTCAAATACGGTCCGAAAAAAAAAAAAGAACAAATGAAAAAACATGATACTTTTATATTACTCATAAAATCTCCAAAATTATGTATCCAACCACGACTAAATTAAATTAATAAAAATATGTCCAAAACAAGTGCAAACGGTCTTTTTAAAACAAAAAAAAATTACATCTTCAACCCCAAAGCAAAGCTTGAACCCATGTATTCTGTATCACATAAACTAGCCGCACCTTACTGCAATAAACAAAGATAATGTATGTACCAAGTTAGTAAAAAAATCATTTCTCATTTGCAAGTAAAAAAATCAAATATATTTATGTATAATAAATTAACAAGTTCATGTTTCCCCGACACAAATAAAAAATGTTACACATCAAACGCTTAAATTGCTATAATCATCTTGTACGAACATTCAAAAATCATCCACAATATCATATGACATGAGTTCATTATCCAGCTGAGTTGTGTAATATCATATTTGTAGCAATTATGTATTAATTAAGTACGAACCAATTATGTAAAAAATGATATAACAACATACCGTATTAGTATGATCATATCGTTATACAAAGGAAAGAAATATGGATTTTGAGGGATTCACTTCAAAACATCAATTGACTCAATCACACCCCACACAAGGGAATTCTTTGTGAAAGGTAACTTTTGATGATGAGTTTTTGTAGGCATAATTGCAGTACATTGTATTATTGTCTCATCTCATTTTTTGGTAGCATCATTATCATGGCTTGAATTTCAATCTGATCTCATCAATTTCATCTCCTATAACTCCAGTCTCAATTACCTGACCTGCATACCCAAACAAGTCCTAACATATTGAAAATACAACAAAAAGAGATAACAAAAAAACACCAACAATGAGAGAGGTAAAGGGGTCATATTTCCGTAGGGTAAGCAATTTATGGATGACAACTAATCAAAATGGAGTGTACTCAAGAAAAGAAATGCTTTGACTGATAGCAACTTTGCGGGGTGAAGAAAATGCAGGATGTTTGGTGATTATTTTGCTCTTTTTTTCCAATCATTGAAACAATCATCAAAGAGCATAACATCAATTTGCATTTCCTTATACATATCATTCTCTGTAGAAGAGTGAGCTCCCAACATGCAAGCTGACATAAGCATTACCTGAAGGTACAACAACTGCAAATTCTCGGTCGATCTACTTCATTGTGATATTCCTCAACTAGCCCTTCGATAGAGATATCAGCATCTTCTGCGAAATTACTCACAACCACAGGCTCAACTATTTGCTTATGTAACATGAAATTTCTGGATGACTAAATTATACGGAGTACTACATAATATAAAGTTGTACCATATCACATAACCAATAAGCAGATTAAATGCAGCAACAAGCTATAATTATCCCATTCTTTATCAGGCAAGAAAAGAAGATATTATTATTACTTGAACTGTCCTTGCCATTAAAGAGTATCAATACCTTTGGTTGGAAGTTCCGCCTTTGAATTTGATTTCATTTTCTATCCTGTTAAGATAATTGCATTAGTTGGATCCAAAGCTGCTATAACTATCTTGTTATTTTCTGACGGGTCGTTTTCCAATACTTCTCCTTCCAAAGCTTAACCTATGAATATCACGTGAGCATTTGTCCTTTCAACTGATCGATAATGATGCTCATATGTGTCAAATGAGGATCATTGAAGGGAGTTGAGTCGCTTGTTGAAAGCGGTTCAATGACATCAATAGGATTCTCAACCTCACTTGATAAAGCTCTCTCAATTGAGTCTTCCACAACATAAACATCTGACCACATTCTTTCCGCAATTTCTAGCAGTAATGCAATTGTACACACACACACATGAAGAGTATTAAAAATCCTACATCATAGTTTCAATTGTTTAGCAACTTACAGAGTATAGTTTAGTCTACTTCAATGTTAAAAACCCGTTAAAACATCTTTTGGCAGTGTCAAAGCAACATAAGAAAAACTAACTTATAAATGAGTCTGCTTCAGTGTTAAAAAACCTGGCAAGCATCTTACACTGGTATCTACCCTCACATACTCCATAAAACCTGTCATAACCAAAATATTGAATCTCAGTTCAAATTTTGATGGCGGCACACCATAAATGCTGTCAATATTGCCTCAAAATGTCATCACAATAACCTATAAACCATAACCTCATACAAATTATTTGTTACCAAGCTCATATCTCATTCATATGCACCTGGTTATCATTTAGTTATAAATCTATAATTAACCTACTACTCGTAGAACGTATTGTAGTAAATCTTAATTCAGTCATTGCATTATTAGTTGCAGTAGCTGCACTCTAAAACGTGGCCTATATCGTCGCCTCCAAATGAGATAGAATACCAAAATTGTAGTCTCACTAATGCCTCAAAGACCGAAGCCTTATGCATCTAGAACATTACAAAATTCACAGCGCATGGACCATCATCTCCTCATCAATCTCGTATTCAGATACCTTGAACTAAAATATAGGAATCATCTTGAAACATCTCAAAACCAAAGTTAATATCAACATATATTCACTACTAGCATAACCTGCCTAGGTGATTAGCTGCACATGATGCATCTAAGCAACCATATCGTAGGCCAAACAATTAGTTTTCGGGACTGTCAACAAATCGTAGCTGTTGCATACATATTTATCACGGCAAACTAAATTTTGACTATGAAATTCACAAATTTATCAAGAAACAAATTGAATCAAAGCATAAACAACTCAATTACCATGAATTAAACAGAAGAATGAAAGAAGAGTTTCACACAATTAAGCAACAAACCCTAAAATGCAAAAAACGAGCACTTACAATTCGGTGGTAAGAGTGGCGAGCGAGCACCAAGCACCTACATTCTGCAAACCTCTTAAATCCAATTAACTTCAATAGACTACCAAAACAACAATAACCAATCATCTATTCAGCAAACCCTAAATTATCAAAACATCAATAACTCCAAAATCAAACTTGCATAAACACAAAATCAAATAAAAAATATCAGATTCACGAATTTTGAAACGCACCAGCAGTTGTAGATGAATTTCGGATTTGAAAAACAGAAGTAAAGCGATGACGATTAAGGAATCTTGTCTGCGGCAAAGAAATGCGAGAGGGGTAGACAATGACGATAGAGGTCTAGAATAAAGGTCAAAAGGAAGGAGATATCGGGATATATCACAAAATGTGATTTACGGAGTATTTTTTTAACAAGGAAGAGAGGAAGGTTTTAAGTAGGTTTACTAGGGTTGTGGGAGACAACCCGTCAATTGATTGGGTTTATTAGTGTTGATTGGTATTTGTTACCATAAGTGGTCACTTATAAGGAATAAAGTATATTAATTATGTCGATTTTTCAATCGTCATGAAATAATAGCCGCAAAAGAGCGTTTTTGTTGTAGTGGTAGCTAGTCGTCATCATTGTTATTCCTCTCCAATCGCGATACGGATCCATGGTTGGAGCACAAAGGTATAATGAGGTGGGTTTTGATGTGAAAGTCGGTGTAAAGTGAAGAGAAAGTGAGGTGAAAATGTGTATGTGAGGTATAGGGGTCATATAATGAGAGTAAGAACATGTAGGGAGGTTGGGAGGGGGTATAAAGTGGTAGGGTGGGCTCAAACGACGAACAAAAGGCCAAAGGAGGAACAGGGGGTCCATCCCGGTCGGGATGGATGGTCCCGGTCGGGATGACCTTCTCGTCCCGGTCGGGAAGCCTTCGTCCCGGTCGGGATGACACATCAGTAGCCCCAACTTTTGTCAAACTCATCCCGGACAGGATGACACCCTTCCCGGTCGGGATGGCTCATCCTTCCCGGTCGGGATGACCTCTTCTCGGCCGGGAATAGTCGCCTAACTCTCTATAGCTCCCAAAAAGCTCTTTCCAAGCTTCAAAAACCGACTCCCCTTCACACGATCCAAGCTCTAACATTAACTCTTCCATCCTAGGAGACACTTTCACTTCACACCTATCACAATAAACTCAAATACAACATCAAATTCCCTCCCTCACATCGCTCAACAAAATACCAAATAATCAAGAAATTCACAAAACCAAACAAACTACAAGAGAAAGAAACATATACAAAGGGATGGTTCTTGTGGAACTCTGTCAAACCAAGGTGGTGCATTCTTCGATCTTTTTCTTCAACAACAATGATTAGTTCCATCTCCATCAAGGGCACGAAGAAACAAGTCGAAGGCTCTAGCAAAGTCTTCAATCAAGCTCGAGATATAACCGTCCACATCCCAAGGTTCTCCATGACCTTGTCTCGACGTCCCCGGGGCATCCCGATCTACCAAGTTCAATGGTTTGAACTTATACTTACGATCCTTCGGGATATACCCAAACGTCCATCTATCCTCACGTGGCCCCAAGGGAGGCTCATCTTCCTTCTTGCCTTTCAACTTGTCATCAAACCCATGATATGGGCACTCATCCTCTCCAATCTCGGAGTCATCATCCTCAAATTCACAAGAGTTCTTCTTCAAGCTTTGTCCCGACTCTCCCCCTAGATCAATGCCTTTCGTGGCGTGGATCATATTGCAAGACTCATCATTACTAGGCGAAGTGTTGCCTTGGAGGTCAAACATTAGCTTTTTTTCGCCTAACTCGAAGGTGATCCTACCATTCTTCACATCGATCATAGCACCGGTGGTGTGTAGAAATGGGCGCCCAAGGATAATGGGAGTGTTGGCATCTTCCGGCATATCAAGCACAATGAAGTCGACCGGAATGAAGAACTTCCCGATTCTCACCGGCACATCCTCTAGCATCCTCAATGGTCGGTTGAATGAACTATCGGCCATTTTGAGTGTAACAGAAGTGCGCTTTAGCTCCTTCATCCCGAGTCGGCAACAAATAGAATAAGGAATGATGCTCACACTCGCACCCAAGTCACATAATGCCCTCTCGATCTTGTAGTTGCCTATGGTGCAAGGGATCGAGAAACTACCCGGATCCTTCAACTTTGGAAGCGTAGAACCTTGAATAAGCTCGCTCACCACCCTTGTGAACGCAATAGTCTCTTCCTTGTCGATGGATCTCTTCCTAGCTAGGATTTCTCGCATGAATCTTCCATATGCCGGGATTTGGGTAAGTAACTCGGTGAACGGGACACTCACATCCAATTGCTTCACAATGTTTAGGAACTTGTCAAATTGGACATCCACCTTAGTCTTCATTTGCCTTGTTGGGAAAGACAACTTGATTTGAATCTTGTTTTGCTCGATAGGGGTGGACTTCTCGCATGGCACTTTTCTTTTACCCTTGTCTTTGTCTTTAAGTGGGGGAAGCTTGTCTTCTTGAGGTTTCTCAATCTCCCATAAGACTTGGTCCTCCATTGGATCTTCCTTGCTTGAGTTTTCTTGAATCGAAGATACATCATCTTGGATGTGTTCTTGCATTGGTTCTTGCTCACTAGGGAATGAAGGGGGGGGGGGTCATAAGATGTACCTCTCCTCGTGGTAATAGCATTTACATGCTCAAATTTCGGTTTTTCACCTTGAGGAGGTAATTGCCCCTTTTGCCTTGAAGAGCTACCCGAAGCAAGTTGTGCTATTTGGGTCTCAAGTATCTTCGTATGAGCATCTCTCGCCATGTTGTCCCTTTGAATAAAAGCATAGAACTCTTGTTGGTTTTTTGACATCTCCATTTGACCCCTTTGCATCTCCAACATAGATTTTTGAATGTCGAAATCACGAGGTGGAGATTGTGGATTGTGCGGAGTATCGGTGAGGGCTAATGGAGTACCGTAATCGTGAATAGGAGACCGGCTCCTAGGCTTGCTTTCTTGATGGTTAGCTTGAGTTGCTTGTTGTTGATGGTTCCCTTGGAACCCATGAGAATTGCCTTGATTAAGGCCATTGTTGTGGTTTTGTTGTCTTTGGAAGTTTTGGTTTCCTTGGAAACCACCTTAATTGAAGTTCCCTTGTTGGAACCCTTGATTGTTGTTGTGGAAGGTACCTTGGTTATTTTGCTTGAAGTTGTTGAAGGGCCTTGGATTACCCACATAACCTTGATAACCTTGATTGTTGTCCCTTAAGGGAGGTGGAACATAGGGACGAGGTTGCATAGCTTGTTGTTGATGGGCTTGATTGGAAGCTTGGTATTGATTGGAAAAGGAGGCACCTTGCTTGAACGTTTGAAAGGCGTTCACTTGCTCAATACTCCCTTGACAATGCATAGGATCATGACCAACGATTCCACAAGTATCACACATCCCATAATAAGGCAAAGGAGGTGCAAATCCCAAAGCATTCACTTCTTGAATTGAGTGTTGGTGGGAGGAACTAGTGCCTTGGACTTGGTTGAGGTGGCTTTGAAGCTTCTTGTCAATGGTCTCCATGTGTGTTTTCAATTGAGCTCCAAGGTCAATGCTTAATTGAGTAATAGCATCAACCTCGTGCCTACCTCCTCGATTTGCCTTCCTAGGCCTTGAGTATTGAGAATTATGAACCGACATCTCCTCGATCCTTGCCCATGTTTGGTCATCATCGACCTCGGTGAACCTACCATTGGAGCCCATATTGAGTATAGTTCTTGAGTCCTCATAAAGCCCGTTCCAAAATTGTTGGACTAAAAACCATTGTGAAAGTTCATGGTGGGGGCACGATCTTACCAAAGATTTAAACCTCTCCCAAGCTTCATAAAGGCTCTCTTCATCCCGTTGTTGGAGACCGGTGATGGAGGCCCTTAGCAAATTAGTCTTCTCCGGAGGGTAGAACTTTTGGTAGAACACCAATGCAAGTTTCTTCCAAGTATCGATGCCCATGGTTGCCCTATCGAGACTCTTGATCCATTGCTTCGCTTTTCCAAGTAATGAGAATGGAAATAATACCCAACAGATTTGATCTTGAGTAACCCCGAGTTGAGAAATAGCGTCACAATAATCGGAGAAAGTCTCCATGTGTTGGTGCGGGTCTTCGGTGGGCAAACCACTAAATTGATTTCTCTCCACAAGTTGGATGAATTGAGTCTTGGCCACAAAATTTCCGGCATAAGCGGCCGGTAGAGTATTCGGTCCCGGCAAGACATCTTGCGTAAATGTAGAGTGAGATGAAAACTTCGGTATAATTGGATGTAAGGGAGAAGGTGGTGTAGACGGAGTTGAAGTAGATGTAGAGGGGGAACTATGACTAGAATATCCAAAGGGATTAATGAAATTCCCTTCGGCCGTCTCTCGAGATGCTTCCTCAAAGTCGTTTCCTTGAGCTTGCTCTTGATGAGTATTGCTTGCGCTTGGTTGAGAGATTCTAACCCGGTTAATCGTCCGTTGGCGAAAGGCTCGAAAAAGTCTTTCCGGCTCTAGATTAAAGAGAAAGAAGTCGCCTCCCCGCCTAGGCATACACTACGCACTAGAGCAAACGTGAGAACACCTAGTGCTTTATGGGCACTAGGTAACGACAATAAACAAGCACAATCGAAAGACAAAGAGAAAAAAAAAAGGGAGAAATAAAACTAATGAAACAAGAAAAATCTAGAGAATATGCACAAGAGATGATAGAAGAGCACAAAGAAGGATAACTAAGTCTAGCTATAAGCAAACAAGTCTAAACAATGCACCGTCCCCGGCAACGGCGCCAAATTGATGGTAGGATTTGCGGTGGGTCCCGCCAACAATATAAAACCGACTATTCCTAATGGGTAGCTAGGGCAAGTAGGGTCGATATCCACGGAGACGGTATGGTAAAGTCTAGACTAGGTCCGCTCACAAACAAGGCTAAGTCACACAAACAAACACAAAGAAGACAATAAATGGTAAACTATGGTGGTTGGAGATGAAGGAAGTGGACTAACAATGACTAGACTAATACAATGCTAAAACGGAATAACTAAAGATCAAACTAACAAGCAAACTAAAAGAACCGATGACTAACTAAGAAGTTGAATCAAATATGAAAAGAAGTGGGTTAGGTCGGGTTCATAAGTGTAGGGTAATTGGGGTGGTCAAGGGTGTAGGTGTCTCCTAATCGCTAGAGTCGGTCCGGGCTCTCGCTACGTAGACCAACACCGAGGTAAGTTCGGGCTCTCGCGTCTAAGACTAACCTCAACACAACCACATAATAGACAAACAATGAGAAGATGAGCACAAGTATGGGAAGCATGGCCACTACTACTCACATAAGCATATCAACAAACACGTAGAGTGCCCAATATGTGACTAACAACAAAGATTCACCCTTTACCCCTAATCAAACCCTAATCATCCATAATCTACCCTTAATCCCCCTACTAACCCACAAGGAGACTACTCACTCATTATCAAGAATAAACTAATAATAGTAAGAGAAAACAACATCACAAACCAAACATCCATAATGAAGAACAAGAACAATATAAAAAGATTCAAACTTGATTAAATAAACAAGAACAAGAGTAAAGAGGATTATACCAACAACAAGATGAAGAAAAAGATGTAAACTTGCATAAACAAGAACCCAAATATATCAACTCCAAGGATGTCAAGCTTGGAGAAATCTTCAAGAACTCACTTAATACAAGATTATCTAAACTAGGTTAAACTAAGATTAACTAAAGATTAACTAGAGATTAAAAGAGGCTAATTAGGGTTTTGAATGCTTAAGAGAGGTCTAAAATAATCTAGGGTAAATTATGGTAAGGTATGGTGCTTAAACATTACAAAAGAGGAGTATTTATAGGGTTACAAGAATGAAGGAGGAAGAAAAGAAGAGGTGCGGCTACATCGGTCTCGTCCCGCCCGGGACGGGTTGGTCCCGCCCGGGACGAAATGGTCTCGCCCGGGACGGATTGGTCCCGCCTGGGACGGAATGGTCCTGCCCGGGACGGAATGGTCCCACCCGGGACGGAGACAAAACAGGAGAAGCTCTATTCGTGCACCTCATCCCGGACGGGATGAGGCCATACCCGTCGGGGATGAGTCTTGTAGGCCTCCAATATGATCTTTAAGGTTCTTCCTTGCTTCACATGGAATTCTCATCGACTCTCGGGTCTCGGGATCGAGTCTAAGGCGCTTGGGATCGGGTCCCAAGGTCTCGGGGTCGAATCCAAGGCATCGAGTATCGTTCCTCCGCTTCGTTGGCTCCGAAAAGTGTATGTATTGAGTCGGAATCGCTCCAACTCTTCTTGAATGGTCTCGGGAACCTGAAACGAGCTAGAGAAAGCATAAGTAGCCCATGAACCGCTCCCAAGGAGCGATTCCGCAAGGAAATAGGACCAAAACACAGCAAATTAGGCACTACAAACTACACTTATCACTAACCCACGAGCAAAGGCGTTTTTTGACATGTTGGATGCTTCGGAGAAACCGTTGTACGGAGGGTGTGATGTGACTTTGTTAGAAGTCGCGTCTATGGTAGTTAGCCTTAAATGTGAGTTCAACCTACCCTTTGCTTGTGTCGATGGTATTGTTGCCTTGCTCGAGAGAGTTATTCCAAAGGACAATATCATGACCCGATCATTCTACACAACCAAAAAGGTTGTGAAGGGACTTCAACTCCCGCATCAAAAGATTGATGTTTGTCCAGATGGATGCATGCTATTTTGGAAGGATGATGCGATGCTTGATGAATGTAGGAGATGTGGTAAGGGTAGGTATAAGATGGTTGAGGGGGATATTGTTTTGAGAGGTAGAAAAGGGAAAAGTGGTGTCAGGAGTAAGAAACCAATCCCAATAAGTCAGCTTACGTACTTCCCTATTGCGCCTAGGCTTCAGAAATTGTATGCCACAAAAACCATAGCGGAGCAAATGAGGTGGCACAAGGAGGACATTAGGGTACTAGGGAGGATGTGTCATCCGAGTGATGGTGAGGAGTGGAAGCGTTTCGATAGACTACATCCCCACTTTGCGTTAGAACCCCGAAATGTAAGGCTTGGGTTGTGCACTGATGGATTTGCACCGTTCGGCCAATTTGGTAAATCGTACTCTTGCTGGCCAGTGATGATCACACCTTAAAACCTACCTCCTTGGTTGTGTTTGAAGCAGCCTTTCATCTTCCTATCTCTTATTGTGCCCGGACCCAAAAACCCGAAAAATCATTTGGATGTTTACTTGCAACATGTTATTGAGGAACTGAAACAAGTGTGGGAGGTAGGGGTGGAAACTTATGATGTCTCTCTTAGACAAAACTTTCAGTTGAAAGCAGCTTTGTTGTGGACTATAAATGACTTTCCCGCATACGGTATGCTCTCAGGGTGGTCTACCGCGGGTCAGAAAGCATGTCCGTGTTGTATGGATGAGAGCAAAGCTTTTTATCTTCCAAATTATAGTAAAATAAGTTGGTTTGACTGTCATCAACAGTTCCTACCAGAAGGTCACCCATATATAAAGAATAAGAAGGCATTCAAGAAGGGTGAGGTTGTGCTTGATGACGCACCTGATCGACTCCCCGAAGATGAAGTCTGGGAGTTGATTTCCGATTACCCGTCCACTATCGACGGAACAGAGCAGGAGTTCAAAGACCTCAAGAAGTTGAAAAATGGTTGGTTTAAACGTAGCATATTTTTTGACCTACCATATTGGAGGACTTTGTTAATTCGTCACAATTTAGATGTGATGCACATAGAGAAAAACTTCTTCGAGCAGTTGATTCACACAGTGATGGATGTGGAGGGGAAGAGTTGTGACACTATAGGCTCCTGGCGAGATGTAAAGAATTTTTGTGACCCTCCTCAACTGCACATAAAACGGGATGGGTCGAAACCGAGAGCCTTGTTCACACTTGACAAGGCTCAGAGAAAGGCGATGTTGGAGTGGGTAGAGAAGTTGAAGTTCCCTGATGGGTACGCCTCCGACTTCAAACGCTGTGTTGATCTTAAGAACCTGAAGCTGCAAGGGTTAAAGGGTCATGACTGTCACGTCTTCATGGAGAGGTTGCTTCTGGTATCACTAAAGCACCTTTTGCCACCGACGGTGTGGAATTCTATAACTGAGATATCTCAGTTCTTCCGAGATTTGTGTTCTTCTACAGTATCAATTGAGGACATGACTCGGCTGGAGGATCAAATTCCACAGATACTATGCAAACTTGAGATGATCTTCCCACCGTCGTTCTTTAATTCCATGGAGCATCTACCTGTCCACTTGCCCTACGAGGCTAAGGTTGGAGGACTTGTCCAGTATAGATGGATGTACCCATTTGAAAGGTACATAAATTTTTGTAACTTCATTTATACATTTAATTTAAACATAGCTAATTTTTATTAATTGAAATACATAACTTGTTTATTTAGGTTCCTCAATCATTTGAAGAAGAAAATTGGTAACAAGGCTAGGGTAGAGGGATCTATTTGTAATGCATATTTGACAGAATAGATTGCAAACTTCTGCTCCCTCTACTTCGAGAAAGATGTCAAACAAAAACAAAGAAATTGAACCTAGAACATTCGGTGTCTATTGATCCTACTATACCTGAGTTTTTTCAAAAGAAGGACGATGAAGGAACTTCATCCGCTGAGGGTTCTAGGACACTAGATGAGAAAGAGTATAGCCGAGCGCACCTTTACCTACTCTCTAATTGTGAGATCTTAGAGCCTTATGAGAGGCAATTTGTAACTGAATATGTCGCTGCGAACCCTGCCGTGAACCCTGATGACGTTTGGAGTAAGCACGACGAACATTTTCCGAAGTGGCTCAAGGATCACGTAGTTTCCTTAGACATACATGATGACTTGGTTAGAAGTTTGGCATTTGGTCCAATGCGAGCGGTTAAAACTTGGAAACGATACTCGGTGAATGGGTTCAATTTCCACACATTCAACTACGGGAAGAACAAGGCTAGATGCAACTTTGGTGTGAGTGTGTCATCTCTTGATGGTGATGAGTACTATGGTATTTTAGAGGATATTTTTGAGTTGTGTTATGCCGGCAAAGAACGAGCGTATAGAGCTGTGGTATTCAAATGTGAGTGGAAACACAGCTCCGTGAACGGGGCCCGAGTGCATGAACGTTACAAGATTGTGGAAGTTAATCACAAAAGGAAATATCCTACGTACGATCCGTTCATACTCGCCCATCAGGCGAAGCAAGTCTATTTTGCTCCTTCTTCTTACACGAAAAATGACAGAAATCAAAGTCAATGGTGGGCAGTCTTTACAACTAAACCACGGGGACAAATAGACAGTTCTCTGTTCCAGGAAGAAGCTGCGTCAACTGGTACACGCTTATCTTCTATTGAAGAGGCCATATTCTCCGAAGAAGATCAGGATGAAGAGGCAGAGGAAGATTTTGAGGACAATGTTGATGATGGACAAGGAGATTACATGGTTATGGATGTTCCGGAGATCCTTGAGGAGGATGACGGACACAAAGAAGGCAATTGGGAGGACGATCAAGTGGAGGGCGAGGAGACGGAGGAGGAGGATCAGACAGAGGAGGATGAGGCTGAAGACAATAACGACAGTGAAGATGACTAAGCGAGTTGTTGTAGTAAGTTATATTGATGATTACATGATTAAGTCACTGTGCTACTTATTTGGTACATTACTTAAATCAAGTTAGAATGTAGTCGCTAGTTGTTGTTAACATTGTTTAATTTGTTGCAAGGTGAAGATAATGGCAGGCGGTAGATCGACCAGGAAACGTGGTGGGGGTAGTAGGTCTGCTCAGACGTCGACCACACAGCAGAAGGAGGAGGAAGTGGTCCCCGAAACGATACCGGAGCAGACCGATGAACACGAGGAGGAGGAGGAGGAGCAGGGGCAGGTGGAAGAGCTGGAGAAGGACGATGCCGGTCGGGTGATTCTCAAACCTACAGGCACATGGTAATATAATCTAACTTGTTGATTATTCTTTTATAACATGTTTATTTTTGGACTACATCTTGTATGATTTTGTACATATATGTGCTTCTGGACTCGGTGCAGGTTTCTTCATAAAGATGTCGTCATAGGCTGTACTACCAGCTACATGGTCGACAAAGGACAGGGGTATGCCTGTTGGTCTCAGGTGCCGGCGGAGGTACGGCAGTGGTGGTTCAACCAATTCCGGGTATGTGGATTGTTTTTGCTACCGAGTTTTTAATTTATAATGAGGACTTTGTAAATAATTTTGCTACTAATTATTAATCCTCCTTGATTGTGTAGTTGAAGTTCAGTTGGGCACCCGACTTAGAGGGAAGGGTCTGGAGCCGGTACAATGAGGCGTGCACACGACGTTTCACTTGTGTGATGAATAAACGACGCACGCGGGGGACTCCGCTAAAGGACCTTAAAGGTGTTGTTTTTATTTTGGTAATCAATTTTAACAAACAATCTAACTTCAATATTTCACTATATTAAATAATATATTGGGTCGTCATATTTTAGGTGAAGCATTGGAGAGATGGGTCGCCTGCCACGACAAGAAGGACTTTAAGGTCAGGTCTGAAAGGGCCCAGAAGAACAAACTGGCCAACTGTGAGCATGAGGGCCACGCAAACCCAACACATCATCAGGGTTCTCAGTCTTCTTTCAGTCGTGCCAAGAGGGTATGATTTCTACTAATTAATACCGTACTCTTACTTGAATAATCGGAAACTATTTTCGCATAATTTATATTCACCTAATAACATTTGTACTCATTTAATAGATGCAAGCTGAGCTCGGGAGGGTGCCAACCGCGGCGAAGGTATTCTTCGACATGCATGGGCAGACCGATGACAAAGGGATTAGCTTTAAGAAGAAAAAGGATCAGGCGCTCTGGGTGAGTACTAACTATTTCAAATAAATCGACTTTAGTTGGTAGATAACTATCTTCGATGATTTCATCTAATAATAACTTCAATTGAAATCGTTGTTCTGTACGACGCAGGACGCCTACCAAGAAGAGCTAGCGAGACTCGAGGCTGATCCTGATGTTGAGGAAGTCGATCCGAATGAGACTTGGTTCAAGGTCGTCAAGGGTTACAAGAAAGGTAGTGTGTACGGTGTAGGAAATGCACACGGTATGTACTTCACACCTCCCACACCGCGTCTCAGCACCTGCACACAAATGGAGTACACGCCGGCCGGATCGCAGCAACCCGACCCGGAGAAGGACGCCATGAAGGAACAGCTGACGGCCCAGCAGCAGCAGCTGAAGGACCAGGCCGAGAACATAAAGAAGATGCAGGAACAGATGGACATGTTTCAGGCCATGTTCAAAAATTGCAACCAAGGTCGTCCCCCATCCCCTCCAGACGACAGAGACCCATTTGGTGATGGTGGTGGTAACTCTGGTGCTGCAGTTAGCTTCACAGTTTGCTGATTGTTTTTTGTTGTTGTTGTTGTAACTTAATTTGCGGATTATGTATCTTCTAACTAGTTTAGATTTGTGTATCTTCAAACCGTATGTTAAATTTTTTTTATATAAGTTTTTTCAGCAGAAATGAGTCGAGAGATGAAGTGTTTTGGTTGAATGAGAGTGAATGAGGTTGAGGTATTGTGGATAGTCCACATTTGTGGTTGGTTGAGTGTTGTGGATGTGGTTTATATTGCAGGTTTTGGCTAGACATTGAACGCATGTTTACGGCCATGCAACAGCGTAAATAACGTCCGATAACGGACGCCATGACAAACGCTAGGGGAAGCTAAAATGGCGTCCGACTGTGGTTGCCAGGGGTCCCCAGATGGCGTCCACAGTCCGACGCCAACTTAAGGGCCCTGGCGTCCGACGGTGGACGCCATCTTGGGACCCCTGGCAACCACAGTCGGACGCCATCCATGGCGTTCACTGTCGGTCGCCATTTTCCTTGGCGTCCAATAGTGGACGCCCGTTTTAAAAATGGGCGACTGGTCGTGGCTTCCGCTTTCTGACGTCTGTTTGCGGACGCCGGTTCCTTTATAGCGTCCACTGTCGGTGCCCACCAGGTGGACGCCCGGAACAGTTTTTCTTGTAGTGGTAGTTGCTCTAACTTTGTAATAGCTAGGGTTGACTTTGAATCTTTGGCAAATAAAAAACTAGCTAAATAAATTTGTAAAAATTTATTTTGTTGATTTAAATAAAGGAAAGTGAGTTGAAATTTTTAATACAGCCTGAATAAATTTTTTAATATATTTTGTTGGTTTAAATAAAGGAAAGTTAATCAAAAGTGAATTAAAATTTTTAATACAAGCTGAATAAATTTTTTAAAATTTATTTTGTTGGTTTAAATCAAGGAAAGTGTTTTTTATACAACCTGAATAATTTGTTGTTTTAAATAAAGGAAAGTAAGTTAAAAAAAATTATTACACTTGAATAAATTTTTAAAAATTTATTTTGTTGGTTTAAATAAAGAAGAGTGAATTAAAAATATTTACTACTTTTATATGATATAATAATATTACGGGAATATATTTTCCCTATTATTATAGTAATATTTCTTTCCTAATAATTGTGATCTTATTGAAAATCGGGTCTTTAAGAAAGAGGTTATCACAATATCAGATTAAATAAGAAGTATTTTCATATTTACTCAACCTTAATGAAAGATTGAGATTAAATTAAACTAAAAACCTAATAGGAAACTGATCCCCTGGCTTCTCCCCCTATATAATAGAGTATTCTCCCATCAGAAACTCCATGGTAATGCGTATGAAAAATTATGAAGAAACAACAGTTATTACGTTACAGTACAATTGAGAGAAACCAACCTAGTATTATTATTTGAAAAAAAATCAAGTCATCTTATTTATTATTTATGAAGTCGTCTTATAGATATCTAATATCATTCGTATTAGATTTTGGCTTATTCAGCAAGGAGGTATGTCTGATCTTAACCCCGCCTTAATTAATCTTTTGTAACTTTCATGTTGTTCAAAGATTTTGGTGATTTATATCATGTTAATAATATGCTATAAGATTTTTACATAAATGATAATTTTAATTCAGGTTGTGAATCTTCAAAATTAGGCGACATAATGCATGCATTTATATAAAATTATATATCTATAATTTTTAATTATAAATTTATATGAATATAAATTATATACGTGTCAAATTTATACTCCGTATATTTTATTTAAAGACGAGATAAATGCACCTCATAATACATATACATGTCAAATGTCAAATAATAATCATTAAGTATTATAGTTATTAAACCATGACTCCAAGCCATCAATTTGAATATTTTATTATGCTCATAATTATTAATTGACAACTTTACGACAAGAGTTTATATTCATCACAATTATACAATAAAACAACTTTTTTTCATTGAAACTTATATAACATATTTATATATGATGTGTGCTAAATTTAGACCGTTTTT
This sequence comes from Agrostemma githago, assembly GCA_958450325.1. Taxonomy (NCBI): domain Eukaryota; kingdom Viridiplantae; phylum Streptophyta; class Magnoliopsida; order Caryophyllales; family Caryophyllaceae; genus Agrostemma; species Agrostemma githago. The sequence continues at coordinate 58,395,112 of OY288243.1, forward strand.
TTCCCATTTAAACTCGTTTTCCCCTCGTTTTGCGAGATTAGAATGCGATTATCGCCTTATTCTTAGTCTTTCTCGCATTAGCGTCCCTCTTGTGCATTTTTGTGTTTTTGGTAGTTTTTCTATCTATTTTGATAGGATTTGATGTCGAAGGCATGTTCGAGCTTCCACGAGCAGAAGAGAGGGGAAGGTCGTCCAAAACGCAACACACAAAACTTAAAGTTTAAACAATTCAATCAAAACGACAAAGAGCGAGACCAGAAAAGAGGTCAAGGAAACCATCGGGTGAAGTTTCACCCGATGAGATACCACCAGGCAAAGTTTCGCCCGACGACAATTTGACCTCCCGGAAGATCTTTGAAAAAATTTCTCCACCGGGCGAAACTTTCACCCATTGGGTGAAGTTTCACCCGACGGTAAAGAGCCTCCAAAAACGCAAATCTGGAAGAAAGTTCATCGAGTGAAACCACCGGGTGAAGTTTCACCCGGCGGTATTGGCTCGTGATTGGCTGATTTCGTAGGGTGAAGTTTCACCATATGAAGACTCATTAGACAAAATTCTCACTAATGGAGCAAAAGTTGGATTTAGGCTTGAGTTTAAAGATCCATTAAGCTATTACCATATATATAGATAACCTAGTTAGATGGACATTATTACATAACCATCCATTATCACTAGATCATTTTCCTTAGCATCCTACAATTCCATTAGATCATCCTTTAGCTTTTAGATAGAAAGCTAGTAGTTCTTTATAGTTTTTATCAATCTTCATCTTCTTAGATTTATATTTAAGCTTTGTAAGGAATTATAGTGCTTTTATTGATGATCTTTTGGAGATTATCAAAGGATTAGTGACAAATCCCTTGTCCTCTTCATCAAGACTTCATCTTATTTTATGCAATCTTCATCTTTATTATTGTCATTTTCCTCCATAGTTGGTATATTTCTCTTCTTCTCCCTCATCTCTAGATTAGATTTAATATTGTTCTTTCATTATTGCACCTTTTTCATTAATTTTACTTGTATTGTTTTTAGATCGTCTTGTAGTTTCTTTTATTGATCGTAATTTTCTTCATTGTCTTGTTGTTATTTTCTCTAGTTTAATCATTATGCATGCTCTTATTATTTTCTCCATTGTTAATGTTTTTATAGTTTCCATCATGAATTGTGAGTAGTTTCCTTGTTGGGGGGTTTAGGGAGGAAGATCTTGGGTTATTTGAATTGAGGAATTTTGGTTTTGTTGCTTGCTTGTTGGTTTATCTTGTTTGAGGTTGTTGTGTCATTGTTGTTTTAGCCCGGCCAACTCGATCGACCTTGACTCATTTCTACCAATATGAGGAAACTCGGGTAGAAATTATCTTGAATTGAGACTTACCCTTCTTCACCGCGAAAGCGGGACTTAGGTGAGTTGGGTGAAGAAACCGAAAGGTGGCATTCTCCTTCTACCGACATTGTGACCGACCCAAATTCCAAGATTCCTAGACCCCAATTTTCGAATCCCGACTTCCCCCTATCACCTTTTCCCTATTTGATCATCTCTTGTTATTTATTGCATTTTAGCCTAGACTCGACCTAACAAACCCCCCATTAGATTCCATGCACATTGCTCCTACTCGATTACACACCATTCCCTGTGGACCGACCTCGACTTACCACGAATACATTTAATTATTTTTGTGTTAATTACGAGTCTTATAAGTATTCTTTGATCCCCTGTCCTTCGTTAAACGATCGATCCGATTGGGTGAAGATCAAAATATTAAGCCTATTTATGATTATAGTGAATTATATAATCTTAATAAACCTATTATTCACTATACATAGAGTTTATAAAATGCTAACGGTCCGGTTCGACGAAACTACGAATCCCGAGGACCATTTGGCGACATATGAGAGTCATATGGGGATGTATGACACAGAAGACGCGGCTTGGTGCAATATCTTCTCGACGACCCTCGTGGGACTCGATCAAGGATGGTTAAGAGACCTGTAAAACCCCCATTTACCCGGAAGTCTTATCAAGACATTTCCAAGTAAATAAAGTTGTTACCATCTCGGTATAACCCGAGGTAGTAGTCCATTACAATACAATTCAGAAACCAATCATTTAAAACTAAATAATGAATTATTACAATCTCGTATCTACATAGCGTGGTGACACAATTATTACAGCAGCGGAAGCACAACTTAATATGATTATAAACTATATATAAACGTGTTCAGTGACAGCGCAGACCCGTCCCATACAGTCAACCAGAATACAGTCATCACACATCATCAACCTGCACACTAGCACTGCTCCCCAAAAGACCGAAAATGTCAAATGGATCATCGCAGGTCCCCAAATAAAATAGGGTGACAATAGACAGAGAGTACGCTTAGAACATGCTAACATTGTAACACAAGTACGTAATATAAAACATTCAGTCGCAACCGTCTCCGTACCATCATCGGTACCAATCAACAATATCGTCTCCACATCTCAGTACCATCACGGTACCAATCAATAATCTCATCTCAACATTCTCAGTACCATCCCGGTACCAATCAATAATCTCATCTCAACTCTTCTGGCAAGCCCTTTCATTCCGAGTGTGCACACCCCCCGCAGGTTCAACAACCCGCGAGGAGAAATCAGGGAGGGGACCGTGATCAAGGGCCCCGGCTAGGTCTAAAGCTAGCCTCACCAACTCCAATATATCAATATTCATCAATCATTCCACCATTATTATTCAACATCGTTCTCATTAGCACGATATCACATCGTACTCGTAACCCATACATGCGTAATAATATTAACGTATCTAAGTAAGGAAAACCTTACCTAGTAAGCAGATCACCACCGCGTTGATAGCACACATCACCACGAAAATTCTACGAAGTCCGATCCTAATAAATATTATATATATAAATTAATAACGACCTTAAAGTAGCTGGTTAATAAAAATGAAAATCGATATCGTTCTAACTAAATTATAAACTGAGATCGATCCGACCTAACTACATTATAAATTGAAACTAACATCTAGTCATGACACGTGCCGCTTCCCGACTCCTCATTCTCGACCCACTATTCGGTAATAGTACACGCAAACAATACTAGAATATAATTAAACAATATCGGAGAATAACTTATAAAATGTACTATTCAATAATATATCTAACTAAATGACAACACCACCTATTGTATGACAACACAAACCCTAACATAACAACCAAACACTAACAGTGCACGACCACTACATGCCGACACGCACCACAATATCACAACTTCGACACGACCGTAACGCATGCCAACAACAGCAATAACGACCATACTACCAGCACCCATGACAACAGCAACCTCGCAAAACACCACGCACGCCCGACATAACAACCCAAAAAACTATCCACCATCGTACAAAACATATGTGACAAGATCTCTACACTGACCCACAACCAAGACCGTGCATACAAACGATTACTCTATAGTAAATCGATCCCGACATCTTTACCACGATGTGATACTAAGAGATATTACGCTAACTACGATTAGGACATCCCAGTTGACGAATCGGTTTAAAAACACGGGTACTTACCAGACTTATGTACGTGTGCGACTTCGTAAGATCCATAAAACGTCCCCTACCACCTGACACGGGACTCACGGCCATACGAGGATTGGGTGTGCGTGGTACTCTTAGGGTTTGGATATGCGTGGTGAGTAATTGAGTGTAATTTATGTGTGGTGTTGGTGGTTGTAGACACCCACATTTTGACTGCCAAGTGTCTATAGCAGTTTCCAAAAAACACCCGATGATGATCGGACGCAAACGTGTTTCTACACGCTCGGATATGGAGTCAAAACCATGGATTGATGGCTTAGGCATTACGAAGTACAAATCTCACAAAACTGACCTCAAATTCAGGCCCAGTGGGTCGTTTCCAATCAAATAAGACTAATTTGGGTCAAAACCGACACCGGAAATAAAACCGACTTTTAGCAACATGGTCAAAACCCGGTCAAAGCTGTTTCCGAGTAGCTCACCCACGGTCCACCTTCAGACGGGCCATCAGGTCAAGTCCGTCAAGGCACGGAACCCTAGACACCAAAGTGCATAGCAATGCCTATATAAACACCCCCTTTGCAACACAATTAAACACTTTTTTCAGAACTTCTTACAACTTTACAAACCCTATTCAACCCTATACTACACTAATCCTATACACTCAAGCTCTAACCCTAGCAATTAGGAGACAAACCCTAATCACCATAACTTAACTTACAACTCGATTACTCCCGTGCAAGCCGCATCTAGCGAGTTCCGTCCGAGAACAAGAACATGTAGGTTGAGGGTGCGAAACCCCGTTCTTTTCCCTTTCTTCTCTTCCTCACGTCATCTCCATCTTCTCTTTTTTTTCATTTAATTTATCGTTGTATCTATAATACCGATAATATAACTAGTATAAAACACTAAAATGTTCGTCGATTCGTGTCGAGTGTGAGTGATGATGGGATAAGGAAATCCGAATATACAAGAGTATTGCACTCAGCGTTGCCGGTCGCTTATCCCATAACCCCGATCGCTTGATTGTTGAGACGAATTAACGTCAACCATAATTTTCTTATTCCGTCGTAATCGCATATTTCATCGATGTCAAAACTATTTTCAAATCTAGCATCCTTTTTTCCAATTAGGGTCGAAACCCGTTGACGCGGATCCGGCATCACATAAATCCCTAGGGATTTATTACGATGTTGGGAAGCCGAGGGAATCAAGTCGGGTCCGTTTAATTTAAAGCAATCGCAAAGTGTCAATTTTTTAGATTCGATGCCAATTCAATAATTGGATGTCGAATCTAAACGATTTAGTCAAATAAATTAACTAATGCGATTTTCGTTGATGCTAAAATAGTTGTCATTTAATTCGTTAGAATTAATTACGACACTATAAACGCGGAGAAAACCCGTATCAATTTAGTTAAATTCAAACGACTTATATTATTTTCTTCAAGTTATCGCTCTAACATTACATATCGATTCCATAATCGAATATGGAATGTAACGAGCTAGTGGCACCGGGACCAAGGTCAGTCCACCACGCGAGTCGCACGGACCATGAGCGAGTCGCGTGGTGGCGCGAGTCGCGTCCCTCTCGCGCGGGTCGCACGGATCCCTGAAAAATTGTGACATAAATTAATTATTCCGTCTTAATTTAATTCAACAACTTTTCAAACAACTTTTTTTGGACGCGCTCCAAATATTCGATATCGGTTCCATAATCGAGCATTGAATATTACGAGTATTAAAAATTTAAGTCGAGTATAAGTCACGTCATATTTATACGCGATTCAACGAAAGCGTCGTTTTTCTAAAAACGTCTCGAGAACAGTCTGCCATGCGAGTCGCACGTGCCCTGTGCGAGTCGCGTACCCTTCGCGTGACACCCTGAAAACCGCGACATAAAAAGCTATTTTTCGCCCTTTTCTTTAACGAAATAGCGGGTCTTTCAGCATATTCTAAATCTCGATGAATATTTTCTTGACCTTGGTCAACGCGTGCTTAATCCATCACGTGACCTACTACTTTTTTAAAACCATGCATCATGTTTACATTTTTCTATAGCATTCTATATTTTAGCAAACCGTTATTATCGTTATACCATTACTAACCGTTCGTTCTTTTGTCGATTTATATTTCCGTTGTTTATTTTATTGTACTAAAATGAACCCGCATGCTAAATATGACTTCGACGTTAATATTAAATGCATTAAATCGACGTAGCAACCCATTCATTCTTTCTCGCATATCTAGGGAAAATAATGTTTACATATCATTTTCATCGTTTTACTAACGCGCGTACTAGAAAGTCATTCGATATCTTAGTAGAGGCCGCTAATGTGCGGGCGGGGTTGGGTGTCCTTTGTGGGCTTCCCAACACGTACCCTCACCCCTTACTCAGAATCTCGGTTTCCGGATGCCCGAAACCGTTGGCACACGAGAGTCATTCAATACACGGTATCCGATAATGTCGGTATCGGTATCAAATGCAAAGGGACGAGCCCAATAAACTCTGACATCCGAATGGGCCATACTTTGTGCATGGCCCACTAAGATATAGAGTGGGTTAGAACGGGCCCGAACTCCCACAAAGTTCGGTGGCGACTCCACTTCGATTTAAATTTCAATTCGACCCATCTCTTATGGAGATTCATTCGCCTCCTCAAACCCGCGCGTGGCCGCGTCGGGGTGGACCTATGTCATGTCCACAGTGGTGAATAAGTGAGTTGTGGTTAAATTACTAAATGGTTGGGTATGAGATTTATACGTGCAAGTCTAATTAGCATTTAATTGTCACGGCCCAACCCAAGTGGTCCGTCATAAGCCCATACTTATTAGAGTACGACACATTTATACTTAGTTTGACTTGACTTGATTTGGGTTTGACTTCTACATAAATTACGGGTATTACAAGACCTCCCCCGAGGGTCCATTTATACTTTCCAAGAGTTGACCAGCGTATTCCTCGACCAGTATGCCGGAAACAAGAGAAGCAGACTCACTCGCTTCGACCTTATGATGTTGAAGCATCGGCCTCATGACGTTGAAGCAAAAAGAAGGCGAATCTATCCGGTAGTACTTGAAGAGGTTCGATCATGAACTCCAACAATTAAAGAAGATTGACAACCCCACTGCAGTCTACGCTTTGACCAATTCACTCGTACCAGGTGAGCTAAAGAATCAGCTCATCTGAGCCCAGCCCGAATCTCTTGCGAAGGCTCGCAAAATTGCCGAGGGATTTATGATCGAAGAGGAGTATTACACACGGCAGTTCGGCAGGCCCCACGCCGGTGTCAAACCGAGCCCAGGCCGTGCCACAGAACCCCCGCAGTAGGGGAGAGTTAGCCAATAAGCCGAAGAGAGAAGAGAGCAGCCAAAAAGAGTCAATGCCTTACCAACCAAAGTTCGAGAGCTACACTTCTCTCAATAGGCTGAGGACCGAGATTTTTGAGCTGGAAAAGGACACGGCAAAATGGAATTGCCTTGGCAAGCCCCGACACCCCAAGGGAGATCCAAAAAAGTTTTGCGCGTTTGTGGACATGACGTAGGTCCACCCCGACGCGGCCACGCGCGGGTTTGGGTAGGCGAATGAATCTCGTGGTGAGATTGTTCTCGGGTTCGAAATTTAAGTCAAAATGGAGTCGCCACCGAATTTTGTGGTTATTCAGAACCATACGAGCCCACTCTATGTCGTCATGGGCTGTACACAAAGTACGGCCCACTTCGATTTCAGATTTTATGGGGCCCGTCCCTTTGCATTGCGATACCGATACCATCTACACCGGTATCGTGTAAAGAATGACTCTCGTGCGCCAACAGTTTCGGGCATCCGGAAAGCGAGGTTCTGAGTAAGGGGTGAGGGTACGTGTTGGGAAGCCCACAAAGGACACCCAACCCCGCTCGCACTTAGCGGCCTCTACTAAGACATCGTTCGTGTTCGTGTACGCGCGCTAGTAAAATGACTAAATGATATGCAAACAGCGTTTTCGGCTAAGCATGCGAATTAAATGTGAGCTACGTCATTTTAATGCATCTTGATTCACGTCAAAGTGATTTAGCATGCGATGTTCATTTAAATAAATAAATGGCAAACATCGAAAATAGAAAACTCGTAAATAAATTACAAATTAAACGGGCGGAATACAACCCGGAATTCACAATACAACGAGCAATAAATAGAATAATCGAATTATAAGCAGCAAATGTTAACTAGAAACGGACCCGTATATAATAAATATAAACTAGACCGTAAGTTGTGCAAATGGACGAACTTCGATTAATTACGCATTATATTGCGTATTAAGCAATGGACGGAGATATGGAACCTAGGCGTGGTGCTAGCCCGATCCCGAATCCCGATGTCTTGTCCCGACTTATCACATCGAGGAATAGAGTCTAAATTAATCATGTGTCGGATACGGCTAAAGAGTCGTCGACACAAGATTAATAGTGCGAGACCGTCGATCAAAGTCGTTTTAAGTGATATGATATGCAAGAGTTTTGAAAAATAGGATCACGTGATTGACTTTACACGTGTCGACTAAAAGTCGTAAAAAAATGACGAGGCACAAATGTTGCATTTAAGCTCTCGGATTTCTGGGATACAGAACCCACTCGAACGAGTCAGGGAATGGACTCGGTCGAGTGCGTCCTCGAAGTAGCTACTGCCCAGTTTTTGGGGTCCAACTCGATTGAGTGGCCCATGGCACTCGATCGAGTGCCCCCTGTACGAGGCATGGCTCGTTTCATTTTTATTTGTTTGAATTCGATAATTGACCGAGTTAAATAAAAATATTGCATTATTTAAATTCAACTCGGTTGTAACACCCCTGATTTTATAAAATTAATTAAATTAAAGTTATATTCGTATTTTTATTTTATTTACGATTTAACTCGTAATTTTTAAAATTATTATAAAACGAATTTATCGTTTAATCGTTTCAAACTTCTAAAATTTTATTTGACTCGGAAACTCTTATATAAAACATATTTTTATTTCTGTTTCGACTCATTTTATACATTTAATTTAATTCTTATCGAAAGTCTATTTCGACGATTTGAATTCTAAATTCTTTTATTAAGTATATTTAAGCTCGAGTTTCTATTTTTGGCTCGAACTCATTTATTTTAAAGTTTCGTCAAAATATTTATTATTTTTCCTCGACAAATCAATTTAATTCAATTTATCGAAGATTTATTATTTATCGGGAAATATTATTTCATCCTCTAATTATTTATTTCTATCAACTTCGTTTTCGTCCCAAGTACTTTATTTACTCATATTTTATTTGACGGCCCGATTATTTATTCGATTTTATTGACTCCGATTTTAATTTGATTTCCTGGGTCAGTCAACTTATCGTTTTGGAATTTGGTTCTTACCCGATTCATTTAGTCAATCCGTATTTCCGACCCACTTTATTTTTGAACGGATTCATTTCGTATTCCTTTTGTTTCCAACTTGTTGCTTTCCCTTTTGATTCAATGTATCCCACTTTTAATTTTGATTTGGGGACCACCTTGATCCTTTTCCTCTTACTCTTCCACCGTTTCACCCACATTCAACGTAACACACTTTACTAGTATTTACTTTCCCCCTGTTACTTTTGTTTTCTCAGTCTCCTCATTCTTCCCTCTTTAAGTCGATTCCCTCCACCTTTTCATTCATCCCTCCGTATTGATTCTTTCGGCAGTCACTTTTATCAGCCATCACCTCTTCTACGTGGGTTTTGGTGCTCGCTGGTGCTCCGATTGTCCTCTACTGCTGCTATCGATCCAGTTCGTTTTCTTCTCCACTCGACATCTCTATTTTTTCTCTGTTCTAATTGCCGCCGCTGCTGCGTTTGTTCTGCCGTCAATTGCTGTGATTACTCTCTGGGTTCAATAACTGCTACTGTTATTGTTGATGCTGCTGTTACGGACATACGGTACTGCTACTGCTGTTGTTTTTCCGCTCCTTCTTCCTCTTTTGTCCATCTGTTTGTTGCTGCTTCCTCTTCTTCTTCTTTGTTGCACCTGCAACTGCTGCTACTTCGTTTTATTACTGCTGCTGCGTTCTGTTTTACTGCAGCGTGCTGCTCTATGTATTACCGTTGGTCATTTCTATCGAATTCTTATTTTGTTCGATTTCCGATGTTGCTGTTTGTACTCAATTGCTGCTGCTCTATGTATTGTTGCCTGCTGTTACGTGTTATTGCATCTGTTTTGTTTCTGCAGCTCTTCTTTTCTTCTTCCTCGATTTTCTTTCCCTTGCTGCTGTCTTGTCGGTTCTAACATTTTCCGTTGTCTTCTCGATCTGCTTTCCGATGTTGTTCCTCTCTTGTATTCCCTCTTCGTTCTGCCTGTTGTTCGATACTTTTGCTGCTGTTCAATCCTTCGTTTTGTGTTGTTGCGGTCTATGCTTGTCTCTACGGCTGCATCTCTTGGTTTATTGCCGTCTTCTTCATCTTCTTCTTTCTTCTAGTTGTCCTCCTCCCTCTGTCTTTCCTGTTGCTGTTGCTCTTCTTCTGTCGTGTTTGTTGATTCGATTAAGTTCAGTCTTCACGCTTCTTTTGACACATCGATTCCCTTTCCGTTTTGTGTCAAATACACATTTCTTTATTCCTCCCCTATCTTGAGTTTGAATATCGTTTTATTCCGACCCATTTGTATTTGTTTTAACTTCTCTTCTTGTTATTCCGAATCCAACCTTGTCTCATTCTTATATTTTGACAACTCGATTTTTCGTGCTGAAGCCTGCTTGAAGAAGATTATCGACTCTACAAATTGGAGCTTAGGGACGTGTTACCGTTGAAGGTTTTGAACATGGACTGTTTGGACGGGCAACTGCATTGAAGTTATCGACTCGGACTTGGACTCAAGGTAACTTTAGGACGTTACTCGATTTTATATCGTATGTTTGAGTAGTAGTATGTAATAAATATTTTAACTTCGGTTTTCTATTTTAGCTATATATTATTGCTAATTATATTAATTTTAAATCGTATGCCTTATCTATATTTTTATAACTTTCGATATCGTTTTATAAATTGTTAGTAATTTAATTATTTACGATCGTTATAATATTTTATTGGTTATCGTGACACTAGTAACTAAATAATATCGATTTCATATTTTCGTCATATTTCGTTAATTTCCAATTTTTAACTCAAAATCGTATTTTTATATTATAATCGAAATTTGTATACTTGTTCAATAAATTAATTTCGTTTTACGGCTTATATTAATAAATGAGAAAATAGTCACTTTTGTTTTAAATATATTTTAGTCGAGACTATTTTCACTAATAATCTCTTATTTATTTCTGATTGACTATTTTTAGTAAAATCCGTATTATTTAATGATAAAATCTATTTGCTAAATCTAATTCGAAAGCTTTATAAAATCTCGTTTAATTTATAAAACTCATTGACTCAATTAATTTTGATATCGTTTTTCTTAAAACAACTCTTTTCTAAAATTTATTATTGTAACTCGATTTTGTAATTATTTATAAAATTCTATATATTGACTTATTATATTTTATTTATATCTTGAGTAACGAATTTAGAAATATAATAATGTTACGATAACGACGATAATAATAAAATGTTAATTTCGTTAGAAATGCTATTTTTATACATTTCACTTATTTTGAATAACTTACGAATTTTCTATAACAATGTTTCCGTTTTAAGTAAGTTTCTAAAATTAGTAAGTTTCTATTTATAGAAAATTTCCCTTTTTATATAAAATGTTTAATCTTTTTATCCTCATATTATTTATATTGATTATATCTTTTGTATTTATCGATAATGGCTTGTTTTGGAGTTATGGAATAAGGACAAGTGTGAGGTTAGAGTAATATATTCTAGGGTTTACGGTTTTGCCATCAACTATAAGGCTAGTGTATCAGGAATCGGTACATTGGTTGTTGAACCGGGTGACAGGTATCCCGGGAGTTGTGTACATTTTGACCTTAAGCTTAGGCCTCGCAGTAAGTCGCCGTCATAAGTTGAACTGGGTGACAGGTAATCCCAGGAGGGGTGTGCATTATCTTAAACTAGGGCCACGCATTTATAAGTCGCCGCTCTATTATGGTTGAGTAGCCTAGTTAGAGACCGAAGTTTGATTTGTTTGAACTAAGTTCTCGAAACTAGTTTTTGGTATTCTCCTAGTGAAAGTCTAGCCGTCTACACTAAACTTATCCATAACGCCATTTTGAATATTTTTATTATTGTCGATACATTTTGGTTTGCAGGTTGGCAAACATTTGAAGTTTTCTTTTGAAAACTTGTTCTGATTTTATTATTCCTATATTTTAAGTTTTCTCCGAAAGCTTATTTTCATTATATCATTTAATGTTTTCCATTTTAATTATTTTGATATAGTAATACTATTATTTTTCTATATGATATAATATGGCTGGGAGAACGTCCGAGTTACTCCCCACTGACGTGGCTGTTATGTTTTTTAACATGACAGGTATTTGCTACTAGGTTTTGGGTGTGAGCTAGCGAGTAGCGTGGATCCTACTCTTTCTTCATTCGGAATTATGGATTTTTGTATAAACCCGTTTGGAGATTTTTCTTTTAGCCCTTTTGTAAAAAGAGGCCTTTGTATTGACTTACCATTTCTTTTAATAAGATATAGTTTGTCAGCGTGTTTTAATCCCAATTCTACAGTGTTTTCCGCCACTGTATTGCGTTAGAATTTCTAGGGGATTACAGTTGGTATCAGAGCATTGTTGCTCCCGACGCTTACACCTGATTCTAGGAAAAATACCAATAAATGATTTGAACAAAAAAAAATATTAGTGCGAGATGGGTAGAAAACAAAATTAGGACTTAACTATTAGGTTTATATGTTCTTGTAACTCAATGACTAGCATTGAATATTTGTTGCTTTTGTCTGGAAGAAGATGAATGAACAAGATGTTGATAGGATGCTACTTCAGATCGGGACAAGACCTGCTTAGAACTCTCAACGCCTGCTGGATCAAGTGGGCAACTTGTTGCTCCAAGAAGGATGCCGATGGTGACTTTTTAGCTCCGGTTTAGTTTGCTCAAGCTACATGTTGGATGATCAAGGCTAGATTCTTATTCCATGATGTTGCAGTTGAATCAAATAGAGTGACCCTAGACTTGCGTTCTCGTTGCTCTTCAAGAAAATGAAGTAATCCTTTTGGTTCCCTCGTGAACCTTAGAGGTCCAAACTTTTCCTTCTCGTTTTAGGTCTTTATCATCTAGAATCTTTGATTCTTTTCTTCCTGCTTCTGCCTCTTCCAATTCTTCTCTTATTAATTCTCGTCTTCATTCTTGTGATAAATCTTTGATTAATTCTCTTATTTTACCGTCTTCCCTCTTGAGATTCTTTGGTGTGATCATTCTGTCTTAGTGAACCTCGTGAAAGGATATGGATGTTTGAGGTTTAGTAAACCCTTTGTTACCTGGTTTTGAGGATTGTGAGCCTACCCTATCTTCTAAGCAAGTAAGAGATTTTTAAGAATTAATTTGAATGACAACTTGTTGATTGATGGAATTAGGATGATACTTTAGACACTGAACCTTGGGTTATAGGTAACTTTGATTATTTTGGAGTACGTAGAGTTGAATAATCTTTTGGAGTAGTAAGAGTATGTCATATTTGATGTATACCTAGTACCTAACCTAGAACCGAACTAAGTGTAACTGATAATATTACTTTGGGATTCTTGCTTGATGCTTATTTGATGGATGCAATGGGAATATTCGGGACCTTAGAGTATTGTTTAAAGTGTTTGCCTGAGTGTTGTGGTACCACTAAAGGTTTTCAATATTGTCGTTAGTAATTTTGGCTGACATAGATTGCCTTGTTTCTTGAGGATTAGATCGTTCATGTGTAAGGTTGTAACCTATGAAATTTGGAGTTAGGTAATCTAACTTGGATGATTTGTTGTTAACCTTGAAGGAGAGAAACATATTGCACAATTAGAGGTAGGATTTGTCGCGTTGTCTCGAGATAATACTTAATGCGAATCATCTTGATGGATTTATAGTTTAGAACCCTTAGACCAACGAGATTGTGGCTTCGTTGAGTTGATATTTTCGTGGTTTCCCTGTTACGATATGAAATTTGGTGGAATTCTCAGAAACCTTGGTCGAATGACGTGTTTGAAGATGTGAGTGTTTGCGCCATTACCTGTAGGTTTGAGCGCGTTTGAGGATTCATTGTACTTTCCCAACTTCTGTATACGTAGGGCATTTTTGAGATTATAACCGAGTAGTGCCACCTAGTGCCTAATGTTAGACATAACGTTACTTGATGGATTTTAGGAACCTATGTTGTGGGAGTCGTGCCGGGAATCTCGAGATGGTTAATGTATTCTCTAATCCTCGAGAGCTCTTTTTGACTCTCAATTTCGTTCCTTCCCTTAGCTTTTCGTAAATCCTGCTACTTCTTCTTTGGCCAATCCTCTGACTTCTTTATCGGGTTTGAAAATTTTTGGTTCGATTCGTCGTTGACTTTGACTCTTTTATCCATTTATCTTTTCCCCGAACTTATGTTATGAAAAGTTTGACTAATTAAAAATTTTGATTTTCTTGAAATTTTAACATTTTGAGTTATAAATTTCAAAACTTTGTATTTCGTTTTTGCTTTATTTTTGGTCCCATTTTAAAATGGTCTAAATAATTTATTCTAAGGTATTTCGAAATTGTTTAAAATTTTAATTTTGATTTTCAAGAGATCGAGATTTTACGAAAACTTTCATATTTGCAAATATTTTGGATTTTTATGAGATTATTATGTAAAATGATTTAACATGTTCGAAAAACTTCGTATGTCAAAGTTTTAGTTTTATCGTCGATAGACTTTAAATCTGTTATCGAAAATGTTTGACAAGTGGTTCGATTTTTATTCACTAACTATAAAATTTGATTTCTCAAATTTTGTTTGGTCTTAAAACAAAATATTGTCAAATTTCTTAACCAAAACATTTTACTGTTGCTTTTAAATATCTGGGTACTCTCCCCCTCGAGTTCGTTTACAAATTTTATCCCTCGTCATTATTTTATCAAATACTTTTAACGTACGATTTTAATGATTTTAAACTTCGTAACTGAGCCCAATTTATCTTCAAAAGAAATTTTGTCTTCGGTTTCGATTTCATATCACGTTTGAAGTTGTAAATTTTTTTTAAAACCGAGATTGTGATGCGAGTAAGTATTCTCATTTTGTTCAGGTGATATAACCTTGTTTTCCATTCTATTATTATGTTTTATTTGTTTCGAGGACGAAACTTCTTTTAGTGGGGAAGATTGTAACACCCCTGATTTTATAAAATTAATTAAATTAAAGTTATATTCGTATTTTTATTTTATTTACGATTTAACTCGTAATTTTTAAAATTATTACAAAACGAATTTATCGTTTAATCGTTTCAAACTTCTAAAATTCTATTTGACTCGGAAACTCTTATATAAAACATATTTTTATTTCTGTTTCGACTCATTTTATACATTTAATTTAATTCTTATCGAAAGTCTATTTCGACGATTTGAATTCTAAATTCTATTATTAAGTATATTTAAGCTCGAGTTTCTATTTTTGGCTCGAACTCATTTATTTTAAAGTTTCGTCAAAATATTTATTATTTTTCCTCGACAAATCAATTTAATTCAATTTATCGAAGATTTATTATTTATCGGGAAATATTATTTCATCCTCTAATTATTTATTTCTATCAACTTCGTTTTCGTCCCGAGTACTTTATTTACTCATATTTTATTTGACGGTCCAATTATTTATTCGATTTTATTGACTCCGATTTTAATTTGATTTCCTGGGTCAGTCAACTTATCGTTTTGGAATTTGGTTCTTACCCGATTCATTTAGTCAATCCGTATTTCCGACCCACTTTATTTTTGAACGGATTCATTTCGTATTCCTTTTGTTTCCAACTTGTTGCTTTCCCTTTTGATTCAATGTATCCCACTTTTAATTTTGATTTGGGGACCACCTTGATCCTTTTCCTCTGACTCTTCCACCGTTTCACCCACATTCAACGTAACACACTTTACTAGTATTTACTTTCCCCCTGTTACTTTTGTTTTCTCAGTCTCCTCATTCTTCCCTCTTTAAGTCGGTTCCCTCCACCTTTTCATTCATCCCTCCGTATTGATTCTTTCGGCAGTCACTTTTATCAGCCATCACCTCTTCTACGTGGGTTTTGGTGCTCGCTGCTGCTGCGATTGTCCTCTGCTGCTGCTATCGATCCAGTTCGTTTTCTTCTCCACTCGACATCTCTATTTTTTCTCTGTTTTAATTGTCGCCGCTGCTGCGTTTGTTCTGCCGTCAATTGCTGTGATTACTCTCTGGGTTCAATAACTGCTACTGTTATTGTTGATGCTGCTGTTACGGACATACGGTACTGCTACTGCTGTTGTTTTTCCGCTCCTTCTTCCTCTTTTGTCCATCTGTTTGTTGCTGCTTCCTCTTCTTCTTCTTTGTTGCACCTGCAACTGCTGCTACTTCGTTTTATTACTGCTGCTGCGTTCTGTTTTACTGCAGCGTGCTGCTCTATGTATTACCGTTGGTCATTTCTATCGAATTCTTATTTTGTTCGATTTCCGATGTTGCTGTTTGTACTCAATTGCTGCTGCTCTATGTATTGTTGCCTGCTGCTACGTGTTATTGCATCTGTTTTGTTTCTGCAGCTCTTCTTTTCTTCTTCCTCGATTTTCTTTCCCTTGCTGCTGTCTTGTCGGTTCTAACATTTTCCGTTGTCTTCTCGATCTGCTTTCCGATGTTGTTCCTCTCTTGTATTCCCTCTTCGTTCTGCCTGTTGTTCGATACTTTTGCTGCTGTTCAATCCTTCGTTTTGTGTTGTTGCGGTCTATGCTTGTCTCTACGGCTGCATCTCTTGGTTTATTGCCGTCTTCTTCATCTTCTTCTTTCTTCTAGTTGTCCTCCTCCCTCTGTCTTTCCTGTTGCTGTTGCTCTTCTTCTGTCGTGTTTGTTGATTCGATTAAGTTCAGTCTTCACGCTTCTTTTGACACATCGATTCCCTTTCCGTTTTGTGTCAAATACACATTTCTTTATTCCTCCCCTATCTTGAGTTTGAATATCGTTTTATTCCGACCCATTTGTATTTGTTTTAACTTCTCTCCTTGTTATTCCGAATCCAACCTTGTCTCATTCTTATATTTTGACAACTCGATTTTTCGTGCTGAAGCCTGCTTGAAGAAGATTATCGACTCTACAAATTGGAGCTTAGGGACGTGTTACCGTTGAAGGTTTTGAACATGGACTGTTTGGACGGGCAACTGCATTGAAGTTATCGACTCGGACTTGGACTCAAGGTAACTTTAGGACGTTACTCGATTTTATATCGTATGTTTGAGTAGTAGTATGTAGTAAATATTTTAACTTCGGTTTTCTATTTTAGCTATATATTATTGCTAATTATATTAATTTTAAATCGTATGCCTTATCTATATTTTTATAACTTTCGATATCGTTTTATAAATTGTTAGTAATTTAATTATTTACGATCGTTATAATATTTTATTGGTTATCGTGACACTAGTAACTAAATAATATCGATTTCATATTTTCGTCATATTTCGTTAATTTTCAATTTTTAACTCAAAATCGTATTTTTATATTATAATCGAAATTTGTATACTTGTTCAATAAATTAATTTCGTTTTACGGCTTATATTAATAAATGAGAAAATAGTCACTTTTGTTTTAAATATATTTTAGTCGAGACTATTTTCACTAATAATCTCTTATTTATTTCTGATTGACTATTTTTAGTAAAATCCGTATTATTTAATGATAAAATCTATTTGCTAAATCTAATTCGAAAGCTTTATAAAATCTCGTTTAATTTATAAAACTCATTGACTCAATTAATTTTGATATCGTTTTTCTTAAAACAACTCTTTTCTAAAATTTATTATTGTAACTCGATTTTGTAATTATTTATAAAATTCTATATATTGACTTATTATATTTTATTTATATCTTGAGTAACGAATTTAGAAATATAATAATGTTACGATAACGACGATAATAATAAAATGTTAATTTCGTTAGAAATGCTATTTTTATACATTTCACTTATTTTGAATAACTTACGAATTTTCTATAACAATGTTTCCGTTTTAAGTAAGTTTCTAAAATTAGTAAGTTTCTATTTATAGAAAATTTCCCTTTTTATATAAAATGTTTAATCTTTTTATCCTCATATTATTTATATTGATTATATCTTTTGTATTTATCGATAATGGCTTGTTTTGGAGTTATGGAATAAGGACAAGTGTGAGGTTAGAGTAATATATTCTAGGGTTTACGGTTTTGCCATCAACTATAAGGCTAGTGTATCAGGAATCGGTACATTGGTTGTTGAACCGGGTGACAGGTATCCCGGGAGTTGTGTACATTTTGACCTTAAGCTTAGGCCTCGCAGTAAGTCGCCGTCATAAGTTGAACTGGGTGACAGGTAATCCCAGGAGGGGTGTGCATTATCTTAAACTAGGGCCACGCATTTATAAGTCGCCGCTCTATTATGGTTGAGTAGCCTAGTTAGAGACCGAAGTTTGATTTGTTTGAACTAAGTTCTCGAAACTAGTTTTTGGTATTCTCCTAGTGAAAGTCTAGCCGTCTACACTAAACTTATCCATAACGCCATTTTGAATATTTTTATTATTGTCGATACATTTTGGTTTGCAGGTTGGCAAACATTTGAAGTTTTCTTTTGAAAACTTGTTCTGATTTTATTATTCCTATATTTTAAGTTTTCTCCGAAAGCTTATTTTCATTATATCATTTAATGTTTTCCATTTTAATTATTTTGATATAGTAATACTATTATTTTTCTATATGATATAATATGGCTGGGAGAACGTCCGAGTTACTCCCCACTGACGTGGCTGTTATGTTTTTTAACATGACAGGTATTTGCTACTAGGTTTTGGGTGTGAGCTAGCGAGTAGCGTGGATCCTACTCTTTCTTCATTCGGAATTATGGATTTTTGTATAAACCCGTTTGGAGATTTTTCTTTTAGCCCTTTTGTAAAAAGAGGCCTTTGTATTGACTTACCATTTCTTTTAATAAGATATAGTTTGTCAGCGTGTTTTAATCCCAATTCTACAGTGTTTTCCGCCACTGTATTGCGTTAGAATTTCTAGGGGATTACAGTTGGTATCAGAGCATTGTTGCTCCCGACGCTTACACCTGATTCTAGGAAAAATACCAATAAATGATTTGAACAAAAAAAAATATTAGTGCGAGATGGGTAGAAAACAAAATTAGGACTTAACTATTAGGTTTATATGTTCTTGTAACTCAATGACTAGCATTGAATATTTGTTGCTTTTGTCTGGAAGAAGATGAATGAACAAGATGTTGATAGGATGCTACTTCAGATCGGGACAAGACCTGCTTAGAACTCTCAACGCCTGCTGGATCAAGTGGGCAACTTGTTGCTCCAAGAAGGATGCCGATGGTGACTTTTTAGCTCCGGTTTAGTTTGCTCAAGCTACATGTTGGATGATCAAGGCTAGATTCTTATTCCATGATGTTGCAGTTGAATCAAATAGAGTGACCCTAGACTTGCGTTCTCGTTGCTCTTCAAGAAAATGAAGTAATCCTTTTGGTTCCCTCGTGAACCTTAGAGGTCCAAACTTTTCCTTCTCGTTTTAGGTCTTTATCATCTAGAATCTTTGATTCTTTTCTTCCTGCTTCTGCCTCTTCCAATTCTTCTCTTATTAATTCTCGTCTTCATTCTTGTGATAAATCTTTGATTAATTCTCTTATTTTACCGTCTTCCCTCTTGAGATTCTTTGGTGTGATCATTCTGTCTTAGTGAACCTCGTGAAAGGATATGGATGTTTGAGGTTTAGTAAACCCTTTGTTACCTGGTTTTGAGGATTGTGAGCCTACCCTATCTTCTAAGCAAGTAAGAGATTTTTAAGAATTAATTTGAATGACAACTTGTTGATTGATGGAATTAGGATGATACTTTAGACACTGAACCTTGGGTTATAGGTTACTTTGATTATTTTGGAGTACGTAGAGTTGAATAATCTTTTGGAGTAGTAAGAGTATGTCATATTTGATGTATACCTAGTACCTAACCTAGAACCGAACTAAGTGTAACTGATAATATTACTTTGGGATTCTTGCTTGATGCTTATTTGATGGATGCAATGGGAATATTCGGGACCTTAGAGTATTGTTTAAAGTGTTTGCCTGAGTGTTGTGGTACCACTAAAGGTTTTCAATATTGTCGTTAGTAATTTTGGCTGACATAGATTGCCTTGTTTCTTGAGGATTAGATCGTTCATGTGTAAGGTTGTAACCTATGAAATTTGGAGTTAGGTAATCTAACTTGGATGATTTGTTGTTAACCTTGAAGGAGAGAAACATATTGCACAATTAGAGGTAGGATTTGTCGCGTTGTCTCGAGATAATACTTAATGCGAATCATCTTGATGGATTTATAGTTTAGAACCCTTAGACCAACGAGATTGTGGCTTCGTTGAGTTGATATTTTCGTGGTTTCCCTGTTACGATATGAAATTTGGTGGAATTCTCAGAAACCTTGGTCGAATGACGTGTTTGAAGATGTGAGTGTTTGCGCCATTACCTGTAGGTTTGAGCGCGTTTGAGGATTCATTGTACTTTCCCAACTTCTGTATACGTAGGGCATTTTTGAGATTATAACCGAGTAGTGCCACCTAGTGCCTAATGTTAGACATAACGTTACTTGATGGATTTTAGGAACCTATGTTGTGGGAGTCGTGCCGGGAATCTCGAGATGGTTAATGTATTCTCTAATCCTCGAGAGCTCTTTTTGACTCTCAATTTCGTTCCTTCCCTTAGCTTTTCGTAAATCCTGCTACTTCTTCTTTGGCCAATCCTCTGACTTCTTTATCGGGTTTGAAAATTTTTGGTTCGATTCGTCGTTGACTTTGACTCTTTTATCCATTTATCTTTTCCCCGAACTTATGTTATGAAAAGTTTGACTAATTAAAAATTTTGATTTTCTTGAAATTTTAACATTTTGAGTTATAAATTTCAAAACTTTGTATTTCGTTTTTGCTTTATTTTTGGTCCCATTTTAAAATGGTCTAAATAATTTATTCTAAGGTATTTCGAAATTGTTTAAAATTTTAATTTTGATTTTCAAGAGATCGAGATTTTACGAAAACTTTCATATTTGCAAATATTTTGGATTTTTATGAGATTATTATGTAAAATGATTTAACATGTTCAAAAAACTTCGTATGTCAAAGTTTTAGTTTTATCGTCGATAGACTTTAAATCTGTTATCGAAAATGTTTGACAAGTGGTTCGATTTTTATTCACTAACTATAAAATTTGATTTCTCAAATTTTGTTTGGTCTTAAAACAAAATATTGTCAAATTTCTTAACCAAAACATTTTACTGTTGCTTTTAAATATCTGGGTACTCTCCCCCTCGAGTTCGTTTACAAATTTTATCCCTCGTCATTATTTTATCAAATACTTTTAACGTATGATTTTAATGATTTTAAACTTCGTAACTGAGCCCAATTTATCTTCAAAAGAAATTTTGTCTTCGGTTTCGATTTCATATCACGTTTGAAGTTGTAAATTTTTTTTAAAACCGAGATTGTGATGCGAGTAAGTATTCTCATTTTGTTCAGGTGATATAACCTTGTTTTCCATTCTATTATTATGTTTTATTTGTTTCGAGGACGAAACTTCTTTTAGTGGGGAAGATTGTAACACCCCTGATTTTATAAAATTAATTAAATTAAAGTTATATTCGTATTTTTATTTTATTTACGATTTAACTCGTAATTTTTAAAATTATTACAAAACGAATTTATCGTTTAATCGTTTCAAACTTCTAAAATTCTATTTGACTCGGAAACTCTTATATAAAACATATTTTTATTTCTGTTTCGACTCATTTTATACATTTAATTTAATTCTTATCGAAAGTCTATTTCGACGATTTGAATTCTAAATTCTATTATTAAGTATATTTAAGCTCGAGTTTCTATTTTTGGCTCGAACTCATTTATTTTAAAGTTTCGTCAAAATATTTATTATTTTTCCTCGACAAATCAATTTAATTCAATTTATCGAAGATTTATTATTTATCGGGAAATATTATTTCATCCTCTAATTATTTATTTCTATCAACTTCGTTTTCGTCCCGAGTACTTTATTTACTCATATTTTATTTGACGGTCCAATTATTTATTCGATTTTATTGACTCCGATTTTAATTTGATTTCCTGGGTCAGTCAACTTATCGTTTTGGAATTTGGTTCTTACCCGATTCATTTAGTCAATCCGTATTTCCGACCCACTTTATTTTTGAACGGATTCATTTCGTATTCCTTTTGTTTCCAACTTGTTGCTTTCCCTTTTGATTCAATGTATCCCACTTTTAATTTTGATTTGGGGACCACCTTGATCCTTTTCCTCTGACTCTTCCACCGTTTCACCCACATTCAACGTAACACACTTTACTAGTATTTACTTTCCCCCTGTTACTTTTGTTTTCTCAGTCTCCTCATTCTTCCCTCTTTAAGTCGGTTCCCTCCACCTTTTCATTCATCCCTCCGTATTGATTCTTTCGGCAGTCACTTTTATCAGCCATCACCTCTTCTACGTGGGTTTTGGTGCTCGCTGCTGCTGCGATTGTCCTCTGCTGCTGCTATCGATCCAGTTCGTTTTCTTCTCCACTCGACATCTCTATTTTTTCTCTGTTTTAATTGTCGCCGCTGCTGCGTTTGTTCTGCCGTCAATTGCTGTGATTACTCTCTGGGTTCAATAACTGCTACTGTTATTGTTGATGCTGCTGTTACGGACATACGGTACTGCTACTGCTGTTGTTTTTCCGCTCCTTCTTCCTCTTTTGTCCATCTGTTTGTTGCTGCTTCCTCTTCTTCTTCTTTGTTGCACCTGCAACTGCTGCTACTTCGTTTTATTACTGCTGCTGCGTTCTGTTTTACTGCAGCGTGCTGCTCTATGTATTACCGTTGGTCATTTCTATCGAATTCTTATTTTGTTCGATTTCCGATGTTGCTGTTTGTACTCAATTGCTGCTGCTCTATGTATTGTTGCCTGCTGCTACGTGTTATTGCATCTGTTTTGTTTCTGCAGCTCTTCTTTTCTTCTTCCTCGATTTTCTTTCCCTTGCTGCTGTCTTGTCGGTTCTAACATTTTCCGTTGTCTTCTCGATCTGCTTTCCGATGTTGTTCCTCTCTTGTATTCCCTCTTCGTTCTGCCTGTTGTTCGATACTTTTGCTGCTGTTCAATCCTTCGTTTTGTGTTGTTGCGGTCTATGCTTGTCTCTACGGCTGCATCTCTTGGTTTATTGCCGTCTTCTTCATCTTCTTCTTTCTTCTAGTTGTCCTCCTCCCTCTGTCTTTCCTGTTGCTGTTGCTCTTCTTCTGTCGTGTTTGTTGATTCGATTAAGTTCAGTCTTCACGCTTCTTTTGACACATCGATTCCCTTTCCGTTTTGTGTCAAATACACATTTCTTTATTCCTCCCCTATCTTGAGTTTGAATATCGTTTTATTCCGACCCATTTGTATTTGTTTTAACTTCTCTCCTTGTTATTCCGAATCCAACCTTGTCTCATTCTTATATTTTGACAACTCGATTTTTCGTGCTGAAGCCTGCTTGAAGAAGATTATCGACTCTACAAATTGGAGCTTAGGGACGTGTTACCGTTGAAGGTTTTGAACATGGACTGTTTGGACGGGCAACTGCATTGAAGTTATCGACTCGGACTTGGACTCAAGGTAACTTTAGGACGTTACTCGATTTTATATCGTATGTTTGAGTAGTAGTATGTAGTAAATATTTTAACTTCGGTTTTCTATTTTAGCTATATATTATTGCTAATTATATTAATTTTAAATCGTATGCCTTATCTATATTTTTATAACTTTCGATATCGTTTTATAAATTGTTAGTAATTTAATTATTTACGATCGTTATAATATTTTATTGGTTATCGTGACACTAGTAACTAAATAATATCGATTTCATATTTTCGTCATATTTCGTTAATTTTCAATTTTTAACTCAAAATCGTATTTTTATATTATAATCGAAATTTGTATACTTGTTCAATAAATTAATTTCGTTTTACGGCTTATATTAATAAATGAGAAAATAGTCACTTTTGTTTTAAATATATTTTAGTCGAGACTATTTTCACTAATAATCTCTTATTTATTTCTGATTGACTATTTTTAGTAAAATCCGTATTATTTAATGATAAAATCTATTTGCTAAATCTAATTCGAAAGCTTTATAAAATCTCGTTTAATTTATAAAACTCATTGACTCAATTAATTTTGATATCGTTTTTCTTAAAACAACTCTTTTCTAAAATTTATTATTGTAACTCGATTTTGTAATTATTTATAAAATTCTATATATTGACTTATTATATTTTATTTATATCTTGAGTAACGAATTTAGAAATATAATAATGTTACGATAACGACGATAATAATAAAATGTTAATTTCGTTAGAAATGCTATTTTTATACATTTCACTTATTTTGAATAACTTACGAATTTTCTATAACAATGTTTCCGTTTTAAGTAAGTTTCTAAAATTAGTAAGTTTCTATTTATAGAAAATTTCCCTTTTTATATAAAATGTTTAATCTTTTTATCCTCATATTATTTATATTGATTATATCTTTTGTATTTATCGATAATGGCTTGTTTTGGAGTTATGGAATAAGGACAAGTGTGAGGTTAGAGTAATATATTCTAGGGTTTACGGTTTTGCCATCAACTATAAGGCTAGTGTATCAGGAATCGGTACATTGGTTGTTGAACCGGGTGACAGGTATCCCGGGAGTTGTGTACATTTTGACCTTAAGCTTAGGCCTCGCAGTAAGTCGCCGTCATAAGTTGAACTGGGTGACAGGTAATCCCAGGAGGGGTGTGCATTATCTTAAACTAGGGCCACGCATTTATAAGTCGCCGCTCTATTATGGTTGAGTAGCCTAGTTAGAGACCGAAGTTTGATTTGTTTGAACTAAGTTCTCGAAACTAGTTTTTGGTATTCTCCTAGTGAAAGTCTAGCCGTCTACACTAAACTTATCCATAACGCCATTTTGAATATTTTTATTATTGTCGATACATTTTGGTTTGCAGGTTGGCAAACATTTGAAGTTTTCTTTTGAAAACTTGTTCTGATTTTATTATTCCTATATTTTAAGTTTTCTCCGAAAGCTTATTTTCATTATATCATTTAATGTTTTCCATTTTAATTATTTTGATATAGTAATACTATTATTTTTCTATATGATATAATATGGCTGGGAGAACGTCCGAGTTACTCCCCACTGACGTGGCTGTTATGTTTTTTAACATGACAGGTATTTGCTACTAGGTTTTGGGTGTGAGCTAGCGAGTAGCGTGGATCCTACTCTTTCTTCATTCGGAATTATGGATTTTTGTATAAACCCGTTTGGAGATTTTTCTTTTAGCCCTTTTGTAAAAAGAGGCCTTTGTATTGACTTACCATTTCTTTTAATAAGATATAGTTTGTCAGCGTGTTTTAATCCCAATTCTACAGTGTTTTCCGCCACTGTATTGCGTTAGAATTTCTAGGGGATTACAGTTGGTATCAGAGCATTGTTGCTCCCGACGCTTACACCTGATTCTAGGAAAAATACCAATAAATGATTTGAACAAAAAAAAATATTAGTGCGAGATGGGTAGAAAACAAAATTAGGACTTAACTATTAGGTTTATATGTTCTTGTAACTCAATGACTAGCATTGAATATTTGTTGCTTTTGTCTGGAAGAAGATGAATGAACAAGATGTTGATAGGATGCTACTTCAGATCGGGACAAGACCTGCTTAGAACTCTCAACGCCTGCTGGATCAAGTGGGCAACTTGTTGCTCCAAGAAGGATGCCGATGGTGACTTTTTAGCTCCGGTTTAGTTTGCTCAAGCTACATGTTGGATGATCAAGGCTAGATTCTTATTCCATGATGTTGCAGTTGAATCAAATAGAGTGACCCTAGACTTGCGTTCTCGTTGCTCTTCAAGAAAATGAAGTAATCCTTTTGGTTCCCTCGTGAACCTTAGAGGTCCAAACTTTTCCTTCTCGTTTTAGGTCTTTATCATCTAGAATCTTTGATTCTTTTCTTCCTGCTTCTGCCTCTTCCAATTCTTCTCTTATTAATTCTCGTCTTCATTCTTGTGATAAATCTTTGATTAATTCTCTTATTTTACCGTCTTCCCTCTTGAGATTCTTTGGTGTGATCATTCTGTCTTAGTGAACCTCGTGAAAGGATATGGATGTTTGAGGTTTAGTAAACCCTTTGTTACCTGGTTTTGAGGATTGTGAGCCTACCCTATCTTCTAAGCAAGTAAGAGATTTTTAAGAATTAATTTGAATGACAACTTGTTGATTGATGGAATTAGGATGATACTTTAGACACTGAACCTTGGGTTATAGGTTACTTTGATTATTTTGGAGTACGTAGAGTTGAATAATCTTTTGGAGTAGTAAGAGTATGTCATATTTGATGTATACCTAGTACCTAACCTAGAACCGAACTAAGTGTAACTGATAATATTACTTTGGGATTCTTGCTTGATGCTTATTTGATGGATGCAATGGGAATATTCGGGACCTTAGAGTATTGTTTAAAGTGTTTGCCTGAGTGTTGTGGTACCACTAAAGGTTTTCAATATTGTCGTTAGTAAACGATAACATTAAATGTTAGGTGTTAGATACAATAAATAAAAAGTGTTAGATTGCGATAAATAAAAGTGTTCTATTAGAGAGTTTAGTATACACGAAATTAAAATGTTAGTGTTAGCGGTTAGTAGTAGTAGTAATAATAATAATAATAATAATAATAATAATAATAATAATAATAATAATAATAATAATAATAATAATATAATAATGATGATGATGATGATGATGATGATGATGATGATGATGATGATGATGATGATGATGATGATGATGATGATGATGATGATGATGATGATGATGATGATGATGATGATGATGATGATGATGATGATGATGATGATGATGATGATGATGATGACGACGATGATGATGATGATAATAATAATAATAACCGTTTTTCTCTCGAGCTCCTCTTCTTTCAACAAGCTTCCATGGCGGATTCTCAAGTGAAGAGGGGTCCTGGAAGGCCAAAAAAGAACCAACTGCCGCCATTACCACCAGGCCATGGCTCTGCAAGTTCCGGTTTGAAGAATGAAGGTGATTCCTCGGAGAAAGGGGAACAGAGTGCTTCGCAACAGATTTCGCTTAACGATTTCATAATTAACGCCATTAACAGTTCTGGTATTACTTCTCCTATTCGAAAAAGTCCTCAATTAAATCACACTATTGATCCAACAATTCTAAATGAAATGGGGGTTCCCCCTGTCTCGAAAAATGAATTGCCTCCTGCTTCTAATACTGATTTGCCCCCTGTTTCTAAGCCTTCTTGGGCTAAAATTGCTGAAAAACAACAAAAATTAGGAATGAGTCTCCCTTATTTTGAGGATGTGGTTGATTCTCCAGAAATTGATTTTTGTTTGGATGACTTTGAGGATGAAATTAAGATTTGGGAAAATACTTTAATGGGCAATGTCATTGGATCTAAACCCAACCTGCAAACGATGAAAAAGTTTGTCCAGGAAAAATGGGGGTCAATTGCACAACCCGTTGTCCAATACTTTAAGAAAGGGTGGTTTTCTTTTCGGTTTCAATCTAAGGAAGCCATGGCAGGGATTCTTAGAGGAGGTCCTTGGAAGATGGGGGTTTATACACTCATTCTCAAGGAATGGTCTCCTACTTTTTCAGAAGAAATGGAAAGAATTGCTTGTGTTCCTATCTGGGTTCTATTTCCTGATCTTGATCCCTACCTTTGGTCAGACATTGTGTTAGGGAAAATGGCTAGTAAGATAGGAAAGCCCCTTTGTGCTGACATTGCTACAACTACTAAAGCAAAGCTTTCTTTTGCTCGTATTCTGGCTGAAGCGGATGTTTCTAAGGAATTACCTGAGCATATTGTGATCAATACTTCTTATGCTGATCATTCTGTGCAGAAAATCCAATATGAGTGGATCCCCTATTACTGTAAGGGGTGTGGTAAACTTGGCCACACCGTTACTAATTGTAAGTGGGAAAAGAAAAAACTAAATGATACAAAGAAGGAAGTCAGTTTGGTTGCGTCAAACAAACAGCCTACTGTACAAGGAACTGAAGTCCCTATAAAAGAGTTAGGTGATACCTCAGAGCTTCTGAGGGAGAGCAAGTACCCAGAGATGGAGCGGATGTCTCCAATGCCTGGTGGAAAACCTCCTCAGACAGCGGCGGTAATGCACTCGGAATACTCTAACACCTTTTATCAGGATGATTTATTTCAGCCTGTCTCAAAGAAGAATGCTACTTCTCACAAAACCAAGGCTTGTATAGTGAAGGAGCCTATGCCTTTGGCAAACCAGTTTCACTTCTTCTCTAATGAGAATGATGGACTGAAGGATCTTGGATCTAGAGATCTAGAAGGAGGAGGATTAGGTGGTACCACAGGTCCCCCCAGTCTGGCTGATCTAGGGTCACAGGCTGTTGAGGAGGAGCCTGTAATGCACCAAGGATATCCTGGTATCAAAGTGGATAAGTCCACTAGTAGAGAAGTTGTGCCCCCGGATAAATTTGATGAAAATAGTATCTTGGAATGTTAGAGGCTTTAATAAGCCTATCAAACATAGTGAGGTTGTGAATTTTATTAATACTAATAAGGTTGATATTCTTGCCATATTGGAGACTAGAGTAAAGAAGAATAAAGCTACTAGGATTCTAAATAACTATTTTGGATCTTGGAAAGCTATTACTAACTATGAGTATCATCATGAAGGAAGAATTTGGTTGATTTACAATCCTACTACTGTACAGTTATCTGACTGTCATATTGCTGAACAACATATAACTAGTAGGGTGCTTCATTTGTCTACTAATAAAAGTATCATACTCAGTATGGTTTATGGGTTTAATGATGGTGAAGGTAGGGAGAGTCTTTGGGCAGATTTGATTGATCAGTCCACTGATAAACCTTGGCTTGTGATGGGAGACTTTAATGTGGTAAGAGATCCTGATGAGAAGATGGGTACAAACCCTCCCTCCTTACAGGAAATGCTCTCTTTTAATAATTGCTTACTTCAGTGTAAGTTGGATGACCTGGGTTGGAACGGGGGTGTAATGACTTGGAATAATAAGCAAGATCACACGGCTAGAGTCTGGTCCAGATTGGACAGAGCTCTGGTTAATGCTGCTTGGCTTACTGATTACCCTAATGCTACTGCTATTGTTGGGGATCCTGGTATCTCAGATCACTCTCCTATTATTGTGACTGATTCCCCTTCTACTGGGTTTAAAAGAACTTTTAGTTTTCTTAACAGCTGGATCTCTCATCCTAATTTTGCTGTGACTGTCACTACTGCTTGGAAGACGAAGGTGAAGGGGTCTCCTATGTACTGTCTTTTTCATAAACTTAAGGTGGTTAAAAGGGCTTTAATTGAACTACACAAAAGGGATTTTGCTAAGATCTCCACTACTGTCAATCTAGCCAAGGACAAATTATTGGATTGTCAACAACAACTTAGGTTTTCACCTTTTTCTCCTACTTTAATTCAACAGGAGAAATTGCTTACTGCTACTTATTGTCAGTTGAAGGGATATGAGCTTAGTATGTTACAACAAAGAGCCAAGATCAAGCACATTCAGCAATCTGATTGCTCTACCCAATATTTTTTCTCAAAAATTAGTGAAAGGAGAAATCAGCAAAGAGTTGGTGCTATTACTAATGCAAAAGGGGACTTGTGTCAGGGGTCTGAGGAAGTTACAGATGCATTTCAGGACTATTATAAGGGGCTTCTGGGTAAAGCAACTCCGACTTGTGGTTCTTTAGGAAAGGCTTCTGAGCTTTCTCTTGATCATTTTAACGCCCTTAAGAAACCTATTACTTATAATGAACTCAAAACTGCTGTTTTCCAAATGGATAATAACAGCAGTCCTGGTGTTGACGGTTTTTCTGCGGGGTTTTTTAAAGCTTGCTGGAGCACCATTGCAGTAGATTTTTGCAAAGCAGCACAGCAGTTCTTTAAGACAGGTATCATGGCCAAACAGGCTAACTCCACGCTTATTACTTTAATACCTAAGAAAAAGGATGCTCATACAGTGATGGATTTTCGTCCTATTTCTTGTTGTACTGTCTTCTATAAAGCCATATCTAAAGTTCTTGCTAACAGACTTAGGCCTATCCTCCCTTTTCTGATTGGGGAAGAGCAGGCAGCTTTCATCAAGGGGAGAAATATTTTTGATAATACTCTCCTTTCACAAGCTCTTGTTAAGGGTTATACTCGTAAATATCTAACTCCTAGATGTATGGTTAAAGTGGACATTCGAAAAGCGTTTGACTCTTTGCAATGGGATTTCATTGAAAGAATGCTTAGGAGTATGGGAATGCCTGATCAGTTTGCTCGCTGGATCATGGGATGCATTAAAAATCCCTGGTACTCTTTCAAATTGAATGGGGGCATATCAGGTTTCTTTCAGGGTAAGAGTGGGATTCGTCAGGGTGACCCACTCTCACCTTATATTTTTGTCTTAAGCATGGAGATTCTATCACGATCACTTCGTGATATTTGCCATCAAAATCAAGTTTCCTATCATCCCAAGTGTGGTAAAATCAAGCTTACTCACCTTATTTTTGCTGATGATTTAATGGTATTCACCAGAGGTGATGTTCCTTCTGTTAGTGCTGTTAATAATGCATTAACCAAGTTTGCTGATCTATCTGGGTTGAAACCCAACATTGAGAAGACTTGCATTTATTTTGGGGGGGTGACTGATCAGGTTCAAAACGAAATAACTGCTGTCACAGGATTCACTATTGGGAACTTTCCTTTCAGA